>JAOWCC010001210.1:63154046-64565457 GCA_030867875.1 Actinernus sp. WN-2022
ATATGTAAATCCATATTTTTAATTTTGGACTCTATCTTTTTACTGACGCTATGCGCTTCATATATAGAATACGGATAAAGCAAATAAGTATCAATATTTTTTTATTTGCGTCAATAATATCAATGACAATAGCTGATTTCACAGTTATGTCTACAAATAGTAGTTTCAGTGGTATTGACTCAAACTCCTCACTGGAATGTAGGTAGAACTAGTACATATCATAACTCAGTCCTTTAACTTGCCAATTAACAACAAACGTACAATACTGTGATTAGGTGGTGGTCTCATAAAACACCTCTACGTCAGTTGGAGTGAACCAATAGCTACCAGCTAAGAAGGAACATTTCCTGTCATTATAACTACATCCAGGGGGAGGTTGGTATGATGCAGGGTTAGTGTAAGACTTCTTATTATTTGCAGCGTCGTTCCAGATGATGATGTCGTGTCCACCTCCAAAAATCGGACCATAATCTGAATTCCCTCCGATTGCCCACTGGTTCTCCCTACCAGTGAGGGCCAGCTTGATGGGATAATATCCATTGGTGTTATACAGCGAGTATAGGAACGATCGGCTGGAGCTCGAATATCCGCCTCTACCTAGAATAGATCAGAAATACATACACACGAACATAACATCAACAGGTATACATAATGTGTGACAACTATTCTTAAGGTACACACACGCTGCAACATAGCACGCAATTAATATTGCTTTTATTTCTCAACAATCTCTTTGTTCGCAGTATTTCTTCAGTAATAGTGTTTACGCTCTCCGCTCATACTTACACTGATCATGTGTACTTTAATATGTTCCATGTGCGGATACTATTGCGTTACGCCATAGATATGGACTTGGGTTACAATATGGACAGTAATTGCCAGCGTTACACGAATGGGACAAAACTTGCCAGATATTGTTGTTCACATGGTGCAATTTGTTGCGCGTAATTTTGCCGATCTTACTTCTGCAACATTGCCGGCAACGTTTAGAGCGAATTTCGTCTTAGCGGAAACGTTTAGTTGATCTGTCTTAGAAGACTTAATGGCAATTTCTAAATAATTATCGACCAACTTGATAGCTGACCTAATGAGGCGAGCTAATTCTAAAACCGTAGAAAAGCAGAAAAAGCTAATAAACATAGAGAGACTGAGCAAATGTCATACAATGACGCTGACGGTCCAGTCTTATCTAACACTTGCTGTCCTAACTGTGTCGATTGGACTTCACTTTTCTGTAGGTCATATCCTATTGGACTTAACTAATAAATAATCCCATTGTTTTAGGGTTAAGGTTTGTATTGTTTTAGGGGTAGGCTATAGTTTGGGTAACCAATAACATTTCAGGTTGCGAACGGTGAAGTCTGCCCCAAATATGTAGCAGTGATATGCTCCTTCTTGACCTTTGGACGAGCTAACAAACGTTTCGCACCGGCCAGCACTTCTTTCACCAGGGGATGATCCGTCGAGGACTAAACTCCAGCAATCTGATGTACCCAAGCGAGGCCGTGACCGATGGGAGCTTATTTTCCTGATAATTCCCAGAAAAATAAAGATATCAAACCATTTTAGTTAGCCGGGAGATGACCCAGCACTAATGAATGCTTCAATTTTCAAAGGCAAGTAGAACCCACACATTCATTTTATTTCTCATTGGGTTTGGTCATATATATGTCACACTATAGAGTGGTAAAGTGATGACGTCACAAAAAAACGCTTTAACAATATTTGAACACTGAATCTGAAAGACCGCCGTGAAATAACTTTACAAACCAAAAATGAGGCAAATTGGTTTAAATGCGACTGAGATATGAGTAGCCGAATACATACTTTTCTTAAAAAAACACTGTATTTTCAGCTGTTCCAAACTTTTAGAACAGAGTCGAAAATACAGTGATTTGTTAAATAAAATTATGTATTCAACTGCCAATATCTCAGCCGCATTTTATCCAATTCACCTCATTTTTGGTGTGCAACATTCTTTTGAGTTGTTCTTTCAATATCGATGGACCAAAAGTTAAAATTCCGAAATTTGCAAATTCGTGACGTCACACTTTACCACTCTGTAAAGGAACGGGAATTGTTTCACAGTCTTTGTTGCACTCAAATCGATCGCTTAACTACATTTCTCAGTATACGTATTACGTGGTATGCCTGAGCTGCGGCATATTTCGACCTGTTTCCATATCACGTTTCGGCTTTTATTTCCAGCTCCGCTTTTATATCCGGGCAGTGTCTATTTTATTCCATCAGCCTTTTATTTATCAGCATGCGCTTGTGTGTAGTATTTCACAGGTGCATTGCCAGTTCCAGGCTGTATGGTGTTTGTTTAATAGGAGTTGGCGCAGTGCGCCTCCTATATATGGTGGCACAGTGTGTCCCTGCTATTATTTATACACTTGCTCCGTGTTTGTAACATGGTTTTTATGGCATTGACTGTCCAACCCCTTATGCGATCGCCTATTCTTATAGGTGCGTCTAATCAGTCGTTGTATTTGCCATGGTTTGTAGTTTACTGGAGACTGGTGTGTCTTGGTATATTTTTTTCCAAGACCCAAAGAGGTCAAACGAAATATTCACATCAAAAATAGCACGAAAAGACTGTGGAGCTGTCCTGTTCCTCGATATATTATATCGATATGCATTGAGTCCTCTGATCCAGTTAATTACATCAGTTATTTAGTAGTAACAGTTGTGATCCCACTTTGCATTTTCGACTTTTAATTTTAAGCGTGTGTGCTCCCTTCCAAAGTTTAATCACTCACTTTCACGCCGCCTGTCACTCAGTTGTCTGATACATGCTTTTTAAGAATTCCTTATATCAGATCCATATAAACTTGTTTTTTGTTTGTTTGTTCCTATATGTGTACTGGTTTTAAAAATCCTGGCCTTTTATTAACATGCGTCTCCCCTTAAAAACCAACGCTGTATTTGACTTTCTGCTTTAATTCGGAAACGGGCCTGAAGCCGTTAAAATCACTTTAAGGTGTTCCCGATAATTGTATTACAACTTGCCTGCTTATCTGATCATACAATGAATTCATCGCATTGCGGTATATCCGCTGATTTATACGATCAATCATTATTGTTTTCCGGGTCGGTTACAGGGTACAACTTCTTGGCCGCCTGATTTCTGCTAGTGAAAAGGACATCAATCAACACAGGTATACTGTGTATGTTTCCTTTGATTATATACAACATGCGTCACCAAAAATATTTATGTAAATCTTTAGGTCAGTACAAGCTCTATCGCGGCTCTGAAGTGTTTATAATTATTGCGCAAATTCGTAATAAGGGGTTTACCGGTCATCAAGTGCGTTACCCGTAATATTTATCAGTTTTCCATACACCCTTTGGGGTATGGTATCTTATCTAACTTAAAGGGGCCGTGGCACGGTAATACTTTACATTCGTTTTTCCGGGCCGGAAAGAGCTATTTCCACCGATTTTGATATGAACTAACGAACCTTTCGGCCATGTCGGATGCTTAAAATGAAAGCAATTATGCAAAAATGACTAACAACAATGTACATAAACAGTCTCCAGGGAAAATATCGAAAATCCTTTCAATCAAGCATTGAGGGAGGGAAGTTAACTGTTTGTATCCAATCAACAGCCACTAAACGAGCGATTACTCGATACATGCGCAGTACCATGACATAGCCCCTTTAAATAGCATTGTATCTGAAATTGTCGCAGTTTCTATTTTACCGTTGTCACTACTATTTTCCAATGCTTTACAAGTCTAATAACTCGCATTGGGCTAGTGAGCGGTATCATGTTATTTACTTTATCAGTCACTATTGTTTTCCAGTACATTAGGCTTTCCCGACTCGTATTGGGCTAGTGCTCTGACCGCTGCAGTCATGCAGCAATGTGTACAAGGCACCGGTTCTCTAAGGGGTGATAAGTAAAGCAACTACTGTTTCTTTTTAGAACGTGAACATCCACATTTTACCGGTAATTTCCGAAGAAGCTTGAATGATATCTCATTTTAAAGCTGCAACTTCAAAGAAGCTGTATTTAGACTTGTTTGCGATGCGATTTGAACATGACTTGTAAGAACATTTAGATCAGGATTTTTAAAGCTTAAGTCCTTTGGCTTTGCCGTTTCGGCCGTTGACCACAACTTTATAAATAAGCTCAAATTGTTTGGGTGTCTTTTTAACTACTAGGGCACGAAGAAGCTTGAATGATATCTCATTTTAAAGCTGCAACTTCAAAGAAGCTGTATTTAGAATTGTTTGCGATGCGATTTGAACATGACTGTAACAAATTTAGATCAGAATTTTAAAAGCCTAAAGTACCATTTCGGTTGAACTCAACTTTATAAATAAGCTCAGTTTTTTTGGGTGACTTTTTAACTTTTAGGGCACGGAGAAGCTTGAATGATATCTCATTTCAAAGCTACAACTTTAAAGAATCAGTATTCAGACTTGTTTGCGATGCGAATTAAACAGCTCAACTAGCTGACAGAGTTTCTTTGGTTGACTTTTTAACTTATAGGATCGTTATCGTTTAGCTGTTAATTGACTTGCTTCTATTGAAGCCAACTTTCACACTTTCCGCCGGCAGGGGATGGCTAGGGACTAGCAATTCCCAAAGCAGATTTATATAAGCCAATCGTAAGACAATCTTCTAACCCATTGACTTTCTAATTATATGACCTAATTTATTCAAAGAACTAGTGAGTGTCCATCGAACAAAGGCCATTCTGCGCGGTGTATTAGGTTTTTGTTAACTATTTTCATGTGTCCGAAGGCAAAGATTGCGAAGAAAACACATGTATCATCATTTGCAAATCCTAGGTCTCTGCTTTCTTTTCCCCGGTTTTATTTACCTTTCTAGAAATAGTCAAGAATTTGAAGAAACATCGAACAACTTAATCTAGGTAATTATAGCTCGGTATTACAGATACCATCAAATCAGGTAAATTACTCTCTTCGATTAGAATAATTTGGAATAATTTGGAATGATTTCACCCACACTAAGCCTTTATCTAGGCCAGTAAACTCATTCATTGCGGGTCTTATTCCGAAAGCAATAACAGTCAGTAAACAGCACCCTTCTTCCCTAGCAAGATTTTAGCTGATGTTGGCCTCATATGTCGTCACATAATTAGCATATTGGAAATATAAACCTCTATAACTCATAGACGCAGCATTCAAATTAAGAAATATTTTACAATTCAACTATTTATTTGATGGAGAATCAATTTTAATGTTAAAAAAAATATTTAAAAAATTGGCCTCACATGCACTTTAACTGGGATCCTGAACTTACACACATAAACAGTAAAATCTCAAAAAAATTAGGAATCCTTATAAATTACAACACTTCTTAAATATCCACATGCTGAAACAATGTACTACTCCCTCACTAGCAATATGGTATGAGCTGGGGCAATACCTACAGAAGTAAATTAGCAAAAATTGTGACGAAACAATAAATGCATATGCTGTTTTTTTTTGCTTTTAACAGAGAAAAAGCCACTCCTTATTTTAATCTTTTAGAACTTATCCCTCGAGAATATATTTAAACTCAAAATATCAACATTTGGATTTAAAATCTCAACCAACAGAACAAATGTACTCCAAACATCTTTGCCCAGTATATTATGCGTGTATCTGATGTCCATTCCTACAATACCAGGTATGCAAAAAAATATGAACTTCTAAAAGCCTAGGGCAAGAACTAATTATGGTAAACATACTTTCAGTTATACTCGATCCAAAATTTGGGAAGAGATTCCTGTTCATCTGATAAGGTTATATGCAATTCAGAAAACAGTATACGAATGTTGTTCTTAAGTCCTAAATGTAATTTGGAACTGATTAGTAAGCTAAACTCTTATGCCATTTTGCAACTGACTTGTTAACTAAACCCTTATGTCATTATATAAACCTGTAGCCATGACACATCAATAACTTCTATATTTTGCGAATGGTAAACTCGAAAGCTTTTGCTCCTTTGACCACCGCACACTTTTTTACCTAAGCTTCAACCTTTACATGGGCTAACTTTATTCTAATCAATTAAGTTACTTGTATCCAGTCCCCTAATCCATTAGGAAATGGATAAATTTCAACTATGCAGTAGACACATGTACTCATAGAGTATCTATTTTTAATTGAGCTTGGGCAATAGCTGTTATTACGGCTGAACCAAATGCAATAACACAATCAGCGGTTTCTCCGATCTTACCAGGTCATCGACTAGCTTTGACCTTGTTTGGGAGAAATGTTCTTTGAAATATCCTCGTTTTACTTTTTTTAATCATTTCTGTCGCTTCATTCGATGCACTAGTAGCGATTGCAAGTCCCTGAATAGCCTATGTATGGACTAACCGATTTGATAAGGCGGAATGCGAAGAGGGGTTATCGTTGGCTTGTAAAAAAAATTATGTCAAATCATTGTAGTGGCCAAAGACAGACACCGCTTAACATTTATTCTTGCCTTTCTTTAGAAATAATCGTTTAGAGCATCATCTTCTCGGTGATTTCCGATCACGGTCGGGAATATAAATATTCTGGTGTGTGTGTTTTATTGAGAAATATACTGTATGATTAACGAAACAACTTTGATTACTGCATGACGATGAGGGCCCCAGTAATACAGTATGATTATATTTTGTGTTCATCGTACAGTCAGCAAGTTCCCGAACATAAACGTTTAATATTCCAATTGAACGCACGTAGCGCTGTGGTGACCAACAATGCAATAGTATACATGTGTATTTTAAAATTCATATTGCCTCTTCAATGATTAAAACCATGTGTAAAACACGTGTAATTAAAACTACATGTAAACATCGTAATACTATATAATTTCCTCGTATCTTCACTAAGACTGTTCCAATCTTTCAAAGTAATTAATGTCAGTGACAATAACTAATATCACAGGTATGGCTTCAAATAATAGTTTCAGTGGAACTGACTCAAACTCCTCACATAAATGTAGGTAGAACTAGTGCATATCATAACTCAGTCCTTCAACTTGCCAATTAACAACAAACGTTCAATGCCTTGATTAGGTGGTTCTCTCATAAAACACCTCTACGTCACTTGGAGTGAACGTGTAGCTACCAGCTAAGAAAGAGCATTTCTCGTCATCATAACTACATCCAGGTGGAGGTTGGTATGACTGAGGGTTAGTGTAAGATTGCTTATTATTTCCTGCGTCGTTATAGATTTTGATGTCGTATCCATATCCAAACGTCGGACCAAGACTTGAATGCCCACGGATTGCGTAGTCGTTATGTCTACCGGTAAGGGTCAGCTTGATGGGATAATATCCCTTAATGTTATACAGCGAGTACAGGAACGATCGGCTGGAGCTTGAATATCCGCCTCTATCTAGAATAGATCAGAAACAATAGTAAAAATAAACTTTAATCTCTGAACGAAATGACAAGTACAGTTACATCAACACAACGTTCTAAACGATATTTTTACAGTAATAAGTTCATGCATAAAAGCAGAAACGACGATAAACGAACCATTTTATACAATAACGAACCCCCTTTGAAACAACTCAGCTACTCAAACAACACAACTATAAAAACGTGTTTTCATTCATCGGCATTTTAAAAGCTCATTTCGTATTTCTCTGGAACCCGAGTAGCTCAGCCGCCACAACTCGAGGGACCTGTAAGGAAAGACAAGATAACTAAAGAAGATAACATAGAAAACTGAAAGGAATTTGAACGTGTTTCCGATGGGACCACTGTACTGTTTCCCGCCTCAAGATCACATGTGCTTCGTCCTCTCGAGCCGATGGCTTGGTAAGTTCCTGGCTAAGGTCACACGAGAAGGTTAAGCAAGATTTAGCGACCTAAATCACGATTATAAAAAAGTGTAAACACTAATCACGATTTATGTTTGTTTTGGAATGTTAATTAAAACGAAAAGTACATATAGCTGTCATTATACAGACAAGGCGGTCATGCTTGTCTGCAGTTTAATTTTCCGAGTGCTTCGTGATGCCGGTCTTGGCCAGCGTTTATATTGTTGCAGGATTTGCTATTTTTCTGCTCAGACGATTCATAAGTAAATCCCACTCAAGACGCATGAAAAGGATGAAGTCATACTCCTACTGCAAAGAAGGCGGAGAAACCGCTAAGCTGCTGCTGGTTTCAAATGCCGCCAGACCGGGCACTGAAGGGGGGACGGGCGGGCATTGATGACGAATAACTCGCAAAATTATTTACCGGTAAAATTATTTGTCATAAAAATTTACGCACATTTTGGACCCTCGACTTTTTACCCTCGCTCGACCCTCTACTTTTTACCCTCGACTCTCGACAATAACCTACACTCTCTACAATCACACTGCATGGCCGCCGCCGACAAAAAAATCTACACGGCGGTATGCCAAGCAGTAATCCGTGGTACAGAATATTCACATTTCACATTTCAGATTTCGTAGATATTGCGTGCTCGTTATGGATATTATCCTATCAATCACCGGTAGACATAACGATGCCGCAATCGTTGGCGATTCAAATTATGGTCCAAAGTTTGGAGGATATAGTGCCGACATCAATATCTCTGACAACGCTTCAAATAATAAGGATTCTTACACTCGCCCCTATTCATACCAACCTCCTCCTGGATGCAGTTATAATGACTAACAATGCTCCTTCTTAACTGGTAGCTACTATTTCACTCCAAGTGACGTAGAGGTGTTTCAGTATATCACCACCTAGTAATCACATCATCTGCGTTTGTTGTTAATTGGCCAGAAGTTGAAGGACTGCGTTATGATATGCACCAGTCCTACGACGAATGTAGTGAAGTGTGAGTGATAAGCCACTGAATGTACTATATCTAGACATAACTGTGATATGGAAAAATTACTAAATATGGACATAGCTGACAACTGAAAGACAACGACAAATCCTTATGATGGACAATTGCTTCCTGATGTTTGTAATCACAAGAATAATTCAAAGGAGCTAGATAAAGGAGCTAGAAGCTCATTTAAAGAACAAGTTCAGAGCAAAGGGGCGCGTAACAGCTGACATAGCGATGTTGTAATTTCGTACTAATTATTTTTTGAGCAACGCAGTACTCACTGGCCCACGCGCCATACTTGACTTTCTCACTGACCACATATGCGTCTGACGTTCAAAATAGGTCAGATAAAATGCCACACTTTAAATAGAAATAGGCATCAAAGAGTACAATAAATACTAATGATACAATAACTAACTAATAGTATGTATGAATGGGGGAATGAATTATTACATGAATAATAAACATTAATGAACATTCGAAAACAATGATACAATTATAACAAACGAATAAGTACATGTCTATATGCCTATGCCCGTCATAACTCGTTTCCTAGTTACGCACTAATCATACATACAATAATTTATTAAATTAATTTTGTCTGTTCTAAACTAGGGGTTCATTTACACGCTGTATTTATCCCATCAAGCTGACCCTCACCGGTAAATGGAACAAGTACGCAATCTATGGGGGTTCAGGTTATGGTCCGCATTTTGGATGGAACGACATCGTCATCTCTAACGATGCTATGAATAATAAGCGTTCTTTCACTAATCCCGAGACATACCAAACACCCCCTGGATGTAGTCATTATGACAACACAAGCTCCTTCTTAGCTGGCAGCCACTATTTCACTCTAAGTGACATAAAGGTGTTTTATGAGACCACCACCTAATCACAGTACTTTACGTTTTTTTTGTGAACTGGCAAGTTGAAGGATTGATGTCAATGTCACTGATACCACTATTTGAAGACATAACTGTGATATTAGCTATTGTTATTGATATTTACCCCAGACCCAAATAGAAATCCAAAGTCCGCCTGTGAATCAGTATGATCCTTAGGTTGAAAGCTAGTTTAAAGTTATAGGCTTTCCCATCTCGACCCGTGGGAGTACCTGATAAGACCAGAAGCCGAATGCGAACAACAGAGTTCTTTTCAAGGAATATAACTACCGAGGCTGCTCGTTTGCTTGGCTGTGGATCACCGTCATGAACAACCATGAAATTCAAGCCTATATATTTAGCGTGTGTTGGTAGCTCGTTTGCTTCGTTCTTTCAGCGGCTCGGCCCGGTCAAGAGAATTTGTCCTGTGCCTGCCAAAACATAATAGTTGTTTATAATTTAAAAACCTACACACAGCACAGCAGCTCTTTTGCCAGGTCAGTAGCCGAAGAGGTTAGCTACAGAATGCAGCGGTTATTTTCAGGTATACTACCGAGGCTGCCCGTTTGCTTGGGTGATCGGCCATCACGTTCGTGATTCATAGCGCACTTACATGTAATTATGTTTATTCATAGCCCAGATTCACTGTCTGAACGATTTATCCGGCAACAACAACTCATCCAGTGTTCTGTGATAGCGCAGTGTGTGTGGGTTTACTGATATAAAATTATCAACTACTATGGCAGTACCTTCTTGATCACTTACTTGTAAATGTTTTGACAGTACGACATTTCACTTTACCAGCCGCTGAAAGGACTCAGTATGCAAAGGAGCCAACAACAACACCGGCACACGCTAAATAGGCTTGAATTTCATGGTTGTTCGTGACGGTGATCCACTGCCAAGCAAACGAGCAGCCTCGGTAGTTATATTCCTTGAAAATAACTCGGCTTCTGAGAATTGCAACTAATTAATGCATCGTGAAACGGCTATCTGTACGTCATCGGTATGGAATTTTCTGCCTCGCTCCCCAGACATCTCTTTCGCGAGTGGGGAGCGATAAGAGTCGGCTGGTTTCCCAGGCTAACCTAAGCGTAGCATACGGGAAGTGGAGGAGGAAATGAGGAGGAGGAGGAAATGAGGAGGAGGAGAAGGTGGTGGTTGCGGGCGGCGGGCGTTGAGGGTTTCCGGGAGGGAGGCGTTGTGGGCTTTGTGCCTAGACTAGGTAGACTTTCTAGACCTTCAATAGACTAGACTTGACTAGAAAATAATAGAGGGTCGATGATATCCCTGTTTGTATAACATATTAAACCCAAGAACTGGGAAAGGAGAGTCTTATGAACTCACTGAGGGGAAAGATGAATTGCAAATATTATCGCTTACCATAGTTCGAATCAATAAAACTTGTTTCGAGCATTTTAGTTTTGTTCAATATTATTAATTGTGGTTGCTTTCATTAGAGAGAATACTTTTTCCTCGAAAGAATAGAGCTCTTGTTTCTGTCAAACTGTACTGATTGCCCCTCTTGTATCTCTAATCCCTAAGAACAATAGCGGAGTTATTAAGGAAACGAATGTAGATATTTGGGTAGCTCTTATGACTTATGAATTTACCATTCATGATCACTCTTTTAAAACAGTCTCGTATCCTTCTCTTAGTTAGGTAGGCCTATAACTGAACACAAGCACCAGTATTTGTTTTCATGTTCTGACTTAATGAAATAAATGTTACACTCGGAACATGAATTACGACTAATCACTCACACAAATGAAAGTTCTACATGGCTAAATTCAACATGAATTTGCATGTGACTAATCCCTATAACAACCGTAGCGGTGTTGTTGTAGAATTGAAAATAGAAACACACTTTAACGGTTATCATGAAGAGTTTGTTTTTTCTGTTTTACACTACAAAGGTGTTTAGATATTGCGAGATATGTTTTACTTTTTTCTCCTTTGTTGGCTGGAACCCATTGAACAATTTGTATTACTTAATGGTACGGTGGCGAAATGTCCTGGCTTCATGGCTTCTCCAAACAATAGGCTCCTATATACATATAGAAGCATGACCACATCCACCGAAACAATAGATAATGAGAAAACACCGCACTTTATTTACAATAGATAATGCTTCCACCGCACTTTGTTCATGCGGAAAAACAATAGATTCATGACGCCATGCATCTGCATTAATTAGATACCACAGCACTTTAATGAGATTCCACTAACGCGTTGAATACCGCCACCCTATTAAAACGATGTATTTGTGTACTCGCTACAGCAACGACTATAATGATAACGGAGTTGGACATTACTATTACATCATTGCCATAACTTTGCTGCTCATAAACAATTCGCCCTAAACCGAGTCTTTGAAACTCACATAACATATATCCAATGTTCAATTAATGCATTTCTTCTGAACTTTACTAGATAGAAACGAGTTGTCTTCCTTCAGCCAATCGTTCCAGTACACACTGTACAATACCAATGGGATTATCAATGGTTAGCTCAGTTGGTAGAGCTCGGTCTAGAGTGCGGGAGGTCGCGGGTTCGAATCCCGGCCTCGTCTTTGGGCCGGGTCGTATATGCCGTTGGCTTTGTCTCCTTTCTCTTCTAAGCTATACGACGGAGTCATGAAAGAACCTGTTGCGTTATTTCGAGAAAGAGTAGGGGATTGATTGTCTACCGATACAACAGCCTGGTATTCTAAGGTACTAACAATCACTCATGATTGTAAACTGCACGGCTGCACATTGCGCCACAATAGCAGTTCGTATCACAAAAATAATCCTGTGAAGCGCAATAATACCTTTATGGGTATTACTAATGGGTATTATTACCAAGCTCACCCTCACCGGCCGCCATAACAATTACGCAATCGGAGGGTATTCAAGTTATTGTCCGGTGTTTGGAAATGGAGACGACATCCAAATCTTTAATGATGCTGCAAATAACAAGAATTCTTACACTAACCCCAGTTCGTACCAACCTCCACCTGGATGTAGTTATCATGACAGAAAATGCTCCTTCTTAGTTGGTAGCTACGCGTTCACTCCAAGTGACGTAGAGGTGTTTTATGAGACCACCACCTAATCAAAGCATTGTACGTTTGTTGTTATTTCGCAAGTTGAAAGACTGAGTTATGATATGCACTAGTTCTACCTACATTACAGTGAGGAGTTTGAGCCAATACCACTGAAACTACTATTTGTAGACATTACTGTGATATCAACTGTTGTCATTGATAATTACAACTTTAGACGCAAACAATAATTTCATGACACTTATTTTATTTTTCATTTTCCCATATCGAAAAAACATATACTTCGATTTACAGATTTCTATGATATGTAATGATATACGACACAAAAAATCAGTGTACCCTCTAGCAATTTGTATACCTATGAACGTCGTTTTGAGTACTTGTGTGACGAACGTTTTTCGTTTGCAGAGAACATATGCAAGTTTTCCCGTTTTGCACATATTACTCCGGTTCTCATTAGTTTACACTGGCTTCCAGGATATCCATGGTATGTGCCCTTCGTATATTTCACAATTAATTAAAGTCAGAGGGCGCTCTTTTTATAACACTAGATCTAATAATTAGCTACTGCTGATCGTACCGTCCTTTAAATCACTGTCTACTATTGGCGATAGGTCATTTACCTCAGCCGCACCTTTTCTATGGGATAAATTACCTGCTAGTATTAGGGAAATCATATCCTATGACTATTTCAAGAAGCAGCTCAAGCCTTACTTGTTCAGAGAAGTCTTAGCCTTTAGCTACTATTTACGACTAGTTTTATTATCGCTATTATCGACTAAACTTTATCATTACTCGTAGTAATAGCATTTTATTGGACTATTATTCTTAATAATTAGTTAGTTAATTATTAGTTAGTTAGTGTATTTTAAAAGTATAGATTTTGTAAAAGCGCATCTGAACATTTTCCATATGCTAATGTGCGCTATATACGTACATTATTAATTATTATATTATTATTAACACTATGTTTTAAGCTTGTTTGAAATCGTGTAAATTTGACCTTTCCTGACCCATGACCGTTTAAGTAAAGCCGATTCCTTTAATGTAGCTAGACGTCTGTAATTAAAGGATTATTCTCAATGGCGCATTCTACCACTAATACATCTATGTTTTTGTTCAATTTACCAAATTATTAATTTATATTATTTTTTCCTGTCCAGGCTCCATGCTCAGCAGTGCGATTTTCCTAATAATTATTTTGTTTTGCTTTTATCGGAAACGGTAATAAAAAAGCGTGTAAAAAAATCGGACATTCATTATTCAGCCAAAATACGAAGAACTCGCACATATTCGATGATTTATCGAAGGACAATGACCGTAAAATATCAAAAAGATACGTTACACAACGTCTATGTTACACAAAGATTCTGCTACTCGATCTATCAGTATTATTACTCGGGCTGCCTGTGGCAGCGCCGAGTCTGAAAATGCAAGTCGTTATTATTATTATTTTTATTTTTATTTGATGTCGGACGGCTTCTGCGCATGCGTTAAAGGTCAAATTCAAACCAATCAGATTGCACTGTGCTGGTCACGCAACAATCGCCAGGTTAACGTATTTACATAAGTGAATACAGTAAATCAAAATGGTCGACCCGCGAGGGCGAAAGCCTTCCAACAGGCTCAGGATATTTCAACTGCCGCTCTTGTTGACCATAAAAATACATGAACAACCAGGAGCCGTAATACATTCGATCAGCGCTGTTTGGACAGATCCAATGTACATTTAGAAACGTAAGCGAAATACAATATCCAAACACGTTTGGATATCAACGGGTATCGAATTATAATCAAAGGTTAGATCTCGTCAGGCGCGCTCAGATAAGAAAGTTCAAAGCTCTCAGACTAGGCGAGACAAGGAGATATCACTTTCAATGAGTCATTGTCAGAAATCTATTCCATCGTGGGCGGTCTTGTACAGCTAAGGCATGTTTTACGACAGAATAACCAGAGTCTTTCTACTGGATTGAGAGCTCGAGACATTATACATGTCGGCTAATATGGGGAAAACTGAAACAAAATATGAACTTTGACGGCAGAAACCCTCAATTGAGCCAAGCGGAATATTTACATGATCCGCTAAGATTGTTACAAATCTTAGTTAAGCAGATGTTTTCAGTGTATGCCAACTGAAATGCGGCAACTACACGAACAAGAAGCATGAACTGCCAGCAAAGAGAGAGGAAAAAGTATTTGAAATGCACAGCGCTAGCTGAAATAGGGCATATATATAATATCTGAGACGTTAAATTACGTTACTGTGAAGAGGATCAAAATTCAGGTTTTGTAGCTTGAGACTGTCTTCTGCCGTGACTCGTGAGAGAAATTGGAAAAGATCTAGCTGTTTCATTCAGACACTGGCAAATTTATTGAAAGCTACGGGCTTACTTTATGAGATTATTATTCATTGTGGAATGAAAGGAAACAGGTTAGCTGAAAGTTAAGTTCGAGGTAGGCTTCGACTTTCATTCCGATTCAGTGCATATGTGCACGAAGGTGGGTGCTGTCAACAACACTACCAAAAGATCCAAAACGAAAGTTCAGTTACGTAAGTACTGTAAGTAAGCTCTTTTTGATTTGAATAAATTTCCTCTCAGTTTGTCTGTTAATGTACTTTTCTTCTAATTATCGCTTTATTTAACATCTGTGATTTAGAGTATGCGTACCTCAGAATAAATTGTTTGAAAGGTCAACTGAATTCTTGTGTCGATAAGCGCAAATGTTTTTTGTGAAACAGTCTGTGTATATGAGAAGCGGCTTAATAGAAGAGCTTTCTCATTTATAGGAATTACAAATTTCTTTCTTGCTATGAAATTTATGTTTCATTTCACATTTATTCATACAGTTTTAGCCGGACATTTCCCCGAGTTTTTGATCTATTTTCAATCAAATTCAAAGTCTGAATATGTCATTGTATTGCATTTATACACTTGAATTGCCAGTATTCTGTTGTTCGAATCCTGCGTTATCATAGTCATGCCATAAAAGCGATTAATAGACAAGTCTGTTTTTTTGACGTTCTCACTGGCGAATTAAAGCACGCATGTGGCCCGAGTGAAAGCCCAGATGGGCTCTTGTTATAGAAACAAACGAATCGAAATGCATTCTTCCAACCTCATTTTTTTTCTGTGAAAATTTGATATAAACATGATGGAGTGCACGCATGAGCCCTCGTTAGAATTATGTTCAGTACAGCTTTCAAAGGTGCTTGGAATGAGAAGTTCCTCCAAGAATACCCTTTTCCGGATAACGATATTGTTTAACTTTGTCTACTTTAGAATTTGGTAGTAAGAATAGATTGTGAGTTGCAATTTGCTGTAAAACTGTAACCCACGCATGATAACGCATTCGATAGAGTAATCTTAAGACTTGGTGACCTCCTTGGTGGAGGTTTGTCAGGTAACGCAAAACAGCTGAATGGTATCTGGTCTGTAAATCATGCGTTTTCACCGTTATTTACCCGTCCGGCTTAAGGTCGGTCAGTACAGAGTAAACTATATCCTCTTGAATATATGGCGTCGAACTCGGTGTTTGTCTGTACGGTCCTCTCAGCCGGTAAATATATAGATGTATGTCAATGCAATCTGAATGAATTACCAAAGCAGCAACGGATATGACATCAATTACAACCTCAGATATATGGATATTACAGTATTTGCTCATTCCTAGGTTGCCGGTGTTTTTGTAAACATTTGTCATTTTGATAAACAAACACTGGTATATGTAATTACTAATGGTCCTTCGAATCAATCCAAATAAACTGTATCCAGACGTACAGATATCGTAACACAACCTAAATGTTATCAACAGTTGTGGGCTCCTGTTATCCTACAGTCCTAACGAAATAACAACGTGCATACTATGGTCATTTTTAAAAATGCACGAGTTCTCGATTGGGCGGTTATTTTTGCTCTATGACGATAACGATGAACATTTCGAAACTTGCAAATCATTAATTACACCACCATCGATCTTTTCTCACAAAAAAACATAGTCGATATTTACCACATTACTGGGTTTATAATGGCAGGCCCGTAGCTATATGTAGGCAAGAAGAGAAATTCTCGTCAAGCGAGCAGAGTATATTTTTTGTAAATTTTCGGGGAGGGGCATGCCTCCTCTAAATTTTCGGTTTGGTTACGGCCCTGAATGGGTGTACCAATTATTATTTTAAACGATTGTTAACTTCGTTAACTCATTCTTGGTGACTCATCGTATGTAAGCTGAGACAATGAAGCAAAACAGTTTGATCACAATTTTGTGAGAACAAATATGTTAATGTTTACGAAGTAAAATGTTCATAATTATTTGTATAGTACATTTGAACGAGCAGTTCAAGAGGAGACGAATGCTATTAAAACGTTTCTCGATACGACCAATATATCGAGATATCGCGTATAAGCATCCACATTATAAGCATATCTGTAATTACCTGTTGGTTACAATTTTTGCTATTTTGTATTAAACCACAGGGCAATATAATCAGTGAATAAATTACGCAATTTGTAATAAATACAATACAATACAATTTTTATTCGCATTTCATCTTCATTTTTTCACAGATATATATTACTATATTTAGAAAATAATATTTGTAAATATATATAGTTATATAATAACTAAATATAAGGAAATGCCTAGGGCCTAAGTAAACCGTGAGGTTTTCGAGTTAGACAAAGAATGTAAGTAGTTTTGTGTAGCTCTGACACACACACATGTTAAACACAAATTTAGCAGAATCAACCACACAAATTAAAATAGTAGAATATGGTAAAAGCATACTAGTCATGCCAATACCATTGACACACATACACACATACAATATAGCAGAAGCCAGAAATAGTAACTTTAAAATTTATGTAATTTAATTTAGGGAGTATGTTGCTTAGATTAAATAAGCATAGTGTTTTAGTAATAGGTGTTTTTTAACCTTCTTATTAAAGGCATTCATGTGAAGTTGCTTGAAGTCAGAGGGAAGTTGTTGCCAAATATATGTTGCCATGGCAGCTGATGTAGTTTGTTTGCCAATGTTTGTTCTAAAGCGTGCCTTATACAAATTGTCTTTTGAGGCATATCTAGTATTATACGAGTGAACATTTTTAGCATATTGACGTTGTACTTTTACTTCTGTGACCATATTACAAATCACGTGAATCTGTAAATTCGGTGTGTTTATAATATTTGAAAATGACAAACAAAAACTATTTATAAAATAGTTTCGATAGTACGCGCGCTCTGATTGGCTGTAAGCCGTGTTTCTATAACTCTATAGAAACATAGTAAGTTGAGCGCGCGTTTGAGCTAGTTGTGAGAATTTACGTTTTGGTTATAAAATTAAGCGAGCGTTTCCGTGCTTCTATTTGTTTATTTTATAAAGGAAATAGAAAACATTTCCCCCTTGTTTCTATAGAGTTATAGAAACACTTGTGGAAGTTTGGAAGAACTCGAAATAGCTGTGGAAACACTCGCCCTTCGGGCTCGTGTTCCCACTGGCATTTCTCGTTCTCCCAAACTCCCACTCGTGTTTCTATAACTCTATAGAAACACGGGAAATGTTTTCTATTTCTTAAATGGAAAAGAGAGAAATCAAATTAAATAAGTAATATTTTATTTGTTATTTACTTATGAAGTAATAAAATCAGTGAACTTTCTGATACCACAGCTATGTCTTCAAATAGTAGTTTCCGGTGGTATTGGTTCAAACTCCTCACAGCATTGTAGGTAGAACATTATCATAACTCAGTCCTTCAACTTGCCAATTAAAAACAAACGTACAATGCTGTGATTAGGTGGTGGTCTCATAAAATACCTCTACGTCACTTGGAGTGAACGTGTAGCTACCAGCTAAGAAGGAGCATTTACTGTTATAACGACATCCAGGGGGAGGTTGGTATGTATCGGGGTAAGTGCGAGAATACTTATTATTTGCTGCGTCGTTAGTGATGTAGATGTCGGCATATCCATATCCACCTCCAAACGTCGGACCATTACCTGAACCCCCATAGATTGCGAGCTCGTTGTGTCTACCGGTGAGGGTCAGCTTGATGGGATAATAACCCTTGGTGTTATACAACGTGTACAGGAACGATCGGCTGGACGAAGACCAATCGTTCCTACCTAGTATAGGTATAAGAAGAAATGCATTAACAGAACATTGAAGCGTGATTATCAGAGAAACGAGTATATATCCGGCAGACTTCGTATAAGGCGGAAATTTGTGCCAATGACGAAATGACAGAGTCGAACCCCGTTAATAATGACACTGTAAGGACCACTGAAAGTGACTATTTTAATAGGGTTTCAGTATCAAGAGCAGGGTGGGAAATGAAATGTTTGGACCTATTGTCATATTTTGTGGTCCTCAAATGTATTGTTGCCATGGAAACGGCAAATATTTCTTCCAATTTTTGTTGTAAAAGTACGCTCTTCACAAGGTAAAATTCAATGTGATGGTTCTCTGGCGTACATTGTATGTTAACCAATCTAATCCAAACCAACCTCGGTTGTAGGACACAGCACGTACCTCATCTAGTTTAAAAGCAATGAAAGAATGGATCAACACTTGCACGTATCGTGTTCGCAGAACGAACAACGAAACGCACAACCGCTGACCAGAATTAAATAATACTTTTAGGAAACAATGCAAGATAGTTATGCATAAAATGTTCTTATGGTGATCGGGTGAGAGATTTCAATTGAAAATTGGAACTTGCTATTTTGGAAACCCTACCGGTGCGCTTTATTTACGTTATGAACATCAAATGCTGGGTAACTGCAGCAGAGATATTCACAGTAAATGCGTTTTATTATTTCTATTAAAATTCTATTTAACCGCCACCCGGTTAGCTCAATGGTTAACCTCCAGTCCTTCCCGGTTAGCTCAGTGGTTAAGCTCCAGTTCCTTCCGGTTAGCTCAATGGTTATACGCATGTCTGTTCTGCGTGAGGTCGCGAGTTCAAACCACGGCCGGTAACACTCAGGGTCTTAAAATAACTGAGTAGAAGATGCTTCCTTTACATAATCCAACAGTAAACGGTTACACATTCACATCTTCTCTGATAAGGACGAAATATCGTAGGAATAAGTCAAGAGAGGGCCTTGTGGAAGATTACTGAGTTTCATGTTAGCAGTAAACGTGACCGGAAATGTTATTTCAGTGGGTTTTGGTGAGAAATTAGATACACTGAATACAATTCGACAATATATTTTACGTCGTTAACGTAGGGAGTGCATGGTTAATGTATCTCTCGAGCAAAGCCTTGTGCTGAAAACACACAGTATTTAATTACTCCGTTATTTTTTTTAGAATGCACCTAATTATGTATGGAATGGAGTTTACATGAACATCCGCCAGCGCGCAAAGAAGTCGTTGCCGAATAGGAGCTTGACATGCAGTATCCGTCGTAACGTGTTCCTGATAGTCAAAATCAATATACATCCAAACAACAATCGAATTCAGGTCACAGTGGTAGCAATCCAAGCATCGCCAAGAATGCTATTGTTTTCGGCGACATGTACTTACGGCTGTGATGTTTAACTGAGGTCTGCATAATTATGAGTAATACTAATTATTATTCAATAACACGACTATGATTGGCTACTAACTAATCGGTGTGGGAATACCATACTCCCACATCACATTAAGCACATGTCAATCACTGTCGTTCACTCTGCGATGTGGGACTAATGAAATCCCTACGCTCGTTAAGGAGATGTCAATATCCCTAACCTCAATTAGTAATTATCCTAAACTTGTTATATCGATAGATGAAACTTCTGTGCCACAAACCTTGAGAAGCACACACCCGTTATATGAAGTCCCCACTAAAAAATCGTTCTGGACGCTTGGCCAAGAAGTTACCGTGTTAGTTTGAACTCAAACAAGTGCGGCTCTTAGCCAGTTCGGAGTGAAGAGTTTGGCTTCTACGGCAGACAAAAACACGAGAAACGTCTTATTTTAAAGATAAAGATTATTTGGTTTTAATCCGCTATCGCCTTTCACGTTCTTCTCTGATCGAGAGTTCACTTTTAATTACCGAGTTAGCTTGAATTCTACAGTTCCGCTCTTAGCCGGTTTCGGAGTGAAGAAGGGAGGTTTCATTTTTAGGAGTTTCACTACTGGCACAGACAAAAACACCAGGAACGTCTCATTTCAAAGTTGAAGATTTAAAAAAGTCCGTTTCTTCATTTGATTTTGATGCGCTATCGCTTTTCACGCTGTTCTCCGAGTTTGTCACGTTTACCTACAAACGTTTTGCCGCTCTGGCTTCACACTTAGCCGGTTCGGAGTGAAGATGGGAGGACGTTACAGTTTTAGGAGTTTGACTTCTAGCGCAAACAGAAACACCAGAAACGTCACATTTCAAAGATGAAGATTTTAAAAAGTCCGTTTCTTCATTTGATTTTGATGCGCTATCGCTTTTCACGCTGTTTTCCGAGTTTGTCATGTTCACTTTACTGAACGTTTTGAGTTTTAACTCCAAACAGTGCCGCTACCGACTGGCTACCGCGGAGTGAAGACGGCTTTTTCTTTTTTTTAGAGTTTGACTTCTAGGGCAGACAGAAACACCAAAAACGACTTGTTTTACAGCTAAAGACCTTAAAAATCCGTTTCTTTATTTGATTTTGATGCGCTTGGATTTTCCTACGTTGTTCTTTTGAATCATATAGTTTCAAGACTTACAAAGGCTCGTGCGATACAACTCGTGGGACACACTTGTTTCTTGTTTACAACCTAAGTTCTAAGGGTTTCCGGCCCTTTGTCTGGTAATGCTTTTGTTTCCAAATTGTTTACGACCAAAACTTCTTATGCTTCCCGCTTCCATTCTTGCATTGTGTCTGCTACCCTGGTTCCAGAGGGGCTCAGGTACGAATATACTGTAATGTGCCGCGATCGAAAGAGTTTTGATTCCCCGAAGAAGTTTTGTTTCGCGTGACGACTGTTGAGCCCCTCTGGCCGCTCGAATAGCCAACCTCAATCTCATGCCCATAGCCTCGCTTTTATGTTTACAAGTCTAGTCAAACTGGTTTCGACTTAGCGGTTAATTTGCATGTCACTTTCACGTGGTGAAGTCGTGTGTGATTCAAAACATAAAACATGCCGTTGTCGGGATTTGCGAAGATAAAGGAAAATTATCCTCGATTTACTTCGTCGGGTTTGATATGTTTGGATTTCCCAATGAGCATGAGTAGTATAAGCGGGATTAAAATGATACCACTTTTTCTTGCACAACAAAACTCAAAAAGTGAATTCAGAAATTCATTTTTGAGTTTTCTTGTGCAACAAAAAGTTGTATCATTTTAATCCCGCTTATACTACTAGGGGTAACTAAGGGTCATTCAAAGTGTCACTAGACATTCTTGTACGTAAAATCCAACTTGATAATCCTATTAGAGATATGATTACATATAGTTATATCGCCGCAACATCCTTACACATAAAATCCAAATTTGAGTATCTGTTAAAGCTATCGTAACGTATAGTTGTATCGAAGGGAGAATGGTGAGACCACGTAGTGAACCACTTCCACGTAGTCTAGCTCGAGAGGCAGGTGCTATTCTAGAGGAGAGAGATGGAATGCTCGAGGGAGTGGAGATAGGTCGCCGTACTATTCGATGGCGCTTCTTCCAAGGTGTGGCAGGAGATTTGACCCCTAGGATCATGGAAAAGTTAGTTGCAAATGTAACCACCAGCTTTTACCTGCGATACAGCTACACCTATCGCATTCGAAATGTCAATGACGGACGCGTGATTCTATTCTCCAAGACTGTCCCAGGCTCTCCATGGGTGAACATCCTAGGAGACGCAGAAGAGTGGATCGATAGCAAGGAGACAGCTCGTTTGAATCCCGACAACATCAATCGACCAAATACCCAATGGGCCTTCATTCGTTGGATCTACGTAGATGTAAAAGTTGTGATCGATCGTCAGCTTTTGTTGAGAACAGGTCCACTGCCTCAATGGCTTCGCCAGAAAAAAGGAATGATTGCCCTTGATCGATATGGTGACAATCTATGTCTTTGGCGCTGCCTTGCCATGCATGAAGGAGCACGAATAGATAGGTGTTGCGTCAAAGCTCGAAAACTTGCCCAGGCCTTCTATCGTCTGACAGCACCCACACAAGACGTTCCCAGAACTTCCTTAGACCAGCTGGAGGAAGTCGAGTTGCACTTTAGAATCGGTATTCGGGTGTACGAACCTACGGAGGATGGCGCTTGGCATCTGATGCGACATGCAGCTCACTACAAGCATACGATGACGATTGGGATATACGACGGACATGCCTTCTACATCAAGAACATCAACAAGCTAGGGCACATCTACGTATGTAACGATTGTAAGCAACGGTTCACACAGGCTTGCCACCTTCAACGCCATGCAGATCGTTGCAGGCGTGGCGAAACGAAGATTGTTTGCCCCGGAAAAGTAATCACAGTACCCCAGTCGGCATACGAAAAAGCCTTCTGGCCAGAGAGCACAGCCAGCAAAGTCGCTTTATGCTGGTTGGAACGCGAAACCAAAAGGATTGGACAACACATTCATCATGCAGCTTGTGGGCATGGTGGAGAGCATTGGATAGAAGGAGCGCCGGTCGACGGCTACGAACCTTTTTCGAAAACCATCTTCCAATTTCATGGATGCTATTTCCATGGCTGCCCGAAATGCTTCCCTAGGGAAAGGAGGCTCTATCTCAAGACCTGTGAAAGAACGGCAAAGCTACAAGGAGCTGGTTATACAGTAGTGGAAGCTTGGGGCTGCTCCACAAAGAAGAAAAACAAACCGGTCCCCACACCAACACAAACTGTCTACCCACACTTCATAGTTTACGATTTCGAAGCCTATCTCGATACAACGAAAGGAAGACAACCAACAGAACACTTGACCATCGAAAACGTCCATGTCCCAATATCAGTATCAATTGCCGACACGTACGATCGAAAGCCAACCCACATCTGTCGACGCAATCCAAAAGAACTCATCAAAGCCTTTGTCAAAGAACTCCAGCAAAGAGCAGAGACAATCCAAGGAACTATGGAAAGATGGTTTTGGCTTGATTCACCCAAATTCTCCTTTTACACCCTACCAAAGAGTCAACAAGCGAAGATCAACGAATGGATCTATCAAGTTCCAGTGTTGGGATTCAACTCTGGCAGGTATGATCTCAACCTGATCAGGGAGCACTTTGTAGGAACCGTTGCCGACACATGCAAGAAAGTCAGAGTAGCAAAGAAAGCCAACACCACTATGTTTCTATTGACTCCAGATTTCCGTTTCCTAGATGTGATTAACTACCTTGGACCTGGAACTTCCTACGAAAGGTGGGTCAAGGCATATGGATGTGAATCGCAAAAGAGTTTCTTCCCATATGAGTGGTTCGATTCTCCCAACAAGTTGGATCACATTGGATTACCAGACTATCCAGAGTGGGGTTCGAAGTTGAAAAGAGAACACCTACTATCTAGGGAAGAGTTCGAAGACTGCAAGCGCACCTTTCTCGACAAGGGAATGGAGACCTTTGCAGACTGGCTACGATACTACAACAACCTAGATGTAGTTCCATTCCTAGAGGCACTCGAAAAGATGCAAGATTTCTATCACGAGAAAGGAGTAGACATGCTGAAAGACGCAGTGTCCATTCCAGGAGTCTCGCTACAGTTCCTGCTTCGAGGTAGTGTAGAAAGGGGAGCTGAGATGCACGCTCCAAGTAAGGAAGCCTACCACATGCTGAAAGACGCTGTCGTGGGAGGTCCAAGCATAGTGTTCACCAGACGCCACGAAGCAGGAGTGACTAAGATTCGTAGTCATCAGGGTGGAACCAAGGTGTGTCGCAAGATTCTTGGATACGATGCCAACGCCCTATATCTTTCTACCATGGAGCTTGAAATGCCTTGTGGAAAAGAAGAGGTCATTCGCTACGATGAGCCAGGTCTAGAAGCCGAAGGATTTGTCGAATGTCTACAAAATGGTTCGTGGTTTGGATATGCAGAAGTAGACATTGAGATACCAAAGAAATTGTGGAAGAAATTTGAGGAGATGCCACCCTTCTTCTACAACAAGAAAATCCCCAAGGAAGCAATTCCTCCACAAATGTTGGCCTACCTTGAGAAGACTGGTAGAAAGCTCAGCGAGGAAAAGAAGTTAGTTGGAAGTCTCTCTGGAAAGAAGTTGCTCCTCTATGAGCCTCTATTACGTTGGTATGTAGATCATGGCGCAGTGATCACTGCTGTCTACCGTACAATAGAATACGAACCCAAAGAAATCTTCGGTTGGTTCGTAGACCAGGTCACCGAGGCACGTCGTATGGGAGATGAAGACAAAGGTGAGGCTTTGTTGGCAGATGTGTTCAAACTACTGGGAAACAGCGCTTATGGAAAGTTGCTCGAAGACTTGGGACGCCAAACAAAGGTCACCTATACAAAAGATGAGAAGGTTGTGGACAAGGCATTGCGAAGTGTTTGGTTCGAAGACCTGGAAGAGATTGGCGAGGCATACGAACTCGAGAGTAGGAAGGACCAGATCCGAATCAAACGCCCTTTCCAAGTAGGTATCGCTGTTTACCAGCTCGCAAAGCTGCGTATGCTTGAGTTCTACTACGACTTCATCGACAAGTACATCGATCGCAATGATTTCGAATATATACAGATGGACACAGACAGTGCCTACATTGCCATCTCTGGAAATAGTCTCGATGAAGTTGTACGACTGGAACTACGAGAGGATTTCGAAGCCGAAAGGAAGGAATGGCTAGCTTGGGACGAACGGAGCAGTCGTACGCCAGGACTCTTCAAACTCGAATTCGAAGGACAGCGCGCCATTGCCCTATGCTCGAAAGCCTACTACGTCGATACGGGTGGCAGCAAGAAGTATTCCGCTAAAGGTATGTCTAGGCGTCACAACGATATTACGTGGGATCGATTCAAAGCAGCCCTCCAGGGTGATATCGACATGGCGGAAAACCGAGGCTTCCGACTATCGCCAGAAGGCATAGCAACCTACAAACAACGGAAGCTTGGGCTATCGGCTTACTACGACAAAAGACGCGTTCTTCCCGATGGAATCCACACCGAGCCAATAGAGTACGCTGTTTAGCGTCTAGGTACAAACAGAATTCCTTTTGGTGGTAGTTCTGTATCCCTAGGAACGACTTGTAGCTCTTCACGAACGAATCCACGTTTGGGTGCGTCCTTCTCCTTCGCAAGGTAGTAAAGCACAGGCTGGCCCGAAGATACTACACTTCGCGAAATGGTGTGTATTTGCAAACTCCACACAGGATCAGTAGCTCTACGTTTTTCACCTCCTTCCAATTCTCCTGGTGCATAAAGATATCGAACTAGAACGTCGAATGGTAGACGCTCTTCTCTCAATCCAACGGTGCGCGAATACGTAGGAGTCTTCAGATCTACTTGTTGCGTCACTACAGAATTCGAAGGCTCTTTACCAGTCAAACGAGTCGCCTCACTGTTCATGGCTTTGATAACCATTG
Source organism: Actinernus sp. WN-2022 (assembly GCA_030867875.1). Taxonomy (NCBI): domain Eukaryota; kingdom Metazoa; phylum Cnidaria; class Anthozoa; order Actiniaria; family Actinernidae; genus Actinernus; species Actinernus sp. WN-2022. The sequence goes on from JAOWCC010001210.1 coordinate 63,180,256, forward strand.
GTAAACGAACTACCCATTCTCTACTACGCTCATCTGATCCTTCCGAAGTAAGTACCATCTCTTGTGCATATTGATACCCAAACAATCTCTCAGCTAGAGTTCTATTTGCTCTTTCAACAAAACTTTGCGCTCTATGATTACCAGCCTCACCTCGTTGAACTTTCGTACCATGTAGTTCTAGCGTTTCAGACATACGTCCCATGAATTCTCTACCAGGATCTACTTGCAAAGTCTTTGGCCATTCTAGTGGACTACGTTTATAGATTCGTTCGAATGCCGCAGAAACTTCACCACTATCTTTAGATGCCAAAGGTTCGGCTTCTTTGTATCGAGAAGCTACATCGATTACCACTAATGCATACTTATATAGTTTCCTTCCACGTCCAGGCCGATCGTGTGGTAGAAATATCAAATCAGCTTGGTGGACTTCATTTGGTTTCGATACAGTCCAATGTGGTCGTGGAATGTGTTTTGGTGGTGGTAGATATATTTGCCACATAGATTGCTTTTCCAACCAACTCCTAGCCACGTCTTCTGATGCTTTCGCTGCTACCGATAGCTTGCCAATTGCAGAGTGACCTTTCCAATAGCCCATAGGACCATAGAAGATATTCGCAAGTTTAGAATCCATCATACATCTATACATTCTAACCTTCAACAGATGAAAAAAAAAAAAAAAGGAAGAATGAAGAAAGTCGTTGCGTGACCCTCTTCATTCTTCCTTTTTTCTTTTTTTAGTAACTTACTAGTAGCTTAGGGTAACTTACTAGTAGCTTAGGGTAACTTACTAGTAGCTTAGGGTAACTTACTAGTAGCTTAGGGTAACTTACTAGTAGCTTAGGGTAACTTACTAGTAGCTTAGGGTAACTTACTAGTAGCTTAGGGCAACTTACTAGTAGCTTAGTAGTAGCTTAAGTAGCTTACTAGTAGCTTAGTAGTAGTATCTATATCCATTTACTAATAGTGTATCCAACGCCTAGCATTCCACCACCAACGTAGAGCAACTCGCCAGTCTTCTGATTGTTTGAGGGTTTGTAGTAGTCAGATAAGCGGGGTTCTTTCATCTCTTTGAGACGTTTAAGCGCCTTACGTAACTTATCGGATCGCACTAAGGCTTCGTTGGTATCTCTTTGATCGTTGTGTGCTTTGCGTTCAAGACCTTCCTGCTCTTGTGCATAGTCATATAAGCTTTGACGTTTGATTCTATACGCTTTCATTTCACGTTCTAGTTTTTCGGTGGCCCTATCGTGTCTCTCTCGTTCCTTATCTACAGCATCGTCCTTTCCAAACATTCTAGCTAGTATGCCACCACCAGTAAATGCCGTCGCATTCAAAACAGCGCCGAAGATCGACATACCAATTGCTGCTAGTGCCATTATTATTTGGTCTTTTCTTTTTCTTTCTCAAGTTGTTTCTCAAGATATTCCTTTGCGTATAAGCTACCAACTATCACGGCAGTCCACTTTGCGTAATTCACTATGGAAGAAGAAGGATCGCTAAGCATAGATTCCTTGGTAGTCTTTTTACGATCCACCCAATACCAGCAGCGAGTCCAACGATTTTGACTGCATCGGTTGCCGTCTTCGTCAATTCCTTCTCCATCTAGATATATACTACTATGGTCTCGAGTCTTTAAGTGTTACTCCATGTCTAGTGCCGTTGGCTTTGCCGGAGCTGCAGGTTGTGTCGTGCTAACGGCAGCAGCTCGCGTGTTGCCATCTACATACTTCTTGTACGCAAAGTACGTGCCAAACAATGTAGCGCCAGTACCGATGACTGCGAGAATAGTCAGGTTTTCGAACCGACCTTTCTCTACGTCAGTTTCTTTGCATGATTCGCTTTCGCGCGTCAACTCTCTCTTCTGAGATTCTCTAGCGAGCTTGTTGCTTAATGCTAGTGCCTTTCCGGCTGCGACGCGCTTTGGGTTTTTTACCTTAGTTGGTACAGTCGTTGGAGGATTCGCAGTTATCTGATCCGTCTGTCCTTCCATCTTGATTCGATATAGTGGGTATATGTGGAGGTTCAACAGTTGTTCCAGGAATGACTACGTGACCAGATATGTGGAATAGGACGCTAGCTAGAGCTACAAGGCGACCTGCTTTGAGCGATAGTAGGCCAGTCGCAGCACTGATTTCGTTGCGGACTAGAGGGTCTTCTTGTAGGTCCTTGATCAGTGCTTCTTGAGAATCTATTGGTATTAGGTAGGCAACTAGGCGGGTAGCTAGACGTGTCACACCGTCGACTAAGCCTTTCGTTACTTGCTGAGCTAGGACAGCCTGATACCTCCTATACAACTTGTCTATTTCTTTCTCAGGAAGTCTAGAGATGTCTCCTAGAGAAAAGTTCTTACCTAAGTATTCTTTCGTTACGCCTGTTGCGGCTAAGATCGAAAGTGATTCACGATTGTCCGATGCAACGTCTAGGTTGGTTGGTGGTGGGCCTGTTACATCCTCACCGAATATCTCGAGTAGTTCTTTATCCATGATAATATGTTGTAGGTGCTGGGAGCTCTAACACTACCTCGAAAGGATGGCGGAGACAGAAGCACATGCGAGCGAACTTATGGGATCCAAGTATCATTCGTAACTCTTTACATTCTTGCGAGCCTCCATAATCCTCAAATATCCTTTTACCATCTACATATGCTCGTTAGTTGTTGGGACAGCACCCAAACGGAAATCCCTATATGTCGTGCAGAAAAGGCTAAGTCCACTAGCTTGTCAGTTCGTTTCTTGACGTCCTTCGATGCGGCGCAATCATCGAGAATCAATAGAGTATTGGTACCTGACCAAAATGTTGTGCAAATACTCAAAGTAGCATCGATGGCATCCTGCGGTGGTGACATGACGAAGAAACGAGGATCTCGATTTGCAAATCCACGATAAGTTTTGTTGTGGGCATACGTAGGACAAATCAGTACTATGTAATCGAACTTACCACGAAACGATCCACGAAGTTGTTCTATGAGAAACGCAGTCTTCCCACAATTCGTCGGACCGACTATGAGTGCGTTGAAAGGTATGTGCTCTACGAGAGAATCCATCAGTATAATATACTCTGCAGAGATCTGTTCAATATCGTGACCTGAGCATCCGCAAGGACATAGATGTGCATTTTCACATTTCCACTTCCCTTTGCAGTTCTATGTATGCGAATGTCGATGTCCTTTCCACTGCCGGTTTGTGCCAAGCCATCACCATGAACGGTGGAATCTTTTGCTGTGCGACAATCGATTAGAATAGAGAATCTATTTTCAAAGAACTTCTTTGGAGTCATAGAAGTATTGGGTGTACCAAACCAGCTTCTTGCAGCCTCCCAGAAATCTAGGGGAAGCATGCCGCTTGGAAAGAGTCTGTTGGGAATCCCATTGACATCTACTTCTACCTTCAAAATATCTGGATTCGAGAATGCTTCACTATCTCGCGTGCCAATGGTAGGTGGATCTATGAATAGTAGAAGCAGTCCAGCAAAGGATCGTCGTGGAACATTGATGTTTTGAGATATCAAAGTATCGGACGTTTTAGCGATATCTACTGTTTTGAAGTGAACAGCGTAGTTGTATAGGAATGCAGTACCTATTTCATATTTGTGAAGTGCACTACTAGCCAGCGTTTCGTTCCTGATTGCTTCGTATTCTAGTTGGATGTTGGTAAGTTGGTACGTACCTATCTTCGTCGTATCCGATCCAATTACAACCTCGTTGGCAGACGCTAGAGTTAACTCGAACGTAATGGTACTTTCTAAGGCATGTGGATATAGAACTCCATGTTGTGTCAGAATGTCAACATCTAAGGGAATCCTATACTTAGAACCACATGCAGTTAGGAGCGCGTTGTCTGCAGTAGATGAAGTACTTGCGTCACCAGATTTCGATCGTAGCTTATTCAAGTTCTCTGATTGAATGCCTTGTTGTATTCTAGACTCTCTCTCCTGCGTGGATAGGTATACATCGGAGTATGTTTGTAGAAGGTCTGGCCTGACAAGGTCTTCTACTGTTTCAGCTCCCATCCTACAGATTCTACGCATAACCAAGCAGCGTCCAACGTTCGAAACGACTCTGTTATTCGCATGTCCACCAGATAGTACGATGTCGCCCAATAGCGCTAAGCTACCAGGTACTAGTACTACATCTTCTGCTAGCTTTGGGACTTCTACATATAGAGTCTCACCTGGATTGGCAGACGATCGAGTGAAAGTCTTCCTATACAAGTCTCGCGGAGCCTTGAGTGCATGAGGCTCTCTTCGTACTTGTGTGGGATCCAACGTTAACGAGATCATGTTGAATATAACTATATATATAATTATGTTTAACATGGCCTCTGAGGGTAGGTATGATGAAAGAACTGATGAAGCTGAAAGAGGAAGAGACTACGACAACGATGATACTGTCAATGAAGAAGCACGGAAATTGGCGTCAGACTCTACGAATGTGGATCCGAGTGAATCACTCAACCTGAAAACTAGACGCGACTTCGCCAAGGAAGGTGCTCGACCAAAGAATCGGGAAACCTCGTTTACCGTAGAAGATAACGATTACTTCGACGAACTCGTTGCGGAGGATGAGGATAGAATCAAACATCCGAAATTTAGCGATCGCCGCGTAGTCTTCAAAACAGGCACATCGGATGAAATGAAACAAATGCTATTCGATACTGTATGGAAACACTATGTGGATGTAGGGATTCGTGGAGGATTCCTTGAGATAACTGGAATATGGGAGGCCAATAAGGAACTGGCTAGAATCTATCTTCACGTACTTGGAAGTAAAGAGAAGCCCATACCTTTGACCACAGTGAAGGGTGAAAGATATCAAAGTATGGGTAAAGAGCTCAAATTTGCCCTAGGTCCTACAGATGCAGAAAGAGAAGACCAAGTCGTCCAAGGTCAAGAAAAGGCCGCCGAACATCTCAAAGTAGAAGATAGCATACTTCAAGACCTAACGTCAACTGAGGATCAGAAGGAAGCGGCTAAGAAAGAGAAAGTACACATCCATAACGAAATAGAATTACTCGAACGTCAAGAGGGAGCCATACTAGAACGTATGTCGCTACGTGAAAGGATCAAATACATTTTTAGAAAGCATGGAATGACTGTTCTTGCAGTGGTAACTTCTATTGGCGCTATCGTTAGTACGATAGTTTCCCTGTTGTCGAAATCCGTACCAAAACCAATAAAGACTGGTATTGATAAAGCAGCAGATGCAGTAAAGAAGGGATTGCAAACGACTGGGGGGTTGTTGAAAGAAATGGGAAAGAAACTTGGACAGATCCTACCTGGAATGATTGGATCGATTGCGAGTTTCATATTTACTATGGCTGGTAAAGCTCTGGGAGTACTAGCACAGAACGTTTGGTTATTCATCGTAGCAATAGTGGTGATCACGATAGAGCAATACAAACGACGTTAACGAAACAACATCCATGCAATTCCAGCTGCGGCAATGGATGTCACTGCGAGATTAATTTCATGTTGTGGGGCAGCCTTTTGTACGGGATCTTGTTTCTTGTGCGTGACAGCCTTTGGTACAGGAACTCGTTTCTCGAGATGCGGCACCAATTTCTTATCTGGTGGTCCTTTCATAGGAAGAGGTAGGTGTCCTTTGCCTTCTGCATTGATGTCGTTAGTGCCTAGCACCATATCTTTCGTAGCTTTCGGGATTGGATTCTTATAGCCATCTTTCTCACTAAGATAGTACACTAGATTGCTTGGCAATAATCGCACACCTGGAGCTATTGCTAGATCGAGCCTCTTATGCGTCCTCGTTACAGCAGTAAGATAGTTATTGTAGCTCACCACTAAATCGTTTTCGAGAATAGCGCCTTCGACTAAGCTCTTGAACTTTTCCTTGACGTTATGGCTATCTACACCTATGATGGATTCGTTCAAGTCGGCTTGAGCACCAAGCATGCAATATCCAAAAGCCTCGACAGATCTATCCAATCTACCTAATCCAACATCTGTCAAACCCTTTCCGATTGGTGGTGTAAACCAATTGTATTGCTTTCCTTCATGTTCATCGTTCCTAATGAAGGCCACAAGATTGCCCTGATCCTCCTTACCGCATGGGTCTGCAAATAAGTTATGTTTCTGAGGCCATGTGGTTGCACCTTTGTCATAGCTTCGGTCTCCATGGACGTTTACGTATCCTCTCCAACCTGGGTACAAAAGGAATATATCTCCTAGTCCATTATTCCTACCTCCGTGCCATCGGAAATCTGGTGTTCTAGATATACCAAATTCGCTGCACAATTTCTCAAGAGCTGATTTGTTATAGGGGTTATCCATTTGCTTGAAATGAGAGTTACCAGGTAAAGGAACTCCATGAGTACCACCAAGTTCACGTAGAATTCTTCGTATCGTGAAATAAACATGGAATCGTAGGAACCCCTGAACGACTGGTGGATACGTTTTGAAAATAGGATCAAACAATGACACTCCACATCCAGAAGTCGCACACCACGTTGCAAAATTCAATTGTTGAGGCCAGTATTTGAAATCCGGACCATGTAACCAATGGTAGGACTCATTTGCTGTCATATGCTTTACGACGGTCTCCTTGAATATATTTGGAACGCCTGCTTCGAACCTATCCTTTGGGGTGCCATATATCCATAGATTAGTGAGATCGATATCTTGTGCCGGTCCAGTAGAAGGAACTGCTGTAATAGGATATTTTGCACTATTGTCTAGGATCAACGTAGATGGGAAACCTTTATGCATATCCCACAACGCATTATCGATGCGTCTTTGAGTGACTGCAGGTAGCTTTGAGACATCATTGCCGTAAACGACATAGCTAGAATCTCCATCTCGAAACCAAATACTCGTCGAATACTTGCCTGGACCATTTATTTCCGTAGAGACATAGAACTTGTGAAGATCTGCATGTGGGTATTTCTTCTTGAACTTTGCTAATAGATCTGCATTCAATGTTGCAACCTCTCTACTTTTCGCATCTTCTCTATCTATCCGAGCTTGATTCTCTCTCCTAGCTTGATTCTCAGCCTTTGACCGTATATTAGCATTCGGTGTTGGGAACTCTTCCTCTTCGTCTTTCCCTCCGTAGTGGTAACTGAAAAGACCTCCGGACCTCCTCATGTTGAAGCTATACGTATATATAGTTATACCTTCAACATATAATGACGATCCTTAATGTCATCACCACATCATCCGACCATACGGTCTACTTCGACGATCCTATTCTTATACGGAACATTTCACTAGTCGAGGTCACTTTCGAGAACACTTGGTGGAACCTAACAGAGGTGGGCTCTTTCTGGTGGAATGGCGGTAGTATTGTGTTCCCACACGACGTTGCTGCAGGGTCTTACAACTTTAGGAAAGCCAAGAAGGCCTTAAATCCTGCAAGTAGGGCTGGTATCCTGGAATTTAAGAGCGATACCTCCCTTAGGGAGGACAAAGCTATAATAGTTAAAAACCCAATCAATTTCAATAAAAGTCTCTACACACTATTAGGTGTCGAAGGTGGAGAAGAAGAGAATAACGAGTTCCTGCTAAAAGTTGGTACTTACCGCATTAAGATCAAAGATATCCACACAGTGTATGTCCGTTGCGACGTGGTGGATTCCGGTTTCTCACTTCTAGAGGGAAAACGATCGAAAGTCTTGGCTAGCATAGAGGTCCGAGGTCTTTGGTTTTCAAGGATAACCTATACTATAACGAATCCCCAAGTCCTACAAGCTATAGGGACAATGCGAAATAGTCTTAGCCTTACGATTCGTGATGAGAAAGGTAACGTGGTAGACTTCCGTGGTCGACCTATACGATACGTGTTGAAGCTTGAGTAAGTTATATGTATAACGTACAATGGAAGGCGATTCGATTCAACCGTTTCCCTCAGCACCAAGTATCTATCCACAGATTGCTAGTGACACTGGAAAGAACTTCAGACTGCAAACAATCCGAGACACGCTTTCGGACATCGAAGTTCAAGAAAGGCACTACGAAGGTGTGCGCAAGAAATATGCACGTTCTCAAGGAATAGTTCATGGAATCGCAGTGGCAACTGGAGGTCTATCTGTGATCTTATCTGGATCTGGATTGGGCGCAGCGTTGACTGGGGTTGGAATAGTGATTGGTCTACCACTTGGAGTTATTGGTGGACTATGTGGATTAATTTCAGCATCTACGACCCTTGGAGCTAAGAAGTTAGGAATGAAGGTTTCTAAGCATGAAAGGACAACTATGTTGGCAAAGGCAAAAATCAATACGATTCGCGATCTAGTATCGAAGGCACTACGTGATGAAAACATATCCGACTCTGAATACAGTCTCATCCTGAACGAAGCGAATAAGTATGAGATCATGAGATCTGAAATTCGTCGCAAGGCTTCCATAGGTGAAAAAAGCACGGATCGGGTTCGAGCCGAACTCAAGCAAGAAGTGCAAAAGGAAATGCGAGAAAAACTTGGAATGTAAGAATCAACGTTTCCTATGAAAGGAACGAACATGGTTCTCACTTTCACTTTGCCAAGTCCTACTGCTAGTTAGCCTATGTCTAGTGTAGATTGGTTCGAAGTGGGAATGGTAAGAAGACAACTCCTTGACAAAACGCTTGACCGCATTTCCAAATATGCCACATCGCTTAACGACATCCTTAAAAGACATAGACGATCCGGAGCGACGTAGCACCTCGTAACTTGCTCCAACGACTTTCGTCTTAAGCATTGATTTTGGGCCTATATTGTTTTCCATTGCCGTAGTAACGACCTCGTGGACTATTTGTTGAACATCCCTAGGTACTACTACAAGATCTAGTTGTAGGAAAGTCGTTGCAATGTGAGGAACTATGCGCTCAGCATCCAAGTCTACATCAATCTTATCGTCGTCACACAGAGAACGTATGAAGACCTCTCCACTATGAATGCCTTCGTTTCTTAGTTGCATGAAGCGAGCGACCTCACCTTTAGATCGGACGAATCCACATTGTATGCACGCATGGTAGAGTAGAGCAGCTAAAATATTTTTCTTAGCATCGCTACGCTTGAGACAAACTTTCATTACTTGGGTGAATGCGTCGGCTACGATTTCTAACGCGTTCATAGGGAACGATAGGTCATAACTTTGTTCATAAATAGTGTTGTATGCTCGTAGTTCTTGTAGGAGCGTTCGTCGTTTCAGTTCTATGTCATCATCGCTTTGCTTTGGTTTTGCGTGGTCTAGATCACTTTGATACTTAAACCCGTCCGGACCTACTATACGCAGTCGAGTAGTAATAATGTCGATCTTAGTTTCTTCACATGGTTCGACCTCGGAAACAAGCCCACATGTGGGACACACGAATTCCGTTCCTTGTATTTCAAAGGGGCAGAGACAATCAGAACATGTTTCACTGGTGTTAATATGTTCCACTTGTGGTTTGATATTCAGGCTTCTACGAATTCCAGGCCCAAACAATCTGACTAGCTCGTCCATGATACAACTATGGATGTCGTACGTTCAATAGAAAAAAAAAAGAAGAATGAAGAGGGCCACGCAACGACCTTCTTCATTCTTCCTTTTTTCTTTTTTCGTGGCTATTCCTAAGCGTCCTTCTCGTTCCTCAAGGCAGCCAACACCTCGTTGAGCGCATGGTTGAGAGACTCTCCAAGACCTTCCACTGGTTCCAGCATTCTTGGTTCTGCGGGAAATGCTACCTCCGGTTCCACCATGTTTGGCTCCTCCTTTCTTGGATCCTCTAGCTTCTTGCTGGACTTCTTAGCGCGTCTTATATAGACACCGGGACACTTCATCTTGATGGCAAGACGGTCACATCCTGAGCAAAGCTTGTAATCAGTACGACATCCTTTACCGCACTTCGAGCATGGTACATATGGGGCACAGCCTTTTGCGATTTGGTAGTTGTGCTGGGAACAGAACTTCGTTGTCTTCGAAATCTTCTTTGGGCATTTCGTGTCCTTCCCTCTCATCAACCAATCACAAGTTATTGCGGTGTCTACGTTCGAGTCCTTCTTCGACATGTTTGATCTGTATGGTGTTAATGCGTACTAAGATTACAACGAATGCTAATATCGTGGAATAAAGAATATATACTAATACCATTCGGTGGCAATATACAGTATACTAATCATTCCTTTAACAGATACTCAAGTTTGGATTTATGTACAAGAATGTCTAGTGACCAAAAAAAAGAAGAATGAAGAGAGTCACGCAACGACTTCCTTCATTCTTCTTTTTTTTTTTTTTCATTACCTACGTTCACTCATCTTCTGCAGCTGTGTCCACACTGGCACTATGCTTAGTATTGGCGGCATAAACGTCTTGTTGATCATACCTATTCCTCTTCGAGGGTTGTTGTATTATGTCGATCTCAATATATAGTGGGTAGGAAAGTCCCATACTACTTGCACAAATACTTGAGGCATTGCAAATACCATCGTGAATGGAACCTGGTAGAATGAGTTTGCTTATGTTGTCGATGTTAAGACCGTTAGAGCTCTCATCAACGAGAGGTTCGTACTTAGTGTTGTCCCCATCAGCGTACGATTTACTTTTGTCAAAGAATTGTCCATTAGGCATTCCAGTCTTGTAATCACATTTCATTCGCATCCTCATCATGGGATTGGGTAAGCGGCATCCAGCATTGGTAGTAGAATTTGTGGAAATGAACCTTTGTACCATTGAAACCACCTTGGTATTGGGAACAACGATGGCGTCGTGTGGACTGCGTTTCCGTGGATTACGCATACAGACCTTCTCGTTTTCGATTAGTTTGCTTATTTCACTTTCAAAGGCCTCATCAAGGTATTCTACTAACTTGAATGTAGGACTCAACTTTTCATCTGCAGGAAGGTCCAATTCTCCCTTGTCATTTTGCTTAATTGTGATTCCATCTGCCTCCATAGGTATGATGGCATTCCACTTTTGAAACTGGAGGCAAGGATGTCTATCCCGTTTCTTGCCTGCATCTTGTTCGTTGTGTGGTGCTATCTTTCCCACGTGCTTTTCCCCTTCGAACCGAAAGACCGCCGGCTGAGGTCCAGCGCCAATATCAAAGAATACGGAAACGTACTTGCATCCGTTAGGTCCGTTTCTAGGCTTGGTCCAGTCGAACGATATGATGGATCCATGGGATTGTCCATCTTCTTTGGTCCTTTCTAATGCTTTGATCACATCGACTACGTTGAAAAGCTTTGAACTCGCCATTCTCTCTTCGATATAAATATATGTTAGGATAGCTTTAACAGATACTTGAGTTTGGATTTTTATGTGTAAGGATGTTGCGGCGATATAACTATACGTAATCATATCTCTAATAGGATTATCGAGTTGGATTTTATGTACAAGAATGTCTAGTGACACTTTGAATGACCCTTAGTTACCCCTAGTAGTATAAGCGGGATTAAAATGATACCACTTTTTGTTGCACAAGAAAACTCAAAAATGAATTTCTGAATTCACTTTTTGAGTTTTGTTGTGCAAGAAAAAGTGGTATCATTTTAATCCCGCTTATACTACTGCATGCTTTGATTCCTCGTTGTTCTAGCTCTGTTATGTGGGAGTAAATCAGGGCATATAGAGGCAAACCACCAGTACAATTGCTCGTTTTGGATAATCGAACGTGAAGGAAGTAGCAAATACCAGGTATGAACCGGTTTGTAACACGATCTCAAGATGAAAGCCAATCAAAATGTTCCTTTGATCCGAATGCCTCAGTTTCCATGGCCACAACTCAATCAACCAATCAGGGACGAGGTACAGATTCTGTACCGGAAGAAACGAAAATCTCTACTCGGGCGGCCAGAGGCTCGTCGCTTCGCGCCTCGTGCTGAAATCTTTATTTCAGCTGGTCTCGCTTCACTCGCCCCGACGATTTCGAGCCTCTGGTATCCAGGATATGTGTCTGCAAGCTCAATTTCAATGCTTAATTAGGTGTATGTGTGCTATTGTTCATGGAGGAGGAGCTTAGAAGTTAACAGAGGTCTCGCGGGAATATTTAAAATTCAAATTTAGCAAGCGAATTTCTGTTTGCAAAATGTGTTCTAGAAATGTTGATTTCGATAGAACTAACAGCCGTCAGATTTCAACGAAAAAACGGCTACTAGTTCCCAACATTAAAAATAACCGATTTTGAAGTCAAAACCGATAAAGCTTTTATTCACTCTAAGAATTTATTCTTAGTCGCAAATTCTTAATTGACATCTCTTCTACAAAAACCCGTGGATTTTGTCCTACTACCAACTTTTCTTTTCTGAAAAATAAGCGAATCCGTAGCCCCCTTCAAGAGTTCTAGGTCATTTACTCTATTGTTTGCGTTAAGACTCGTTGCATAGCTTTTGAACTTAGCGCTCTTGCCCGTAAAAATGTCCCGGATGTATGTCGCGGAATTCTGGGCGATGGGCCATTCATCAAGTGTTGCCCAGCACGTGACACAGATTTGTTTTCTTAGCTTCACTGCATACCATAGTAACATCACAGTGCATAAGTACGGTGTAAATGTAAAATATGCTCCATACAGAGTTAGGCTCATTTTAAGGCCATGTTCACACCATATCGGATCGTTTTTTGTGCCGGCAAAATAAAACTATCGGCTGTAGTGTTTACAGGCACGGAGCAAGTCGGAACAAAGGCCTGTCGCTACAAAGTATATCACTTTTAAGACCGAAGCAGCGCAACATCACTCCGGCACAAAAATCGAACCGAAAAAGCGTTTGTGTGAACAGGAGGACTATCCGTTATGGTTTTCGTGCCGGCACCGAAAACATATCCGGTATGTTGTGAACATGGCCTAAATAAAAATCGGTGTGTACAAATAAAGTGCGTTTTTATCACGGGCCTTTGCCCAACAATTTGAGTAAACAACTTGTAATGCCTATACTGAGCCTCACCAATTCGAGGTAAAATAACGTTATATGATCTAACTATCTAAGTAAATTTATAAAAGTTTATGTTGTAGTCTGCAGGGACCGCGGAGTACCCTTAAAAGTCGTAGGGCTAAGAGAACCATACAGTGCAACGAGCGCCTGGGGCACAAGCTGCTTGGTGGGTTTGGGAGCATCCCACCCCCTCCAGGAAATTTTGAAATCTAGTGCCTCGGAAATGCCATTTTCTTCGTTTTTCAGGGGACTTTCTCGCTAAATCTTTCTCGCGATTGTTTGTAGAACTCGATAATAAAAGAGTGGTAGGGCTGCCCCACTCCCTCCGCGGTCCCTGGTCTGTTCTTCTTCGTATATCAATGAATTCCTAATAATACATATATTTATTATTAGCCTCTACATTTTGACCGCCAGTTATTTTATTGTATTTTACTTTACTTTATCAGTTTAACAACGTAATTAATGATGTTAATGTATTTTACAAGTACCCTTCACAGGTTCTCACCTGTATATCCACCACATAACTTAATTATATTTCAGTTATAATATAGTTTTTTTTTAACTAAAGTGTGGAAATAAAAGAATCTGAATGTGATGGTGCTGGTGCTGGTGTTGGTATATCGCAAATGTACTTACTTTGTCGAGTGTGACGTCCAAATCCCTAACAGGGAACGGTGTTGTACTTGTTTTTATCTATCTATCTAGCTATCTTTCTATCTACCTATCTATCTATCTATCTATCTATTTAACTATCTATTAGATTCTACGGCAAACATATCCTAATGGAGTAACACACCTCCGGGGGAGGAAATGTTCTACATGCTAGTAGGAGCCATTGAATTCAGGTCAGGCTGCGCGATCACACTGGCCCTGTCAGGTGCTGAACTTTTCGAGATAATGGATCATGTAACCTAAACCCATCAGGTGCCTCGGCGCGGTTAGCAGCCACTGACCGGCTGAACACCACGCTGGATTGGCAGATTCAGATTCATTTTATTTTCCACAATAAAAAAAAATATTAATATAATATAATGTATGGCTTTGAGGAAAAGTGCGCAGTGGTCAAAGTAGCCAGTGGCTTTCGAGTTGACCACTACCGCAGAGAAGATAGTCGAGGAAAAAAAGTAAAATAAATAACACAATTTATGAGTAAGTATTGTCATTGATTTACATATTTATGGAACTAAGGTAGGTATCGGATTCATATATATATGGCACGACCTCAACCAACTTAAACGCTTTGTATGTGCGTTCCCGGCGGACTCTCAGGGAAAGCGTCGCCAGCTAGCATGAGAGCAATATTGGATTGTTGACTGACAACGGAGTATGAGGGATGAGGGTGGGGTGTGGCATTGGAGACTTTTGGAGCCCCATAAATGGTCTCCAAGAAAGGCGGTTGTGTTTGGTTATTTTGTTAATAGTTTAAAGCGAGGCAGAAGGCGCGGAAATCACAATGTTTTCCACATTCTTAATACAATGATACTGAGTTGCGAGTGTTGTGTAATAGTAATAGTATATAATTCACAATACTGAAAAATGCGACGCGAAGTATAAACATTCCAAATAAGGCTAAATAAGCATAATGCGGACATAGCGGACACCATGGACACCTAAACCCCTAGCTCTGGGATGGTTATAAATATGATTCCATCACTCCCTCTCCGCTTAGTCTTCAGATCAACACGAAAGGAGAGACGATAGTGGAACGGCTTACCCTCCCAACCCCGGAAAATTCGTATTGAAAATCTCACAACCGTTCCATCTCTCCTTCACGCGCTCGATCACCTGTTTTCCCCATTCTTAATACAATGAGCGTGATTTGAGAGTGTTGTTTAATAGTATACTGTTCGACACGCCTTCCTGGACCAAGGCTTTTGACCTACATTCCTGTAAATCTAGTGGTTATAGGGCTGGTCGCAAGGTTAAAGTGCGAGAGAGAATGCTGACTCGTAATACGGAAACCGTTATCACGTGTCTGGAAGCTCGCGATAAATTATAAATGATTATAAATAACTTTTGTATTACGCTCACGCCTGATCCTCGACAGGTGTAGCAACCTCCTTAAGTCGCAACAATGTTATTGATATCTCTGTTACATTGGCCTCGAAGTATTGTCCATGCATCTGAAAACTAATTATTTCAATAAAAAGTATGCTTCAATTATATCTGTGCGCTGGTTATCTCCAAGCATCTTGACATTTTTGCCATTACTGAAACTTGACTCTCAGGCGTATTTCATAATAACAACACAGTCGGTGAAATTATGTATACCCTAAAAGATTTTGATTTTCATCGGTACATCCGGGCTAATTCTTACGCAAATGATTTAACGTAAAAAAGCCGATATTTGCTCATTCACATCCATGAAATATATTGACCTGGTTATTAGTTACGGCAAATGCTGTATCCATCTAGTTACTATTTACAGGCCACTGTCCTCTAACAAATTAAATATTCAGAGGATTTGCTAAACCGAGAAACGGCGTTGTGAGCGAATATACCGTGCAACACATGTTGAAGGCCCAAACAGATTTACCGAGATCAATCTCGCAGTTACACTGCTATGCTATTGCAAATACATACTATTATAGGACTAAAGTCGCAGATACTGATCGGAGAGACGTTTTTCGACTAATAGATGGGATGTTGCATGTGTTTCCTGTTCCTCTCCAGCCTTCATATGACTCACTTGAACAATTTGCTGAAACGTTTAGCACTCGTTTTAGCTCTTGGATTATGTAGCTGGGCGATGACTTCGCAACGATACCCTCATCTCAGGAGTCTGTTAACATTACCACAACTTGTTCATTTTAAGATTTTATTGAGTAGTAGGGAAGGCGTTATCCTCAAATCAGCATCAAAATCGTGCTCATTGGATCCATTACCCACACGGATCCTATAGGCCTGTCCTGCATAATGAACATTTACTTATTACTTTACTTATGTCTAGTCAAGTTAATATTATTTGACACTCTGCTTCATTCGCGCTCAGGAATTTCGGAAGAATAAGAAAATACTACAGTCAATCCAATACTTAGCAACTGCTCCACCCATTTATTATATGTAAGTTAGACTATTGTAATAGCCCCATGTGTGTGTTCCATCTGCTCATATACAACAGCTTCAGTGCTTGCATGCAGAATATATACTGCTACAAGAATGGTTGTTAGAGCTAACTGATCTGTACATGTCTCCCCAATCTTACGTGATCTGCACTGGCTCCCATTCAGAGTACATATCAGCTTCAATATATTATTGCTTACTCTTAAAACTGTTAACGGGCTTGCGCCAAGTTGTGGTTTAATTGTTATTTGTATCAGGCAAAATATTACAAATGTCAGTAAACTATTGATATATTTCAAGTTGCCTAATTTAACATATGTTGTACATAGCGTTCCGAAATTATCAGTTTTTGCTGAATTACAGGTATTCGTTCTCATAAATGAAAACAATGTTTATATACATATATATATTTTACAACAATGTTGAAAATAAATGAATAGCTAGGTCATTTACAAGTATTATGAGAGATGGGGTATTACTTTATTATTACATCGGAAAGTTCTGCTATTGTGGCATTACGTTTTAATGTTTCACATATAATAACTGAAAATCATTAAAATTAGCTGGATGTTTAAATGCATACTGTGCACACCTAAATAAAGACACATTGTTTCGTACATTATTTCTGCCATTAATACGATTTTACAACCGAAATACGATTTTTACCTATTTTTTTTATAAAACACCCTTCGGTACAACGATAGGATGTATACGTTGTGTATTTAACAAATTGAAGTTAGTTTTTTATGTCTGTCCTAATATTGACAATGATTTTCGTCATAACATGGTAAAAATAGCTGTAGATCCACGAGGTGTCTTCGCCGACAGACAGATAAAAAACTAACTTCTATTTGTTTTTTTACAACAGCAACAAACTAAATAGTCAACTTTACAACAACAAAACACGTTTAGCTTCAAACGAAAGCCGCACGCGCACTCCTTGACAATGAGGTCAGCTTTTGTTGTCTGTCCAAATATTGCATTTGGAAATAAGCCAATAAGATTGCGAGAAATTTGGCGGTTGCTGTAAAACATTTATTTGTTAGGTATTTTGTTGTAAATGAATCCATTGTAAACCTCTGTTGTACTTGCTGACTTTATTAATCTTTCAATAGTACATTTGCATGATGGCGTCCCATACTACAACTACCATAACTCTTTCCGCGAATCCTTTTGTTCTTCTAATTTGGAACATTGTCTTGGAATTCTCAAAGGAGTTTAACAATCTGAATGAGAATGAGATCTTGAAAAGGATTCTGGTAGTTGTAGTAAAATGACGCCATAATGAAAATGTCATATTGGTTGTACGAGAGCAGAAGGAAAAACTATGCATTGACATCAGTGTGTCGACGTCATCAGCTATGTTTCAGTCTGTAATTTAAATAAAAATTGAACGCCGGCAATCATCAATTGCCTTATTTTATATTATTATAAGTAACTACGTTGAACACAATTGAAAACAAAGGCAGTTCCATTTGATCATTATATTTTTATTGTAATCAATATTACACATCATATAAATATGTAAATCCATATTTTTATTTTTGACTTTATTTCTTTGACTGACACTATACGTTTCATATAGAATACGGATAAAGCAAATAAGTATCAAAACGTTTTTATTTGCGTCAATAATATCAATGACAATAGCTGCTTTCACAGATTTGTCGACAAATAGTAGTTTCAGTGGTATTGACTCAAACTCCTCACTGCAATGTAGGTTAGAACCAGTGCATATCATCACACAGACCTTCAACTTGCCAATCAACAACAAACGTACAATGCTGTTATTAGGCAATGGTCTCATAAAACACCTCTACGTCACTTGGAGTGAAATAGTAACTACCGGCTAAGAAGGAGCATTTGTTGTCATAATAACTACATCCAGGAGGAGGTTGGTATGATCCGGGGTTAGTGTAAGAATTCTTATTATTTCCAGCGTCGTCATAGATTCTGATGTCGTATCCTCATCTAAACATCGGACCATAACTTGAACTCCCATAGATTGCGCGATGGTTCCATCTACCAGTGAGGGTCAGCTTGATGGGATAATAACCCTTAATGTTATACAGCGAGTACAGGAACGATCGGCTGGACGACGAATATGCGTTTCTACCTATAATAAATCACAACAAAATTAAAAATACATCAGACATATGATATGCGAGTATCAGTAAAATGAGTTAGACCGGATTTCGTATGAGCGGGAAAGTTGTGGTAATGACGTTACTGCATAGTTGCACCCCGTGTCCATATCTAATTGGGGTAGATGAAAGTGCCTATGAACGTTATTTCGTTTATTTCAAATATTAACTCTACATCAAGTGAATAGTACAATATTTATTTATTCGAATTATCTGTCAACGAGTTCTACAGGTTTTCATTTCCAAAATTATAATCACATGACGTCAAAGGAGGCATTTTTATGCACGCATTTGCTGTTACAGACTAACGATCATTTTTAATTATCGGTGTTGTGGTTAATATTTTGCAAATTCGTTTTCCTATATGAGCAAATACGTTCATTAACGAGCTCTAAGAAATTATGGAAAGCGCCTCATTTGATGTCATGTAATTATCATTTTGTAAATTAAAACCTCTATAACTCTTTTGCACGACATTCAAATAAAGAAATAGTGTATCATTTTACTATTCACTTGATGTAGAATTAATATTTGAAATATAAATATAATTTTCATTGGCACTTTAAGTTAAATGTGTAGACTTTTCGTCCATAAGAACTAAAACACGATCCATAATAACGAGGTCTCCGTGTTAGGCGGGTGTCTATCAAGTTGGAATCGACTATAACAGTGTAGCATTTCGTGACAAAGCATGAATTCCATCATGTTTGTCTTTCTGATTCAATCGAATCGTATTACAGAGTTACAGTACGGCAAGCGAGATATTCAGTTTTACAAGTTTTGGCACAACAAGTCCGCCGCATTTCTTTCCCGCTCATACGAAATCTGCTCTAACATTTGTTTACATCAAACTAGAGTTGTTATTTAGAAGAACCTATTAACATAAGTAAAGCATCTATTTATTTAATTACTTAATTTTCGTCTCAGGTAAACAATAATGGTTACTAGTCTATTACATGTACTACCAGTTACTTAGTTTTTTTCAAACCTTCAAAATACGTTAATTTCTTTTTCCGCGGTTCGTTATATCTACTGCGTTAATAATACATAATGATAATACAATATTTATATAGCGCTATTTCCAAAATGTCCAAGAGCGCTTTACAATGTTTGGCTCTAATAAATAAATGAATATATAGAACTATAATCGAAAACCACACAAACTATTGTTCAAAATTGATGCTAAAATGTAAGTTAAGAAATGGTGATTGACAAAAAAAATGATAGATACATTACTACAATAACATTTGGCTATGAAAAAAGAAAAAGAAAATTCAGCAATAAGCTTTCTTAAAAAATATATGTCTTCAGATTCGTTTTAAAACTAGAAACTGAGGGGCTACATTTCAGTTCTAATGGCAACGCATTCCATAGACGCGTTCACTGGACTGCGTTATATTCTCGAGATCAGCTTCATCAGCATGGAAACGAAGTTCTACAATTTACCCTTTTTTAACTGGTATGACCTTAAAAGTACTAAACATACTACCTGAAAAGGCACCACGCGACTTTATCTCTACATTAACTTACCGTAGACATTCAAATGATGTGTGTATTGATTTTCAGTGTGTGCACAAAGGTATATTTATTTTCTAGAATCAAACAATTTCCTTAAAACACACTTGCCTATCGTTAGTAACGTTTTATTACTGATGTTAATTCGATCATTTTAATTATGCTGTTGTGATTATAACTAGATATATAAACGTTTGTTAAGTGCTCCAGGCTTAGATTATTTATATAGATATAAAGTCTATAATACATTTCCTTGTACTTTTATAATCCCATTGTACATATTCATTTAGCTGATGACACTATTGAGGTAATCTAAGCAAAGTAAGTATTTTTTGTGTACGGCCTAAAGCAACTTTGATGATAATGGTTACAATTCGATCCCCCGGTATTTCACGTTTATAACACTGAGTTACGAAAATTTCGAAACTAACACTCTTAAGATACATGTATATTCGTATAATATATATATATATATACAGCAAAGTGCAAAAACTTTGACCCCCCGCACCTCAACCATATAACTATATCGGGTGCATTATGGGTAGAAGTGTGTTCATTAAAATGCAACAACAGCCGATATCCGCGCGCGTTTGCAAATCATCATAGCGAAGACTTATGAAGTTCCTTTAAAGTTCAAAAATTCATCTAGAATACAACACTTTTACTCGGGACAGGTAGGAAAGCTTAAAGTAACCTCAGTATCTAAGTGTACTATATATATTTACTGTTCGGTCGAACAACTTTCTACAATTTTTGTCAGTGATTTTTGTCAGTAATTCTAAACCACAACCAGAACGATGAAAACCTCCAGCTCGATATCAACGCAGTTATTCCGTTCTCTGTCTTCTACCTCTGTGAAGACTGAACTGATCAGTGGTATTAGACTGATATAACGTTTCAAAGAGCAGAATGAAAGGATTCATACTTACAAATATGACTACACAAGAGCCTGGCTTATAGTTAAAAATGTTTCGACAAAGCAAAATAAACACTTTATAGTGTAACGTAAGAAAACCTCTACAGTCTGACCATCGAATCTGTCTGTAATGTTTATTTTTAGCTGATCCCGATGAAACAAATTGCAGAAATTGAGAACAAACTGCTGTTGTTTGGAGCTGCAATATAATTACAAAATGAAATTTCGAAAATGAAATATTAAAAGTTTGTCGCGTCTCGTTATAAACGAAATTTTGAAACTATGATTCACAATCACTGCTAACATTTTCGGTTTTGACGAAGCTATTATAAACAGTTTCGTCAGAATTATGAGATTTAACATAGCATAGAAAATAAATTTTAAGAATGAAAGAAATTTAAACTGTGCAACAATAATAAGAACATTCAGCGATGCGAAACCAAGAATTATCGAACGTACCTTTCATAAAAGCATTCACTAAAAAAATAACGCCATAAAAACAGGACCCGCCGAACCTTGAATAAAACTGGATAAGAGAATTTCAATAAATTTATGAAATTGTGTAAACCTTTAAGCTAGTTTAATCTCTTGCGAAACAGTTTCAAAAACACCGTTGAATTCTTGCTTCACAGATAAAATTCGGCATGATAGTCCGTTCGGGTTACTTTCAGCTAACGTAAACATTAACTTATAAAATCAGGAAAACTATTTGACCAAACAGTAAATAGAGAGCGCATTTACTTTACTTCAAGCTTTTCTGTCTGTCCCGAGTAAAAGTGTTGTATTCTAGTCGAATTCTTGAACTTTAAATCAACTACACAAGTCTTCACTATGATGATTTTTTGCATTTTGCTGTATATATACACCCGATCCAAAAAGAGATGACACTCCAGAATATATATATCCCCATAGGTATATTTGTTGTTACCTGGGAAAGCGATACCCTAGGGATCGGTACGAGTACAATGCGCAAACAATCGCTCCGTTTAGTGGCTAATGCCAAACCATTTTTCTTAGTACCAGTGGAATTTGGAAAATTAAAGTTATTATAGCGCAGCTTAAAACAAATTTAATTAAGTACCAGTTCGCTAAGAACACCTTTGCCTTAAAGGATGTTTTTTAGAAAAGAATTGCGATGCCAAATAATTAGAGGGTTTAGTCATATATTCTGATCGCTTGAAAAGCATCAAAAATCCGTAGCACACAGACAATGGTACGTTTTACATTAAAAATATATATTTTTTATCAGCCACAATAGCATAATTCGACCTAACCAAACGCGGCCGCCCATCTCGTCAAGTGCAGGTAAAAAAATTAAAATGTGCTCATCTTATCGGTCGACAATATATTAGCAGACTTCCAAATGCTTCAATAATGCTTGCGTTACGTGACGACCCTTCGAACGACTACGAAGAAGACAGGAGTGGAATTAGAAATTTGAAAATCTTCATAAAATTAGGACAAAATACTGGTCAAACCTAAAGCTATGAAATTGTGTCTTATACAAAACAAAAGCCTTGTATTAGTTTTGCATTGTCGTTAAGAAGTAAAATGCTGTACGCCACAGTGATGCCGCAGGAAAATTATCAACTAGAATGAAACAATAGGGGTTTCGACAAAACAAATATTTAAAAAAAACTTGTGGCTTGTTCAAAAAAATGGTCTTCCCGAAACGAAATCGGTTACTTTAAAAAACAAAATTAAAATCTTTAAACGAAATCATAATCGAGATATGAATTTTTGAACATCCAAATAATTGATTTTTTTCTCGAAAAATGTGTTATTATTTCCGAGAGTTTCCGGCACCACCAATGTTACAAAAGCAACATGATTTCTTTTCATCTGAATATAGAGTTGGAGTCCCTTTTAAAAAGTACTGAATTGTAGAACTAGGGGATGAAGTGAACAGTATATGCTGATATCAATCAATCATTTGCAGTCGCTGACCAGTAACAGTCGCTCACCGGTCTAAAATAATTAAATTACCGCGCTGGAATTCAAGCAAAACTACGTAATTATTTGGGTAAGAAGCTAAAATAGTGCAGCATTTATTTTCATTCTTTGCTTTTCTCTTGGGGTTTAAAAAACATATAATCAAAAATCAGATAATACACTTGAATCACGCGCGTAACTGCCGTGATAGCGAAATGTTTAGGTCCTAGCTATATGTCTTGTTGCGACCGATCGATAAAATATGAACGCTAGGGGCTTTAGTTATAATTTTGGCTTTCGAAATAACATTATTTGTCTTGTTACTACCGATCGATAAAATATGAAAGCTATGGGCTTTAGTTATAATTTTGGCTCTCAAAAAAATATTTCAAAATCAAGCAAGTGGTGCGTCTCTTAATTTCCTCCGAAGTTTCCTTTTTGTTGTAGCAAATCCTGCATGAGATTTTTTTTTGAAAATCACAATACTGGTAGAAATCAGGAGCCCATTTCATTGGGCCCCTGTAGAAATGTACTTTCGTTTCTTTAATATATTCAATTAGGGTTTTAGTCACCTAATCGGGCCGCTTGAAATGTCTCAATACTCAGTTTTAATTATACACAATGTTGCCTCTTAAATTCGTTATAATAGGAAATCACTAAAATAAACTACTCAGAATCGGAGTTAAATATTAATTCATATTAATATATGTCAAACTAAAACATGTTGCTTACTTCAAACTTTATAAACAAAACCTTTCTGTTTGCTTCAGTAGCATATATATATATATATTCTATAGTTACCGTGATGTCCTTGTTTTATCGATTACAAATTATTATAATCATAATGTTCATGATGTATTACTTACTGTGCCAAGACACGTCTGTGTATCCACCAAACACATAGCTTCCTACACGTATTATGGTTACTGAGGGACCCTTGCCATCGCAAAGTCGGTGAAATGTGCTGGAAGCCCAACCGTTTGTCTGCGCCCGCCAGCATTTTGTCCAGCGGCTTGAACTTTTACTCTGAAGGACAGGAACCAAGTAACTGGACAGTTGTAGTAGATATTTTTTGTTTCCACGGGAACTAAGAATTGATGACTGCTCAAGTCCTCCTGGATATGGAAAGTAAAACAATATATAACTAAGATTTACTGTAACTGTAATTAAAACTACAATTTGATTACATATACAATAGAATCCCCGTTAATTCGAACTCCTAGCGGGAAATAGTCCAGTAGTTAGCGAATGTGCCATCCTACTAGCTGTCATTCATTACTACTTCTTAAAACAAAGTAAAGTGTATTCTCTGTAATATTTAGAGAAAAGTGGATTTATCAAGTTGCTGATATTGTCAAACAATTATCTACCGTTACTGCATGGTCATCCAATGATGCGGCCTTCCAGTTAACCGGGATTGATCAGCAGTAATCTAAAATCATGTTCGAGTTTGTCAAAATTCTCCAAATTTCAGTTTTAGCTAGGGTTAAATTACAGCTACAACTATAGGTGAAGCATATTCATGAGAAACTGCCTTTAGGTCGAGTTATCTGGTGTTCGAAGTAACAGATATATACCGTATTAATATGCAGTTCTTAGTGCAGCAGTACTTCGACTGCAAGACCATTTTATCTCGATGCTTATTTAGAACATTAAAATGTGTTTATTACTTTTTGTTATACCGTTGTTATGGTCGTTTATCATTACTTCCTGGTGATAAACATACATCGTGGTGATAAACATTTCAATTGTTATGCTAATGTGCCAACCATGATTTAAAAAGGCCGCTTTGTGTTAGGAACCAATGGATCTCTGGTTGACACATTAATGGCAATGGATGACGTGCAGTAAGTATCGCAATATAAGGTTTTTATCTACTCATAAATGGCTTAACCAGTTATATAAAAAAGCATGATAGCTGTGCTACAAACACGCCATGTTTGGAAGCTGGAACAGGTTAATTTACTTACGGCGGCAATGAATGCACGTCGTTCCATTGCCACAGTAATCTCCAGTGCATGTACAATTGTACGATCCCACTGTGTTGGCACATAAGGCGTTCGAGTTACATTGGTTGGATCCATTTGTGCACTCGTTGATATCTAAAAAGAGGAAAGACATTTTCAAATATATTTCTTCATAGAATAGAACAACCGCTACGTTAGCAAATGCTTGTAAAAAGAAGTGATATCTATATTATTCTAATAATGCATTGGCCATATCTGCGTAAAATTGTGTTATGCAATTCAGTCTACTTACACGAGCGCTTAATTAGTTTTCGATATGCAAGGCTTACTGTCTTATGGACCAATTAGATGTCACCTTAATATCCTGGCAATTGACGCAAATGAATGTTACATTTAAGGGTGTGTTCCTTTGGGAGGAATCCAAATCCCGATTTCGGATCCAAGATCACTCAGTTCATGAGTCCAAAGGAACGACAACTTGTGAGAAAGGATCCGTTACCACAGTAACGCCATAGATAGTCGATTTCAATATGGCGCAAAGCAATTCAATTTTATTCTCTTGGGACTAAAGATGGTCACTGTGTGAGAGAAAAGTTGTACATGCTCGTGTATTGCTCTTGATTTGATCCATTTGTCGACTTTCATCTTCACCTAGCCGAAGGAAAATATATCAGTTAGGAAACGATAAATTGAGATAATCGAGCAGAAAAGAGAATACAAATTCGCCTGCTCTATTAAACGAAGTGTTTCTTCATCAAAGAGTACGCCACTTGTTAAATATTTTCAGTGAAAGGAAAAGCACAAAATCAAAGTGGCCTACCGGCTGCTGTCCCAGTAATCATCATCGTTCTAATCATTTGTGAAGAAAATAGGAAAGAATACAGAAATCTCACCTGCTCTTCGTACTGTCACAGAGCGACAAACTAGTACGGACCGCTGGACACAATGACATGTTTCGGATCTGTTCCCAAAGGAACGCAAAGGATTGCGAATCCATGATCCCGATTTGGATTCAATGCATTCATGATCCGATGAATCCTTTCTTGTTTTGGATTCAACGGATCACAAATCCGTTTACGGATTCGGCCAAAGGAACACAAGATCCGTTTTCGGATTCATAATCCGGATTTGGATTCGCCCAAAGGAACAGGCACTGGCCAATCACAGGAGACTGAACCCACAGTTCAGACAAGAAAATCTGTAAATTTCATGTTTATCGTTTTTCATTTCATGTATCTCGTATGTTTAGCTCAATGAATTTCAAACGAAAACTATAGACAAACAGCAGAAACGGAGTGATTCAAATTTTGAATTCTCGTAATTGATTGTTTGTATACATTTGAACAACTAGTTCGCGTTGGTTGCATTGCGCGTCAAATCAACAACGTCTAAAACTAGCTCTCACTGATTGGGCAGTAAAATCAACAAATATCTGACGTCAGTGCTGGTATACTGGAAGTTCATCGTTTGGTGACACCACAATTTTTATACTTCTCTCTCTCTCTCTATTTAACAATTATTCCTTCAATCTCAGTGACTATTGGTGAATATTTACCGAGACGAAGTCGAAGTAAATATTCACCAATAGTCACTGAGACTGAAGTGAATAATTCTTTTAGTATAATTGCAGTGAATATCGACAAATTAAAACTAGACAATATAATAGTCTGACTTCCGACCCTTTTGTAAGTTTTACAAGCACAAGCGCGTGACAAGATAGATTTGTGACAAACATTTCCATAATCACGTGACGCTAACTCGACACGAGACTTGCAGTGACTACATATATGGATTTTCTAAAGATAGAAAACCGAAAAAACAGTCCAAATGTACACTAGAATAGGAGATATTGTAGTTGAGTCTACGAATAGCAGTTTAAGCGGTATTGACCCGAACGCCTCACTTCAATGTAATGAAGCGCCATTGAAACTGTGTATCTAAATTAGTCGTGCTTGTTTAGGAGGGTGTTGGTGTCGTGTAAGAATGATGGTTTCAATGGCGCTTCATTACATTGAAGTGAGGCGTTCGGGTCAATACCGCTGAAACTGCTATTCGTAGACTCAACTACAATATCTCCTATTCAAGTTGAAGCAGCAATATTTACTTTTGAGACCTCGTATCGTGTTACAAAGAGAGAAAATGCAGTGAAAATCAGTGGAATTGGCCAAAACTGAAAATCTGCCACGGCGGGTTAAAATTTATCGAAATGAACCGCTTTCATACATGTACGTTCACTTCAAATGACGAATTTGCTCGAAACTACGAACTAGTTTTGTGGATTATAGTCATCACAGAATCAAATTAAGGCAATGGTCAATCAAGAGACAAATGATTTCAGTATGAGATAAAGCTTGAAACCGCACACGGAGAACGGCGAGAGAAGAGCATACCACTAACAGCAACCGGCTTCCTGAATGAAACTAGAATTTGTTGTTTTTCTATCAAGAACCACGAGGAAAATAACTCAAGTAAGTACATTCTTTTTGAGTCGAACCGCTCCCAATTTTTTGTAGGACAAGGTCTCGTTGTGTTATTTATTGATCTAAGTTGACGTTATTTCTTGTGAAAGTTTGTAATTCATGAAGACATGAGGACCGAACAAACTCAACCCAAAACTCGTTTATGAAGGCTTGTAGATTTAAAAAATAAGCTTCAAGTTTAGTCATACTTATTCAGTTGCTTCTTTGGTGGGTTTTAGAAAAGCTTTTTCTTTCATATTATTTATTTCTTCGTGATAGACATCGGTAAATATGCGAGCGGCCATTTTGGTAAATGCTTTGTACGTTATATTCACCTCCAGGCGCTCTGCACGTGAATATAGCGACATATGACGTAATTCTCGACCAATCAGAGCACTGCATGGAATCTCTATATTCACTAATGAAATTATACTACATATATATATATATATATATAATGTATATTACAAAAGAAAGAACTGGCAATTTCTGACAGGTCCAAAAAATGTTTTAAACGTTTCGACCTTCGGAAAAAGAAAAATTGACCAATTTTAATTAACATGTGACATGATCCATCCTCCACGCCCACATTCTTAGGACCACATTTATGAGTTGGTAGTATACATTTGAAAATGGTAAACTTGCTAAAAAATATATTTATTATTATAGTTTATTTTAACTTCCACTATAATGTCTTTTCCTAACTTTTTCACGCATGGTATAAGCTACCTAAAAATTGATCACTACGAAACGAGTCAAAAAATATATAAACCAACACTTTTTGTTTAATTCGCTGTCGAATTTAACAAAATTTTCGTATGTTACTAATGTTAAAATGAAATAAAGTCTTCAGGTTCAAAACACGTTTATATATTGACGTTATTGTGACGTCATAACGAACGACTCCTTTTGAGGTCAAATTCTTCGTTTGTCTATACGTTTGAAATAAAGCATGTTATCACAACAACATAAATATGTGTTTTTGATTGCCGCACGCAATTTTAAAATCTCTACGATAAATATATGATGAGTTATTAAGAACTGAATATTCCTGTGACGTCACATTTTCTGACGTCATGGATCTGACATTAGTTATGCTTTCTAAATTGAAGGAACATACAAAAGACCATATTGCGGCTATCTAACGTACAATAAGTACATTTCCTCTTTAAAACCCGAAATATACTCGAATAGTTATTTTTAAAAGACGTTTTCAAAAATATATGACGTCATAATGACGTATCCTCTTTTTGACTGTAAAAAACATACTGTTGTGGGTACCAACTCTTTTGATTGCTTGATTGTCGTAAACAAATATTTTAAACTCTAAAAGATGAATGAAGAAGTTATTTTGTAAATGGCCAAATATTGGCAGGAAAATTACCAAAATTCAAAATTTAATAACTTTTCTCCCTATTAATCAATCGAACTCGGGTTTTCGGTTTCTTTGTTGACAACATGATGGCAAATCGAAAATACATAACTTACGGATGTTAAAATTAATTGAAAACATCGAGAAACCTATTATAAATGGATACATGACGTAACTGTGACGTCATCAAGATGTCTACGGTAGTTCAAATTATCGGATTAGTCATCGGTCTTCATCATCCCACAAAAAAAACAATCTTGTACGTTGGAAACTTTTGCAAATAGAGCAAATTGATCGATTTTAGGGTCATTTGTGCCAAGCGTGTTTTTATATCCAAAAATGATGATTGAGACTGACAATCGAGTTAGTAGTCCTGCTAGTCTTTTATGTATATGTCTTTCATCCAAAGGTATAATGATGCCTAAATATTTAGATTTGCAAACTGTCGATATATAGGCTGAAAAGAAAAAATAGGCACGAACATCAACAAAATCTAACAGGAGCCACGTGCAACCCAAGGACAAATGGTGGATGGCTATTAGCCAATCAGAGCGCGTGATTTATACTGGTCATGTTATAAAGTTACTTCTTACCTGAACATATCGTTCCGTTACCAGAAAACCCTGACTTGCACTGACACGTGAACGACCCAGGCGTGTTACTACAGACAGCGTTTGTGTGACAGGTGTGAGATCCTTCACAACATTCATTAAAGTCTGCAAAAAAAAATACAAATACATACATTGTTAAATGTACGATAAAATCGATATTTATCCAGAAATATCAACAGTCGACAAACACATCTATTGTCCGAGTTCGATATTAATTAATATTATTTTGTTTTAAATTGTAATTAGCAATAGTTCGTCTTTTTTCATTTGCTTAATCTAAAACATTCCGTTTACTTGCTTCAATAATTAATCGCTTTTAAAACGTTGTATTGTAATTATTTTGTAACTTGCATATAGTGTAATTTACTCCACAAACTCTAGTCGCACATAGAAAAAGAGGCGCACAGCTCAATACAACGACAGTACGTTGAATAATTGTTTTATTAAACACACGCATAATTAATAATTATTTGTTTTGGATTTTCTCAATATGTCATTACAAGGAAATATTTTCAGCTGTTTTTATCGTGTTTTGGGATGCTGCTTTCTTCGCACAATTCAGTGAATCGGTTTGCTATATTTTTGTTTTGCCGATACCCGTTATGTTCAGTACATCAGGATTTGGGATGATAGTCCAGTATTAGGGACCTAAACTGCCTAAAGAGGGAGCTCGGTAAGTCATATTCAGTGAATACGTGTATAATATGTGTTAGTTTTATATGCTTCTTTGTCATCGACTTCGCAGGTTCCCAAATGCACAGCAACTAATTGGATTACAGTTACCATTTGCAGTTTACTCAATCCTTCATGCCACAGTAACTGAGCATGTAAATCCATTTCCACTGTAACCACTGTGGCACCTGCATGAGTAAGAACCTGCGTTGTTGATACACATAGTTTTACGATAAAAACGATGACAACCGGTTCAGCATTTGTCAGTTGCTTGAAAACAAATTCATAACAGCACATGGTTCCATCAATTGGTTGATCCATTAATTTATAAATTCTACAGAAAAGGGAAACAGGGCTTGCATATAACAACAATACCATCTCGATATTTTTCTCTATTTTTCTTTTCGTTTACTTACTTCCTAGATGCACAAGTATTAATGTACATTAGGCGTGATTACACTACCCTTTTCTCGTGACAAACAGCCCTAGCAGTAAACATTATTTGACACGTGTGACGGTAATTTCCCTAGCTAACTTTCCCTTGGGGAATTTCCATGGATACATCAAAAAGAACAAAAGAATAGCCCATGACATTTCCTGAGCTCCTGGCCACGGTTTACGGGATCCCTATGGTGTACAGGATTAAACAATCCCGAGGCTACGTTTGACAGGTACACGACATCGCATGCTGCATTGTGTTAGTGAGACACACGCGGTGTTCATCGAAGTGCTTCCTTCGCTCCAGTCAGTCACGAACTCTCAACATGCATGGTAGGCTTAACTCTAAATTTTTCGAAACATTGCCTACATTTATTTCCGGAAATTCTAAATTGCTCAATATTCTCTAAACCATGACTGGATTTCCTTCATCATGGTGAGTATTTTTAACATTTGCGTCTAACTCAGGAGAGTTGCATAAATGTGCAGCAATTAACAAGAAACATTATGCTTCCTTTCGCTGGTATTGAAGTAACAAGACAACTGAAATTAAGTGTGCATGTAACCAAAAACCATTGGTAAATTAAAACCCAAGATGAATTCAACAAGGCAAAATTACAACGGGAAATCACAGATACCATGGTATAATTATTTTCAGGGCGTAGCTAGAGTTCAGTTAGTGCATTCGTTAACGTCTGTAGGCAGAAAACAAAATAAGAGTTGTGTCAAAGCGGTAGACCGCTTTACCGAGAAAGCGGCCATGTTGAAAACCAATGTGGGATGTTCAGTGGGGCAAAAAATCGTGGTAGAACACAACGTTTCATGGCAGCTATTCATTAGCTTTCATTATATTGGCCCCCTGACATGTCATACAAGCCACAGTATCAAAAAAGATGAATGCTTATACTTTTACCCACAATCCTTTACATGCGAACACTTTAGATCCGTTATAAAATCGCAGTAAAGAGGTTTTAAATTTTAAAAACAAGCAAGTCCGAATAATGTTGCCAATCCACTGTTATAACCCACTTTGACGATGTTGCGAACGCAACTAGAACCTGAATAACAAGAGACTGGCGGGCCACATATATTGTTCTCTGATGCGTGCACAACATCGTCAGAGTGGGCTATTGAAGATAATAGATGATTTCTACGTATTATTTTGACCGTGTTAGGTTCGCAAGGGATTGTGGTAAATGTACAGCCGCCATCTTTTTCGGTACGGTGGACTGGGTACAAATTTCAACATGGTGGCGTAAAAGGCAACGAGGTATATTCGTTTACACCTTTCAATTGTTAGTGATATAAACAAGAAAGGAAAGCAACAATATTTATACTTTCGCAACAATATTTATACTTTCGCAATCTTTAAAGTGTCAATGAAATGAAAAAAATCGATCCCGTTTTTATTTTATTTTATTAAATTCTAGGTTTCTCTTAGTCATTTTGTTCAATTAAAATTCAATATGGAGAGCACGAACACATTTTTTTTTCGGATCGAAGTCAGGCGTAATTGCCAAAATCAGGCGACAATTGTCAGAGCTTTTAGCTTTAGCATGATATTTGTTTACCTGTACATGTTTCTCCAATCCGAGCAAACCCTGACTTGCATCGACATATATATGATCCACGAGTGTTTGTACACACAGCGTTAGTGTAACATAGTAAGGTCCCATTAGTACATTCATCAAAGTCTGAAAGAAAAATTGTGTCATCACTGAATTTATCTTAAAAGAAGTAATAAAGTATTGAAGTTCTAGCAGTGGACAATAGGTAGTCAGTTAGTAACTCCAATGTTTCCTTGTTATTTTCTAAATATATTTAGTTCCGGTCTCTTAAGACAGTTTCTTGCATCTTAATGCATTATATTAGTTGTTTTAGTATGGTTACAGTACCGGCCGAAAGTTTGTTAACTTTTTGTGCGTGTATCGCGCGTGTAACGCGCGTGTATCGCGCGTGTAGTTTGTTGAGTGTACTACACGTAAATGAGTGTACTACACTCATTTGCGTGTACAACTCATTAACGCACCTGTATAACTCATTAACATAATTAAATTTGCCTGGGGAATACACAATTGACTAGTACGTCAAAGTTTATCCCGCCAAGCTCACACTTCGTCTTCGATGTGCTGTCGTTTTTTATTTTGTCGTTTGTGTGTTTAACTTCCAAATAAATCACCCCGCTTATGCCGACTAGTTCGCCAAAGTTGATTCTCGCCAAGCTCACAGTTCAATGTGCTGTCGTTTTTATTTGACTGTTTGTGTGTTTAACTTCAAAATAAAGCACTCCGCGGCGCCGACTAGTTCGCCAAAGTTTATTCCCGTAAACCTCACAGTTCGATGTGCTGTCGTTTTTAATTATTGTTTGTGTTTAACTTCCAAATAAAGCACTCGGCGGCCCCGACTAGTTCGCCAAAGTTTATTCCCACAAACCTCACAGTTCGATGTGCTGTAGTTTTTGTATTTGATTATTTGTGTTTAACTTCCAAATAAAGCAGTCAGCGTACACTGACTACTTCGCCAATGTTCATCCCGTCCAGTCCACACTTCGATGTGCTGTCATTTTTTAGTTAAGCACTCAGCGTACTTGTATCAATACAAACCCGAACTAGTTTGACAAAGTTAAGATAGTTTTATTTGATATTTTGGGTCATGCAGTGTCGGTATCCGGTCGTTTCGCCCCCAATCTGAAGTCGATATACTTGAAGAGTCGGCACTTCCCGTGCTGTGATACGCCACTTCAGCTTCAATGCGTAGTCGTTTTTATTCAACTGAAGTCAATTCAACTGCGCCGCTGTGCGAGTGTTCCTAACTTCCAAGTATTAAAACTTGGGTGCTAGTTATTTAGAAACCATTGATACACTGTAAGTGTGTGTGAACGCCAGTTTCGGAGTAAACTATAAACTAAAGTTTGATGAGTCGGCACTTCCCGTGTTGTCACACTTCGATGTGTTGTCGTTCTTATTCAACTGAAACCATTCAACTGCGCTGCTGAGTATGTGTTAACTTCCAAGTATTAAGAACTTGTTCGCTAGTTATTTAGAAACCATCCATAAGTGACATAAGTGTATGAAGACCAGTTTCTATGAGCAAACTACAAACTAAAGACACTTCGATGTGCTGTCGTTTCAGTTTTATTTGATTGTTTGTGTAACTTCCAAATAAAGACTAACTACAGCATGCTAATTACCCCTTTTTCTCGTTGACAGCAAAATAATGTGCATTTGACAATGCGCGGTGGACCTTCAAAGTTTTGAGAAGACATTTAATAATTCGAAAAAAAGAACGTTGAAGTTTTTTCACGCATTCATAAACAATAAATAGCTTCAAAACTCGGAAAGTTTATAACGATTTGACCGACCTGTCAAAAATCAGACTGATACGGTGCACGCCTGACTGATTGCACGTCCTGAAATTGAGACACCTGGGGCGCTTTCCATTCAACCATAAAAACCGAAAATTCCGGTCAGAAATCAAATGGAACGGTAAAATTTCCGGTTCGAAGTTTCGGAAATTGTGGACCACCTCGCGGGAATTTTCTTTTTTTTTGGTTGAATGGAAAGCGCCCCAGTTCTGTTCCATTCAAAATTCCCGGTTTAGATTTGCTGTGATTTGCCAGTTTTGAGAATTGAAATCGAGGCTACTAATAACCGGGTAGTTTCTGCGAATGGAACGCGTATTTTTTCCGACCGGTTTGTCTAATTCGAAAAATCCCGTTCCATTCGACATTCGAAATTTTCGAAACTTCTAACCGGTCGTTTTGGTTGAATGGAAAGCGCCCCAAGATTCGAAAACATTTGCAGTGATTTCGGCCAAAACCTTGGTTCCAAAACCTTAAACAACACAATTGCAAGGATCTACCGTAAATGTGAAACTACAGAAGCTAAAATTTTATTTGCTGTTGCTTGCCGATATTTGTAAGCGATCGGCAGTCGCCTAGTGTTTGAATACGGAATTTTTCTACCGGGAATTTTCATTTTGCGCGGTTCTCTAGTTACATTAAGTTAAATGTTGTGGGTAACCCACACCATAGTTAATAGAGTGGAATGGTTATGAAACCCGGCAAACTTCAAAGGGGCTATCAAAGGCGCTGCGATTTATGTTGGAAGGGGGCAAGACAAAAGATTGTGCAGGGTCATAGTTCATTAGCGTCCCCTGAACGACTGAACTCACACGTTTCTATTGGCTGATTGATTAACACATTGGAATTTCTATTGTGTTTTGTGCAGGGTCATGGTCGAAAAAAGCTAACAAAGACCTATAACAAAGAAGGTCGCTGGGTCTCATAACCATTCCACACTATTAACTATGCCCACACCGAATGATAATCTAAGAGAAGCGTCGCGTATCGATTTTCCCACAAGAAACGTCCAGCGTGGGTGGGGGGGGGGGGAACGATATGTAAAGACTCCCGAAGAGAAATGACAGATTGCGGTTGTCCCACAGCTATCACATCTAATTTCCTAAGCTTTTGAGAACTCAACGACATAGATATATAGCAGTGAATTCAAATGTTCATTCACGATCAATTCAGCGTTCCATTCCCACTTAAATGGGACAGGTTGTGACAAGTTGTTTAAGTTAGAATAAAAAGGTGGACATGAAAGGGAAGAGCTAGTGTATAACTTTTGAAAAAAGTCGAGAAATCGCTCTGACGATTCTTTTGGAGTAGGGGGGTTGAAAAAGAAACTTCGCTGGACGTATGTGACGTATGTGACGCTTCCTTGAGCAATCTAACGTATGAAGATAGTCATAAAAATGAATTAAATTTATTACACGATCTCCTTATCCCTTCCCAGCTTTCAACATTATCCCTGTCTAACTTCAATTTGTCTAATTAATATATCTTACTTTTATGTATTACCTTTCGATTCCCGGCAGCGGGGTTTGAACCTAAGGCCTTAGGTGCACCATATTTTATCTCTGCAGCCTTATATCCTCAATATTGTAATAGATCTTACTGCTATCAGGTAAGACCGATTCTATGCTGAGCTTGCCATATAAACCTCGCTCGAGACGTCAAGTTTCTAAATAAATCGATACTCGAGTGTGCCTCAGAAGTCGAAACAGCGCTAACTAATTCAAAAGTAATAGTTTCTGGTTGGTTTTCCTTTCTATCAGCGAGAACTACTGCGCTTTGCTGTAAGCAGAGAATGGTGTGTTGTAGTACTGGATTTAGTGTTGAGCTGAAAAACGTTTTAGTCATATCAGTTTCGTTATTGGACTAATTATGAAGTCCGATTTCATTTTTAAAAGATTCCAACATACATACATCAGCTCTATTTCGACATGGCCTCTCTTCACGAATTAACAGAATGCTCTACCAGAGAGCCGTGAATCTAATTACAAATAGTCAAATACATATTATAAGTTTACATCATTAGGATGAAGTACGAGTGAAATATGTTTAGTAGATCAATACTAGCAATGCTATCGTTCTCAAACTCATTAATTATTCATAATGGTAGGCCACCAATCACTGGATGTACACCACACTACGTGCTGCATTTGGATACCCAATGAAAACATGTATACCAATCAACAGTGTAACTGGTATATACCACTTTAGTAATCTACATATTCATAACTCTTGGAATTAACTATTGGATGACATCCTACTGTATCTTCACATAAGGAAAAATAAAGGAAAAGATAGAAATAAAATTCAGCCTACAGAATATGACTCCCACCGCCAACCTCATGAATGCCCTCTATTTCTAGTCCTCTGACATGCGCACTACACTATAGGAATGCTTGTGGAAATGAACCAGAGCAAATACCAATTACAAGCCTTGTGATTAATAACTGCATGCAGTAAAATACCAGACAAACAATACTTCCTAATGATCTATGAATACAGGTATTGTTTCAGTTGGAGAGAGATGTGCATATGTACTATTTCCAAAACTCGAGCTTCGTTTTTCATCAGGGGCCTCCAAACACCGCGAAACAATAAAAACACTCGGCTGAAGCGGCCTCGTGCTTTCATTGTTCACGGTGTTTGGATCCCCTGATGTAAAACTAGCTCGCGTTTTGGAAATAGTACATATGCACATCTCATTAACTGCCGAAATCTCTCGCGCTGCAAGCTCATTAACTCATGGCTTAGATTCAAATGCAGGGAAAACGGCCGATTCTGCGTAAAGTAGCTTGATAAAAATGGCAGGAGTTGCTTTCTTTTTCGCTTTAGACAATTTATACAATCGGCTTTTTATTACCGAACATCCGATTGATCCTTTTGACTCGTTTGATCTTATGGCCGCTATATTGGCTCTCTGAATAAAGGTGACTTTTAGTCCAATTTTGTAAGAAAACATCTTAATGACAAACTTTGGAGCCTCTTTTCCTGTCAATCGTATGGCTATAAAAACATTGTACAGAAGGCTTCTTGTTACACTTTAGATCAGCTATAAAATGATATATTACTCTTTAAAATCGGTACGAGAAAAACCTTAAAAAAAACGTGATTTCTGGACGGTTATAATTACAACAACAGATTAATTCATGCTTGTCATGGAGGTGATAAAATCACTAACACATTAATATTTCCTTTGGGAATTAAAACCCAAAAGCGCGAAATTCGAGTTTAATAATCGGCGGGAAGTACATTGCTTACAAACCATAAACGTTTGACAGGCATGTCGCTTCCAAATGAGATATCATTTACAATTCTAGGTGTTCTAGAATTCGAGTTACTGACAAAAGAGTATTGGATAGTTTTCTTATTAAGCTAACAAGATTGAAAAATCTCGACAACTTTCAAACCAGGACGCTTAAGATAAAATGTAATATATCTCACGGTTATGTTCAACACGCTTCGTAAACAATTTTAAAAACAGATTCTACGGGAATATCGCTTTCAAATGAGATATTAAAAATTCTAGGTGTTCTAGATTTCGATTGATAAGGTTCCGAACGATTGTTGGCGATCACCTTTTCACATGTTTACGATAGCTTTAGTGTCATAATTTCTCCCTGCTTTAATGTAGAAACTTGATTTTTCACAGGAAGATGATGTAGTTCGTATGCACCAAGAGGAGTGAAAATCATTTTCTGAAGTTTCGAAACGATTTTTATAATCACTTTTTTTCTAAAGCATACAACTTAATTTTAGCTGTTTTTGACCTATTTTTCTGCCAATAGAAAAACGTCGAAGTCACTCACCTTCGAAAAGAGCCCCAACATCTGGGAAAAGGCTATACAATTGTGATGCACCTTAACCATAGTTTCATTTGCACTTTTTTGTGGTTTGTTGATGGTTTTACATACACAATCCATTTTATATCGTTAGACTGTCATTTTAAATGCACAAAATTGCCATACTCGCGTATCGTGCCCTCGGGGCTCGATCTTCGTATCGAGCATCGAGGCACGTTTACGATGAAGGGACGATGCCATGCTCATAATATTTGCATAATCATGTCACTGCAGTTCTTCGTACAAACCAACTCGACTTAAGCTATGACTTTCAGGCGGGGCTACAAGAATGGATTTTCTAAAGTGAGAGATCAGCGGTCAGCGGTCGTGATGCCAAGATGGCGTGTTTCTTTCTCCTCTGTGTTTGTAAATGTTTTTTATGAGTCCTACTCTTTATGTTCTGGCTTGGTACTATCCAAATCAACCAATGAAATGGCAATGGATCCTGCTGAATTAAATCAGGTGCTTGGGAAGTTATTGGACGAAAAGTTCAATCATACGTTTCACCATATCGAGGAATCGATTGACCACATGAGTGGGACGTTTGACGACTTGTGTTCTAAATTTGTTGGGTTGGAGGAATCTAACAAGAAGCTGACTCTCGAAAACACTTCACTAACGGTATCAAGTCTATTCGCTGGATAATGAGCCAAACCACTGACTGAAACTGACAGTTGGCATTCAAGAGCAATATTCCCGGCGTGAGTGTCTTGAGTTTCGTGGATTCCACAAGTTTAAAGATTTGAATATGCTGAAATTTCCTGATATAGTGGATTTCTATAATTCACTTTTTGTCTTCAAATTTCACTCCAATAGGCTTCCAAAAGCTTTTGATAACTTTTTTCAAACTGTTTCCAGTGTGCATTCTTATACCAGAATGCTTCCTATTATTTACCCATTATTAGAACTAATTATGGAAAGTTTAATATACGCTTTAGGGGAGCTAAACGTTTGATTCCTTTAAGCTTAAGTCCAAAGAAATATATTTAAATTTGTATTGATATTATTCACCACTTTGATTTCACATTGATTAATTATTGTAATTTACTTATCAAATGGTACCTTTTGTATGTGTGTGTATTACGTATGTATTGTCTTGTAAATCACAATATACTATTAAATATGTTCAAATGACCCATGCTATCAAGGGCACCCAACGAAGTTTTCGGTTAAAAAGCTGTTCGGGAGAGTAAGTTAGCCTAAAACTTTCGGATTTGAAAAAATTGTCCCTAGAAAATTCTTTTCTGAAATACTGGCTAGAAAATTTGTTTTCAATCCCTAGAAAATTATGGAAGAAAAGGGAGACTAAAAGGTTTCCCCTAAAATATTCGTACGTCCCAATTCGTCTGATCAATAGAGTCAGAACAACACATTTTCATTCCCTAAGAATTCCCTAAAGGAAAAAAGAATCCCTAAAAAAATCGTACCTCCACAAAACTTTGCAACATGAAATTACTTGGGCTAGAAAATTCTTGTTTATGTTCTAGACTACTAACAAATTCGTAGGCCGGGAATATTTTGCCATAGTATTTTCGGTTGACGCGATTTCCACCTAGAAAATCCGAACAGCTAATAGCTTTCTAGAATACGTCAAAAGACATAGTAGGCGCCTTAAAATGGCTAGATAAGCTGCAGACAACTGGTTTCAAACGAATTTCAAAAAGTACTCGTTGGGTGCCCTTGTGCTATGTTATAAATACTACTGATATTTAATCCAGCCAGATTAGCTTTGTAGTTATTTCTGGATGACAATTACGTCTTTCCTTGTTAATTTTGTTCTATAATTTCAAATTATAAAACTAGTAAACTTGAAATCGTAGGTAATAAAGTATTGTTGTTGTTGTTGAGAGAAATACCGAAAAACACCCAAAATGCATAACATAATTCAAGTAGAAGCAGTAGTCAAGTTTGTGCCTCCCAGTCTATATTTCCATACAGACGTATGTAAAATTTCCCGAAATTTCCCGAGTTTGCGGGCCTGTATCGTTGCTCCTATTCAAGATATAACTCTCAAATTTGGGATTTTCACTAACTTCGAGGTGCTCTTTTCACCAGTATCGACGGTTTTGCTGTTATACTTATATATCAAAAGTTCAAAAAACCAAGTCAGAAGCAATATCAAAGAAATGAGATGAAAATTATGACTGGACCATATAGTATTTGCAATAATCTTTTCAGTCTGAGTGAGGTTTTAAACTAGCGAGCCATACTATTAAAAACTGTAAGCTTTGAGTATACATAGTTTCAAAGAAATGTTGCTCAGTTTGATCATACATGTACATCTATCAGTCAAGGAATTAGTTCCTATTTTCATTTCTTTATTATGTACAAGTATATTGTTTCTTCATTTTGGATGCACCATTTGATAAGTATACTTGAGAAATTTTTGATTAAGGATTTCAAAAAATCGAGTGGATGCAATGTACTGTTTTTAAGAGATTTACAGAATCGGTTCACTCAGTAAATCAGTTTATCGGCTTTTTAATTTGATCTACTTAATCTTAACAATCCTATATCAGGTATAATAGGATATTCAAATGGTATCATAAATTATCTCTTTATTATATGGCAGCTCCGTGGGCTCTGAATGCTGCAATCTCAATGGTTGCTCGGTGTGCAACGGATCAAGATTTTTCCAATTACTTCACAACCATTCGTAAACAAATAGCGATAAAACCCAAACATTTTGAAAGAAACTAAACAACTTGTCACATGAATGCAAATACTAATTTAAAGTATCTTTCTAATTTCCGTTTTCAGCTAAAATCCAACTTTATAGAGCATGATTTAAAGAACCATTTCGATGAAAATGACTGCAACAACGAATGAATTGAACGTTCGAAGCTGAATTAGTGCATACATAGCTATATACATGTAGCTGTCAAACTAAATACACAAAAACTGAAATGGCTGTACATGCAGACTTCCAAAAACACAAAGAAACGTTCAGCTACCTCAACGCTACTATAACCGCTGTACAAATAAATTATTCTGGCAACGCGCGTAAACTTAATTAGCGGCCCAGTTTCATCAAAGTAGTCACATATTTTATTACATATGGGTTGAGAAATTCAGCATTTACATTTGGTAACTGGTATAGAAGACGAGAGTATTTACTAGTTGGTACTTAATACTTCTACAGCTCGTTTTGTCAAGTTTTTCAGTGTGCTTTATCGTTATCGCCACTCAACCCTAGTATAGTGATTTCAACGTGCCAGTGTTTTCAACTTTCAAATCTTTCACAAATATGCGCATCATCGTGCGTTATACATCGAGCATTTCAGGAAGGCTCGATGCACGATGTATAACGCACGATGTACGTTGTCGTGTTTTTGTTACGCGAGTGATCACCAACATTGTGCGCGAGGCCACATATGATTTGCTTTATAAACGAAATTTGGAACCGAAATACAAATCGTAGTTTTGATATTTTGAAAAATTGCAGAAAATGTTTAAACCAATGAGATCAAGAATACAAATTTAACACCTTGCTCGATCTGAATGCCGTTCGCTGCCGTACTTCTTACACGAATCATGGCATACATTATACTCTAATTATTTGTATAATTATAGGTATTATTGTTTCACGTGTTGAAATTATAATGAAATATAGTACCTGCACAATTAAATCCGTTTCCACGGTAACCACTGTTGCACCTGCATGAGTATGAGCTAACGTTTTTGATGCAGCTTGCGTCACTGTGACAACGGTTAGAACAGTTATCACGTGCCTCGGTAACTAAACAAAGAAAACGACATATAAATGAATTGTATCAGTAATCGAAACCAGAGGGTTTTAAACAAAACAAGTGCAAGGTACTTCAGGAACATGTCATTTATGAATTGTAAAACATATACCTCTCAATATTGACCAGTATATCTGGGTCATTTCCATTTCCTTGGTTTAGACTACTTGTTAGATTATCTTTACAGTTTATACCGATTAACATACAACGTGTTAAGAAAAATACCTGGACATGTCCCGCTGTAACAAGGTTTTGTTTCAACGTTGCTTCCTACACATTTTCCTTTTCGATCTGGCATTCTGGATGTAGAGTCGACACACGCGCGAGTACGTGATTGGCTGCCGCCTCCGCATGCGGCACTGCACATGCGCCAGTTGTTCCATTCACCCCACACGTGACCCATGTCTTCAACATAATTGACAACACATTATGAAAAGGAATAAACGGATTTAATGATCACAGTGTAACAAAGTGAATACGTTTATCTCCAACAAAACAAAAATATTGGTGAAACATAGAAAAGTACTGGAGGCTCGATATATTATTCACATAATAACTCTAGAGCTGTTTTTATTAAGAGTACGGACCGTAACGTCATTTTTTAACGTGGACAATCTTTAAAATATACACATATTTCAACACACGTATGTAAGAAAGGATAAATATTTTAAGAACATGCCAATATGAATGGTGGGAAACTATCGTGCTCGTCTGACTGTGATGTATTAATTTTAATTGAGCTGAAAATGGTCCAACGAAATCCGTTGTGTTCCGTTTTCTCGCTTTTTTGTTGTCTGTCGCTAATGATTAAAATTCAATAAAACTTTTTTTTCATTTGTTTACCAATAACCTTGAAATATTACATACATTTAAGTCGGACAAGCAACTAAGGGTGCGGTCGATTGACCGTGTTCAAGAATAAGAATACACAGAATGATCACTACAAATCGCTTGTGTAAGGACTTGTTAGTTACTGGAATACTAAATGTATCCTGAATATCACATGTAACTTACAGTGCAAAATGAGCCTGAATACGGTCAATCGAACTCACCATAAGATGCACGTTACAGATAATAATTGAATTTCTTTACGATTTCAATCCAAAATTTGTTGAGGACACACCTTGTCTGAAATTATTTTTATAGCCTGATCGATTGTCCATGAGGCTTGGAATAATACCAACAAACTCACGCATATCTAGACAGGTGCTAGCCGCACCATTGTAGTCGATACTGCAAGAGCATTAAGGCTGTTCCGGCTTTGTGTTTTCTAAAGCAGCCACCTGCTATACGTATATGTTCTTAAGTTCGTCAATAGCCTTGTTAAATGTTCGCTTAAGTTGTGTAAATGCCGTTATCTTTATTTTATGCATCTCTATTTTACGCAGTGGTATGTAGGAATAATATTTGCAAACTTACCTTTCCTCAAGGGACTGACTTGATATGCAGCTTTAGCGCCTTCTTGATCTATGAATTTGTTTTAAAATAATATATTTAATACCAGAGCTGTTTATTTCTTTATAATTCGTACACAATATATGCAATATTTAAAATCAATTCTGATGATAAAATTCATCAATCTGAGAAACTGTATTAAAAAAAGTAAACGTGTTTTTAAGCAGATAGACTGCCATCCCATCCGCCAAATTATGTTGCTACTGCCTACTAGTTCAGTCATTTAATTATTTTCAGTATAAGGTAAATCATCATACAAATAAAAGCAAGGGGTTGATTAGAAACTAGAACAATTGGCTAACCTCAACATGAGTTTATTTGGGGAGCATAACGAAATATATTACTTTTAGCTAATACATATATTGATTAAATGATTTAATATTTTTAACACTATTTGTTAGATTCTGTTAGGACATTCCAATACAACTCTAGTTATATAGGATATGGTCTTTATTTGTGTTAGGTCACTGATTTTCAATTCCGATAACAGAACCCATCCCCTTTTACTCTTAATTAGTTATTCTTTGAAGATGTTGCTGCCGTCTTTTCCTTGGTTTCCTCGGTATAACTTAACTAACATTAAATTACGGTGAATGGTACATGTGTATGTACATCTGATTAACATTAATCTGAACGCTAATACTCCCACATAATTCCTACAAATGTTTTGTAACAATCCGAATGGATCACGATCTTACCCTGCGGGTTTTCGTTGTAGAGTAGAAGAGGCAGGCAGATAAATATGACGATCACTACTGTGACAAGCAGTACGCCCGATAGAAAAAAGTATCGATATCGGTTTGATTGTCTGGCATGATCTTCTTGTACATGTCTATTGTCCGTGAAGTCTGCTTTGATAGCATCTATGTCAGTATAGATTTCACAACTATCAGAAACGGACGCCATGCTTAGTTGCATGTGTATGCAGACAGGGTTCGAGTAAATCTGAAGTAGGTCAGATTAGTTTTGCTGTCTTGATCAGTATTCCGATTTCCCTTTCAGCAAGCCCGGTTTATTTGTCAATTTTGTTTGTTGTTTTTCACTTTCCTTCAGCTGTAAGTTTTGCTTTGCTTAAAGCTCATAATAGGCCCTTTGCAGGACCTGGTCACGTGACCTTTTTAGCCTGTCAATCAAACCAAATTTGGCGCTAGAACAACATGAATGCCAGAAATGGATAGAGCAAGCAAAAATTAGTAAAAAGCCCAAGTTTGAGGTGAATATCGTTGACAGGCTAAAAAGGTGCGTCACCAGATCATGCAAAGGGCCTATTGGCTGTTATCGCAGTTCGGCCATCTTGGATAAAACAATAGTTTTGGCCCCGGTAAAAAAAAATTGCATGGTTTCAGAACGAGTTTACCGGACGAAAACAAATGAAAGATTTTTATACTCTTGGGACTCACCATGGTCGCCGTGCGATAAAAGCCCATTGCCTTTGT
Source organism: Actinernus sp. WN-2022 (assembly GCA_030867875.1). NCBI lineage: Eukaryota > Metazoa > Cnidaria > Anthozoa > Actiniaria > Actinernidae > Actinernus > Actinernus sp. WN-2022. The sequence continues at coordinate 63,224,015 of JAOWCC010001210.1, forward strand.
TGCAGCTTGGACTTCAGTTTCGGATTGATTGAATTGATTTCAAGTAATCTTATTTGTTATGCGTTACATGGTTCAAAAACTAACTTTATCAAACCAGATATCCGTCTTTTTGTCGTGCATTAATAGATGACTAGCTCATACCATTGTATTAAACTGAACTTAACCCGTATTGTATTCTCTTTCAAATATATCGTTGGCGCCATAATAACACATTTAACAAGGCGTTTGGCCTAGATCAGTAAGAATACAAAAAATGATGGAGACGTTAGGCGCGCGCGACCGTAGAACTGACGTATAAAAACTTCTCTCAAACTCAACGCCCTGCCGCTTACCAATTACAGTTTGTTGTTAAAAGCAAGTGGAATACATTTTTCCATTTTCTGTACCTCTATTGATCATAGATTACGTCACATAATGTTCCAAACACAAGCGGAACAATGACTCCGACGAACTGTTGTTTCTGACAGCAAATTTTACCGTATTCAAATATGTGTTCAAATTTCTTCTCTTTTCAAAGTAGCGAAGATATGATTGTACATATGATTTATAATTAGTCTTATTCTTTTCTTGTAGAATATATTATGTATTTCACAAGTATGGTTTTCCAATTTGAGCGGTCTTTTCGAAAATGCTGTAATTATCTAACAACAAACAATGTGCACCGATGTATTAACATGTTTAACAATATATTTTCAATTTCTACGTCATCACAGAGTTATACATATACAAACAAATGTGTTTGTATGATATATCTTCCAGCTTACATATGTTGTTCTTACCTGTCGTTCTTCTGTCAAGTAGCGCAATAAGGATGTATAAGCAAATGGCAAGGACTGCTGCTATCGACAGTACACCAAAATAAAAACGACAGTTACGACGTCGATTTTGGGCTCTCGCTTCTCTTGAACGCTCATAATTGACCTCTGTTGCTATCTCTGCTCGGTCACCATACATTCGGTTGTTGTGATACATAACTGACGCCATGCTTGGTTTGTTAGGAAAGCCGCCGATAAATTGGGTCGAGTACTTCTAAAGGTGGCCGGATGAGTTGTGATTTTTAACTGAGCGCTCAACGATTCATCAGTGGCGGGCTGAGTATTTTCAAGGAAATTGAATCACATTTGTGGTTTTGTGGTTTAAGCTATTGCTTTTTCGCTTTTCTTCCACTGGTAGTTTTCTTTTGCTTTAAGCTTGGAATTATCTTTGTCTTAGCACATGAAGATTCGATTGGTTGAAATATATGGGATATATGTGTACTGCTTTATCATGCAGGCAGCAATGTTTTAATTATTCATCGTTACTCAGTCCAAAATAGAACAGACCGCCTAAAACTTTGTCACACAATTTTACGGCGGTCGCCTTTCGCCCCTTAAATCGCCACGCAGCGATTGCCTTTATCAAAAATGTTGCCTCATTTGTGAAAAAAAATGCTGTGGTCTCTTAAACAAATCGCTGTTGCCAAACTGAAAAGGCGCCGGCAATTTTTTTCGCCGTACAAAATAACAACGATCGCGGTTAGTGTCAGTGTTTATTTCGTCCAAATCTTCTCAGCTCTCTATACAACCAAAACGCTATTGATTCATATACCGTATTTCCTAATGTATAACCGAAGACGTTTCTGACCTAACAAACACATGTTGAGCTTCAAAAAGTCATCCGAGAAGCCTGCGGAAATCAGTGCCGTAATGAGAGAAGGGTCACCAAATACAATTGTCTATAATACCATCCCGCTAGTTTTGTGTTATTTCATCTGGTAAATTTTAACAAAAATCCAAGAGTCGGCTTTATCAAAATTCTCTCAGCCGTGCAGTGCAGTGTCTGGTTCACCCGTCTGGTTTTTGACACAACACCACTGAGAAGTGTGGCTTATTCACCACACAGCTTCTCAACTTTTTTTTGTGAAAACGGAAAAGGTCCACCAAACAAAATATTCTGGAGTTCTTTTCGTTAATTTGGAACCATTTTCAAAGGTGTGAAGGTTCGAGTCTCTCGTTTTCCGCGACACAGAAGCGTGACTTTTTCCACGAACTAATCAATTAGGTCGGCAGTGTTTGTTTAGCTCTGCGATAGCACCAAACATTTCCTAATGACACATTTTCGTTTAGAAATTGAGATACTTTCCGAATCAAATGTTTTGAAAGTTTTTATTTTATTTTATTTCGTGTTTGAACAGTTTCGACTGATGCCGGAAATGCTTTGAGTCGAAGTCTAAAACGCCGAGGTGAGTCGAAGTTTTGGATGTTTTCCAATTTGTTGTCATTCTTAATTGCCGTGTAATCTCCAGGAGTTTTCATTTTAGTCTTTTTGACTTTATAAGACTGTGAGGAGTTATTAAACAAAATATCCCGTCTGCAGAAATCTGTTTCATAGTGCTAGGACAAGGTTAGAGTTAGGGTTGTTAAATGGAGACGATGAAGGTAAATAATGGCAAAAGCGAATTACTCGCCCTTACGGCCAATTTATATCGCCCTTCCAAGCAAATAAAATCGCCCTTGCAAAATAAATTTATCGCCGTTGATATAAACGGCGTTCGCCTTGGGTGATCGCCGAGTGAATGTGTGACAGAGTTTCAAGCGGTAGTACGTAATAACGGTAATAAGCTAGATCTACCCTTGTGGCTTGATTCGTCAGTAACTTTAAAACAAAACGCACCAAATCTTACGCAAAGAAGAGCTCTTATTCGACAGTCTCGTATACATTGCTGTTGTCAATTCATATATATCTATATTTCTATATCTTTTACTTTCTATCAATATAACAATACAATATTCAGTATGACAATATTCACAAACCTAGAGATTAGTGATATTGCATGAAACAGTCTTCATCAGAGCAATGGCGAACATTTTCATACACTTACATTTCCTTTCCATTAAAGTAAATGAAAACAAAGTGTTCCTTTCTAATCCGATTAAATGTTTTATTATCTTTGCTTTTACTTGAGACTTGAGCGGAAGGAAGATTGCCGAATGCTAAGGTTTTACGGTAAGACGAAATGATAGAAATAAGGTGTGTTAACTACCATTATTACCATTTTACTCATCTCAATTCTGATTAGCTGAGAACACGCAACGAATTATCGATATAGCTAGCTATAACAGTAAGTGCGTATGCGTGCAAATTTATCTGCTAGCAGATACTACTTAGCGCTCGATGATAAGCAAATACGACAATTTTACCCTAGAAAGCAGGGCAATAATTTCATTATTTTGAGCCATTTTGCTATTTTAAGCTATGTTTGTAGTCATTAATTTCTCCTAAACTCCTAAAATAAATGGAATTTTTAGCTCGAATGAGAAATAAAACATCTTGACTCAGAAAATTTAATCGTAAACAAGCCAATTTTATACGGCGCCGTTTCATGTAGCTTCGTTTTCCATAGCTTTTTGTTTTCTTATGAAACTTGGAGCTTAAAAACGTATAATAACCAATTTTTGAATTCGGTTTTCGCATGATAGCGGCTTCGGCTGATACCACAGACCTCTGTCCTGATAATGTTCGCTATCGTTGTCAACCTCATCTAATAATTGCTTGTTATCGGAGGTGAATAGCAAAGGAAATTCACCTCCTGAGCAACCAATCAGAGTGCGCGAAAAGCACTTTTCACATTTGTGCTATATACTGATAGTTGAAATTAATTAAAACTGATGTGTGTTTTTTTTCAATTAAGATTTGAATAATTCATCGACCCGGAAATCTAAGAAGCAACATCCATGTACGGTCATAAAGCTTTTCATTCATGAATTGACAAGGTTTCCCCTGATTTTAAAACGTGCAAAACGCCTTTCCCGCCTCGCCCGATTCGTAACCATTGTTATGAATTTAATATTTCTGAAAAAATCGTTAATAGGCACAGTTCTGCAAGTTATGTTTTCCACTAATACATTTACAGTATACCTAACATTTTGATCAGGAAATGGTAATTTACCTATTGCTTTTCTCCACCCTTAAAGTATTTAGACACTGTACTCGGGTAATAAAGCTAATAGTCCTGCATAACCTCTGTGTTTTGGTAGAGTTATTGTAGCGCTCGATTCACATAATCAAAGCCGGATTGATTTGTACCGAGAAAGACAACAAAATAGCATAAGGGACGTGGGAATAGTACTCGTATCGCAGGGGATGATGGGAAGGGAATAATACAATGCTGCGAACATTTCTTGAAATTGACGCGTGTTCAGTGCTACTACTTTTCCTCTTACTTCTATTGGACTTTCCTGCCATATAATTATTCAGTGTTAGTGTCAACCTTCATATATACTTCCACGTACAAACCCGTCCTTGATGGTGTAAAGTATATATTTTCAAGAATATTGAACATATTATATCCACCAAAATTAAAAGGTAAAGTACCCATTTATTTGACATTGACTATATTATGATTCAAGCGAAAAATCATTTTAATCGCTTTTGTCTTATTATATTTTTCATATCTGTTACTCCCGATAAAAAATCGAGAAGCTCAAGATTGATGTGTTACCGCTGTTTATCATGGATTGCGGTCGAGGGAGGTCCGATATTGGTATTAAACATGAGGTAAGGCACTAATCTCTATCCCTGATTGATATATTTCTTTCCCGAAAGCGTGATTATCAATCGTAATCGATCGGGACAAGCGTTACCTCTTTGGTGTTTTGTTACTATAAAATATTATTACTCTTTCAGAAACTGGATATACACTGAAACTGTTTACATATATAATTATGTACAATATATAAACATTTCAACAGCGACAAGAGGATTCTACACAGTACATAATGCCCTCAATTTGGTCCAAATGGTTTTCAAGATAAATAATTTTGGCCAAATTATGAGACTCACTTGGTTTACATAAAGAGTGGTGTTGGATTTCAAAAGAGATGATTATTCTACATAGTTCATACATGTACATTATAATAAGCTAAATAATTAACTTCGAGGCCACGTATGTCCCATATTTCTGGCAATGATGTGGGATACGATGAAGCCGAGTGGAAGCAAATATATCCTCCAAGCTAAAGTGAACTCGTCATTGATATTATGACATTATATTTCAGTTTTCATTTTAATCAGGAATAATTAATTGATCCCTCGCTCAGATTATTCAACAGATCAAGTAATCATCCAATCATAATTTATGTAGACACCTCCTTTTGAATATATTGTGGATTCGAGCTGAAACAATAATAGATAGCTTGAACTGGAATACAACAGTCACGAATTTCTCTTGATCAATTAAGCGTGCATTATGTAAAACATAGTCTTCCAACTCGTGGATACAAGGTTAATTGTATTTATAGCGGGCTTCAATTTAGTGTCGTAAAACCAAATCCAGTGAGCCAATCATAAGGCATGTAATAACACCAATGAACCAATCATGAACTGAAACAATTCACGAATGGTTTTACTTCAACCAATCACGAGGCAAAGTAAACGCAATCATGGATAACTAACTTTTCGACACCCAATTGCATTGCATTACGTGTACATGCAGTTCGAGAATATATATATACCCCCTCCCGCACTTTCAGTTCCATAGTTGTTTGAAAAAACCTACCCCTCTGAATTTTCAAAGGTTTTGGTTGTTGTAGTATAGTAATCCAAAACATTCAATATAATCCAAGATTATCTTTACACATCATTTTCCATCAATTTATTGTAAGACTTTATCTGAACGTTGACCAGTTCTGCTGAAGGTTAGGTTTGATGGGAAGACGGCAAACCAAACACTAAATATATCCGAAGTTCATCTGCTTGCATTTGACAAGTACTAGCCGTGCCAGTGCACCATCACCAGTGTTCTTGGTCATTTTGTCGATAAAGAAATTCGTTTGTAAAATATTAATTTCGCCCGTTCTGTAAAATATTAATTTCGCCCGATAAAAGTGAATCAAGCTAATGTACAGTACTATATTCTGTTTGCCTCCTTTGTTATTGATGTCACTCAGATCGAAGTAAAATACGACGCGGAGCGGCGTATGGCATTTATTTAGCCAGGTGTAAAAAAATGACGGCGGTTGATCCCGTGCAGGATATTTGCACTGACCAACTTTATATGACTTGTGGAGTGTATGTTTGCTACGACATAGATGTTTAATATTAATAGATGTATTATTGATTCTCTCCTCTCTCCTTTTATTACACCTGGGACCAAAGAAAACCAGGGAGGTGCGGGGGGGGGGGACCTTCGCGAAGTCTTGCTTCTCTCTCAGGGCGGCTCTTGCGAAGTGGCTCTTTTCGAGGGGCGGCCTTCACCTCCTCGGAACGTGGAATAGTATTGGCTATCCAAACAATGCCTAACCCTGAAACAATACAAACCCTAACCCTAAAACAATGCAATTCTTTGTCAGTGCAGTCCAAATCGGGTCCAATAAAATGCAAGGTTTTGAGAGGTGAAGGGCTGCTGCTTTTCGAGGGAGATCAACTAAATAAAGGAACAACTAGCCAATAGGAATTGCCCGTTATTCAAACAAAATACCAAGGGGCTAAGGAATGTGCTGATTACCAAACATCCACAGGATTCAAACAGGATATGAAATCAATAGTATGTTAAATTCTAAACGATCTTGGGAAAAATATAATCGCTGCTGTCATTTATAGACCTCCTAATAACAATACATATACTTTTCTAATTAATTTTAATGAATTAACTTGTAATATTTCCAAAGAAAACAAAATGTGTTACATAATAGAAGATTTAACGAGGAGCAGCGCTTGAGGCAGACGTGTGGTATGTCGCTCTTAGATATGGAGACATGTTACCGCTGCAAATAAATATAACTTAACTCCTTTGTGGAAGTTTATTGAAATTAAATCTACGGAAATGTCTTTAACTCTAAAAAGGAGAGACAGACGCTCGGATAGTTTCGTTTCGAGCAGTGAAATGTCTCCTACGACAAAAATACCCAAAATGGCGGCTAAAGACAGTGAAGAACTGAAGGAAAGTTTAACCTTAGATGACATACCGCGTTACGCAGGCCATTCAGAAGAATATGAGTATGCTCCCCGAGAAGTATGAGGTAGTAGAGAAAGGAATTGAGGAGCTGAAAGAATCTCATAATTTTAAGTCTAGTCAGTTGGAGGAGATTAATCAAGAACTGAATGCGTCTCTGAAGAATGAATTCGTCTCGGTAAAAGGACACCTCAACGACTACAAGGAAGAAAATGGGACTCTATTGGATAGAGTGAAGAAATTAGAAGAGAAGCATGATGTTCTGGAACAGTATTCCAGGAAACATAATTTGGAGCTGTATGGTCTGCCCGTAGGTGAAGTTGACGAAGCGAATCTAGTCCTCGCCTTAGCGGAGAAATTAGAAGTGGAGCTGAACGAAGATGAAATTGATATATGTCATAGGATGATGTCTAACCAATAAATAAAGCCTATCATAGTCAAATTTATTATCGCGCAAGGTACAGGCTAACACGACGGGGCCAGACCACTCTACAAAGGCTCAACGGGTTCGCGATGCACCACGGGTAAAAACCAAAATCCAAGATGGCGGCCGATGATGGGTGAAGGATGGCTGTGAAAATTTGCCGTGTAATTTCCAGATTGAAACATGATTTATTTTCACTTACGAATAGCCTCGAGGAGCTGGGAGAATAGTAGATATTTCGGAGATCTGATGATGAATGCAGAGTAACTGGATGTGACATACGATCACAAAAATCGATACAAAGCTGCCGAATCGTATGTAAATACACGACCCATGGTCGCTAGATTGTTGAATAAAATTCATGTAAAGATTTTGAGAAGGCTACGTCCCACACCAAACATGTGCCACCCGTGGATTGGAGAATTCTCCATAGATGTACCCTTGGAGGTGTGGAACATTCTGTTGACTGGAGACATCTGCCACAATTCATTTGGACATGAAATTATACACTCTGCAACTGGAGTCATCGTAACTGTTAATATTTTTCGACATACGTAAAGCCATATACGTATTTAAGTGGCAGAATATCGATGGAACCATTACTGAAAAGGAACATTTGTTAAAACAACCTCATTCTGAGAATGTGGAGGATGGACAACTGCAAGAGTGAACTGAAGTAGTTGTGTCAATGGAATCCCCCCTTAATGGTGAAGTGGAATGCAAATACTGAGGTACTTCAAGTCTCTTTTAGATACGGACATGGGAATTGTTATGGAATTCCCCGACACTAACTGAGAACTCCTGTATTTGAAGTTTTGACGGTTTGTTCAAGTTCACGTTTTGTTGGATCCCAAGATCATAAACATCATATAACTGATATTATGCATGTAGTTATAATTCCATGTACTCTTATTAAAATAAATAATGATTTGTATGCACAGTACTATTGAACTGTTATGCTGATGTTAGTACACTGTCTTAATCACTTACCGTAAGGCCTAATTTGAATAAATGCTGGGACCTCGAACAGATGCCCCTTATTAAAAAAATGCACTTATTAAAAATTCAGCCTCATCAATCCGTCGTTTATTCTAACCCAACGCTTATTCGTTATTTATGTGTTATTTGTTCTGTATACTGCTTCATCAAAGTCTTTAATAATTCATGAAGCAAAAACAAGGGAAATTACTGATCGATAAATGATCTTTAAATCTGCTAACGATTTCGTCCTGTATAACTGAAATTAGGCATGTAGTGTTAAATTCCATGAATTTATATTAGGCAAGCAATTTAACTTTTTCATAACAAAAAACACGATACAATCTCATATTATTTCCACCTTTTTATTTACAGAACTTTTCAATTCTACTTACCAGTAAATATTATTAACAAGTCCAGTTCTGTTATCTGGAAATACAAATATAATTTTATTTTCCCTGACATGTGACATACCTGTTATTATGTAAAGGAACAAACCTACATGCGTTATAACGTAATTAAATACCATATGATCTCAATCAGACGCCGCTGGCGTTTATTCAAAACTCGGCCTTGTTGACCTGGCATTTATTTGTAACCCGCATTTATTTAACAGGGGATTTTGTTAGTATTTTTCGTCAACCTCATTTATTTTCTTTAACACAGTATCCGCACTTTATGCAATCAAAATCATAGAGTTACATAAAGAATGTTAATTGTACTACATAAAGTAGTTAGTTATATAAAGTGGGGGTTCTGGCGCAGCACCTCCGTTTTCTCATTGCAACCCCGCCCGATGACCCCCTCCCCCCAACGTATTTTTTGGACTTTGTCGACCCCAATATGTACCCAATCCCAACTTATTATCTTCGGGGTACCATAGATGTTGTAATTGGGTACATATTGCGGTCAACAAAGTCCAACAAATACGTTAGGGTTTGGGGGCCATCAAACGGGCTTGAAATAAGAAAACAAAGGCACTACACCATAACCCCCACATTATATACTACTATAGTACACTTATTGTATTTTAACGTCCATTTAGAGGAGGGCAGTTATATGGTATTATACTATGGCTGAACATATACTAACATTCAGACGAGCACCTAGGGCCATTAAGGATTATTTACGAGGATGGAAGATGGACGTTCCAGATGGTCACCCTCTAGGAGCGGACCCAGCTGCTTTCCTCGCCGGTGTGCTAAAGCAGACTACCGAAAAGCTAGAGGAAGAGCTCCAAGACCTCAATAGCCTCAAGATTCAGCTAGCTTTGAACATAACGCTCCGGCTCGATAAACCTGAGGGTTCAGTATATGAGATAGCTACCTTTCGTAGCTTGCAATCCGTTTTGACCAACGATGCTGAGATCCGTGGGGTAATAGGAGAAGCACATGCTCAGATCCACAACTACATTGAGAAGTGGATAAGTCGAGCATCGAACTGGGTTATAGATAGAGTCAACATTCTATGGTTGAACATAGCTAGATATCAACCACTCCGTGGAGGTTCATATTTACCACTACCTACAGAAATCGCGAATAAGAAAGCCTTTATCAATGTGAAAAATAACGATGACCATTGTGCATGTTGGTCGATACATGCAGCACTGTTTCCAGTTGCAAAAGACCCCCAGAGGACATCGAAGTATCGAAAAGAGGATAGACCAAAATGCGATGGGGTGGACTCGCCAACACCAATCTCGCAAATACCATGCTTGGAGAAGCAAAACGAAATCTCTATTAATGTATATGGTTGGGATCCAAAGGAAAAGTGCTTGATCGTACATCACATCTCGAAGGAGACCTTTTCGAAGAGAGTTAACTTATTGCTTATAGAACACCCAAAGAGTGGTATGCAACACTACTGTTGGATCAAGGATTTCAACTGTCTCCTCTACAGTCAGACAAAACACCGAGAGAGAAAGCACTTTTGCGAGCGTTGTCTACATGGATACACTACCAACGTCCTACTCGAAAAGCACATTCCAGAGTGTAATGGTGTCGATAACCAAGCCATCCGCATTGAAATGCCTACCAAGGAGAACAACATAGTCTCCTTTCAGAATATCCACAAACAGCTCGAAGTTCCCTACGTTATCTATGCAGACCTTGAGGCTTTAACCACTAAGATCGAAAGACCTGCCCAAGACCCTGAAAATAGCAACACACTGAAAACAGAAGAACATATTCCCTGTGGATTTTCCTACATCGTTGTACGTTCCGATAGTCGTAGCAAACCGCCTGTACTATATAGAGGTACGGACACAATCAAACGCTTTCTACGATGTATACAAGAGGAAGAGGCGAAGATCAAAGCCCAAAAGGCCAAGCCGCTATGTATGTTGCCGAAAGACCAGAGGGTTTATAATAGAGCAACGCTTTGTCATATCTGTTAGAAGCCCTTGGTTGGTAGCGATAGAGCACGTGATCATTGTCACATCACAGGTGAGTTTCGAGGTGCCGCACACAGAGTCTGTAACCTCAAATTGCGCATCTCACCTACCATCCCAGTTGTATTCCACAATCTGCGTGGATATGATTCTCACCTACTGATGCAATCCATCTCCAAGACAGAGGGCAATATCTCCTGTATTCCAAATAATATGGAGAAATATATTTCATTCTCACTTGGCAACCTACAGTTCATCGATAGCGCACAATTTCTACTATCTTCTCTTGACAAGCTGGTAGCAAGTGCAGCCCCAGACACCTTCCAACAAACTACAAAGCACGAGCCCAACCCAAAGAAAAACAAGTTGCTGCTTCGTAGTTGCTGGACTCTTGGGATAGATTCGCAGAGACTTCTCTTCCACCAAAAGAGGCATTCTATAGTAAACTAACCCAAGAGGGCGTATCCGACAAGGACTATGAACACGCACTAGAAGTTTGGGAGGTATTCGGCTGTGAGACGTTAGGAGACTACCACGACCTTTACCTTCAAACCGATGTACTTCTTCTTGCAGATGTGTTTGAAACCTTTCGCACGACATGTATGCAAAACTATAGCTTGGACCCGGTCCACTACTATACTAGCCCAGGACTCTCATGGGATGCGCTGTTAAAGAAGACTGGAGTGGAGCTTGAACCATTGACCGACTATGACATGCATCTATTTGTTGAGAAAGGTCTACGTGGTGGGATAGTTATGGTGGCTCAGCGTTCTGCCAAATCAAACAACCCAAACACAACAATTTAACTGTTGAGGCCAATATTTGAAATCCGGACCTGATAACCAATGATGAGACTCCTTTGCTGTCATATGCTTTACGACAGTCTCCTTGAATATGTTCGGAACACCTGCTTCGAACTTTTGTGTGGGTGTTGCGTATATCCATAGATTAGTGAGATCGATATCTTGTGCTTTTTCGGTATGCGGGACAGCCATAACAGGATATTTCGCACTTTTGTCTAGTGTCAACGTAAATGGGAAACCTCCATGCACATCCAACAGCACGTTTTCAATACGTTTTTGAATGGTCGAGGGTAGCTTGGAGACATCATCGCCGTAAACAGCATAGCTAGAATCCCCATCTCGAAATAAGATGCTTGTCGAATATTTGTCTGGACCATCTACGTCTGTAGGGACATAAAACCGGTGAAAATCTGCATGTGGGTAATTTTTCTTGAACTTCTCAAATAGATCGGCATTCAGTTTTGCGACCTTTTTATCTTCTTTTGGGAAGCTGGCAGGCTTACCTAGTTTTTGTACGTCAGGCGTGTTATGGTAGCCACTCACTCCATAGGCTACGCGTTCTTCCCCCTTGTCTAAGAATACAACATCCGAAAAGCTCTTCCCATCAAACTCTGATGCTCGAGTGGTAAATTGAGAATAGTCGGCATGTGGATATTTCTTCTTGAACTCCGTCCACAAAAAGGTGTTCGACTGTACGAACGGCATAGTATTGAAGCGTAAGTACGTATATATACATACCCTCTACTAAACTTAAGTTTAACATGGCGATCTTTCGTGTCACCACCACCTCTGCTGACCATACGGTCTACTTTGATCAACCTATTCGTATACAGAATATTTCACTGGTTGAGGTAACTATTGAGAACAGTTGGTGGAACCTAGAAGAGAAGGCCTCGTTCTGGTGGGCTACCCCAGGTGTGGGTTTTCCACATAGTATCGCTGCTGGGCACCATGATATATCAAGCATTCAACCCTTCTTAAAACCCGCAATCGATGCTGGTATCGTGAAAATCTCGCAAATCTTCGTTAGTGGGGTTTGGGTCCTAGAGGTCAAGCAAACAATCCAGTTAAGTAAAAAAAATATTTGCACTCTGTTGGGCGTTAAAGGAAACGAACATGGTATAGACGATATGACGATCAAGGTAGGTGATCACGAACTGACGCTCAAAGATATCCACACAGTGTATGTCCACTGCGATGTGGTGGATTCTGAATTCTCACTTCTTGGGGGAAAGCGCTCGACAGTACTAGCTAGCATAGAGGTCCTAGGTGGAAGATTGGCAAAAGCAACGTATGCTTCACTACTCCCACAAGTTTCTAAGCATGAGAAGACCACTATGTTGGCAAGAGCGAAAATTAATACGATTCGTGATCTCGTGTCGAAAGCCCTGCGTGATGAAAATGTGTCTGACTCCGAATATAATATCTTCATCTCTGAAGCAGATAAATACGAGACTATGAGGGTCGAAATTCGCCACAACGCTTTGGTCCAGAGTGAAAAAAGTGTGGAACAAATTAGTTTAGACATTCGGGAAGAGATGCGAGCAAAGTTAGGCAGCCTAGTGGGTTAAAGATCGACATTTCCTATGAGTCTCGAGGCTTATACTTTCACATCGAGAAACGGTAGTTAGACCATGTTTTGTATAGATGGGCTCGAAGTGGGAATGGTAAGCAAGCAACTCGTCGATAAAACGTACAATCGAACTCTTATGTACACTACATCGTTTGACAATGTTGATAAGAGATATACGCAAGCCTGCACGACGTAGAACCTCATAGCTTGCCCCAACGACTTTGGTGTGAAGTCGGGAGTGGAGACCTATGTGGTCTTTGATTGCTGTGTTAACGACCTCGTATACTATTTGTTGGAGATGTGCTTCAGATATGTCGAGTTTGGCAAATGTAGTTGCGATATGGAGAGCTATGCAATCAGCATTTAAGTCAATATCGATTTTATCGTCGGCATATAGCGAGTGTATAAAGACGTTGCCGCTATAGATACGCTGGTTGTCGAGTTGCATGACACTAGCAACCTCGCTTTTAGAGCGAACGAACCCACATTGTATGCATGCGTGGTAAAGTAGAGCAGCCAAAATAGTTCTCTTAGTATGACTACGCTTGACACAAACTTTCTTCAATTGGATGAATGCGTCGGCCACGATTGCTAACACGTTTGTTGGAAACGAGAGGTTGTGGTTTCATTTATAAGCAACGTTGTATGGCTGTAGTTCTCTCATAGCTGTGCGTCGTTGAAATTATTGGTTGTCCTTTGGGATCGTACGATCGAGATCGCATTGATGTCGAAAGCTATCCGGTCCTACTATGGGGCGGCCTTCACCTCCTCGGAACGTAGAATAGTATTGGCTATCCAAACAATGCCTCACCCTGAAACAATACAAACCCTAACCCTAAAACAATGCAATTCTTTGTCAGTGCAGTCCAAATGGGGTCCAATAAAATGCAAGGGCTGCTGCCTACTATACGCAACCGAGTAGCAACGTCGATAATTTCTTCGCTTAATTCAGCATCGGAAATAAGGCCACAGGTGGGACATATGAATTCAGTTAGTTCCTAGAACTTTCATTGGACAGAGACATTCGGGGCACGTTTCCTGGGGATTGAGACGTAGCTGTGGAATAGGAGGGATGATACCAAACATATATAGGCTGGAACCAAGCAAGCCAAGGGGGTCATCCATACTAATGGCGTATACTATAGGGTCTATCTATTATCTAACATAAAAACAAAAAAGGAAGACAGACATGATGCTGGTTTCTCTTTCTTCTTTTTTTTCTTTTTCCATATCGCGATTTTCTAATTATCTAGAAATACCTTGTGGTTCTTCAATTCCGCCAACACATTTGAAAAGCAATCCTTAGTGTGGCATTTCATCTCGCGGTATTTCTTCTCGCAAATGAGACGTCGCTGTGGTGCACCACACTTCGTACAAAGTCCGTAACTCGTGCGACAGCCATGACCACACTTCGAACATGGGACGAATAAGGTGCTCCCTCTTTGTATCTGGAAGTTGTGCTGAGAACAGTACTCTGTTGTCTTAGAACACATTTCGTGTCCTTCCCTCGCATCAGCCAACTACAAGTTATTATCTCATCCGCCATAGTGCGATGTATACCCTATGATAGCCTTTCTCTAATTGCTGTTTAAACGGGACAACGAATGGTCGTCGGGTAATATGTACCCAATTACAACATCTATGGTACCCCGAAGATAATAAGTTGGGATTGGGTACATATTGGGGTCGACAAAGTCCAAAAAATACGTTGGGGGGAGGGGGTCATCGGGCGGGGTTGCAATGAGAAAACGGAGGTGCTGCGCCAGAACCCCCACTTTATATACTACTCATAAATAATGTTAATTGTACTGGTTTGCAGTTTTTTTACTAGACAGTATACCCATACCAAAGCAAAAGTGGAATATTATTTGACTTCGTTACATTTTGTTGAAAACAAAAGCAAACTCTTATTAAAATAAATTATGATTTGTATGCAGAGTACTATTGAACTGTCATGCTGATGTTAGAACACAGTCTTAATCACTTACCATAAGGCCTAATTTGAATAAATGCTGGGACCTCGAACAAATGCCCCTTATTAAAAAATGCACTTATTAAAAATTCAGCCTCATCAACCCGGCGTTTATTCTAACCCAACGCTTATTTGTTATTTGTATGACTGTTATTTATAATGCTTCATCAAAGTCATTAATAATTCATGAAACAAAAACAAAGGAAACCACTGATCGATAAGTGATCTTTAAATCTGCTAGAGATTTCGTCCTGATTTACATAAACTTTGACTTCGATTTTCTCGGCCAAAATAAGCTGTATTGGCAGTGGGAGCTGGGTAAAAGTTTAAATATTTTAAATTAGCAATTAAAAATAATAATAAAAAAACTACGAGTCTCGGTGCAACCATTACCATGTAACATAATAAACTAACATTTCTATTTATTTACTGAACTTTTCAGTTTCACTTATCAGTATATGTAATGACAGGTCTAGTTCTGCTTTATCTCAAGATAAAAATCGGTTTCCTTTTCCCAGATCCTGACTTGTGGCAGACTGTTGTTTAGTAGCTGTTCTTTTTCAGTAATAGTTCCTGCAATATCCTGTATCTGCAAGGTTTTAAAAGCAAATTGGTTATAGTGTAATAATCTAAAATATTTTAATTTAGCATTTTTTTATATAATCAACAGTCCCAGTTCCAAATTTGTAACTAAATACAACATATTGTTGTTACATAACATATACTATAAAAGTATTTTTTGAGGAAATGGCTACATGTAACCTGAATTTCAAATTATGATTTAATGTAATTAGTATAATGTTGTGTAGTTAAGGAAAGTTCAATAAAACGGGTGGGGGCATAAACCTGGATGGGAGGTACTCAGGTATAAAAGTAACAGGGAGGTGCGAAGTCCTTTTTTTGGTTTGAACATTGGTGAGTTGGGGACTTTTATTGGGTCAGAAATTTTATGGAGGATTTTTCGGTAGTGCGACTTTGGTAATGATTTTTTAAAGGATTTTCTGGGGTTATGTTCTGGGCCTTGGGACTCTTTGGGTTTAATTTTAACCCGATGGGACTTTGGGGGATTTAATAAAATGTTGGCTTCATTCGTACCTCCCTGTCGCTCTTATACCTGACTAGTCCTCTGGTAGCATAAAGGGCCTTAGTGACTATTGATCACATTTTAAATTCTCTTTCAAAGAGAAAATTTAGAAGGTAATCAGGAGTCACCTACGCCATTCTTGCACACAGTAAGTATTCGATATTTTGTATATGATAACAAAAGATACTAAATAATGATAAATAATGACAATTATATTCTTTTGTTATCAAATACCCGAACCAGTATCTCTTTTAACATATTGAATTGTTTAGCTTACCTTTTGCAATGTAGGTTCAGCTTTAGGTGTACCTTGCCATCCCTTGCACTTGTTGCAATGAATGTCCTTATATCATTTCCACAAATGAAGTACGTATCATCGTTTTCTTTTATTAGGCCACAGTGGCAATACCTTGGGTCACTTTTCTGGACACATGCTGGAATAAATGAAACCTTGGTACCACCTCGTGATTGCTTATAATTGATATTCGAATCCTTAAGCCGTAGCCACTGTAGAGATAAATATTCAGGCCTGAATACTCTCCACCACCTTTGGCTTTTTCGCACATTAGTTGTGTTTTACATATGTTTTGCCAATTTTATATGTTTGGCTTCCCGCCCCTACATGGTATTTAGCCCGCGTCCATACCCAAACGTGCTAAATAGCTGTCGGGTGTGGTACGGCACTACATAACCAACCAGTTGTTATTCTAGGCTTACCACAGAAGAGAAGTGATGCATTGAAGTATTCCCTGCATTACATTTCCAGATCTTTCACTTGTTCTTCAGAGATATCTACTGCACTGTATATGGTACAATAATCTCTAGCACATACAGACGTAATTCCTGACTCCTTTGCATGCCAGTCACATGCTTTAATAAAACTTTAATTAAATGAGGGAAATTTAAAGCCATGAGCTTGTACTATTTGCCTGTATACCGGAAGGAAAACACGATGTTCTTCTTCCTTTTCTAGGAAAACCAGTTACAAATATTCTTATGCGACTTGTCACACTTTGCTGTGGATTTCAGCTGACTAAGACATTAGATCGCTGCAGAGCTAGGGAGTTGATCATTCAGGTCCATAGCAACAGTCAGCAAGATATTGTTGCCAAGGGTTATTGTTGTGTAATGGTTCAGCTTTTACTTTGTCCACAAACTTTCCTAGGGGAGGTTGGAACTCTTGCCTAGATCGATGTTTGGCAATGTAGGCTATGACTTTACTACGTTCGTTCCCTTCTCCTTTGTTAGGAAGGTCTGCCTTGAATGTTTCAACCTGCTGAGCAACTTTTACTCTTTGCTCATAGCCCCAAGGACTCCATGTAGCAGTGCCATCTTTCTCTTGTATAGAAGCACCAATTGCACATTTGTCCTTTTGAGTGACATTTGCAAAAGGGGAAAAATAGGTGGCATTGTTGTTGAGCTCACCAGGCATTTTGGATGTCCATTTCATGTCTGCAGGAATAAATTCAAATTTAAGCTTAATTAGTTTGCCGGTAGACGAAACACCCCGGGTCAGCTGTCACCAGAAATCCTTCATTTAGGGACCGCGAACAATACGCTGTGTACAGCGGTTACACCTTAAAATCAAAATGAGCGCTCAAAACGTTTTCTCTGTTAGTGAAGTGATCGATGGAGTTTCCTGGGATATTGAGGGAAAAGAAGACGAAGAAGGGATCTTATTCGTCTACTAGGGTATGTGCTGAAGTTATCTGTCGAGGGTTTTCATGCATTCAGTCGTTCTTTGGACGATTATTCCCAATTTAAGTCGGAGGCTACTGCGTGTCTTGAGAATGTCTTCCGAATGTACAAGTCTGTAACAAGTAAAATGGAGAGAGTTCTTATGTCTTCCATACCTGTGAGGCTAATGATTTCTTCTGAAGTGCTTTTATGGATTAAGAGCATTCATAGGAGAATGTTAGCTAACCCTAAGGCAAGAAATCCTTGGTCGATCGAGGTAAAACGTGACCTACCCGAGGAGGTTTTCGATGGGTTCAGAGATGCAGTCAGGGGAGCAGTTATATGATGGTTGAAGTATACTTTTTGAAATGTTGGTAAAAAGTACACTTCCGATAAATGTTATGAGAGAAGTATACTTTTAGCAACCAGCTCTAAATTGCTAAAATGACCAAAGTAGCATAAAAGTGTATTTTTTGAATAACAGGCAGTAATAAAGTTGGAAAAAAAGTATACTTCAAATAGGATAAAAGTCTACTTTAATATACTTGAATTTTATAAGGGTATCTTGAATGTTGATTTATCAACTGCTTCTTTCAATGTAGCTTTAAACCAGTACTACCATGCATTCTTCTTAAGATGTAGAATCTCTACATGTGCCTTATTTATATACTTACCAACAAGAGGAATGTATTCGTGACGACTCTTTTTGTTGGCAATGACCTTGGACCTTCTAGCTTTATCTGAAAGAGGCTTAGTGTTCAAAAAAGATTTAAATTTTCTACATCTTTGGCTACATTCACTCGTTGATCATATGACCAGGGCCCCCATTTGCATGAAACTGAATTGCCAAAGGTTCCTTTCATGTCAGTACAATCATGCTTGTTTACATTACCAAATGTAGTAGAAAAATAGTTCCCTGCATTACTTATCTCACCTGCAACTGCATTGCCAACATTTCCATGTCATTAGGGAATTCTTGTAGTTTAAAAGTGACATGCAACCCTTATGAAAATAAGCAATACTTGAAGGCTACTTGATGTGTATTTGCAGTTTATATTTTTTTTGTACTTGCAAGGTACCTGCATTGTGTTTGAAAAGTGTACTTGAACTATATTTGTTTGATCCCTTATAGCTACTTGATGGCTAAAGTATAGAGTATACTTGAGCTGGACCTTTTTGTACTTTCATTATATTTGTATTATATTTGTTTTATATTTGTTATATATTTGTTTTATGGTTGTAATGTACCTGTATTTGAAACATCAAGTACATATTTGTTGTGTAGTTGGTAAGTACTTGAAATATATTTGCAAAATAGTACTTGAAGTGTTCCAGTTTACTACTTGAGCAATATTTGCACAAATGGACAAGCAATTCAGAGTTAGGTGGAAATAGTACCTAAACCAGACTTGAAGTGTACTTGTAGCTGATACTTGATTAATACTTGAATTGTAATTTCAAAGTTCATGCAGGTCTGTATTTGTACACTACTTGTTAATGGTTGAATGCTACTTGACTAGTTCTAGACTCCTTGCAATATACTTGACCCTCCCTGACTTGTACCTTTTTGGTCATTGAATTATATTTGCAATATTCTTGAAATATACTCGGAATATACCTGTATTTGAAACATCAAATACACATTTTATTTTATCTAGTCGATCTGAAAATTAACTTGAAATGTACCCTAAATATACTTGAAATGTATACCTGCAAACTACTTGACTTGTAATTTCAATACTTTTGCAGATCTGTATTTGCACACTATTTTATTACTGGTTGAATGGTACTTCACTGATCCTAGACTCCTTGCAAAATACTTGACTTTTACCATTTTGTCATTGAAATATATTTGCAATGTTCTTGAAATAGACCTGTATGTGAATTAATTAAACATCAAAGAACTGTCACAGATCTTATAATTAACTTGAAATGTGCCCAAAATATACTTGAAATGTATACCTGCAAACTACTTGAACTGTAAATTCAATATTCATGCAGGCCTACGTCTGTATTTGCACACTATTTTATTACTGGTTGAATGGTACTTGACTGATCTAGAGTTCTTGCAATATACTTGACTTGTACCTTTTTGTCACTGAATTATATTTGCAATGTTCTAGAAATATACCTTTAAATGAACTTGAAATGTGCCCAAAATATACTTGAAATGTGTACCTGCAAACTACTTGACCTGTAAATTCAATATTCATGCAGGCCTAGGTGCAAACAGCAAAACCATGTGGCGCCGTTTTACATGATTGGACATCCTTGTCGTTTAGGCCCAACTTTATTTCTTCGACAAGCACCTTTATCGTCACAGCTATATTCATTTGATAAAAATTATTTCAAAGTTGTAATCTTTAAGATTTACATAAACACGCGGGCTGTTAGCGACTTCACTTTGGTAGAATTCGGACTGTTTATGACTAGAAACACGGCCAAAAATACAAGCGAGTAAAATAATGAAATATAGATACCATTCATAACTGCCGTTTATCTTGGTTGTTCATGTAGGAAGAATAAAGTTCCCGTAAATCTCGCCATATAATGTGTTAAACTACATTCTACAGTTGTAACCAACTCGCATGTGAATCATGCCTGTCACCCCGCGATACACAGTGGCGTTTTCGGCAATTTATTTTGATTGATTCTCATTGGATGTTACACAATGAAGCTGTCAATTCAATGTCTGGACACTGTAACATGTACCGTGACATAACCCCTTTAAGTTATTCATGATATGTAGGTTATATTTATTTCTCGTAAATATTAGTACCCTGGGTACCAGAGGATTAATTAAACCTCTCAGCCGTCTCTTCATCTCACTCTCTCTATATATACCGATATAGTACTAGTTCTCCAAGCGAGGGCCTCTGGAACCGGCCCACGGTAAAATGCTTCGCGATTCGAAAAATCGTGTAAAATGCCGCTATAAAATGATATAAAACCTGACGTATATACAATCACTTCGTTCATAAAAGAATTACTATTCAAGTTCAAATATTCCCTGCTAGCAGAGGTCTCTCGATCTCTGTCTTTGTGGTCTCGTTTCTTGGTAAAAATTAATGTTTCTCGTTTCCATTTTACCAAGACAGAAAGAGACCTCTGCCAGCAGGGCATACAGCTAAAATCCAGTACGTGTAAATGTGTAGGGTTGAACCCGCCCGGTGTTGAAGCCTTTATGGCCGTTTATACAAATCACAAATCACAAATTTAATGATCCCATCTTACCTCGTTTGTCTTGTAAGGCTTGCTCCAAAGGTTTGCCTTTTCTTGAAGCCATATTATAGAGATATCGTGAAGAGATCACACACACTTCGTACCGAAAACCGTTGGTAAAATAAAAATTGCGCAACATAGCCAACAATACACAATGCAATGCCAACCGTTCAAATCAATCCCACAATGCACCAATGCATCCCATAATGCAATGAAGCCCTTCTTGGCAGCCATTTTGAAAAAGAATTCGGTACGGTTGGAGTTACACAATTTTGGATATGATATATGAATTTCAAATTGCATTGACAATCAAGGTAATCAAGGCTTGGAACCGATCACTCAAGAATTTAACATTTTAGTGATGCATCTAAGTTAATATGGCGGAATATTGGACCCATTTCACTGACAAAGAGTCAGAGATTGGAAGGTGAATTAATGCTACTACTCGCATTATTTACACGTTTCAAGTATATACTAGGTACACTTCAAGATAATTTTCAGTTCAGTGGCACATTAATTCATACAGGTCTATTTCAAGAACATTTCAAATATAATTCAATGACAAAAAGGTACAAGTCAAGTATATTGCAAGACCTCTAGCCCTAGGATCAGTCAAGTACCATTCAACCAGTAATAAAATAGTGTGCAAATACAGACCTAGCGGCCTGCATGAAAATTGAATTTACAGTTCAAGTAGTTTGCAGGTACACATTTCAAGTATATTTTGGGCACATTTCAAGTTCATTTTCAGATCTGTGACGATTAATAAACATGTATGCATGCAAGCACATTTCATGTACACCTACTTTATATGTACTTGTCACACAAGACTGCTAATGTGTCTGTTGCAAATACATATGTACATGCACCTGGTCATATATGACAAGTACATATCAAGTAGCCGTCTGTTGCAAATACATTTCATGTACACCTACTTGATATCTACTTGTCACACAAGACTTAATTTTCTGCTAAATGTATGTTGCAAATACATTTCATGTACACCTACTTGATATGTACTTGTCATATAAAGACCTGCTGTCTGGTGCAAATACATTTCATGTACACCTACTTGATATGTACTTGTCACACAAGACCTAATGTTCTGCTAAAATGTATGTTGCAAATACATTTCATGTACATCTACTTGATATATACTTATCATATAAGACCTGCCGTCTGTTGCAAATACATTTCATGCATACCTACTTGATATGTATTTGTCACACAAGACTTAATGTTCTGCTAAAATGTATGTTGCAAATACATTTCATGTACACCTACTTGATATGTACTTGATATGCAAGAATATGAAACATACAAGTCAAGTACACTTCAATACACTACTCGAGTTGTACTTGACATCAAGTACAACACAAGTATTGTGGCAAGACTACTTCAAGAAAGGCTTGAAGATCAGTCAAGTATATTCAAATACAGTGCAAATACATGCGTAACAATAACAAGTATACTTCAAGACAAATCAAGTAGCATTCAAGTATAGATCAAGAACCATGTAAGGACATCTAGTATTATAAGGGAACCCATCAATTTCTATGATTTTACCTTCTAGGTATGCCATCTGCTGCCACATGACTTGCACTTACTTTCTAACTACAAGAGAGCTTTTCTGACAATTAGCACCAAAAACTAGGAAATGATCACTGTTTCAAGCTACTCTTTTACCAGTGTTAGGAAAGCTAACTATAAAAGAGCATGCACTCTCATTTTTGTCAAAAGGGCAACCATCACCTCCTAAAGCTACCATAATTGTACCCTCGGTATGTCCAAATCACTTAAGAGCGACTGTCCACTAATATCGAGAGAAATCAGAATATCTCGGCAAAAGGTGAACAAACTTTTTTCTTCATATTTCGTTCAAAGTTAGGCTTTGGTCAGTTAGCAAACGTGCTGGGATTCTTTTGTTCAAAAAATTATTTAACTTCGAGAAAAAATAAAAATACGGTTACGGCCGGCGTAAGTCCGAGACAGCCTGAAATAAGAGTGATTTTATTGGTCTCTCTAACCTCGCCCTGTACGAACGCTGAAGGAGCTTCGCATTTTTCGAATTCAGATATTTGTTTAGAAAGTATTGATCAACTGTTTGAGTGCAATAATTAGATTATAGCTTTATTCTCAAGAACCTGAGAGCCCACTTAAATACGCTGTAGTTTGCTAATTTGAAAACCTTATTTCAGGGCACTTCTTGAAAAATAAATTTTATGTGTTATAATTCAGAATTCATTCAAGCTTCGTTTTTGATACAAGTTAGCATTGATCTAAAACATATGAGAATTAGTTTGGGTTATCTTCTCAGTGCTTCACACGAGCGGTTTGAATTTCGACGAAATGACAACATGCATGAATCTGTAAATAATCAAGTCTTACTCTTCGACAATAGTGCAAAATCTCGAGCAGAAACCTATTGAACCAGCAGCTTTTAACAATAAACATAACTTAAAAGAGTTGAATGAACTTACATGTTAAATCCATTGCTAGAAAATCGATTCTCACTACGTTTTCTTCCTTCTAAGTTGCCCTCTTCAATTGTTTTAATCCAAGGTCACAATTACCAATTCACTGTTCGGCGGGTCAGCTTCCAGACATGACGGAATGATAACTATTCTTGCATTAATCGAATGGCTTTTGACCGCTTAATACAGGAAATGCATTAAAAACATACCTAGCTGCAAAAAAATAAATACACTGTTTCGATTGCATTTCGTGTTTTTGTAGGCAGCAGTTTATAAAAGAGCGGATCGAGCGGATCCAGATTTATGCATGCCACGCGCTCTGGTGTTTGCGTGGTCACGTCACGTGCTCTTGTTTGAGAGGGTGGGAGGGAGGGAAGGGAGAGAGATGAAATAAATGAACGGGAAAAACATCACAGGGGAGCATTATCAAATTATTTATCCGGCTTATATCTCATTCGAACTTTCCCTAATACTGTAGTATTGTATACGCCTTCGATACAGCCGAGGCTGGCTGTACTTCTGATATGAATGGTAATCCATTCATTTAGATTTCATAACCAAATTTGGTACAGCGCAAAATAAATAAGAAACAAAGCAATTAACATCCAACATGTCCAAATGGGTTGCTTAACGTCCTCGTCCGGGATACCGTAGAGGCCAGCTTTTCTCCCGCGCCACGGGTTGGGTGTAGTCATGTAATGTGTGCATAACGTGAAAACTAGCAGTGCGAATGAAGAGCCGTGAAAACTAGGAAGCTAAGTTTTAGCGGCGAACGTATGGACGTGAACTGCTCTTTTCAAAGCATTGTAGGTGTATCGCCCTAGCTTCCTTAGGCATTGGCTGGCGCAGAGGCTCCCAGCCGTGTCGTGTTACTCAAGAAATATCCAAACACGAAATGGCAAGAAAATGGCCAAAAGCAATCGCAGCACCAACAAAGAGGCGTTCAGGCCGATCCTGACATACATTTTTGTCCCTGTAGGTTCGGGTAAGTGTTTTCGTGTTACTCTCTTTACGGGCAGCAGCTCAGGTATTGTACGGGGATAAGGGCCACGATCCACGTGGTCTACTGACTAACCCTAAATTAGCGAGGAATTGGGGATACTAAGTCAGGGTTAGATTAGAAGAGGAATTACAGTGAACTAATCCAAACCCTAACCCAACATATTAAAAATATATAACCTTAGTAAATCCAATTGCTCACTAATTTAGGGTTAGTCAGAACACGTGGATCAACGATCTAGTTGATCTGCATAAAGAACGTTTCACGGTCAAAAGTGAAATCAACAACTTTTCACTAATTAGCTAGCGGCGAGTTATCATGCACTAAATAAAAGACGAATTGTTCAAGCTAGCAACCGTGAACGACAATCCTGCTGGTGTACGTTGGATCAAACTAGTGATCTAATCGGCTATCAAATAAAAAATAACTTTGTAGAAGCATAGACCGATACAACGTAGAATTTTGAAATTAGTGGTACAATATTTCGGGTGGCCACACCAGCCTTCTTCAGGTACAATGAAGAAAATTTACATTGGCGTGTATTTTTGAACGTGATACTGAGCCGTGAAAAAATGTTAAGAAGGTGAAAACAGATATCTGGTATGAATCTTTCAGGATGTTAAGGCCATAAGGTTCGAGTGTTCTCGCCTGTGCGATTGAAAAAGCTTATCTGGCCTTACGTATAGAATCTCTCTTAGAAAATTTTGTTTCGATAGGAATAAGTTGCATGTCGTTGGCAGTGTGATTAGGAGAATTAAGAAAATGGTCGGCAACTGTTGTGGGTTTAGATTTGTTGTTAGAGTTATCTATCGTCCGGCGGTGTTCGTTAAATCTGTCTTTTAAGCGTCGTTTAGTCTTACCTATATATAATTGTAGATTGCAGCGGTTACATTGAATCATGTAGATTAGATTTTTGGTGTTACAGGTCAGGTTAAATTTGATAGAGCGCGTTTCACCGGTGGCAAAGAAAGTATAGTTAGTAAGTCCGTCAGAAATGTAAGGGCAAGTGGCGCAGTTCTTCCTACAACGGAACGAGCCAGGTGGGAGTTGGAGCGGGGAATTAGTCAAGTTAGAAGGGAGTTTAGCTTTAACGAGTAGGTCACGCAGGTTGGTGGTACGTCTAAAGGCTACCATGGGCAAGTGTTGAAAGGTTTTCTTACAGCGGTTAGAACTGAGAGAGCAGCAGACTGTAATGTTTCCTAATGATGTTGGAGATATGTGGAAGGGTTGGATTAAAAGTAATAACAAAAGGTATACGGTTAGAACTGTGTGCGTCTTTCATTTGTAAAGTAATGGTGCGAGGAATATCGGCAGCGCGTTGTATTTGTCTAGCAAGGAAGGAGCGGTTATAGCCTCGTTTAAGGAGGTATGTAGTTAATTCAGCAGTACAGGTCTTAAAATATTCGTTGGTAGAACAGATACGTCGCAAACGGAGGGCTAAGCTAAAATGAATAGCTTTTTTGGTATGTTGGGGATGGCAAGTCGAATAGAGTAAATGTTGGTGTTTATCAGTAGGTTTAGTGTAAAGGTCAGTCTCAATATTACCATTGTTTAAAGAAACATTAACATCAAGGAAAGGTACGTTAGTGGAAGAGTGTGAGCTGGTGAATTTAATGGTAGGGTGAATTTTATTAAGATAATCGATGAATATTTTTAGGTTATCCAGTCCTTCCGTCCAGATCATAAAAATATCATCGATGTATCGTAGCCAGGTGTGAGGTTGAAATGGGGCTTTTTCAAGGGCATTAGCTTCGAAATAGCCAAGAAACAGGTTAGCAAAAGAAGGTGCCATTCTGGTACCCATGGCCGTACCGTGGATTTGAAGGTAATGGTTGTCATTAAAAGAAAAGTTATTCATGGTAAGAATCATGC
This sequence comes from Actinernus sp. WN-2022, assembly GCA_030867875.1. Classification (NCBI taxonomy): domain Eukaryota; kingdom Metazoa; phylum Cnidaria; class Anthozoa; order Actiniaria; family Actinernidae; genus Actinernus; species Actinernus sp. WN-2022. Next base: position 63,250,414 of record JAOWCC010001210.1, read on the forward strand.
AAATAAGGTCACAGAGTGTGCCAGTAGGAATGGTTATATGAGTGCGAGTACGCAAAAAAATTATCACAGGCGTTAATGCCTTCATTATGCGGAATGTTAGTATACAATGATGAGACATCAAGGGTAACTAATAAAGAGTTAGCGGGTAAATTATGGATAGCAAGGAGTTTATTAAGAAAGTCATTAGTGTCTTTAACGAAAGAAGGAAGTTTACTAACTAAAGGTTTAAGGTGGTAGTCAACGAAGTGGGATATGCGTTCAGTGGGATGGTTATTAGATGATACAATAGGGCGTCCTGGGTTACCAGGTTTGTGTATTTTAGGTAGAATGTAGAAGCGTCCTGGTTTAACATCAGTTTGTATTAAGTATTGTCTCGTCTTGTCATTGATAGAGTTGTCAGTGTGCATTCTGTTGACATACACTGTAATGCGTTCTTGTATGTTAGAAGTTATGTATTCGTTTAGTTGTCGGTATAATGTGTACCACTAATTTCAAAATACTAAATAAAAGCATCAGACTAGAAGTCTGCGAAGTGGCATAAGAGGAGGGGACGGGGTCCCTCTTTTCTCCTCTCAGTCTTTACCAAACACCCCTCCGTTTACTTCTCTTTAAGGCTTTTTACACGATTATGTTTGTCGTTAATGAAACCTGGAATCCTGCCAACGATACAAACTGCAACAAGTGCTAGTAAATAAAGGCTTTTTGCCTAGTTTGATTCCATTCGGCCAAGGCCCTAGCCTGGTTGTAGGCTGTGGTTGATTTGGGGCTATTGGTGATTTGGGGTTCTTGTGGTGGGAGAGAGGAGGGGTAAGGGGGAGAAAGAGGAAGGGGAAAGTAGAGTCTGCGTCAAGATCCTGTGTTTTTGAAATTCTCATTCGTCCACAGGGTCTTGTCGCAAGCTTTCCTATCTCTTTTTCCCCCTTCTCCCCCTTTTCTACCACCACAGGGACTCCAAATCAACCAGAGCCTACAAACAGGCTACCAAGGCCCCAACTGCGCGCTCGTGAGACAACTTGTCTAACGTTTTAAAAATACATATTAATAATAGCAACAACAATAACGGCAACGATGACAATAACATCAGTGCGATTGATCAGAAGCAATGTTATAAGGTGGCTCTTCATGATCATTCACGGATAGACCTACAAGTTATCATCTTTATCCGAGAGGACAAACAGGTCTAACCATTTGTGGTTTGAAATATGATGTTTTGCGAAGACATTACCTTTTCTCATGATCGAATATGACTAATCATGCTCGACTATACAAAACACAATATATACTGAATCGCGTTCAAAATTACAGACTCGTTCTTTGTCGCTATTAAGTTGGCGGAGTGTGTTAGTAAGTGCGCGCTGTGTCAGAGGAAGGATGGGAAGTCGCCGGTGTCATCGCCCTTTCCTTGAACATTTGCGCACACTTGCTAACACCGCTCAGCTGAAGTGTAGCTAACTGGCTAATGTGATATACTAAATTATTATTTGTGTGGCAGTCAGACTCCCACCGGCTATTGAAGGAAAGTGAAGAAAATTATTATATAGCTAAGTCGCGAGCTATGAATGGTAAATTTGCGGTCCATAACTTCCCGTACGGACCTTCCGCCCACTTCTGGTCTCAAAGAAAATGAAGAAACTATATAATAAAAATGTTATTAACCTCGTTTGCTCGGCGTGCTTCACGCTTGGGCCATAAAAAGGGGAAAACAGGACCGAGCAAACGAGGTTAATAAGAGGTAAATAAGTTGTCAGCATTGAGTTCAAATAAAGTGATGGGTCTCTATAAAGGGCACATCAACATTTACGTAACCCAGGTGCTTTCCTGAAGTGCGTGTATTTTATCTATCGTATTAATTCCAGCTTTGCCACTCTTTTTCTGGTCAGTATATAATGTATACGAAGACCGTAGTGATTTAGATATTTCACAGTGCAACGACTTCCATCGGAGCCATCGAATTTCATTAGCTCGAATCTTCGAATTATTGCCTCGAGAGCTAACAAAGGCTGGTTGTGTTGTTGTAAACTCGTACGTACTGTGCACAATTAACTGGTTAGTCAGTATCAGGTACCTGTCAAAAACACATATGTACAGGTTCCATCGGGAGAAGATGTCACAGTCAGGTTAAAAAAAATGTATGCTCGTCTCAGATACTATCTAAAGTCAGGTGTAAAGTCGTTAATCAGAAAAAAGAGAAATATTTCTTAAGCAGTGTAACAATAAACATGTTACATCTTATCGAGTTTTATTATTTCTTATGTAATCCAAAATCACCCCTTCTCCCCTACCCCCCTAAACAAAATACAATAAAAAAAACATGATGATGATGAACGATGACGGATAATGACAAAAAAAGTCTAAGAACCTACCCAGGAACCAGAGGTTCTAACTTCTCGCACTATCTCTCGTTTTAGGCGCGAAGCGAGCTTAGCAGGGTACCCCCTCCCCAAGTATATATAAAATAAATGAAAAATGCCAGAGTCAGATTTCAACTTTCCGACTCGTTTTAATTTGCATATAACATATCATTTGCATTTTCACAATATTTGGGTTACACGAATTTTTCGTGAACAAGACATTTTGTGCCACCATACGCATGGTTTGAAGTTCCATTGTGAAAATTTGGTTATTTGTTAATTTTTGATATTTGGTGAAATCAGAATATTTCAGTGCAATCGGCTGTATCTATCTATAATCTATCTAACAAAAGCTTGTGTTCTCGCGAAGGAACTAGCAAGTAGCTCTTTTCAAGGCTCTTCATTCACACTGCTAGTGTTCACGTTATGCACACATCCCATGACTACACCCAACCCGTAGAGCGGGGTAAAAGCTGGCCTCTATGGTATCCCGGACGAGGACGTTAAGCAATCCATTTGGACATGTTGGATGTTATTTGTTTTGTTTCTTATTTATTTTGCGCTGTACCAAATTTGGTTATGAAACCTTAATGAAGTGATTTACCATTAATATCAGAAGTACAGCCAGCCTCGGCTGTATAGAAGGCGTATACAATACTACAGTATTAGGGAAAGTTCGAATAAGATATAAGCCGGATAAATAATTTGATAATGCTCTCCTGTGATTTTTTCCCCTCTAGGGTTTGTTAAAAATCCCCCCCCCCGATTTATTCCATCTCTCCCTTCCCTCCCTCCCACCCTCTCCAACGAGAGCGCGTGACATGACCACACAAACACCAGAGCGTGTGACATGCATAAAGCTGGATCCGCTCTATCCGCTCGATCCGCTCTTTTATAAACTGCTGCCTACAAAAACACGAAATGCAATCGAAACAGTGTATTTTTTTTGCAGCTAGGTATGTTTTTAATGCATTTCCTGTATTAAGCGGTCATAAGCCATTCGATTAATGCAAGAATCGTTATCATTCCATCAGGTATGGAAGCTGACCCGCCGAACAGTTAATTGGTAATTTTTGACCTTGGATTACAACAATTGAAGAGGGCAACTTAGAAGGAAGAAAACTTAGTAAGAATCGATTTTCTTGCAATGGGTTTAAAATGTAAGTTCATTCAACTCTTTTAAGTTATGTTTATTGTTAAAAACTGCTGGTTCAATAGGTTTCTGCTCGAGATTTTGCACTATTGTCGAAGAGTAAGACTTGACTGTTTACAAATTCATTCTCATATATGTTTTAGATCAATGCTAACTTGTATCAAAAACGAAGCTTGAATGGATTCTGAATTATAACACATATAAAATTTATTTTTTCCAAAAAGTGCCCTGAAATAAGGTTTTCAAATTAGCAAACTACAGCGTATTTTAAGTGGGCTCTCGGGATCTTGAGAATAAAGCTATAATCTAATTATTGCACTCAACAGTTGATCAATACTTTCTAAACAAATATCCGAATTCGAAAAATGTGAAGCTCCTTTAGCGTTTGTACAGGGCGAGGTTAGAGAGACCAGTAAAATCACTCTTATTTCAGGCTGTCTCGGACTTACGCCGGCCGTAACCGTATTTTTATTTTTTCTCGAAGTTAAATAAATTTTTGAACAAAAGAATCCCAGCACGTTTACTAACTGACCAAAGCCTATCTTTGAACGAAATATGAAGAAAAAAGTTTGTTCACCTTTTGCCGCGGTTTGCCCGATATTAGTGGACAGACGCTCTTAAGAGCATGTATTTTGGACCTTGAGATAAAAAAATAGCTAGCCTAGGTAGGTACTCTATAAGATCCCTGAACTCTTCTTCGATGCTTCAAACCTTCCCAATATCAATGCTATGGATTTCATGTGCAAGTTTGTTATAGGTGATTAGCTTAAGGTATGGCAAAAGGTTCACAGGCAAAACTTCCCAAAAAAGTTTTTTTCGCATATTTAGAATGCTTTAAGTCTTACCTTTATTATAGCAAAACAATCCAAACTAAAATTCCTTTTTAACGCCCCGAAAAAACATGTTTTAATTTCCCGCGAAAAATGACGCGCGAAGCATGATTGACAGACGATGACAGCTACGTGACAGCGGCACGCGAACAAACTAAAACAACAATCGTCTTTATAGTACGCTACGCTTCGTTTTCGTTTGTTTTTCTTGAATTGCATTCTATCTAAAATTATGTCGTCGAAACTTAAAAGAGGCTGTCCTTGGGTATCTTCGAAGAAAAAGAAGAAGTTGAAAACAGGTAAATTTAGGCCGACTAAGAAGGCAAGTTTGGCGTCGAGCGATAAAGGCTCGTGGTTCAAACAAAAACAATGGCCAAGCGAAGAAGATCTGTTGACTGAAACGAATGATCCCGGGCCAAAAAAGCATCACTTCTGGGAAGCTTCGGACTAGCATTGATCAAGTTCACCCGCGAACTTCGAATTCCTTGACTATTGATTCCTTGACTATAGATGACCTTGACTATTGCGTATGTATAAGGTCATCTATAGATTATGCTTGTCCTGTATTTCACCATGCTCTCCCTAAATACTTACAGGAAGACTTAAGGCGTATCCAGAAGAGAGCATTGGCTTGTATTTTTCCGGGGGTTTGCTATACCGACGCACTAGCTCAGGCAGGAATTAGTTCTATTCACGACCATCACGAAATGTTAACTAGGAAACAGTTCCAAGCTATAAGCAAGAATCCTGAGAATAAGTTGAAACATCTCCTACCTAAAGCCAACTCCAATATTAGGTATAACCTCAGGAAACAAAGGCTTTTTTCGGTCCCATGCACAAAAACCAAACGGTTCTCTAAATCGTTTATTATTTCCAGTTGTAATGCCTACAACGTGTTATAAGGCTATAGCTATCATACATTCAGTAGTAGTTATGTAGGAATTCGTTTAATGCCATATATATTTTTTATAATAATTCTAGCTATAGTAGTTCTCATAGTAGTACCTAGTTTTGTAGTAGTTAATTATATTATTCAGTATCATTTAGAGTTGTACACAATTTGTAATAGTTACGCAATTCAGTTTTCTTACTGCGAAGTGACTCAAATAAACCAGTCTATCTATCTATCTATCTATCTAATTGATCGCGAAATCTTGAGTCGGGCATTATTACGGTGTTCTATGCTTGCAACCAAATTATCTGCGAAGTGATCGCCCTGATACCTAGAAAAGGAGTCCGATATGTTTATCAATTACAATGCAGTCAAGAGAAGGTAGATTCAGCATGATCTTTACCGCTCCAGAGTATAAAAATAATATGCAACATGAAGCCTGCGGTTTGTTTATGTATGTTTAGCAAGACGTTGCGCCGTTTGAATGAATATAACTTGTGTTCGACTTACCCAGAGCTGCTTATCCCCTTTAGCATGATGGCTTTGATAATAGCATCATTTACAGTAACTTGCAGTTGGCCTTCATATTTATTTGACCTTGTGTTTTTCCCACGAGCTTTACGACCTCTGTGACCAATCTCGAGTGTAAAATGAACCTCCTTGAAGATTACCGCGAAAGCTGTCACAGCAGATCATTCACAACTCCGCCTTCCCGCCTGTCAGCCTAATACTGTATTTCAATTGGCTGTATATAATAAGATTATCTTTGGAGGCGGGGCTTTTTACGCAACCGTGAAATGGTCAGAAAACTAAAATCCCTCGTTTCTCCGTGTGTGTTTTAATGCAAAAAATACAACTTTGGCTTATCAAAACTCGAGAACGTTTTGTTCGATTAAACCCAAATTTTCGCGAGAGCCAAAAAACTACAATTTCTCCAAAACAGTGCCAGGGTTTTGCGAAATTGTGTTTCATTTCGTAATTATTATGTAGTTTGCGTTTTGCTAGCATGAAAAAACTTACTTTACTTACGGATAATTTTTGTAATACGCAACGTATGAAAAATCTCTGACACGCTTTTTGGGACAATTTACCTGAGATTCGAAAACAAATAACAGAACTTCTCACAATACCCTACATATAGAACCACATTAAAATGTCCAGTGATTTATTAATATTATGGTGTTGTATTTTTACTGCAATTTACTGACAGCAAAAATAATGTCTGTGGCACTGTTTTCCTGTCTCGGATTCGTACAATCGTATACAGTTGTATAGTTTTCCCATTGCCGGGAACAAAAGTGAGGTTTACACTTAAAATACCATCACGCATAGCTGGAATTAGCATTATTTAGTAAATAACTCAAATATAATGCCCTGATATTCCCCTGACTAGGGCATTAATATGTATACGACCTTCAAATATCTTGCATTTCAATAAAAAATGAAAGAAAATAAATAAAACACAACAAAAAGTACCTGAGGCATTTTATGAGGTCGAATATCGTCAGACAAATCACTTGAGATTTTCGAAGCTACATTTATCTAAAATTATCAGAAAATAAACAAGAATAAACATATAAAAACTTAGTCCAGTATGAGATTTCAAAGATGAAAGTTGCACTTCTCTACAAAACTAGTATTAGTTTTGATAGGAAACCTTTGGATCGCGATCAACATACAGTAAAAACCTTTTCATTCAGTCTGCGAATTTTCTTGTATAGAACACTCAATTATTCAGAATTGCATTTCGCCTTCTCAGCCGCTAGTTGTTTCTGGGCTTCACATTTTGCTTTCATAAAGTGCCCAGCCGGGAAGCGTCTTGTTCCTCTTACGGGCATGATTTCAGCATCATTTCGTCAGCGAGTGTCTGAGACAGACCACACAACATTGACTTAAAAATGTTTTTTAAATGAAATCCGTGATTTAAACTCAAAAACAAAACAGACATACGTTTCTTACCCAAACAACCAACTATTAAGAAATCGCCATCTCGCCTCGGTTGTCCCGAAAATTGGCTTTATTATAATCATTCAGCCATTTACGCGGATGAAAGTTTAACTTCTAGATGCAACTGGAAAGAAAAGCTCCAGATATGTTAAGTTTGGTATCAAAATGAAGCTCGTCATCTTGGCTAAACAAACGCATTCAGAGTTAGTATTCCCCGCCCTATCCCAGGGTGCCATGGGCCATTTTATGCGGATCAATAAATCGGTCCCAGGCTCCAACTACGAAAACACGGCCTAGGCCGCCATTGTTGGAGTCAAACGCGTGACGGGAAATACAAGCCAATACGTTGTCACCCAGCCATTCTATGTGAAGAATCAATAGTGATTTTTGTTGTTGTTGCAGTCGTTTCACTTGTTCGTGATTATCTCAAAACTCTCAGAACTAAACTTAACAGTGCACATATTGCATATGCATGTGCTCTAAACTGTCTCCAGAAAGAGTCATTGCACAAGATCATCATAAACCACTGGTTGCTATCTTAGGCAATAACGAAAGACCTTGCTATTGCAGAAATCAAATGTCAATGCATTCTTGAATGACTCAATATTTGTGGGTAACATGTACTTTTGGAACTGAACGACATGCTAGTCCTACGATTTTACGTCCTTATCTGAGAAGACGTGAAGGTCTAACCATTTGCAGTTGTTTCACAAAGGCAGCACCTTCTACTCAGTTATTTTAAGACCCTGAGTGTTGGGCCGGCCGGGATTTGAACCCGCGACCTTCCGCTCAACAGACCGGAGCTTAACCACTGAGCTAACCGGGAGGCGGTTAGCCAGTTTACCATTACTCTCAGGCTCATGCAAAAATATATCGACAACTTACATCCACCTAATGGAGGTAGCTGCTTGCAGCCAGTGATGCAAAACAGAATATCGTTGAGTCTCAACTCCAACTCAGTATCTTCATCAACATCTTGTATAAAATCATACCAATATGACATGATAAAAGTATTCGATGTTCTCCTGTTTGAGTTGGCTTCACTGAAATTGACAGTGACTGGAAATACATCAACTGTGACCTTGAAGACATCTTGATAAGTTGTCATTGATTTCATTATACCTAAAACTTGTAGACATTCCTTGAACTGCTCTATGACTGCCAAGTTGCTACCTATTACATACCAATGTGCAGCTTGTTTAACTATGCCATTCACATCAACCATGGATTTCATTGGCCTGAGTGTCCAGCTAACTCCAAGATGGTCTCCAATTGAGGATTTGACATTACAATATCCTGGGCTGACTTAACTAGCTTTGCTTCAGATAGCTCTATCAGGGCAGATTTGAGCTCTATGTCATACACATCATTAGCACTGACTTCTACTTTATCAATACCTTTAACCAGGGCATTATAAAGGTGAGAGGAAAGGCAGGTGATGACTGGACCCCCATTGACAAGGGACATGGCAATTATCTGTTCAGCATACATACACTCCGAGTTGACTAAAGAGCTAGCATTGCATTGGTTCCTGGATGTTGTGAGCGGGAATCCGGGCGATATATTGCATGTACGGGAATGAGACATGTACGTCGGTGGTTCACCAGTTTCTGGAAACTCTACTTCCAGTCATCACTGACATGGTAAATTTATCACTGCAGTCTGGGCACTTTGATGATGCTTGGAAAGAGGCGTTGGTGTTACCATCGCTCAAAAAATGTGGTCTTGACACCGCCTTCAAGAACTTTCGCCCAGTCAGTAACCTGCCGTATATATCCAAACTGTCTGAGAGAGCTGGGACGGACCAGCTAACAGAGCACATGACAGCCAATGATTTACACTCCCTATTGCAGTCTGCATACAAGAAGAATCATACTACGGAACAAGCCCTGGTCATGGTCAAGAATGATATATTGATGAACATGAATGACCAGCACGTAACCTTACTTGTCCTGTTGGATTTAAGTTCTGCATTTGACACCATACATCATGACATTCTGCCCAACCGTCTCAAGTCTGACCTTGGCATTGATGGGAAGGCCATTGCATGGTTCAAGTTGTACTTGTCTGACCGATCTCAGCGTATTTCCGTCAACGGAGGTCTCTCACGGAAGTTCGCCCTCAAACATGGTGTTCCACAGAGATCCTGCCTTTTACCATATATACCCGAAAGCTCTTCCAAATTTTCAGTGATCACTTACCCCAAGTCCACTGCTATGCGGATGATATGCAAGTTGTACATATCATTCAGGCCTAATCTGTCCACTGATCCTGAATTTGCACTGATGTCAATGTCTGACTTATATTAAAAACTGGATGATCACAGATAAACGTATGCTAAATGACAATAAAACTGAATTTGTGATACTGGGCACTAGGCAACAGCTAGCTAAAGTTAATATTGAGAGCATTCAGGTTGGATCCTTAGAGATCCAACCTGTGTCTGTGGTGAGAAACCTGGGGTCATGGTTTGACTCCCAATTAACCATGTCTAGCCATGTTAGTAAGTTGTGTGGCACTGCGTTCTACAACCTGCATAATGTTAGACGCATACGTAAATATCTATCGCCAGACGCAACGAAATCTCTGATACATTCGTTTATAACTTCTCGGATAGATTATTGTAACAGTTTGCTGTATGGATTACCAGACAACCAACTGCACAAGCTCCAGCGTGTCTTAAATGCAGCTGCGAGGCTTGTTTGCAACGCACCGAGGTATTGCCGTGTCACACCGCTCATGCATAATTTGCATTGGTTCCCAATAAGGTCACGTGTCAACTTCAAAGTTATATTAATTACTTTTAAGGCGATCCATGGTCTTGCGCCATCATATCTGTGTGACTTGCTGCATATTAAGTCTCCTGCATATGGTCTTAGATCTTCAGAAAGTCGTAGGCTTGCTATTCCTACAATCAGAACTAAGACTACATTGGGAGATAGGGTATTTGTTATTTCAGCGCCTAGATTGTGGAGCTCTTTACCTAAGGAACTACGTATGATTGAAACTATTAATGCTTTTAAAAGCCATCTGAAGACCTATCTTTTTAAATTAGCTTACTAGTATTCTATCAACTTATATTGTAATGATAATCTTTTTTTTTAATTGGTCATTTTTTTATTATATTGTCACGTTAGATATTTATATTATTGTATTACCATATAGTTCAATGATTCTGTATACTTGTTAGTTTTTACTTAACATATGTAATGCACATTTGATCATTTTAATGTAATTATAACTTGCGCAATATAAGGAATACACTATTATTATAAATTATTATTATTATAGCTTTCTCTGTTCTGTGGCTCGTCTGAACTTTGTTATAGGCCGAGGCTAAACACAACATGAATCGCTCTGATTGGCTAGTGTTATGACATTACCCTTGGAGGCGGGACTTTTAGTCAACCGTGAATTGAATCGAAAACCTTTATCGGGCTGTTTCTCTGCTCTTTTTTTCGGTCAAAAACGGAAACAACCTTTTGGCGTTTTGTCCAATTTTCCTAAAATTCTCACAAGTCGTAGAAAACAGCCGTTTCTCAAATACGCTGTCGGGGAATTTTGAAATTATTTTTCGTTCAGGTTTTACGACCTGGTTTGTATCAATATGGGAAAATCTGAAATACGCAATATATCAAAAATGCCCGACATTCTATTTGAGTAAATTTAGTTGGGATTCGAAAGGGCTAATTAAGAAAAAAATTGTTTCAAAGCTAGAAGAGCTGAACTCCTTCTAGCGGACGGAGTCATTTCGCGTAGGAATATATACAACATATATTCTTTTAACTTTTGTTCAAAACGGATTGAATATATACTTTACTCAATTAAAGACCTTTAAAACGGTATATAGTACGTATATGTGGCTTTAATTCCGACGTTGCAAGAGCGTTTTTCCGAAATGACACTGCGAACCTTTATGGAGACCTTAACTTTATATCCCGTGTCAATTTAATCTCCCTTGTCCACTAAATATGACCAAGCCAAATAATCCTACCGGTTCATTCAATAAAATTCGGCGACCTAACCTACACTAGTTTAGTAGTTAAGTTTATAAACAAAATGGCTGACACATAGAATTGACCGTGTGTATTTGCGTGTTGGGTTAGGTCTGGGCCCGAGGCAGAAACACGCGACCGTCTCAGAGCACCTGAGGATTTAGGTCCTAACAGACTTCCTAATCCCCGAAGAAGGGGTCTGTCAATCAGAAATACACGCTTGGCAATTCGATTCTAGTGCAGCCTTAATGTAAAAGTATTTTTCACATATTTTTTTTACTCTAAATAGTTTAGATAAATAAATTACAAATATTTTAGGTGAAATAAATTGTTGTAAATAAATTGATGCAAGTGGGGTGGGGGGGGGGGGGGGGGTGGGAGGGGGGGATGGCACGGTGAAAATCATTTTTAACCAATAATGATTATAGTTATATACTAGCTTAAGACATATTTTTATACTCAATATTCAAAGAAACCATTTCCATAATATATTGTTCCCCTACATAATTTATTCACATATCATATTTTATCAAATCATATCCATGGCATAATCACATTAATAAATGTCATACCACTATTTATATATTTCATAATAACCCACTCTTAAAATTATCACTCAACATCTTCATAATAACCCACTCTTAAAATTATCACTCAACGTTTTCAAAATAAGTACGAATTGGTGGTGCTTGCTTGCACAAGCACACTAACATATATAATCCTATAAACTGCACACGTGTACGATTTTCAAGGAAATAAATAAGAAACGATCAAATGTAATGTAATGGAATATTTTTTTTAATGAACACCTAAGGAAGATAAGAGAGGATTTAAATGAAGTCCTCAATTTAAGGAGGAATCTGAATGCATGTATTAATATTCCTTAGCCGAAAAGGACTGGTGATATCTATCATAATCAGGAGCCCATTACCAGGAGCGTTCCTCTGTTATGGGTTGGGTCCCCGGCACAGAGGTAGATGAGGCTATTTTTAGATTCGAAATTCCCGCGAAAAGAGGTTACCGCCATGTTGGTGCTCTTAAACAATAGATCCCTCGTTAGCTTCTTTTGTTGGGGCACCAACATTTGAATCTCTGGGGATTGAGTGAAAACCAGCAATTCGAATTCCCGCGTTGAAAGTGAGAAGAATGATAATGAGAAGTAACGTTAGCTATCTGATTGGCTAAGAATAGCCTACCTTTGTTCTTTTTCGCGCGAAACGCAATGCTAAAAATAGCCTCATCTACCTCTGTGCTGGGGTACAGACACAGTGGGGAAGATGGACGCTCCTGGTAATGGCTCCTGTCATAATCTATAAAATGTTTGGCATGATAACTTGTAGTCGTTCTAGTGATTCTAGAGATGCAACATGGCAAGTCAAAGTGAGATTGTCATGTGGAGGGTTGTTCCTCCAAAAACCTCACGGTATCCAATGAAAGAAATACATGGTTACGTAAATCAAGGATGTGTTTAGCAAATGTAGAACAACCTTCACAACTTTTGAAAGGTAAACCAACAACACACCAGCCTGTCCATGTTGTCGAACATTCCATGGTTGTATACGTAGTAGAACAACCTTCACAGCCTTTGAATGTAGTACAATCAGAAGCACCGCAACAGTTCACGCTTGGCACAAATGACCCTAAAATCTATCACTTTGCTATATTTTCAAAAGTTTCCAACATAGAAGATTGAATTTTTGTGGGATGATGAAGACCGACGACCTAAACAAAATTCGATGATTTGATCTACCGTAGACATCTTGATGACGTCACAGTTACGTCATGTATCCATTTATAATAGGTTTCTCGATGTTTTCAATTACCTTGAACATCAGTAAATTATATATTTTCGATTTCCCATCATGTCGACAACAAAGAAACCGAAATCCCGAGTTCGATTGGTTAAGAGGGAGAAAAGTTATTAAATTTTGATTTTTTGCAATTTTCCCGCCAAAATTTGGCGGGAAATATTCAATACAGAACCATTTACAAAATAACTTCTTCATTCATCTTTTCGAGTTTAAAATATTTGTTTACGAAAATCTAGCAATCAAAAGAGTAAATCGGTACCCACAACCGTATGTTTTTAGAATTTTCGATTTTTGAGAGGAAATACTTTAAAATTCCCAGTGAAAAAGAGGAAACGTCATTATGACGTCATATATTTTTGAAAACGTCTTTTAAAAATAACTATTCAAGTATTTTTCGGGTCCCAAAGAGGAACTGTACTTACTGTACACTGAATAGCCGCAATATGGTCTTTTTTGTGTTTATTCAATTTAGAAAGCATAACTGATGTCAGACCCATGACGTCAGAAAATGGGACGTCACAGGAAACTTCAGTTCTTAATAACTCAGCAAATATTTATCGTAGAGACTTTAAAATTGCGGCAATCAAAAACACATATTTATGTTGTTGTGATAACTTGCTTTATTTGAAACGTATAGGTAACGCAGAATTTGACCTTAAAAGGAGTCGTTCGTTATGACGTCACACCAACGTCAATATACAAACGTGTTTGATCCTAAAGACGTTATTTCATTTTAATATTAACATACGAAAATTTCGTTAAATTTGACAGCGAATTAAACAAGATGTGCTGGTTTATATATTTTTGGCTCGCTTTTAGTGATAGATTTTGAGGTAACTTATGCCAGGCGTGGTTTGTGAATATCGTGGAACAACCCATGGACGTAGCAGAACAACCATCACAACAGTCTGAACATGTCATGGAAAAAAATCATGGTTGTAGCAGAACAATATTCACAACCTCTGGATATAGTACATACAGAAGCAATACAACAGCCTGTAAATGCCATGGAAGTAGCAGAACAACATCCACAACAGCCTTTGAATGTCGTGGAACAACCCGTATAAGTAGAACAACAACCTCCTTGTGAAGTACCAATCAAGGAGTTGAGGAAAGAAATGAATTGTATGAATGAATCTATCCAGAAACAAGAGCAAATTGAGGAAATAACATAACTTAATTTAAACCTGTAGGAAGAGGAAACCGCTAACCAAACGGAGGAAAGATACCTCTGACACCAGAAAGAAGGGAGCCTGTATAAAAGACATGAAGAAACAACTGGCGAAGCTCCTAAAAGATTACATTCAAGCCAGTAAGAAGTAGAGAGCATGTCTACATCGTCACGAAAAATATGAAGCTAATATAGATTCAGCAATGGATTGTATTTAACTTAGTCAATACCTATTCATGTTTCGACATTCTGCATCCATTCCACGCAGGGTCAAGACTTATCGGTTCTCTTATCATATCTTTGATGTGTTGTATGCCAATGAGACCAGGTCTTTCTAACAAATTACACTGTGTTGGTCAGATGTTGGGCTGTATTTTGAGGCCGGTATTGGCTACAACCAGCAAGTAATTGGGCTTGCTTTGCACAGAGTTCTGCAAATCTTGCATCTCCAGTAGTTTTGGTTTAGCTTCGGCCTGCATTATGATATACTCAATCATAGGTACTTGAGTCTGCTTTACAATACATGCACGTTGCACAACCACTTGCTTCTGAGTCATGCCTGCTTGCTAGTCTTTCATGTGTGATGTTATATCCCAATATTTTCCTTTTTTCTTCCTTCATGAGCTATAATTTGTTTTCTTTGATCAGCAGTTCACTAAAAACACACTACTTGAACCAGGGATTTTGTTCTTTTGTTTTCCTATTATTGGTTAGCGATTCCCTATACATACTCTTCATCAGTCCAAACGTCAAGGTCTTTGTGTGTGTGCTTCCACTACAACATCGGCAGGGTCATTCCGATCATGAGAAATATCTTAATCCCAATGAGTTATTCACTCGTGATTTAGGCTTCTTTGAAAATTTGGTACATACCCAATGAAATTCTCACCATCAATATCATCATCGTAGTCTATAAAATATGATCCGTAGGGTTTGGGTGACTACCGCATCCAAGTCAGATTCACAAAATCGATAATCGCCTTCCAAATCGCGCTATAGCGCCGAAATGTGTTTCTCTTGCGATCACGAGACTGTTTCTGCTTCGGCGGTAGCCATTAAGGAACCCACTCATCCCTAACCCAGTCTCGCTTATTTCACAACTTCCTAAGTCCATAATGGATGACGGCTTGGGTGGTCTCAGGTTTCTCTTTTGCCATCAGGGTTCCACACATCTCTTTCACAGTGTACTGGTATAGGCTATCTTTCAGGGCCGATTATTCGTCATCGCCAAACAGGATATCAGTAGTCTTTTAGAAACACACAATCGGGATGATTCAAAATGTATTGCACCCACATGCAAAAATTGGACACTTCATGAGGCGACGTTCCCTCATTATCAAGTAGGACAAGCATAATTTGTAAGAAAGTTCCAAAATAACGATGATGGGTCAATTTTTCCGATTTCTTGTTCAACTCTTGTAACTGCTTCTCAGCCAGACTTGTTGTTTTGTTCGTAAACCAAGTCATACTTTAAAGGGGCCGTCTCACCCACATGGCTTATCGTGCTTTTGTTATTGTTTAAATCCGGGACTTTGACCCCTTGTTCACGGCGGGAACCTCACGAACTAAGCGTATTCTTTATGTTGGTGACACGGATAACTTTGATTTGAACATGGATGACCTTGATGAAACTAATAGTACCTTACAAGTTTAATGTGAAGTCAAAAAATTGTTATACAGCAGTATTTGGCTGTACTATAACATTTACCGCTCACCCGTCGCTACTATAAACAGAGAACACCGGCTCTCCGGGTAATAAATAATTACTGAAAGCGAGAGGTTTCTCTGGGTTTTCTCTCCTCGGTTTTATTTTTACTTGCAGACAGAGAGAGAGATATATCTGCTAGCAGGCAATCTCGTTGCTGGCAGTAGCAGAGAACCAGGTCAAGAAAGAACAGTGAGCGAATTACAGTTCGTTTCAATGGTAAATTATTATCACGGCGGCTCTGTTGTCAAATTTCGTGCGAGTATAAACTTCGATCGATCCGGTGAATCCGAAAATCTCGTCGAAATCACAATGTGAAAGCCCTTCGAAACCAGAGAGAGAGACTTGTTTCCACAAGTTAAACACCGAAGTCCTCAAAATGATTTTAGGACATTGCTCAATTCTTTTCGGGTTGACCAAGCGGAGTTTCGTTGCCTATAATATTTTGTTGACTATAATATTTACCGCTCACCCGTCGCTTCCGAACCCTGTCATCATAACTGTCATCGCTACTATAAACAGAGAATACTAATAAATATGAAAAGAGAGGTTTCTCCCCTCGGTGTTATTTTTCCTTGCAGAGAGAGATCATCTGCTAGCAGGCAATCTCGTTACTGGAATAACAGCTCGCTTGAATAGGAAATTATTATCATGCCGACTCGGCGGCTTTGTTTGTCAAATTTCATAAACTTCAAATGATCAACCCGGTGAATCCGAAAATCTCGACAAAATCACTGTCTAAAAGCCCGAATTCAGCCCTTCGAAACCAGAGAGAGACCTGTTTCCACAAGTTAAAGGGAACCTCGGCTGAAAAAATTACTTGAGACAAACACAGAAAAAGACTTAGGCATCCATAACAAACGCTTGAGAGCAAACATTGTTTTTCAGCCGAGGTTCCCTTTAAACGCCAAAGCCCTGAAAACGATTTTAGGAAACTGTTCTTCAAGTGGAGTTTTGTTGCAAATTGTGGTCACGTAAGCCATCAACGGTGTTCAAAAACCCAAATTGGTTTAAAGATAGTAGATACTCGAACAAAGTGCTAATATATCTTTCCATATAAAGATTAATGGTCAGAATAGCTTCTCCATGTTGTAGGTGGAATTCGTGGACACAAACGGATAATTGTTTTCTTTCGTTGAGTGCGAACGAGACTGGCATCCATCAGAGAACTACCGGCCACCTGAAATAAAACTAAAATGTGCATGACCAAATACTTTAAAACACTTAAATAAGAGGCTCAATAGGAAGAGCGATAAAAAAAGGTTAAACCTAGTATGATATTTTTGACGATAGCTGGAAGGGTGGCAGAGATGCAGAGAAGATTAAAACCACTTTCATAAAACTCTGGATTTCGATGGCATCGAAAATGGCCGCTATGCTATGCGAGCGCGCTAAGCACTGTGGGTGAGTCGGCCCCTTTAATACGGAAGCTTCAACACCAAATCGCACAACTTCTTCGCATACTGGTGTAATTATTTTAATAGGCCCGAAGTCTAAAAAACACTTTCCACCAACACGAACATGGACAGGATGGGTCCATGACCCATGCCTTACACTCAGTACAATATATTGTTGAGTAGTATAAAAATGTTTATAATTATTCACCGTAAAAGGTGTAGTCCAGTTACAGGTTCGACAACTACACATCGATGAGCCCAGGCCAGTTTGCTTTTGCTCTCGATCCTCTCTCAACTCAAATCACACGCTTTCTTATATTCTAAATTGAAACAATTTCGATGAAGGATGGCACAGATTCGAGTGGATGAACAACACTGATTTTAGAAACCTTTAGAGCAACTTGAAATCGGTTCACTGTAAGCGAAATCGCGTTTCTAAAATTAGCGTTTGTAATCCGCTTTAATCTTCTGTTGAAAAAGTTTGAAATGTATATCAGGACATTCACTTGGTATTTCTTTTCTATTTCAGACAGTTATGTTGGTAGTTTTGTTTAAAAAAAACTTGAATGTTCGATTTGATTGAGAGTACCCTTTAAAACAAACCCACGGTACGTCAAATCACACGCTTTATTGTAGTCTAGTCCATACTCCTTATATGGAAGTCTCTTGTCCCATAACCACACCCCCAATATAGACTCATGGCATGAATGGTATGGATCACACTCAAAATAACAATAGGAAATAACAATACAAAATTTGGGCCCAAAAAAGGCCTAACCCCCAACTATTACATACTACTACTACTACTACTACTACTATATATACGCATTTTGACGAGTTCGGTTGGATCTGGTTGATTCGGGACTTTTCTTTCGACTTACAGGAGGAGTCAAACGGGAAAAAAATATTATATAGCACCCGATCGATATATAATCAACGGAAAACACCAAGTAAAGCAAATGTACGTTTATTCAAGCCATTTTACATATATTTTATACGTTGTTTTTACAATCGTATTTACAAGGTTTCGTACAATGTTTTATATGGAGAGAGGCCACAAACTCTGAGTTTGGGCTGCCTGTGGCCTATTCAACCGTAGATCTATTGCTATTTGTTCTGCGCGCGCCAGTATTAGCGCGTGTATATATCTAGTTGCTACAACATTCTTATGATTATGGATAAACAGCTTATAACGCTACTATATTCCTGCTGAAATGAACTCAGTGCTTCACTTCACACGGTAGATTATCAGATCGTTTTAAACCGCCTCTACGCCGAATTTGGAATTTATGGAATTGTCCTTGATTGGACTCTGCTCTGATTATTGTATCGGATCGGACCGCTACTTTTTGCCATCTATGCTAGCAATCTTTTTAAGATTACTGAAACGAATCTTCCTCAAATTCACCGCTATGCTGATGATACGCACCTGTACCTTGTCTTTAGACTTGGAAATTGTTCTGACGAGGCTGCGGCTTTAAAAGGGATCGAATCCTGCATTGAATATATCAGACATATCAAACAACGAGTGTCGATTTAGAGGTCTGGGACCTAGAAACCGCCATTTTGAATGTCATGGCAGCTCTTCCAAATATGGAATATGGAATTTTCCTAATATGGATGAAGCCGCGGGAAGTTCAAAACGACACTTTTGCTTGCTATTTTATTGATATGATTAGAAGGTGGATGTATTCAGGCAAATTAACGTTAAATAACAACAAGACTGAATTCCTTGTTCTCAGTACTCATTAGGAGCTTGACAAAGTTAGAATTGATATATAACTTGTGTGTTGGCGAGTCTCGTGTTACTCCATCGACTGAAATAAATCATTTAGGATCTTGGTTTGACACTATACTGAATATGCTTAGCCATATCATAAAGACGTACAGTTCTGCTTTTTATCACCCATATAATTATAGTAGTATAACTAAGAAATACTCGACTTTTCGAGCTACTAGCTGAGGCCTTAGTTCATACCTTTATAACCAGTAAAGTTGATTACTGTAATTGCATACTTTGTGGTTTGCGAAAAAGCTCAGATTCTGAAACTTCAACGAAAAAGAACGCTGCGGCCAGACTTGTCTCTGGTTCGCCGAGATTCAGCCACATTACCCCAGTCTTACTTTTAACGCTTAAATGTTAGTAGTAGGAAGAGAGGCGAATGATCCTGTGTTTAGGGCGTACGCCCTATTTGTAGGGCGTATGCATTAATTATGATGACGTCACACTTCTATTGTCCATTGAATTAATTAAGGAATTATTGTTTTAGGGAGTACGCCCTATTTTTTGGGCGTATGCATTAATTCGGATGACGTAACAATCCTGTTGTCTTGTGCTCATGACTAAAATGCGGTGTACGCCGCATTTTGGGTGTGTCTATTCATTGAATTAATTAAGGAATATTGCGGCGTATGTATAAATTAAAGTTACGCTCTCATTGAAGTGGTGGGCTCATGAATAAAATGCGGCGTACTTGTTCAATAAAATTATTATTTTTGTGAATGAGGTCATCGATTTATTCGGGCATGTTTGGGTAAAGCCTGTTTGGCGTAGTCTATACAACCAGGAGCGATCGGCCCTGAATATATTCGAAGTTGAATGAAAAAAGTAATAAATATCTCGCAATATCTAAACCCCTTTGGAACGTAAATAGTAAGAACAAACTACTCGTCGTAGGCTCTAAACTATCTTTATTATGTTCCTTTACAGTTAATAACTCATAAGATAATTATATACAAAATATGGCATGGTTCAGTAGATCAACTCTGCTATTGTTCTTAGGGATTAGCGAAAACTGAAGGGCCTATTGTTTTGAGTAAAACTCTTGAGATGCAAATTCTTCTCTAAAACTGAACTATAATTACCATACGAATAAAAACAAACCACCAGATAAATTAAACAAAGTTTATTCAATCTCAAAAACACCAATTTACAGTTCGTTTTCCTTATGAGATCGCAGCAGTTGACTTTGAGGTAAATATTTTTGGATTGTATTTAGACCACAACCTTATTGTTTGTGTGCAGGTTTTGAGAGTGTTTTTATCTTTATAGACCATGCCGAAAATTCCCGCCGAAATGTTTGAGTCCTGGACTTACTGGGAAACAGAGTTGGAAACGGAGGTAAGTGCTATGATCCAAGTTGTCCAAGATTGAAGCTATAAATTTATTTGAATTATTTTCTATCCATCCAGAATCATTTGGTCGAAGTCCAGGATATTCCACCCGAGATATTCGAGCCCTGGAGTGACTTTGACTCGGTAAGTAAGTCGATGCGGGCGTTGCGGGCGACGGGCGTTGGCGGGCCGCGGGCTTTGCGGGCGTTCAGGGTGGCGGCAGAACTGTTAGCATAAATGGGAGTTTTGTATGTTGGCCTTCTGTTATCAACCACGTGAATTTATAAGGAATCGATTATAATTTGCTAAGGATAAACAGCGAGCCAATCAAACGTGTCTACAACATTTCGCAACGCAATACAAACATCAGACGACAATCAAGTAGAGTGACGTCGCCAATCACGTGAATTCATTAGGAATCGCGTATAACTTGCCTTGGGATGAACAATAAAACAACCAAATCTGTTAGCAACGTTCTGCAACTCAAGACAAACATCACATATCAATCACGAAGGATGACGTCATCAACCACATGACGTTTTGCAGCGCGAGTATGATGCTGTTTAAAGAGTTTTGTTTTTATTTTCAAGGTTCCTTTTACGTCAAGCATTTTCTAAATAATCGCTTTAAACTCATAAAGCAGGAACCCAATTTATATAAATTCAGAATTTTAACATTTTTAGAAACATTGACACTGTAACCTGAAAGAGCAAGTACAAGGTATTCAACATATGCAATTTAATAGCTTTAGCACAAATTTCTTCGTTTTTACCATTTAAGGCTCAGGAAAAACATGAAAGCGAGGCTGGTAGGCCCATAGCTGGCTATTTTCATACACATCTCTCTAATGTAAGTTATGACACACATTTCACAGGATTACTTATTTTTGAATGTTCTTTTACGTGACAATGTTGGTTTTCACAAATATTCATTGCTGACAGGAGAAATCCAGTTGTAATCAAAATGTCCTTTATGCATAGGGTGTATAATCGACGTTTTGCTGGGAGAGTGTGATGCTGTACAGCGCGATGTCGATAGTACGATTTCATAGCACAACAGTACAGTTTAACTAATCGTACTTTTCTTATGTCGATTATACAAACTATGATTGTTACCAAGTAATTATACATGACTCATAATTATCAACAGTACCGAATCGAATAAGTTAAATCACAAAACGCGAGATCCTTATAAGTAATACAGTACAACACAAAATACACTCTATCCTTGACAATAGCCTATCTACTTATAGTTTGTTAATCTGATTCATGATGATTCTGATTCTGTGATTAACTTCCTTGAAACAGTCGTGCAAACTTTGAAAAAAACGTATATATTCTGGACAATAAATGCAGTTTTGTAATACAAGTCCTAACACAAAACCATCACTCTATTGTCAATAATTGATCCTATTTCTTTAAACGTAGCAAATGATATAAACAAACCACGGCCTATAACAACCTGCCCACTCAAATTTACAGTTCATGTCTTTTCCATTTTGTGTGCCGTACGCACATCCAAGCTTTCCAGTAAACAGCAAGCACACCCACGCATAAAGCCATATTTTCCTGTCGCTGATGTTCTTCAGCTCTTCGATGAATATTACCACTCCCTAGACCATAGCGTTTAAGCAGGCAGAGAATGCTGTGAAATCCAGGAGCCATATCGTAAGCCGTATGGACTTGGAGAAGCCTGCTTTCTGATCCCCAAAATTAATCAACCAACACGCTTTGCAAATTATTCTAAATCATCCCTAATTGACCATATCTTTATTAATTCATTATATATACCACACCAGTGAATATCACTTTTCGCGCGCTCTGATTGACTACTCAAACAGTGAATATGATTTCGTATGATTTCATATTCACCTCCGAGCGAAATAGCGATCACCTCGCGCGAGTTTTTGTTCATTTGACAGAAAATAAAAAAACTATTTGGTGCTGGCTATTCACCTGCAGTGTGGTATATACTAAAATAATTAGTGGCTCGGTAAATATACACGACTATTCCACTCCACTTCGGTGAATAATTGTTAAATATCAGGGAATATCATGTAAATATAATATTAAAAGCAGCAAAAAATAAGAAAGAAGAAACTATTCCCATTTCAACAGACCAGAATTTATCAAGGATTTACAAGAATTATATATAAAACCCCGAGATTCCGATGTAGCATAATGAGAAATTCCTCGGTAGAAGAACCGACAGTGTGGGCAGGCAGGGAAGCGAGATCGTTCGTCCCTATTTCCAAAATAACTACATCGGACTGGAATGACTACACCACGTGTAAAACGAGAGTGATAATCTAGGCCAAAGTCCGTCCCCCCAGTTCCAAAAAGCCTAATATTTGCTACTGCACCAGGGAATGCAGTGGAACGGGAAAGAAACTAATTACCAGCTATTTATACATGAGGTATGCATGGCCATCATTCGCTGGGCCGAAGTTTTAACTGATAAAACCAATGCAACAAACCAACTGACTAGGGTGTCAAAACAATAGCTGGCTTCGATAGAAGCAAACTCAGAATATAATCACTTGCCTGATGAGTACATTTTACCTTTGGTACAGACGACTAAAGTTTACTCCATGACGTCTTCGAGTTAGGAGAGGACCTCCCTACTAACAGACCCTCCTATTTATGCTCACGTTAGCCACCCAATATCCTGAAACCGTGACCTAGCCGAATATTGTCCTCAACCCCCCAACCGGGACATTCAAGAGTGACCTTATCCTGTCCCGACATAAATGATAATCATACGTACCTAATAAATGAGTGGTTATATGGTCTGAGCCAGGTTATTAATGAGAGCACTCGTTTAACCGAAAACTACACCACTTTGATTGGTCACGTAATTACTAATGCTCCTGATAAAATTAACTGTTCTGGCATGGTGTCCTTACAACAGGCATCAGTGACCATAATATGGTATATTCCTACCGTAAATTAACCTTAGACACAAAGTCGGGCCATATATTAGTCCAGTATCGTAGTTTTAATAATTTCAGTAGTCTGGCATTTCGCAATGACCTGCGTAATCAATCTTGGGGCAACATGTATGAATCAAATGATCCCAGCCAAATGTGTGAAGTATGGAAAACTACATTTCTAAAATTCGTAGACAGCTATGCACCCACTAAACGACGAAGAAAGCCTAGTATTTGAGCAGCTTTACAAATATCTATAAGGGAATAATATCATGACTGGTACAGAAACATAAACAACGGCTATGTTAATGCTATTACATTTCTAGCCCTAAAAAAGGCCTTCAAGACCGTTGACCACAAAATTATAATTCAAAAGCTGTTATTGTATGGTATAGGAGGCGTTTCGTTGCAATGGTTCGGGTCTTATCTAAACAATAGACAACAAAGCTGTTATGTCAACGGTAAAACCTCTACCCTCAAACCTGTAATATGTGGTCTACCTCAGGCTCTATACTAGGTCATCTGTTATTTCTCATATATATTAATGACTTACCGAATTGTTTGTCAGATGCAGCTACGCTAATGTATGATGATGATACAACCATCACCGCCATTGGAAACGACCCAGAGGAAATTAACGAATCTGTCACGAATAACATGACTGACGTGAGTAAATGGCTTGCAGCCAATAAACTTTCACTAAATTCGTCAAAAACAGAGATACTACTCATTGGCTCAAGCCAGAGACTCCAGGAATTTCCTAAATATCTGTCGTTTCAAATTGGTGGTGGAGTTGTAAAGAGAGTTTCGTCAGTGAAGTACCATGGAGTACACCTTGACGAATGTTTAGTATGGAATACTCATATTGAAAAACTTACAAAGAAAATATATTCTGGGCTTGGTGCGCTTAAACGCATGGCGGAAGCCATTTGTTTCTCTTGCGACTATCTTTAGTGTTTATTGAGTATTAATTCAGCCCCACTTTGAATATTGTAGCTGTCTATGGGAAAACGTAAACCAAGGGCTGTCTGACAAGTTAGAGTGCCAATAACCCCCCAAAAAATATTTTTGACGTCTATTCTGTATAGCGCCCTGACAAAGAATTTGAAAAAATAAAAGTGAAAAAACTAAACTTCAACGATTTTACTGGCGTCAAAGTTAGCGAAAACATCCGTTTTGGGCTTCCTGTTTCCAGTTGGAAGTCAGCGCGAGTCTTGGTGAGGGCCTGGAATTATGACGTCAATCGGGCGCATTTTACTACAACTACCAGAATCCTTTGCATGGTTTCTTTTGTTCCTTTAATTTAGACTATTGTCTTGGTATTCTCAAAGGAGTTGGAAAATCTGAATAAGAAAAAGAATTCAAAAAGGAAAAACGTCCTATTATAGTCTAATCAATAGGAAATAAACTCCATCACAAGAAAGAGCACAACGAAATTAGTAAATTTACCAAGTTTGGTGATATTTCATTGGATATTTATCATGTGGTGAGCTTGCAAGAGTCGCCGAAATAAGAGACGTTTGTATGGGATTGAACGAACGCCTGACTACATACACGTCACAGGCCACTGGTCTCCAGGCTCCCAAAGGGAATTGAAAACTGACGGCCACGTGTTCTGGTTCTCAACTTTGAAACGCCGTAAAAAAAATACTGTTGAGTTTTAGCCTCCTATTTTTGCCTTAAGTTCTAAATAATGGTTTAAAGTTTCAATTCAAAAAAAATAATGCCGCCCGCATACTAACTGGTCTACCATTTCATACCCATATTGACGAGCTACTGAGTAACCTTGGGTGGAAAAGACTAGAATTTCAAAGGGCCATTCAAAAAGTAGTTATGGTCTATAAAGCAAAGTACGGCCTTGCACCTTAGTATCTGACTAAAATATTTGAAAGAAGAACCGAAGCTATCCAATATAATCTCAGAGGCTCGTCGTCTAAAATATCCTTTCCTCGTCCCACAACAAACTTTGGTAAAAAAATGCATTCGTTTTGACGGGGCAAATATATGGAATGCACTGCCCGAGGATGTCAGAGTCTCCAATAAAATACGTATTTTTAAGAAAAGATTATAGAATACTTAAACACACGACATTCATGTAAAACAGTAGGCATATTTTACTTTTTTACAATCTCTGTATTTTGTAATTGTTTTGTGCTATTACTGATGTTTGCTCGTGTATAAATAAAGTTATGTATGTATGTGTGTATGTACTGAGGCCGTTTTTTTTTTATTTGCCCCTAAAATGCAAGTTTTAGGAAGATAGTGAAATTTAACACCTTATGAATAAACTAAAAGTAATTTCCTTATATCAATCTCCGACCGACCTACCGGCCAATTCTTCAATTCTCTAGGGACCTAAACTAAAACCGTATCACGAAATGGAGAAGGAAAAGTAGTTTCGTCAATTTCGTCGTGTAGTGATACAAATGTAATTTATGAATTTAATTATACTTCTCAAGTGTATTAAGGCTTGGATTGAACATGAAAACGAGGCAAAATCCTTTCTTCGTGTTTTCTTGACTACCTTTCAAGTAAAAATTATGAAACTTGACAGAATTGTAGAAACTGGTTGCTTAAAGTGCATATGAGCCCAAAAATATTTCAATTTATAAAAATTGACAATAAAATTAGCTGTCGAATGGCATAAGAAAAAGTTCGATCTGAGCAGATTTACTATTTGTTTGCGAGGGTTAAAGTTGCCATAAAACAGCAATTTGGGTAGCCTGTGGAAGTCAGGGCCGTGAAAAAGACTGAAGCCAAATATATTGGCTGTGATGTCATGTGAGTACATGTGAAAGACTATCATATCACTCTGTTGTTGTATTCGGAAAGCGAAAGTAATATACCTTATCGTTGGCTTGTTGGTGGTTGTACAAATTTTCCTGACCCAGAGAAAGGCATTGGACTCCACAAGATCCCTTTCGCGGACGATCGAAGACTAGAAGCCAAGAAAATGCAAAAAAGATGAATTGACTTCGCGAGTCTCCACCCACTGGGAATGGGATGTTCGGACTATTTTAAGCCAGATGACTTTGTAAGGAAGTTTACTGTTATCGAGGGTCAAAAGAAGGCTTATTTATCCCGTCTTAAGTCTGATGATATCGGGATTGTTGCCTTCCGTCTGTTCATAGCAAACTCTTAGAGCCAGAGAAACCATCGTCAAGGACGCGCCGCAAGGTGAGAAATAACGCGGCACATGTATATATAGTGTTCGTTTTTGCTTTCCTTCCACCCAGCTTCCACTGATTTGTAACTTGCCATTGATTTCATCAAAAGCTTACTCTGTCTTTTTAGATTTTGAGAGATCTTGACATCAAGGGATACTTTGGAACCGAAGCCTTCCACTTCGACAGCTTCCACTTCAAGTGAACCGGGATTTGAAGTGGAAGAGGGGCAATCTCAGTTTCAGACAAAGGAACAACAACTTAGTCTTTCTCCTACTCAAGAGTAAATTAATTATTTGGTATTCTTTTGTAGACTATGTTGAACAAATTTACCAGACTTTCCTTGGGGCTCGAAAAAGATCAACTTTCTGGTGCTATATCCAAGAACTGGAGCAAATGACCCCAGCACCAATGCACAGTATGCTGACTAAACAGCCAAGAGAGAAAGCCATACACTATTAAAGCAATTTCTTAAATTTGACAAACTTCACAATGTCATTACTAATTAGTTGTAAAACTGTGTTTTAATATTATTGTGGAAATTATGGCACTAATGCATCTGTTATGATGAAATTGAAGTAGTTTGTAGCAGAGTGGTTTCAATAAGGGCCTGTTTACAAAGTGGTTGGGTTAACCTAATGCCCAGGTCAACAACCCAATGCGAAAATTACTTGGATTATAGCAAACCAAACGGTGGGCAAGAGAAGAGTTTTGGTAGCTTAATTCTTCTTTCTGTGACACCAGTGATTACTGCTTTTCAGTGTCGTGGACTGCTGTTAATGTTACCAACATGTGTACTAATTTGTAGATGCCAGCAAGTTGTCCCAGGTAGGTGAGTTATCCCAAGCAAACCTTTTACGATGGCAAACCCTAACCCTAGCATAACCCAGGTAGCCAAGTTATTTAAGTCTTCCCATCTGATTGTAAACACATTGCTAAAAAAAGAAATGTGGCAGCATTAGGGTAACCAGGCCCTGTCTACCACAATAGACCCAGTCAGCCCTCAGTTCAGATCACCCGACTGTACCCTTGAAATTTTTTTGTTTCTCTGTATCTCAAGAGGAATGTCATAAATTGATAGAAATTGAAAACAATGAACTGAATCCTCTTGAGAGCTGTCACATGATCTGAAATGGGGCAACAAAGAGGCAAGCTGCTAGTATTTATGCAAATAAACAAGGAAAACACAAGGTGTAGTGGTTACATGTACCTGTATGTATGACTTTTATTTTTTTTATTTATACCAGTCTGTGTTGGGCAAAGTACATGATTGTATGTTACTTAGCCTGCTTGCAGGCGGTGGAGGGTGTTTTTTCGCGCAGCAAACGGATCATCGCCGCCATATTGGCCGAGCGTGATTGAGAGCTGGGATCGAATGACAAATGGAGGGGGGAGGGGGTTGGGGGAGAAGAAGCAGATCTGAAAGACCGCCTGCACGAAAGCCCCGGGTTTCTGAGTATCCGCCCACCACGCACATGATTTCCGTTAACTTGTAACTCATTCTTAATTGACCAATAGGAGTCGACGTGTGACAGCCTGCCAATTTTTGATTTGGTTTGATTGAAATGCGTGCAATATTCAAAACAAACTTCGCTCGCTGTCAAATGCAATGCAAAAATGTTGATAAAATTGGTTCTCAGATACGGAAATTTCAATAAAACCAGCTATTTTCGTTCAAAGTTCTCCATGGAAAGGACTGCGACAGTACCACTTTAGATATATATGTAGACAGTTCGGTTTTAGCTTGTTGCGTTCGCCCCATCAGTCTCTCAAAGAGTTTCATGATGCAAATCCTCCGAAATACATACATTTAATACAAGCTGCTTCAAAAAGCCGTCCAGCACCGCAGTCTGGCGAACCAGAAGACACTCCCAGAAGAGGTGCCATACAAGCGGCTGCTTCTTAAAAGAATTAAGCTCGCATAAAGACGAATACAGGATCGAAAAAATCTCTAAACTTCAAAGAAAACTCCGATGCAGACAATGTTTTGTCTGGAACTCGATATTGAAGAACTCGTGGTAAATGTTGTGATCGTCTTTCTCTGACAACTCGAAGTCCATCTTAGTGAATGTTTGCCGAAAGAAATGGATGCCCGTTGCATAAATGTATTGAGGCGGATTTCCGATTATTTCCTAGTTCAACGGCCGTGAAGCCGGATTGCATCTCTGCAATTTGGTCGACAACAATAGTTTTCAGTGGCGAATTAAATCACGGTTCGTTGTCGAGTTCTCTTTACCGTAAATATCATACTCTTTCCAAAGCCTGTCGAAAGCACAGCCAGAACGGCAAGTTTAAAGTACAGGTCACAATTCACAGGTCAGGTTGTTAAATTCTAAGACAAAATAAAGTTCCTCCTACTCTGTTTTCAAAGTACCTTTACCCAGCCGCGGAGAAAGAAGCGAGCAGCTGTGTTCTCTCTAGAAAACCTCTGGAACTAGGGTTAAGGCGAAGGAGATAACTTTGAAAACGGAGCAGGAAGAAGCCATATACAGAGCCTGGTATTTACGGTTTACGAACTTGCGAAAAGAGAACTCGACAACAAACCTCTCGCAGTTCGCCGATCGCCGCCTTCGCGGATCTTTCTCCGTGGCTGTTCTCTCTAGAAAACCTCTGCAACCAGGGTACTTAACCTTGGTCTTCAAAAAAGACAAAGCCTTTTGTATTACTCGCCATATTTTATCAACTGCAAGCTCAGTACACAACACTTATTCTAGTTACGCCGCTTCGCAAGGCTACACATATTCCTTTCAACACTTGCCGCGATAAGCTTGATTGACACCGTTTCAGCCAATCATATACCCCGTCCGCTGGTGGACGGGATTTAACTTTTGTACTCAGAAACCAGGGGCTTTCGTGCAGGCGGTCTTTCAGATCTGCTTCTCCCCCACCCCCCTCCCCCTCCATTTGTCATTCGATCCCCGGTCTTAATCACGCTCGGCCAATATGGCGGCGATGATCCGTTTGCTGCGCGAAAAAACACCCTCCACCGCCTGCAAGCAGGCTATATGTTACTGTGCAACTTAACTGTAACTGGCACTTTGACAAAAAGAACAAATCTCAAAACAAACCGTTCAAACTTAGTCAACTTGCAAAACCTAACATATCCATGTGATTTTCTTCATTCAAAAGACTGTAGAAAGTTAGTCCACCAAATTTGCCTTTTACCAGATCAAACCATGGGCAAGTTGAAATGCTATTGTCTTGTGTTCAACATTGATTGCCTCAAATAGCCATAACTTGGCATGCTTTGTTTTCATCCTGCAATGTGATTGGTCCTCATTGTCTAAGTGACCCCTGTTACAGTTATAACCTGATTAGTTGGAAAATAAAATGGTGTTTTAAAATGAAAATTGTCGCATTGCCAGTTATCCATAAACTACTATCTAGAACTCGACGAAGATCATAACATGAAACATTAGTTTAACTGTTTCGACTAAGTTCGATATGCCACCTAAAAGTTCCCGGTTGGCATCACACGAATTCCACTACGTGACGTGACTAGTAACACAAAGAATACCCAAATATGGTAAACACGCTATAACAACAGCCTGACAACAAGCTAACCAAACACGTTACAAAAATGGGCAGGTTATAATATATAAGGGAGTGTTCATTATTTATGGCTATTTTTTTTTGGGGGGGGGGGGGGGGGGGAGGGAGGTTGGGATTTCATCTGCTTCTCTTATTAAAACTTATGACCCCCCTATAAATGAATTAAAACTTATTTGAACCCCCTATAAAATTGCTCAAAACTTTATTATGCCCCCCTCCTCCCCAAATAAAAAATGATGGATGTGCAAGAAAGAATGCATGTATATACCGGTAGTACATGGATTGTATTCTTCTGGTAATCTCTACCTCGCCTCCTTCCTGGATGGGAACTTGAAATTGTACTGTTCAATTGTACTGTGCATCATATGCATTGTTCCATAGTCTCATAAATGAAAAAGAGCTTAGCATTGGCATAACTAATTTCCTGGACACCAATGCATTATCTGTCCTTTGGGGATGTGCCTTTGATCATGAGCTTACTTCTCTCTAAGCCACTGGTTTCTTGTGTTCTGGAGACTAAACATTGGCTTGGCATTACAACAACAATTTCATTACATTTTACATGACATATGTCAAAACTTTCATGACCCCCCCCTCCCCCACCCCCCAGGGGTAGGTCAAATCATTGATGACCCCCCCTACAAAAGCACTTAAAACTTGGCATCATATGCACATGATGTTAGTGGTATATTCGTACTCCATCTGAGTAACCATATAGATGAGCTGTGGAAATTCCCTGTATGAAACACCTCTGAGAAATATATAAGAAATTTTGATATACATGTATTAGTACATAAAACTAGGTACAGTGTACATGTATTCAACATATTCAGGCCACAGATAGAAACCAGGAAAAGTCAAAAGACCGAAACTTTGAAAAACTATTGATTATTGATCAGAAGACAAGCAAAATTAAGAGGCCATATACATGTATTCGCATTCGTTCTACGAGTCTGTTGTGAGGAAAATCCATCGAAAAAAAGTAATTATTCATGGATTAAATTTAGTGTGTTTGTGTTCCAAGGAAACCCGAAAAAAGCGTGCCTTGGAAATAGAAAGAATCATCGAAAACTGTATATAATTTACTCAGCTGAAGAACTGGAACCGAGATAATTTAGCGAATAGGATTTAGTTCGAGTTCCATCGACTTCACTTACGTTTCTTCTGAACCAGTTTGGCAGTATCTACGCCGGTCTTGGGTTTTATACTTATTGGCAGCTAATTTTAGGGACCACTTCTCCAAAGCCAGGATTAAGTGCGATACATTTCTCCATTTCCTTGCAACACTGCGCCTCGTAAACATTTTGGAGCAAGTCAACCCTACAGTCAACACATACACCTTAGGAGAGAAAATTGAAAAGAAATAGTTGAAGAATTATTGAATCTGGAGTTAAATAGAGCGAATAGTTGAAGTTACAGGACAGCTGTCGAGTTTGACTCGTTCATAACAAGCAGCAGTGTAAACTCCCGGGTAAACTGCATACATGTATAAACTACAACAAGACATTACTTACTAATTACTAACAGCAGTTACTCCATCTAGTCTATTTTGTATCTGTTGGCGTCGAATTTCATCTTGTTCTCTCTCTTGTTCATAGGCTATAACCTATCGCCTATCGGCGTACGGTTCGGCGACATGAAGCAGTAGTAGCTTCCTCTGCCAGCAATTCCAGTCTCCACTTCGATCTCATATTTCGATATAAAGTTATATTCTGAGTCATCAGACATATAGCAGTCTTCTCATTCGGAACCTGAAGTCGTCGTTCTTGAATTTTAGGGCAATATCGAAGATTCTGTACCGCGACTTATAAGATACAGCGTGCCTTCACAGGAAAACAGAGAGACACTTCTAAACCGGAAGTGAACTGTTTAACTCTGATGTCGTCACACTCGTTTGTAGGACCCAGGCCCTCAAAACCACGGACATGATATCTTGACATGAGACTTTGAAAGCGTGTAAAAAATCACGGTTTTGCACAAAATCATTTTTTTCTGTTTCATTGTTTCAGAAATAGCATCAAGATTTCGTGAAAATAACCATTTTTTTTGGGCTCATATGCACTTTAAACCCACAAGTGATCCGTTGCCATAGAAACCACCGTTGCGAAAAATGAGGCGGGAAAATACATTGCAAATTTGTATGTGACGAACTTTCCCAAACGGGGAGTGGAAAGAGCCCTTACCTTAAGTTTATCATCACTTAATTTTAACCAATAGGGATGTAGGCACACTACATGATCAATTCCTGCCTTCTCTCGCCGATGTTTCTGCCGATATTGAATGCAGACAAGGAGAAAAGACTAATTAATAATAATAAAAATAATAATCTATATTAAAAATACATATCTTATATTACATTCATAGATAAGAAAAATATTATACGAGATGAGAAAATACAATATTAAACAAACTATAAAGCTAAGTTATATTTAAAAATTAAAGTGCAAATAACCCCATTTTTGATATTTTTCATCCAAAAATTAGATAACAATTTAAGACTAATGGCGAAAAAAAATTTGAACGGTAATTCCTATTTTTTAAATCGGATGTTTCACGTCCGCGCATTCAGGAATTTTAGGGGACTGGGTCGAGTGGCGTAAGATCAAGAACCTTCGGCAAGTCCGCCTTAGACTTTAAGTTGTTTTCACCACGCTTGTCTGACAACATCCACGAAATCGTTTGAAGAAAGTAGTTTTGAAAGAAAATAAGCATGTCCTCGATCAGTTTAAGTTAGTCTGGCTCAGAATTTGAAGAATTGGTCTATGAGTCGGAGGCCTCGGCGATGGAAAACTTCATCGAAGTGGAAGATCAACGAAAATGAACTTGAAAACAAAACAGCTTACGACGAAGAGCCACTTGCTGATGCATAAAGGTTAGCTCAGTACGAGAAAGAACTGGAGGAAACGAAAAAGCTTGAAAAAAGCCTAAGCAACAGATTGAACGGCACTCCGTGAATGCACTCCGTGAATGCATCGTTTTAGTACCCCCACCTATAAAGTCGAACATCACGCTCGAATTTTCATCCAAAATCAATGCCGACCGTAACTAAACCTCAAATAACAACACAACAGTATCTATTTCAAGTGCCTCGTGCCATTGAATTGAAATAATCCTCATTTCTCAAGTCTAGAAATCGAACAATTTCAAACAAACTTGCCCATAATTGAGATTTGTGACTGGGAAAAGTTGGCTTGAGAGCCAATACACAACAATGTTTTTAGTGTAGAAGGCGGCTCTAATAGCTTAAAGTAGAGGAAAAGATTAAGTAAAACTGAGAAAGGAGAACAATAATTATTTTATTTTATTTTAGTTACTGGTGTGGACTCGAACTCCGGTCGTTGGATCAAAAGCGCGGAATCTTAACCGCTTTACCATAGGCCCGACTCACTTAATTACCGGGTTCAAAATAAGGCATATATGTACACGTTCTGAGCCCGTGAACCCCGAATCTGTTTGAAATTATGTTCGATTTTGGCTCGAGAAATGGGGATTATTTCAATTAAATGGCACGAAGCCCTTGAAATAGATACTGTTGTGCTATTATTTTAGGTTTAGTTGCGGTCGGCATTGATTTTGGATGAAAATTCGAGCGTGATGTTCGACTATTCTTCTAGGTGGAGGTCATCGGAGGGGTAACATTTCAACAAAATTCGCTGAAATTGCATACAAAGAAGAACAGAGGCCAAGAACAGATAAAGACTTCAGGTTTTCATTGATTTTATTTCAGTATTTCTGGCCTAACGGATACAACCAAATACTCGTTAAAAATCTCATACAAACCCTTATAATTTAAAACTCAAACAGAGCTTGGGTTTGGTCACACTTTCAATAGTACTCAGTCTGGCAGTGGCTGTGTCAGTGCCGACTGTGTTGGGGTTGTAAATCGTCCTCATTGTTGTAATTTCTTTCATTCTTGGAATCGCCGATTTCAAAATCTAGGGTTTAAGCTTTTATCAGGAGCCCATTACCAGGAGCGTTCCTCTGTTATGGGTTGGGTCCCCAGCACAGGAGTAGATGAGGCTATTTTTAGATTCGAAATTCCCGCGAAAAGAGGTTGCCGCCATGTTGGTGCCCTTAAACAATAGATTCCTCGTTAGCTTCTTTTGTTGGGGCACCAACACTTGAATCTCTGGGGATTGAGTGAAAACCAGCAATTCGAATTCCCGCGTTGAAAGTGAGAAGAATGATATCTGATTGGCTAAGAATAGCCTACCTTTGTTCTTTCTCGCGAGAAACGCAATGCTAAAAATAGCCTCATCTACCTCAGTGCTGGGGTACAGACACAGTGGGGAAGATGGACGCTCCTGGTAATGGGCTCCTGCTTTTATATATTAGGAAAAAACAAAAACCACTAACAAAAATACTTTTTAACACCCTTCTTTTGCTTCACCCCGTCTGTGACTTTTGTTCTGGAACTCCAACAGCGTGGATGGCTGAGAAGGCTGACACTCCAAAATTATCTCTCTTTAGCCAACGAACTATTGGCTTTTTTCATCCAACACAGAGGATAATTTTCCTCTGCTATGAAGTGTTTGGAGCATATTAATGAGCGTTTTGTTGGCTCCCATTTCGCACGCTTAGACTTTACAAAGTCGACCCACCTCTCAGTCTGTCTTCCCTTTCTCGCTTGTGGCCGATGATCTTCCCAACATGGAATATAACGAAGGCCAATGCCTTCTTTTGTATTTACAGTGTTGCTACAACCTGCTACAACACATCTGCTCGGCATCTTCAAAACGTTTTTTTAATTATATAACAATTTAGAACGCTCCGCCCTTATATAATTTACAAGCATATCTGAAACCCCGAATTCGCGGGTTCTTGATATTACGTCACTAGACCCATTATCCATTTATATGTGGCTCCGTCCCGAAACATGCCAGGCTGCTAATTCGCTCAATTTTGCCAACTTCACGAGGTTGTAAAAAAATTAGTATTTGTTCAAATTCAATTTGTTTTCGGAAAAGTACTCAGAATAATATAAGGAATTTGGATGAAAAATATCAAAAATGGGGTTAGTTGCACTTTAAGCGATTTATGAAAGAGTTCTTAAAACGGTTGGCGTTGGACTGGACTTTTTTCTTAGATTGTATTTAGTAGACTTGGAACGCGGCATGATTGACAAAAGTGGATGGCCATCCGAATTAGATATTTTTTACAAATATTTCCATCTTGTTTTATACACATTAATAGGCTTAGACGTGAATTTCATTTTATAACATCGATCTAAAAAAACATTGCACCGGAGTAAGGTCAGATTCGGAAGCACCATATACAGATAGAACATAAGTTATGTTAGCTAGTACAACACATTGGTTGAAGTGAGGTAAACTTAATGAATGGGAAACAATACATTGGTTTTAGTTTATCGTATTATAATTCAGAATACATCAACAGCTTTCGAATGAGAAAGTCACTATCGATCCTAAAACATAGATGTACCGAATTATATTGTCACGTATTCCTTATTTCGTGTATAATAAGCACTTTTGTGAGAATCTTGAAATATCAATTTTGAATGCAGAATTCATCAACTGTAATTAAGATATAAGTTTAAGTAATTGCTTGAGCTTTACCACATATAAAACTATAATAATAACAGCGGTTACAGTACAGTTGTTGATATTTTTATGTTCGTATGTTCCTTCTGATTTTAGTTTATTCTGATTGAAAATGTTAATTTTCAATTCAATAAATATAAAACAAATGTGTACATATAAATAGGTGTTTTTAACACGCACTTTTCTTTCCTAGGAGATTCAAGTTAATACTTCAGTCAAAATTTTAAAAGGACTGGTATCAAGGAATTTAATAATAGCATTTGTTTCAATGGGTCGGGAGCTAATAAGGGTTTCGAGCGGGACATATAGGGCATTGGTGTGAACTTCCTTTATTAAGTACCGCGTAGCCTGTATTGAGTTTCGAGCTTCAGATTCGAGTATCTATGCGTACGCTCATTGGAAACTGAAAATCGTTTAGATGAGGGACATAAGGAAATACACATTGTATAAATGAATTATTGAACCCATAGTTTGAGAAATAATTTTACGCACCAGATAATGATTATATCCCTTTTTTCCGGTAAATTAATTTGATACTGGTAGTTAACACATTTTATGTCTATCATTTCGTCTTAACTTAAAACCATAGCATCCGAAATCTCCCGTCCACTCAAGTCTCAAGCAAAGATAATAAAACATTTAATCAGATTAGAAAGGAATACTCTGGGGTTTTTCTCATTCACTAAATTCTAGGTGCTCGATGTTTTGTGAACATTGTTATATTGAACATTGTATTGTTATATTGATATATAGGAAGTATATAGAAATAGATGAATGGACAACAGCATTACACAAAAGACAGTCGAATAAGAGCTCTGCTTTGCTTAAGATTGTGTGCGTTTTTGTTTAACTAAAATTTACAAATAAAGCCACAAGAGTAGAAATCGCTCTTTACTTATTACTCTTAATTTGGACTGAGTAACGATGAATAATAATTAAAACATTGCTTCCATGATAATACAGTACACATATATCCAATACATTTCAACCAATCGGAAACTACGTGTGCTAACACAAAGACAACTCTAAGCTTAAAGCAAAGGAAAACTACTAGTTGAAACAAAGTCTAAAAAGCAATAGCTTAAACCACAAAACTGCTAAGGTGTTTCGATTTCCTTGTAAATACTCAGCCCGCCACTGATGAATCACTGAGCGTTCAGTTAAAAATCACAACTCATACGGCCACCTTTAGATGCCCTGGAAACAAATTATCGGCGGGTTTCCTAACAAAATCAAGCATGGCGTCGGTTATGTAATATAACAACCGAATTTATGGTAACCGAGCGGAGATAGCAGCAGAGGCGAATTATGAGCGTTTCAGAGAAGCGAGAGCCCAAAACCGACCTCGTAACTGTCGTTTCTATTTTGGTGTACTGTCGATCGCAGCAGTCCCTGTCATTTTCTTATCGGCCTCCTTATTGCGCTACTTGACAGAAGAACGAAAGGTAAGAACGACATATGTAAGCTGTATGTTATAACATACAAACACATTTGTTTATATTTGTGTAACTATAGAACATATATTGTTAAGCATGTTATGCATACACATCGGTGCACATTGTTTGTTGTTAGATTAATTACAGCATTTTCGAATAGACCGCTCAAATTGGAAAACCATACTTGTATAATACATAATAGATTCTACAAGAAAACAATAAGACTAATTAGAAATCATATGTACATATCTTCGCTACTTAGGAAATAGTAGAATTTTGTAAAAAATACGGTACAATTTGTTGTCGGAAACAACAGTTCGTTGGGGTCGTTAATTGTCTCGCTTGTGTTTGGAACATTAGGTGTCGTAATCATAGGTGTACATAAAATAGAAAAATGTATTCCACCGGCTTTTAACAAGAAACTCTAATCGGTAAGCGGTCCCGTTGAGTTTGAGAGAAGTTTTAATATGTTAGTTCTACGGTCGGGCGCGCCTGACGCTTTTTGTGCTCTTACTAATCATGGCCAAGAACCAACCAAAAATCGAGATATATGTGTTTTCTTGTTAAATGTGATATTATGGCGCCAACGATATATTTGAAAGAGAAACCAATACGGGTTAAGTTGAGTTTAATACAATGACAAAAAGACGGAATTATCGTTTTGATAAAGTTATAGTTTTGGAACCTTTCCTGACCATTCTTTAATTACTCGTTTCCTGGTCGTCCAACAATCGATATATTTCCTGATGGTATATATTGTTTTAATACTTTTCGTATTTATCATGGTGTGTAGACGTCGTTATATAGAAATACAGAAAATGTATATTCGATGTATTTAGTAGTTACTGGTTGTTTAATTTCGCACATGTGACCGCATAACGAATACGATTAATTGAAATCAATTCAATCAATCCGAAACTGAAGCTCAAGCTGCAACAAAGGCAATTATGAGCGTTAAGGAAAGCAAAACTTACAGCTGAAGGAAAAGTGAAAAACAACAAACAAAATTGACAAATAAACCGGGCTTGCTGAAAGGGAAATCGGAATACTGATCAAGACAGCAAAACTAATCTGGCCTCCTTCAGATCTACATAACTACTCTGTTCTGTTCTGTAACCCTTTCTATAAAAGCAGTAATTCACAACATGCTATTCCATCCCTGTGATTTGGGTAGAATAAACATATTAAAATATTGGAAATACATAACTCACCATCTTCTTTCGGGTGCTTTTCACGTGTTTTTCTTAGTGCAGCTCTTTTTTATACATGAGTTTCAAGTTCTTTTCAGAGAATTACTTACTAATAATTCATTTTCCATTGTTTTTCATTGTTTGCATACAAAGATTTCCCAACCATTCCACACATTCTGAAGTGGCCGGGTATTCTGCAGTTAAGCCGTTCTTGCGTATACAACATCTTCCTGAAATGTTTCTATGCTAGGATGTGTAGGGTGATAAATGCATCGTTGTGTCAAGATGGCCGCTGCTTGATGTACAGACGTCGATTTATTAGTTACTGGCTGTGTAATTTCGTCCGTGTAACCGCTTTAAGAATATAACGATTAATCGGAATCAATTTAATCAATCCGAAACTGAAGTCCAAGCTGCAACAATTATGAGCTTTAAGCAAAGCAAAACTCACAGCTGAATGAAAAGTGAAAAACAGCAAACAAATTTAACAAATAAACCGGGCTTGCTGAAGGGGAAATCTGAATACTGATCAAGACAGCAAAACTAATCTGGCCTCCTTCAGATCAACTCGAACCTAGTCTGCATACACATGCAACTAAGCATGGCGTCCGTTTCTGATAGTTATGGAATATATGCTGACATAGATGATGGTCTCTTGAAGAGAAATCATTATCTTTTCTTTGTACTTAGCTGCACAGTATTGCTATACATTTCTATTTTCATGTTTAGGCGAGCCGTTAGCGATGTTTGCTATCGACCTCCTAAAAACCGGTCTGAGAGCTGTATAACCGATCTGGTCGCCGTTTGGCTAAATTAAAAATCAGATTCAACTAAAAGTAATATTTATATGAATCACTCACCCAGGCCATCATTCTGAGAAAGTTTGAGGAATTTCATTTTTTCTCATCCTACACACTTTAGGCGATATTTACAGACGGCCGCTCTTAATGATCTTGCAGTAACAGCTACAAGTCGGTGCGTCTAGCACCTGTCTATATATGCGTGAGTTCGTTGGCGATATTCCAAGTCTGATGCACAATCGACCAGGCTATAAAAAATATTTCAGACAAGGTGTGGCCTCAACAAAACATTGGATTGAAAGTGTAAAGAAATTCAAAATTAACTGCAACGTATTTTGTAGTGTATTATATTTATTTAGGATATTACACATTTACAGTTACATTTACATTCCTACTAATATTAAAACATAGGTACGCAATGCGTACTAGAATGTACTTGCAAAAATGGCAAGTTCTTACAAGCTATGTGAGATACCTTTGGTGATAAACTGGACATTAACTTATGACAGTAATGAAGCATAAATTATTGCTAACTAGAAGTAGTGTGATGGAACTCCCAGTGTTTATATAATAGCTGTAATGCAAATATTTTATTAGTATTATAACATATCGGATAGGTCTATTCATTTACATGACAAGTATTTCTTGAGAACTGATTTTAAAGCAATGCATGGCATGGTATCTAGTACACTCTTCACTACTCCATCCATTTATCCTATTAATTTGTATAGTGACAGATTGTTTTCATATTGTAACTGTTGCAAGTATCCTGTCATCTGAGTGCATTTTTTGTGTAGAATAGCATAATGTGCAGATTAATTTAGGCTATATAATATCATTACTCAAGGTTTGACATTCAGGTTTATATTTCCTTGAGGTGTTCAGAGTTTATATTTTTTACATATTACATTAGTTATCAAATCATAATTCTTGTGAAGTTGTTAGAGTGGCTGCGCTGTATGGTCTACTATAGGGAGACCCCCCTGGGTATAAATTATTACTACTAGAAGTATTTCAACGAAACTCTGAGTAATAACAGTTATAATGCAAACGTCCTATTAGTATTAAACACATGGAATAGTTATATTATTTAACTTACATCACTGCATTTTGTGAGACTTGATTTCAAAGCAATGCATTGATTGTATCCAGTACACTCTTTCTACAGTCTTTTAACTTGTGTAAGAGGTGTCCATGGCAGTTTTATTAATCGCGAGTAGGCGGTTCTTCTACCACAAGTGCTGCTAATTCATGTCTTCGTCATTTTCTTCAAGGATAACAGCAAATTCAGGGAATACTTAAATCAGTTTGTTATGTGTCAAACTCCCTCAATGCCACGTTAGAATCCATCGCCGGGTATGTCGAATCTATCGTCCAAATAAGCGAGTATTTCATCCAAAGCCATTCACAACAGCCATTTAAATATTCCCGGAAAATATCATTACCAAAAATTGGACCAAATCCAGGATCCCATTACCAGGAGCGTCCATCTTCTCCACTGTGTTTGTACCCCAGCACAGAGGTAGATGAGGCTATTTTTAGCATTGCGTTTCGCGCGAAAAAGAACAAAGGTAGGCTATTCTTAGCCAATCCGGAAAGCTAACGTTACTTCTCATTATCATTCTTCTCACTTTCAACGCGGGAATTCGAAATGCTGGTTTTCACTCAATCCCCAGAGATTCAAATGTTGGTGCCCCAACAAAAGAAGCTAACGAGGGATCTATTGTTTAAGGGCACCAACATGGCGGCGACCTCTTTTCGCGGGAATTTCGAATCTAAAAATAGCCTCATCTACCTCTGTGCTGGGGACCCAACCCATAACAGAGGAACGCTCCTGGTAATGGGCTCCTGCCAAATCACGATAAAACTAGACATGAAAAGAAGAAAGCAAGATGGCGGAATGAGGAAAGCCAAAACGCCCCAGACCTGGACCCAGGCCTCCGCGGTAAGAATGACCTACCAAATAGCCCACCGTAAACAAGGCGACAACTACAGAAGATACTTGCAAGCAAGTACCCTCTAAAAATTATCCATATAAATACAATACGTTGCAATACACAATAACAGATAGTATAAAGACCCCAATCAGAAGGTAACATAAATAGAAATATAACTAAATTAATTGATTATTTCGACTACATGTTTTTTAAACTTTTGATGATTTACAGAAGTGCCCTAATAATTTATTCCCACTTGCTATTTGTCTTTTCTTCTTGCAATGTATGTTTCAATATTATGTATTTATTTAACATTGGCTATAAATACTTTTCAATTTTTCCAAATTGAAATATTTTTTTGTTCGCCTAAAAATACAATTTTATATTGAAATTCTCTCGTTTTTGTATCCAGTGTTACAGAGAAATGATTGGAGTAAATGCTTTTCCAGTCAATTGTAATATCAGAATATTTATTCTGTAATTTAATTTGGGTACTTGGGAGTGTTTTTTAACTGTAACATACATATTAGCATGTGTTCGATGGACCGTATTCCAGAATAAGAATATATTAAATAGTCTCTGGAAATCACTGGTTCAGGCACCTTTTGCACTGTAAGCTACATGTGCTTGCTGACATAAGATATTCAGGATACATTTAGTATTCCAGTAACTAACACAAGCGATTTGTAGTGATCATTCTGTGTATTCTTATTCTTGAACACGGTCAATCGACCGCACCCTTAGATTCCTAGTCTGACTAAAATGTATGTAATATTTCAAGGTTATTGGTAAACAAATGAAAAAACCACATTGTTGAATTTTAATTATCAGCGGCAGACAAAGAAAAAAGCGAGAAAACGGAACACAACGGATTTCGTTTGACCATTTTCAGCTTTATTCAAATTAATACATCACAGTCAGACGGTGGAGCACGATAGGTTCCCACGATACATCTTGGCATGTTCTTAAAATATATATACTTTCTTACATACGTGTATCGAAATGTGTATGTATTTCAAGATTGTCCACGTTAGAAAATGACGTTACGGTCTGTACTCAAACAAAACAGCTATAGAGTTATTATGCGAATAATATATCGAGCCTCCAGTACTTTTCTATGTTTCACCAATTTTGTTTTGTTTTGTTGGATAGAAACGTATTCACTTAATTGTTAGGTGTGATCATTAAATCCGTTTATTCGTCTTCATAATATACTTTTGTCAATCATTAAATCCATTTATTCGTCTTCATAATATACTTTTGTCAATCATTAAATCGGTTTATTCGTCTTCATAATATACTTTTGTCAATCATTAAATCCGTTTATTCCTCTTCATAATATAATTTTGTCAATCATTAAATCCGTTTATTCCTCTTTATAACATACTTTTGTCAACATTTAATTAAGTCATGAGTCACGTGTGGGGTGAATGGAACAACTGGCGCACATGCAGTGCCACGTACGAGGGCGGCAGCCAATCACGTTCTCGCGCGTGTGTCAACTCTACAACCAGAATGCCAGATGGAAAAGGAAAATCTATAGGAAACAACGTTGGAACAAAACATTGTTACAGCGGGACATGTCCAGGTATTTTTTTTCTTCACACTTTGTATGGTAATCGGTATAAAATATAAAGATCATCTAACAAGTACAGTAGTCGAAACCAAGGAAATGGAAATGGACCTGTTATACTGGTCACTATTGAGACAT
The DNA here is from genome assembly GCA_030867875.1 of Actinernus sp. WN-2022. Taxonomy (NCBI): domain Eukaryota; kingdom Metazoa; phylum Cnidaria; class Anthozoa; order Actiniaria; family Actinernidae; genus Actinernus; species Actinernus sp. WN-2022. Next base: position 63,293,060 of record JAOWCC010001210.1, read on the forward strand.
ATGTTTTACAATTCATAAATGAAATGTGCCTGGAGTACCTTGCACTTGTTTTGTTTAAAACTCTCTGGTTTCGATTGCTGATACAATTCCTTTCTATTTTGTTTTCTTTATTTAGTCGTCGAGGAACGTGATAGCTGTTCTCACCATCCTCATAGTGACGTCAAGTGCATCAAAAGCGTTAGCTCAAACTCATGCAGGTGTAACAGTGGTTACCGTGGAAACTGATTGAATCGTACAGGTACTATCTTTCGTTATAATTTAAAGTCGTGAAACTAAAGTAAATATCATTATACAAATAGTTAGAGTATAATTTAAATTCAATGGATTTAATGTACGTTGGTTATGAAATAGTGGTTGCGTAGTGTGTACTAGTGTGCACTAGATTTGAAAGAAGATATTTCTCAGGCCCCATCTCCAGAGTATCTTACGAATCGATATATATAGCTAATACTCATGCAGGTGTAACAGTGGTTACCGTGGAAACTGATTGAATCGTACAGATACTATGTTTCGTTATAATTTAAACTCGTGAAACTATAGTAAATATAATTATACAAATAATTAGAGTATATTTTAAATTCAATTCATTTAACGTACGTTAGTTATGAAATAGTCCCGCACAGCGATCGATGCGACGGCTACGTACTGTTAATGTACATCTAAGGTTTTGGACGCGGTAACTAAACAAAACTTTCCCGGTACTAAACAGCTTTTAAATGTTGTATTTATTTTAACACCATCCCGCAATAATCTCCGCAGAACGCGTAAATGAAATAATAGTTATTCACACGGTTCGTGACTAGCGCACCATTGTCGCGTCGATCTCTGTACGGGACAGTAACGGGAAATCGTTCCCACAATGCACCCGATATGTTGATATGTTGGGACACCTCATAATTTTTTACAATTCGCTATATATATATACGGTTGCTTTAAGAGTAACAAGCGGTGTGATCTTCGCCATAATTACTTTGTAGAATCAGACCATTTCACTAGTTTCGCTACTGGTAAGCAGTAACGCATCAAACAACACCTTTCTTGCACTTCGAACAATGTTGTGTATTTAGCCTCTTGTAACAAGTGTAAGCTACAGTATGTAGGCTCTTCTTCTAATGAGTTCAAGGTTAGATTTCGCAACCACAAATCGTCTATGAAGACCAATAAGAAGACGTGTGAAGTGGCCACTCATTACAATAAGGCGCCACACTCGCTTAATGATTTTTCCTTTATTTGTATAGAAGCACTAGTTTGCACAGACCGTAGCAAGACCAATGATATTTTGATCAATAGGGAGGCATACTGGATTGCACAACTGTTTACATATCAGCCCCATGGTCTTAAAGGAGAACTAAACCCTAAAATCAACCCAACGTCTTTACAAAGATGTATTCTAAAGAAATAAGTTCTGATATTTTATTTTTCTGTGTTGCGCGTCTATGAGGAGAAAATTAGTCTCCAAGTTCGATTTTCCGCTGAAAAATCTATATTGTGTGGCGGCTCAATTCAGTGCAAATTTCCCCATAACGTACGTCACACATACCAAGGAAGAACGATCACACCTCTAGCACAAAGAAAGCACAATGGTCCGCAATTAGAAGCCATTAGGCCTGCTATTCAATGTAGGGGACGGCAGGCATGGCAAAACTAATTTATTTCCCGTATACTACGTCACAAATTACAAGACTTGAGCCGTCTGTACGTACCGGAGGCTGTGAGGAAGGTTTTCGGATTTTCTCTTGCTAGACGCGCAACACAGAAAAATAAAATATCAGAACCTATTTCTTTAGAATACATCTTTGTAAAGACGTTGGGTTGATTTTAGGGTTTAGTTCTCCTTTAACAAAAGGCAGGAGTTTAAATCTAAAAACCGCATCCAGTATAATAGCTAAATTTAGCAGACCGTCAGTAAACCGCACGCCAGTTCGTGCGTTTTCCGGTTTACGATTCATTTATCTTGTAATTATAATACAGGCATTGTCCTTATAATTAGTACCACTGAGTCACCTTTCATGTAAAACTATTTTGTTATTTTTAAAGCCTTTGGTATTCACACTTAGCTCTAGTATATAAGAATACCTTGTGACTTGGCAGGTATTTTTAACCTTTTTAACTGATGAAGGCCGAAGGCCGAAACGTTTTAGTATTTTTTTAATAACAGTCCTGAGTTGCTCTCGTTCACAGTTTTTATTCAATTTTTATAACAATTACTGTGGACAAGAACTTGGAATCAATTTTATTGATCTCTTGGCTGGACTAGCTGTTGGCCTGAAGACATTTGGACATTATATACATTTATAAAATAACCCAAAGAAAACGCGTGCTCTGATTGGTTGAAAGCCGTGTTTGCATGAGGCTATGTAAACATGGAAATGACGTCATACATTGTAGTTTTTCCTTTTTTTCTGCAAAAAATGGCGAAAATAACTGACTAACTTAAAAACACATGTAACTAGTTTTCTAAAGGAAGGTTGTTCAAAAGAACCTACGGAGAAAAAAGGCTAAATTGGACAGAATTTTCACAAGATTGAGTCAGTCGGAGCTCAACTGCCTCATTAGCAAACTCGATGAATTACGCACAAAATACACTACTTCTGTTAACGTTTAAGTTTAAATATTTACTTCAGATACTATAGAAAAACAATTATAATAAAATATATGTACTAGAAACATTCAGAAAATGTACAAAGTGCTAATAATTAAGTACACAAAGTCAGAGTGGGAAGGTCAATTGTTGTTTATTCAAGTACGTTTTTTTTCAAACGCCGGTGACAAAAACTACAGACACTGCAACTTTATAAGATATCATATATCACATTGAATCTGTAGAAATAAAAATATATTAGCCGTTTTGGTTCGATTCAGTCTATGAAATCTTTTTTTCATTCAGAGTGGGATGCTGGCAAGAAAATGTGACTAAAAAGAAATACACAAGCGAGAAGCTACAGAACTCTGAAGCTCTAATCTCGCACGGCTGCTAGCTAGCATCCCGTATAGACTCGAAAGTACTCTTAAATTTGGATTCAAAAATTGCATTGGAAGATACCCAAACGGTCATCTCCACATCAAAGTAATATATATAGATTATAAGCTCTAATCCGACATTCTCTGGCTTTCAAATATGATGCCTGACGATGGGAAATAAAGATCTGAAACAATACAAAGGCACAAACCTGCTAATCGAAGTTGTCAGTTCGAGCCGAGCAATTCCAAGCCATGAACTACAAATACTGGCTCCAAATATCCAGCAAGAGATTCCTCAGTCCCAGAATATCATGGCCGAAACAGGAACACTTTTTCCAGGCAGGACAAATTATCTTTTCTGTAATGCTTAATGTTTTTCGGCTGTCCAGTTCGTCTTTGAATTCGCAGCAGTTTTGTTTAAAGTGGTTTTCGTGTCGATTTTCGTAATCCAGGACGATTTTCGTTGCATGGCTAGCCCGATATGGATCAATACTTTGATGTTTTCCTATTATTTTGCATTTTTGTCTTTTAAAAAGCTAGTTTTGGGAGCATAAAAGCACACTACTTTATCCCGCCTCTTGTTCCATGCCGATTCGTACGCAGAGCAAACACGGCCAACTTCACAAGCGAATATGATTGACATTTTACAATATATGGAGAATTTCGCGTTTGACATTAACGAAAAAGTTTTTAAAAATCGTTTCGCGCTCGATCTTTCGTCTATTTTATAAAAGAAATAGAAAACGTTTACCATTTTTACATAGCCTGATGCAAACACTCGGGAAAGTTTGGGAGAATTCTCAAACCTTCGGTCTCGGGTTTACACAACAACTTGAGAATTCTCCCAAACTTACCCTCGTGTTTGCATCAGGCTATGTAAACATGGTAAACGTTTTCTATTTCTTAAACTTTATATATATATATATATATATATACAGTCGTTGCCGTTAAAGTTGTCCTAGACATATGCACATATGGATTTATAGCCTTTGTTCAGTTCGCACCTTTTACATAAAGAACGGTAATCAGCCGTGAACGCGTCCTTTGTATTTGGTAACAAAGAGCCACGGTGGTCTAATGGTTAAAACGCTCTTGCTTTCCAGTTCGAAGCCCCGAGTTCAAGTCTCAGTATCGGCATCGTATCTTTTTATTCTTGTTTTTGTTTTTTCTTGTTTTTCCCCCCTTGTTTTGTTTGTTCTGTTTCATGTGTGTTTCTTTTTGCAGTTTCTTTTTTGACATTGGATAAGAACGGACGCTGTAGCTAAAATAAAACTGTCATCCTGAAACGGTCTCAATTTTTCCCAGACTTTCGAAGTAGATAATTATTCCAGCACTGACTGAGTACGCCCAAATTACGCTATTTTCGTTTAGAACGGTGTAGCAATTCTGCTGATGGGTGGGTTTGAATAAGCTATTTTTTTTACACTGTGCCGGGCTTACATGTATATACCAGAATCAGTTTTGAAAATACTAGATACCCACTGATTCAAAGTATTATATCTTTGTTTAGAAGTAGGAAGCGATTTTAGCAAGTGTTATGAATTTCATTCGATTCGTACTGATTTTCTGAACTTAGGCAGACCGAGTGAGCGACCTCATTTGTTTTCGAGATTTCGAAAACATCGGCCGCGAGACACGGAGACAGTCCAGAATTATCTTTGAAACCCATAGTAATGCTTGCATAAGTTGACGAAGCTTTTTTCTTTGTGAAGGAAGAGAACTCACATGGAATTAAAGCCGTGTAACTCGGTGTAAGGTTTACGACTGTTTCACAAACGATCACAAACTTTTGAAGCTTCGCCATGGACGATGTGGTTGTTCAAAATCCAATAATCCCTGCGGCAGTCGACGCTTTTGCAAAAGAAATGTTCGAATATCCCCAGGAGCCCATTACCAGGAGCGTCCATCTTCCCCACTGTGTCTGTACCCCAGCACAGTGGTAGATGAGGCTATTTTTAGCATTGCGTTTCGAGCGAAAAAAAACAAAGGTAGGCTATTCTTAGCCAATCAGATAGCTAACGTCACTTCTCATTATCATTCTTCTCACTTTCAACGCGGGAATTCGAATTGCTGGTTTTCACTCAATCCCCAGAGATTCAAATGTTGGTGCCCCAACAAAAGAAGCTAACGAGGAATCTATTGTTTAAGGGCACCAACATGGCGGCAACTTCTTTTCGCGGGAATTTCGAATCTAAAAATAGCCTCATCTACTCCTGTGCTGGGGACCCAACCCATAACAGAGGAACGCTCCTGGTAATGGGCTCCTGATATCCCTTAATAAAAATATGTGGATGATAGGTGTCCTAGGCATTTCAAAGGTTAAAAAGAACTCCGTTCTTGTAGTCACGTTTGAAATAAAAGCTTTTAAGGGAATGCATTCGGGGGAAAAAGGGAAAAAAGAAATGAAAAAAAATTTAGGAGTGAAAAAAAAAACGCGATGCCGATTCTGAGGCTTGAACTCGGGGCTTCGAACTGATAAGCAAGAGCGTTAACCATTACACCACCGTGGCTCTTTCTTACCAAATACAAAGGACGCGTTCACGGCTGATTACCGTTCTTTATGTAAAAGGTGCGAACTGAACAAAGGCTATAAAGCCATATGTGCATATGTCTAGGACAACATTAACGGCAACGACTGTATATATATATATATATATATATACGTATATACACTGAAACAAAAAACTCTGCCAAAGACTTATATATATCATATATATATATCCTTTATATTTCCGTCAAACTCATAACATTACGTTTTTTTACAGGGAATGATGATAATCCAACTATAAAGACATATCGCAACGGCATTAAACGTGTCATGTAGATAGGCTGGTTGTGCATTGTACCTCCTGGTCATTACGATAATTTGTAAACTTTGGTATAACTATCGAATACCCCTGCATCTTTTCCCTTCTTGGTGTAGCCAGTGGCTACGGCTACGCGTCAGAAATAAGAAATGGGTTACCTGTGCCTATTTTTGACGTGTAGCCACTCGTAGCCGCGTAGCCACTACCATAAGTATTGCTTCGTTCTTTAAAACTTTGATTTATACGATGCGACTTAGACACAGGCAGGCAACCCACTTCTTATTTTTGACGTGTAGCCACTCGTAGCCGCGTAGCCACTACCATAAGTACTCCCAAAATATCCTTTGTTCATTTCTGTATTATATATTAACCCATGGCTAGATGGGTGCAAAAATTAGTGTGGTCGTACTAATAAAAAAATCAAAACAAATTAGTTAGGTTCAACACGGGTATTTTGGATCAGTTCAAAAGCCGCAATTTTCTTGCAATAACGATTCGGATATAATTTAAAGTCATTTCTGTTTTAAAAGATACACAAACTAATTCATTTTCATCTCGTAACACATTTTGCCCCGGGATCGGTAAACGCGTCATGTAAACCGGCCTTTAGATTATTGAGCAACTAAAGAAAGGCGACTGACCGGCTACCGCTTTTGCTATTGAAAATGTGTGATCAAAACATTGCAGGCCAAAATGGCAGAGTTTCACGGTTGAACTTGCTCCTTCGTTACCGTCAAACACAAAGGAAAACAAAGCCTATTATGTTTCTTTGTGTCTGACAAAGCAACAACTGTCAAGAAAGTTTGATGGAAATATAAAGGATATATATATATGATATATATAAGTCTTTGCAGAGTTTTTTTGTTTCAGTGTATATATATATATATATATATATATAATAATCAGAATAAAGATTATTTATTCTGATTATTAATATTAGGGACGGGTTTCTTCTCTCTATATACTTAATATATATTTAAAATAAGCTCGTATCCCATTCGGATCCTTCTGGCTATGCAATTCCTAAGTTGGACGTATGTGCCTGTGAATCAATAATGATCCTTAGGTTGAAAGCTTAGTTGAGAAGTTATGGGCTTTCCCGTCCCGAACCCGAAAGAGAAAAAGCCTGGGAAAACTCACGGTACCAAAAATAACCAAAGTCGGCTGCGTTTCCAGGGTGGTCGTCCTGATGGTGTAGTGGTTAACACATCGGACTAGTGTACCGAGGCCGTGGGTTCGAATCCCATTCAGGGCATATTTTTCTCTTTCACCTTTATTCTGATTATTATATATATATATATATATAATATATACAGTCAATGCCAAAAAGGTTGTCCAGCAGAACATAATATAATACTTTAATATCCATTGTTTTGGCCTATTGTTTTGGCCTAGACAATAGCCCAAAACAATGGATATTATAGTATTATATTATGTTCTGCTGGACAACCTTTTTGGCATCGACTGTATACACAGAGGATAACTGGATACGGTTACACTTTTGACTCTGGTTTAATGCATACAGTTCTGTTTCGTACAGGACGAACCTGCACTCTTCAGTGCATGACCAAAAGTCGACTACAGATAATATTTACAGCATCACAAATATCATATTACGTCCTTCGATTTCCATGGGGGGTTAATTACGTCATAGAAAACAATAGAAAATTAACTTCACGTTTCTCAGTAGAAATTTATCTTTGTCTACATTTGCTGATCAGTTCGTTCCGTTTGTTCAAAGTTGCGTTTTCTGGTTTGCATAAAATAAAGAACTTCTCTGTTATACATAAATTACATCGCTTCGTTATGTTTGAGTAGTGAGGAGCACGGCATAAAATATTCGAATGGATCCCACAAGTGTGAAACGAATTTAGAGTGTTCAAACACACGAGGGTCATACACTTGCCAGTGCAAGCCTGGGTTTTCTGGCAATGGACGAAAATGCTCAGGTAAAACATTTAAGAGCGGGTTTCCGTAAATATCGCCATAATAAAGGTATTCGGTAACTAGTTCTAGACATCTACGTTTTAGTTCGTTTAGATAAGTATTTTCCTCCGTTGCGATCTTTTCTATTCAACGACCCGAAGGCAGGCAAAATCGACTTGGAAGTGTCACCTTTATCAGCAGATTGTCTTGAAATAATAAAATATAAATATAAAAACAATTTACCGTTGTCAGATCCAAATTTGGCTTAATTCAGATTTCTTTTATTTATTTAACTCCACTTCACGCCATTTTGTACCGCAACATTTTATGCCAAATTCGAGAGCAAAAAAGGACATCCTGGTACATGTCTTACCTCGTAAAGATTATACTCTTTGGAATAAGCAATGTTTCTTCTACAATTCGGTCAAAAATATTTTTGGGTGAATAAAATTAATCTCTTAATTATAAGTGCTATGTGGATAAATCATACGATACGATATATGCCATAGCTTTGTGATTGGTTCCCTATTACTACAATATTTAACAATTAGACCCGCATACCGAATGGGCTATGAGTCAATAGCCCATTTGGGGCAGCCGAATGGGCTATTTAACTCGCAGCCCATGAGGGCACGAGGTCTAATTGTTTTAGTATAAACTAATCAGTCGGACAGTTGCAAATAATAGAAAGAAATACATTGAAGTTGAAACGAAAGTTATTTCATGAAAATGTCTGCGGTATTTCTTTAGCATGGGCTATCACAAATAGACATGTAGTTGGGTTCGATGGGTAACTAGTTCCTGTAAAAAAACTAGTGTTGTTCTTCCTGGTCATTGCATTAATCACATCACTGTACGCGTCATTTATTTTCATCAAGGTACCACCGACATCCATAAACGCAAAGAACACAATTTTATTTTCAAATTAGGCACTTTGGCACCTCACGGTATTACTGAACGCTTTTTCAGAATTCGCGTATTCACTCGCACTTAGATCAGCATGTTTCCTTAGTTTACTCATCAACAATTCATGTTACAACTATTCAGGTATTTCTATGATTGGCGAAATTTTCTTTGATCCCAATTGATCCGAGCACATGCTTCCTCAGCGGTAATCATGCACTTAACACTTTGCCTGGCGCAATTTTCTTTGATCCCAATTGATCCGAGTACATATTTCCTCAGCGGTGATCATGCACTCAACACTATATAAACCGTTTCCCCACCCACACTCTGACGAAGGGCTAGCGCTCGAAACGTCAGCTGCTACTTGCTTTCCACGGCAGTTAGCATACCTCAGTCGACTTTAGTTGATTATACAAGTGTCTATAATAGGGTAGCCAATCAGAATTATACTTCTCGCTGGCTGAGGTTCGAAAGAAGCGAGAAGTCGTTTCTCGCACACGGCCATACCTGGTGCGAGAACTGAAAGGCGAGAAAGATGGGTCACATGACAAGTTGTTTTCGTTGCAGCCATTGTGCAACCCACGGTTTTTAGAGGTCCTTTTTGTTTGCAAAATAACTCCTCGATTTGTAGAAATACAACAGTAGCTAACGCAAGAATGCCCGGAACAAGAGCTCCAAAGAGTAAGGAGCGAGATTTGTCCTCCCAATCTCACGGTAGCACTCATCGTCACTCTTCCGAACGGCGTCGTTCGCATTCAAATGAACTTAGACCTCCTGTGGGAACTCCAGGGGCCCAGAGGTGGTAGAAGACCACCAGTTTGGGCTAATAAACTATTACCGACGTACAAAAGAAACAAGAAAAGGAACTCGAGCAGCTAAAAGTTGCCGTCAAAAGAGGAACAGAGCGGAGTCAGAGTCCTGAACTGGACCACGTGTGGCGGTACGAATGAAACAAACGCCAACACGTTTATAAATCAGTCGAAGAGAAGGTAGACGAGACATTCTGCATACGGTAACTGAAGGTAAGGAATTACTGTCAGAACGGAATAAGCATCAGTTGTTGGCTGCTCCGGCTGGGACGTTGTTGTTTGTTACAAACCTGAACCTCTTGCATTAGTGTCGGACGACGAGAAGAGGATTAGAAAACTAGCTATCAAAGAAGGAAAGAGTCTTAAATCTGAGAGGGAGAATAAAGTGAAAGACAAAAGAGTATCTAGTTCTGCGCGAGCCACCAAAAGTCCAGTATTTTATCCAATCTAAAGAAACAGGAGATCAAATTCCCATCTCAACGCAGGGTCCAATTACAAACGTTACGTTACCGTCACGCCAAACCAGACATCACATACCTATTTTCGTTGCGGCCAATCAGGCCCTCTTGCCCGCAGATGCAGGGCAGCATACCAATTACCAACCTACCAGAAGAGGTACTAGCAGTTGGTTGTTGCCATTCGAAGATATCCATGCACAAGATACTGTTTCTGTTGATAGCGGAGTACGTGACAAAACAATCGGAAATGACTGAAGGCGTTCAAGTTGGAGGTTTACTGTTGTTAAAGTTTAGCTATTGGCTCAGACTTTGTGCTAAATATAATACAGTTTGGTTATGCATTGCCGTCGTTTCTCCGCCAACACAGATATACCTAAATAAACACAATAGTGCTATCATTAGCCTGTTAGGAGTCATCAAGAACTGTGCCGGTAAATGTCGCCTGATTATTGACCTGAGATATCTAAGCCAGTTTCTTCTTATATTGAAATTTAAATAGGAAGACATCTAGGTATTTTGTGAAATTATAATGCCTGGAGATTGGATTTACAACTTTGACTACAAAAGTGTATACCATCATATCGAGATATGTGAAGCACATCGTAAATATTTGGGATTTTCATGGCAAGTAAATGCTGTAAATAAATACTTCGTGTTAAACATCTTACCATTTGGGCTGGCTACTGTTCCATTCATTTTTACCAAGATTCAACGCCGCTTAGTTAAAAAGGATTTAGATTAATTATCTATCTCAATTATGGGGCAGAGAATGTGCTCGGATCGCTGAAGAAGTTCGGTCAGACATGTCTCCTCTGGTTCGTTCCTCCCGAAAGAGACGTCTGAATCCAATAGCCGATAATGCCGTCCAGTGACGTCAAGGCGGATTAACAATTTAATTCATGCAAATCAAACTGTCACGGCGGTAGTAAGAGTTCGTGAGAACTTTTTATTTGAGATTATGCCGACCAAAATAAAAGCCTTACCTATATTATATATCTCCATCCCATTTGCTTCTGAAGTGCCTCTTATGTTGTGAAAGCCTTTCCGAAGCAACAAATCGTTAAATTATATTTGGAGGCAAAGTACAGTTGATCTTTGTCTTTCCGTTGAACTTTCCCAGGATCTTTGTACGCGTGTCTCGCGATCTGCCGCTCGAATCGACACAGCTACGAGATATTACCTATGTAAATGATGCAACAGAAAAGTAGAAAGACATGAAAGGATAAGGGAGAATTTTCGAAGAAATACGAAGACTCTTTTACGGGAAAGAACAGTTCCTTGAAGAGAGTAGTGACATTCTTTACCACTGCGAGTCGGACGCGGCGCGATAAAATGTACATGTTTACAGGTTAGTCGGCCGGTTATTGTGCAGGACACTTTCAATCCATTTCCAGATGTTTTCCTTACGAATTCAAGGTTTTTGCCAAAGACAATCACTCCACTGAAACTCTCGGCTGATAATTATGATAATTATGCGAAATTATAGAACCAATCAAAAATCACTACCAGGTTTTCTGGTAGTGACGTCACTGGACGGCATTATCGGCTATTGGATTCAGACGTCTCTCTCGGGAGGAACGAACCAGAGGAGACGGCTGAAATTCAGCGTAGGTCAGACAGAGTGAAATCTGGATTTGTCGCCGTTCATATTAAAAAGTAACACCTGGCAGCTACCACAGGAACTCGAAATTTTGGGTTTTATCGTCAACTCGTTCACAGGAATTATTAGTGTTCCCCAACGGAGAATGGACTACATGACAAAACTTCTAGAACAGCTTGATGCAAATGACTATAATGTATCTGCAATAACTGTAGCAAAACTAACTGGGACTCTAGTGGCTATGTGGCTAGCACTCAGTCCAATTGTCAGTCTGTGGACAAGATCTCTGTACCTCGATATTAATAATGCAAATAAATGGTACTGTACACTTCGCATGAGTCAAAAAAGGAAGTTTATTTTGGAGTGTGAACATTTAAAAGCATCATGGGTGCCTAAGCCAAGACGTAATAATAATAATAAATAATAATAATTTATTACTTATATTGCGCAAGTTACATTAAAATGATCAAATGCGCATTACATATTTTAAGTAGAAACTGACATGTACACAGAATCATTGAAGTATATGGTAATAAAGTATTATATTGACCAATATAAAATTTAAGAACTTATAATTACAATGGAAGTTGATAAAATATCAGTAAGCTAATTTAAAAAGATAGGTATTCAGATGGCTCTTAAAAGTATTACTATTTTCAAGCATGCGTAGTTCCTCAGGTAAAGAGTTCCACAATCTAGGCGCAGCAATAACAAATGCCATATCTTCCAATGTAGTCTTAGTTCTGGTTGTAGGAATAGCAAGCCTACGACCTTCTGAAGATCTAAGACCATATGCAGAAGACTTAATATGCAGCAAGTCACTCAGATATGATGGCGCAAGACCATGGATCGCCTTAAAAGTAATTAATATAACTTTAAAGTTGACACGTGACCTTATTGGGAGCCAATGCAAATCATGCATGAGCAGTGTGACATGGCAATACCTCAGTGCGTTGCAAACAAGCCTCGCAGCTGCATTTAAGACACGCTGGAGCTTGTGCAGTTGGTTGTCTGGTAATCCATACAGCAAACTGTTACAATAATAGTTATAAACGAATGTATCAGAGATTTTGTTGCGTCTGGCAATAAATATTTACGTATGCGTCTAATATTATGCAGGTAGTAGAACGCAGTGCCACACAGCTTACTAACATGGCTAGACAATTGGGAGTTAATTGGGAGTCAATCCATGACCCCAGGTTTCTCACCACAGACACAGGTTGGATCTCTAAGGATCCAACCTGGATGCCCTCGATATTAACTTTAGCTAGATGTTGCCTAGTGCCCAGTATCACACATTCAGTTTTATTGTCATTTAGCATAAGTTTATCTGTGATCATCCATTCTGATCCTAGTGATAGTGGTTGGGGAGGTTGCATCGTGAGCCTAGGAGCCTTACGTTGCTAAAGGGAACTGGCAGCCAGATGAGATTCATGAAAAAAGGTATACTTTTCGAGAATTGCGTGGAGCCCACAAAGTGTTACATCCTTTGCAGACCAACCATAGGAAGGGAAGTACAACATAGAACTGACAATCAAAATGTTTCCCATGTACTTCAGTGAGAAGTCGCAATCCGGTTCTTAATTACGAAATTAGGGCCATCCATCAGTTCTGTCTCGCCAAGTCTATTAACCTAACAACACAGTGGATCCCCGCAACTGCGCAGTGAGGACGGAACATTAATAATACCCCTATAGTATTCCGCACACTGCATGGTGGTATCTTACCTGGCCTGATGGTCGCACTTTAATTTTATTTATAGTTAACCGGTTCGACATACCTCTAGCAAAGGACACGTTTATCTCGGCATCTAGGACTGGCTCTGCCTTTGGTAGTGACACTCCTAACTTCAGGGTGTTGGCCCTTCGTATCCGGCATAGCGGAAGACGTAATGTTCTGGGGAAAGTTCCTCGGGATGTCCTCTCTGTAGTGCGTCCCTTGTGACAATTATATTTCCATCAGCGCAATACGGGAAGCTGGTTGGTGCTGTACAGATGCCTGTTGGCACATAACCAACAGCCGGTTTGGCACTAAATTGAATAGTTGGTGACATTGTTAAGGGTTGCCGGTTGGCAGTATATACATATCGGCTTATTGTCACAGATATTGGCCAGTTTGCATAAGAAGTGGCTATAGTTGTCACATAACATATGCCAGTTGGCAACAGGCTAGGCCATTTTAGCACTGTATGTATTAGTAAGCCGGTTTGGTACTAAATTGAATAGTTGGTGACATTGGTAACGGTTGCTGGTTGGCAGTATATACATATCGACTTATTGTCACAGATCTTGGCCAGTTGGCATAAGAATTAGAAGTGGCTAGTTGTCACATAACATATGCCGGTTGGCAACAGGCTAGGCCAGTTGGCACTGTATGTATTAGCCGGTTGGCAATATCAATCAATCAATAACCTTTATTTTAACACGATAATTATTAAAGCTTACAGCTTGTGGGGTCGTGTACAACTAAATATATATACAATGATTATAAGATTATAATAATATAAAAACATCTATCGGACAATTAAACAACTACTGTCTAAATTTATTTACAATAATTAAAAGAAATAATGCTTTAAAGTTAAAATATGAATTATGTATATAAATATTCCCCTAGTCTAAATTGAGTAGTCTGCACTGAATTAGTGGAAAAGTTAAAATCTTTAAAAGTATCCATCTTTACTACTTTGTTTGATAGTGCCTTGGTGCATGAAGTAACAATGCTAGTATTCTTTGATATTAATGCTTTCCACAATGTTGAGCCTCTATAGGCAATGGAGTGTTTCATGTAACGTGTATGGAAACGTGGCGTAATAAGTTGGTCAGTAGCACGGAAATAATATTTTGGTTGGCGCTTTTCAATTATGCCTGACATAACTGTAGGTAACCTATTTAGGTAGGCTTTGTGAATTAATTTAACAATAGCTAACTTATAGTTATCGAATAGCGTTGACCATTTAGCGTGGTTTAGTACGTCTTTAGAAGGCATATCCCTTGGTAAGTTGAATATTATTCGTGCAGCCCTACAGTGTAATCTTTCAAGAGAGTTAAAATTATCTATACAATTACACCCTCCCCAGGCTACTAGCCCGTACGTAACGGATGGCAGAATAACTTTACAATAAAACGATTGTAGAATGTCTGTTGATAAAAATCTTGATCGCTTCAAAAGATCTAACTTCCCTGCAAAGTTCTTTTTGAGTTGGAGCGTGTGAGCTGTCCAGCTAAGTTTGTTATCTATAGTCATCCCTAGTAGGCGCGTCTGTGAAACCCACTTAATGACCGAGCTTCCTACATACACAGGAGCCATAGGGCCCATACAGCTATGGTGCAGGACCAGTTGGCACTGTAACATTCAGCTGATTGACAATATTGCATAGGGCCAGTTGACACGCTATATATGGCCGGATGATAATGGGACAAATGCTTAGTATAATATCGCGTGTGGCGTAATATAGAGCCAGTTGGCATATGGTAATAATAGCCAAAACATTACAATGGTTATTAAATGGGTGGTGGCAGTGCCCGATATATGTAACCAAGTAGCATAATGTAGAATGGCCAGGTGGCTTAGTGTCAGATGACAGTTGTCATATTTACCAGAGCAAATGAGCAAAGTCGAATAGGAAAGAACATATACAATATGATATGTATGATCTACACACATATAAACACTGTTTGTTCCGTTAGGCATGTTGATTGGCGATACTTGAAAAGAAATCGAACGGTGTTCTGCAGATCCATATATTCAAGAGTTGGCTGGGAGCATGAAGTCCACAGTACCGTAGGACAAAGCACCCCGCACTAGAGTTAAGTATTTGAAGTCATATCAGGCTTGGGCGCCGGATTGGTGCCAACTTTTAAGTAAACAGTCTCTTCTCGCCTTGCACTATGCGTCATACACCTTCGTACAGAGTACCAGATCGCTCTTTGTAATATCCGCAGCAGTGTACGGTGTCCGATGGGCTCACTGAAAAGCATGTGTTCCTTCCTCTATGATCATCCCCTTGCAAAACAGGTTCACGAAACAGCTAAACGCCTATTTACCCGTTGTTAGGAAGAAACTGTTGACCATCTCAAATGTCCGACCATTGTGCATGAGATAGGCTCGGTTTTGGTGACCTTGGGGACAACTGCAGATCTTATGTTTGATACTTCTCGGATTTTCAGCGTTTCGTCGTTGGGACGACCTGAGCAGATTACGGGCCAAAGACTTGAAGTTCTGCGATTCCCACTTGTCCATATTTTTAGAGAAACGGAATAATGACCAATATAGAGAAGAGTCTTGGGTGTTTGTGGCGCGATCACATCAGCGTACATGTCCAGTAGCAATGATGGCGAAGTTTCTTTCTAGAGGGGGTCACTCGCCATACTCTTGGCTTTTCAGAAAGATTACCAGGAGTCACAAGGGGGTGTCACTTCGATCCCAGCAAATGTCGTATTCTACAGCTATGGAGCTCGTGCGCGATGGGCTGACATCAATAGGTTTGATTGCTCAGGATTATGGCTTGCACAGTTTGAGGCCAGGAGGCTCTTCAGTAGCTGCCAAACTTGGACTTACTGACATACTTATCCGGCGACACGGTGGTTGGAAGAGCGACACTCCATAAGATCGCTATATTCAAGAATCCATCGACCCCCTTCTGCGGTATCTAAGGCCATGGATATTTAATTAATGTTTCAATGCGTCATTGTGTCATTGTAATTACAGTGAAAAACTAAGTTATTATGGTTTTCGAAACTTTATATTCAGTGAATGTGCGTATAATCAAACAATTATTCCACTCACTTTCGACATAATGAGCTCATAGCCGACTGAGCGTTGTGCGCCACCTTGGCCGTTATATATGAGCTCATATACGACTCGAGTTCGTGGAATAATTGTTATTGTTATATATCCATAAATTTTCCAGATATCATGTGCACTCAAGTTGGTTGTTTTATGGTCACCTGACAAGTAACAAAACAAGTTGTTGCCCGCCACGTGCTCAAATAGTGATAACTGGCTAGCTAAAGGCGGGAATGTTTGTTTACCAAAACTTATAGATATTCATCAAAAGCTTACCTTTTTCATGGAAAGAAAGCGTTTAAAATATAACCAGCTCCAAAGAAACAATTTACATCTATATCAAGTATGAGAGACATAAATTGGTAGCTAAAATAAGATGCAAGATGCAGACAAAATGCTACTAAAAATGCCGTAGCGACGCTGGAATGCAATAGTTTCCCGAAGAGAAGTCGACAAACTTCGCTTGTATCAGGTAGTAAAACTTATATCTAGTAAGTTTCCTGCAAATATATATCCTTTATACATTAATGAATGCAGTAATTGCTCCCATGTCTGTCATCGAAACGCTATGTGCATTAATACCATTGGATCTTACTCCTGTAGATGTGATAGTGGTCATATCGGGAACAGAACTTCGTGCACAGGTAAAGTTTAAAGGTTTATTATAAGTAATATCATGACAAGAGGGAATTAGTGATTAAATTTCCCCGCAAGCAGAATTTTAGAATATTTTAAGACATTAAAATATATATTATAAGTATAATGGGTAACTACAATGAATAACTGGTTCATGTTAACGCTATAGCTCTGTGTCGCCAGAGCAGATAAACTGATATAATCAACTAAAAATCTATCAAGGTATGCTAACGCCGTGAGAAGTAAGTAGCATCACATGAAAAAGTCAACGCCTCTTCTGCTACTCGCTTTTCACGGCGGTCAGCATAGCTTATTTGACTTGATTATACCAATGTATAAATTGTTGTGCTTAATTTTCATTTACAAATCCAATTGATTAAATAATCCAAGCAATAATTTATTGCGCGTTCACACTTGCCATTTCGTTAACCCAGGTAATAGCTATGTTTAAATAAGACTTGGAATCCACTTCCATGCATCCGACTGATATCCTTACGTTAGAACTACTTCAATAAATCATATATATTTTTGCACTGTATGTGACTATCCTTGGGTGATTTACATGTACATATATAAGTTAGTATTTAGCTGTATTATCTTCGGAAGAGACCATTAAAAAAATAAAATAAAATGAAAACAATTCAATTTGTTGATTTGTTTAACAATAGTTATAATAGGTGACTGCTAAGGCCAACGGCACTATTAGATATATTTCAGCCAGCCGAGGGAACAGTCGACTCTAAACTAAATTACAGCTAGAGCAGACGGAATAATGTTCGCCCTTTGGTGACACCGCTACGGAATTATGAACCTTCAACGTGCGTTCTACAAACAAAAAGACATTAGAGTGTCTGAGTTTGAGCCTCTAAGTGCATGCTGCCTTCAATTAAGAAAACGTAGGGCTTGCTTTTCACTTTTTGACATATAAATAAAAAGCAGAAATGATTAGGGTAGGATAATCAACATTATAGTAGCATTTTAGATAAGAAAATCATTAATTTGCATCGGAAGGATAAATCATGAAAAAGACCAAAGATAAAAGAATAAACTATTGCTGAATGTATCACATTTATATTACAGATATTGACGAGTGTTCAACTGGAACCCACAAGTGTGACACAAAGGCGGTGTGTACACATTCGCCAGGGTCCTACTCATGTCGGTGTAAGGCAGGCTTTTTTGGCAATAGACGAAAATGTTCAGGTAATGAAATTATTTTATATTTTACAACGTTTTTCAATAAACAATACCTAGATTTAAAACCGCCCCACCATATTAAATACATTATAATATCATCATATACACATATGTTTAACCAATTATTTCCAACACTGATCAGAGAAAGAAATTAATTACAACTGCAACTCACTACGTCAATAATTCAATAATATCATACATTTATACCAATGCATTTGAGCAAACTGTATGTTCTCTATTTTAAAATATTTACTGGCTACCTTATGGTTTTGTATGGAATACGGGTGAATATTTCACGAGAAATTTGTATTGTTTTGTATACAACGAGCCTTTAGCCTCGCTGGTTAGCTCAGTTGAGAGAGCACAGTATGTAGAGTGCGGGAGGTCACGGGTTCACTAGTTAGCTTGTGATGGGCACCTCCCATGCATCCCCACGAGAGTTGTATAACCCATAAGCGTTTTGCGTGCAGATTGAAGAAGAAATAACTTGGTCGAGTCAAATGGTTGTTCTTGCGGTTGTTTTGGGATTATTATCGCCGAACCCGGCCTAATAAAACGGGAAGTCGGGTTACAAAATTGGGGGCTAAGACAGGAAGAAATATATTTTTGCTCTCCTATCCTCTTTGCATTTCGCCAGGCCCTTTGTACTTTATCATCGGATCATTTTATCAGTACGTCTATAAAGTGCTATTAGAGGATATTCAAGGTCCAGCCGATCGTCCTTGTACACGTTGTATAACGCCAAGGGTTATTATCCCATCAAGTTGTCTCTCACCGGCAGAGAGAACCGGTATGCAATCTTTGGGTATTCAGATTATGGTCCGACTCTGTACCTGAGTAAAAATATATAAAGGACTCTCTTTTGGCGTAATTGAAATATATACCGCTTATAGTAGTTATTGGTTTGTGCTTTGACTATACCGTTTTGGAAGATTATGTGTAGAAAAAAATAATCGATTGATGAGATATTTATCGAATTTTCAATGACACAGCATTCGGCAATCGTTATGTTACTGTTGTTTATCGTACTAGGAAATTTGCTTTTCGAAATGTAGGTTTAAGCTTAAAGTCCCGTTAGACGTGTAACACTATATTTACGATATCATTTCGTAGCAAGTTGCTGTGAGATGTCGGACGTTCGCTCTCGTTTTCTTTTGTGAAGCCTTTCTCAACGCGACCGTATTTTGAAACGCGCGCCCTTCGAAAAGTAGAAGATGAATCTAATTCCCTGCAACTTGCATATAGATGGAGGGTTACACCCGCAATTTCTTCTAAAACGTCGTTTCACACCGGGCATGAATAACCGTAAAAACGGCGGGGTTGAGTGTAACATAAAACGTAAAAGTAACGTCATTTCCTTACTTCTACTCTAAATTTGACGAAATGTTGGCAGGTTGGTAACAAAGTAAGAATACATTTTTCGGGACAATTGTTTCTGTATTGTGACGTTGTTGTGACGTCATAAGAGATGCCTCCTTTTTTGGTGAAAATTAACTTTTAAAACACGTTTCAAAAATATTACGTCATCAGAAAGCTTTTATCAAAATGTATTAATTTGCCGAAAATTTGAACTTTCTACGATAAATATATTCAAAGTTATGGACGATTTACTATTTTTATGACGTCATTATTAGTGACGTCTTACATCAAACTTAAATCAGATTGCCGACTATAAAAATATTATTAAAGAGAATACTATGACTTGTGAGTGTTAGCCAAATGCATTTCATTGATAAAATTCCAAAAACATTGAACTGGCTATTTTCTGAGGGTACACAAATATATTTATGACGTCATAATGACGTATACAAAAAAATGGGGCTTCAATTCTAAGCTGTTATACTCAAAAAATCAAAATTCTAAAAAGAACACGTCGTTACTACTAAAGAGCTCTATTATTGTGCAAAATATGATGCACCCGTATTTCGAACTGTAAAAGTCAAAACAAGCGACATTTTTATAAATGGTTTTATGCTATTTATTTCCCGCCAATTTATGGTGGGAAAATTACCAAAATTCAAACTTTAATAACTTTCGTTTACTTCAACCGATCGATAACGGGTTTTCGATTATTTCATTCACATGAACAAGAGATTGTAAAAAGATATAATAAAAGTTTTTAGAGGTAATACAAATTTATAAGAAACCTATTAGAAAAGGATATATGACGTCATTGTGACGTCACAATGATGAATATATTAGCTTAACTTATCAGACTATGTTTTGTTTACACTCCTTTATACACCTACCAAAATTAATTCTTCTATGTCTAAAACCTTTAAATATATATAAAACCCGCCGTTTTTACGATCATTTGTGCCCGGCGTGTTATGAGATTCAACTAAAATAGGTTGATACATTACACTGTCCGGTTGTTCTTTATTTGTGGAAACTTCATTTAGTATCGATATAAAGTGAAAAGTCTCAGACAGACGGGAAAATGTTTTTGTGTGCCTCCTCCAGGGAGATGTGTATTTGTTTACATGTCCGATAGTTGGTGTTAATACCTTATAACATATGTTGGTTTAGGCCAAGGAAGGAAACACATAGAAAGCGATAACCTTCGGATCTACTAAGATAAATAGAGTAGCCCCTTCCTCTTCCAATCATTATAAATGCAAACTGTTCTTAATCAAAATATTTTAAAAATGGTAAAAAAAAAAAAAAAAGGTAAAAAAATCAACAGAAAGGGAAAGCAAATATGTATATATTATGGCAGTATGCGTTAAAACAATAACAACTTAAAATGAGGTTCGGTTATTCTTTATAACAAACACGCACAAATTATCGTTTTATATATTTTTAAAATCTCTTGATCATGAGAATGAAATAATCGAAAACTCGTTCTCGATCGGTTGAAGTAAACGAAAGTTATTAAAGTTTGAATTTTGTTAATTTTCCCGGATAAAGGTGTCGGTAAATAAATAGCATAAAACCATTTATGAAAATGTCGCTTGTTTTAACTTTTACAGTTTGAAATACTTGTGCATCATATTTTGCACAATAATAGAGCTCTTTAGTAATAACAACGTGTTCTTTTTTAAATTTTAATTTTTTGAGTATAACTGCTTAGATTTGAAGCCCCACTTTGTGTATACGTCATTATGACGTCATAAATATATTTGTGTACTCAGAAAATAGCCAGTTCAATTTTTTGGGAATTTTATCAATGAAATGCATTTGCCTAACACTCACAAGTCATGGTATTCTCTTTAATAATATGTTTATAATCGGCAATCTGATTTAAGCTTGAAGTATGACGTCATTAATAATGACGTCATAAAAATAGTGAATCGTCCATAACTTTGAATATATTTATCGTAGAAAGTTCAAATTTTCGCCAAATTAATATATTTCATAAATGCATTCTGAACTAATATTTTTGAAACGTGTTTCAAAGGTTAATTTTCATCCCTTATGACGTCACAAAAACGTCAGAATACAGAAACAATTGTCCCGAAAAATGTAGTCTTACTTTATTACCAACCTGCCAACATTTCGTCAAATTTAGAGTAGAAGTAAGGAAATGGCGTTACTTTTACGTTTTCTGTTAAACTCAACCCCACCGTTTTAAATCGTTGATGCGCGCAAGCGCAGAACACGGGTTATTGGAGTTAGTGGTCCAAGCTAATTATTCATCGTTTTATGGAGTGTAGATCGGTTTTTTTTTGGGACTAAATTACGGAATACAGGGCCATTTCTCGACGGATTTTGCTAATATAGGAAAACATGTGTATACTATTCATTTAATCCACAAGTAGAACACTGATAATTACAAATATATCGTTAGTCTGTAACAGCAAATGTGTGTATAATAAACTATTCCTCCTTTTGACGTTATGTGATTAGAAGTTTGGAAATTAAATATCTCTAACGCTTTGGCACGGAATTTAAATAAAGAATTATTGGACTGTTCGATTGATGATAATATAAAAAAATATTGTATCACGGTGGGCACAAATGACCCAAAAATCGCTCACATTGCTATATTTTCAAAATCAGTAAACTTATATATTTCTGAATTCCCATCATCTTGACAACAAAGAAATCGAAAACCCGAGTTCCATTAGCTAAGAGTGAGACAAGTTATTAAATGTTAAATTTAGTAATATTTCCAGCCAAACTTTGGCAGGAAATGTTCAACGTAAAACCATTTACAAAATAACTTATTCATTCATCTTTTAGAGTTTAGAATAGTTGCTCAATCGTATGTTTTTAGAATTCTCAATTTTTGGGAGGAATTGCTTTAAGTATACGTCATTACATACATTTTTTGACGTCATACATTTTTGAAAACGTCTCTTAGAAAATAAATATATATTTATGTTGTTGTGATAACATGCTTTGTTGCAAATGTATACGTAACGAAGAATTTGACCTTAAAAGGAGTCGTTCATATACAAATCCGATTGAACGTGAAGACGTAATTTCACATCAATATTAACTTACCAAAATGTCGTTAACTTTGAGGGAAAATTATCTTTTTTGCTAGTTTATACATTTTTGGCACGATCAACGTGAGCGATTTCAGGGTCATTTATGGCCACCGTGTATTTGTAAGAAAAGTACAATTTTTATATGAAAATGAATAAAGGGTCAGGGTGCTATTATGTATAAATATAGATAATGAAAGAGTATTAAAAGATGGACACGCGCAGTTTTAAGTGTTACAGTGCTAGCTAAATACCAAAAATAGTACTTTACAGGATTATAAGTAGCTTATATACATGTACATAATTAATTAAACATATATTGCACAAATACAGAAAGGCAGTTCATTAATTACTTATAACTAGTTGTTAATAAGACAATAAGTTATATTTTAATTTTATAATTAAAAGTTTTTAGTGATTCACGGAAAGATTTTGGTAGACCATTCCAGATTTCGGTTCCTTGTGAACGGATTGAGTATTGATAATAATAAAAAAGGTAATGTAGATTATATCTATGTCTTGTAAAGTGATCATGGATTTCTAAATTAAATTTTAAAAGGGCAGATAGAGATTCAGGTAAGAGGTTGTTGATGTGAGAAAAAAACAAAGCATGAAATCTGAAACTTATGAATATTATGGATGGTTAGTATTTTGAGCTCATTAATAAAGGTTTAGTGTGAGAACGAGGGGGGAATGAGTAATGATACGAATTACATTTTTTCTGCAATACAAAGAGAGGTTCAATATGCATATATGTGTGGGATAAGTAGAATCCCAAATAAGGGTGCAATATTGAAGGTATGGTAAAATAAGTGAATTATATAAAACTTTGAGAGAATTAAGAGCCAAAAATTGACGTGATTTAGTAATTATACCAATGGCTTTGGAAATCCTATTAGTAATGGCATGAATGTGGGGTTTCCATGATAAGTTTCGATGGATAATAACTCCTAAGAATTTAGCATATTCAGCTCTAATTGTATTACCATTGATAGAAATAATGATGTCTTTCAAATTTACTTTCTTTTTAGTAGGAAAAAAATATTATGAACTTAGTCTTATCAGGGTATAGGGTTAATTTATCAGCATTAAACCAAGTTGTAACATGGATAAGTTTAAGATATTCACAAGATTGGCCATGCTTTTGTGACTGTAAAAAATATTGGTATCGTCAGAAAAGAGGACAATTGATAAATGTTTGGAACTGTGGAATAAGTCGTTTATATATAAAAGAAAGAGAAAGGGGCCTAATACTGAACCAAAGGTACTCCACAACTAATGTTCAAGAGTGGAGAGTTAAAGTAATTAATTACAACATACGGTTGTTTATTACTCAGATTTTGAACCAGTTTAAGGGTGTACCTCTAATTCCTTAAAATTCAAGCTTATTTAATAAAATAGTATGATCCACAGTGTCAAATGCCTTTTTTAAGTCGATAAAAATACCTATTGTAAATTCAAGGCTTGATGAATTTGATCAACTAATTCAAGGACAGCCATATATGTTGCATGCTTTTTCCTAAAGCCATACTGGTGAGAATGTAAGCCACTAAATTTAGTAAGAAACATAGTAAGAACATAGGCAACCTTTTTCAGAATTTTGGAAAAAGTAGATAAGATAGAGATTTGTAATTTGAAAAGTAACTTACTTCATAATTTTTGTATATAGGTATTACTTTGGCGATCTTAAGTTTATCAGGGAATTAATCACTGCAAACAGATGAATTGCACATTTCAGATAAATAAATAATAAATAAATACATAATAAGCAATTTATATAGCGCCATTTCCACTAAATGACCAATGGCGCTTTACATCACTAATTCCAAATAACTTTACGATAATTAATATTTATATAGTACTAATATAAAAAAATACTTTAGGATAAAAGGTTAAAAGCTTGTTTAAAAATATATGAAAAACAATTTAGGATACAAGGTTAAAAGCTTGTTTAAAAATATAAGTTTTAACTCGACTCTTAAAAATGTTAATTAACTTAGCATCTCTAATGTCTTGTGGTAGTGAGTTCCATAAGGTAGGAGCAGAAACTGAGAAGGACCTTGCACCATATGTCTTGAGGTTGTGTTTTGGAACTTTAAGTAGATTCTTACATGATGAACGTAAAGAACGAGATGGTACATAGGGATTTAGAAGTTCAGTAATATATAACGGAGCAGTATTGTTAAGAGATGCAAGTAAGGAGATGCAAGTAAGTCGATTGAAAATTTGATAGGTTCAATACAAATGCCATTACAACCTTCACTTCTACTATTTTTAAAGGAAGTGGAAATTGAAGAGATTTCATCAGGAGTTGTTGGAGTGAAGAAGATACTGTTGGCGTAGTAGCCTAACATGTGTATTTTAAAATCAGCATTAGTTTTAGTAATGTTCTTAGCCAGTGATGGGCCAATATTAGTAAAGAAGTGATTAAATGTTGTTGCTATTTTAGTAGGGTCAGTATATTCACCATTTGAATCTTTCATAAAAGATTTTGGATTTAAATTGGATTGCTTTTTTTTATTAAATGACTGATTTACTTATTGACCAAATTTGTTTTAGGGATATGTATTGACTGATATTAATTTGTCATGGTAATATTTTTTCCTTGCCATTTTTATTAATCAGTTGTATTTATTACGGTAATTATTAATAAAGGAATTTGTCCTCCTACAAGAATTGAGAAGACCAGAAGTCAACCATGGCTTGGACTTTTCATGATCTTTTAATTTAACTATTTTAATGGGAAAGCATTGGTTATATATAGGTGTGAGATAGTCAATAAGACAGTCATAGGAATTCTTAGTTGAAGAGGTATTATGGATAAGTTTCCAATCAGTGTCAATTAATTTAGTGCGAAATTTGTTAAGGTTTTTGATCGGAAATATCAGTGTAGATTTTATAGCAATGGGTTTAAAAGGTAAGTTTATTCAACTCTTTTAAGTTATGTTTATTGTTAAAAATTGCTGGTTCAATAGGTTTCTGCTCGAGACTTTGCACTATTGTCGAAGAGGAAGACTTGACTGTTTACAAATTCATGTTGTCATTTCGTCGAAATTCACACCGCTCGTGTGAAGCACTGAGAAGATAATCCAAACCAATTCTCATATATGTTTTAGATCAATACTAACTTGAATCTAAAACGAAGCTTCAATGGATTCTGAATTATACCGCCTCACTAGTTAGCTCAGTTGGTAGAGCACGGTCTAGAGTGCGGGAGGTCAGGGGTTCGAATTCCGGCTGCGTCCTTGGACAGGGACGTATAAACCGTTGGCCTTGTCTCCTTCCTCTTCTAATCTATACGAGGGGGACGTGAAAGAACCTGTTGTGTTATTTCGAGAAAGAGTAGGGGATTGTCTCCCGACACAACAGCCTGGTATTGTGAGGTACTTACAATCACTCATGATTGTAAACTGCACGGCAGCACATTGCGCCACAATAGCAGTCCGTATCACAAAAATAACATTGTGAAGCGCATTTGGATATATTCATATAGAATTTGCGCTATATAAATGAATGTCAATGTATTTAGCTTTGTAGCTAATTGAGGACACTAGTCCTACGATTTTTATACGTCCCTATCCGAGAAGACGTGAAGGTCGAACAGTTTACTGTCAGTATTATGTAAAGGAAGCAACTTCTACTCAATTATTTTAAGACCCTGAGTGTTGGTCCGGCCGGGGTTTGAACCTGCGTCCGGCTCCACTCTCCTACTACAATCGGGATCATAGGCGGTTAGACGCGTGACCGATTATGGTGCAGATGGTCGCAAATCGACTTCTTAGCGTGAATAAACCACTGGAATTAGATGTCTGATAATGCAGCTCTGTTTCAATTTCACTGATTTCATTTTCTTGTCCAATGCCTTTAGCTTTGCCCTCGCAAATTCCATCGGAACACGATAATTCTTTGTAATCAAGTAAATTGCTTTGTAACTACCCAAACGCGGCCGCCACCCCGTGAGCTCTGGTAACAATATTATACTTCCCGTTTCACGAAAAATGAAACTGAGTTCGTGAAACAAAGATAAGGCAATCGATTTTCACATAAAAATTGTCCTGAAGTCGCATTGCACAGAGCCAAGCATGGGTTTAGCGAAAAAAATAAAATCACGGAAGTTATGACCATCTAACTGTGAAAATTCACGGGGGGAAAATCTAAAACAATCAATTTTCGGTATATCGTAAAACGCTGCTACACCTTTTGTGCCTAACCCAGACCAATGATATATGCAACTATGAAAGCACTATCCCAAATCCAATTTTCTGCCTAGATGACGTCATAATGACGTCATATGCTGACGTCATCAAAATATAAAGGTCCGTCTCCCCGGAGTTCCTGAGTGATTTATTTATTATTTTACTCAAATAGTTGGAGTTTTACGGCGTTTTAAATTCTACTTAGCAACAACCCAAAATAATCGGTAAAAAAAATATCCACAAAATTAGAACCTTTTACGGTACGTCAGGGGGCTTTTCTAAAATTTACTTTAAATAAAGGTCATAGGTCACATTCCATGTTTCCATGGAAACTGTCATGAAAACGTGTTAAGGTTGTGACTTTATCGAATCTGTCAAAGTGTCAAGAATATATCTTACAATCATGAAAAGATAGACCACCCCTCTTGATTTGCGGCGGCCATATTGAGACCGATGCCTTAACGCCCCTGAGTGGTAATGCATGTTGAGTTTTGATAAAAGATTTTAAAATGCACCTTTAGTTTTCAGTCATATTCAATTCAGTCACTATCAGATTCGACGACGACGCTTTGCTGACTTTGGAGAATATCGAATATCAAGCTCCCTGGGAGAGGAGAGGAGGAAGTATATATAATTAAAGGTCTAATTAGGTATAAATGTATGATACTATCAATATCTAAATATCCGATATTTGATAGTCCGTCGAAATTGCGACTCATGCCTTAACGCCCCTGAGTGGTAATGCGTGTTGAGTTTTCATAAAAGATTTTAAAATGCACCTTTAGTTTTCAGTAATATTCAATTCAGTCACTATCAGATTCGACGACGCTGTGCTGACTTTGGAGAATATCGAATATCAAGCTCCCTGGGAGAGGAGAGGAGGAAGTATATTTAATTAAAGGTCTAATTAGGTATAAATGTATGATACTATTAATATCTAAATATCCGATATTTGATAGTCCGTCGAAATTGCGACTCATGCCTTAACGCTCCTGAGTGGTAATGCATGTTGAATTTTGATAAAATATATTTTTAAATAGTGGTATGAAATTGATTAATGTGATTATGCCATGGATATGATTTCATAAAATATGATATATGAATAAATTATGTATGGGAACAATATATTATGGAAATGGTTTATTTGAATATTGAGTATAAAAATATATATCTCTTAAGCTTAAGTATATAACTATAACCATTATTGGTTAAACGAGGTTCCCCCTACCCTTTTTTTTTTTTTTTACAAACAAATATTTATTTATTTCACCTAAAATATTTGTAATTTATTTATCTAAAATATTTAGAGTAAACATTATGTGAAAATACTTTTACATTAAGGCTACACTAGAATTGAATTGCCAAGCGTGTATTTCTGATTAACAGACCCCTTCTTCAGGGATTAGGAAGTCTGTCAGGACCTAACTCCCAGAGGTGCTCTGAGACGGTCGCGTGTTTCTGCCTCGGGCCCAGGCCTAACTCAACACGCAAAAACACACTGCGAATTGAATGAACCGGTAGGATTATTTGGCTTGTTTATATTAAGTGGACAAGGGAGATTAAAGACCCAGGCCGGACCAATACGCTTTGCGCGCCTCTGTTTTTGTTTTGATTTTCACGAAACCGAGGCTTCTATTGTTTTCGCCTCGCGTGCGATTCCCTCTGCTTGCCAATCGATCAAATGCGAAGTACAAAATCGTCCTTCTATTCACCTTTGTCATTTGTTTGTATGTCTGCAAAAACGGAAATGAACTCTTCGTTATCAACCGAGTGTTGATAGAAGATTAACAACATAGTTAGAGTGCTTGCGGTTCCATTGTTGCAGGCGAAGTAAACATCTGTGAGCATCAGGCCGGAGAAATGAAAGTTTAATTTCTCTTGATTCAGTCACTGGACATCGTCGGTGTTTACTTTTTCCTTTTACTTACCAAGAACCCATAATAACAAAGCCAAGTGCAGTGCCGAGGAACGGAGGAAGGGGTGCTTGTATAAAGTTTTGCCAAATGTATCAAAAGACAGAAGCAAATGTGAAAATAAGGTAAGCTAAATAAGGCAACTTGTTTTAGCACAATCTGTCCATTTTTATGTTGTCCTAATACTAGTAATAGAAATATCCTTTATGGGAATTTTTAAGATTAAATAAGCGAAAAATGTTGAGCAGAATATCCACTGTCATAGGAAGAGTCTGTGAAATGCGATCACTCATTACGCGCCGAAGTGCCCGCTGTGTGAGAATGCAATCATAATCTGACATAAAAGATAAATCAGCACCAAGAGCTCTATTGATGTGCTTAAGAATGTTGGCGTAATTTAAAAGGGACCGATAAGATGCTAACGAATGCGCTAGAAATGCTAAATAGGCTAAGAAAACGCGTTTGGTCACTGGAAAAGGATTGAAAGAATAATAATCGCAAAACGTGACATACGCTTTAAGCTGGCTACGCATATTGCGTTTCGTTGACTCTTGATAGGCAAAGTGTTGAACTCGCTCAGCGTACTCAAACAATGGTCGGGCTCTATCTGCAAGAAATTTAATGTGACAAAAAAATTATATAAGCATAAAATCGAATAAATTATCCGAAAACATGACCTCCGTGAGGTCGTGATCTAAGGCATAATCATCGAAGAACTGCCTCATAGAAATATCTAAGTAATAGCGACTGAGTAAATCTGCGACAAAATTGTCTTTGCCTGGTACATAACGAACAACCAGTGAAATGTTGCTGATTGAAAGATACAACCAGAGCTCGCGTAAACAGCGCTGCATGATCACGTTAGATGAAGAGTTATTGTTGATAACCGCAACACAAGTATTGTTGTCGGACAAAAGCTCGACATTCAGGCCTTGAAGCCGATGAGCCCACAGTTTAATCGTAACAACAACAGGCAGTAGTTCCAGTACATTGATGTGGAGAGACAAATCCAAAATACGAGGAGGGAAAACGTGACGATAAAACTCTCCAAAACAGATCGCACCACATCCTGTCAAACATGCGTCAGTAGCGAACAGCTCGGGGTTTGCTCGGTAACATTAGATGGGATGACGGAAACGCCATTGTAATTGTTCAACAAGAGAATCCACCATTCAATATCCGCACACATGTCGTCGTTCACCCTCCGGACCGATTGCCGTGAATCAATAGTCCTCAAATCATTAAGTAATCGGCACATATATACCCGTCCTGGACGAACACAAGCTGAAACGTACGACAATTTCCCTAATAGTGATTGCAAGTTCCGCTTAGTGTAGGTAGTCTGGCTTAACCAGTGAGATAACTCAGAATGAAGTTCTTGCACGCGAAACTGAGGAACAGTTAATGTCATTGCTACTGTGTCGATATCAATTCCCAAACACACCATACGATGGCACGGTGGAATATCCTTAGCGGCTGAAGCAATCAAACCGAGTTCGTTGAATAATTCATTCATGCGCTGGAAGGCTGACTGCGAAAGTTCCGGGCGTCTTACAGCAGCACCATAAAAATCGTCAATATACACATCAACTAAAATACCCATGTTGTTAAGAATATAGACTACGCTTTTATTAGTGCGTTGACATCCTAGGGTTGATGACCGAAGCCCAAACGGGAAGACAGTATGGAAATAGAATTCACCATTGACTTGCAGACCCAGTAAGTGATAATCCCCTGGATCAATGGGGAGTTGTCTATAAGCGCGACTAAGGTCCTTCTTAAACACATGGCAACCATTTCCTTCCTCGTTAATAAATTCGACAAGGCGGTCAATGCCAGGCAGACGAAGCTTGAATGGTTTGTTTAAGTACGTATCTCTCGCGATCCCGTCGTTGACCGAGCAACCCTCAGGAAAACTAAGATCGTGTACGACGCGGAGCTCGTCGGAATCACGTTTGGGCACACAAAGAAGCGGATAAATCACACAATCAACATTAAAAGGATTGTACGCGAAAGGCCCACAAATGGCATTGTAACCAAGTTCTTTCTGTACATAAGATGTCAAATAATCAATGTTTTTCGTAGCAGATGGATGATTCGTGAATGTGGAAGATGGTACTAATCCGGTGTAATTAATCGGCCAACCGTAACGTAAATACTCAATAACAATCCGGTCATGGTAATTTTCGAGGTAAATGTCCCATCTGTTCAAATTAAAGTTGGACGAAATGGGAATATTGGCCCCGAAATAGTTAGGGGTACTGTAAGCTCTGACTTGATTAGCTAGAGCGACCGCATCTAGTCAGTTCTTCTCTTCTGGTCTCGAGGGATTGGCAAATAAGCCTGGAATGGGGAAACGACGCTTGGCGCAGGTCAGCATCGTATGGTCAGCCTCGCAAACACGGCAGCGATGATTGGCTTTGTAGCTAGCATCGGTAAGCGCACAGCTGCACTTCCCGGTATAATTCCAATCCTTGCAATACGATTCCTTGGTCTTGCCCCGGGTTGGTTGGTTGTTACGAAAAGTACTAGCTGATCCCGACGTCGACGGCCGCAATTCCGCGTGCGTAAAAAATGTTTGTGCCCGATCTCTTATTACCACAAAGTTTTTGTAGGATAAACGACCTGTGTCAACCGCGTTGTGGACAGACAAATGGAAATTGCGCACGCTGCTCCAGGTATATGCTGCGGCGCGCTCCATAAGCAGTTGTATGTACGCCATGTAGCGCTGTTTCGCGGACTCTGGCTGAATCATCAGAAATTCAAGAAAACCACAAACAAACTCTGCAATCTCGAGCTTCTCATACTCGATTTTACCTTTTGCTGAAAATAGAAACTCATTTGGTAGGAGCGAAGGAGCTTTGGTGGTCTTTTCCGCCTGACGCAGTTGTCCCAGTGTCGGTATGCTGGATTGAACTCCAGTTTCGTCGTGTAAGGCTGCGAGGGGCGTAGAGGCCAGAAGGTGATCCAGTGAAGATGGCGCCATGTTCCTTGCTTCGTTTTTTGCTGGACTGGCTTGTGTGGCATTGAGCTTACTAAGTTCCAGTTGGGTACGCGTTACCTCCAGCTGGAGTTGTAAGTTTGAATGCTTGAGCGTCTCCAGTTGGATTTGCTTGTCAATGGTAACTTCAGTCTGCCACGTGGCTGTAGTGTTAGCTTGGCTTGTCGATTGTTTGCCCTTCTTTGGACTGGCTTGTGTTTTGGGCAGCATTGGGAATTGGCCATCGAGTTGAGCCGATAGATCTTCAAGAGCTTGGCCCGTGATGTAAACATCGGATATGGCCGACTTAGATTTTCGTGAGCGTGTGGCCATGATGAGACGAGATAACAACGCGATTTGTAACGACTAGCAAAAGTAGCTTTGCAACGCAGGAATGACAAGTCCTGACAAACGTCCACCGCTGTTATCCTAATCTACGTGGCGCGTGTACTAGAATTACAAGGCGTGTTCATACAAAGTCCAGCGCTATAAATATACAAGTACTGTTGCACAATGCAAGTGCTCATATTACAAAGCACTTATTACGATCATCTCAATGGCTTCCCATTACCTTCCAGTACACACATGAGCTGACAGTCTAATGGTATTAATTAACTATTTTGACGAATCAAAACAACCAGTTTAAATTGAACCCTCTACCAGTCCAGTAGTCGTGTCATATTTGAGGTTGCTTCCTCTTTTTCTTTCTACAAACAACATTATTGTACCATTCTTCTATTTGTTTCAGGAAATGTGCATGCATTGTTTTCTTAAATAAGAGGAAGTATGGACTTTGCCAATAAATTGACAATAAATAGTCACCACCTTCAGATTCACGTCTGTTGTATATATGCAGATAAATGGAATTGTGTGCTCGAAGAGCATCGCCTCCTACACTTTTATTACTAAGATTATTTTGTGTAGATTGGGACATATTTTGAAGGTCGACTTGTATTATGAAGACTGCAAGGCTGATCGGATGGCTGAAAGTCTAATGCCATACCTGTGTGTTTGAAAGATAAAATTATGGTATCCGGGTATCCCCCTACAGCACAGTAGCTATATGGGTTTCTGGACAAATTAGACTAAGAAATCAGTGATCAATATCATCTATATTGTTGTTTTCACTTTGAATACAAAAAATCAAGTGATTACCAACTTTGTGTTGAATATTTTTAGCTTGTTACAGACACACAGACTATATTACATAACTAATCACGAAATGCTGGTAACTTGATTTTTCAGTATACACAAGCCTTTAGGCATGTGTATACACATACAAAGAAAAATCGTCACGAGTGGAATATTCATGGATTACCACAAGAAAACATTGCATATTAACTATTATATTCCGGGGGGAGAGGGGGGGGGGGGGGTACTCCCATTTAGGCTATACAGGTATGTGCCGCTCGACAGGGTATGGCTTTTGACAATTCTTAGTCTGGAACAGGGTATATAAATCAGTTTTGGTCTGGAACAGGGTAGTATTTTTTTGGAAGGGCCTTAGGACACTTTGAGTTATCGACGTTCCCTTGCTGCTGCAAACACAGAGTCCATTTATCTGTGTATGATTCGAGTGGCGAGTGGAGCACGTCTCGTGTGTATCATATCGGGCACTAGCCTGGTCTGGAACAGGATATAATTTGCCATTTTGCCTGGGTATGTTTTTGCTGTTTCTAGTCTGGAACAAGGTACCTTTTTTGCCATATTGTCTGGAACAGGGTCGCAAAAATACAATTTCATTGTCTGGAATAGGGTAAGGGTTTCAAGGGCTCAGTGGCACAGGTTTATCCCATGCCAATCTAAATAGCGGTAAAGTACTGTGACCTCACCTGGCACACGTGCTGCATCACAGATTCCAGTTTTCCTTAAAAAATATTGTGATGAATGCACATACAGCACATGGTGGTGGAAAAAACATTTGATACAACCTGTGGGATACCGCCAAATGTGCAACAGCTTTCCAGACTTGACTCGCTGTATTTTTCATGGCATGGGGTAAATATCTATATCCCTTCTGTCAGGTAAATCAGAAATATACAAACAAGAGCCTCTTTTGAGTCTAAACTTGGGCCTGTGAACAGGCCTCGGTCAGTTTGGGTAGAATGTTTGGATACTTAATGCAAAGTAGAGGTAAAATGGCAGCATGTCAAATAAATAATATTGGCCCTAAGATAGCCGATTGGTTGCCAGTGAAATATTGGACCACAAAAATGTTTAACTCTGTGGTAAGATAACACTGATTCTCAAAATCAATAGTGGGGAAAGATAACACTGATCCTCAAAATCAATAGTATTTTTTTAACCTGGCAACATTTATTTGCCAATATTCTACTGCCAGGAGTTACATGTACCTTCATAACACATGTTGAAGATACGAGTAATGATTGAAATGGTGACAGTAAGAAGGGTGTATGAAACATTAGGTATTTTATTTATTTTAGCACTTTTACCAAAACCTTAATGAAGTGCCATGTTTAGTTATCTTTTTATAATGTTGTTCTGATTTATTTTCCAATTAGTACTACTGAAATACCAAAACAAATTGCATAACCATTCTTGCTGCAGATCCCCCTCCCTTCAGTAGGTAGCTGGGATCATGTATTATATGACTACAAGGCCAGAAATGAAGAGGAAAGATGATAAAGTTAATATGATTGAAGTTTTGTGGATAAGGTCAACATGTCATTATTTTAATCTCACTCCAGTATTTTATCCCTTTTTCCTAAAACTTGAAACTATAGAGCAGTGCCCTTGTTTGAAGCAATGATATAATCCTGAGGATTGTGGCTTTTTTTTGGTAAAACATGTCATTCTGTACTCTAATATTACAAGTTACAAATGCACTACACTATGCTCATTAAACACAGTTCTTTTTTTCTAAAATCTGCATCCTTATAGTTCAAAATTTGTAGTGCTTTGTTTATATATACTCCATAGTTAGAATCAACATTTTTATAAAACTACTTTGCTATACTGTGAAGTTTCTAATATTGTCCTTCCCAACAGTCTCTCAAAATATTTGGGTGGGTGGAAAGATTCTTGGCTTTCTCACCTACAATATTTTTACTATAAAATTCATTCCTATTTGCACAGCAGTACTATGTTTCAACTATAATAATTAATTTAGTTGTAAATTTAGAAAAGTCTCTGGTAAATTGTTGACAGTACTCTGTCATTTTACTATTCATTATAGTTTGTTGTTGCTTCAGTTCAGTCCGCCGAAGGCAAGGTCCACATACATGTAATTCACAGACAAACTCCCACATCATGCCCATCGGCCCGAAAAAAAATACGCTTAGCAAATCCACTGCACTTCTCCAGCATTGACTTGCAACATGTCAGGATAGTGAAATGAGTGCCAGTGGAATCTCTTTCGGTGAATCACTCGATCAGTTCATAAGATCACCGTTGATGACAGTGGCACAGCACAACGCAAAAAAACACTAATACTTTTCCCTGCAAAACCCAGATGTGGCTTCCTCTTGTTCTGACGGTCAAATACAGAATTGCCGAACAGAACCAAGGTAACGTGGTCTTCCTACCGACGGTTCCGCCATGATGCCCTCTTCATAAACATACATCACATCCTTCGTAACATAAATTTCACCTACATTACGACGTAAATGTCTTTAAAATGCTATAGAAATGATGCCTTACAATTTGGCAACATGTGAAAATAAATGTACTGAAAGTCAGATTGGAAAAACGGCCGATGGAAGTGGATTGCACAGAGCGATCGAAAAGAGCGCATTTTTCGACTCTTACAAAAGTTGGCGGCCAGCGTCTAAGCGCGCAAAGCGTAATGGTCCGTCCTGGGACTTTAAGTTGACAAGAGAGATAAAGTTAAGTATACTAAAATATGTTTTACTTACTTTTTCGTGTTTTTCGTTAGTAGACTGGTTATGTTTAACTCTTGGCTCTTGTAGTCTTGACCCCCTTGATCAGTCTTGTGCTATACCTTTGGACGTAAATTAGTGTAATATAGGTCTAAAAGTTTTATATGTAGTTAGTTATGTGACTTAATAAGAGATAACATTGAGAGCAATAAGTTAAGTGTCAGAAAATTAGGAATTTTGGCTTACCGTAAACATGAGCTGTTGTTCAAAAGAAAACGGCTGATTACGATGACAATTAACAAACGTGAGGATAATACGTTATATTTTACGAAAGAGCTGATGTCAAAGGAAATGATCATTTAAAATAGAGCGAGCAAAATGATTTGAATTCAAGTAGAGCGAGCAAGATGATTTAAAAGTTGTACAGGTCGATAGGTTTTAATTAAATAAAATGTTTACAAGGAGACATTAGCCTTAGTATTGTTGTTCATTGTTTAATGTTCCTGTGCTTAGTGCTTGTGTACTAGCTTTAAGTTGAGATTTAATTATTATTAATAAGTGTAGTTGGGGTTTAAAATTGACAAAAAGTACTAAGTGTTACATGATTATTACTGGATGTTATGTGTGGAATATATTTTAATTAATGTTTAACGACTGTGGATGGTATTAGTAATGTGCTGCTGAGAGTAAATATGATGCAGTTTAGTTGGACTCATGTTTTATATGATATGATATGATAACATGGTTGGTATGGTTGCTTGGTATGGATGTTATGTTGTTGTGTGGGTGATATGGGTGTTATGTCTGGCTGTTATGGGTGTTATGATATGGTTGGTTGACAGCTGGTTAGCCGACATGGGTATTAATAATGTGATTAATATGATGTTGAGGCGAAATAAGTATTGAATATGGCTAATTACGGTTGGACTCTAGGGCTACCTGGTTCCTTCCCTTATGGATCAGTTGTAGGTTATGCAATGTCCTCCTCGCAGAAGGGCAACCGAGATATCTGAAACGGTCCAGGCTAGATGGTACCGAACCCTATTACTAATCAACATTGGTATGTGTATATTTGCTTGTATAAGACAAGCATTACCAATTCATACTTATTTCTTTCTTTTGTGTATTA
Organism: Actinernus sp. WN-2022; assembly: GCA_030867875.1. Classification (NCBI taxonomy): domain Eukaryota; kingdom Metazoa; phylum Cnidaria; class Anthozoa; order Actiniaria; family Actinernidae; genus Actinernus; species Actinernus sp. WN-2022. The sequence continues at coordinate 63,329,638 of JAOWCC010001210.1, forward strand.
TTATCTTATGTGTATTGTATTTATATGTATGTGTTTATGTGTCAGACTAGTGTGTATTACATGTAGATTATAGCGATAATTTGAAGAGTGGGTTATTATGAAATATATTTAAATAGTGGTATGAAATTGATTAATGTGATTATGCCATGGATATGATTTGATAAAATATGATATGTGAATAAATTATGTATGGGAACAATATATTATGGAAATGGTTTCTTTGAATATTGAATATAAAAATATATATCTTAAGCTTAAGTATATAACTATAACCATTATTGGTTAAATGATGTTCCCCCTACCCCCCTTTTATATTTTATTTACAACAATTTATTTATTTCAATTATTTCACCTAAAATATTTGTAATTTATTTATCTAAACTATTCTAAATATGATTAGAATACCTAAAGTTTAAACAAGCCATATAAATAGTTTAGCAATCAATATATTTTGTGACGTTTTCTGGCAAAATCGGATAGCGCGTGGGACGTAGCATCAGTAACTATGGAGCGTCATAAGCATCACTTATATCAGAAGTAATTCCTTATGATCATACTTCCATATTTTGTTATACTATAAAATAAGTATTTTTTTTAAATTATCTCACGTGACAACAACAGCCAAGAGGCTTCCGCATTTAAGTAAAGCAATAAATTATGGTCTAATGATGAACTGTGACTGGTTTAAGCCCTATAAACGTCGCCATGATTTTTCTGTGGGAGTGATTTATGTTGTGCTGATGAATCTCGGTGATGAATTTGCCTAGACAGGAACGGATTAAGCGTGAAAACGTTTTTCTCGTTGGCATAATCCCTGCCTTAAAGAAGGAACCATCATCACTTAATTAACGAATTCCTCTGACCAATTGTTGATGAACTGAAAGCCCTATGGAATGGACAGCGCTTTATAACTAGTGCTTCACCTTTTTATCCGTTACAATTTCCAGAAGCCTTGTTGTGTGCCTCATCAGGTATGTTTGCCGTTACTCGTTCTTCCGTAATTGATTGGCCAGTGTTCTCTAGGTTATTATGTCAGTGGAAGTGTTGTAGTTTAAACAAAGCTGTCCTTCTTCATCTCGCGGTTCAAACTAGCCTGCTTGAGTTTCGTGGTATTCAAACCACAAATGACACTAGTTGTAGCATACGATATTAGGTTGAATTTAAAACATGAAAGACGAACAACTAATGGCTGTTATTAAAATTTCTAATAAAATGTTTCGGCCTTCCACCTTCTTCAGTTAAGAATAGATACAAAATGGTTAAAATTACATTATTTTCCAATCTATGCGGTAAATCTATTTGTACTAAACGAGAATTGATTCCCGTGAATCAATTCACGTTAATTATGTTTTCTGTACTGGGGTATCTGATTGGAGCGCTCGCCTTCTCCCTTTATAGTCGCATGGCCTGAACATGAGGCAAATGTAATTAAATTTCGTGACTCATTGAATTAGCTTAAGTAACTGGTATGCATAAATTATGCTATTATATTATTACATTATGCGTTATTTATTTAAATGTTTTCAGTATTGTCAATGCTAATAATCACGGTTGTACCGGTAAACAAATGGAATATATGCCTACTCAGCCATAGGTCAGAGATGCTGCAAATATGCTACTCTTTGAAAAGCATACGACTAATGCTAATAATAGATTAATAATAGATTCCCAGAGAAAACCTGAAAAAGGAATGGATTAAAGAAATAGTGTTACTTGACGGAATAATTGTGTAACAAAATATTTGCATGATCGATTGCTCGCGATATGGCTCGATGCACAAGGGAACCTCCATGAAAAAGAAGCATGAAGTTTTAAGCTGGCAATGAGAGAGATAAAATGTCGTAATTGTATTAAACAGAACATTACATGGACGCTTCAGTGAAGATAAACTCACTCGTAAAAACAATTCCCAGCCGTATCATACAACTTTCCGTGCAACAACCTTTTTTCTTTTCAATGTACACGGTCTTGCATATTAGAACAATGTCTACACGTTAACTACCGCATTGTTCACATCAGCTTTCGCGGCGAATGAAATGCGGTCATTTAAAACGGTCACCTTGTGTGGTCCTTATTACCCTGGTAATGTTTACAACTTCTCCGCTCAGACCAAATTCTCACTAACTCTTTCATATTTTATTATGTGGACTAGATAGAGATTATTACATGTTAAGAGCTTGATATCGTATTTATTCACGAGGTTTTCGTATCATATCGCGAACGTGCGAGTGCGTGAGCGAGTGAGCGATATGATACGAAAATCGAGTGAATAAAAACGATATCAGGCTCTTAACATGTCATAATTTGTTTATTATACATTTAAAGTGAATACAATAACACAAAATTAAGCATAACCAATTTGTTTTCTAAAAGCAATAGTACAGTGAAGTGATATATCACTTCACTGATATGGTTTTTATTCACGGCTTTATCACACGGATATCAACCCCAAATGTGTAATAAAATATTTTATCAGAATCTAAATGTTTCGTAGTATCCATATTTCACTCACTCGTCGTATTTTGAACAACAAAGTTGGCGACATGTTAATGAAAATCACAGAGGAAGATCCAACGAAATGAATATTCTGGGCATGTAGGAAAACCAAAAAAAAAGATATGAAACTCTGTTAGGATTCTCTCGTCTGCGATAACGAGACAAGAGAACCCGAAGGAAATATGCAAGAACAGCTTCGATAGTTCACGAACGAAGTTTATACTGACTGTAAGTAAAATGTATAGTTAATTAAGAGTTCTTAGAGCAGTTTTATTGTCCATGTAATAAAAATATAATTACACAGTGCCCTGAAGATACATGTATGAAGTTGATCTTCTCAAGTCCAAAACCTTTCACACATTCGCTCCTCTCGGCACTCTTGAAATATTTCGACTCTCGAGGATATAAACTTCATATATTCGCACCACCGAGTAATTTCCTCTACCGTATAATGTTTTGTTCATGCATACATGTACATGTACATTTTTCTAATCTATTCTAGATAGACGCGGATATTCGGGTTCCAGCCGATCGTTCTTGTACTCGTTGTATAACATTAAGGGTTATTATCCTAACAAGCTGACTCTCACCGGTAGGAAGAACCAGTACGCAATCTATGGGTATTCAGGTTATGGTCCGGCGTTTGGAGGTAGATATGGATATGGATATGCAAGCGACATCTACATCTCTAACGACGCAGCAAATAATAAGCGTTCTTACACTAACCCCTATTCATACCACGCTCCCCCTGGATGTAGTTATCAGGACGGCCGATGCTCCTTCTTAGCTGGTAGCTTCCATGGCCACTTCACTCCAAGTGACGTAGAGGTGTTTTATGAGACCACAACCTAATCACAGCATTATACGTGTGTTGTTAATTGGCAAGTTGAAGGACTGTGTTATGATATGTACTAGTTCTACCTACATTGCAGTGAGGGGTTTGAGTCAATACCACTGAAACTACTATTTGTAGAAATAACTGTGCGGATATTTAACAATAATTCACTGAAGTCGAAGTGACTGTTGGTGAGTGTTTACCGAGACGAAGTCGATACCAGAGAAATTAAAACTAGAGGTTAATACCAGAGAAATTAAAACTATAGGTTAATACCAGAGAAATTAAAACTAGACTATCATAGTCATACTTCTGACACTTTATCAGTTTTACAAGTGCGCGTGACAGGATAGTTTTGTGACAAACATGTGTATAATCACGTGCCGCTTAAAGACCCAATATCGAGCCAATATCGCTTTGCGGGCGTTTGTTATTATTTTGCTCCGGTTTTTTGAGCTGGATACGACATCAGCATCAATAACGACGCTGGAAATAATAAACGTTCTTACAGTAACCCCCATTCATACCAACTTTTAATAAAAGGTCATGCTCCTTCTTAGCTGGTAGCTACACGTTCACTCCGAGTAACGTAGAAGTGTTTTATGAGACCACCACCTAACTACAACATTGTACGTTTGTTGTTAATTGAAACGTCGAATGCCTGTGTTATAATATGCAGCAGTTCTACATACATTGTAGTGAAGTGTTTATGCATGTCAATACCACTGAAGTTAACTATATTTAGACATAACTGTGGTATGCATGCGCTATTGCTGTTAATATTACTGCTACATACTCCCACCATGAACTATTTTAATAAGAACGTAAGTTACTTTGAAAACACTTGTACAAATATCCCAAAGAAAGAGCTGCGACCAATCTATTTTTGACCAAGTTAATATTATTAATCGGGCTGCTTGTGGAGAGCCCGAGTCTTAAATTGGTCTTTGTCTTATTTTAATTTTTACCCGTTGTCGCAAGTGAGAAATTACATAGTAGATCCATTACTTTATATTGCTATCCTTGTGGAAATGAGTCACGAACAAGGCTACCGCGTGTCCCGTGGAGCCAGATCTCGGTACTTTATTTAGCTTTTTTCGACTTCCTAATCACTTTATTGTTTTTATCCTGCTGATCCAAACAAATCACAGAGGTTCAGCACATCACGGTTACAGCACGGCTACGGGCATGCCGTAGTTTATCCCACTCAAACGAAATCTGCTCTATCCATCAAGTTCAGTGATCCCTTCAAGTGGGCGAAACAAGTAGGTAATCCTCGGAAATCTATATGATGGTCCGACGTTTGGAGAATGGTATAGTGATATCCACATCTCTAAACGACGCTTTAAATGGACTATGTCTGCTATTTTAGCATCACTTTGAGACGCTGAAAATTACATTCAAACTAAACGAAACCAAGAAACTGGTGTAGATTTATTAAAAGCGTGCTCCTTAGTAAAGTTAAGCTAAAGAGAAGCTAACCAGACAACGTTAACGGTGGCGAGAACGGAAATTGATTACGATTATGAAAATCGTGAAAAGGTTAGGCTAACGTTTTCAAGTTTTAAACTATTATCATTGATAATATTAGCTAATGTTTCTACTCTAGCTTGCTGTCTCTTCTAAAATTAACATCGTTTTGTATCACTTATATTAGTATATAGTGTATTTATCTGATAATCAAAAAATTCTACATTATTTAAGTAAAAATATTCCAAATATATACGTATACATACGAAACTCCCCTGGGTGTAGTTATAATAATAATAAAGGTTTATCAGACAGCATATCCATAATTAATTGAAATCCTGTTTCTTAGCTGGAACCCGCAATTTCATTCCAAGTGACAGAGGTATTTTATGAGACCGTCACCTCATCATAGCATTTTATGCTAATTTCTTATTCACAAGTTGAAGGACTAAAGTATGCTATGCACAAGTTCAATTTTATTAAAGAGTTTGAGTTAATACCACTTCTATTTGCAGACATTACTGTGAATTCAGCTATTATCATTGATGTTATTGCTTCAGACGCAATACTGGGGCAATATGAGTGGAAATAAGTGCGACACTCAAGCTGTACAGAGATATTTATAAGTATGCATTACGTTCGCACTAGCGGATCTCTTAAAATAACAACTCACCCGTAGTATAACGTAAATCATATTTTGAACATTGTTCCTAGAGTAGATTCTTTACAATACATTTTTTATTTGAATGCCGTACCAAAGAGATAAAGAGCTTTTAATTTCCAAATGCTAATTACATGACGTCAAATGATGCATTTGCTCGTGATTAAACGTATTTTGCTGATATAGGAAAACAAATTTGTATAAGTGTTATTTAATCCACAAGTAGAACACTGATAATTACAAAAATATCGTTAGTTCTCTCCTTTGACGTCATGTGATTAGAAGTTTGGGAAATAAACCTCTCGAACACATTGGCACAGAATTTAAAAAAGTAATGGGCTATTCCTTTGATGTATAATTAATATTTGAAAAACAAAATAATAGGCATTTTAAACTACGCCAATTCAATACGAATACGGGGTGCAACTGTGCAGTAATCTCATTACCAGAACTTTCACGCTCAAACAAAATCCGATCTTGTTTCTTTCAATCAATCAATAATATTTATTTAAACACGATAGTATTAGGTGTTGCCGCTTTCGGGGTCGTGTGTAAAACGTTTAATTATGTAACTAACTAATTATCTAACGTTAAAAAACTCCTATGTTATTAAATTATTCTATATTATTAAAATTCTAATAATAATAATAATTATAATTACATTTATACAGCGCTTTTTCCTACAAGTCCAAAAGCGCTTTACACCTAATTAAAAACTACATCTGATTTAAAAGTTACAAAGTTACAAATACAGTAATATTTAAAATTCCTAAGTTAATTAAAGTACAGTAAAGCCATAAAACAATATTAACACTTTTTGCTCCAAATTGTCTTTCTAATAATTACTTCAGTTGTCTAAATTAGTTTTCTTCGAGAGACTGGAGCAGCAATTCAAATAGAATAAAAGCTACCCGAATTGCGGGATTGATTCATCTTGTGATATCACAATTGAAAGCTACGGGATTTTATTGTAGTAGTTTTGTCTTGGGAGAGAGTTGATTCATCTTATGACGTCACAGGATCCACGACAAGTAACCAAAATTAGGGATTAAATGTCAGCAATTTTACAAAATCTGCAAGATTAATACCTTTTTGTGAGAAACAAACACAATAGTACAATATAATTTTTTTTGACATGATACTTGCACTTTAAGCTAAAAGCCATGATTGAAAATTACAATAAATTATCGATATCCGATGAATCAATAAAAAACGTTCTTAAAAAGGTATGTCTTAAGACTCTTCTTAAATAGCTCTATTGAAGGACTAGATTTAATGTTAAAAGGCAATGAGTTCCATAGCTTGGGCGCACATACAGAAAAGGCTCTATAGCCGTACGATTTAAAATTAAATGGTGGCGCCTGTAACATTAACTTCGATGCAGATCTCAGGCTGCGTTGTGGAGCATAAGGCTCTAATAGATCACACAAATAAACATTATGATAAAAGAGTAATGTGATTTTATGTCAAGGAAGTGTCACATGATACTATGCAGGATAGGGTAGGGATAGCTATAGAGTAATTATGTTACCAATCAGAGGAAGGGGGCGTGCCCATCTATAGGTTAAGAGCATGTTCTGCCATACAGGCGGTCCTTCCTACTCTGACCAGCTTTGCGCCAACATCATTTCTAGATCGATCTCTTTATAACTAGCAAATGACGCGGCATAAGAATTTAGGACATATTGCAGGCGCTGTAACAATTTCTTAGGAATACCGTAGAGCAAAGAATTGCAATTGTCAAGATTTGACGTGACAAATGCGTGAACTAAATCTTGGCTATATCTACACGTAGGAACTTTCTAATGCGTGATATGTTCGTAATAGCATAAAAAGAAGATTTGCAAATTTGCATAATATGCTTGTCCAGTGAAAGAGTCGTGTCGAATATGACTCCAATGTTCCTCGCAGAATTTGAAAGCCCAACAGATGCAGCAGCAACTTGAATATCGTCCAAGATTGGAGCGGGACGATGCTTAGCGTGGAATACCAACATCTAGTTCGTCTTATCATCATTAAGTTTAATGTTATTATGCAGCATCCATTTATCAATATCTGTTACATATAGGCTTCCACCTTAAATCGTGCACGGTCAAGATCACCCGCAACAGATGATTTAAAACTTATGTAGAGTAATGCGTGTCGTCGGCGTAGAGGTGGAATGATACTCCATGGTGTCTCATTATATCACCCAACGGCGCTGTATAAAGCAGGTACAGTATTGCGCCCAGCACAGAGCTACGAGGAACTCCGCAGTTCAAAGGACGACTGGAAGAGCGCGCATTGCCAATTGAAACGAATTGCATACGTTCAATGAGATAGCACTTGAACAAGCGTGAGCCTTGCATTCAATGCCAAATCGATTAGTGAGACTTGCGAGTAATATTTGGTGATTATAATATGCATATAATAAATACAATATTATCGTAAGCTATAGTCATTTGAGAGAGTCATTTGTACAGTAGTTTAACTAACTATGTTCAACTTATTCATAAAACATAGTGTGTCAAATTTGGCATGTCTAGTAAGTACTTCAATTCAATACATATCACGCGAAAGATTAAAAATAATTCTAGCTGCTCTACAATGTAGGATATTTACAATGACTTAAAGTTATATTTACATGTTAAACCGCCTCACACAGGCCGAACGTATAGGTTAACAGAGGGTAAAAATATCTTAAAATACAAATCTAAAAGCAACTGTCTTGGTAAAAAACCGACTCCTTTTCAATATGTTTAGTTTATTTACAAATCCTTTCTTGACTTCAAATACGTGTCTGACCCAGTTTAGTTTGTCATCAATTGTGACACCTAGCAACCTGGAGTTAGTCACCCATTTAACTCTATTCTTTCCTAATATTAGTTCGTTAAGAGGGCCACTGAATGAGCCTCTATATATAGGACCATCGGCGTTTCATACTTCATGGGGTGTGGTGTTAGTGAGTTAATCGAACACCACCTACTTAATTTATAAAGCGACGCCATCACTTGGTATACGGTATTACCAATGCAGTAATGTGTGGTGTCGTCGGCGTACATATCTACTGTTCCAGATGTGTCTGCATTAGGCATATCGTTTCTATATAATGTAAATAATATTGGGCCTAGCACAGATCCTTGTGGGATTTTTTACATTATTTTAGCATAGTTTGATTGCTTTCCGTTGATGACCGTAAATTGTCTTCTGTAAGGTATAATTCCTTCAGCAGGATAACATACTTCCATTTATTCAAAAATTAGTTTGTAGCTTCTGTACTAGAATTGCGTGGGAGATGCAGTGAAAGGCTTTCTGGAAATCAATAGATGTTACCCCTACCACGAGTTTAGTGTCAATCGCAGGTCTCCAGATCTCTGCTAGCTGCACTAATAGGAGCTCCGTTGAGTGCCCTTTGCAGTAATCGCGCTGCTTGTAAGTCCACTGCTTGATACCCTCATATCATATATCCGATGTTTTTCTTTTACTTTTCTCTGATCTATTCTAGCTAACGGCTATTCCAGGTCAAGCCTATCGTTCCTCTACACGCTGTATAACACCAATGGATATTATCCCATCAAGCTGACCCTCATCGGTAGTGATCAGTACCAGTACGCAATCTATGGACGTTCATATTATGGTCCGGTGATTGGAGGTGGAAAGTATGGAGACATCTTCATCTCTAACGACGCAGCAAATAATAAGTATTCTTACACTAACCCCGAATCATACCAACCTCCTCCTGGATGTAGTTATAATGACTACAAATGCTCCTTCTTAGCTGGTAGCCAAAATTTCACTCCAAGTGACGTAGAGGTGTTTTATGAGACCACCACCTAATCACAACATTGTAAGTTTGTTGTTAATTGGCAAGTTGAAGGACTGAGTTATGATATGAACTAGTTCTACCTATATTGCAGTGAGGAGTTTGAGTCAATACAACTGAAACTACTATTTGTAGACATTACTGTGATATCAGTTATTTTCATTGACACCAATTACTTGAGAAAACAATCAGTGAACCTAACCTTGACATCTGAAATCAAGAAAGTATGGCATATTTCTCAGACAGCGAAATTATGAGAAAGAAAGGCCAGAAAAGTCAGGAACTGCCTCGAAGACCTGCCTGCATAGTTTTACATCAGATCGTCTATGAAATCGGGCAGTTGCAAAGGTGAAATAGTGCAAAGCAAAGTAGCACTTATTGGGCTGCCTTTAAACGTGCTACTACTACTACTACTACTACTACTACTAATACTAATAATAATAATGGACTTTAATTCATTGATAACATACATATCATATGTTACAATTTAATATAATAAAATACGGAACACTAATTATAGTCTAAATACAAATACAATTATGTATACATATTAAAACTTTGTAAAATCACGCTTTAGGAATAATATGTAATGTTTTTGCATTATTTCTCACGCAGTCACTGTAAAGCGTGGCTTCCATTTTGGACTAGTATTTATCCTTAATGAGCATGCGCGGACGCCATTTTGTCTCGTATTGCCGGTAACACGTAAGGTTTCGGTAAAGCTATTGCTAGTTTGCCGGTATAAGAAAAAGAAAGATCGCAAAACAACAAAGTTATGTATACCTTATTGTTACATAGCCATAAGTTTTCCAGACACAACGCACGCTCTCATTGGCTGATTCAGGGTCACGTGGCAGTCATCAAAATCCAATGTTTCCCGCGCGGGAAACATTTCATCAATTGTTGCCCGCCACGTGATCACATCGTGACAGAATATGGTGTGATGTGTCGCGCGCGCCACTCGCTAGCCAAAGGCGGGAAATATTTGTTTACCAAACGTTCTAGATCTTCATCAAAAGCTGACCATTTTTCGTCGAAAGAAAGCATCCAAAATAGAACCAGCTCCAAAGATACAATTTACATCTTTATCAAGCATGAGAGAGATAAATTTGTAGCTAAAAAAGGATGCAAGAAAGACACAAAACGATACTAAAAATGCCGTAGCAACGCTAGCAGCGTTTTGTGTTGAAAAGCAGCTTCCCGAAGAGAAGACGACATACCTCGCTCGTATCTGGTAATAAAACTTATGGCTATATAACAAATCACTTAATGACGGTCCCTTCGGGAAACGGTGAGTTTTGTTTCCCCTCGATCCTCGATGTTCCCTTCGACTCCGTCTCGACTCCGTCTCGAGAAAACAAAACTCACTGTTTCCCTCGGGGCCAGTCATTAAGTGTTTAATGTTATACAGCGAGTATAGGAACGATCGGCTGGAGCTTGAATGTCCGCCTCTACCTACAAAAGATCAGAAATACATACACACGAACAAAACAAGTATATATAATATGTGATAACAACTTAAAGTAAGGGCACAGCAACATAGCGCTGCAATATTACCAGCAATTGTTGTTCACACGGTGCTATTGCGCACAATGTTGCCGAAGTAGAACTCGATCCTACCGTTGGAACATTGCCGGCAATGTCCAATCTTCAAATGACGTCACGCATGTGATTAGCATATATTTAGCGACATACACATTGTCGCAAGATTTTGGCAATCATCCCTGACTTCGACATGAACAAGTATAATGTTCCCGCTCTCCAAATTTATTCTTATTGCACAAAATGACTGACGGAAGACTGAAATTTTATAAGGCACAAACGCAATGACCAGGAAGGTTAAAGTGGCGAGCTACAGGTTTGACGAGATCCTTGCTGTTAATTTTAACATCTAGCAAGTGTTCGCGAAATCGATCTCCTGATCTTCGCCCTGTTCCTCTGATGTAGAGTTTGTTACAAAGTGTGCAGGTGATACAATAAATAACATTATTGGAAGTACAATCAAAATGATCAGTGACTTTAAGAGAGCCTTTAGGTACCTGAAATAAGTGTCGTAGATTGCGTTCTACTTATTCCATCTACCGGTGAGGGTCAGTTCGATGGGATAAATACAGCGATTACATGAACGGCCGGTTCGACCATGTAGATTCCCACATTGTAGTTTAGATCAGAAAAAAAATATGTAATAAATGATTGGATGTGTGATTAGTGTCTATGAAACATAGACATGTATACTTATTCTTTTGTCATAATTGTACCATTCTTGTACCATGCATGTTCAATAAGGTTTGTTTTTCATTTAATAATTTATTCACCCATTCATGTATACCTTATTATTAGTATTTATTGTAATCTTTAACCCTTTCCTTCCCAAATAGCCCTACAGGGCTACCTGTGGCACGTGACAAAAATCAGTCAGGCGTTATATCGTATTCCGAACTTGTTTTGGGGCCTGGGTACTAAATAAAGCATACGAAGCCATCTTGTTTGTGTTTCCTTTCTTTGAGTGCAATTTCCGGACTTTGAAGCATTGTTTTGTGATTTTTTCAACACAAATGTTTACTATCAGGGTATTTAAAAATGGCGACTGTTAGGGAGAAGAGTCATTTCACACTAGAGGAGGTTTTAGAGCTCGTAGGGGATGAAGACTCGCCAAATTCACAGGATTTTGATTCCTCTGAGTCTGATCTTGAAGACGATGGTGTTTCAGCAGTGTTTCCTGCTCCTTTAGAAGAAGAAAATGACAGTTCAGATGAAAATTACCAATCTACAGGGGAAGAAAGAGACTCTTCTACCGAATCTGAGGTTGATCTCCAAGAAATTATCAGAGAACAGCGACAAGAAAGGTCAAGACAGCTTCGACAGCATATTGCTAACACTCGTGGTGCTAATAGAGGTGGTAGAAGGGGAAGAGGGGCAAGGAGAGTTCGTGGAGCTCGAGTTGCTCGTCAAGCTCTAGAAATCCAAGATGGCGGCCATCAATATGTTTGGACAGAGGAAGCAACAAGAAGGACTCTGAAACAATTCACTAACAGTGTTGGGCCAGCAGCTAGAGGTGAGAGAAGGCAAAAGAGAGATTTATAAGACAAATTACAAGACTTGAGCCGCATCTACATTATTAGCGGAGGTTGTGATGAAAATTTTAGGATTTCATCTTCCTAGACGCGCAACTATGTTAACATAGAAAAGTAAAATATCAGAACCAATTTATTTCAAATACGTATTTGTATAGACATTGGGTTAATTTTAGGGTTCAGTTCCCCTTTAACAGGAACTAGGAACCCAGATGTAAGAATATTAAATAGCTTTTAGGGTTTTCAGAAACCTTAAAGAGGACAGGCCATGAATCCTACCAGCACTCGATGCATATCTGAGGGATACAACCTATTTTCAACATTCTTATTTTGTTCAACTTGAATCATTTCTAAACCTAAAACACTTTGGGAAACAATTTCTTAGACTGCCATTGTGTTGTAGTAGTAGTTTATTGTTTAAACACGGAAATTCTAACAGCTTCACGATGATTTCCATAGATACCGTGTAATTAAGTAATACAATAAATTAATGCTAGACTAAATATATTCAAAATACTCAATAAGACAACTCTACGTTTATAAACCTAAATGCTAAATACTAATCCAAAATATATTATAATAAAAATACTAAGCCTTTATAATTAATTATATGAACTACTAGCTAATGAAAGCTACATGCATTTATTCACCATCAAGCAGAGTGGTAGTCGCAATTTCTTTCTTAAGGGAAACAACAAATTTAATTTCGCGTAATCCAGCTGGAAGCTTATTCCATAACTTTGCACCATTATATGATAACTCTTTCCTACATTCAGTTTTTGGTTTAGGAAGGCAAAGTTTGGTGTCGCACCCTCGTAGATTATAGAGGGTTAAGCTGCCAACTGTGTTAAACAACTCGGCAAGACTGGCTGGTGCGCAATCATTTCTAATTTTATGCATGACAACCGCTTTATGCTTAGTTCTTCTTTCATCTAGTCTATCCAAGCCTAGGGTATTTAAGAGTAGGCTGGAACTTGTATAGTACATCGGGCAGTACTGTTGAATAATTAATCTAAAGCGGAATAATTATAATCTAACGCATGAGCAGTTCGCTTTAACGATACCTGATTGGTTGTTCTTTAATTGTTATGGGAATACTAATGTCCCAAGGCTGATAAGGCACCCGTCAATCAATGCCAGAAATAACGTGATGGCGCTAATTATTAACAATAGATGTCCTCTTCAATTGAACCAACTGTTCATTACGCCTGATCTTGAGTTAACGATGTTTGCTAAAGCCTAAAGCCTATTCTGTCACTGAACGGTTTTCGAAAAGGTTTGGCGTGTAGTCAGTTGTTTTACTGCTCGCGAGAGTCATAACTGGGCAGTAATTTGACCAAACAATCCTGTTGCCATTTCATCGTTTCATAAATATTTTGTTTTAGAGTACCAGTGCTCTTTATGTGTTTTTTTAGTTCCATTTTCACTTTCCATCAGGATTTGCTTTGAATTCAACAGGCGATAGCTTCACACGGCGGCTTAGATCTGAGTCAAGACGACAAGGCAATTCGTTTCGTCCTTCGCTAGTTTGACTTCTACAGCAAACGGAAACATGAGAAACATCTCATTCAGTTTTAAAGCTGAAGAAATTCAAAATCCGTTTTGACATCTGTTTATGACGCGCCAGAGCTTTCTACGCTGTTATGTTAGTTTTCATTTTCACTTTTCAAACGCCAGTTCTGAGTGAAGACAACAACTAGATTCTTCCTTTTGGTTGTTGACTTCTAGTGCACAGAGAAACACGAAATTGGTCTCATTTTAAAGCTGAATGTTTACAAAATCCGCTTGAACATTTGTTTATGATGCGCTATCGAGTTTTACGATGTTCTGTTTTTCAGCGCAGTCATTTTTCCAGCGCAAAAAGACACTTAGCCAACTAAAATTACAATCACAAAGGCTCGTGTGACTCGTCAATTTGCAATGTTTCATTAGCCGGCATGCGCTCTATTGTCTATAGTGGAGGAGCTTAGAAGTCAAGAGATGCCTCGCGGGAATTCTGAAAATCCAAATTTGGCAAGCGAATTTGAGTTTCAATATGTCTTCTAGAAAGTTTGATTTCGATAATACTAATATCCGTCAGAATAAGACGAAAAAGCGGCAACGAGTTACTAAGATATCGAACTAACTTTTGCCGTGGGTACCTAAGAAATTAAGTAATTATTCGAAGAGAAAATCGACCTCAAATTCAACCATTCGTTATTTTCCAGTCTAGAAGCTTCGAAAAATCCCACATTTGAAGGCAAAACCGATAATGCTTATATTCACGGAAATAATTTAATATTGGGTGCACATACTTAATTGATATCTCTTCTACAAAAGCCCATGGGTACCTAACTCTTATGAAGGTTATTTTCTGCGTAAATGAGTGAAATCGTAACCTCACTGAAGCGTTTTGGCCCATTTTCTCTGTTGTTTGCTAAACGTATCATTGCGTAGCTTTTGAATTTAGCGCTGTTGTTCTTAGAAATGTCCCGGATGTGTCGCGGCATCCTGGGTGATGAGTCCGCTGTTAGAATGAGTCAAGCAGATCTATTTTGTAAGATATGTAGTTTGTCAGGGAGGACTTTACCAAATGTGTCCCAGACTTCACAGCAATAATCCAGGTGTGTTTGAATAAGAGAATGTATACTTTTGCAAGAATGTCATGAGATACAAATGGTCCTTTGTAATGCTCCTAGGCCAGATACTACTTTTTTGTTAGGTAGTTAATGTACTCTTCCCATTTTAAATTCTAATCTACTATTATTCCAACTCCTTCTGTTTGGGTAACTCTTTTTAATGATTTACCTCCTATCTCTAAGGAAGGCATATGGTATAGGATAGATAGACGCTGTCGAGAACCTATCACCGATAACTCAGTCTTGGCAACATTCAAATGAAGCTTATTGGCTAAAAGCCAATGGCTAATCTTTAGGAGTTCACGATTTGTTCTCGATTCAGCGTCATTTATATTCGAGCCGCTTATAGTTACATTTGTGTCATCATTTGAGCACTGTATCTTTATTTCAATTAATATTACACATCATATCATTATATAAATACATATATATTTTTTTTGACTTTATTTTTGACTGACACTATACGTTTCATATAGAATACGGATAAAGCAAATAAGTATCAACATGTTTTTATTTGCATCAATAATATCAATGACAATAGCTGATTTCACAGTTATGTCTACAAATAGTAGTTTCAGTGGTATTGACTCAAACACCTCACTGCAATGTAGGTAGAACTAGTGCATATCATAACTCAGTCCTTCAACTTGCCAATTAACAACACACGTACAATGCTGTGATTAGGTGGTGGTCTCATAAAACACCTCTACGTCACTTGGTGTGAAATAGTTGCTACCAGCTAATAAGGAACATTTTCTGTCATCATAACTACATCCAGGGGGAGGTTGGTATGAATAGGGGTTAGTGTAAGATTGCTTATTATTTCCAGCGTCGTTAGATATTTCGATGTCTCCTCCAAACGTCGGTCCATAACCTGAATACCCTTGGATTGCGTACCGGTTCTCCCTACCAGTGAGGGTCAGCTTGATGGGATAATATCCCTTAAAGGCCCAGTGTCCGAGCCCATGGTGCTTTGCGCGCGCATATCATTTTCGTAGGCTTCGAAAATCAGAAAGATCGTTGTCGTTGTTATGTGACTCTCGAATCTTTCGAAATCCATCCCTAGTTTGGACCATCGTGTAATTATTCATAGGTATATATGCTTAACTGATTTTCTTTTATCTTAACTTTCGTATATATACTTTTTAAAATGAAACTTTAGTTCGAATATTTCTTCGCATCCCGGTCTTGAGTGGCGAGTAGAGGAATGCCGGAGAAAGGACCGAAACAGCGAGGCGAAGCGACTCAACAAATAATCCTTCAACAGTCCACATTTTACTTAATTTCTCTAGGTCTACAAGAGAACACTTGTGGTTCAAAAGGACTACTACGTGAGTTTCCCGGGATTTGCTGCACTTATGAACCGGCGGGCTTCGTTGGAAATACAAAGCACAAGCAACCACTTCTGGCATCAAGATCATTCGTAATTATAATTCCGCACGGCTAAGCTCCACTGAGGTGTTACGACTTAGCTGTATATGTTTTGCATTTTTATTAGCAGAGAAAGCAATGTCCTTAACCTTTGTTTCATCCTCCAGTACGTCCAGAGTCTAGCTACCAAACCTATGATCGTGGGTCAAACTCCAATCTGCCGAGTTATTTTTATTAAAGCTGTTACTTCGCTGTGAGTTTGACTCGAGTGCGAGTACGACATTTCATTTTGCACTCAAAATATTTCATCCGCAAGGAAAGTAGAGATCTTCAAATACAGCTAAGCAATACTGGAGACATGAAAACAAAGTAGCGAGAGTATGTGTTTGCTTGTCGGGTTGTGAAAAGTCGCACTCGTAAACCGGATTAGAATCTAAAGACAGAACAACTGGCATCCGGGAAAAATTCGTAGGCTCGATTGGGTTTTTAATCCGGTAGAAATTGTGAAATTCGTTATCCAAAGTGTATGTGTACTTCTTTTATGAAACTTATAATTTTAGTTCGACTAAAAGCTGGCCTTTAATTTTGTGGCCGTTGATAAACAAACTAATCATAACATTGGCGCAAATCACCCGGCTCGGACACAGGGTCTTTAATGTTATACAGCGAGTACAGGTATGATCGGCTGGAGCTTGAACGTCCGCCTCTAGCTACCTAGAATAGATCAGAAATACATACACACGAACAAAACATCAACAGGTATATATAATTGACTCTTCTTAATGTTTATGCAAATATCAAATTCACATCGGGGATGCCGCAACGTCAATCTGAGTTCAAAAGAACAATTCAGGATTTTTCTTTTTGACTCAAATGCATAGAAGAACACAGCAATATTCCGTCCGCGACGCCATTTTGCTTTTCAGCTGAGAAACGATGCGGGGTTAGCCTCGTTTTCGAGTAGCTAATTGTATGCGCATAAATATTAAGAAGAGTGAATATGTGACAATAGCAAGTGCCTGTAATTGTCATTATAATATATATTATGTACGCTTAAGAAAATCAAGCACGCTGAAATTCTAATCAAAACAAAACGTATCGGTGATTGATTTTCGCGAGTTTATATAGCTAGAGGAGATAAAATCATAGACTGGGACGAAAACATGTCCGACTTTGAGTTGTTAAAGGGGAACTGACCCCTAATATCAACCCAATACCTATACAAACATATATTCGAAATAAATAGGTTCTGATATTTTATTTTTCTGTGTTGCGTGTCTAGGAAGAGAAAATCCGAAAACCTTCCTCACAGCCTCCGCTATGTACAGACGTCTCAAGTCTTGCATGTAATTTGTGACGTAGTATAAATGGGAATAAATTAGTTTTGCCATGCTGTCCCGAGATTGAATTGCAGGACTAACACGGCTTCTAATTGCGGACCATTGTGTTTTCTTTGTACTGGAGGTGTGATCGTTCTTCCTTGGTATGTGTGACGTACGTTATGGGGAAATTTGCACTGAATTGAGCCGCCACAATATTGCTTTTTCAGCGGAAAATCGAACTTGGAGACTAATTTTCTCCTCATAGATGCGCAACACAGAAAAATAAAATAGAAGAACTTATTTCTTTTGAATACATCTTTGTAAAGACGTTAATTGGGTTGATTTTAGGGTTCAGTTCCCCTTTAAGGTGTTTTGAAGAAGAAGAAATAGACGTCGCTTCCCAAACTAAAAGAAAATGATCGGCGAGAGAATTTAACATTGTCATTGGCTAAATTCATCTAAAGCGACCACAAAATGGGGTGCTAAAACGTTTAAAGTTGAAGAAAGGTGTTACTCATTGATATATAAAATATTCAATTTAAGAAAAAATGTTTTTTTTTTTCAACAGCCTGTGTGTATTATGTGAGTAGAAAGTGACAACACAACAACACGACATGACTCACAAAGAACTCGACGATAACTTTAATACGCCTGTTTTATTCTGAAACATGAACAGTGAATTGCGAATAATACAATGGGGTTTCTCTGGTTTCATGTAGAAATTCGTTTGAGAGGTTCCTAAATGAAAAACGGGTGGTAAAACTTGCAAAGAACCTATAAGACAGAATTTCAGAAGAGTAGATGCCAACGAAGAGAGCCCCAAAAGCTCGCAACGCGGCCATCAGAGCAGCAGTTTAATACAACGCTGTTCGTTGGGATAAAGAAAATATTCTTCTTCAGATCACAGAATCAGTAATCAATGTTAACTATGCAGTTGTTGTAGAGAATAGTCGGCAATCCTAGTAATCCTCAACTCACGTGTCCAATTCAACCATCGCTAATTCTCTAACGCTTTCTCTTGTGAATGCTTTTCCATCAGGAATTTTCAACACCTTGTCAAAGTGCAGATCATAACGAGCCAGACACTCTTAGCAACCAAACTACCCCCTGGTGATAGGGGACCATTGGTCCCCTATCACCAAGGGGTGCTCTAGGAAGCAGCAGCATTCCATTTAATTAAGTCCAGCCTCATGTCACCTTAAAGTGTCTACCTTAGCGCCTAGATATCGTAAGCCGTAGGTGTCAATGTATGATAAAGAACTATTTTTGCATTTTATACCTTTCATTAGTCAACTACCCGTAGTAGTGCACGAAATCTAGTCA
Organism: Actinernus sp. WN-2022; assembly: GCA_030867875.1. Classification (NCBI taxonomy): domain Eukaryota; kingdom Metazoa; phylum Cnidaria; class Anthozoa; order Actiniaria; family Actinernidae; genus Actinernus; species Actinernus sp. WN-2022. The sequence goes on from JAOWCC010001210.1 coordinate 63,348,610, forward strand.
TTCGTAGTCCGATTTTCAGTACGTTTCGATCGAGGTCGACGATTTATCTGGTTTGCCGTATGTGCCTATCCGACTTTCAGCTAATTTCTCAAAATCAACAATACATAACCTTTTTATTATTTCATAAGTCGGGAACGATGTGGAATTTACTTTAATGAGACGAAAATGCGACTTACACGCTTGCCAATTACTGTTCCAAATGTCGCAGACTTCGCTTATTATTTATTATTCGAACCCCAAATTATTATCGCGGATACTGAAAATAAAGCGGATGAGATATCGAGATGTGAGAGATATTACCCTGGCAGCAGGTTTCTCGTGTCTTGTTGTTTGTAGTCGGTAGCTGCAGTTCGCGACCGGTAATTTGCGTCTGGTTGTTTTGATCTGATTTGCGCAAATTTCGCGATGGGTAACGGCTACTCGTAGGTAGGCTAACTATTTTGTTTGGCGTATATATCTTTTAGGCCTGTGTTCAATATCCCGAAATGTCAGGCATACTGTAGTGCCATGGACTTCAACCTGGGTAAACCCAGCTGGGATACAGAACAACTAAAAAATAAATTTTGTTTGGCATATTTCTTTTGAGCTTTTGTTCAATATCCCGAAGTGCTCAGGCATACTGTAGTGCCATGGACTTCAACCTAGGTAAACCAGCTGGGATACCGAACAACTAAGAAAATTGTTTTTTTTTGGGCGTACATATCTTTTAGGCTTGTGTTCAATATCCCGAAGTGCTCATGCATTAGTTGTGGTGCCACAGAACAACTCAAAAAATAATTTTGTTTGGCATATCTCTTTTGAGCTTGTGTTCAATATCCCGAAGCGCTCAGGCATACTGTAGTGCCATGAACTTCAACCTGGGTAAACCAGCTGGGATACCGAACAACTCAAAAAACATTTTTTGGCGTACATCTCGTTTAGGCTTGTGTTCAATATCCCAAAGTGCTCAGGCATACTGTAGTGCCATGGACTTCAACCTGGGTAAACCAGCTGGGATACCGAACAACTTAAAAAATATATTTTTTGGGCGTACAAATCTTTTTAGGCCTGCATGTGTTCAATATATCTCTTTTTATAGGCTTGTGTTCAATATCCCGAAGTGCTCCGACTTCAACCTGGGACTTTAGATATTTTGGGGCACTTTCCCCAAGCATCGCGTCAGATGCTTTACTTTACCCTTTATTCTTGGTCACTTCTTCGGCGATTTGGTTTAGCATTGACTGCACATCAGAATTTTGGACACCAGAGTCCAGAGGAACTTTATATTTCACACACATATCGCTGATCATGCTCCAAATGTGTGCCTTTGAAGATCTTCTGGACCTTGAACTTTGGGGGACTTCCCGCCATTTTTGCTGCCATATAATTTCCTTCTACTTTATATATACCATACGTGTTCGTTACTCGATTTCCTTCGTTCTTTTTTCAGGGATATAATTTCCTCGTTTGCTCTCGCCAGAGACACTGTTAAGCTTTGGATCTCCTCGTAATCGGCTGGCGGGGTCGGTGACGGGTTGGTGTTTCCGCGTCTTGACCGGGAAGCGATTGCGAGGGGTTTGTTATTTTCAATTGTTTATTAGCCACTGATACTTCTCTAACATAAAATTCTTCTGATTTTGGCGCATAATTGCCGCCAAAACGACAAATCGACAATCGACAATCCTGCAGCCATTCATCCAAATCCCAAAGCCCGCTATTTTCTATTTGGATACTGTCGGCTAGTGGCGAAGAAAACTGCGAAGGGATCGTGCAACCAGGCTGTTTGACAGGAACTTACAAAATTTCACGCCGCAAATTTCCGAATTCAGAAGATGCCAGTGCTGCGGAGAATTTGCCGCTCGATTCAGCGAGAAAAACACGACGCAAAGCGGATACGTCCATAAGTCGAAGCACGAGTCCAGTATGCGAAGCAATCCTTTACCTTAATTTCATAATACTGTATTTCCCGCTCATGTCAAAATGCCACTGGCACTGAAGTACAGCCCCTGAAATAACGCATGGTCCGCAAGATCGAAGATCCTCAAACGTGCCTTTGCTGACATAAAGTAATTACCAAAGCGATCAAGCGAAAACCGCAAATCACAATAATGATTGATATTTGCCACGACTATGACGTCACTCCATAGCAACCGGCCCGCACGCATTTCCGAACTTCCGATGATCTCTGGCTCGTTATGAACCTCACCTGCGCTGACCAGTAATTGTAAAAAAGAAAGCACTTTGTTCCCTGCAACAGTTTTAAACAGTTTTGACAATATTACAACCATTTTAATTGCCGGCTCTTGCAATTTCTGCATTTCGCTTTGTATGTTCTATTCTTAGCCGGTTACTTCATCCAATAAGAAACAAACTTTCAGATCGTCAATGTCAAGCTGTCACAATTGAATCAATCATCGACGAAAAGTGTTGTTAACAAGTCAAGTACAGAAAAATGGGGTTTTCGTTGTCCTCAGTTTGTTTTTAGATTTTTACGGGGGGTTCTCTTAAGCAGGTAGTTTAATTTCCTTCGTCTACATTGAATTAAGTTTCTATTATAAAACAATTAAAACAATCATGGTTCTCATTGTTTTATAACAAAAAAATGCACTTTCGAGGTCTTGATCATGAAAAGCTGCTAAATGCACTCGCGTTCCGTTCGTGCATTCGCAGTTTTTCAAGACCTCGAGCGTGCATTATTTTGTTATACAACAAGGAGAACCAGAAATTCTGTAAACTTTTAATATTTCAAATGAGCTCACGGTGTGCTCATTTGCCATTTGCCAATCACCTGCTTGGATTTTGTCCTGTGCGGCTCGTATACGATGTTAATATGCGTAGAAAGGCAACAGTTTGTATCTCATAAAATACTTCATTGGATCATCGTTACTAATTAACATGATATATATTTCCGATGAATCTGAACGAATTATAGCCTTATCGAAGAAAGACCATATTGAATAATTACATTACTCGACAGTATATTAAACCCTCACCGGTAGTGACCAGTACCAGTACGCAATATATGGGAGTTCAAGTTATGGTCCAATATTTGGAAGGGGATATTATGGACACGACATCTTATTCTATAACAACGCTGCAAATAATAAGCATTCTCTCACTAATCCCGGATCATACCACCCTCCCCCTGCATGTAGTTATAATGACCAGAAATGCTCCTTCTTAGCTGGTAGCTTCTACTTCACTCCAAGTGACATAGGTGTTTTAAGAGACCACCACCTAATCACAGCATCGTAAATTTATTGTTAAATGGCAAGTTGAAGGTCTGTGTTATGATATGCACCTATATTGCAGTGAGGAGTTTGAGTCAATACCACTGAAACTACTATTTGTAGACATTACTGTGATATCAGGTATGGACATTGACACTAATTACTTGAAAAAAAATCAGTAAACCTAATCTTGACATCTGGAATAAAAAAATTAAACACAGTACAATCAACATATGAGGGGCGGACATCTCGTTTATTGATACTTGTCGGACACGTATAATTACAGCAGTATATAATGTTGGCCAATCAAGTCTACCTAGACCTGTTAGTACGTCTAGTATCTGAAGAAGGCTGGTTTTGCCAGCCGAAATATTGTAACATTCAATATAAAACCCCACGTTGTCAGCTTTGCTGTAATTCTCGTACTTCGTATAGTTTACATAGTGTAGTCAGTATATTTCTTCTATTCTTAACATATGCCCTAAAGAAATTAGGTTCTGTGCTAAGCACAGACGCAGTAACAGGAATAATAACAATAAGACAAAGATATACGGTGAATACTGGATACAGCCCGGTAACCTACAGGCACAGTACCGTTTAATACGTATTACCAGAGAATAACCGTTACATATCATGTATTACAAATAATGTATACAAAAAGTGAAAGACATCAGTGTGGCCAGAAAAAAACCTACCTACCAAAAACCCTTGTTAGGGAAAAAAGATTAGGAAATCTGGGTGGAGCCAGATGTCATTCCGTCCCTCCACAGGACAAGGCAAATAAGTAGTAATTTAGAGACCCATACATTGATAACTGTTACATATATCATATATTACAAATGTATACAAAAAGTTTACAGGCGCATACATCGACAAGCAACCTTATGACCTCACGATATAAGATGTATGATCTTCCTATACGGATCATTCTTACGGTATAAAGATAAACATGCGGTCTTCAACACCGCCGAAATATCTTTAACTAAGAATCTCTACGAAAAAGACGTGGATATACCAAACAAGAGTACCATAAATAGAAAACGACTAGAGGTAAACGATGCATATTCATTAATATTACAATGTTCAGTGAGTTATGAATTTGCCAAGATAAACGTTCTGTAGGGCAAACTTGTCTTTAGAGCTTTATCTGCGCGACTCCTCCAGGTCTGCAGGTGGAAGCAAAGCGATGACCCTACGGATGCCGTAAACAGCCGACTCGGTGACCCCAGCACCTTGAACACAAGCCATGTATATACTATCTGCAGTGCTTCCAGCCGTACTTGTTAGTGGTCTATGATGCATGGGGGAATCTGAGAGCGAAAGCTGTACTTTTGTAGTTGGTAGAAGTTCTCTCAAATCACTGTTGAATAATGTCCTATCTCAAAGAACAAAACAAAAAGTTACCATCTGAAAGAAATCAATAAAAAACACAGATTGATGAACATACGATGTAAATAATGAGTGATAACGTATTGACTCCCATAAACTGGATACCGCCTGCTGGTCCGAGGCTCCATATATATCATAATAAAGTACAAATGAAACATGATCAGTATATATATATATAAATATAAATAAATAAATTCTGCACATCCGTGCAATATAACAAAGTTACCTAACGACAAAGACAATACTACTAAAATTGCAATGAAATGAGGTAGCGTAATAACTATAAGTTGAATGAACTACAACAACAACAAAAATGGAATTACAAGTTCTGCTGATCTGAGCGAGAACTACATACGACTGCATCGGTCAAGCGGTCATGTACAGCCTTACCCTGGAAAATACACTGAAACACACTGGTGATATATAATTTGCAAGCGCGACGAATTGGAATTACAAGTTCTGCTGATCAGAACTACATACAAAATGTGCAACAATATACTTTTACAGCCGTCACACCGCCAGACTGAGCAATACCGCTGGAAAATGCACTGAAACACACTGGTGCAAGTACGACGAAATGGTATTTACAAGTTCTGCTGATCAGAACTACATACAAAAAACTGCACCAAGACCGTGAAAGCGGTCATACATAGCAATACGCTGGAAACTACACTGAAAAACACACTTGTGCTGACAGAACATACAAAAAACTGCACCAAGACCGTGAAAGCGGTCAACATAGCAATACGCTGGAAAATACACTGAACACACTTGTGCTATAATTTACAAGTTCCAAGGGAACTACATAACGAAATGGAATTTACAAGTTCTGTTGACAGAATAACATACAAAAAACTGCACCAAGACCGTGAAAGCGGTCATACATAGCAATACGCTGGGAAATAATTTACAAGTTCCAAGGGAACTACATAACGAAATTGAATTTACAAATTCTGCTGACGTACAAAACAACATACAAAAAAACTGCACCAAGACCGTGAAAGCGGTCATACATAGCAATACGCTGGAAAATGAAAAACACACTTGTGCTTTAATTTACAAGTTCCAAGGGAACTACATAACGAAATGGAATTTACAAGTTCTGCTGACGTACAGAACAACATACAAAAAACTGCACCAAGACCGTGAAAGCGGTCATACATAGCAATACGCTGGGAAATACACTGAAAAACACTGGTGCTATAATTTACAAGTTCCAAGGGAACTACATAACGAAATGGAATTTACAAGTTCTGCTGACGTACCGAACAACATACAAAAAACTGCACCAAGACCGTGAAAGCGGTCATACATAGCAATATGTGCTATAATATACAAGTTCCAAGGGAACGAAATGGAATTACAAGTTCTGCTGACAGAACAACATACAAAAAACTGCACCAAGACCGTGAAAGCGGTCATACATAGCAATCCGCTGTGAAATACACTGAAAAATACACTGGTGCTATAATTTACAAGTTCCAAGGGAACTACATAACGAAATGGAATTTACAAGTTCTGCTGACAGAACAACATACAAAACAAATCCACCAAGACCGTGAAAGCGGTCATACATAGCAATACGCTGTGAAATACACTGAAAAATACACTGGTGCTATAATTTACAAGTTCCAAGGGAACTACATAACGAAATGGAATTTACAAGTTCTGCTGACGTACAGAACAACATACAAAAAAACTGCACCAAGACCGTGAAAGCGGTCATACATAGCAATATGTGCTATAATATACAAGTTCCAAGGGAACGAAATGGAATTACAAGTTCTGCTGACAGAACAACATACAAAAAACTGCACCATGAAAGCGGTCATACATAGTAATACGCTGGAAAACACACTTATCACAAAACAAAATGGAATTTACAAGTTCTCCTGACAGAACATGATAACCGAACCAGAAATAAAAAATCTGAAAAAACTCAAAGAAGTCTGCCTGCTAGGTTGTACGCGGCTGAAGAGAAACACGCTAACAACGTGTACCCTTAAATACCCTAACTACAAAGCATTACTAATGAACTCACAACCGAATTAACGCGCTTACCACGGCACTTGCTACGGTATGCAACGCACAGAATATAAATACCAGCTATACGTTGTAACGCCGGTATTTCGTTATTCTGTGCTAAGCACAGACGCAGTAACAGGAATAATAACAATAAGACAAAGATATACGGTGAATACTGGATACAGCCCGGTAACCTACAGTCATAACATCGGGCTGAAGAGTAAAACAAAGTTAGTTTAGAATCAGCAAGTGGGAGCCGTCAATAAAAACAAAAAGAACAACGGCTACTAGTAGTACAAAATATAATTGCAACTACATGAACAACTTATCTTAAAGCAAGAACCAATCTGACCACGGGCCAGGTAGAAGTGGGATTACTGCAAACTTGGTTGCGTAGAACCGCAGGAGAGGCAAGAATGTCGGCATTAAATCGGCGATATGGCGGTCTTTGTCGAGTCCTGTGCTAGACTCTACCTGTTTCGCACACCTCTCTGCGCTCACGTGCACTTCTCTCTAACCTGAAAAATATGTTTTTCGTCGTCGAAATCGGAGGCTTCTTATATGGCTCCCTCTTGGACTAAATTGCTCTTTTCGATGTAGGTACATCAGTGCTTAATAGCCTGCTCCAACTTGTCAAGAACCTTGTACCGGTGGTTCAATTACCGCTTGCTGCCCTAGTCACTGGAAAATGTAGACCTCTTCCATGGGTTGGAAATATGTTGGAAATTAGAATTTCCAACAAAATTTCCAAGGGTTGGAAATTTTAAATGTTGGAAATTTACTGGAAGTTTCAATTTCCAAGGGTTGGAAGTTGCAACTTCCAAGGGTTGGAAATTATGTCTTCCAAAAACCAAAAAAAATCACGCGAAGTTGTCACACATTTACTTGCAGAATTTTATGAGGGTTTATTGCAAACGAAGAATTTTGTTTTGTTTTTACGGTTTCCAGTTCTAAAATTATTGCAGGTAATACTCGTCAAGCAGATCGTTATTTCCAACATATTTCCAACATATTTCCAACATATTTCCAACATATTTCCAACATATTTCCAACATATTTCCATCAAATTTCCAACATATTTCCAATACATTTCCAATACATTTCCAACTTATTTCCAACGTATTTCCAACGTATTTCCAACGTATTTCCAACCCATGGAAATAGAAATTTCCAGGGGATGGAAATATGTTGGAAAATCAAGGTGACAGCATTCTTAGCCAATCAGTGCCCAGTTTATCAAAATCGGGCAACGATTGAAAGCTTGAAAATTTGGCGATGTAAAATAATGGCGTCGGTCGGCTTCGGTCTTAAAAGTGATCAAGAACAACGTGGATGAAGTTTTCGCCTTCATTGAAAAACATAACAGTAACGATGAACTCGACAGCGAGCCTGAAAGGATGTTAATCGAAGAAGAAGAGTCGGAAGTTTACCATGAGGCATGAACGACGAGTAATTGAGGTAATGTTCGGAGAGCATGCACGCGCTTGAAAAATTATGAAATTATGAAGGCAGCCAAATTGAACGAAACCAATTGAACGTGTTTGGATTTCTTTGTTACGGTTTGAAACGTTACTTTATATAGCCTGAATAACATAATTTTACACCTGAACTATATCTTAATGGAGAATTTAGCGAAGTTTTCAAGTGATCTTTTTCAGTGGCACTCACTCGGCGAGTGAGTGCAGTGCCCAGTGCCGTGGCGTTACTTGTATTCTGCAGTTTAGCCGCAAAAATTATTACAACTTCGTTCCGTTTTGCGAAATGCTAGGACTCAGGCAGACCTGGCCGAGAAACTTAGGGCCCGTTTATATAGTCACATGCCCGGGTCAACTCAACAAGTCTGTTACAAATATATTCTTCATTTGGAAAGCCGTTTCTTATATAAAAATGTCATACTATAAATGACTGAAAACATATGCTACTAATATTACTCTTATCCGGTTCAAACAGATCTATGGAATTGATTTTGATTTTACTGATCATGACCTGTGATTGTACATGCGAAACGCTTAGGCTCGCGACCGCCAAAATCATTCATATATCAAGCATTAATTTAAGAGAACAACATGGCGGACACGAGTAGACTGTAGAGTTTTGGCGGGTTTTGGTGTACTAACATTGATTCTTCTTTCTGTGGTGCCCTTTATTGCAGCTGTCCTAAGTATCCTAAGATGTTGTTATCTTACCTACTTCAATGTAATTGTTAGAGAACTCCAGAAACTCGCAATTACCCTAGCAAACCGTTTACAAAGGCAAAGCTGAGTTGTCCCGCCTGCTTGTATACACATCTCTAAAAATAAGAGAAAATGACCGAGCACTCAAGGGTAACCCCTTTCCTTGTAAACATTCCCTAAATAAAAGACGCAAACAATTATTTTTGAGTTAATTGTTTACATAATTATACTAGATATCCCAATCACTGAACTCTAGCCATTTATACATAAAGTAGAACCTCACTATCTCAAACTCGGTTATCTCGAAAACCCCACTATCTCGATCAAGTTGTGATATCCATTTGTTTTATTTTGTCACTGTTTTACTGTAAAATTTACCCCAATAACTCGAACCCTCACCAACTCGAACTATTTTTCGTTTCCCTTGGGAGTTTGAGATAGAGGGGTCCTACTGTATAACATTAGCAAACTTAAAGTTAGGTTTTTATGTTTATATGTATACTAGCTATTATTTATGATGATTTTGTAATAAATTATGATAAAATAAAAATAGCCATGGATCCATAAGGTTTCTTGTTTACATCAATAGACAATGGAAACATGTACAAAACCATTTTACGGCATCCTTTTTCAGTTGCACATGCACTTGCAGTATTTTGTCTGATTGATGATAAAAGGTAGCCCATCAGAGTGGACAAATGGGCAGTTGCTGTACAATGGACATGTAGTGATAATTAATAGTGCACTCTCTTTTTATAGTGTTGGACAACAAATACAGGATAATGATGACGATGAACCTCTTTCTGGCCCAATAAATCATCAGGTTAATATTTTATATTATTATGTACTACTAGAATATAGCATCTTCGAGTTGACTCAACATGTGACAGGGTCGACCAATCAGATTCAACACTGCTCTGGATACACGTGGGTCATCAGTTCTCCACTGTTCCTTCAAAGATGGAGAAAGCAGTCACGGTGAAGAAAGAGGGGGTTAAAATTTGTCAAATTTGCTTTAAATGACTCCACCAGAGAACAAGACTAATACCAACTTCAAATAGAAGTTTGATTTATGGGTTCGTTTCACAGCCAGATAATTTTATTGTCCAATTTTTAGGCTGCTTATGTACAATTTTGGGATTAAAAACTGACATACTACGATAAATTCACCTGCAACCATGTTTGCACAGCAAATGAACCACAGATAAGTTACACACCACATCAAAACTAATGTATCGATTGTTATTCCCATATTCTAGCATCGATTAGGGATTCCCTGTGAACAAAATGAGAATTTGACCACACGCATACATTAATTGTGTAATTCCAGAAAATATCCATACCCCCACCACAAAGGGAATTGGAAATTTCCAGAGGGGAGGGGGGGTCATAGGGACCACAAAATTACAGAGTTTGTATGGGAGAAAATAGGAAATTCCAGAGGGGTGGGGGGTCTTATATCAAATTATCTCTGTGTTTGTATGCTTGAATATATATGTTGCAGGTCAAATTGACCCTGAGTCAATTTAACCTAGCAAGGTCAAATTGACCCAGGTTTGGTTATCAATGATCAATAAACATAAATAACTCAAAATGTTATCAACAGTTATATTTACTTTTTCGTTTCCATGCACAGGGCCAGTTAACACCCCACTCCAAGCAAACTCATTCCTAACACTATTATAAATCGATTTGATGGACCTGTGAACTAATCCAAACCCTAACAGTAACCTCAGTAAACCCAATTGCTCACTAATTCTGGATGTTTAGAGCTACTGGTAAGTCACTAGTACCATTGTTTTACATAATAATTATGGTAAAATTACATCTTAGTCGCATAATCAATACATCTTATTACATTCATTTAAAATCAGTATATACCCAGATATATATTTACAGCAATTTGCAGAAATTATGGCACACTTTGTTCAATATAAATAATTATAACAGAAACAATTTAATCAAAAGTTATTATGGGATGGTGTTGCTGAATTTTTTTCAAGTTCCCTACCCTCAAGGCCTTCTGAAATAAATTTGACCTGAAACTAAATTTGACCTGTAGAATATATTTATATATGTGTATATATAATAATATGTATATATAATTATATAGTAAAATCCATGCAGCATGACGAGGTAATTCCACAGAGAATTGCATGTTGAGAAAAGAGAGCTGGTTTTTCAAGAAGTGCAATTCTCAGTGGAGTTACTGCCAGAGTCAGGCATGTGATTTTAATTGAATCATGTCCATTAATTACTTGATAATTTGTTACTTGTGTTGATATTTGTCTAAGTTGTACTGACATAGTGCACATAGCATGCAGTGATGATTCCACTGTGAATCACCACTCACCTCTCAGCCAATCAGCATCTCATTTTCAAATGCACCTGGTGCAAAATAATTGCACCAGACTTAATATTGAGCCACAATTAACATACACAATATAAAATAAGGGAAAACATATGGTGCAAAGCACTTCCCAGATTACATGAAACACCTCCCAGATTACAAAACACTTGCTGAGTTACACAAAATGCCTCAAGAGTTGCATAACACTTCCCTGGATTAGAGAACACTTGCCCGATTAGAGAACATGTGCCTGACCGATTACAAAACTCTTTCTGAGTTATTGCTTGGGCTACCTGTGGTTTCCAAACTCGGCAAGTGTTTTGTAACTCGGCTAGCCTGGGAAACCAGCCAACTCTTATCGTTCAATCCCCCACTCGCGAAAGAGACGTCTGGGCAATGAGGCAGAAAATTCCATACTGATGACGTAGCAGATAGCTGTTTCATGATGCATAATTTAGTTGCAATTCTCAGAAGCCGAATGCGAACAACAGAGTTCTTTTCAAGGAGCAGTGGACAAACATGAAATTCAAGTATATTTAGCATGACAGTGTCTGTGTTGTTGGTGGCTCCTTTGAATAGTTCTTTCAGCGGCTAGTAAAGCGAAATGTCATACTGTCAAAATATTTAGAAGAAAGTCATCAAAAACTGGTACTGTAATAGTTGTTTAAATTTCATATTATTAAACCTACACACTGAGCTGAAAGAACGACTAGCTACCGATGCCACGCTAAATAGGCTTGAATTTCATGGTTGTTCATGACGGTGGTCCACTGCCAAGCAAACGAGCAGCCTTGGTAGTTGTATACCTCGAAAAGAACTCTGTTGTACGTATTCGGATTCTGAGAATTGCAACTAATTTATGCATCATGAAATGGCTATCTGTTATGTCATCAGTATGGAATTTTCTGCCTCATTGTCCAGACGCCTCTTTTGCAAGTGGGGGAATCGAGCAATAAGAGTTGGCTGGTTTCCCAGGCTAGCCGAGTTACAAAACACTTGCCGAGTTTGGAAACCACAGGTAGCCCAAGCTTGGGCAACCATCTTGACCGAGAATCCCTGGAAACTTGGTTGGGACAAAGCAGAAGAAGGCCAGGCTACCAAGTACATGGCTTTGTGGTTACGTAATGCAAGTGAATAATATTATCATCAAGAAATGATTAATTATTTTCTAAACTAATGCATGTACACTAAGACCATCATTTATTAGACAAACATAAGGGGGTTTGCTGTACATAATGAACTCAACCAAGCTTTAGTCGTTATTAAATTATATAACTTACAGTATCTACAGAATAAGCTAATATCTTCAAAAACTCTGAATTTCTAACAAGATCTGAAACAACCATAGTGGTTGATAAAAGTCAGGTCCCGACTAAACCACAGATAGAATAGCGTGTTGGTTGTGGAGGGTCAAGAGGACAGCAGAGGTGAGAGGCGAAGTGCTTAACCACTGCGTCATCCCAGTTCCCTATAAAACTTCTGTAAGAATAAAATGACTGTATGAAGTGAGAGAAATGACAACTAAATAAATGTAATAGTCCAGTTTCGTATTCGAAAATTACTGCTGAATGCAATGACCACACACACATGTACGCAGGGTTAGCCGCATTCTGAAGTTTAACATTCTTAAATACCAGCGAGAAAGTGCAAAACGTGAAACTACAACAATATGCAGAGTTGTGAATAGACCACCTTCTCGCTGGTATTTATGTCAATGTTTAACTTCAGAATGAGGCTAACCCTGCTGCGGTGTGCCCTGATTCGAGACTAAACTGCCAATGAAATAATAGTAAAATTACCACACATTCTCTTGTAATCGCTTATAAGATTGCACGCTTGGGCTACCTGTCATTGTTTTGGATCTTCATTGAATGTAATTACATTAGTTATCATTTCTCTCACTTCAAGTTCATACATTCATTTTATTCTTACAGAAGTTTTATAGGAAAGCTGCAGGGTGGCGCAGTGGTTAAGTGATTCACCTCTCATCTCTGGCTCTGTGGCCCTCTGAGGGTTTTCCTCCCTCCACAACAACCAACACGCTATTAAATCTGTGGTTTAGCCGGTACCTGACTTTGATCAGACAGCCCCTATGGTTGTTTCAGGTCTCGTTAGAAATTCAGAGTTTTGAAGATATTAGCTTATTCTGTAGATACTCCCCCTAAATCCGGGCCGAGTATTGAAGCTCTTAAAGTTCAACTTTAATAGTTAAGATTAAATTATTAAAAGCTTATATAAACTAATACACTGTAAAGATTAAAGCTTGGTTGAATTAATTATGCACAGCAAACCCCCTTATGTTTGTATATTATGGTCTTAGTGTACAACATATATTAGTTTAGAAATCATTTCTTGTGACTTTACGTCTGCTGTGAACCAAAACCACGATGCCATGTACTTGGTAGCCTGGCCTTCTGCTTTGTCCCAACCAAGTCTCCAGGGATTTTCGGTCAAGATGGCTGTCCAAGCTTGGGCTAGCTGCTACCTCTGGTTTCCAAACTGGGCATTGAGTGTTTTGTAACTCGGCAAGTGTTTTGTAACTCAGCGAGTGTTTTGTACATGTAACTCGGCAAGTGTTTTGTGCAATTCGGCAAGCATTTTGTAATCTGGGAGGTGTTTTGTGTAAGCTCACTAGGGAAGTGCTTTGTAATCTGGGAAGTGTTTTGCAACTCTGGAAGTGTTTTGTCCCTACGAGCCACCATAAATACAAGGAAGTATAAGATATGATATAGAAGTACATTTTTGCTATAAATTTGAAACTGTTGTTGTCTAGCTGCTGCTATGGTGAAGGCAGTTTTCCCTTTTTTCTGGAGACTGTATCTTGTGAAATTATTAATTTTGGTGATAAATGTTTCTGAGATATTGAAGTCGATCTGAGGATATCCTTGTGCATATTTTGTGTTTGTCTTGTGTAAATTTGAGTTTGTTCAGTTTCTGGTTGTGTCAGTGTGAATTGTTCACAATATTACTCCGGAAACTATCAGAAACAAAACTGAATGACTCACGTTCACATTCTTGAAGTGTCAAGTGCCTTCCTGCCATTCATTTTGGGCTCGGCTCTTGTTCTCAGTGACCCATTTCGTATTTTTTACAAGTCTCTCTGTGTTCCCTCCGCAATTTCCATGTGCATTGAACAAGTTGCCTTCTCAAATCATTTTTATGAACTTTAAGTAATGGTCCAGAAAAGAACTGTTATTATTAGTAGAATCCATTGTTCTGCGGCAATGAGCCTCCCCCACATACGATTTTGCGTGAATATGCCTTAAGTGCATGCTTTAGGAGGTATCTATAGTCCAAACTACATCTCAAAAATAAAGAATTTTTTATGCTATTGGCTCTTTTTTCTGTGGAAACGCAGAGAAGCCATAATCCAGCCAATCGAATATAGAGAAAACAAAGGATTTTTCAATCACAAATTTGAGAACTTTCCCCACACACGATATTCTTCGAAATTAAACCATACAATGTAGGTAGCTTGATTATAAATAAATTCAAACCACAAAAAAATATCGAATGAAAATGCATTATTTCGATGGGTTTCTATTGAATTTATAAGTATCAACCAATGAAATTACGAGGAAGAATAATAGAATATTAACACCTTTTAACATTCCTTGCCGTAGACACTACAGTTCTTATCTGGACCATTACTTAAACCCACAAAAATTGTTTTTGTGATCATAAAGTGAGCCACTATTCCCCCTATTGAAGACAATAGACACTGGTGCCATTCAACTGCTTTCAACCGGTTACTTGTTATGACAATGCATTCAGCCAACCAGTCAGAGGAAACTCTGGATTTCGGGAAAGTCAGTTGACCGACCACAAACACCAAAAAGCAAACCTTATATGTGACCACAGGGAACCCAAGTGGGAAGCCCAAATGCACCTCAATCAGAAGCCTCAAAGTTTGATGCGAAAATAAACATTGGTTTATTGAAGACCAGGCCTAATTAAATTAGCTCATAATTTTCATTGTAACTTAAATTATTTATCATTCTACACATGCATATTTTACGAATTTTATGAACCTTTTCCCCCCATAACCCTGCTTCCTTAATGTCACTAGAAAATATTTGCTATATATATTATTCAGAAACTTATCAACTAAGAAACTGGCAATCTGCTGGTGACAATTTTGGGAATGCATGATGATACTACATGAGGGAAAATAATTATGATTAAAAGTAATACTAAATGACAAGTCTTCACTGTTTCCTGCATGCAGTTTTAAACTATTATCGTAATTTGGTCAATGTTGCAATGAATGCAATTAAACTTTATAATCTAATGATTTTATTTTCTGTTTTCTACAGCTCACCAATGCTGAAGCAATAACTGTTGCCCTCTTTAAAAAAAAAATGGAAACCATTTCAGATGCATGAGTGGCAAAGACGAAAGTGAAATCCTTTGCCAAGAGCCTTCACATTAAAGTTCAGGGAAAGGCAACCATAGAAAGCATATTACTTGTGATTGGTCAGAGCCTTTGCCAGGAAGGCTGTATTATTAAGAAACAAAAAGGCCAACCAATTGATTATAAGAACTTAAAGGGTCTATAAAATAGAAATTAATAGACCCTTTCAGCTTGTCTGTTTGTTGCCCAATTTCAGACCATGTGATAGTTCTCCAGAGGATTCAGTGCTTTGTTTTCCAATAATAACAATTGGTACATTTCCTCTTGGGATACAGAAAAAAAAACATTAGCCAAGGGAAATGTCATGTGGTCTTAAATGGGGCAAATATATGCAAAGGAGATGTAGGAAACTGGACAATTAGCGCAGATACAAATCACAGCATGTAGATTTCTACAAATACTCAGTAAAAACAACCAGAACTGTACTGCATGGGACACATCAGATGGTTTTAAGCAAAATTATAGTTATTTGGCAAATTAACAGAGACCGAAGTTGTACTTTTATGTCCATGGTGTTGAAGAGCCTGAGCTGGAAAAATGTTCATGATCTCTATTTATTAGTGATGTTTATTTTCCTTATTTAGTAGTAATTATTGTTGTGTAAAGTTGAAATCAGGTTTTTTAGAAAGCATATTTTTAAGACTTCTGATGTTCATTTTGTGATTTGTCTCCAGGCTGCTTTTATTGATTGTCATTAAGATCCTTATTGATAATTTGATCATCATAGATCATCTCATTGTAAAAACAAACCTAGAAAAACCTGGATATTTCTAGAATGAGATGATGTGTTGACAAATGGAAAATATATATAGTATCCTTCCTCACTTAAGTAATGGTCCAGATTAAGAACTGTAGTGTCTACGGCAAGGAATGTTAAAAGTGTTAATTTTCTATTATTCTTTCTCGTAATTTCATTGGTTGATACTTATAAATTCAATAGAAACCCATCGAAATATTGCATTTTCATTCGATATTTTTTTGTGGTTTGAATTTATTTTTGATCAAACTAACTATGGTTTAATTTCGAAGAATATCGTGTGTGGGGAAAGTTCTCAAATTTGCGATTGAAAAATCCTTTGTTTTCTCTATATCCGATTGGCTGGATGGTGGCTTCTCTGCGTTTTCACAGAAAAAAGAGCCAATAGCATAAGAAATACTTTATTTTCTAGATGTAGTTTGGACTGTAGATACCTCCTAAAGCACTTAAGGCATATTCAAGCAAAATCGTATGTGGGGGAGGCTTATTGCCGCAGAACAATGGATTCTACTACAGTTCTTATCTGGGCCATATCAGTTAATATGAAATAATATAGGTGAAACAAATTCATATTACATTATTTTAATAAGTAGAAGTTAGTTTGATCAGCATATATACATGTATATATTATTATGTTACTATGACATAATTTTACCATATCAGAAAAAAAACAGACTGATATGCCAACATATTACTCATTAACTTGTCAATATAGGAAAGGATGGACTGGTACATGATTTTTATTTATGTAAACATATAACTGACCAGCAGCTGGTTTGTAGTTTGTGATTGCTTTTTTACAAAATAATTATAAGGATATATAAGTTTGCTATAAAAGACCATAACTTGTTAGTCTCTATCTTTACAAGATTTTAAAAGTTTTTACAGCTGTGAAATACAGAAGTGGTATTTTACTATTGTGTATTGACAGTGTGCATGCATGTTAACAAAATAAATGCAATATGATTTTAATTAATAAATTGATGGATTTTTCTTTTTGAGCATGACTCCTTCAAATTACTCAAATATTTCCAATGAATTTCTATTATAATTCAAGGAAATGTCTACCAATGTCTATCAAAATTTTCAATATATTAGCATTAATTTCCAACCCTTGGAAGTGTGCAAAACAATGGCAATTCCAACTTATTTCCAGCATATTTCCAGCATATTTCCAGCATATTTCCAGCATATTTCCAGCATATTTCCAGCATATTTCCAGCATATTTCCAGCATATTTCCAGCATATTTCCAACATATTTCCAACATATTTCCAACATATTTCCAACATATTTCCAACATATTTCCAACATATTTCCAACATATTTCCAACATATTTCCAACATATTTCCAACATATTTCCAACATATTTCCAACATATTTCCAACATATTTCCAACATATTTCCAACCCGTGGAAATGAAATTTCCATCCGTTGGAAGTGTGCAAAACCTTGGAAATTGAACTTCCAACTTATTTCCAACATATTTCCAGCAAACTTCCATCCTATGGAAGAGGTCTAGATTTTCCAGTGAGTCAAGGAGGATTTTGATTGAAAAGCTAGAATAATATTCGTGAGACTTCAATAAATAAAACCCCGTATCGATAACTGAGGAGAAATTAGTAGGTCGTAGAAAGATAATCTGCGTGATAAGCTGTCGAAGGTCAGGTCTTGTAGTCGAAGAAGATGAACTCTTGCGGGTCATTTGCATGTTAGTCGAAACTCAAAGAAGTCTGCCTGCTAGGTTGTACGCGGCTGAAGAGAAACACGCTAACAACGTTTACCCTTAAATACCCTAACTACAAAGCATTACTAATGAACTCACAACCCAATTAACGCGCTTACCGCGGCACTTGCTACGGTATGCAACGCACAGAATATAAATACCAGCTATACGTTGTAACGCCGGTATTTCGTTATATCAAAGTAGAGAAACGCATTCGATTGATTCTTACATATTAATCAACGTACTCCTCTTTATACACCCTCAACGGTATCCCAACGATATTACATAACAACATTCTGCACCCACTTACGTATATACATTCCGTAACGCTATAAAGTATATTTGTACGATGGACATCATTAATTTTTAGGAATACATTAGGTCGTGAGATTCGAGATTCGCCTTATGATTGGCTAACGTTTAACTTTTCTGGGAGCTCTAAATCCCTCGACACTTAAATGTGCGAAAGCCGGTTTTTTGAAAGCTAGCGGGAAGGTAATGATTACTGATAATCAAGTTGAAAGTATAACCGATCTTCAGCTAACACACTTCATGAGTTCTCTTTCTTACTCGATCGACACCGCTGTTCGCGTTCTTGTTGACTAACGAAGCCAACTGCTTCAAAATAAAAATAAAAAAGACACGACCCACTAGCAATCTTCGACGGTTAACTTTTATTCTCGTTCGCACTTCTTGAGATGTCTTTCAGTACTCAAAACCGCTGTTGGCGTTCTCATTGAAGTGCATATAAGCCATGGCCAGTTATGATTTTAATTGACAGCTTAGACCTTAAAAGTTAGGAGGAAATTTCATTTTTTTTAAATAAAAATGTTTTCATTTTTTTGGCGACTAAACTTCCAAATGTAGAATAATTTCCGCGCAAGTTCGGGGATTGGGATGATAATAAAACGTGACGTCATCAACAGAACTCGTCTCTTTGCTGGTATAAAGCATTGGCTAGCGCTCATTTACAAAATAATTGAATAGAAAACCAAGAAAGATGATACTATTGCGCTAAACGTTTGGCTTTATACGGCAAGCTTTTAATGCAATGACGCATCGAGCGTGTTCTGTTGATGACGTCAAAACTAGACCAGTGCCAATTTTGTAAAGCGCTCTCGTGCGCTTGATTTTCGTCCACAGGCAACCCAAGACACGTTTTTGAGGTACTTTGAACGGCCAATACACCATAACAAATAAATCAAACCAACTTTTTATTCGGGAATCCTTTGTCTATGGCCTCTAGTCTCTTCGTAAGAAATAGAATTAGCCAGGGCTTATATGCACTTTAATTAACGAAGCCAGCTTCTTCAAAATAAACATTATTTAAGACAGGGCCCGCTAACAATCTTCGCCGATCTCAAATAAGAACGTATTGCAGCTCCGCAAATTCCTCCACATCCAGAGCGCAATTCCACATACTTCCAAACAATGTGATCATAACGCATCGCCAAATATTTTAAAAGGGATAGTGTATAGTAAAAGCTTTCAAATGATATAATTTTCAGTACATTAATTATGCTTTAGAACATCGCGTACAATTGCCCCTAAAATCAGGCCATGACCGTGTGGAAGACTGAGAACAAGCACACAACAACTCTATTGCT
Organism: Actinernus sp. WN-2022; assembly: GCA_030867875.1. Classification (NCBI taxonomy): domain Eukaryota; kingdom Metazoa; phylum Cnidaria; class Anthozoa; order Actiniaria; family Actinernidae; genus Actinernus; species Actinernus sp. WN-2022. Next base: position 63,368,261 of record JAOWCC010001210.1, read on the forward strand.
TTCTCCATTTTAGTAAACTGGTTTTGTCAACAAACTCAAATAAAATTTATATATTTACTATTGAAACGGGGAAGGAACATTTTTCACGAGCGAGAGAAGAAAGCCTTCTGGCAAGAGAAAAACGCTTGCGAACTTGGGCAATTTGGGGTACTTATACAGTTCTGTCTCATACAAACGACCCCTACCTACAGCGACCACAAAAAAACGTTGTGAAATCGCATGATACGTTTAATTTATTGGCAAACAAATACAAATCTCTTGAATGGCTTTAGAATTACATCAGATTTCCGATGTTAAGTGTTTTATTGTGGACCTTTGTACGTAAAGCACAACAAGCTGGTTTTCTTCGCGACGGCCTCATTTCTATACAAGACGCGGCCATTGCGGGGCCGTATTCATGGGAAGAAAATCGATAGATAGACCTACATTACAGAGGTAAGGATTAAATTAAGTTGTGTTATTGTCGTAATGATTTTATTTTCCGATGTTAGGTTTTCTTCGATACGTGCTGTTATAATAATAATAATAATAATAATATTTATTTACTTATATAGCGCTATTTCCAAAGAATTTCCCAATAGCGCTTTACAACAATTAATATGCGCCTTACAACTAAGCGCTTACAAGATATGAATTGAACTAACTATATACTGCAATGAATAAAAATGTAATGTAAACATTATATAGCTACTATTAAAATCTAAACTTACAATGATGGAAAAACGTGTATTACATATGTACATATCCGTATGTCTCTGAATTAACCTAATAACTACTGCAATGAATAAAAATGTAATGTAAAAATTATATAGCTACTATTAAAATCTAAACTTACAATGATGGAAAACGTGTATTATATGTACATATCCGTATGTCTCTGAAGCCATTTTTAATTAACTGTAGGCTTTTCTAAAAATATAGGTTTTTATCTGATGTTTAAAACTGGACGCCGAGGGTGCAAGCCTTATTTCTTGTGGAAGCGAATTCCACAGGAAGGGCGCCACACAGGAAAATGCCCTGAAACCGCAAGTACGTAAGTTATATGATGGTATAACTAGTCGTTTACTAGATGCCGACCGAAGATTACGTCTAGGGACATGAACCTCAATCAGATCTCTAATATATTGTGGTGCTAGACCGTTTAGCGCCTTATCTTGCCATACGTTTATCAAAGTACGGCTGCACGCGTGTTTACTGTAAAATGTCGGAGTTAGTGAGTTTGAAACTTGAAATTTGACGCCAAGATATTATGCAAATTAGAAAATACAGCGGAAATGACCTCCAATTTTACGCGATGAGTCATAAGTTGTGAAGTGAAGATTTATAAAATCTGTCGGCTTCACGTCTTTATAATAGATTTTCTCTGGTTTTTAGCCTCTCTTTTCGAAACACAACAGATCGACTTAGGGTGGTGGCGAAACGACTGGATACCGAACTCCCTTCGAAATCTCGATCCCACCGCTAAACTCGAATCGAAGCAACACTAAAGCTCGAGCACGTTCACAGTTCGACAGTTTTGGCCACAGGCTAACCATCCTCCCATTTTGTGTATTTGTCAATGATGTTTTAATAATCCATCATTTCTTAGTAAATTGTGAAACAAAATACCTTTTGACTTGATTCTGCTGTATATGCGCGCGCTCGTAATACAGCTCGGGTTTCCTGTGGCTCAGGATTGTTTACATATAGCTCGGGATTCCTGTGGCTCATCTCGCCAACTACATAAAAATACACAAGGCAGGCAACTAAATTCATCGCCGCCAAGCGAGACGAGCGAGAATTTTGCCGAAGAAACGAAAACTTCCAGGTCCTGCTCCCTCCCCAACATTCAAAATGTTGAAGAACAGTAAATGAGCTAAGTTTTTGGTGGTAATTCACGGCGATATCGAGTGGTACACACTCGCAAAAGCTTCCTAGAAACCGTCAAACTGGTCCAGATTTTCGGCGATTTTTTTTCTCCCTATGATCGGGACAGATATGAGCCATCATAAGGATTTATAACGGTCATCACATTCAATTTTTGTTAATCAAACTGTCGAATGATCCCGTCTAGAGTCCCCTGCGAAGAAATGGACAGCTGACATATTTCCCCTAATCTCCCTCGTATAGGCTGTTTTGCAACTTGACACACCACCCCGATGAAGCAGTTTTTGACAGCTTCCGATAAACGAACCGGAAGAAAAATATCTTGAAGATTGAGACTCGCGGGAAGTTTGATTACAAAAATATATGTCGCACGACCGCTAAAGTTCACTCCACTCTACTATTATTACCAGGTATTACCATCAGTAAATTCAGCAAAAATACAGTTTATCACAACATAAAAAAATATTTAACTAGAAAATTACTGTGTTTGTAGTGAGCTTCTCGTTCCAAGAGTGCCAGGATCTTTGAAATTTCTAGTCGAGAGTGTAAAGAAGAAGTTCCACTTTCTTCCGATTTGGCTAATCAATTACGGTATCAAAGGTAAATCCCATAACTGGTTTAGATCATATTTGCAATCTAGACAACAAAGAGTTTTTTTGTAAATGGAGTATTTTCTGATCAATTAACCTTATCCTATGGTGTACCACACCGTTCAGTTCTAGGCACTTTACTTTTTCTGTTATATGTAAATGACTTTCCAGCGTCGACAACTTATTTTTCTGTCCGTATGTTTGCTGATGATACATCGGTTACTGTTGCTGGACCTGATTTAGATTTAATTATACCTAATATAAATAGCAACGTAAGTGATTCGTATAACTGGTTATGTGCCAACAAACTCACTTTGAACATTGAAAAAACTAATTATTTAATATTTCAACCTCGACAAAAACAATCATATAATCTATATCCTCCTTTAAAAATAGCCAATAAACCTATAAAAACTGTCACAGTATCAAATATGTAGGTTTTTACATTGACACCCACCTTACTTGGTCAGAACATATTGAATATTTAAATGATAAACTTAGTAAAAATATTAATGTTCTCATTAAGTGTAAAAAATATTTACCCTTCAATAGCATTCTAAATTTATATTATTCACTAATTTACCCATTTATAAGCTATGGCTCTATAATTTGGGGAAACAACTATGACAGTCCGTTATCTATCCTAGCTAAACTTCAAAATAAGGTTATTCGTGTTATATGTGATGTTCCTTCCTATAGTAGAGCATATCACTCCATATTATATTAAACTTAATGTACTTAAACTTCCTGACATAGTTAAAATGAATACATGTCTTTTCATTTATGAATGTATGACCGAAAGCAAAAGCTGTTCAATTAATATGAAATATGTCTCAATTTTTACATTGAAATTATTGGCAGAAATGTTCCTTTTAATTTTTCTAGTAATAATTATCACAGATTTAAGGGCATCGTATTTAGGTAACTATTTGATGCCCTTACACCAATGATTAATGTTGAGTGCGAGGTATCGTTTTCCTATTATAGTATGTGTATGTATTTTATTGTCTTTATTTAATGTTATATTGTATAAATTTGTAAATCATGGTGTAAAATAAACTCAAATCAAATAGTAATGGCAACCTTGGATTTGTATATAGTACTGAATGGTACACAATACATTGTATATAGTACTGAATAATACACAATGCATTGTATATAGTACTGAATGATACACAATACTTTGTATATAGTACTGAATGATACACAATACATTGTATATAGTACTGAATGATACACAATACTTTGTATATAGTACTGAATGATACACAATACTTTGTATATAGTACTGAATGATACACAATACTTTGTATATAGTACTGAATGATACACAATATTTTGTATATAGTACTGAATGATACACAATACTTTGTATATAGTACTAAATGATACACAATACATTGTATATAGTACTGAATGATACACAATACTTTGGATATAGTACTAAATGATACACAATACTTTGTATATAGTACTGAATGATACACAATACTTTGTATTTAGTACTGAATGATACACAATACTTTGTATATAGTACTGAATGATATACAATACTTTGTATATAGTATTGAATGATACACAATACTTTGTATATAGTACTGAATGATATACAATACTTTGTATATAGTACTGAATGATACACAATGCATTGTATAAAGTACTGAATGATACACAATACTTTGTATATAGTACTGAATGACACACAATACTTTGTATATAGTACTGAATGGTACACAATGCATTGTATATAGTACTGAATGATAAACAATACTTTGCATATAGTACTGAATGATAAACAATACTTTGTATATAGTACTGAATGATACACAATACTTTGGATATAGTACTGAATGATACACAATACCTTGTATACAGTACTGAATGATACACAATACTTTGTATACATGCAGTACTGAATGATACACAATACTTTGTATATAGTACTGAATGATACACAATACTTTGTATATAGTACTGAATGATACACAATACTTTGTATATAGTACTGAATGATACACAATACTTTGTATATAGTACTGAATGGTACACAATACTTTGTATATAGTACTGAATGATACACAATACTTTTTGTATTTGAATGCCGTACCAAAGAGATACAGAGCTTTTATTTCCAAAATGCTAATTATATGACGTCAAATGAGGCATTTGCTCGTGATTAAACGTATTTTGCTGATATAGGAAAACAAATTTGTATATTTTTTATTTAACACTGATAATTACAAAAAATATCGTTAATCTCTCCTTTGACGACATGTGATTAGAAGTTTGGGAAATAAACGTCTCGAACACATTGGTACAGAATTTAAATAGAAAAGTATTGGGCTATTCCTTCGATGTATAATTAATATTTGAAAAACAAAATAATAAGCACTTTAAACTACCCCAATTCAATACGAATACGGGGTGCAACTGTGCAGTAATGTCATTAACAGAACTTTCACGCTCAAAAGAAATCCGATAGTATTTAGGCGTTGCCGCTTGCGGAGTCGTGTGTAAAACGTTTAATTGTCTAACTAACTAATTATCTAACTACGTCAAAAAGCTCCTATGTGATTAAATTATTCAGGCTATGTTGTTAAAATTCTAATACATATACTATTATCGTAAGCTATAGTCCTTATGAGCGATAGTCATTTGTAAAGGTTTTTATATATATATATATATATTCTAGCTAACGGCTATTCCAGGTCAAGCCGATCGTTTCTGTACACGCTGTATAACACCAATGGATATTATCCCATCAAGCTGACCCTCACCGGTAGGCATAACCAGTACGCAATCCAAGGGTATTCAGGTTATGGTCCGACGTTTGGAGATGGATGGGACATCAAAATCTCTAACGACGCTGCAAAAAATAAGGCTTCTTACACTAATCCCGATACATACCAACCTCCTCCTGGATGTAGTTATCGTGACTACACATGCTCCTTCTTAGCTGGTAGCTACAAGTTCACTCCAAGTGACGTAGAGGTGTTTTATGAGATCACCACCTAATCACAGCATTGTACGTTTGTTGTTAATTGGCAAGTTGAAGGACTGAGTTATGATATGCACTAGTTCTACCTACATTGCTGTGAGGAGTTTGAGTCAATACCACTGATACTACTATTTGTAGACATAACTGTGAAATCAGCTATTGTTATTGATATTATTGACGTAAATAAAAATTATTGATACTTATTTGCTTTATCCGTATTCTATATGAAACGTATAGCGTCAGTCAAAAAATAGATATTAATACGATGTGTAATATTAATTTAAATAAAATGCAATGCTTAAATGGAACTGGCTGTGTTTAAATTGTGTCCTGATGTAGTAACATCATATTATGATGATATAGAAAATAAGATTTGGTGATTGCCGGCGTGATCTTTTTTATTTCAATTACGAAACACAGCTACTGACGTTGACACATGTATGTCAATGCATAGTTTTCAGTTTCATGTAATTCTCGTACAACCATTTTTTTGTTCATAAATCATAATTATTACAAGTCCAAGAGTGAGGGTTCATTCAATATCGCTGAAACTACTGTATATGGTTTGCACTCAATCCCCAGGGATTCAAATGACAAAGGGCATGGCGGCCATGTTGGTGTACAGAACAAAAGAAGCTAACGAAGAATTTCTGTTAACTGTACAACAATATGGCGGCTATGACGTAACGTGCAAAGGATGCATTTGAAGATATCACTGTGATATCAGCTAATGTCACTTATATTATTACTTTAGACGAACAAGAAACAAATTATGCTTATTTACGTTCTCGATTTTGGACTTTAAAATATATTATGACCGTTTTAAAGGCCAGAAAATTAAAACAGGGTTATACAGACAAATATAATACCATAATTCCTTCACGAGAAATCTCGATTAGTGATGATATGAGGTCCATCCGTTTACGGTATAATTAGAACTTTCTAATTTCAACACATAATTATAATAATTTTAGTATTAAAGGCTTTGTGTCACGGTACTGCGCATGTGTGAACATCTGATGATTTTAGAATTATGTTCTAGCCCGGAACGAAATTCTCAGAGCGGTGAAATACCGATTTTTAAATCGACTCCCATCAGTGCTCTTTTTTAACTCATCCTTTCCTCCTTTGGTCATTTATGGAAATGTAAGATGTGCTTAAATGAGTTTTAATTATTTGTTTATTCAAAATTAGTCGTTGCACACTGCAACACAACTAAAACAAAAAAGCAAAGTGATGCTTACCGGCGGGGAAGACTGCCACTGAGTACTCTGAATACAGCAGCCAAATTGGAAGCTTTTGGCATTCCAACCAGAAGCGAAGAGGATTTGGATGTCCAGTAAAGTTCACGAAACACATTGAAACTTTTCAAGTCATATTATGAATGATATGGTAGCTTTCAACAGCGATACGAAGCGGCTTAGAAACGATCGAGGTTGAAATTATATGAACCGACCGGAGTGCAAAGACTGTACGAAAAGTTACTAGAAAACCTGCGACCTAGACCCGCTCCCTTCCACTTTAATGAAAGGCTGCTTGGATATTCTACTGCCTGTAGTCACTAGAATAGTCAATATGTCACTGGAAACTGCAACCATGCCGCAACATTTTAAGGAAGCAATGGTGAGACCGAAACTTAAAAAGGACTCCTTAGATACTGAACTGTATCCTCATTTCAGACCAATCTCAAATCTAAAACTTGTGTCTAAAGTTATTGAGAAAGGTGTCGCCTGTCAACTTGTTGATTATCTTAAGGCAAATGGACTTGAGGAACTTTTGCAATCTGCATACAAAACTTTCCATAGCACGGAGACTGCACTTGTGAAAGTGCAAAATGACATTCTATGTGCAATCGATCAACAGCAGAGTGTCATATTACTTCTCCTTGACTTATCAGCCGCGTTTGACACTGTGGACCATGAGCTTTTAATATCACGGTTGCGGACTAGATTTGGAATCAAGGGAAATGTCCTGCGCTGGTTTGAGTCCTATCTTCGGGATCGTAAACAGTTTGTCCAAATTGATGGCATACGGTCAGCATCTAAGGATCTACAGTGTGGTGTACCACAAGGGTCAGTCCTGGGACCTATTCTCTACTTACTGTACACTTCCCCACTTGGTGACATTATCCGAAGTCACGGTCTATTGTTCCATCTCTACGCCGATGATTGCCAGGTATATGTGTCATTCAAGCCCACACCAGAAGAAACCGCAGCTGCAGTCTCCAAAATCGAGGCCTGTGCTCGAGACATTGATGCTTGGATGCTATGTAACAAATTAAAGCTGAATAGAGGAAAAACGGAACTCCTTGTGCTAAGTGTTCAACATCGCCCGCGCCCGCAAATACAAGTTGTTAATGTCGCTGATGCAATCATATCTCCATCAACTTCAGCCAGGAATATAGGAGTAATATTCGACCAATCCATGAATTTAGAGCAACAAGTTCAAAATGTGTGTAAAATAGCTTTTTATCATATCCGCAATATAGCTAAGATTAGGAACTGCCTTTCCCAGAAGGATACCGAGACACTAGTGCATGCTTTTATATCTTCTAAACTGGACAACTGTAATTCATTGCTTACAGGACTTCCTACTTATCTGATAGATAAACTACAGAGAGTGCAAAATGCTGCAGCGCGCCTGGTCACACGCACCCGAAAGTTTGATAGGATAACGCCAATTTTGAAGCAGCTTCATTGGCTACCAGTTAAAGAACGAATCTCCTATAAAATACTTCTGCTGACCTACAAGGCTCTTAACGGCATGGCACCTCATTATATTTCTGACCTCCTCGATAAATATGTACCTGTAAGAACTCTTCGCTCCTCGAATAAGTATCTTCTTAAAGTACCATGCTACCGCCTAAAGACGTATGGAAGCCGCGCGTTTCAAATTACAGCTCCTACTCTTTGGAACTCGCTTCCTATGGGGGAAAAGCGGTCATGCTCACTTTCACATTTTAAGTCTAATGTAAAAACATTTCTTTTTAAGCAAGCGTTTGTATGAACTTTAGTTATTTTTATTATTTATTTAATGTTATTTTTATTTTATTTTATTATTTCTATTTTATATTGAATGTGAAGCGCTTTGAACTATAGGAATATAGCGCTATATAAATCTACATATTATTATTATTATTAGATAAAACCTTTCTTTGCCGGTAAAACAACCTCATGTGCTCAAATACAATAGTCTTGTGAGCAATCGATGTACGTATGAAGCTATAGAAGTTTATATTATCGACTACGTGAGAGTCTGCAAATGAACTGCTATGAAACCGCTTGTCAGTATTCGCACTTTCGTGACGAGCGAACGTTTCTACTTTCGACACACGGTCGCTAAACTGTACGAAATCTCCAAGAATAAATCCCTAAAGTCCAAAATAACGGGGGAAACTGAAAGAGGAAATCCTTGTAAGCAATCGACATACATATGAAGCTATATAAGTTATCATCGACTACATGAGAGTCAAACATTGAACTGCTATGAACCGCTTGTGACAGTTTACCCACTGTCGTGACAAGCGAACTTTTCTACTTTTGACACACGGTCGCTGAACTGTACGAAATCTCCAAGGATGTATCCCTAATGTCCAAACTAACGGGCAAAACTCATGAAAGAGGAAATAATTATGACCAATAGACATACATATGAAGCTCCAGAAGTAATTATTGAATACAGGAGAACCGATAGAGCAAACTGATAATATTGAACGCGCTATTAGTTTCATGGACATTTGTGACTTAACTGAACTCGCGCTACAGCATAGCTTGAAATACTGTACCAAAACTCCCGTTTAAAACTTTCCTGATGACGAAAGGACCGTACGGCATCTTAAACAAGATATCCTACTGACCAATCGACATACATATTAAGCTGTGAAAGTAAGTTTCCAGTCCACAACAGCCGCCGGATAGTGCAAACTCACACAGCGGTCAAACGTCTGCGCATGTGTCAAAAGTCTTGCAGCAACAACCTATTCCAAAACAAATTCAAAGCGAGCCGGCGGCCGTCGCTGTTCACAAACCCGCTTTCAAACCTTGAGAACTTCTTTGGTAAATTACGAAACAATTGGGTAAACTCACAGTTTGAAGTTTGTTCAATTTCCCGTCGACTGTGAAAATAAAAAGCTTAACTTTCACGTATTTTTCTTAACTTTTTGGGGTTGAAGTTCACTGTAATATGTTTTAAGGTAAATTTTGCGCGGGAAATTCGCGCGGCCGCCCATGCGCAGACGTTTGACCGCTGTGTGGTGCAAACTAGTAACTGCCACTAGTAATTAACCTTGCGTACTTCCGCGAGTACTGAACTTTCTAGCGTCAATGCCTGTTTTACGTTTCCAAACTTTAGGACAAGAAATCTTCAATAGAATGTTCTGTTTTTTTACAGCAGAGAACTGTATTATTAAACATGTCGAAATAAAACAATGCTGCTATTGGAAGACTTATATTATGTCAAAAGTGCATAGCGAAGAAACATATATCTACGGAGGCGAGCAGCTCGTTTCACTTTGGTCAAATTCGGACTATTTACGACTGGAAACAGCAATAAATACAAGCAAGTAATGAAATATAAATACCATTCTCTACTCAATGCTGTTTACCTTGGATGTAGGAAGTCAAATCCTTGTAAATCTTGCCATATACTGTGTAAAACTACAATCGGTCAATCACGGCAGTGTGGCGAACAGTGTGGCGTTTCCGGCAATTTATTTTGATTGATTCTCATTGGATGTTACTCAATACAGCTGTCAATTCAATGTCTGGAGACTGTGACATGCGCAGTACCGTGACACAGCGCCTTTAATAATAATCTTTAACTTGGTAAGCCATGGTTATCAAAAGGCCTCCTTAAGTCCATAAAAAGAAAAAACAAGTTATATAAAAAATACCTGCGTTTTCCAACTCCTAATCACGAACTGTCTTATAAAGATTACAAAAACAAATTAAATCATTCTCTGAGAATTGCTAAACGCCTGTATTACGAAAAAATATTAGAAGACAATAAGTCAAACATTAAAGCCACCTGGAGGATTCTTAATGAAGTTATCAACAAAAAAAGGTCGAAGCCTAAATTAACCTCGACGTTTAAAGTTGACGACCATGAAATTTCTGATCCTGTTGAAATTGCTAATAGATTTTGTAATTATTTCACTAATATTGGGCCTAACTTAGCTAAAAAAATACAGCCTTCAGCCATGTCTCATCAGAATTTTCTTTCCGGCTTTTTTTCGAGTTCAGTGTTTTTTAATCCAACAACCAAAGAAGAGATGATAGAAATTGCCAACAGCTTTAAACCAGGAAAAGCCTCTGGGTATGACAACATACCTATGTCTATAATACAACAATCTATTGATATTATTTCTGAACCCTTGACTCACATTATCAATTTATCCATTAGTCATGGTATTGTTCCTGATGAAATGAAAATTGCTCGCGTGATTCCTCTGTTTAAAGCTGATAAACAAGATTTGTTCACCAATTATAGACCAGTCTCAATTCTACCAAGCTTCTCTAAATTTTTGGAAAGAGTAATTTATAACCGCCTATTGATATACATTAATAAATGTAATATTTTAAATGATAATCAGTTCGGTTTCAGAAAAAATCACTCTACAGCGCTTGCTTTGATCGACATATATGATAAAATTTCATCTGCAATTGATCGTAAAGAAATTGCTGTTGGAATTTTTCTAGATTTATCAAAAGCCTTCGACACTGTTAACCACAGCATTCTTTTTGACAAACTTGAACATTACGGGATTCGTGGCATAGCATTAGATTGGATTAAAAGTTACTTTTCCAACAGAACACAATTCGTTCAGTTTAATGAGCACTGCTCTTCTCCTAAAAAGATTTGCTGTGGGGTACCTCAAGGCTCAATTCTTGGTCCTTTATTTTTTTTATTATATATCAATGACTTGAATAATGTTTCTAATGTATTAGAGCTTATTCTATTTGCTGATGACACAAATATATTTTTCTCTCACAAAGACCCTGTTTACCTGATCAATACTCTGAATGCTGAAATAAACAAATTATCAGATTGGTTCAAGGCAAATAAACTCTCATTGAATTTAACAAAGACAAAATTCATGATATTTAAACCCAGACAAAATAGACAATGTCATAATCTTCAGTTGGTTATAAACAACCAGATAATTGATCAAGTAAAAGAAACCATGTTTCTAGGGGTAATACTAGATGAACACTTATCTTGGAAACCATATATATCTCATATAGCCAACAAAATATCGAAATCTGTAGGAATCATTTTTAAATCTAGTTTTTACCTTTCCAAAACGTCTTTACGAACACTGTATTATGCAATGATTTATCCTTACCTTCAATATTGTAATTTAGTCTGGGCTTCTACTTACCCATCCAATCTTCGTCGTATAGTACTACTTCAAAAACGTGTCATTAGAATCCTAATGAAGACTAAATTTGATGCTCACACTGATCCTATTTTCAAAGAACTAAACATAATTAAATTCCATGACATTCTTTTGTTACAGATAGGTCAATTTATGTACTCCTACAAAAATGGTCTTTTGCCAATTAAATTTAACAACATGTTTTTAACAAATGATCAAGTCCATAATTACAACACTAGAAATGCTCCAGCTTTTCGCACTCCCCTATGTAAAACCAACATAAGGCAGTTTTCTATATACTTTCAAGGTCCAAAGTTATTTAATTCACTTGATACTGAACTTATTAACTCCGCCTCCCTTTCTCTTTTCAAAGTAAATTTTAAATCCTATCTCTTTTGTAAATATTAATCATGATTAATTATTATTAAGAATACAGGTAACGCAAAAAATAACAAGGAAAAAACGCCAGTTCGTCATAGTTACTCGTTATGTCTATCCACTTGCTGTTATTTTAAGAGGAAGCCTAAATTCACATAAGCCCTTAATGGTTTCTTTTTAGGCTTCCTCGCCATTAACCTTTATATATATTTACTTTGTATTATCTACTTTGTAACTTCTATTAGTGGCGAATAAAATACAATACAACAATACAATACAACAAAAAGGTAGCTCACGTTGCCATGGTGTTGTTTTGCCGTGAGACAACAAAAGAATAAAAGCTTTTATGTTTCGGACCAATTAGGCTGGCTGGTACAAGTAAGCTATCTACTGAGCAGGAATCGTTTCATAAAAATATATATATTATACCGTAAACTGATGGTCAAGACCAACGAATCACAGGGGGGAAATAAAAATAAACATTAATGGGAATTCGCCAAAAACCATGTGACATTAATGGGAAGTCGAGACTTCTGGTTATGGACTTGTGATGATAACTAATAACTGGTTCTTCTTACTTTGAATTGAAAGAGCAGTACATACAGTCAATGCCAAAAAGGTTGTCCAGCAGAACATAATATAATACTACAATATCCATTGTTTTGGCCTATTGTTTTGGCCTAGACAATAGCCCAAAACAATGGATATTATAGTATTATATTATGTTCTGCTGGACAACCTTTTTGGCATTGACTGTATATTAAACATTACACATGACCAATATGTGCAGATATCGGCTATATTATGTTGTGCCATTTATATCATTCCCTCAGAAGCACATAAAATGTAATGACACACATTTACTTTTTGCTCTTTTTCATAAAAAATCCTCCTATATTTTTTTGTATTAATTATTATAATTTCGTTTATTAACAAGCAAGGATGTTCATCGTGATCAATGAGGAACTATAAATTGTCAACATATAGCCTCCTAATGGAGAAACTCGTGAATACAATGTTAATTGTATTGTTAGCAAAAGTGCATTGAACTATACTGTATGATGTCCCAGTTTATAACCAACTCGAAGAAAGGCGAGAAGAGCCTAGGTCCGAGGCATCGTCCACAGGGTTTCCCGGTGAGGGTTGAGAAAAGAAGGGGGATCGCAGATTTATTGTGAGGAATCGAGTTTTTTAGGGAATAGGAAGTCAAAACAAATCGGTAAAAGAGGCAGAAATCGAAGCCGAACTCTCAACAATGAGAGATTTACAGCTAAAAGAAAAGACCGAGGTAGAGGCAGAGGTCAAGGCAAAAACGGCCCAGCTTAAAGCTCAAATTGCTATCGCTGAAGCAGAGTTCGAAGATGCCCGTAAAATAAAGTACTACAGTTTCTACAAGAACAAAACTCTGCATCTGAGTCAGATTTGGAAATACGAAAACCCGTACATAGCATCCTATTGACAAAACACAGCATAACACACCTGTCGATACGCCCATAAGCCCCTCTCAGAAAGTTCAAGATTGGCTGAACACTGTCGAAAACATTCCAGAGGGAAAGAAAAAACCGTACCTATGAGAGCGTCTCTCCCCAAAATAAAATCTCCGGTTTTCAACGGAGATCCGTTGCAGTGGCCACGGTGGTACGGACTGTTCAGAGTGTTAGTCGATGAAGAGCAGATAACCCCAACAGAGAAAATGGTTTATCTGAAGTCTGCAGTGACGGGTTCCGCAGAAAGAGCGATTTCTGGTATGTTGTTTGACGAGTCCATGTATGATCACGCGTTAGCTGAGTTGTGCAACCGATTTGGTGTGAAAGTTATAAATGTCGTCAACGTTTATTTTAAGTTACAAAACATCACTGGTAGCTTTACACTGGACTGAACTCCGTGTATTTAGTAGACGTTGGTGATTCACGGAAGTCAACTGGAGGTAGTAAGCATCTGGACGATAAAAACGGACGTGATCATGACATCAAACATTTTCAACTAACCAGTACCTTGTTGCTGATTATGTGCTCATTATTGAAGGCCGTATGTGATGCATTTTCCTGATCCCATTGATTTCTATCGCTAAGACGCTAACGATATATGCGATGTGGCAAATATGACGAGCGTTTCTTAACCCGGCTTAAGGAAAGCGTTATCTCATATCTGGGGGGCCAGTTTATCTTCCGTTCGTTTTTTATTACGGCGGTGGTTATCTTTACGAGAAATGTAGCGGCAAATTAAACGAAGAGTGAAAATGAACAAGAAAATAGTCACATACTATTCCCCTACCTGGAATTTCTGACTCTATACAACAGATCCAGTTGATTCCCATACATTCCCTGTATTGAACAGTCACTACGAAAGGCACTAGGTTCTGAATATTCTAGGGAAAGCGATAATAAGATGAAATGAGTTGCTTTAAGTTTGCAGCACGTTTTCTTTAAGTTTGAGTTGCAGCATGGCCGATCAGCCATAGATTATCATTGCTGCTATGTGTTCATTAATTTAGATATCCACCTCGTCAAATTATCATCACTGACATGAGCTTTTCACTAATTCGACACAATCGTAATCGTGAATTGGTAATAACGGAAAATCATTAAAATACCCTAGATGTTCAAATGCGCCTCCTGCGCACTGAAAGCCAAATCATTTGTGTTTCGTACAGTCGGTATTTCTGACATAAAACCCACTCCTTGGAATAACGATACAATATGTACATATATACTGTAATTTTTTTTATATAGTATTTCGCTGTAAATCTATCCATTGTAAGCCCTCTCTCTTTGTACGAGAACCACACGGAAAAAACTATGCATTGACATAAAATGCACGCCGGCAATCATCAAATACTTTATTTGCGATCTATATCCCAAAACAACATTTTGTTTTCATAATATCATAAGTGACCACGTTTAACGCAATAGAAAACACAGACGGTTCCAGTTAACCATTGTATTTTTATTTCAATTTATGTTACACATCATATTATTATGTAAATACATATTTTACTTTTTGACTTTATTTTTTTTTACTATACGTTTCATATAGAATACGGATAAAGCAAATATATATCAACACGTTTTTATTTGCGTCAATAATATCAATGACAATAGCTGATTTCACAGTTATGTCTACAAATAGTAGTTTCAATGGTATTGACTCAAACTCCTCACAGCAATGTAGGTAGAACTAGTGCATATCATAACTCAGTCCTTGAACTTGGCAATAAACAACAAACGTACAATGCTGTGATTAGGTGGTGGTCTCATAAAACACCTCTACGTCACTTGGAGTGAACGCGTAGCTACCAGCTAAGAAGGTGCAATAACTGTTATAACTACATCCAGGAGGAGGTTGGTATGTACGTGGGTTAGTGTATAATAATTGAGCTCATAATTCTTCCTTTGGTTATTGCTAAGAGGATTTCAAATGTAAGTGTCTTACATCTTCAATCTAATTGGAAACACACAATCGGAAATCTGAAGAAGGGAATTCATGGAACGCAACAACCTGCGGGCCAAACTATTGTCCATTTTGGTTGGAAGATCATGGAACTCAAGCAGGCTAGCTTGAACAACGAGATAGGAAGAAGAGCAGCTTTTTTTAACTACAACACTACCAAATAACCTAGAGGAAATTCGGCCAATCAATTACGGAAGAACGAGTAACTGGAAGTAATTTGTTTTGGTCGATTTTTCTTTTCCATCTCGGCAGTGTCACGAGTTCGTGTCCGTGTTCCTTTTGCACTTATCCGCAAAAGGTGGCATCGTCCACGTACTTAATTCTAAAATTATATATAGAAGTGATTGCCAATCTATTCGCACCAGTCCCTTACAAAGCGAGTATAAATAAGAACTCCACGAAGGTTCGTCGCACAGTTCGCGTCAGAACACCTACACCTCGTTCCTCGCTGCTTCAGTAGCGTACTAAGAAAATTAAAGGACAAGCACCCCAAGCCGCGAGAGTACCGGCAGCTCAACAGAATTTTCCAGGTGGTCAAGATCTTCCACCAGCTGCTCCTCCGACATGAACCGTCGCTCAGCCGCTCAGCCGCAATCACTATGTGGTTCAGGTTGGTGTTTGACTTTTTGTCCTCGTGGTCAGACACTTGCGCGTGTGCATGTATTTCGTTTTGGTCTATCATGGTTTGCATTGCATCACCGTTTTAGTCTCCTTTGATAGTTTCGCCGGTGTATTTGCCTTCGTTGTAATTCAAGTTTGGACTATATTGCTTTATTCCTTCGTTACCACTATATGTCTCTGGACACGGATTTGTGTAGTGCGGTATAAATGTTCTAGTTAATTTTCTATTCTTCGGATTTAGTCTTTTATTTTGCACGTTTCGGCATGTTTTGCCGTTGGCATGCACTTATGTTGGCATTAGTTTACGTGCTGGCCTCACAAATACGGATTTGTGCAGTGCGGTATAAATGTTCTAGTTAATTTTCTATTCATTTTTAGTCTTTTATTTTGCACGTTTCGGCATGTTTTGCCGTTGGCACTTGTGTTGGCATTAGTTTACGTGCTGGCCTCACAAATACGGATTTGTGCAGTGCGGTATAAATGTTCTAGTTAATTTTCTATTCTTCGGTTTTAGTCTTTTATTTTGCACATTTCGGCATGTTTTGCCGTTGGCATGCACTTATGTTGGCATTAGTTTACGTGCTGGCCTCACAAATACGGATTTGTGCAGTGCGGTATAAATGTTCTAGTTAATTTTCTATTCTTTTTTAGTCTTTTATTTTGCACGTTTCGGCATATTTTGCCGTTGGCACTTGTGTTGGCATTAGTTTACGTGCTGGCCTCACAAATACGGATTTGTGCAGTGCGGTATAAATGTTCTTGTTAATTTTCTATTCTTCGTTTTTAGTCTTTTATTTTGCACATTTCGGCATGTTTTGCCGTTGGCACTTGTGTTGGCATTAGTTTACGTGCTGGCCTCACAAATACGGATTTGTGCAGTGCGGTATAAATGTTCTTGTTAATTTTCTATTCTTCGTTTTTAGTCTTTTATTTTGCACATTTCGGCATGTTTTGCCGTTGGCACTTGTGTTGGCATTAGTTTACGTGCTGGCCTCACAAATACGGATTTGTGCAGTGCGGTATAAATGTTCTTGTTAATTTTCTATTCTTCGTTTTTAGTCTTTTATTTTGCACATTTCGGCATGTTTTGCCGTTGGCACTTGTGTTGGCATTAGTTTACGTGCTGGCCTCACAAATACGGATTTGTGCAGTGCGGTATAAATGTTCTTGTTAATTTTCTATTCTTCGTTTTTAGTCTTTTATTTTGCACATTTCGGCATGTTTTGCCGTTGGCACTTGTGTTGGCATTAGTTTACGTGCTGGCCTCACAAATACGGATTTGTGCAGTGCGGTATAAATGTTCTTGTTAATTTTCTATTCTTCGTTTTTAGTCTTTTATTTTGCACATTTCGGCATGTTTTGCCGTTGGCACTTGTGTTGGCATTAGTTTACGTGCTGGCCTCACAAATACGGATTTGTGCAGTGCGGTATAAATGTTCTTGTTAATTTTCTATTCTTCGTTTTTAGTCTTTTATTTTGCACATTTCGGCATGTTTTGCCGTTGGCACTTGTGTTGGCATTAGTTTACGTGCTGGCCTCACAAATACGGATTTGTGCAGTGCGGTATAAATGTTCTTGTTAATTTTCTATTCTTCGTTTTTAGTCTTTTATTTTGCACATTTCGGCATGTTTTGCCGTTGGCACTTGTGTTGGCATTAGTTTACGTGCTGGCCTCACAAATACGGATTTGTGCAGTGCGGTATAAATGTTCTTGTTAATTTTCTATTCTTCGTTTTTAGTCTTTTATTTTGCACATTTCGGCATGTTTTGCCGTTGGCACTTGTGTTGGCATTAGTTTACGTGCTGGCCTCACAAATACGGATTTGTGCAGTGCGGTATAAATGTTCTAGTTAATTTTCTATTCTTTTTTAGTCTTTTATTTTGCACGTTTCGGCATATTTTGCCGTTGGCACTTGTGTTGGCATTAGTTTACGTGCTGGCCTCACAAATACGGATTTGTGTAGTGCGGTATAAATGTTCTAGGTAATATATTCCTCTGCGGGGTCCCAGCGTTCAATACGATCGCCGGGAGGTGAGAGGTACTCTCTGTGATCTACATGTATGGAAGGAGTTAATCCATCTTATACTATGGGGGTCTACATGTAGATATATAGTACAGCTTGTTTAATAACAGATTATGCTCAAAAAAGTCGAAACTTTAGCTATCGGAGATGTTAGTGATATAGGTCTTACAAGGACGGCGGAGCGAAATTTCAAGTGTGGGGGGGAGGGGGGGATATGAATATATACGATGCATCTCAATAAAAGGAAACGCCCGCTTTTAGGTAAAACGTAACTCATGGTTATAGTGGATATATAGTTTTAGTTTGTTAATAGTCTCGTGTTATTTGTTTTTAATGAGGAAAACATAAACAGTACGCTCTCTGAAACAGTTAATAATTAATGCCTACCATGTTAAAAAAAGTATACTCTGAACTTTTATTTTTAAGTAGGCTTACAAATTAAATACAACGATTATACAGCACTTTCGATTGGGTGTGGTCTTCCATCCCCTACCCCTAATGCTTACTAGATTTCTTTACAAAAAAAAATCAATGCAAAGGACTAAGCTCCAATCACAACAAACAAGTATGGCATGGTAGTCTTCTTAACCTGCAACATCGTCAAAATCGTATATATATCACTAGTGAAATATGACGCGTTTTAAAAATCTAGTCCATTTACTACGCCATGAAAACTGGCATGTCACTGATAATTATATCTTAAACAGAAGATTGGAAATATGAATTTTCTCTTCACATTTTGATGAAACATCTTATTCATTCGCTGCGCTCATTTGAACGATATTTCACTAGATCAACACTCGAAGCCGATAAAGTCCGTATCTCCGGTCGGCCACGTAATATCCACTATATGTTATATAGAGAATAATACATGGGCGCGCGGAGATGTCGTATGCGAACGAGTGAGGTATCGACTTCAACAGGAGATGATAAATTCCATATCTCCAAACGTCCATGTATTGTTTTATTTATTTTATGAACAATACTTGGACCTGGGCCCGGTTGTTCGAAGCAAGGGAAAGCGCGTGATTGGCTGAAAGGCGGTTATAAAACATTCAATAGCACTGAAATATGAAATATACAAAAAGCTACCTGAACGCTTTCCATTGCTTTTCAATCTTAGGTTATTCAATTTTATTTCAAGTGCGAACCTGTTTTAAAGAGCCTTATTAAATTTTAGTCTTCCGTAAGTCATTTTATGCAATAAGAATAAATTTGGAGAGTGGAAACATTATTTTTGCTCATGTCGAAGCCAGGCATGATTGCCAAAATCTTGCGACAATTTGAATGTCGTTAAATATATACTAATCGCACGCGTGACGTCGATCGAAGATTGGACATTGCTAGCACTTTACATTACAAAAGTACGATCGAGTTCTACTTCGGTAACATTGTGCACAACAGCACTTTGCGCGGGCAAATGATTTTCGTAGGCTCAGTTTTGTTATTGTGTGACTCTCGAATCTTTCGAAATCCATCTCTACTTTGCGCCATCGTGTAATTATTTATAATGGTAATAGAACTGAGTGGAGTGGAATTTTGGTCTTAAATCATACGAGTGATTACGTGCGCCACCATGGCTGCCACGTTTATTTGGCTCTCGAAATTTTTGCTCTGTTTTGCTGTTTTTTTACCGTCTTAACTACTCTATTTCGCCATATGAAGATGTATCTAAGGACTCTGGCACGTATTGCAAGCTCCTGCAGTTCCACAGATGGGATTTTTATCCATTTTCTTGTCGTGTATCTCCGGTGAAATCGACATTGGCGCCCGCTGGATTCTGTTCGTCGAAATTAGCAGCTACCAAGTGGACCAAACATGGTCAAATTTCGCTTCTAATTCCTGGACATGACCCACCGATTGATATAACTGTTTATATGGATGTACTTTCACAGCCTGGTCCTGAAGTTAAAGAATATACTACTTGTGGAACAAGATTTGGTGAAGATTTTCATTCTGAACAAAGGCTTAAAACAACAAATGGTAATATGCAAATGAATGTAACTCATAAACTGAACTCCTACTCTAGAAATGAACTCCTGGCTCTTCGTCGATGTGCTACTATAAACACACAAGATTGCAATCGACTGTTCTCGGTTCTAAAGACATACGACTTACTCTGCTACAGAGGCAAGAGAGGAGGTAAACGGAAAATTCCTACAATCACATCTCCCCGGCTAACTGATGCCTTTTGTCCTACCCGTCCAAGGCAGCAATATGTAAATAACACGAACTTGATTACAATCCCTCGCTCGCCGCTTGTCAGCTGTAATATTCCCTCCAAGCTCGTTGATGTTCCAATGGATTTCTGCCTGCTTAACGCTAGATCGATCAATAACAAATCATTCATAATCAAGGATTTTGTAGTCGAACATAATTTGGATATCCTGGCTCTTACCGAGACGTGGACTGGGTCAGATATGGCTGATCAGAGAATCATCAATGATATATGTCCTGCTGGCTATCTGTTCCAACATGTTCCCCGTGCAACAAGGGGAGGTGGAGTTGCAGTCTTGTATAAACAATCCTTCAAGTTCAAGAATCTATATATACCTAAAGCTTACAAATCATTTGAAGCTGCTGATTATTTGATGAAATATTCGTCGTGTAATCTGAGAATGATCATTGTCTACAGACCGCCCCCATCAACTAGGAATGGTCTCACGCTGAGCATGTTCTTCGATGAATTCAGTCGATTCCTCGAATCAGTGATTACTACTCCAGACCCGTTATTGATTTGTGGTGACCTGAACTTCCATCTAGATTCCCTTGATGACTCTGCCGCACTACGATTTGTGGACCTACTTGATACTTTCAATCTTCAGCAGCATGTCAAGGGTGAAACTCATCGAAATGGACACACCCTTGACCTAGTAATAACCAGAACTGATGAACATGATGTCATTTCCAATTTGCATGTCTTGGATCCTGTAATCTCAGATCATTACGCGGTGCATTGTGGGATATCCCTAAGTAAGCCATGTTATCCAAGAAAAGAAATAACCTACAGGAAGTTAAAACTGGTCGAAAGAGAGCGTTTTATCGAAGACATCAGGAACTCACCCTTAATGGGTTTTGAGAATCTCGATAATGTTACAGATCTATCGAACTTATACGAAGATACACTATCGTCATTATTGGATCAACACGCCCCTCTCAAAAGACGCACTGTCACCCTACGACCAGCAGCCCCATGGTATACGGATATGATCAAGGCTGAAAAGGTGAAAAGGAAAAGACTTGAGCGTTGCTGGCGAAAGAACAGACTTACTATAAACAGGGAACTATATGTTAATCAATGCAATCTGGTAAACAAGATTATCTATGAATCTAAGATGAAGTTCTATTCGTCAGTTATAGAGGACAATAGCTCAAACCAAGTAGTTTTGTTTACAGCTGTTAACAAAATGTTAAATTGCCAGGCGATACATAAGCTACCCTCGTACAATAATGCTACTGATCTGGCCAACAAGTTTGCTGATTTCTTTACGGAAAAAGTACAGACTATTAGGGACAACTTCACATCTGCGAGTGACAACTGCCATGATGAGAAAACTGTCTGTCCTTCTGAACACGAGTTACATCTATTTACCCCTACAACGGTCGAGGAGTTATCTAGTGTTCTTGGAAAAACCATCGCCAAATCCTGCAAGCTTGACCCTTTACCAGGCAATATATTTAAAGACTGTACTAACACTTTAATGCCTATTGTTGCAAGGATAGTAAATTTATCATTCGAGGAGGCTGTGGTACCGAAGAAGCTTAAACAGGCAGTTTTAACACCTAAGATAAAGAAGCCTTCCCTCGATAAGGAACTGTTTCCAAGTTATAGACCAATCTCGAACCTTACATTTATTTCTAAGGCTACCGAGAAGATTGCTGCCGCTCGACTGAATGTTCATCTCAAAGACAATAACTTAAACGAGCTTTTCCAGTCAGCCTACAAGCAGGGACACAGTACTGAAACAGCGTTGGTCCGAGTACATAATGGCATTCTTCGCAGTATTGATAACAATGGCTGTGTCATTCTTCTATTATTGAACATCTCAGCCGCATTTGACACCGTAGACCATCATATATTGCTTACTAGACTCTGTTGTCGTTTCGGAATCAAGGGAAAGGCTCTTGCATGGATGAAATCCTACCTCTGTGACAGAAGCCAGTTTGTGTGTGTTGGCGATGAAAGCTCTACCAATCGTGATCTACCTTGTGGTGTACCTCAAGGTTCTGTACTAGGCCCTATCTTGTATCTGTTGTACACAGCACCCCTTGCAGATGTCATCAAACGCCACAGAATGTCATATCATTTCTATGCTGATGACAGTCAAATATACCTGTCCTTCCAGCCGTCACGTACTGACGAGCCTGAGTATTCAAAATCAAAGGTGGAAGCATGTATCCTAGATATCAACAACTGGATGACCGCAAACAAGCTGAAAATCAACAATGATAAGACAGAACTACTAGTGTTGAATGCCCGCCATAAACCAGTTCCACCACTAGACTCTATCTATGCGGGTACTGATCTGATCGCAGTGTCCAAGTCAGTCATGAACATTGGCCTTTGGTTTGACCACACACTTTCAATGAACAAACAAGTTAATTTCATGTGTAAAACTGCCTTTTATCATTTACGAAATCTATCTACTATCAGAAGATTTCTGTCATACAGAGATTGTGAAATCTTAATACATGCCTTTGTAACTTCGAGAATTGACTATTGTAACTCTCTATTATCTGGCCTACCACAATGCTTAGTACAAAAACTCCAGAACGTGCAGAATGCTGCGGCACGCCTTTTAACATATTCTAAGAAACCAGATCATATAACACCAATACTTAAATAACTACACTGGTTACCCATTACTGCTAGAATAGAATTTAAAATTCTAATTTTAACTTTCAAAGCTTATCATGAAACTGGACCTTATTATCTACAAGAACTCTTAATTAAATATATACCTGGTAGATCGCTACGCTCGGTTAATAAGAAACTTTTAGTCGTCCCTAAATATAATCTTGAAACTTATGGAAAGCGCGCATTTTCAGTAATTGCGCCAACATTATGGAATAATCTGCCTGACATTATAAGGACTACTGAGTCTCTAAACACTTTCAAGAGCAGAGTTAAAACTTACTTATTTAGACGCTATTATCACTCTGATACCTGAAATACTTGATTGAGTCGGCTACGTAAACGTAATTTATTTGAGTAAATATTAATTAATTATTTATACACCAATATTGTAATTTTAAGGATAACATTTGTATATAATTTAAACATATTCGTTATAGTTACTTACATTATTACTTATATTATTATTATCAGTAGTAGTAGCATTGTAAAGCGCTATTGGTTTTATAGTAGAAATAACGCTATATAAATAAAGATTATTCTTATTATTATTACAAAATTGCTATTCGCCGAAACTTTCTCCACTCAAGAGAAAACTCACATTTTTCCAAATGGCACACTACAAAAAAGTTTGACTCACCGAATAACTTCTCTTAGTGATAAAATCCTTGTGAAATCCTCATGAAATCCTCATTTTCTTGTTTTTGGAAGCGAAGTTAACAACCATTTGAATTCACTAACCTCGCCGTGAAAGCACTTTGCAAAGGTACTACAGTTTGCTTGTAACGTCATTTTCATTGCCCGTACTTAAATTGCATTTAGCGGAGAGCCAATCAGCAAACGTGGATCAAGGAAAGGGAAAACAAGTCATTTGATGAGTGTTCATGAAAATAACATGATGGTAAATGTTCAACTCTTTGCATCGTAATCACCATCACTTAGCTAACCTTCTCACAGGGGTGAATTGTGATTTGAAAAAGTGGTCCCCTAGATAGGCGAGACAATGCACTATAATTGCCACTACATCCTACAATACAAATACGCTACAATTTTGAGATTTCGGACTTTCTTATCCTCAAATTAAAGCGCTTCTATTTAAGACCTTGGTACGTTCGATTTCTGATAAGCATTATTTTTTGAATTAGTTCTTGCCAAAGACACTTAACAATAATGTAGCTAAAGTGGTTCCTTTTATCAACAAAGACAGCGTACTTCAAGGATAGTTCACCAGGAACAGTTCCCATTTTTAAAGGGACTCGAACGTATCATTTTGGTGGAGTAACGAAGGAGAAACCACATTTTTCTTAAATTCAATTTTTTTTATATCAAACTGTCAATGATTAACACTGTATTACAATGTGGGCATTGCTTTTCTCAACTTCAAACATTTTCACATCCCATTTTGTGGTCGCTTTAGAGTACGAAGCCAAATGCTAAATTTTCTCGCCGATCATTTTCTTTTAGTTTTGGGAAGTAATTTTATTTTCTTATTCTTCAACACACCTTAACAACACAAAGTCGGACATGTTTTCGTCCCAGTCTCGGAAATTATCTCCGTTAGCTATATAAACTCGCGAAAATCAATCACCGATACGTTTTGTTGTAATTGGATTTCAGTGTGCTTGATTTTCTTGAGCGCGCATTTTGTAATAAAATCAAGCACGCTGATCATCCATCAAATTTCACGTTCTTAGGATGATCCCATAATTTATATTATAACGAAAATTACAGGCACTTGCTGTTGTCGCATATTACATATACCTGTTGATGTTCTGTTCGTGTGTATGTATTTCTGATCTATTCAAGGTAGAGGCGGATATTCAAGCTCCAGCCGATCGTTCCTGTACTCGCTGTATAACATTAATGGATATTATCCCATCAAGCTGACCCTCACAGGTAGACATAACCAGTACGCAATCCGTGGGCATCCAAGACTTGGTCCGACGTTTGGATATGATGGATATTATGGAAACGACATCAAAATCTATAACAACGCTGGAAATAATAAGCAATCTTACACTAACCCCTGGTCATACCAACCTCCTCCTGGATGTAGTTATTATGACCAGAAATGCTCCTTCTTAGCTGGTAGCTTCAAGTTCACTCCAAGTGACGTAGAGGTGTTTTATGAGAGTACCACCTAATCACATCATTGTACGTTTGTTGTAAATTGGCAAGTTTAATGAATGAGTTTTGATATGCACTAGTTCTACCTACATTAGGGTGAGCTGTTTGGTTTAACAGTATTGAATATTCTACTACGTTTAAGCATTATTTTAATATCAGATATAATAATTTATAAAGTTGTTTTAAAAGAAAACAAAAGTTGGTAATTTTCATTAACCATAAGAGACCATCGAATCACTCTGAATTTCTAACGACACCTGAAACAACCATGGGGGCTGATCAAAGCCAGGTCCCGGTTAATCTACAGATCGAATTGGAATTTAGCGTGTTGGTTTTTGCGGAGGCATGAAAACTGGAGAACCCGGAGAAAAACCCTTTGAGCAAAGGCGAGATACCAACAAACTCAACTCATATATTGCGCCGCGTCCTGGAATCGAACCTAGGCCAGAGGGATGAGAGGCGAAGCGCTTAACCACTGCGCCTCCTCGGATCCACCTATCAGAGAACCGATTCTCCAATTTAGGCTCTCTCCCTATGATAGTCTGCGCGAATATATGTTTACCTTGCATAAATCAAGAGAAAATAAAGTACAGAGAGGGAGTCCTGCTCAGGCCTTTAAATATATGTATATATCTTTGTATATAAGGCCCTTCATTATAGTGACTGGCTATACCTTATCTTACATAAGAATTGTACATACCCAATAGAACACTACGGTCAGCCAGCACTAAACAGTTAAAGGTCCCACCTGAAAATGGTACCTTGCAGGATACCAGTTCATCCGTGTTCAATAATTTACCTGTACATATTAGGAACTCTGCAACCTTTGCTGAATTTTGTCGGTTTTGGAAAGGATATCTAAAGAACTGCGCTGCTGACAGACTCCATTGATTAATTTTGCAGTCTTTTTTTCAACCAGTAAATTTTCTCATAGTCTACCAATTAATACCATTTCTTATTAGATTATTGGCATTTCCAACAGTTACATCGCACATATTACTAACATATACATGTGTGTATTCCTTGTAGTGCAATTATATTTATATCTGTCAATGTTATTGTCAGTTAATATTTATATTACTTAATAATATTCCTTGGTAAAATATACCAATAGATACGTATAGCCATATTTTAATCATTAGTACTGTTATCATTTTACATGTCAGTAATATTTTATAGTCATATTTTATTTATCAACATTTTATATTTTACATTGTTTAGTTTAACAGGCGAATAGCCACCCAGTGGAAGTACTGTTAATAAACCATTATTATTATTATATATTATTATATCTTGACCTCACTAAAGTTATTTTTAGAAACCGGATGTTCGGACGTAAAAGGAACTTGTTCCAGTGATTTCTATTGCGAATCGGTATT
The DNA here is from genome assembly GCA_030867875.1 of Actinernus sp. WN-2022. Classification (NCBI taxonomy): domain Eukaryota; kingdom Metazoa; phylum Cnidaria; class Anthozoa; order Actiniaria; family Actinernidae; genus Actinernus; species Actinernus sp. WN-2022. The sequence goes on from JAOWCC010001210.1 coordinate 63,394,925, forward strand.
GCCGAAAATTAAATCAATAAAACAAATCGATATCAAATATGATAGTCTAATGGACCTAAGCTATTTTAAATCTGTACAGTTCATATCAATGATCTGTCAGACCTGAGTCACATTTGTAATGAAATTTAAAGTATGTGGACTCTAATATTTACCAAGCGTTCCCGTTTGCTATAGTGTTTTGGGCTTCGTTTTCGGAACAACTTACCCTGCTAGACAGAGATTCCTTGGGGATTCCTTCCCTTCTCTTTGAACAAGAAGCGCCGCCATGTATAATGTTTGTGGCGGTAACTTATCAGGGCCTTCAAAATATTAACTTCTACACCGATTATCGCCAAATAAAAACTGACATTAACCTTCTTAGGGTCCTTTCTCAGAGCTTAGCCTAATCTTTTCGCTTATGCCGTGAAACATAGCAATGAAATATAATTCCAAATACAAAATGTTCCGTTGGGGATTTCCAAATTCGCTCGAGAGTCGGCGCAATTACAATTCGCATCAGCCAATACTTTGTCATGAAAAAGGCACTTGTCCATCGATTTTCACCAAAAAAGCTGGCTTTAATCGTATTAGTTCTGTTTTTGAAGACTAGCTAAATTGTTTGGCTCACAGACAAGGCTTATACTACACAGAAAATCAATCACAATAGAGAAGGCATATTTTCAATTCGAGCCGGTTTCTTAACTGTTGTCTCTGGCACAATACAACACATTTTGCAACCATATTCGTCGTACAGTTTGCTTCTGATAAACTAGACTATCCTCATCAATTATAGGTATCTTCTTCTCTAAATTTACAGACTTCTGTCTCTGAAGTGGGGCGTTGGAATAAATCCAAAGAAAGAAAATTGTTCCCGTCGATAATCCGAAGCCGTTCACAAAATCGCAACCCGGGACCAATTCCTATTTAAAAAAATTCCTATTTCTATTTCTATTTCTATTCCTATTTATTTTTTTAAATAAATTTACTGATATTATAAAGGTTTTGCACCATCACGTGATGGCAGCAATGTTGGGGCAGGAACAATAGACGGAAGCCATGTTGGATGGCAGGAGCCATCGAATGTTATTCCTTTGAGATTTATTTTTTCACATGACCAAACGATTTCATTGTTCCTGCCACCAACATGGCTGTCATCACGTGATGGTGCAATCCCAGCCAACACCCTAAGACCAGGCGGTGTGCGCACTACAACCGTGATGCATCATGGGTCAAATACAAATTTCGCCCATTTGCTTAAAGTCGTCGTTGAGTACACATCTCCGAGCTTGAGTGAAAACGAAGAAAACAATGCGCCCCGATGGGTAGGTATAAGCTGTCTCTTTCCCTATTTAAAAAGATATTCGAAATAAGCAAAAATAGGTGATTTTAAAGGCAAGGTAGCTGCAATAGATGCTTCTTGCCGGATTCAACAAGGGCCATCTGAATTTTGACACTTCGTTCCTCCGGCTTTTTCTTAGGGTAAACATATCAATAATTCATTTTCTAAAATGTTCATACAAATCTTCTAAAATCTAATCCCAAATTAAGAAAAAAATATCTCACCATTTTAAATCCTAAATTATTCATAGAACGAGTCTAAATACACCTGAAATTAATGGAGTATTTAGCGAAGTTTGCAATTGTACTTTTGCTTCAACAAACGGGCTCCCGACCAATAACCGGCAGTTGATTGCACCAACTATCTAATATCGTCTAATATTCTTCAGGGCCACAGAAATTTTCAACAACTACCTCGGTCTTCTGAGAAATGCTGGCGTTGTGCCGTTTGTGGTGTTTGATGGCTTAAAATTGTCAGCAACGAGAGAAACACCTACAAAGATAAAAGCGGCCGAGTGCTTTTATTCTTTCGAGATGTTTGGATTCCCTGGTGAAACACGAAGCTCGAGTTTTTTAAATGACTTCTCAATCGAAAACAATACCTGCATTCATAAATCATTAGAAAGTATTGTTTGCCTGGAATTTTATTGCATGCAATTATAGACTACAAGGGTTGTGATTGTTATATTGTCACGGTAATTTCAACAAACGGCTTGATAACGTAGTGGGCAAGACAACGGGCTAGTAATCAAGAGCAGCCATGAGGACACTCTGGACACCTAGTTTTATTTCCGTCTTCTCCTTTACTTCTCCATGTAAAGTCATACTTATGCTGTAATCCTTGTAGCTTAATTAGGTCCAACACAAGCATGGATGATGCCCAATGAGAACACAGATCAACATCACTAGTGATTTGGATATTCAAATCACTAGTGATGTTCATCTAGTGTTTCATTGGGTATCCAGATTCATGCATGTGACCAAATGCAGCCCTCTGATTGACTAAAAATTTCAAATCAAAAACAAAAGAAATCACCGACCGATAAGTGATCTTTAAATCTGATACAGATTTCGTCCTGATTTACATAAACTTTGGCTAAATTTTCTCGTCCAAAATAAGTCGTATTGCCAAAATAACTGAAAACATGACTCTCTACATCTGGACATTTGATAAGTAAGATAAATAATTCGTGTCTGATCTTTATCCGATTCAGCTCGAGTTTGTAAATCGTATAAAGATCGGCCACGAATTCTTTATCTATTACTTATACGTTCATATATTAAATAGTAAATAGACAACCTCTATTTAAACATTTAATGATTTGACACATTTGTTAATATTTATGAATATGCCTATATAAGACTGGAAGAAACTGGCAAACACACAGGTAAAGTCTTATTTATTTTCTTTCAATATTTACAGAATATTTACAGAATTATTACAAGTTCTAAAAACTATAAATTTCCAGTCAAGTCTTGTAAAATAAACGGTTAATCAAAAACCTTACGCTTGGGTAGCCTGTGATTGATTATGACTAAAATCGATATCACGATCGTTCCACGTTCGTCCATGGAAATCGTCAATACGAATATTGCCTATTAATATGTTAACTTGCTGATATTTTGCTGTTGAAAAGTATACTTTAAATATACTTCACTTTCTGAATGAAACTGAAATATTTGAAAATAAATACTTTATTTATACTTTTCAAACTTGAAATAAAAGAAGTATACTTGAAGTATACTTCTCTTTTTTGAAGTATAATTGAAGTATTGAAGATATATACTTCATTTGTACTTTCTATTTCAGTAGTATATATGAAGTATACTTAATTAGTACTTCTTGACTTGAAAGTACAAAAAAGTACACTTTTACAACTAGTCAAAGTAATTATACTTTAATGTACTGAATTTCTACAAGGGAATTGCTGTTTTGTTCCTCATCTGAATCATTAAAACAGGCGTAGTGTTCTTACAATAGTTGGTCTGGGAATTTGAATAACATGAAATAATTCATCAGATATTGAAATAAAGAAAACAAAACCATTGACATAAATGTGTCAACGTCAGTAGCTATGTTTCACTCCGTAATTGAAATAAAACGTGCACGCCGGCAATCATCAAATACTTTATTTTCTATATACCTAAAAAAACTGCGTTTAACTCAATTGAAAACAGAGCCAGTTCTATGTAACCATTGTATTTTTATTTATTATAAATTAATATAATTGCACATTATATCATAATATGCTATACGTTTCAAATAGAATACGGATAAAGCAAATAAGTATCAGCATGTTTTTATTTGCGTCAATGATATCAATGACAATAGCTGATTTCACAGTTATGTCTACAAATAGTAGTTTCAGTGGTATTGACTCAAACTAATCACTGCAATGTAGATAGAACTAGTGGATATCATAACCCAGTCCTTCAACTTGCCAATTAACAACAAACGTACAATGCTGTGATTAGGTGGTGGTCTCGTAAAACACCTCTACGTCACTTGGAGTGAAGTGGTAGCTACCAGCTAAGAAGGAGCATTTCTGGTCATAATAACTACATCCTGGTGGAGGTTGGTATGATGCAGGGTTAGTGTAAGAATTCTTATTATTTGCAGCGTCGTTCCAGATGATGATGTCGCGTCCTCCTCCAAAAATCGGACCATAATCTGAATCCCCTTTGATTGCCCACTGGTTCTCCCTACCGGTGAGTGTCAGCTTGATGGGATAATATCCATTTGCGTTATACAGCGAGTACAGGAACGCTCGGCTTGACCTGGAATAGCCGCTAGCTAAAATAGATCAGAGAAAAGTTAAAAAACATCACATATATGATATGTGAGTATCAAGGAAATGAGATCGGATTTAGTTTGAGCGATAAAGTTTCTAGAATAATTTCTTTTTTCCAAATATTTATTCTACATTAAGGGAATAGTCCAATACGTCTTTATTTGAATTCCGCGCCAATGAGTTCGAGAGGTTTAATTCACATGAAGTCAAAGGAGGCATACTTTATTATACACACATTTGCTGTTACATATTAACGAAGTTTCAGTGTTCTACTTGTGGATAAAAAAAAATCAGCAAAATACGTTTAATCACGAGCATATAGAAGTAATGGCAAATGCTTCATTGACGTCATGTAATTAGCATTTTGGAAATTAAAACCTCTATATATCTTTGGCACGGCATTCAAAACTAAAATAAGTATATAGTGTATCATTCTACTATTCACTTGATGTAGAATTGATATTTGAAATAAAACGATAATGTTCATAGGCAAGAGAGAAATTGTATAGACTTTTGATCGATCAAGCCCAAAACACCATCCGTAATAAGGAGCTGTAATGTTTCATGCAGGAACGATAGCACTAACGGCATAGAAATGCATTGAGGTGCTGATTTTGCATTGTTAAAACTCTTGATTTCATTGGTTTAAACATAAAAATCGTCAAAAAAGTAAGCCGAGAAGTATCATGTTCTCTGATTTTATTAAGGTTTCATGAAATGATTTACATGTTGGTTCCATATGTCGTTTATCAAGGAAATCGTATGTGAGGAACCTTATCAAATGTGCCAGTTTCATAGCTTTTGTGTTAGTTAATTCCTGTTGGTTGGAAAAGGATTTCTTCATTAAAATGTAATGAGACAAGCACTTTCCACAAACTTTATTTCACAATATTCGTCCCTATCGCCCAGTGTATCTATATTCTACAACACACGAAATGTGGTGTAATCAGAAGTTATAAATAGGTAACCTGTGTATCAGGCTCTCAAGAAGGGAAGACGGGGGAGAAGGGCCTGATACTCAAGTTATTACTAAGTAGGCAACTGAATGCAACGACAAAAGAATCACACACAACAGTCTCCGGATCTGATTTCTACAACAAATAAGGTTAGAACTATTTAAAATGGCCTTTCTAGTGTTTTTTCTGAACCTCTAATTTGTTAAGAAGCGAGAAATAGGCAATTTTGCCTCCACTACACAATTCAGACACACACAGTCATATAGGATACTTGGGGATGTCGGTCAGCCGAGCCCGACGACGTTTATTCATATAATTGCTCATACTTGCTTACAGGCATTCGTTCTTCAACTTTTAGTCTCTATTTACTACTATTATTAATTATTGCGACACTGCCGGATACGAAAACCCAAAACCACTGTGTGGACTAAACGGGAACGTATACTCCCACCAATGCAGTGCCGCCAACTCTGGGAGCTGAGGTCATCTAAATACATTTAGTCCGATATGATAAATACAATCTTATGCCGATTTAAATTAAACTCGGACGATTCTAACCAAGCCAGAATTTTTTCCCTTAATGTTCATTATGCCTCCGGCTTCTGGATCCAATCATTTAAAAAAAAAAAAAAAAAAAAAAAAAAAATGAAGCAAGGTAGCAAGGCTGACCTAGAATGAATTCAACCTCTTAACAGTCACCTACTTATGGCACACTACATTACCCATAATTCTCAGCACTACTCTCCCCAGGCTTCTGTTCCGTGCCAGCAAAATATTCATTTCTGTGAATTTCGTACCTCAACTAACATAAATTACACTTAATGCGCTGGACTCTCAAGGCCAAATATCTACGTTTTTCAACAGACTTTGAACAGCTCTAGCGTCACGCACAATTATTTTCCCGAAGAAATATTTTCATTAATCGAGAGATAATCTTTCGAAAATTCAACAAAACCTGAAGCTTGATCCATTAAAAGGTTTAGCACATGGTGAAAATTAATTTTATTAAGGAGATACTTTTATTAACGTAAAACGGTATGCCTCCTGAATAAAAATATTTTTCATGTAAGGAATACGATATTTTGCAAAGGTATAATGCTAGATATTTAGATATCGTAGAACACGATTTGAACGTGTTTAAGACTAGAGGACCGTTTGTTTTGGTACACAAGACCGCCGTCAAACTCGTGTAAGAATTTGGCGTCTCAAAAAGTCATTTAGACTTAATTTAGTTACATTTTTCTTGGAAATACAAATATATTTTCTTTAAAAAAGTGTACAGTGCTTTTGGCTGTACCTTAGTCTATCTGACTTTGAAATATGAAAGAAATCCAATTTTAGACCCTTGCCGCGAGATTTTAAATTTATCTGGTTTTCCCTGACAACACTTTTCTTAACACTTTTCTATTACTTAACACGGTTAATCTATATCTCTATGCCATAAAGTAAGATTTATTCAGACACAAGTCTGCAGTAGGTAGTGCAAGGCCCCACTGATCAATGTAAAGTACAAGTAAAGTAAATATGCATACGTCTATTTATGTTTTCTCTTCTTTTAGCTCTTTTCCTTCTACTGAAGACTGTTTAGCCGACTGTGTGTGGCAGATATTGCAATTGTAAACTGTAGATAATACTGGAAATACATATTAGTATTAGTTTAAATACTACCGTTAACTGAATTAACGCTCACCATATTCTGATAATGTTCATATCTCTTCTGCATATCTCGCTATGGAGATGTTAATTCGACATTCGTATTTATGGTATATAAATAGATACTGCATCGATACATCAAGTACATCAAGTACATCAATGGTATTATCATCAACACGTTGCTATAGAATTAGGCTTAGCTTGCTATTTCTCCTCTTTCAATCCCAAACAATTACATCTTGAACACTTCTAAACGATTTAGCATTATTTATGCATCGTAAAGAGCGATACAACTCGCGAGCGCCTATAGGATTTTAATAAAGAGAGAAAATACTGACGTATAGACATCGTAACGACTGAGAATTCATGAGCGCATATGGATTTTAATAAAGAGAGAAAATTCTGAAATATCGACAACAGTGTTCTATCATTGATGTGCGCAGTTTTTACCTATAGTTCGGGCTGCATTCCCAGGAGGCACCGCAGAACATTGCACTGATATCATCGGACCATGTACCAATCGCCGTTTCAGACTGAACACACACTGAAATGCAGAGTAGGATAACTACATGAGCCGGCACTTCTAAACGAATTAGCATTATTTAAGCATCGTAAAGAGCGATAAAACTCGCGAGCGCCTATAGGCTTTTAATAAAGAGAGAAAATACAGACGTATCGACATCGTAACGACTGAGAATTCATGAGCGCATATGGCTTTTAATAAAAAGAGAAAATACTGACGTATCGACATCGTAACGACTGAGAATTCATGAGCGCATATGGCTTTTAATAGAGAGAGAAAATTCTGAAATATCGACAACAGTGTTCTATCAATGATGTGCGCAGTTTTACCTATAGTTCGGGCTGTATTCCCAGGAGGCACTGCAGAACGTTGCACTGATATCATCGGACCAATCGCCGTTTCAGACTGAACGCACGTACACTGAAATGCAAAGTAGGATAACTACATGAGCCGGCACTTCTAAACGATTTAGCATTATTTAAGCATCGTAAAGAGCGATAAAACTCGCGAGTGCCTATAGGATTTTAATAAAGAGAGAAAATACTGACGTATCGACATCGTAACGACTGAGAATTCATGAGCGCATATGACTTTTAATAAAGAGAGAAAATACTGACGTATCGACATCGTAACGACTGAGAATTCATGAGCGCATATGGCTTTTTTAAAATAAAGAGAGAAAATACTGAAGTATCGACATCGTAACGACTGAGAATTCATGAGCGCATATGGCTTTTAATAAAGAGAGAAAATTCTGAAATATCGACAACAGTGTTTTATCATGAGCGACGTTAACACAAAAGGAGGACTCACGTCTAACACCACTCTGATAAGAAAACCGGTTAAGGACTGGGAAAAAAAACGAGAAAAGCCGGGAGACCAAAAACTGCGTGCATGCCAGCCTAGTATGGTGGGTAGTAGTAGCCTTTTTGTGATAACTACGCTCATATATATATATACAGCAAAGTACAAAAACTTTGACCAGCCCCCCTCCCCCCCCCCCCCCCCTCACCAACTATATAACTATATCGGTTACTGATATCAGAAATGACGTTTCCTACTTCAGCTGGAATAGCGGTATGCATTTCAAGTGTTTTAACTCTCCCTTTTCTTATTCATGCAGGTTCCCTTGTCCATTGAGCCATATCGCGAGCAATGGATTATGCAAAGAGTTTGTCCCAAAATTATTCCATCACGTAACACTATTTACTTAATCCTTTAATTTCCTTTTTCAGGTTTTCTCTAGCAATATAGGATTAATCCTAAGTTGTAAGGCGATTAAAGGAAAGAGTAGATACCAAAGTTTGTGAGAAAATACTTTTCTACGTCCGGATCCCGTCGTCACTGCCGTCGCCTCCCTGGTTTCCTTAAAGTCCCTAATAGCTTTTTACCATGAGTGTCCAACTCCAAGTATGAGAGTCAATGTATGACTGGACTGAGCTATATTTAAAACATATCTCATGGGAGTTCTCGCATCCACACTTTATGAACCCAATCACACCATATTCAGGACAATGAAGTGTTAGTAAATCCCCTAAAAGAACACTAGATCATTCTCAATCTCGATAATGACGGCAAGCGTGCACGGATCGCAGCGGAGTCAGAGGGCAGTTACCCTGGAAACATATTCTAAAAATAGCTCAACCCCGTTATAGGCAGCGTAATGGGCTCTTGCTTTAACAATAATTAAGACACTAAAATAACGCATGATGTAATAATATAAAAGCGTAATTTATGCATACCAGTTACGTAAGCTAAAAAATGAGGCAAGACATTTGATACATTTGCCTCGTGTTCAGACCATGCGACTGTAACTATCCAATGAGCTACCCCGGTACAGAAAACCTAATTAACCCTCGTATTGTAGACAAAAAATAAGGATTATACGCACGACACCAATGGCAGTGATCGCTCTCTCGATATTTCCATTTTTTGTTTAATACGTTGAATTTCTCTGCTACAAATGACATTGACGCCTAGATAAACAGGTAAACGGCCTTTGGCCATAATTTTGGTACTTTGAAATAGGTTCGCTGCAAGGCATTATCTACAAAAGTTTCACATATAGTTTCACTTACAACATGGCGGACAAAGATGATGATTAAAGAATGAGATCCCACTCGCAGTCTTTACCAGATATTGGTGGCATTATCAAGAAGGAAATTGATTTAAAAAGGACGTTAATGGATTGCATGACCAGTGCTTTAGAAGATGTTAGCAAGCCTTTGAAAGACCAGATTGATGCGCTTCAAAGAAAACTTGAGCGAGTCATGATAAAGGCTATTGTCTTGGACTCGTGAATGAAGTGGGGGTGAATACATAATTAGGGAGGTGAATCTCATTAATGTGCTGTGGAATCTGTGCCTGTTTAAATTTTCTCCAATTCTCCGCGATATTTCCTGTTATTATTAACGTGTGTGGAGGATGTAACTTGTCCATTTTCCCCCTTTTATTGTGACACCATCTAGTAACACATCGTAGACACAATACTATAGGTAAATTCATTGCCTGACGAGGGAATTCCACGTTAAATTTCACGCGAAAAACCGATATCGCACGAATCGTGAAGCGATGAGTGCGATATCGGTTTTTCGAGTGAAATTTAACGTGGAATTCCCGAGTCGGGCAATTAATTTTCTTTGAATCCCATTGAAATCTAGTGATTTACGAAAATAAATAAAGAATATAGTCAGTCTGAAAGTTGCTGAAATTCCCGCCACGCGCCAGGAACCCATTGCGCGGTAAACTAACAAGCTAATATGAATCAAGCTAAATTTAGACAGACTCACACGATGTTCAACTAAAAGTGTAGTCGTTGCTCACAAAATATGGTTTTCCGACATCAAAACTGCATTTTTATGCATGAAAACACCTGTATTTTATTTAGGTACACTTAATTTCGATCTAATCTTTACCAAGAAAGCGAAAGTGCATCAGTTAACTGGAGACAAAATTGTGAATGTTTGTGAAAGATTTAGAAAACCGGCAGCCTGTTGAAACCAGTTGTTGATAAGTGAAAATATAATACTTGACAAACAGAAGAGCTGCTGCATACGCATAAACATGTAAGTATTAAGCCAGTGTTCCTTACTTTATAAGCAATTTCAGTACCAAATGTTAATGCTCAATTTCTGTCTCACAATAAATAAGCCTGTTTTTAAACTGTTGAATGTTTAATACTTGTGAGTTGTGTTCAGTCCCCTCGTTTCCAAAATTTTAGTACCGTTCTGTAGCCGTGCTTTTCGTCCTGTTTTTACTGTTTTCAGTCATTTAGCTTCTCTGTGTGAATATTATATGAATTAAATCAGCAAATCCACGAAGCCCCAGCTTTTCCGTTCAAAATCACACATTTTGAACGAATTATCAACGAATCATCAACGAATTACAATGAATATAATCAATTGCTATTCCATATTACCAAAGACAAAGAATAAACAACAAACAACATGTATACAGTTTCTTATAAAAAATTTTTGGAATTAACTGCATACATCAAATTTAATTTACTAGCATAGCTTTTACAATTCATAATTAATAACATAGGAAGTGTAAAGTATCTTAATGGTACACTGACATTAAACACATATCACTTGGTATGAAAAGTGTAGAAAACTTTTCTTCGTTTCTTTATAATATATAATATCAATGACAATAGCTGATTTCACAGTTATGTCTACAAATAGTAGTTTCAGTGGTATTGACACAAACTTCTCACTACAATGTAAGGTAGAACTAGTGCATACCATAACTTAGTCCTTCAACTTGTCAATTAAAAACAAACGTAGAATACAGTGATTAGGTGGTGGTCTCATAAAACACCTCTACGTCACTTGGGGTGAACTTGTAGCTACCAGCTAAGAAGGGGCATTTCTGGTCATGATAACTACATCCAGGGGGAGGTTGGTATGAATATGGGTTGGTTTTAGAATTTTTATTATTTGCAGCGTTGTCAGAGATGTAGATGTCGCGATTTCCATAATATCCAAACGTCGGACCATAACTTGAATGCCCCCAGATTGCGTACTGGTTCTGCCTACCGGTGAGGGTCAGCTTAATGGGATAATAACCCTTAATGTTATACAATGAGTACAGGAACGATCAGCTGGAATACGAAGAGCCGCTAGCTAGAATGGGTCAGCAAATGTAAATTAGTACAAGGTAATGTAGGTACGATAATAAGTTGGACGTCCAACATTTATGTCGAAAGTTTATGTCCAAAATGTTGTATTGTATTTGTCAGGTACAAATAAACGTGTTGTTGTTGTTGTTGTTGTTGTTCATCAAGTGCCGGTAAGGTTTTTTCAACGCTTTTATATCACTCATTAATAATTCATGAAGCAAAACAAAGGAAATCACCGACCGATAGGTGATCTTTAAATCAGATACAGATTTCGTCCTGAGTTACAAAAACTTTGGCTTCGAATTTCTCGGCTAAAATAAGTCGTATCGCCAAAATAACTGAACACATGACTCTCTCTACATCTAGACATTTGATAAGTAAGATAAATAATTCATATCCGATCTTTATCTGATTTACAAACTCTCGCGTTCGGCCACTCATTCTTTATCTATTACATAAAGCCTTGTTTTCTCTAGCGACAGTAGCATAAGCTCAATCAACATACGCAGACGCAGTGCCGTGTTTATTATTAGTGACAGGTGCGATGCATCACTACGTCTGCGTATGTTTCCTGTGCTTATGCTTATATCGCTAGTGAAAACCAAGCTTAAAAGCTTTTTAATCGTCTTAAGTCGAGTTTCTTTGTTCCTGTTAAGTCAATCTTGAGACATCTTCATGTGAAAATATTAGTTTGTTTGGGCTACCACAGTCTCTCAATGTTGTTGAAATGTTACCCATTTTAAGAATACTTATAAATTTGTTATCAAATATGGTAACATTTATGCCCTAACCTGACCCTCAGAAATTTTTTTTACACTGCTTCAAGCTACACGTCAAGTTATTAATATACCTGTTTTCTTTTCAACTTAACTTTTCTCTGATCTATTCTAGCTAGCGGCTATTCCAGGTCAAGCCAATCGTTCCTGTACACGTTGTATAACACCAATGGATATTATCCCATCAAGCTGACCCTCACTGGTAGTGATCAGTACCAGTACGCAATCTATGGGAGTTCAATTTATGGTCCGCTGTTTGGATATAATGGAGAAGACATCGCCATCTATGACGACGCAGCAAATAATAAATATTCTTACACTAACCCCAGGTCATACCAACCTCCCCCTGGATGTAGTTATAATGACCAGCGATGCTCCTTCTTAGCTGGTAGCTACAAGTTCACTCCAAGTGACATAGAGGTGTTTTATGAGACCACCACCTAATCACAGCATTGTACGTTTGTTGTTAATTGACAAGTTGAAGGACTGAGTTATGATATACTCTTGTTCTACCTACATTGTAGTGTTGAGTTTGAGTCAATACCACTGAAATTACTATTTGTAGACATAACTGTGAAATCATCTATTGTTATTGATATTGTTGACGCAAATAAACAAAATATTGATACTTATTTGCTTTATCCGTATTATAGCGTCAGTCAAAAAATCAAGTCAAAAATAAAATATACATTTACATATTAATATGATGTATAATATTCATTTAAATAAACATGGAATGATCTAAAAGAATTGGCTGTGTTTTAAATTGTGTCATATGTAGTCACATCATATTATGAAAACAAACGTTTTTTAGGGATAAAGGAAATAAGGCATTTGATGATTGCCGGCTTAGCTACTGACGTTGACACATTTATGTCAATGCATAGGTTTTTTTCATGTGATTCTCGTACAACCAATTGATAGGTTGAGAACATCATTACACGTGCAAGAGTGAGGGTTGACCATGGATTTATTTGCAGCAAAATACTATAGAAAGATATTAAGTACATAATATAAACGTTCTATCGTGGTTTCCATTTTAAATTTGGTTGTAAAATCGTTTTTATGTAAGAAATACATACCGAAACAAAATGATGTCCAGGCTTTAACACACCGGCACAAATGATCGTAAAAACGGCGGGTTTTATATATTTTTAAACGTTTTCGACATAGAAGAATGCATTTTTGTAGGTGTGTAAAAGTTTAGAAACAAAACAGAGTATGATAAGTTAAGCTAGTATAGCCATCATTATGACGTCACAATGACGTCGCGTATCCTTTTCTAATAGGTTTCTTATAAATTTGTATTACCTCTAAAAATGTTTTATGATATATTTTTGAAATGGCTTGTTCGTGAGAATGACATAATCGAAAACCCGTTCTCGATCGGTTGAAGTAAACGAAAGTTATTTAATTTTGAATTTTGGTAACCTTCCGGCCAAAAAAAAACAATTCATAAATCCATTTATGAAAATGTCGCTTGTTTTAACTTTTACAGTTCGAAATACTGCTGCATCATATTTTGCACAATTATAGAGCCCTTTAGTAATAACAACGTGTTCTTTTTAGAATATTGATTTTTTGAGAATAACAGCTTAGAATTGAAGCTCCATTTTTGTGTCTACTGCTTCTTGAGAAGCTGTAGACACTATGTTATCGTATCCGATGACGCGCGTAAGATGTGTGTCAACATTGTCGATAAGTGGTCGTGAAGTTTGGGAGACGTTGCAGTTTATCTTTTTCTTATTTTGGTAGACCGTATTGAAGGCTGTTACAATAGTCCAAGCGTGAGATAATAAAGGCATTTACTAGTACTTTAAGGTTATCTTGGGAAAGATATTTCCGTATGCGTCCATTAACATGCTGGGTCATTAACATGCTGGGTAAAGTTTAAGTTCTTGTCTAACGTAACTCCAAGATTGCGTACTTTATCAGTTGGCACGATGGTGGTGTTGGTGAATCGGAAACTCTGAATAGTAGGGTTTCTCATAAAGCGAGATGTAAAATGAATAACTTCTGTTTTCCCTGCATTACATAGTAGCATGTTTTGAGTGTTCCATGACATAACATCTTCTACGCAGCTGTGAAGAGTGTCAAGTGCAATAGATTGATTATTTGGATTTATAGCAATGTATAGTTGTGTAAAATCAACATAGAACATACAGTTTAAGTTATGATGACAAATTACGTCTTGGAGTGGAGCCATATAGAGTGTAAATAGGAGAGCTCCAAGTATTGATCTGTGGTACACCATATTCTAGAATACGAGGCGAAGATACAGTGCTACCAATAATTACTGATTGAGAACGTCCATAAAGATACGATTCAAACCATTTTAGTACAGTTCCCGAGAAGGCAAATTAGGTTCTAAGTCTTTCTATCAGAATCCCATGGTCGATAGTGTCAAAAGCGGCTGACAAATCGAGTAGTACTAAAATAACGTCATGATTGAGATCGACGGATCTTAATATATGGTTTGTTACCCGAATTAGTGCTGTTTCGGTAGAGTGATATTTACGGTAGGCAGATTGCATAGAAGGAAACAAGTTATTGATATTAAAATAGTCATGGGCTTGAATAGCAACAGTTTTTTCCGTTACATTACAAAGGAATGGAATGTTGGCTACAGGTCTGAAGCTCTTTTATAGTTCCTTATCTAGGTCGTTTATTTTCAGTCGCGGACAGACGTGAGACCTCTTGAATGAAGTCGGAAATACACCATTTGATAGCTATATCTGTGATAATAGGCGCCAAAGTATCAGTATGTTCCTTAATTATGTATGTTGACATTGGGTCGAGGGAGTAAGTTTTGATTGAAAGAGATGTAATGATGTATTTTATTAAAGAACAGCTAGGAAGATCAACGTCTTGAAATTCATATGAACGAGTCTCACACTGAGTAGAAGGCAGCAGTGTATGTGACAAAGTTCCATTTAGCTCAGCTCTAATATCTCGGATCTACTGGATGAAGAATTCATTGAAATCCTCGACCAGAAGCTCCAAAGACTCATATGTTGGTAGGGATGTATTCTTCAGGTGAAACATCTCATCAACAATCCTGAATAACTGATTACGGTCAGCCTGTTAGATCTTTGATTTGTAGAAATTTGTTTTATGAGTTTCGAGTAATTTGTTGTATTTCTTACATGTCTCAGTAAACAGTTCCTTGTGTACCACTAGACGAGTTTTCATATATTTACGCTCCGTGCAGCGCTTATCGCGCTTAGATTTACGTAGTTCGTCATTGTACCAGATGGCGTGTGGCCGATGCGTTATCCATCTAGTCTGCTTAGGAGCATGGGCATTGTAGATGTCTTCTAATGTTGAGTTAAATTGGTTGACCAAGCTATTTATCTCAATGGCACGATCTAGTTGTAGGAACGATTCAGATATTTCATTTCCCAGTGTACTGAAATCCAACCTTTTAGTAGATCGGTATGTCACTAGGACTTTAGAGAGAGGCGGCTTCGGGCAGTTTAATTTGTATATTAGCACTCAATGATCAGAATATATATCCGGTAGTATTTTTACGTCTTCGACCAAGGTTTTGCCACATCTTGATATAATCAGGTCAACGGTGTGGCCTCGTCGATGTGTAGGCCCCGAGACATGTTGGAGTAGATTTGTAGATTCAAGTAGATCCATAAATTTAAGTGCATCAGCGTTACTTTTATCATCCAGATGGAAGTTGAAATCACCGCTGATTAGCAAAGGTTTATTGCAGTTAATTAGTGTTTCCGTAGAACATAGCTGCTGTAAGTTTATTCTTAATTGAAAAAGGAGGTCTATAAACTGTTAACAAACGAGCGTTGAATTTTTTATACGTGATCAACAAGTCAATATGTTCAAACGATTTAAAACCAGAAACCGAGTTCATTGTTATAGTGAAACACTTGCGTGCAAAGACAGCAATTCCGCCTCCTTTCTTGTTTTCCCTCGGGACGTGCATGATCGTGAAATCATTTAGCGTATGCAAAATTTCTGCTACAGAGGTGTTTACTATTTCGGGTGCCAGCCAGGTTTCTGTAACAGCCAAAATATCCAGTTTGTTAGATTGAATAATGTCACATATTATTGCTGCTTTCTTGTTAATTGACTGAGCGTTCTATATTGGGAAGCGAAGTTTATGAAAACCAGAACGTTGCTGTCCATTATTCTCAAGATAAGAGAAATGTGTTGTATTCACTGATCTTAAACAGTTAGTAGGTAGCGGCCGGTTCGCCGTAATGATAGTTGGGATCGTCATGTGTTTATTCCTAGCGTTCTCTTTAGTTGAAAAGCCCACTCGTACACCACGATATTTTAGGATTCCATTAGCTTTCAGATTTGTTAGGATCACATTATCCAGGTGGCGAGTTCTCAAGGAGCGGATAGTGAATAGTTCATTCCTTGTATAAACGTAGACGGGTTCTTGGATGATTGAGAATAGCGATTTGGAGATTTTAGGAGTACTCGCTTTAAACAGGTGCAAATTCCTTACCTTATCACAAGATAAAAGTGGCCCAGGATTAGGTTGAATGTCCATGGATACAGTTAGGTCTTTTGTCGGAAGAAATGTGCACATAAAATCATGTTTATGCCAAGTAGTTATAGGCCTGCGAGGAGCGTTAGGTGAGGTCAAGTTTCTGTTGGTTTTATATCGGCGTAGAGGTAGAGTCCAGCTAGCAAAATCTTTAGATGGTTTTCCAAGCTTCTTAAAAAGCGAATTTCCATTAAATGAACTCAATATGATGAGAAACAACGGTAGAATAAAGATAAAACTCTTAGCATTGTGAAATGTGGCAGTCATCTTGGCGCTCATTATCATGTTACTATGCTTCTTATGTTACTAACATAGAATAGCCCGCTCAGATGAGCGCTACAACAAGTGGAATCGTAAATGTATATTATCAAGTTTTGATTTCGTCTGTTACAGTAATATCAATGATATCAAAGTTTTGTCTACAAATAGTAGAACAGTGGTTTTGACTTCAACTCCTCACAGCAATGTATAGGCAGAGCTAGTGCATATCATAACTCAGTCCTTCAACTTGCCAATTAACAACACATGTACAATGTTGTGATTACTTGGTTGTCTCATAAAACACCTCTATGTCACTTGGAGTGAACCTGTAGCTACCAGCTAAGAAGGAACATTCCTGGTCATTATAACTACATCCAGGTGGAGGTTGGTATGAACTGGGATTAGTGAAAGAATTCTTATTATTTTCAGCGTCGCTAGAGATGTAGATGTCGTACCAATATCCAAACGTCGGACCATAACCTGGATACCCACGGATTGCGTAGTCGTTATGTCTACCGGTGAGGGTCAGCTTGATGGGATAATAACCCTTAATGTTATACAACGTGTACAGGAACGATCGGCTGGACCTTGAATATCCGCCTCTACCTAGAATAGTTCATACAACAATATACATTAATAAAACATCAGGGATATAATATATGGCTGTCAAAGAAGCAAATAAGAGGTCTGAAGGGTAAAGTTGCGGCAATGACGTAATATAATTAGGGTAATAGGGACCACAAAATGTTATTGCTTTAAGAGACCACATTTCTTTCCCACTCGTACGAAATATGGTGTGTGCAAGTCGATAGCTAACATGAAGACTGATTTAATTAAGCCACTAGGCGAGTGATTTTCGCTCTCCCAACATAACCCGAGTGTTTATATAAGGGAACAAAAAGATAGAGAGCGTGTTATATTGCTTTTATAAAATGACGAACAGGAAAAAAACACGAGAAATAAGTCCCACCCACGCACGATCAGAATATCAATTCTCCTAACAGTCGTAAGGAATCAACTGACGGAGAGTTTGCAAAGCGCGGGCTATCTCCAAGACCAAGGCAGAACTTAGAGAAACGAAGCCATTAGTATGTGTCAATGTGTTGCTCTATTTTGGAAATATCTACTTACAACATCCCCCGAAAAAAATAACTCAGAATTCAAGAGGTTTTGTGCCGGAAATTTAAGCAATAATACAATAAGCATTCAAGGGGTAGATGACTTGAACTGCGTGTTTTTCTCGTCGAACATGATACTCTTCGAGCATGTTTTAGCAAGATCCAGCTGTTGGGAACTTCCTTTCAGTGAGGTGAGGAGTAGAGTACAAAATAAGAGGGAAAGCTTTTGACATTTTTCTGTAAAATATCAACAAGTTTGATTTCGTTGGACAACTGGACAACCCTCACGTAAGTTTCAAAAATTCTGATTTTCTTTTCATGTAGTTTTATTGTTCATAAAATGGCAATGAATTACCTAAGATCAAGCAGGGTGATTGATAACAAGTGTCCATATTATTTCGTGATTTCGTCGCCTACAAAAATATTAGACTCGAACTTATATTTAGTTTGAGATAAAAAGAGATGGAAAAATATCGAGTGTTGCTTGTCCCTCTCTACTAGTACTAGTACTTGTCTACCGGCTCGATTCTTCAATCTAGTCGTCGGTGATCAGGAAAATTGTTTCAAAAGTAGACTTCTTAGCCGCTTATGCGTTTTACGTACAAAATAAGTTAGAAGAGATGTAGTTGTGTTTCCTCTAGCTTCATTTTGGATCGGTCGTGTAGACTTTGATTTTTTGTCAAAATATCACTGTCAGTTTTGTTGATTAAAAACACATTGTAATTCATCGTTTCAAATACTTTATTCCTTGACATTTGTTATTTTGATTTAATTTACAATAGCGAACTTATATGTCTATAGACTCTCATTTAAACAAGGCTCTGTCAATCGGCGCGCGAGTTTCTTCTGAGTTATTTTATAATATGCACTGGCGTATACATTCGATAATACAACATATTATTCATAGCAAAATTAAGTAAAATATGTAGCTAAATGAAACTGATATTGTTAATTGCATTGGTGTTTTTACTCCCATTAGAATAATTAAAGAAGTAACCGGCTATACAATTTAGAGACTTTATTTCGTTGGGGAAAAATCACAATTATATAAAATAAATCCTTGCTATAAGGTTATGATAGCGTCACTTATTCTTGCTTTAGTAAGCACCTTGCCCCATATGGATTTCAGGACAATTTGCAATAAGGAATCAGTGATCAATTCTAGCTGTATTTGATCCCCGTTTTACCCTTACAATATCCAACCGTGTGAACCTTCAGCTAAAAATTCCTGTGGAAACAGTTGGTTCAAATGTGATTAGAAGGGCGCGCTGATAAGGGAACATAAGGATATCCCATGGCACACCGGAATGTGACGAGTAATAGGCTTTATGCAGGAAACGGTCACATTTTGATAAAATACTTCGTTAAAAAAATGAATTAAGCTCGTAATCTCCATGGGAAAGGCGTTGCCTTGGATGCTGGATGGCACAATATCTTTAAATATGTTTTAGAAAGATCGATTGGAAGATGATAATATAATTTACGAACAGGTTTTGCTAATAACACTACCGACCTCGTACAATTAAGTCCCTTTAAATCTATGTATTATAAGATATTTTGCCACCCAGTAGTACGTGATTGCATTTCTGAATAAGACCCATTCGTTCAAAACAGGGCGCATTGCCAATTCATAGTTTTGACTCAAACAATTGCGAACCTAACAGAGCGTAGACGTTTTCTCACAAGAATATATCATGTCCCAGAAAAAAAACATAGAATGCCTATTTATAGCAAGTCTGATGATGTTATATTATTAGAATACCAAGAAATAAATAGTTTTTAAAACAATGTATTTTGGTGCCGTTTTTTGGACATCGGAACTATTAATTAACAATAGTTAAGTTCTAAACCATGCTTTTTCCATGTGGAAAACGCAAGTACATTTTGGGAATGCGAATTTTGCGAATACAAATGACATGTCTCTACAAAGTCTAGCTATATAAACCCAAATGCATCGATTCGTTCCTTCGATAACTACACATGTAATCGCGCACTTTAGATATATGATTCACTTCTCTTGCACGAATGTTTCAATATGAAGCTACGAGACAAATTAAATGTATTATTTTCTTCGAGAAATTAAAAAATATCGAAGTTTAATTTCTGTCGGATCATCTTATTGAAAGTGGGATGTTTCAAGTACGTTTATTACTGTGGGGTGGGATGACAAAAAGTTGTATAATTACCATTCTGGAAAACGGACGTTGCTCAAAGCTAAATAAATTTAGTTCACGGTTGGCACAAATGACTTTCAAATCGATCACTATCCTATATTTTCAAAAGTTTCCAACGTAGAAGATTGAATTTTGTTGAAGGATTAAGACGGATGACCATAAAAAAACCGATGATATGAACTACCATAGACATCTTGATGACGTCACAGTTATGTCATGTACCCATTTATAATAGGTTTCTTGATGTTTTCAATTACCTTTAACATCAGTAAATATTATATTTTCGATTTCCCATCAAGTTGACAACAAAGTAACCGAAATCCCGAGTTCGATTGGTTAAGAGGGAGAATAGTTATTAAGTGTGAATTTCGGTAATTTTCCCGCCAACATTTTCCCTCAAACCATTTACAAAAAAATCTTATTAATTCATCTTTTAGAGTTTAACATATTTGTTCACAACAATCGGTACCCACAATCGTATGTATTTAGAACTACATTTGCAATCAAAATATATCATTCGCAAGGACAGTAGATTTCTTCAAATACAGCTAACCAATGCTGGAGACATTAAAACAAAGCTAAACACATATAATGAACTAATATTCAAAAACAAAAACAAAATAAATGTAAATGAAATTGTGTGTATTTCACTAATTAGTACCCTTTTTTGTGAGTGTTTTGTGCCAAAATCTTTTTGACCTATCAAATTTGAATGGTTATCGAACTCGTTTGGCGTAAGCTATTTCCCTTACCTGTACCATAATTTTATTATTATCCTTTAACTATAGATGGGTTGCAATTCAAATGACAAAGGGCATGGCGGCCATGTTGGTCTACCTAACAAAAGAAGCTAACGAAGAATCTATTGTTAAAGGTACACCAACATGGCTGTCGTGACGTCATGTACAACCATCTATTGTAATCATCTTATCTGTGCTGTCACAAATAAACGTTATTGTTGTTGTCTCACAGCGAAGAAGCAATTGAACTCGGCGGATCGGAGTTTGACCCCGCGGTCCTAGCATTGCTTTCTCTGCTAATAAAAATGCAAATCTGAAGTTCCACACACAAGTGGTAACACCTCAGTGGAGCTGAGCCATGCGAAATTATAATTACGAATGATCTTGATGCCATGCAATAAACCCTTCGCAGCGCCTTGGTAACCTTGTCTTTTCAATGAATCACAACAGTCCCTAGTGCAGAAAGTCCTTTTGAACCGCAAGTATTCTCTTGTATACCTAGAGAGACCAAAATGTCGACTGCTGAAGGATTATTTGTCGAGTCGCTTCGACTCGCTTACTGTTGTCTTTCTTCGGCATTCCTCTACTCGCCACTCTAAACCGGGATTCAAAGACATATTCGACGAAAGTTTCACTTTAAAAGGTATGTATACAAACATTAAGATAAAACAAAATCTGGAAATAATTACACGATAGCCCAAACTGAAGATGAATTTCGAAAGATTAGTGAGTCACACAACAACAACAACAACACTGATCTTTCTGATATTCGTAGCCTACGAAAATCATTTGCGCACGCAAAGCACCATGAGCTCAAACAGATAATAAGCAATTATTGGATGAGGTTGAGCATGATAGCGAAAATGATGAAGACAGAGGTATGTGTTATCTGCCGAAGCCGAAGGCTGACGATTATAACACAGACCGAGCTAGGTCTTGATAATTTTCGCTATAATGCGAAAACCGAACTCAATAATTGTTTTATTATACATTTTTACGCTTAAGTTTTAGCAAAAGAGAAAGCTATCGTAAACGAAGCTAAATGAAACGCCGCATAAAATTGGTTTGTTTACGATTGGATTTCTTACTAGACAAATACAACGCGCTGCCGATATTCCTCGCACTCTCACTTTACAAACGAAAGACGCACACAGTTCTAACCGTATCCCTTTTGTTATTACTTTTAATCCATCCCTTCCACATATTTCTAACATCATTAGGAAACATTACAGCCTGCTGCTCTCTTCTAACCGCTGTAATAAAACCTTTCAACACTTGCCCATGGTAGCCTTTAGACGTACCACCAACCTGCGTGACCTACTCGTTAAAGCTACACTCCCTTCTAACTCGACTAATTCCCAGCTCCAACTCCCACCTGGCTCGTTCCGTTGTAGGAAGAACTGCGCCACTTGCCCTTACATTTCTGACGGACTTACTAACTATACTTTCTTTGCTACCGGTGAAACGCGTTCTATCAAATTTAACCTGACCTGTAACACCAAAAATCTTATCTACATGATTCAATGTAACCGCTGCAATCTACAATATATAGGTGAGACTAAGCGACGCTTAAAAGACAGATTTAACGAACACCGCCGGACGATAGATAACTCTAACAACAAATCTAAACCCACAACAGTTGCCGAACATTTTCTTAATTCTCCTAATCACACTGCCAACGACATGCAACTTATTCCTATCGAAAAAATATTTTCTAAGAGAGACTCTATACGTAAGGCCAGAGAAGCTTTTTTAATCGCACAGGCGAGAACACTCGAACCTCATGGCCTTAACATCCGGGAAGAGTCATACTAGATATCTGTTTTCACCTTCTTAACATTTTTTCACGATCTATCATATTGTAATCTGTTTTATGACAGCTCAGTATCAAGTTCAAAAATACACGCCAATGTAAATTTTCTTCATTGTACCTGAAGAAGGCTGGTGTGGCCAGCCGAAATATTGTACCACTTATTTCAAAATTCTACGTTGTATCGGTCTTTGCTTCTTCATAGTTATTAGGAGAAAAGAATGACTAGAAACATAGCTGAGCGCTAAAATGGCTCAAAATAACGAAATAAGCCTTGCTTTAATTTACTGGCGTAAAATTGTCCTATTTTCTTACCATCGAGCACTTAGTATTATATATCACAAATTATCTGCTAGCAGATAATGTTGTACACATGCGCAGGTGGTGCTATAGCAAGCTATGGAGAATTCGTTGCGTGTTCGCAGCCAATCAGAATCGAGATGTGAGTAAAATGTGTGTATAATAACGTATATTGTTCAATGTAAACAATATTTGCATATTGTTGATCATTTTATGTATCGCTATTAGAGCAGACTTTTTTATGAATGGGAAATAAATGCATCAGACTTGCTGTACCGATACCTATAAAATTGTTTCACCTATGACGTGCTCAAACTCTAACTCAGAAAAGCGATAGAATCTGAAATAAAAAAAACAGTGGATAAACTATTACCACGTCACGGTTTGTTTGACTATTACAGCCGAAGCCCGTTTTATACGGTCATCTCCTTATTAATGCGGACACTTTAATGTATTTTCTTGATCCCGATGAACTAAACCGTTCAATACGGCCACCATATGAAAACGAACATTTGTTCGCGTTTCTAACGGTATCGACTGACGACACGGGTCGACATTACTGTTGCGTTTCAAAAATTCCACAACTTTCCTACTACTAATAAATTGGCTATAAACTGTGTCTTATAAACTCACATATCATACATCCAATGTTCGTTCTGTTAATTAAATTTCTACTGAACTGTATTAGGTAGACACGCGTACGAGTGGTCATCCTCCAGCCGATCGTTTCTGTACACGCTGTACAACACCAATGGTCATTATCCCATCAAGCTGAAACTCACTGGTAGATATAACCAGTATGCAATCCAAGGGTATTCAGGTTATGGTCCGCTGTTTGGAAATGGAAACGACATCCAAATCTATAACAATGCTGTAAATAATAAGAACTCCTACACTGACCCCGGATCATACAAACCTCCTCCTGGATGTAGTTATGCTGACATCACATGCTCCTTCTTAGCTGGTAGCTACTTTTTCACTCCAAGTGACGTAGAGGTGTTTTATGAGACCACCACCTAATCACAGCATTGTGCGTTTGTTTTGTATTAATTGGCAAGTTGAAGGACTTAGTTGTGATCAAGAAATGCATTAGTTCTGCCTACATTCCAGTTAGGAGTTTAAGTCAATACCACTGAAAGTACTAGTTGAATGTATAACTGACTGCTTTGATATCAGTTATTAACATGGTCACTTAAACTGTATGACTCTCAAATTTTAAGGAGAAGTTGTTGTCTCGGTGATGGATTCTAGTTCCTGATATAGAACAGCCCGCTCAGATGTACTGTATTCTCAATAGCTACAATTTAACTAAATTACTTCTTCCCACTTTTACTGTTTTTTTCTTGTTTTTTCTTTCTTTCTTTTTCCTTTCGTCCCCTCCCCTCTTTCGTTGATACTATAGCCCTCTTCAAGTTCAATTTGCGCTCTTTATGCTACCATATTCAAATTACACAAATCACTAAGCTTAATTATTCACTTTATTTATTCACTTATATATTTAAATGCAGTGGTGGCCAACTCGAAAGCTTTGGCTACTTTGGACCACCGCACACTGATCTCTAATCTCAATTTTGAATCTCCTCTGTAAATATGAAGCCCTTACTTTAACTTATTTGTATATATTTATGTAACTAGTATAAAACACTGTGAATAAATTGAACTTGAATTGCTGAGCGCTAGACCAAGTCCCATATATCGACACTCGCTATAATACAACGCTAAGTATTATTGCCACTTTTGAAGAGACGTTGGGCGTGCTAAAAGGAAGTGAGACTGAAACCTGGGAAATATTGTGAGGTAGTTGTAGCTTCCCAGGTTGAGAATTTTCTCAAGATCTTGTAAGATCTTACAAATATCTTACCTGGAAATAATATTTCCAAGATCTTACTAAATCTTGGTAATATCTTACTAAATCTTGCAAAGATCTTGCCAAGATCTTGCATAATCTTACAAAAACATTTTTTTCCTAAAAAAAATTAATCTTGACAAGATCTTACAAAGATCTTATAAGAACTTATAAGATCTTACAAGATCTTGGAAAGATCCTCTAAAGATCTTATAAGATCTTGAAATATTTTCTTGTAAGATCTTATCAAGATCTTCCAAGATCTTGGAAAGATCCTCTAAAGATCTTATAAGATCTTGAAATATTTTCTTGTAAGATCTTATCAAGATCATGGAAAGATCTTATAAATATCTTCCAAGATCTTGGAAAGATCCTCTAAAGATCTTATAAGATCTTGAAATATTTTCTTGTAAGATCTTATCAAGATCTTACAAGGTCATGGAAAGATCTTATAAAGATCTTACAAGATCTTGAAATCATGTTTTGTCAGGAGCCCATTACCAGAAGCGTCTATCTGTTATGCATTCGTGAGACAGCATGTTACCAGATCAGGCTATTTTTAGCCACGAAACTACAACGAGAAGCCTTGTGAACAGTAATTTCATGCAACATTGTACTAGGCAAACATTTCTTCCTAATGGTTTATGAAGATATATTGTTACAACGTACAATGAGAAAACCTCGCCATTGTGAAAAAAATACGCATTTTATCAACCTACTGCTTGGGGGTATGGGATTTATTGTACCTCGGATGTTCTAAAAATAACCTGATCTGGGAATGTGCTGTCTCACAGACCCAGTATGGGAGATGGACGCTCGTGGTAATGGGCTCCTGGTTTTGTAAGATCTTACCAATATCTTATCAAGATCTTATCAAGATCTTATCAAGATCTTGGAAAGATCCTCTAAAGATCTTACGAGATCTTGAAATATTTTCTTGTATGATCTTATTAAGATCTTACAATATCTTGAAATCATTGGTTTTGTAAGATCTTACAAATATCTTACAAGATCTTCGAAATATTATTTAAAGATCTTGAAAGATCTTATCAAGATCTTGGAAAGACTCTGGACTATGATCCCATATATCACTCAAATGTAAACTCTAAACATTTTATTTGTAAGTTGGTCAAACGTTACAGTGAAAATCAGTTCATAAGAAATAAAGTAGCTTAATTAAAACTTTACGAACTTCACACATGTAATGTTGATTGTTGTTGAGAGGATAAAAAAGGGCCGTCTAACATGACTATATATATTTTCCTGGTTGTTTTAGACTAAAGTCTTGGTATTACCCACCGATTTGGCTGGCTTGTCCAAAAAGAAAATTCCCATTCCTTAATGAAGCAAAATATGTTCATCTGTATTCGAATAATATGGAAGCCATGAAGTTGCACTTTAACCACAGGCAGTCCAAGTTAATGATTTTTACAAGGAATGTATGTTGTTTTTTTAAAACAAAATCTGAAACTGTCTTAAAACAGTACATAAAGTCATGAAATATTACCTGTGCGTTGAGAAGTTGTTTCTGTTCATCACTGATGTGTTTATTTTTGGTTTTGAGGCAATTCTATAATTGTTTTAGCTTGGGCTGCCTGTGCTTTAACCGAGTGGCCTAGAACCAAGTCTACATCCATATTTGGTAGCACTTGCACATAGGCGCCATGGTTCTCCTTCGGTTCGGTGTTGGAGTGTTTATAAGGTTGCCTACATGGTCTCTTCAACAGCATTTTAATGCCAATATTCATCAGATGAAAGGTAATAATAACTGCTCCAAGCGAGAGGCAGTTTCAGTTCTGGAAGAGATGAATTTCTGAAGATATTCATTCAGAAGGTGAGCAGAAGTTTATGTTCGCGTTCGGTTCTTTAATAAATTTGTTCTTACAGAATATATTTGCTCATTTGCTATAATGTTGTTGGAGCCCTGTAGTCAGTATACTTGAATATATTCGAAGATATATTTGGAGAAACTATTTATGAAAGCTCCTATGTGGTCAAATACTTGCTTTCCTTGCAAGAGATCAAGTTTTCGATTCCGCCTTAATTTTGGAACGACGAAACTCATCCGATCTTGTCCCGGGTCTTGTTAATTCTCTTTCGAATTTTATCATTCTAAAATGTTTCATGTTAGAGTGCTTCTCATTTAAATCTCAATATCCTGATCAACACAATCAGCCACAAAACCGAAGTCACTTTGGTAGAAACGTAATGGAAGTGGATGTAGAAAAATATTTGTCGTTTTCCAGTTTCCAGCTGGCAAACCGCACGGGACTTTATATACCACAGAACCGGCACTCATTTAAAATTGTAATTCCTATTTTGGTTAATTGTTTTTACAGGCTGGCTTAGAATTCAAGATGCAGGACCAAAGTTTTTAACCCTTTCAACCCCAAAAGTGATCACATCCAAATTCTTCTTTTCTCTATATACATTTGGATAAATTTTGATCAGACTCCAAATCTTGGGGCTGAAGAGTGAAGGGTTAATTCTTTAAATCATCACCAACAATGAAAGCTAATCAGGGAATAGTTGACTGCCAAGTAGTGAGTGAAGATCAGAATCATTTGTATTTAAAACTGTATAGTTTATAAAACCTATAACTAAATAACTAAAAGTTAGAATGGCATATGGAATATTCAATTATTAACTGTTAGTTTTTGCCTAAACCCTAAGCTAGATTTGAAGGGGGCTATGTTAAGATGTAACACCTATATACAGTCATTCTTTTTGCATACAATGTGTTAGTCATTTTTGCTTTCATTTTAACCACCCCACATATGCACAAGGTTCCTTAGTTCATTTAAAATTCCCTGAAAATAACTGTGTGCAGCCGACCCTGCAAATGTTTTCCAAGCACATTCAATGGTATTTAGATTTTGTTCAAAATTTAATATTTTTTGCAAAAATTGTCCATGTTTGGAGTCAAATTGCTTTTTTCCTAAAATTATTGCTCCAACTTAATCCTTTCATGCTACAAACCTGTCAGGAGATCATTAAGCAGATTAAGGAGATCATTACAAAAGCCGCTCATGAATACAATGACACAGCCCCTTTAAACACTAACCTTTAGTATAAATATTATTTTTAATATAAAACCATAATTGGAAGTATGTACTGATGCAGGTACTTGTATTTCTGACAGCAGTTTCAGCATAATTATTTTAAGAATATATTATATACATGTAGTCAGATTTAAAAACTCACAGTGGCTAAATGTTTAAAGGGAACCTCAATTGAAAAACAATGTTTGCTCTCAAATAATTATTCCCTGTGTATTTGTGTATCTGTTGCTGTGTACATTGTAACTGTCCTGCCAGGGCTCAACATTGCAACATTCTGGTCGCCAATAAAACCACAGGCAGCCCAATCTATGGGTTTGTGCATGAAAATAGAAGATATGTATGGGTTTTTATAAATTGTTTCAAATTGCCGAACAATGTATAAATAAACGTACATTTTTGCTTCCATGTTGTTTCCTTTGTGGTTTGTCTTGTATTGAAACTATTTTAGGCTGTTTTGGGGAATTTTTCATCCACCTCGGCTCACCACCTCTAAGAAGAAGAGAAGGCTGGAATGTTCCGCAGCTTGTGCGAAATGAGCTGATCAAAGCTGTCAAAGTTACTAAAGCAAAACTCCCTTCTAACGTACCGGTAAGTGTTTCTTAGTTTACTTGAAGACGAGGTGTTGTCGTATGCCATCCCCTGGAGAGATTGACTAGTTGTCTTCACCATAACGAGGCTAATTTGACGGTTGGGGCTCCGTGTCAATATTTGTTAGTATGTAGCCTTGAAGTTGGTCGAAAGTCGCGAAATAGTATTCATTTTTTTCCAGAATGAGGGATTGCTGGATCCTGAAATTCAGGCAGGGCTTAGTTTATTTATCATTCTAGCGATGAAAGGAGTTTCGTGGCATTTCGATAACGAAAATTGAGATTTTGGAGGTGAAGATTGTAGGTGATTGTGGCAGAAGACATTGGAAGATTCCAGCCTTCTCTTCTCTTCTTAGAGGTGGTGAGACGAGGTGGATGAAAAACTCCCCAAAACAGCCTACAATGGTTTCAAGACAAGAAAAACCGGAAAGGTAACAATATGGAAGCGAAAAGGTATGTTTATTTATACATTGTATGGCAATTTGAAAGCCAGGATTTATAAAAAAACCATACATATCTTCTATTTTCATGCACAAACCCATAGATTGGGCTGCCTGAGATATAACTAAGATTTTTGCCCTGGTGACCAAACTTTCAAAACTGGTTGCAAATATTTTTTGTTTAGCCACCTGCTGATGTCTTGTCTGCCTGAAAATTGTGTACTAGATATCACTTATGGACCAATTGAAGGGCTGTGTGCAAAAAGGAATACATGTACCCGGTAAGTGGTTCTTAATCATGTTCTAAATCCTCCCTTAGAAAACAAAGAAATTGAAGGAGAATTTAGAATGTGATCAAGAGTCACTAACGCCCTTTTTGCACACATCCCTTCAATTATTCAGTCTGTAACACTAATTTGAGTTTCTGCGTGTGGCCATCTTAGATTTTATGAAGTCACAGTGTTGCCCCTATTGTTGCACAACAAAGGAGCTATTTGTTTTATGACAATAGAAGCAACACTGTGATACCATATGATTCAAGATGTCAGCGGATGAGAAATTCAAATTAGTTTAACGGCAAACACCATAACAGATTTAGGCATCCATAAGGAGCATTGGAGCGCAAACATTGTTTTTTCAGCAAAGGCTCCCTTTAAAGTTCTACAGATCTATGATAATAAACTCTTGTTTTAAATTTGCTTCTAATATGGATGGCAACATTTTTTTTTATATATTTAGATTCAATGTAATTACCTGAAATTCCAAGGAATTCAAAGACTGGCTGACCTGTAGTTACTGTTTTTAAGATTGTCTAGGAATTTTCAGCTTTTCTACAATAAGCAAGGGCTTGGAATTCCTAGCAGGGCATTCAAAATAACCTGACTACCATCGGGACTGGCAGCTTCTTTGTGGCAAATCAGCAGCTATTTTTTGCCAGACTTGAATTTTGAATCTGCTGATCATCTAGACATTAATACTCTTGCACTGACATGGCAGCCAACCTTTCTACATGTATGTTGACCATCTACTCTGATTTTGAAAGCCCTGTTCTTGGTAAGATTGCATACTAAAATGATCTTGCACTAGGGAAGCATGGCTTGTTCTCCATCCTCATAAATTCGGTAAATATGAACCTAAAACTTGAACCTAAAATTCAAGTCTGGCAAAAAATAGCTGCTGATTTGCCACAAAGTAGCTGACAGAGTCCCGATGGTAGTCAGGTTATTTTGTATCATTGGTATGGAATCCTGTAAGATCTTGCAGGATCTGGTAATTTTTATAAAGATCCTGTAACATCTTGCAGGATCTGGTAATTTCTTTCTTAAGATCCTGTAAGATCTTGCAGGATCTAGGCAATTTTTATAAAGATCCTGTAAGATCTAGCAGGATCTGGTAATTTCTTTCTTAAGATCCTGTAAGATCTTGCAGGATCTAGGCAATTTTTATAAAGATCCTGTAAGATCTTGCAGGACCTGGTAATTTCTTTCTTAAGATCCTGTAAGATCTTGCAGGAACTAGGCAATGTTTATAAAAATCTTGCACGATCTGGTAATATCTTTCTTAAGATCCTGTAAGAACTTGCAGGATCTAGGCAATTTTTATAAACATCTTACAGGATCTGGTAATTTCTTTCTTAAGATCTTGTAAGATCTTGCAGGATCTAGGCAATTTTCATAAAGATCCTGTAACATCTTGCAGGATCTAGGATTTTTTTTTATAAAGATCCTGTAAGACCTTGCAGGATCGGGCAATGTTTATAAAGATCCTGTAAGATCTTGCAGGATCTAGGCATTTTTCTCTTAAGATCATGTAAGATCTTGTAGGATCTTGGCAATATTTATAAAGATTCTGTAAGATCTTGCTAAGATCTTTGCAAAGATCTTGTAAGATCCTGTAAGATCCTACAGGATCCTGCAGGGTCTTTGGACAAGATCTTGCAAGAAATAAGTAAGATCTTGGGAAGATCCTGGAAAGATCTTCCCAAGATCTTGGAAAGATTCTCAACCTGGGTTGTTTGTTTTGCCCCATTTCTTTCGCGATATGCCACTTAATGAAGAAGGGCCTGGTTAATATTATCAGGTCGTTTTCTTTTCTAGAAGATGTATTAAAAGGTATACAAATAAATAAAGCATTGAGAAATACGAATAAAACCGTTATCAAACAGATTATATTTCAAATCTGTCAATGTAGAAATACAAATCGTTATGGAAATCTACAAAGATATAGAAGATGTATATGGTGCTTATAAACTTACGGGAACTCTGTGGATCCCGTACATTTGTTGGAGATATATTAGCACTTCAGTTCCGTTGCATAAAGGACGCTTAAGTTGTCACTGAAGACAATCGTAAGTAACATACTTAAGTATCCCTTAAGTGAACACTTTAGTCCTTCCTGCAACACCTATACGATACGGGTACACTTAAGTATGTCCGTAAGTGTTACGTCCGTTTTATGCAACCAGGCCTTATTTAAGGCTTTTCAAATTTTCAGGAAAGTTGATATTCACTTATTGGGGTTTAATTTTTAGTCTTTTCCCAGTAATCTAAACTAGTTTTTAAATTTCCCTCCCGATTTCCCTTCTCTTTTTATAATTGCTCATTAACGAGGCTGGAGGCTAACTCGAGAACTTCACAGTTTATTTAGCCTCAAGGCTCAAATATTACTTAGTCTGTATTCCCATCACATTGTAAATATATTAGTTATTTTCCTTTTATGATGTATACGTCATTATAAGAGCAATAAATATTGATTGATTGATTAAAAGTGTGCTGCTTTTGTTATAAAAGATACCATATCGCTTATACTTTCCCCTTTCTGTAATCTTGTTGATCATAAATGACGCCATACCATCTCCAAAAACCTGCAGTGAAACAACTGGTTATGCTCGTTGTTCGATTTGAGTTTTAAACAGTTTACGTCCTCATGAACATTTGTTTAATTGATAGCGGTTTGTTAATTGGTAGCTGATAATATTATAATATTATACAACATTAAAACCTTTTTTTAATGAGACAACATTCGACCATGTTAGCCGACGGGACACATTGCGATTTTGATATTTCTGGCTTGTGGACTATGAAATGAAGAATTACGCAGTAGTCTGATTACGCCACCATGTGCAAGGCAAGCATTGAGAATGATAATATCTGTTACAAATTTGATGCTCTTAGTTCTTGGAACTTGTTTCTTCAGAAAAGAGCTCTTCGGTAAATATTTTTTTGCCAAACCAAGGGAACACGTAATTCCCTAATTCATATAATTTGAATCCCTCCATTCCTATATTTGGACCGACTTACACTGTAAATTGAAAAGAGCTGTTTTGACCCCAAAAGCAAAATCAGCCCCAAAGTCACTTGGTCTGATTCGGCCCCTAAAGGAGCCGTTTTGAAGCCCTAATATAAACTAATTTGTCCCCACGAGTGTCTAATGTGGCTCCAAGAATTTCTAATTTGGCCCTTCCTATCAATTCGGCTCTATAAATAGTCAAATGCACTTGGGCTGATTTCCTTGGAGTTAACTAATATAAACGCTCTTTGTCTAGTGTTATGAGTTGATTCAGGAGCCCATTACCATGCACTGGTTGATTCCTATGCCGTAGAACCGGGGGAAGGGGTACTGAGAAGATATTTGGTTAGGGATGTGCCTCGAGACTGACCTCAAAACCCTGACCCTATCCCAGACCTAAAAATGCCGTTTCCCATATCCTATCCTACCCTGGGTGCCAGAGGTTCTCTTGCCCTCTCTAAGCCAAAGTTTAGAAGAAGGCTTAGAGAGAGCAATAGAACATCTGGTACCCAGGGTAATCCTATCCCAGACTTGAAGCAAAAAAATCTATACCCTATCCCAGACGCGAAGCAAAAAATATATACTCTATCCCAGATACCGAACAGTTTTAAATAAAAATTACCGCTACGAAAACCGTTGTTTTGTTTTAATATGGTATTTTAATTATAAGCTGTCAGTGTGGTCAGACATGATCAAAAGAGCGCTAAGCATGGGGCCAAAGACAAGTATATCAAAATCCATACCCCCTATCCCAGACCTCGGCAGCTCAAAAACCATACCCTATCCTGCGGCACATACCCGTATAGGCCATATAAGGAAGTTCCCCCCTCCTCCCCCGGGGCCGTAGACTGCAGCGAGTGGCGGAAAACATAAACTGGCAGAATCACGCAGAGTAGTATAGAAAGTGCCGGTTCTGGCGCACCCTAGTATTTTTTGTCAACAACAAACAAAATGACAGCGCCCCCTCCCCCACCGCCCTTTTTGGACCTTGACCACAATGGTGTTTATTGTACCAAATCCCAACTTATTATCTCTGGAATACCATAGATGTTGTAATTGGGTACAATAAACACCCATACTGTGGTCAAGGTCCAAAAAAAGACGCTGGTGTCGGAGGCGCTGTCATTTTGATGCCAACTAAAAATACAAGGTTGCACCATAACGTTCGAAGACAACAGAGTACTGTGCTCAGCATAATTTCCAGATACGGAAAAACAACAAAATGACATGCGCAGGGAGTGCCTTATTATACATCCCATGTTCGAAGTTTTGTCGTGGCTGTCGTACGGATTATGGGATTTGTACAAAGTGTGGGGTAACACAGCGTCGGCGCTTCCGTGAGATAAAATGCCGCACTAATGAGTGCTTTGTAAAGGTGTTAGCGAAATTGGAGAACCATAAGGTATTCTTATTTGCAAAGGTGTTAGCGGAATTTGAGAACCATAAGGTATTTTTATTTACAAAGGCGTTAGCAGAATTGGAGAACCGTAGGGCACTTTTATTTGTTAATTTTTTTGGCGGAATTGAAGAACCATAAGGTATTTTTAGGATCGTCTACTTCAACAGATGATTAGAAAGCGTGAGATGAGAAAAAAGAAAAAAAGGAAGAGAAACTGGTATACTACCCCCACCTGTTTCTCTTCCTTTTTTTCTTATGTCGACAAGAAATTAGAGAATAGAGAGACCTATAGTATACGCCACTAATATGGATGATCCCTTTGGCTTGCTTGGTGATCTTACGATGCCTATTGGTTTCATGTTGGACCTTTCAGCTAAGCCTCCACAACTAGATCGCAATCCCTGGGAAAAGTGCTCCGAATGTCTCTGTCCAATGAAAGTGCGAGGAATGGAATTCATATGTTCGACCTGTGGTCTTGTTTCCGAGGGCCCTTTGGAGATCGAGTTGAGTGCATGCATGCGTGAAGGTAGGCAACATGGCAGCAAAATGATCCGTGCTGCTCCACGGTTGCGTATCGTAGGTCCAGATAGCTCTTGGTATCAACGCGATCTCGATCGTACGAGCCCAGTGGTTGATAACCAAGAATTGCAACGACGCACAACCATGCAAGAACTACTGACATGCAACACTGCTTATAAACAAACTTACAACCTCTCGTTTCCCACAAACGTATTGACAACCGTGGCTGATGTATTCACCCAAGCGCAGAAAGTGTGTGTCAAGCGTAGCTACGCAAAGCGGACTATTTTGGCTGCGCTACTTTACCATGCATGTATACAACACAAGTTCGTTCGCTCTAAAAGTGAGGTCGCTCGTTTCATGCAACTCAACAACCAGAGTATTTGTTGTGGCAATGTCTTTCTATACTCGCTACATGCTGATAACAAAATCGATATCGACTTGGATGCTGATCGCATAGCTCCTCACATCGCAACGACTTTTGCTAAACTCGACTTCACTTCAGTACCAGCCAGATTGCTACCTAAAAATCACTCTTGCGAAGACGGTACTACTTTGCTTCAACAAATAGTCTATGAGGTTGTTCATACAGGAATAAAATACCATTTGGTATCCACTCTTTACTGCACACCAAAGTCGTTGGAGCAAGCTACGAGGTGCTACGTCGTGCAGGAGCAGGTATCGCTCTCATTGACGTCGTCGAACGATGTGGTATACACAAGGGTACGACTGTACGTTTTATCAACGAGTTGTTTGCTTACCATTCCAACTTCGAGCCTATCTATACAAAACATGGTCTAACTAGTGGTTGACATGCTGTTTCTCAACATGAAAGTACGTACCTCGCCCGCTTCCCTCATATGAAATATCAATCTTTATCCCACAAGGCTGCCTAACTTTGCTTGCATCTCTCTTCGCACTTCGGCCCGAATTTGTTCCACACTTTTTTCACCCCGGACCAAAGCTTTGTGACGAATTTCAACCCTCATAGCCTCATATTTATCTGCTTCGGCAAGGATCATAGCGAACTCAGAGTCGGACACTTTCTCATCAGGGAAGGCTTTCGACACGAGATCACGAAGGGTATTCACTTTCGCTCTCGCCAACATAGTGGTTTTCTCATGCTTAGAAACTTTGATTCCAAGCTTTTTAGCCCCCACAGCTGTAGAGGCTGAGATTACCCCACAGAGCCCGCCAAGAACACCAAGTGGTAGGCCAATCAAAGCACCAAAGCCAGATAGAGAGACCGCTACGCCTGAGCCGGATAAAAGCACAGAGAGGCTACCTGTGACCACAGCGATACCATGGGTAATTCCCTGCGCACGGGCATACTTTTTACGCACACCTTCGTAGTGTTTTTCTTGGGCTTCAATGCCAGCAAGCGTCTCACACACGTTTTGCAGACGAAAGTTCTCTCCAGAGAGCGAGGAATAAATCGGTGCTGTCAGAATGGTTTGAATCGAATCACTTGCCATCGTACTTATATCTTACTTACTCAATCTTCAATACATAGCGTATAGGTCGACCATGGAAGTCTATAATGTTGCCTTTCTCATCGCGAACTGTCAGTTGAAGGCTGTTTCGCATTGTCCCTAGAGCTTTGACAGTCAATGGTTGTAGTAAAGCATATGTTGTTTTTGCAAACCTTTCACCTCGGATCTCTAAGCTAGCTAGGACCTGCGATGGCTTCCCCTCGAGAAGTGATAAGCTGAAATCCACCACATCGCAGTGGACATACACTGTGTGGATATTTTGTAGCACCAGTTCGTGATTACCCACTTGGATTGTCATATCATCTACACCATGTTCATTTCCTTTAACACTCAACAGTGTGCAAAGATTTTTACTGAACTGGATTGGGTTTTTCACCTCTAGGGTCCAAGCCCCTGTTGGTAAGGTTTTCACGAATTTTATGACGTCAGCCTCGATTGCGGGTTTTAAGTATGTTTGAATGCTTGTCATATCATGATGCCCTACAGCGATATTGTATGGAAACATAACGCCTATTGGCTTCCACCAGAACGAAGCCTTCTTTACTAAGTTCCACCAACTGTTCTCAAGAGTGACCTCATCTAGCGAAATATTTTGGATAAGAAGAGGTTCTTGAAAGTAGACCGTTTGGTCAGCCGATGTACAGGTGACGTTGAGCACAACCATGTTTATATTAAAGATATCAACTATCCTTCAATAGCTAAGCAATGAGCCAAGATAAGAAGGTAAAGCAGTTGAATGCCGATTTGTGGGAAACGTTTAACAATCGATACCCTCATGCAGACCTCACTCAATTCTACGCATCCACAGAAATAGATGGGCCCAACAAGTACTCAACAAACATCACATTTCGAGATGGGGATGACGGGTACTGGGTCTATGGTCCATATGCTCGTTACAGTAAACCCGCTGAGATTCAAAAACGTATTGATAGTGCGCTGCATGGTGGGTTGCGTGGAGGCTTTCCACAAACGCTCTTGCTAGCAGACAAAGTTAAGAAAATTCGCTTCCCACCGTTAGAGGACACCATGTGGGGAAAGCCCTTTCAACTCCACAGCCTAAACATATACGTCAACGACCACGAGTTCTTCCCCGTACAAGTACCCAATGTGTTTGAAAGCTCGGTTGTGGTTTATGGTGGACGTGGTCCCAACAGCGGGAAGACTGTTGATGTGCACAAGTGGCTCGCAGGCCCCAACAGTGATTTCTGGCCCCAGCAGCTGAATATGGCTATCTTTCTAGCCACAGAGGGTTGTGGTATTTCGGTCGAAATGTTAGAAGGTTTGCCCCCTCGCGTTGCGGCCTTCCTTCGGTTCCACATCTACTACACGACAAGGCGTATCCTACAGGAGATGCATGCCTCACTCCCCGGAATTCCTACCTGGACGCCATACAACAACCCACATCAAATCAGTGTATAACAAAACATGTGGAGAATTCGAGATCCCCACCAATACAGACTTTCGTTTTCGGAAGGGGCGTATGGGAGGGTTGGGCACGACATCCACGTGGGCGGACAAACGCTGGAACACAAACCCCACTTGGAACGACAATGCAGAGCTCACAGCTAGCAGCATTCCATAGGAGAGACCCAGATGAGGAACTCGACGCTGGGAGGACACACATTGAGTACCCGGAGGCTGCTGAACAGTGGAAAATGTTTGTGCCTTTTGGGGCCAACACCCACCCAGGTTTGACCGTAGATGGTCGTGGTCGGTTGAACCAAACTGTTGAAGCCTATGTCTACTGTTTGCTTGGAGCCCAGTCCCAAGTCAGTGGTGCAATCCTCGGTTCCACTGGTCAAGCGAAGGAGGGTAGACGAAACTTTCTCACCCTGCTGGAGATCGCCATTGTCAGCACCAACATTGCGGATAGCATCAAAAGATACCAGGATGCCATCGGGAAGGCCCACGCACGGTTGAACTACGTGGTTGCTCCTGGTGTGTGGCTCCAACCGGCCGACATGGGGTTGGACTTTGGGGGCGATGTGGTGGGCTACGACAACAACCTCAAGAGGGCCCTCGAAGATATGCGATTGGGTGCAAACAACGTTAATGGGGAGAGTAAGAAACCACCTATACCTCCCATGCTTGGATCCCCAAAAAGAAACATTTACCACACGTTGATCCACCCCTCACACCTACACACGTTGCAAATGTGCCAAATATACTGGCTCCACAGGTTGCAACACAACATGAGACCAATCTGGCAGTGGCGTCGATTACTGTAGCTGGAGTTGCATGGTGGCTATTTCATTAACGCTTCTTATATTGCTCTACAAGGAACACAACGACACCCACAATAAGCAGCCAAGCATTCTTTGCCAAGAATCCCACAACCTCACCTGCAGTCCGAAATAGAAAGCTAGCAATAGCCCCAACCATTCCAGGTAGAATCTGCCCCAGTTTGTTCCCGATAGCCTTTAATCCCTTGCCAACCCCACTTGCTACATTAGTGGGACTCTTCGACAGCATGGAGACAACGACACCAATAACGGTTCCAGCTGCTAGTAAGATGGCAGTAACTGTTATCCCATGCTTTTTGAAGATGTCCTCCACCCTATCCCACAGTGACATACGATCTTCGATGGCCTCATTCTCTTGCTCGAGTGTTTGAATCGCTTGTTCCCTAGTTTCTATTTGATTCTGAGCTTCATGCTTCTCCCCTTCAGATGCGGAAGGATTGTTGACGACAGTCTCAGCTACTTCGTTTTCTTGTTTGAGGATTCGAATCTTCACTACATTTTGTGCTTTAACTTTGTCAACCAACCCCACGGCAAGTTTGAAGCCTTTTGAGTCCACTACGGCTTTGCAGATGCTATCATTCTGGTTGAACAACTGACGTGGTTTTGCCCAACTCCATTTCTTTAGGTTGCGAACCTCGATAAGGATCTTTCCTTCTTTGCCTGAGGATAATCTTACCAAGTTTGCGTTCAGTTCTGGAAATGTTTCCCTAAGCCTTTGTAGGCCACGAATTCGAGCAGCTTCGTTTGCATTTGTCGTGAAAGGTTATCATATTAATTTGCTCGCCACCTTCTTCTGGGTTGGTAGGTTTGTCTTCATCATCATCGTCTTCATCATCTTCATATAAGTAGTCAAGGAGTGGGTCAGACTCAGTAGTCATATTGAAGGTTTATCCTTCTACCCATATATAGCATATATTCGATACGTATTCAATATGGTATCGTCGAAGTTAGACCCAGGGCAAGCAAACAGAGAGCCTCTTGGGCTCAAAGATCGACGCATTCTATATAGACACACTTTCTCACGATCATCTGCCAACCCAGGAGAGACTCTCTTTATTAAGGTCCCAACACTAGGAGAAAACGTCGTCCTGGTCCCAGGTAGCCTTACACTCTTGGCCGACCTCGTATTGTCTGGTGGACACGTCAACAATCGCGTGGTGGCTAATGTCGGGCGATGTTTGATCTCGCATCGAGTTTGCAAAATGGGAGGTGAGACATTTTCGGATCTCCTACAAACATATTCTGATTTCTATCTCCCTACTTCTGAGCGAGAAGGTCGGACTCAACAAGGTATTCAAACAGAGAATACAAACAAGCTCCGTTCAGGGGCTGGTGACAAAGACACGTCGAATGCTGGAGAAATCGCGCTCCTGGTCGCCTATGGATCGAGATATCGAATTTCGTTGGACGTTGATATTTTGACACAACATGGAGACTTATATCCCCATGCGATACGTAGCACTCTTTTGTTTGCAATGACTCTCGCACCTGCTGTCGACATAGTGGTGGGGTCAGATGCAACCAAGATAGGTACATACAAGCTTGACAACATCGAGCTGGAATATGAGGTCATCAATAGCGAAACTCTTGCCAGGCAAGCACAGGACAGATATATCGCAGGCGCCGCCTTTCTGCTTAACAATGCTATGCACTTCACAACCGTGCCTGTGAACAGGGCAACCGACACTCTGGTGCAGCAGAACGTACCACGGCGATCCTTGACTGGACTACTTCTCCTCTTTGTGGCACCACACACCGCAGGTACCCGGGACAGCGAATCGTTCATCAATCCAGGTATCACAAAGGTTGAGATTGACATCGATGGAATTCCAAACAGACTCTTTCCAGAAGGCATGCTACCACCAGATTTCTGGGAGACTGCTAAGAGATGGTTTGCTCCACAACTGGGAGGACAAGTAACAGACATGACCTCCGCCAAGTTCTACAACAACAGATTCGCCGTCTTGGTTGACTGTCGCACAGAACAGGATCCAGCTATCCACGGTGATGGATTGGCCCAAATGGGTGGTGGAACAGCCATCTGGATCCGCGTGCATAGGAAGGGAGGCACTGGGACTGTAAACATGCACATCTTTGTACTGGCTGATGCTGAGCTCAGGGTATTGAATGGATCCCTACAGAGTATAATATATTAAGATGGATGCCCTCGTAGAACACGTCCCATTCAATGCATTGACAGTTGGACCCACCCACTGTGGAAAAACAGCATTTCTTGTGGAACAGATTCGTGGAGCCTTTCGTAGCAAGTTTGACTATATAGTATTGATATGCCCCACATATGCCCACAACAAAACCTATCGTGGGTTTGCCCACAAAGACCCACATTTCTGTGTTATGTCACCTCCACAGGATGCTATCGACGCCGCACTGCACGTTTGTGGGACCAATACCCTGCTTGTCGTCGATGATTGTGCTGCCTCGAAGGATGTAAAAAGAAGAACTGACAAGCTCGTGGAACTGGCATTTTCTGCTCGCCATATCGGGATTTCTGTTTGGGTGCTCACCCAACAATTGACAAGTATATGCAAACCCTTCCGCGAAAATATAGCCATGGTGGTGCCCTTTCATACAGCGTCAACTATGGATGGAAAAAGGCTCTTCGAGGACTACGGTGGAGGCATAGAGGTGGATGAGAAAAAGATGTTGGTCTCGGAGCTCCAGGACCACAAGTTTGCTCGCAAATGCTTTTGTTTACGACATCCTTTTGCAGTCGTGTTAGAGCTGCCTTCACCCATATTATACCACGGAGGACGAAATCAAAGCACTACTAGGTGAGGACGTAACAGGTCCAGCCAAGTCAGAGGCCATCGTAGCTGCTGGTTCGGCACCAACATCATATGTTGATGAAAAGCGCGAAGCACTTAATATTTTAGCTGCGACAGGTACTACGAAAGAATATCTGGGTCAGAATCTCTCTCTAGGAGATGTATCTAAACTGTCTTAGAAAGATGTAAAACTTTACATAGTAGATACCAGGCCGTTCTAGCTCAGCAAATAACAAGGTGTCTAGTCAATGGTGTGATGCGTCTATCTACTCGCATAGTTGCATACATAGTCCATCTAGATTCTCAAGAAGCACTTCTCACAGACCTACAAGAAGACCACCTAGTCCGCAACGAGATATCTGCTGTGGCTGGCTTGTTGTCTCTTAAAGCAGGACGCTTTGTGGCCTTAGCAAGTGCCTTGTTCCATGTAGCTAACCACGTAGTCGCCCCCGAAGTCACACCAATTGAACCTTCGCAGGTACCTACTATATCAAAGCAACAAAATGGAAGGGCAGATGGAACGGATCACAGCGGAGCCACCGAAGACTGTGCCTGAGAAAAACCAAAAGGTAAAAGATCCAAAGCGTGTCGCAACTGGAAAAGCACTGGCAGAAAGCAACCGACGTGCTAGAGAGGCATTGAGTCGCGAATAGGAGCGTGAAAGTGAGGCCATCACTTCTGAATCTAGCAAAGCTGTAAGCTGGTACCACCAGTACGAGAACTTATCTGTCAACACCACACTCAGCTATCGGTGTAGGTACTGCGTTGATAGGACTGTACTATCAATACCGTCGACAACAAGTACGGCTCAACAACTGCTGTGCTGTGCGCGATGAAGTTGGCAGTCCACAAGTGGAACCACCATACATGGAGTAGGTTGCACCATTTGAAGACTCCTCTTCGCAACAATATATGTGTACTATGGTGGAGAACAAACACATGAAAACGTTGACCGATGCTGCT
The DNA here is from genome assembly GCA_030867875.1 of Actinernus sp. WN-2022. Taxonomy (NCBI): domain Eukaryota; kingdom Metazoa; phylum Cnidaria; class Anthozoa; order Actiniaria; family Actinernidae; genus Actinernus; species Actinernus sp. WN-2022. The sequence goes on from JAOWCC010001210.1 coordinate 63,436,613, forward strand.
ATATTGACTGGACTTTCGGCAGGTATTGGTTGGATTGCGAAAAGAGTCATCAAAGAGCCTATGACTGGTGACCCTTCATCAAACGTCTTGATTTACGTGAAGTGGACCGCTGTGTTAGCTGATAGCATCGCAGCCAAGCAGTACTTCGAGGACCAAAAGGTTATACCCGCTACTTTGTAATGGGCACAATAGCTATGATGATTGGTGGGGCTCTACTTAACGTAACGGCCGTTGTAGGTGGAAGCTACCTTGCTCGGGCAATTTCTGGTAAAGGCCCCGATGTGCTTGCTATCGAGCGAAAAAGACATGACAAGGCACTAGAGAAGTGCCAAGCAGATTGGGCTGTTTTCCAAGAGCATCGAGAGTTAGCAGATTGGGTCCAAGAACAGGAACGTTTGCAGCACCATGCTTCTGTGGATCTCAACAATACTGACCGTGCTCTCGAACTATATAATACTGTACATGTGTGACTACACCGCATGTCTTTGCACGAACCTAGTTTCTCAGAATACTACCGACCCTCGAGTACCCAAAAAACAGGTGAGTTGGTCTATGTAGGTGGTGGCATGCTTGCTTTGGGATACGCCGCTAGTCGATGGTTATAGCTTTTTAAAAACAAACTATATTCTGCTTGTTGAAGTTTGACGTCATTGCAAACTATAGCTATGTATAAAGAGATGAGTTCACTATGCTACGGTCCTCTGGGCTACTGGAAAGGTCATGCTGCTATTGGCAAACTCGCAGTGGCAGTAAAGGTGTCAGAGGATGTCGCTAAGAGTTGGTTGGAGAAACAGGCCCTGTGGCAGATATACCTACCACCACCACACCATATCCCACGACCACATTGGACTGTATCGAAACCAAATGAGGTTCACCAAACTGATTTGATCTTTCTACCTCACGATCGACCTGGACGTGGACGAAAGCTCTTTAAATATGCTTTGGTGGTGATAGACGTGGCTTCTCGATATAAAGAGGCTGAGCCTTTGACCTCGAAAGATAGTGGCGAAGTGGCTGCAGCTTTTCAACGAATCTACCAGCGTAGTCCATTAACGTGGCCAAAAATGTTACAAGTCGATCCTGGTAGGGAGTTCATGGGTCGTATGTCTGGAACCTTAGAACGACATGGTACAAAAGTCCAACGAGGTGAGGTTGGTAACCACAGGGCGCAAGGCTTTGTTGAGAGAGCAAACAGGACACTGGCTGAGAGGTTGTTTGGATACCAATTTGCACAGGAGATGGTGCTTGCTTCGGAAGGATCAGATGCACGTAGTAGAGAATGGGTGTTGCGGCTAACAGAGGTTATCAAAGCCATGAATAATGAGGTGACTCGACTTACAGGGAAGGAGCCTTTGAATGCCGTATTGGCACAGCAAGTGAACATAAAAACTCCTACATATTCGCGGCCTGTTGGATTGGAAGAAAAGCGCCTACCATTCGACGTTCTCATTCGATATCTCTATGCACCAGGAGAGTTGGAAGGTGGAGCCAAGCGAGCGACTGATCCTGTGTGGAGTTTGCAGACGTATGTTATTTCACGTAGTGCGATATCTTCGAACCAACCAGTTATGTACTATTGGATTCCATCCCCACTTCGCAAGAAAAGGAAGCACCAAAGCGAGGGTTTGTGCGTGAAGAGCTACAAGTGGTGCCACCAGATACGGAACTACCTCCAAATGGGATTCTGGTCGTACCCAACCGACCTAGGCTAGCAGCTCGTCGATGAGGTCGTCAAAGTTTACCTCCTCTGGAAGGGTGTCTTTGTGCCCATAGGCTAGTGTATCAATCCCGTTTTCAGAGAACCATCGCCTGGAGTCTAATGGCGTGAGAAAGACCTTGTTCATATGTATACCATACATCCTGTGGCCTTCGCTTCGAAGCATATCCATCCCATGGCGGAATACGTTTTTATCTAGCAAGCACTCTTTGTATTGCTCATGACGAATGCGATGTTTCACAATTGCCTTCCGGGTGCCTTTGGCTTTCCGAATCTCACCACCATCTGCTTTCAAGATTGAGTAGAGCTTTGATCGTAGTCCAACATATTCAACAACGGGAATACCTTTACATTCGTCTTTCATTTTGCCAATGACTTTTTTTGTTGTCGATGTTATACAATGGATGGTCCCTGCTGTAGTTGCTTGTATCATAGAGATGTTTGTGGATAGCCATTTCTGCATATATAGTTGTCTTCAGTTTCAATGTGTAGTAAGAGACTGTCAGTGTCTGTATAGAGTAGATTACACCGCTGTCCATACTGCTGCTTGAGCTCGCTGTAGTAGAAGTCATACATCAAGTGCTTTGAGAGATCTAGAATTGACATTCCAACACATACCGGGCGGTCCAGTAGTAGCTTGTACACAGTTGTGCACAGCGACTAGGTCGTTGTCAAAGATTGTGGATCGAGCATAGCTAGGTTTATTCAAGAGACGTTGTAGTCTGATTCCTCTGAAGAGCGCACGAGTTGGACATCTACACGCTTGCGTAGGTTTTCCATTGTCTTACCGAAAACAGAGTTGTTCATCAGCTTGTAGAGGTCCTGCTCAAAAGTGCTCTTTGCTTGTTTTCGTAGCTCTGTGTTCATTCATATGTATGTCTCCATCCATGGGGCTTGGTTGAATCGTAGTGCCCTGTGGATCTTTTTCAAACGCATGCCTAGAGAGAGGTATAGCTGTAGGTTGCGGTAGTGAAGCACATATCGCTCTTTGTCACGGAGGTTAGGAACAAGCTTCTCCGTTTTCAAGGATCCATTGCCTTTGTATAGTTTCTCAAAGAGTTTGGTTTGATTCTCTGAGAACCAAGCTTTATCCACTTGCATTCTCTCGGGAGCTAGTGGATAGCTGTTGTGCGCGTTGTGAAGTTCTCGAGGATATTCTAGGTCAACTTCGAGCATGTAACCTTTATCTGAATTGTTTGCGTGCTGGGTGATCTGTTCTTCTGTTGGTAGGCACCACTCAAATCCTCCTAGTGGTAGATATTGACTCATAGCCCAGCCATAGAGGTTGTTGGAGTCGAGGTAGACTATATGGCGTTTTGGTTTCTCTGGGTTGAAATCAGGCACGTTTGGGTTGTTTGCTTTGGCGTACCGCTGAAACACCATGGATATCCTACCATGCATACCTTTCTCAACAAATAGATGCATATCATAGTCCACAAGCAGCTCGAGCTCCACGCGAGTCTTCTTTAACAACGCATCCCATGAGAGACCACGGCTTGTATAGTAGTGAGCTGGGTCCAAGCCGTAGTTTTGCATGCATGTTGTGCGAAAGGCCTCAAACACATCTACTAGAAGAAGTAGATCAGTTCGGAGGTAAAGGTCGTGGTAGTCTCCCAACGTCTCGCAACCGAATACCTTCCAAACTTCTAGTGCATGTTTGTAGTCCTCATCGGATATGTCCTCTAGGCATATCTTACTATAGAATGCTTCTTTTAGTGGAAGAGAAGTCTCTGCAAATCTCTCCCAAGTGTTCATGTACTCATATGGATAAACGCCTTTGCGCAGCAGCAACTTGTTTTTCTCTGGGTTGGGAATATGCTTTTTGTTTGTTTGAAGGTGTCTGGGGTGACACTTGCTACCAGCTTGTCAAGAGAGGACAACAAGAATTGTGTGCTATCGATGAACCGGAGATCACCAAGTGAGAATGAAATATATTTCTCCATATTGTTTGGAATGCAAGAGATCTCGCCCTCTGTCTTAGAGATGAATTGCATCAGTAGGTGAGAATCGTATCCACGCAGATTGTGGAATATAACTGGGATGATAGGTGAGAGACGCAATTTGAGGTTGCAGATCTTGTGTGCAGCACCTCGAAACTCACCTGTGATGTGGCAGTTGTCCCTTACTCGATCTCTACCAACCAAAGGCTTCTGGCAAATTTGACAATTAACTGCTCGTTTGAAAACCCTCCAGTGTTTCTGCGACATACATAGTGGCTTGGCCTCTTGGGCTTTGATCTTCACCTCTTCTTCTTGTATGCATCGTAGAAAGGTGTCTCGCTATTACCATTACAATGTACGACGACGTAGGAGAATCCACAGGGAATGTGTTCCTCTGTCTTTTGCGTGCTGCTTTTTTCAGGGTCTTGGGCAGGTCCTTCGATCTTAGTGGTTAAAGCCTCGAGGTCGGCATAGATGATGTAGGGAGCTTTTAGCTGTTTGTGAATATTCTGAAAGGAGACTTTGTTGTTCTCCTCGGTAGGCATTTCAATGCGAATGGCTCGGTCATTGACACCGTTGCACTCTGATATATGTTTCTCGAGAAGAGCTTCAGTGGTGTATCCATGTAGACACCGCTCGCAGAAGTGCTGCCTATGGTTGTGCTTTGTCTGATTGAATAGGAGGCGGTTGAAGTCCTTGATCCAGCAGTAGTGTTGCAGACCACTATCTGGGTGCTCTATAAGTAAGAGGTTAACACGCTTTGAAAAGGTCTCCTTTGATATGTGGTGCACAACCAAGCACTTTTCTTTTGGATCCCAACCATATACATTAATGGAGATCGTGTTTTGCTTCTCCACGCGTGTTATTTGTGAGATTGGTGTTGGTGAGCTTATCCCATCAAAGTTCAACCCATCGTCTTCTCGGTACTTTGATGTCCTCTGGGGGTCTTTTGCAACTGGAAACAGTGCTGCGCGTAGCGACCAACGTAAGCAATGGTCGTCTTTGTTTTTCACATTAATCACGGCTTTCTTCCTTGCGATTTCTGAAGGTAGTGGTATATATGAACCTCCGCGGAGTGGTTTGTACCGAGCAATGTTCAACCATAGAATGTCAACTCTATCTATAACCCAGTTCGTGCCCCGACTGATCCACTTCTCAATGTAGTTATGGATCTGAGCACGCGCTTCTACTATTGCCCCATGGATCTCAGCACTGTTGGTCAAGACGGTTTGCGAGCTCTGAAAGGTAGCTATCTCATATACTGACCCCTCAGGTTTGTCGAGCCGGAGTGTGATGTTCAAAGCTAGCTGAAACTTAATGCTATTTAGGTCTTTGAGCTCTTCCTTGAGATTTAAAACAGTCTGCTTCTGCACACCAGCGAGGAAAGCTGCTGGGTTTGCTTCTAGAGAATTACCTTCTGGAACGTCCATCTTCCATCCGCATAGATAGTCCCCAATGGCTCAGGGCGCTTGGATGAACGTAAGGCCCTGGGGCTCATCGTGGTCTAACAGCTCTAAGACTTCCTTCTGATGATCCTTAACTGTTCTAACTTTCTTAGGAGATACATGTATGGGGTCAAACTCCTCAAGGATAGCTTTCCGCTTTTTACGAAGTGGTGGCTTTGGTCTTGGCTTGTATCTTTTAGGAAGCAGGGGTTGTAGTAAGCGTCTTTTCGCTGAAAGTTGCTCAATATATATTAGGCTACTGTTTCTCGAATAGGGCGTCACACCTTGTATTTTAGTTGATAGCGCCTACTCGGGGAAAGTTGCTATATCTTAGCCTACTGTTTCTCTAATAGGGCGTCACACCTTGTATTTTTAGTTAATAGCAAAATGACAGCGCATCCGACACCAGCGTCTTTTTTGGACCTTGACCACAGTATGGGTGTTTATTGTACCCAATTACAACATCTATGGTATTCCAGAGATAATAAGTTGGGATTTGGTACAATAAACACCATTGTGGTCAAGGTCAAAAAAGGGCGGTGGGGGAGGGGGCGCTGTCATTTTGTTGTCGACAAAAAATTCAAGGGTTCGCCATAACCGGCACTTTCTATACTACTCGCAGGACATTTTCTGAGATGCGGATGAACTATTTTAAATAGTCTCTACATTGTGAGGAAGTTTAAGCATGTAAATTGCTAAAACATGAATAAATGAAAAATAATAATACTATAGTACATCTAGTCCGCAGCGGCAACCGTGACTCCTGATACACGAGTAGAGACTGGTAACTACAGTACTGTAAATCGGTCAGCGGCAACGGACCCATTCTCATGAGTACATCAGATTTCGGCGGTCGAACGAATTTCAACGGTTCCATTTCTGAACGGTCTTTTCCTACATTTGGCTACAACTTCAATGGATTTACAGAAGGTTAGCTAGTTTAAGAGTTTTGGAACCAAGCTAAGAACTCATCAAGACGTCATTTGGACCCTAAATGGCTGTTTATGGACTGGTACGCTTGGAGGAAAACGAAACACTAAAAACTAACAGTTCGAAGATGACGTTAGTTGGCCGGTAACTGCCGTTATACACAGTTGTATTTTTAACTTTTAAAGTAATGACTAATGCTAGTAATGGTCCAAAGACTAAACTAATTCCTAATTTACCTACAAGTAGACATGTTGATCGGTAGGTACCTTAATAATACTTACAAAACGTAAATATAATGAGTATTTCATGGATGAACTAACTATGCAATTTGCTAACACTCTCGCCTTTATATATCTGCGACCGAGCAGAGTCACATTACAACTTAAATACACATCGGCGACTCGAATTAACCATCTAGTTACAATTTTAGGACACTGTGTTGTGTTTGAGTATATTTCTAAGTTAACAAGGTCGTTTCTAAACGAGTAAATAATGAAAAGAATAACACAAAACCATAGACTATTCAAAGTATGCAAATGCCCCACCATATCCCGGAGGGAGGGAATGGGCATTCCTGGAATTGACTGATGCATTATAATTTGGACTTTTGTTTTAATTTCTTTATTAACAAAATAACATGTACTTTCTTTATTAGAATTTCTTTGATAGTGGGTTTTTCCAATGGTCACACAAACAACTTGAAAATCAAAACCAATTTTGTTATTTCCCAAAATAACGTTAATTAAGTAACTACACCACTGCTAACAGTAAGTGTTGTACTCTTCCTTTTTCAGCATGTACATGTACGTAGAAAAGCAAAGATAGAACAACAGGACTGGCAGACATACGTGTACAGTATGCAACAAGTTTGCTGGTTGGCTCAACAGATAAGACTTATATAAACATAAACTAGGCTATTTTAGGATAATTACTATTCTTTAAAAATATACCTGTCCTGCTATATGAAAGGAATACTTATAATAATTATGCTTACAACATTTTCTGGAATATTAATGCCAGGTAATTCTGTACAATGTATGAGCAGGGTGATTTTAAATAAATGCTAGGGACATTTATTTGAGACCCTGCTTTTTATTCAAGACTTGGCCTGGAATTACCCTAAATTTCATATTTTATAATTTTGCATAATTATCATAAGTAACTCATAAGAGAAGATGGCAGAATTTTTTGTTTCTGTTTTGGATTTACAATGGTTGATCGTTGATGTATTGATGTGTTGCATAACTGGACACATCAATACAAAATCTTATTAGCTGATGAAGAAGGTACATGCACATTTCTTATTGGCGGCAGAATTGTGTCCTATTGATTGCTTGATAAATACTTGCAAAACTTTGTTAATTGGGAGGCCAAAGTCCTGGCACAAGTAATGACTAATCAAGCAAGTTTCTGGAACAATAAACAGAGTGTCTTGTGTTCATGTTGTTTGATATTTGACGGTTGTCCCATGAGATGCACATTACAATTTATTCCACTATTTTGTCAAAAACGTTTGATCTCTGTTATTAACAAGTAATCACATGGTTCCTCATAAACGTAAGGATTAATTTCACAGAGGCACAACAACAAAAAATATTAATGTCTAATAAACACTCGGTCAATATTATTATGGCTAAATTTTAGATAAAGCATGGGCATTTGTTTAAGAAAATGCAGAATTACTTGAATCACTGCAGAGGTTACATGACTAAAATGCATTGCAGTACAATATACATGTTCAATGTAAGTTGTATTTTCTCAAATACAAGCCCTCGCATTTCATGGAATTTGGCTCTGTGGACCAAGTTGTTCAAAGGGTTGATAGCTTAGGGACTTATCCAGTGGATAAAGTTATCCACCCTTTGAACAAGTGGGCCCTGGTCTACAGAGCCAAATTTTATAAGTAAATATCAGGGCTTGTATTTAAGAAAATACAACTTACATTGTACATGTACCAGTTGCAATGCATTTTAGTCAGGTAACATTTGTAATTCAAGTAATTCTGCATTTTCTCAAACAAATGCCCATGCTTTCCTTACAATTTAGCCATAATAATATTGACCCAGATGTTAATCTTTTTTTGTTGTTGAGAGCCTCATTTCTGAAATACTCACTGGCTCAGGGAATTAGGAATAAAAAGAAGGGCACTCCTATCTAACATTTATAGGTAATAGAGTCATGCAGCAAAGCAATTTTATCAATTTTGAAGACACAAGTGAAATGAATCCTTATGTTTACGAGAACCCATGCGATTACTTGTTAATAACGTAGAGGACAAGCAGTTTTGACAAAATAGTGGGAACAAATTGTAATGTGCATTCTACCCACCTTTTATCCACCCTTTGAACAACTGAATCCTTGCATGTATTTGGACCTGCCCCAGTATTTTTAAACATGCACACTTTTTTGTATTTGCTTGACAACTTCATTTTTGTAGTCCTATTGAAACCAGAAACATTCTTTCTTCTGTCTATAATTATATGGAAAGTAATAAAACTGGTATTCCCTGGTTCATGTAAAATGGTATATTGACAATATGTTTAGTTAAAATTAATTATAAGGCTCGGTACGTTTTCAATAAACATTGTAGTCTCGAATAAATGCTGGGCCCTGTAAGTTATCGGTATGTCTATACATTTTTTTAGTAGATTGCATGATCCAGATATAATAATAACACTTGAAACATTTATTGATCAGTGGGTGCCCTAGAAAGTGTAAAGCTTGCATGGTCATAGCCTTGGAAACCAGCTGACTCTTATCGCTCCCCCACTCACGAGAGAGACGTCTGGTCAGCAAGGCAGAAAATTCCATACTGATGACGTAGCAGATATCCGTTTAACGATGCATAAATTAGTTGCAATTCTCAGAAGCTGAATGCGAACAACAGAGAGTTAGTAGGTATACATTATATACATTGGTGTTATACAACGTATACAGGGACGATCGGCTCGACGAAGACTAGCCGTTAGCTAGAAGAGTTCAGACAAAACATACTTTGGCAAAGGATGTGTGTATGGAAGAAAGTATTTAGAGCGGGTTTCGAATAAGTAGGAGAGGGGTAGTATTTGCGGGACAGCAGTATAAAGTGTATATGAGCCCAAATAAAATGTTATCATTATAATCGATTCTATATCAAGTAAATAGTCGAATGTTTTTCTTGATTTGAGTGTTGCGTCTACGAGTTATAAAGGTTTATATTTCGAATATGATAAGGACGTGACGTCAAACAGGGAATTTACTATCATTTAATTCTCATTGTGAATTAAATTTACTTTCTGATTTAGATAACATATTTGGTAAAATCACTGATAAAGGCTTATAGCAATAATAATAATAATAATATTTTGACAGGGTGCTCTCGTCACCGAAGTGTTTTTCAAAGAGGCCCTGTAAAAAGAAAACTAACTAAATGGAATGTTACGTAAGCATAAAAGTTACTAATAGAATAGTAGTTAAGTATGAACGTGTATGGTAAGAGTTTAAAACGATTGATTACATAAACGGAGTTTGAGCTTGAATAGGGATAATGATCTTACAGTCCGAACATCTAAATCTAAGTTATTAACGTCATTTGATGCATGGTATGAACGTTTATGTTTGCCCCAGTTTCTTTTAGGCTTTGGCAGATGTAAGTTTGACTTGGTTCTGGTATTGTATCCACGAATTTCAATGTTCTGTTTAAGATTAAAATCAAATTCTATAAGATTGTTTAAACATTTAAAAATAAAAATAGAACAATGGGCTTTACGTCGTTGATGGAGTGTTCTCCAACCCAGGACCTCTAGTGCTTTAGTAGCCTATGAGTCTGATGGAACGCCTAATAACAGCTTGGCTGCCTCATGTTGTAGGATTTGGAGAGCATTCATGTGGGTAGTGTTATTCTTGTCTCCCAAAATGAAGTCTGTATAATCGAAGAATGGAAGCACCAGGGTGTTATAAATGGTCAGGTGAGCATCTTTAGGTAAAGGTATCTTATTTACCTGAGGAGTCCTAAACGTTTGTTGACTTTGGAAATCAGGAGTTCCACGTGCTTAGACCAAGATAAATATTCAGTGAGAGTCACACCAAGATATTTAAAAGAACTTTCGCGATCAAGATGACTTCCACTGACGGTTATGGATAAGGCACTGAATGACTTCATACGGCGGCTGTTTCCAAAAAGTAAGAACTTTGACTTAGAGCCAGTTGGTAACGGATTGCAGATCAATGTTCATGAGCTGATTTAGCGGTGTAGTAGATTAGTGTATCGTCAGATTCAAATATAATACAGATGTTATATAACATAATTTATCTCTACCATGAAGTTTTGTTTGTACACCTAGGTATTACACACCCAAACATGGTAGCTCTTGCCATATTTTAAAAACACGCAACCAGTTTCTTTTTGATCTGGTGAACATGTTTACCCGAAAGTGCGAAGTGAAAATCTTGGAAAACCAAGCTTAAAACAAGCAAATATGTACAACTGACAATTTAAAAAAGTTAGAATCATGTTGTTGATATACCTATTGCAAATATTTGTGAAAGACTCAAGCACAGTTTAGATTCCGGTTCCTCGAACACGCAGAAGTTTAACCAGAAAGTACCCAGCACGGCGGTATCCACAGTAAGGAATCACACGACACCTTAACTTGACGAAGAACTTAAAATATTCAAGGAAATGGACCAAATTAATGTGTAAGTTTTCTATTATTTCAGATCGTTTTTTTTTGTTATGCCTTTTCTGCCTGAGCATGACTCCATGAGTTCGTTGGTTTTTGACGGCCCACGATCAGGCAGTAACTGAGTGATGGGATTGCCTCAGAAAATATCTTAGCTCGTATTATAAACATTGAATTGAATAGCATGGTTTGTACGTGATATTTGGCATAAATACCACTCGTGAGATTTCAAAATTACAAGGAATTTTGAAATCTCTCGTAATTTTTGAAATCTCGTGGGATTTATAGTAGTAAGTAGTAATTTATTTAACCACGTAGTCACTAATGAGCATAAGCTCGTTTACAATGGGTACGTGCAGTCAACTAATTATTTTCTACTATTCGACTAGTTAGTTTATACTAAAACAATTAGACCTCTCACCCTCATGGGCTACTAGTGAAATAGCCTATTCGGCTGCACCTCATGGGCTATTGACTTGTAGCCCATTCGAGCTGCAGGAATAATATTATTGTTAATGAACTACATGTCCAGTAAATCTAGCCTGTGAATACAGTCATCTCACATTGGGAGCCACAGTGAAACGCACCCCCTGAAAGAGATGTCTGTAATTCTAGGCAGGAAATTCCATGTACTGATGACATTATGTGGGCAGAATCTGGCAGCGTTATCTGATTGGCTTGTTACATTTGTATGATAATTAGGCATACAGTAGCCAATCAATTGACACAAACAGATCCTGCATGCCACATAACATTATCAGTACGGAATTGTTGGCCTCAAATCACAGACGTCTCCTTTAGGGGACACATTAAATTTCATTGTGGCTCCCATTGTGACACGGCTGTATTTCCAGGCTACAGTAAAATAATAATATAAACTTACTTTCACCCTGGGCCATTAGATCTAATATTTGTTTTGTTGATGAGACAGGAGTCTGGGTGAGATCACCCATAAAGATTGTTTTCTGTAAAAAAGGTGCAATGTATGAATTACATAATTTCTAAATAATTTTATCTAACTATTGACATACATTTGAAACTGTGACATGGATACATCATTTGTACATGTATAGAGCAGATTTTGTATGAGTGGGGCAAACTGGCACGATTACCGTAATTATGACATGCCGTGACTTTGAAATGTTTTCCCATTGTTTTTGTCTTTCTAATCCAATAAAATTATATAGTTATGGACTGGTATGGCATGGTTACAGCACTGTTACGTTTAGGCTACAGACATGCTGTAGTTTGTCCCACTCATACAAAATCTGCTCTTTAACTATTACACGTACTGTGTGGCTATTTCTTCAGTAATAAATTGGGGCCACTAAAGACAACTGTAGTCTGGACAGAACAATTGATGCATGACATATTCTCCTATAACAGCAACAAAATTACTCCCAAGAAGTTGAAAATCATACCAATAATAAAGTAAAAATTCCTATACATGGAAAAATATGTTGATAGTCAAATTCTATTTTACAGTCTAAAAAAAGGCAAGAAAACACGCGCGCGCTCCAGCATTTTCGCGCCAAAATTGTCAACATTTTGAAAAAAACTCTATTTTGGCTTTGTTTACAACAACTCATTTCGATACATTTTTAAAGGTACATGATAACGTTCTAGCATTTAAATCTATGCACTGTCGATTACACTGAGTCAAGTTTAAAATATATATGCCTTTCAAAAGGGGAATTTAAATAATCCCTCCTTTAAGCGAAAAGGACGGAAAAAGAAAACAATCGTGTCCAAGAAAGTAGAGGCAAACCATTCTCTCCGAGATTGAGACTGGCCGTGTGAAAGAGAATCGAGTCTGGAGTTGAAGTGCAAACTGCACTGGGGGACGCCGGAGTTTTAGATAGAAATGCCACCAATCGGTGGAGAGGTGTGAAAAGAAGTACAGGAGATGTTACTCCACTAAAAAGATCTGGTGGGAGTCAAAGAATGGTAAAGAAATGCTCACCAGAGGAGGAAACACTCGAGCGCTTGGCTGAACGAGACCCTTACGCAAACACAGAAACAATCGCTTGCCGTCTACTAAATAGAATCGGAATTGACATTAGTAGCCGAACTGTTCGTCGCCAGTTATACCATAGAACAGAATATAAGTTCACTTTTAAAGTCCCCAATAAGTCTTTAATGAAGCCAACCTCGAGAGAATTCTCGATATGCAGATGGTATCTAGAAAGCTTGAACCGCGCGATCGAGGAGGGAAAATGTGCTCCTGGTGAATTCTATTTCGCCGATGAATGTCCAATCTTGAGTGGCGTCCTTCCCAGAAAGGGTCGCTGTAGAAAAGGAGAACAACTGTATGGCAGAACATCATACCGACCTCAGAAGTTGACACTTGGCCCTCGCAAGTGGCCCTCGTGGATACTGCAAAGTATGGCTTACTGAGAACAACGCCAATGACAGTGAGGTCAAACATTTTGTGCTCGATAACATCGAATCACCAGTGCATGCAACAAATCGTGGAGGTCCTCCACTGCCAGTGACTATTCCACCCCATAGCTATTTTATTTGGGATTGTCTTGGTAGAGCTGGGAGATGTATGAACCCATCCAAGCAACATTACAACCCGGAAATCCACGAGCGCTTTCGCCAGGCTGAAGTGCAGGTAGTCATGCTACCTCCAAAGGGCCACGAGGCTAACCCGACAGAGCTATTCCAAGCTATAATCCAGGCGAATGTGAAGTCCTGGAGAGCTCCCAATCAGTCATTTGACGAATGTGAACCAAGGAACTTTAAAGAAGCACAACTTTCTAACCGTTAGGGCGATGTCCGTGTTTCATCCAATCAGATCTAGACTTTTCAGGATACAAAATTAACGCCTTGCTCCATCTGAATGCCGTACTTCTTACACGAAAAATTGCTTAACAATGACAAACAAAAATATGTATGTAAAAGTGATAACGTGTTAACTCAAACTCCTCACTGTAATGTAGGTAGAACTAGTGCATATCATAACTCAGTCCTTCAACTTACCAATTAACAACACACGTACAATGCTGTGATTAGGTGGTGGTCTCATAAAACACTTCTACGTCACTTGGAGTGAACTGGTAGCTACCAGCTAAGAAGGAGCATTTCTGGTCATTATAACTACATCCAGGGGGAGGGTGGTATGCATAGGGGTTAGTGAGAGACTTCCTATTATTTGCAGCGTTGTTAGAGATTCTGATGTCGTGATATCCACCATATCCAAACGTCGGACCATAATCTGAATGCCCATAGATTGCGTTCTCGTTATCACGACCGGTAAGGATAAATTTGATGGGATATTATACCTCTCGGCCGTAAGTACATGTCGCCGAGGACAATAGAATTCTGCGCGATGCATTAGTGTTATACAGCGTGTACAGGAACGATCGGCTGGACAAAGACCAGACGTTTCTACATATATAGTATAGATCAGATAAATCATAAATCAGATTATAGTATAGATCAGAATAAATATATTAACAGAACATTCGATGTATGATATGTGAGTACCAGGGACACGATTGTATAGCTGATCTCGTATAAGCGGAAAAGTTATGGTAATGTATTAATAATGTGTACTTTCGAACCCGGTTAATAAGGACATTGTCAGGATCTACAATGCCCTAATAAGGTGTGATATTATTATTAAACCATGATTTACTCCAACAATCTAAGGCCAATTTACTCAAAACCTTTAATGTTTTCGAAACATTAATTTCACTTTTTGGTTGTGCAAGCTATATTTAGATTGAGCTTACTGGACTTCATTATTCCGTCGTTTCAATATTGTGCATTGTATGTAATCATGTTCGCTGATTTATGTGTACGTTATTAATATGAAGTCTATATATTGCTCTAATGAAATATTATTTTATCAACGTTTAAACTCGATCATGTATACCTTATTTAACAAATAAAAGAATGTTCTCCTTGTTATATAACGAAATAATGCACGCTCGAGGTCTTGAAAAACTGCGGATGCACGAGCGAAACGCGAGTGCATTTAGCAGCTTTTCAAGACCTCGAAAGTGCATTATTTTGTCATATAACAAGGAGAACCATCTTTTATTTGTTTTATAATATAAACTTCAATGTAGACGAAGGAGATAAAGCTAACTTTAGAACGGGCGTAAGAATCTAAAAGAAAACTGACGACAGCGAAAACCCCATTTTAATGTACTTGAATTGTTTACAACTTTTTTCGTCGCTGATTGGTTCAATTGTGACAGCTTGACATTGACGATCTGAAAGCTTGTTTCTTATTGGATGAAGTAGTCTGCTAAGAATAGAACGTGTTAATCGATAAAAGTGAAAGACAGAAATTACAAGAGCCTGCAAATGAAATGTGTTGTAATATTGTCATCTGGTCAAAACTGTTGCAGGAAACAAAGTGCTTTCTTTTTACAATTTCTGGTCAGCACAGGAGAGGTTTACCTGCACATTGTGATAGTGCAAGGCGTTGAAAATGCCTGATGGAAAAGCATTCACATAGAAAGCGTTAGCAAATTAGCGGCAGTATAGTTGGACAGTCGTGAGTTGAGGATTGCCGACTATTTTCTACAACAACTGCATAGTTGACACTGATTACTGATTCTGTGGTCTGAAGAAGGATATTTTCTTCATCCCAAGGAGCAGTGTTGTAACTGCTGCTCTGATGGCCGTGTTGCGTAGCTTTTGAGGCTCTCTTCGTTGGCATGGCTGCTATACACATGAATTATAATCTATTCTTTTGAAATTCTGCCAGTTCTGGGTTCTCTGCAAGTCTTATTGCCCGTTTTTTTCATTCAGGAACATTCAGGAACCTCTCAAACGAATTTCTACATGGAACCAGAGAAAAATCCCATTGTATTCTTCGCAATTCACTGTCCAGGTTTCAGCATAAAGCAGGCTTATTACAGTTATCGTCGAGTTATTAGTGAGTCATGTCTTGTTGTTGTGTTTTCACTTTCCTCTCGCTTTAATAATACACCAGGCTGTTAGAAAAAACAGATTTTTCTTAAATTCAATCATGTTTTATATCAAACTCTCAAGAAGTAAAACTGTATTAGAATGTGGACTTCAGACTTCAGATCTCAACTTCAGACGTTTTAGCATCTCATTTTGTGGTCGCTTTAGAGTACGAAGCCGATACTAAATTCTCTCGCCGATCATTTTCTTTTAGTTTTGAGAAGCGACTTTTATTTTCCTCTTCTTCAACACACCTTAAAGTGCATATAAGCCCTAGCCAGTTATCTTTGATATCGATTGTACATGAAGAGGATAGTCTAACGGTAGAATAGTTCTTGATTTGGGTGTTGCGTCTACGAGATATGAAGGTTTATATTTCCAATATGCTAATGATGTGATGTCATCACCGACATTTGCTGAATTTCTTTGTGCTTGTGAATTAAGCTATTTTCTAATTTAGAATATTTTTTTGTAAAATGACTTTGATAAGCTTCAAATATAACTTAGAATTTAAAAATAGGTAATTTGTCTCTACCAGCATGCTTTTGTATAATAAGTGATATCGGTGATGACATCACATCATTAGCATATTGGAAAATTTTATATCTCGACGTAACGCCCAAATCAATAAATATTCTACCGTTGGACTATCCACGTCATGTACAA
The DNA here is from genome assembly GCA_030867875.1 of Actinernus sp. WN-2022. Taxonomy (NCBI): domain Eukaryota; kingdom Metazoa; phylum Cnidaria; class Anthozoa; order Actiniaria; family Actinernidae; genus Actinernus; species Actinernus sp. WN-2022. The sequence goes on from JAOWCC010001210.1 coordinate 63,452,901, forward strand.
TCGATATCAAAGATAACTGGCTAGGGCTTATATGGACTTTAAGTGTTGAGTAAGGTTTACCTACACTGCCTCTAAAAGCAAGACTGCCAGTTGCCTAAAATGTTATTGAAACCCCTGCCAGTGAAATAATACTGAGTAACCCTAACCTAACCCAAAATTCTCATAAGGTAACAGTGGCAAAAATATTGTTGTAAACTTTGACAGACATGATTGCAGGGACACGCACATAATGCCAAAAGTTTGTTGACAACATTCTTTATGGGTGTGACCATATTCTAAGGCGGTTAAACAATAACCACTCAGGGTTTATAAATGGAATTTAGAGTCTCTCGCATTAGATACACCACCACGAGAGGCTTTTCAAAGTCTCTTGTGGCATTTTATCTAATGCAAGACACTCTAAATTCCATAAACCACTTGCATTAATTGTTTAACCCATACATTGCCAATAATTGTAGATTGCCTCTTTATTGCCCCATTTCAGACCACCTGATATTTCCTTTTCAGTAACGTTGTTTTTCTGTATCTAAGAGAAAAATATCAATTTCTATAACTTGAAAACAAAGTACTACTGTAAATCCTCTAGCCTGAATTGGGGTATATTACATTCATTTTGAAATCTAAACAAACACCATATTGTATTATATTATTTTGCATAACAACACACTAAAATAGTCAAGGCAAAGCTTTGAAATAGTGAGATCGAAATGCGCAGCTGTAATTACCGTAGATGATTAGCCGACTAATAAACTACATAAGTATTTAATAATTTTAGAAAGAGGAATACATTATTGCAAGCATAACGCCAGCACGTTATTTTTCTGCCCAATCAAAATCGTTGTTAGAATTTTAGAGAATTTGCGCGCCAGTGAACACTCTCCTATGATTGGCCAATGGCAAATGTATTGTCTGAATTCCTTTTAAATGTAACATTACGTCACTTTCCAGGATATGGAAGGTAAAATCTGATTGGTCCGTAACAGAATGAGGTGTGCATATTGGAAACTAATTAAGCGCTCGGGTAAGCATACGTTCCTTTTTTTCTTCGAACTTATGAGAGTGAAAAAAATCGTCTGCATAGCAGGCTAGGGAACTTTATGCTTATTATATTTTTGAAGAATTGGATGTCAAAAGTAAGTAAATGCAAATAAAGGGAAGAGTAGATACCAATGTTTGTGAGAAAATACTTTTCTACGTCCCGTCGTCACTGCCGTAGCCGTCCTGGTTTCCTTAAAGTACCTAAGAGCTTTTTATATCCACCTCCAAGTCTGAGAGTCCATGTATGACTGGACTGAGCTATATTTAGAACATATGTCATGGGCGTTCTCGCATCCACACCTTATGAACCCAATCAAACCACATCCAGGACAATGGAGTGTTAGTAAATCCCCTCAAAGAACAATATATAATTCTCAATCTCGATAATGACGGCAAGCGTGCACGGATCGCAGCCGAGTCAGAGGGCAGTTACCCAGGAAACATATTCTAAAAATAGCCCTGAATCCCGTTATACGCTGGTTAATTCAATAATTAAGAACCTAAAATAACGCATGATGTAAAAATATAAAAGCGTAATTTATGCATACCAGTTAGGTAAGCTAAAAAAATCAGGCACGAAATTTGATACATTTGCTTCGTGTTCAGACAATGCGACTGTAACTCTCCAATGAGCTACCCCGGTACAGAAAACCTAATTAACCCTAGTATTGGAGGCAAAAATATAAGGATTTATACGCACGACAGCAATTGCAGTCAATGCACACTGGATTTGTGCTCTCTGGATATTTCCAATTTTGTTTCATACGTTGAGTTTCTCTACTACAAATGACATTGACGCCTAGCTAAACTGGTAAAAGGCCTTTGGTTCTCTGCAAGGTATTAACTACAAACGATTCACATATAGTTTCACTTACAACATGGTGGACAAAGTTGATGATTCAAGAATGAGATCCCACTCGCAGTATTTACCAAACATTGGTAGCATTATCAAGAAGGAAATAGAGCTACATGCCGTCTCCTGATTGAAAAAGGACGGTAATGGTTGCATGGCCAGTGCTCTACAAGACGTTATCAAGCCTTCGTAATACCAGATTGGTGCCCTTCAAAGAAAACTTGAGAGAGTCATGATAAATTAAAGGCGGTTCTATTGTCTTGGACTCATGAATAAAGTGGGTTGAATACATAATTAGGGAGGTGAATCTCATTAAAGTGCTGTGGAATCTGTGCCTGTTTAAATTTTCTCCAATTCTCTGCTAGATTTCCTGTTAGTATTAACGTGTGTGGAGGCTGTAACTTGTCCAATTTTCCTTTTATTCTGACACCATGTAGTAATACATCGTACATACAAGATGGCGGCCAATACTATATTTAATGGGTGATGCCCGGATGTTACCACGGGGTGGCCACACCAACAATAACTATTACACCGTTACTCAATCATAGTAACATAGGAAGTGTAAAGTGTCTTAATGGTACACTGACAACAAACACATATCACTTGGTATGAAAAGTGTAGAAACCTTCGCTTCTGAAGTAATATATAATATCAATGACAATAGCTGATTTCACAGTTATGTCTACAAATAGTAGTTTCAGTGGTATTGACACCAACTTCTCACTACAATGTAAGGTAGACCTAGTGCATATCAAACTTAGTCCTTCAACTTGCCAATTAAAAACAAACGTAGAATACAGTGATTAGGTGGTGATCTCATAAAGCACCTCTACGTCACTTGGTGTGAACTTGTAGCTACCAGCTAAGAAGGAGCATTTCTGGTCATGATAACTACATCCAGGGGGAGGTTGGTATGTATATGGGTTGGTGTAAGAATTTTTATAATTTGCAGCGTTGTCAGAGATGTAGATGTCTCCATTTCCATAATATCCAAACGTCGGACCATAACTTGAACCCCCATAGATTGCGTACTGGTTCTGCCTACCGGTGAGGGTCAGCTTAATGGGATAATAACCCTTAATGTTATACAGCGTGTACAGGAACGATCGGCTGGACGACGAAAATCCGCTCGCTAGAATAGATTAGAAAATGTAAATTAGTACACGCTAATATAGGTACGATAATAAGTTGGACGTCCAAGATGTTTGTCAAAAGTTTATGTCCAAAAGTTTATGTCCAAAACTTTGTATTGTATTTGTCAGGTACAAATAAACTTCTTGTTGTTGTTGTTCATCAAGTGCTGGTAAGGTTTTTGAAATGGCTATAAAGCCTGGTTTTCTCTATCGACAGTAGCATAAGCTCAATCAGCATAGGCAGACGCCGAGTGCTGTGTTTAATATTAGTGATAGTTATCCTACTCACAGGTGCGATGCATTACTGCGTCTGCGTATGTTGCTGTGTTTATGCTTACATCGCTAGTGACAACCAAGCTTAAAAGCTCTTCTTAAGTCGAGTTTCTTTGTTCCTGTTATGTCCATCTTGCCAATCAACAACACACGTACAATGCTGTGATTAGGTGGTGGTCTCATAAAACACCTCTACGTCACTTGGAGTGAAATAGTAGCTACCAGCTAAGAAGGAGCATTTCCTGTCACCATTACTACATTCAGGGGGAGGTTGGTATGAATATGGGTTAGTGCGAGAACCTTTACTATTTCCAGCGTTGTTAGAGATGTAGATGTCCTCATTCCCTCCAAACCACGGACCACGACCTGGATACCCTTGGATTGCGTACTCGTTATATCTACCGGTGAGGGTCAGCTTAATGGGATAATAACCATTAATGTTATACAACGAGTATAGGAACGATCGGCTGGAATATGAAGAGCCACTAGCTAGAATAGATCAGCAAAATGTAAAATTATTACAATGAAGTAGTGAACTTGTAGCTACCAGCTAAGAAGGAGCATCTGCCGTCAGCATAACTACATCCAGGGGGAGGTTGGTATGTATATGAGTTAGTGTAAGAATATTTATTATTTACAGTGCCGTTATATATTCTGATGTCGTTCCACCTCCAAATATCGGACCAAGATCTGAACGCCCATAGATTGCGTTATGGTTCTGACTACCGGTGAGGGTCAGCTTAATCGGATAATATCCATTGGTGTTATACAGCGTGTACAGGAACGATCGGCTTGACCTGGAATTGCCGCTAGCTAGAATAGATCAGAGAAATGTAAAAAAATCACATATATGATACATCACTTACATGTAGCTCCCTGTTTTCCTTGGAGGATATAAACCTGTATTTTAAGAATAGAAACACTGATGTTGATTATGTTGCCCCCACTCGTGTTGTTATCCCTGAGGATACTAGGATCCCGCGCATTGATGCGATCACAGTCTTGATGTTTCTCTCTAATGTGAAGAAAACTGCGCCTGGTGCTGACCAGCTATCGCATTGGTTTTGGAGGGACTACGCTTTAGAACTAGCACCCGCAATAACTATTAATTTTAATTTGTCAATTGAGTACCAAGCGGTTCCACAGTTATGGAAACTCGCCAATATGTTATCTCTTCCTAAGGAATCTCCCCTCACGTGTATCAACCAGCTGCGCCCGATATCCTTGACCAATATTATTACTAGGATCATTGAGAGAATTATATACCAATCTGAAATCACATCAGTACTTTAGATCATTTATTGGTCCTGATCAATTCCCATATAAAGAGGGTTGTAACACTGCATTAGTTGGCTGGATAAGGAGGCCGATATTGTTATAATGTTTTCAAAGGCTTTTGATTCAGTGAATTACCTTATACTATTCAATAAGCTTAAAGACGCACTATCGACCACGATGCTTTGCGAGCGTTTGTTATTGTTTTGAACTTCGCGTGAGCGCGCAAAGCACTGTGGTTTAAGATTCGAAGCTACTGCCCAGCAATGGCGGACTGCAGCGTCAACTCGTATTCATTCGTTAGATGTGCAGGAAATGGAAGGTGCTGGACCCGATGTCTATGGAAGCATCGTAAGTTCAAAAGTAACACGAATATAAGGAATTTTAAGGCATATTTATGTGAGTTATGTTTGCAACCGTGTTCGTTCAGCGGGCATTCAGTCATTTACCCTGGGTACCAGAGGTTCTACTGCCCTCTCTAAGCCAAAGTTTAGATCGACGAGAAAGCCTTTATATATAAACACGGAAAGAGGCGAGAGTGAATTTCGCTGTTTGTATATTGAATTTGAGGTTGTTGAATCATTTTTTGTGTAATAGTTTTCGTTATTGGTTTTTATTTAGTTCTTAGCTCTTTATACTAATTGTATGTACTGTTTAAAACACGAACAGCAGTGTTTTATCAAGTTTAAAAATTCGAGGGCGAAGCCCGAGAATTTTTAGACTTGATAAAACACGTGCTGTGAGTGTTTTAAACGGCTTCAAAAACGCTTTAAGAATGCAATGAAAGAAAGACGCACATCTCAAGGGAATGGTTACTTAATGAACCATTGAACCTTTGTATTCACAACGCCATGCAAAATATTCGAGTAATCACCGCCTGCAATTACGAACATCTCAAGGGAATGACATGTTTGAAGCGGCGTTTCGCAATGCAACAATAACCTGCACTTGAAGGATTTGGTGTCGTGGTTTACCTCGATAAAGTTCAAGACTTGGAAGGCGATGTGACTGATATGACGGTAGACTCTAAATTTTTGACTCCGGCACAAAATATGTAAGTTTAATGCACGTTTTTATTATTTTACGGCTTTGAGTTTGGTTTAATAATTGGAACTAAACTTTGGTTCGGTAAACAAGTAATGGTAGTTGGATAACTTCATTTTAAAAATATTATCTGTGTATCTCGGTAGTCTGCTGATATTAGTAAATTTAGTGCAAAATTTATTATCTGGGTACCTTATGTTCCGTGTACTTTTTGCTATCTTTGGGTCTTTATCAGTGAATTCTTAATTAGGATGAAACTTTATATAAAATTTCATGTTCATTAGTATTCTTTATATAAAACGTTCATCCTAATTAGCAATTCAATGAGAAAGCTGAAACATCAATAGAAATTCCATTGTCTCAATCATTAACCCCGTTTCCCTCTGGGACAGAATTCAAATCCCTCCGCGGGCCTTTTAGAATGATGAGATTTTATTAGGTATAAAGGAGCATACACGTGACTGATTTGCTTCATCTGATTGGACAAAATGCTCATTAATTATTCATGAGTTTTTGAAATATTCATTAGATTTTAGCTGAATGTTATTTTATCGATTTTTAGATTACGTTTAACGTAGGAGGGCCACGGGTTTGTTAGCTTATGCTATTTAGTGCTTACCCTCGATAAATAACGAATTTATTACTATTATCGAAAATTAACGTTGACAGTAATTGCCTTTATTTCCCCTACATACGCAGACTCAGTAATGAATTGATCATCGCTTGTTCTTATCTCGCACTTATGATAAAATAATACGGCGCTGTGTCCGCATATATTACTTGTGCTTATGCTCATATCGCTAGTGGAAACCAGGATTTAGGGAATTCAAAAACTTTATGGGCAATAGGGCATTTACCCAACCAAGTGAACACTCGATGAACATCCAAGGAGTATTTCTTATCATAGTAACTGTATTAGCTTGTACTAGTTAGCGGCTCCTCGTATTCCAGCCGATCGTTCCTGTACACGTTGTATAACGCTCATCGGTAGACATAACTAGATGGGCCAGGTGCAGATGCAGCGAATATATTTTTTCGAAGGAAACTTTTAACTGTTCAATAGTCCAATTCGCGGTTCTTGGCCTCCATTTGGAAAGGCACCTAAGTCTTTCGTGACATCGAAGCTCGAGTGGAGATTGCATCCTGAGAGGCTTGTACTTTGCTAGCATAATTGTCAAAATATATCCATATTCAGAGAAAGAGGGTTTAATTTGTAGAAGTACAAGCGGGTCAACTCCATCCTTCATGCAAGGCTAAGGTTTGGTTAACTTTCAAGAACTACGAATTGGATTATTGCTCATCAGAAATTATATTAGCTCGAGCCTATAGGACGAGAAACAACAAACTAATCCTAAAACCATATATAGCAAGGTGTATGTTGCTGACAAAATGCGTGTCGGCCAATTATATCTTCGACTCGTGAAATGTTTTCGACTCGAGATGTTAAACTTTGTGTTCCCTGCTAGGAGAGTCTCTGGGCTAATTTTCCTGTTGTAAAAATATGTTACTACACCGTACAGCATTCGATAATGATTTATTCCGTCGATATTTTTGCTTTTGATTAAAATTATTTAATAACTGGCAATACGTATTACTTACCTTTGGATTACCCTTATTTCATGGTCACGAGTCGCTGATTGACTGCAGCGTATCTCTTCATATAAAGCCTCTGCAGGCATCTATTATGTTGGACTTCCTTTGGCAAAAGAGAAGAAGAGGGGGTTTCCCCGTATTCAATTATCTACATGGAGATCTTCTAAACCCATCGAAACAGGAGTAAAATAAACTCTTCACTCAATCTAACTACATTTTAGTAGTAAGGATAGATAGTACCATTCATGGTAAAAATAAAAAGACAAACTTTTTTTGTGTCCGAGATCGAGTAGACCGCTCTTACAGCTGGTTGAGCGCTAGCCTGGTTTTCACGGGCGGCATCATCATAGGCACAATCAACACACTCATACTCGGTAATGCATTGATAATTGGCGGCGCTTGTTCTTATCTCGCACCTGTAAATAGAACTGGTACCGCTACATTCTCGTTCCCAGTGCCTCCTCAACTAACTGAAAAATCAGAGGCTCTGGTAAGACACGAAACAGGCTCTAATTTGATTGGCGAGCCAAATCGGCTGCGCGATGAAGAGAAAATTGAACAGGTGCTGAGCACAGCGCTTTTCTTCCGGTTCACTTAGTGGATAAATCACTTCCGTTGTAAACATAACGAGTAAGTAAGGCATTTTTGAGGTGTTCTTTCAATAAAAGTAAAATGATCAAAAGAATAAACATTCATATGTGAAAATAATAAAGAATGAAGTGATGTACCTTTTAAAAGAACATGATTAAACAGATTAATTAATTAATAAACATTCATATACTAATGTATGGTGGCAAAAGCCGAAAGGTAATTAAAGTCTCCCTTCGATCGACTATATTTGAGGATAATAATGACGGATATTACGCAAAAAAAGGCAGCAGAAATTAAAGCTTTTCGATCGAAATACATGCATTTGCTGCAACGCCGCAATATCGGATAATAATCACCCAGTGATTTTAAACACTGAGCGACCTAAGGAAACGTTTTGGGTTCTTATCTAAGCCATCCGTTCATTTTCTGGGAAGAATCCTACCCTACAAAAATATGCTGTCCGTGCAAACGCTCTCTTGAAACTGCCGAAAAATTCCGTGAGATGGTTCAGCAATCACATGAACATCAAACCGCGGCGATCCCAAATTCCAGGCTAAAGGCGAGGTCGAAAGCAAAATGTAGCTCTCCTAGTAATCCACCATTAAAACGACCAAGAGAAACACATTCCGCGCCGAGTACAAGCGCTATAGCCCTTGCTAACCTACAATAGGTACATATAGGCCTATTCTTCCTCGACCATCAGCCCTGCAGTCTAATCCAGCAGCTGAAAATCAGCATGTTCTGTGCACTCCTCGATAATTGCGTTGAGAGGAGATATGACGACCACGATTGAGTTGGAGGATCCTTGAAGAGCATTAAACTCAAACGGTAAACTTTGGTAAATTAACGATTTACCATAACCGGTCGGAAGGACACAGAATTACCCGAATAGCTTCCAATTGTTTAGTTTTTAAAGAAAACATAATTTTAAGCTTTGCAAGGGCGAACTGGATAGTTTCCATGAAGTCCGCCATTGCTTTAGTTGGCAAATCGGAAATGAGTTCTAAGAGCATGCGCAGTTTCAATGTCCTAGAATCTAGGACATCCGGTTTCGTGTCTTACCAGAGCCTCCGATTTTTCAGATAGTTGAGGAGGCACTGGGAACGAGAATGGTACCGCTAATGATAAATACGGCACTGCGTCTGCGTATGTTACTTAATTATGATTATGCTTATGTCGCAAGGGAAAAGCAGGCTTTAGGGATTTAAAAAACCTTAATGGGGAACTAAACCCTAAAATCAACCCAACGTCTTTACAAAGATTCATTCGAAAGAAATAAGTTTCTGCTATTTTTCTGTGTTGCGCGTCTATGAGGAGAAAATTAGTATCCATCTTACATTTTCTGCTGAAAAATATTTATTGTGTGGCGGCTCAATTCAGTGCAAATTTCTAAAATATCGTACGTCACACATACCAAGGAAAAACGATCACACAGCAGTAAGAAGCCGTTAGTTCCGCTATTCAATGTCGAGGACAGCATGGCAAAACTAATTAATTCCCCGTATCTGACGTTACAAGACCTGAGCCGTCTGTACATAGTGGAGTTTTCTGATTTTCTCTTCCTAGACGCGCAATATAGAAAAATAAAATAGGAGAACCTGTTTCTTTCAAATATATATTTGTATAGACATTGGGTTTATTTGAGGGTTCATTACCCCTTTAAGGGGTATCAATGCGCATTCACCTCATTGTACTAATTTTACATTTTGCTGATATATTCTAGCTAGTGGCTCTTCGTATTCCAGCCGATCGTTCCTGTACACATTGTATAACATTAATGGTTATTATCCCATTAAGCTGACGCTCACCGGTAGACATAATGGAGGCGCAATCTTTGGGTATCCAGGTTATGGTCCGTCGTTTGGACGGAATGAGGACATCCACATCTCTAACAACGCTGGAAATAATAAGCATTCTCGCACTAACCCCTATTCATACCAACCTCCCCCTGGATGTAGTTATGATGACAGGAAATGCTCCTTCTTAGCTGGTAGCTACAAGTTCACCCCAAGTGACATAGAGGTGTTTTATGAGACCACCACCTAATCACAGCATTGAACGTTTGTTGTTAATTAGCAAGTTGAAGGACTGTGTTATGATATGCACTAGTTCTACCTACATTACAGTGAGGAGTTTGAGTCAATACCACTGATACTACTAGTTGTAGACATAACTGTCATTGATGTTATTACTTCAGAAGCAAATAAAAATTGATGAATTGTTTTTATTTTCTACACTTTCCTTTGCAAATGGTATTTCTTTTGATGTCAGTATATCAAAAGACACTTTAAACTTTCTATTTTATTAAGAATTTGTAAAATATATCGCTAATAATTAACGAATGAAAGTTGATGGAAGCAAATAAAACAAAACGTTTATAAAAAAAAGCGTATTTAGTATTATTAGATAAATTTTCGGGTAATATAGGCTAACATTTTACTCATTGTTTGTATTCATACATTCGCAACTCGTAAAATGTCAGCCCGTATTACCTGGACATCTTGACCATCTAACGAAATGTATTTATCGAAATGGATAGTTACAATACTGTTGTTATATTTCAGATGTCCTGGTTTGATGTTTAATGGAACAGAATGATGTCAGTTGTTGCATTCTGAAAGTTGACACGAAGATATTACATATTGCATTTTAAGTAAATAGTAGAATTTGAATATTTTGACGCCATTCTTAATTGATACTCTAATTGGTACGATCCTAATTTCAGCATCCCAAATGGTGCCCAAGACATTCTGAAATCTTGAGGCGGAATTACACGATACTTGCGAATCGTCCACTAGATTTACCCTTGATGTTGCTGGAGTCATTGTGATCGGGGTGTGATCGAAGCGTAAACATTCTTTTTCGCAATTGCTCATTTATTTCTGTCATGACGTTCTGTATGAGTGTCTGTTTACGACCAGCTCGCGTAGACAAATGTGATATTGTTTTGATAGAAATAATATGGACAATGATAGAGGATTCATACGTATCGTTTGCATTGTTTGCACCTGTATGACTGCTACTTCAACAATCAGTGAACACGCATGCTATTCTGTTATTTTAATGAAAATCGCTAGTTGGAAGTCATCAAATGACTCATTTCCCATTTCCATGCATTAACCACGTTTTTCGTTAAATAATCGTTAAATAATCGACGTCTACGTATAGGATACACTTCAACACAGCAAGTTAGTTAATAAATATGTTAATTTCCTCATCTAGATGAACATTATATTTCATATGTCAAGCTTGAGAACGTATACTTTTCGTTAAAATAAAATGCACCGGATTTGAATTGTTTTTTTATTTATTACATAAAGTTAATGAATATAATTGCATTTTATTTGCTTCTAAAGGATTGATATACATGAAAATAAAATATAATATCACCGGCATAATTTTGTTGCCTACACATATTGTTCATATGTATCGTTTATGGGGCTATCTTGTTATTTCTGTAAATTCAAAATAGCCGGGAAGAATTGTAGTTCGTTTCAAAAGTTATAATTTAACATTTTAATCAACATTGTATATTATATTACAATTTAGTATAATTTCATCTGTGAATTCAAATATTCCCGTACTCTGATTGGTGGGGAATTATGTCATTCGTCGCTGTATTCACCAGAATATCACCTAGCTAGAGGTGAATATATCAAACAAAGCATTTGCCAAAATGGCCGCTCGCATATTTACCGATGTTTTACATCCACGTAGAAATAAATAATATAAAAGAAAATGATTTTCCAAAACCCACCAAAGAAGCAACTAAATATGGCCTAACTTGAAGCATTTCTTAATCCATAATCAGTTTAATACTTACGAGTTCCGGGTTGAATTTATACGGTCGTCATAATTCATGAATCACACACTTTCACAAGGAAAGATAAACGTCTACTTAGTGTAATAAATAACACAACGATACCTTGTCCTACAAATTTGGTAACGGTTAAAACTCAAAAAGAGTTATATTCCTCATGGTTAGGCCTGGGTCCAAGACAGAAACACGCGACCGTCTCAGAGCACCTCTGGTATTTAGGTATTAACAGACTTCCTAATCTCTGAAGAAGGGGACTGTTAATCAGAAATACACGCTTGGCAATTCGATTCTAGCGCAGCCTTAATGTAAAAGTATTTTTCATATAATTTTACTCTATATACTTTAGATAAATAAATTACAAAATATTTTAGGTGAAATAAATTGTTGTAAATAAATTGATGCAAAGGGGAGGGGGGAGGGGGGTAGGGAGAACATCATTTAACCAATATTGAATATAGTTATATACTAGCTTAAGACATAATTTTTATACTCAATATTCAAAGAAGATATTGTTCCCATGCATAATTTATTCACATATCATATTTTATCAAATCATATCCATTGCATAATCACATTAATCAATTTCATACCACTATTTATATATTTCATAGAATCGCATAGCCAAAGCTGAATCGCACTGTGGATTTGCGAAATCAAACGATGATTGGCTGAGATGGAGTGGTGATTCAGAGTGGAATCACCACTGCATGTAGACTACGCGCGCTATTTATAACTTAGCAAAATATCAACAAAAGTACTAAATCTTCAAGTAATTCATCGGACTATGCGATTCAAAGCGACTCGGGCGATATCAGTTTTCTCGTGCAATTTAACGTGGAATTACCTCGTCAGGCATGTGATTTTCTTATAATAACCCACTCTTCAAATTATCACTCAACATCTTCATAAAAAACACACTCTTCGAATTATCACTCAACATTTTCAAAATAAGTACGAATTGGTTGTGCTTGCTTGCACAAGCACACCGTAACATAGTGACAACACCCGGCTCCTCTGATTTGAATGATCTCTCGCCGGCCACCGTGCGTTTACATCAACTGATATCAAGCTATATCTCATACTGAAATCATTTTTTCTCTAGATTTACACATTGCCTTTGATTGTGTGATTGACTATAATACACACAATTACTTCGTGGTTTCCAGCAAATTTGCCGTTGAACTCATGAAAGCGGGTCACTTCGATATATTTTCACTCGCCATGGCAGATGTTCAGTGTGCCTATTTCCACTCGTTTTCGCTACGTTTCTTCTCTTTGTACTAGCTAGGTCTCAAATGTAAAGACTGCTGCTTCAATTTAATTTCTAGTGTACATTTGTAGAGTTTTTCGGTAATTCTCTGTTTTAGAAAACCCATTATTGTAGTACCTGCAAATCGGGTCGATTTGTGCAATACACCGTAGCGACACGTGATTGTGGTGCAATAAACCGTAGCGACACGTGATTATGCAAATGTTTGTTACAAAACTCTCCTGTTATGCGCGCTTGTAAAATTTCATGTTACTAAAAGTCTGCAGTCACACTATGATTGTCTAATTTTAATTTCGCTGATATGCACTGATGAAATTATACTAAAACAATTATTCACTTCAGTTTGAGTGACTATTGCTGAAAATTTACCTCGACTTTTTCTCTGCAAATGTTCACCAATAGTTAATTCGACTTCACTGCCTGTTAAGTATATCCCTGTTTTATTTGTTTGGCCTTTAAAATCCGACATAATATACTTTAAAATACAAAAAGCAGAAAACAAATAAGTATCGTGAAATTTTCGTTTAGATAAATAATATCAATGACAACAACTGATTTCACAGTTATGTCAACAAGTAGTTGTTTCAGTGGTATTGACTCAAACTCCTCACTACAATGTAGGTAGAACTAGTGGATATCATAACTCAGTTCTTCAACTTGCCAATTAACAACAAACGTACAATGCTGTGATTAGGTGGTGGTCTCATAAAACACCTCTACGTCACTTGGAGTGAAGTAGAAGCTACCAGCTAAGAACGAGCACGTGTAGTCATTATAACTACATCCAGGTGGAGGTTGATATGTAACGGGGTTAGTGTAAGAACGTTTATTATTTCCAGCGTCGTTATAGATTCTGATGTCGTTTCCAGCTCCAAACATCGGACCATAATTTGAACCTCCATAGATTGCGCGATGGTTCCATCTACCTGTGAGGGTCAGCTTGATGGGATAATATCCCTTAATGTTATACAGCGAGTACAGGAACGATCGGCTGGACCTTGAATATGTGCCTCTACCTTGAATAGATCAGAAAAAAATATACATGAACAAAACATTATCCGTTATATAGAGGAAATTACGCGGTGGTGCAAATATATGAAGTTTATCCTCGAGAGTCAAAATATTTCATAGTGGACGGAGCGAACAAATGAAAGGTTTTGGACTTGCGAGGATCAACTTCATACCTTCAAAACACTGTGTAATTATAATTTTATCAGTTATACATCTCAAGCATGTTAAGGCCTGGTTCAGGAGTCAAATGTCGGGTAAAACTGTTTTCCTTATTTCAGCACAGCCGAGTATGGCAAGTACGCTAAGTTTCTCACCATAATAGGTATCGCCATTCTTGACTACCTTAAGTGGCTTTTGTGTAGTAAAACGTGTCACGTGGTCTGTCACGTTACTTAGAACACGAAATCGGTAAATCAAAAATGCGGCTCCGAGTTTAAAACAGCTAGGATGATGAGTGGATATGTTTAGTTAAGGTTGAAGCCTTTTACCTAAATCAACTTAGAAAAGATGACTACAATATTTCGTTAACGAGCAATTAAGGCGAAAATGTGCAAAATAGGTCACGTGACTTTTTGTATCCTTAATATCTCCTTATCTTTACATGGTAGTCATGTTTTCTAAGCGTGGTCTGAAACACTGCGGAAGGAGTAATGTTTTAGCAGGGTTATTTTATATTCATATGTTATCGTCGCAGCCGCATTTCACTTAAACGATTTTATATAATTATGACGTCATCAATCACGTGATACGACAACCATCCACTTAACAAATTTAAGGAAGTTGATATTAGTATTATTGTGTAATTAGATTTTGTTTAAACTGTTATTTCTGTCCGAAAGCATTTTTTAACGTAAATCTATTGTCCGTTAAATGAACCAGGCCTTAACAGGCTTGAGATGGACAATTAATAAACTGCTCTAAGAACTCTTATATATGTAGTTTACTTACAGTCTGTATAAACTTCCTTCGTGAACTTTATCACAGTCGAGAAAATCCTAACAGAGTTCTATATATTATTTTGGTTTTCCTGCCCAGAATATTTATTTCCTTGCAACTTACTCTGTGATTTTCATTAACCTGTCGCCATATTTGTTATTTAAAATACAACAAGCGTTACATCATACCGGGAGATTAAATGGCGTATTTTTCGTATCTTATTCGAGCGAGTGAAATATGGATTCTACGAATCGTTTATAGAAATAGTGCGAATTTGGTCTGAGCGGCGAAGTACTGGTTGTGAAAATGACTTGATAGTACCAGGATAATAAGGACCACACAAGGTGACCGTTTTAAAAGCCCGCATTACATTCGCCGCGAAAGCTGATGTGTACAATGCGGTAGTTAGCGTGAACACAATGTTCTAATAAGCAATACCGTGTACATTAAAAAAAAGAGGTTATTACATGGAAAGTTGCGTAATGCGGCTGGTATTTTTATGAGTGAATTATTTTTTCTAGCCTGAAAGGCGAGAAAATTAACAAATGGCATACATTTCTCCATTATCAGTACTCTTATTGATCATAGAAATTACGTCATAAAATGTTCAAAACTCGAGTGGAAGAATGATCTCAGCGAGAAGAGTACTGCATTTTTATGCGATTTTTTTTACAACAGCTAAACACCTAGCTTCAAGACAAGAAGAGAAAATTCTTATATTTAAGCGCCATGTAATGTTCGGTTTAATATATGTTGATCAATTGAAATACCAGTTTTCCTCTCTTACTAAAAGGTATAGTTTATTTTATCCAGTCATTTTCAGCAGTATTATCTTTACATGTGAATTAAGATATCATATGTATCTTCATATGTGAAGATATCACTTTTTAGAAATATATATATACAGGTATTTATGGCCGGTATTATATGTCAAACATCCTGCTTTGGCCACGTTATTATTTGTTTGAACCTTTGAATTGGTGCAAAGAGAAAACTGTGTTTGATATAATTTAAATAAAAAAGTAACGTCGAAATTCATCAAATACCTTATTTTCCATATCGATTAAAAACTTATTGGTTTTCTTCGTAACACAATTAATGACTAAATAGGTCACACTGTTGGGCACAGGCTGTTCAGTGCAGCCCAGTTCATTCAGTTTTTTGTAGTGAGCGGGTATAGAAAGGCTCTCAAAAAATAGAATAATTATCAATGCCGCATCGGAAACTTCGCTTGCCAAAAAACATAACTTGTTCCATGTAGTTCATATTCATGTATGTTACAGCTAGATAACATACCTAGGGATCTGACCAGGTTATGTGCTATATTGCATGCTAATAATAGTATTAGGAACGTTCAGTTTATAGCAAGCATGCATCGAGTTTTCACCACAACTTCGCCAATTTAAATGATCAATCCAGAGGTACGAGTGGTTAAAACTTCGCTCGCTCTCGTCCAAATATACACTAGTTACATGTTCCATAACGTTTAAATTCATGTAATTTATATTAAAGCTAGATGTTATACATGTAGGTTCAGAACTAGCCGGATATTTTGCTCTTTTTAATGATTATATATAATTCTCTAAACGTTCAGTCTGTAGCGAGCGAATATAAAATTCTCTCAAAAATTACAATGCAATTTCAATGACATTCATAACTGAAACACTGACTGACAGAGACTGACATAAACAGACGCTCAAAATTCGCTAAACAAATTAGATATCGGAAACAATAAATGTGAACCTTTGTTGTACAACTTGCCGTTTTCGAGTGCAAATAGAGGATAATACGAGTGCAAATATGCGAGCAGTACACGGGTCACAAACAGGTTTGCACAGGTTTATTCAACACTTAAACGGTTTTTTAAGCGCACGAGCAATTCAAAATTAGGCTGTCTGAGAAAATTGCCAATCAGGATTTAGCACGCGAAACCATTTTTGTTCATCGCGAGCGGCTTCCTGCAAAGCTGATATAGTTTCTGGTCTGAATATAATTTCTTCAAACAAAGCTACAAGGTAAACGAAAATAAACAATTTATGTTCGTGTTGACATTGTATAATAAACAATTTATTACACTGAAAGTTGTGTAATAATACGGCTGTATTACACAACTTTCCGTGTAATTACCTATTTGTGATGTCGTGAAAGTAGACGAGTACACTCGTGAATGCTTCGGTTATAGTAAAACACTAGATGCATTCTTCTGATCTCGGCTCCCACTCGCCGGTCTATTGGAACAAGTGATACCAACAAATAATCTGATAGAGTGGTAAAAATAGTTCAACTAATTCATTAAGAGAAAATAAAGGACAGAGAGGGAGTCTCAAGGTTTGGCTGGGATACAATAATCTCACTAAAGTTAATACTTCATTCGTTAATGAAGTATTATATCGGCACGTGACTGTTAGCTGCAAAGGGCCTATTGCTTTCCTTTACGTCCGCATTTCCAGTCCCGGATTAGGATTTGCGATCAACTTCAGATTATCGACGGGAACAATTTTCTTTCTTTGAATTTATTACAACGACCCACTTCGGAGATAGAAGTCTGTACATTTAGTGAAGAAAATTACTTTAATCAGAAGCCCATTACCAGGAGCGTCCATCTTCCCCACTGTGTCTGTACAACATATCCTCGCTCTACAATTACCAATAATCAGTAAATGGCTTTTGCTCTTCAATTATCAATAATCGCTAATTCTGGAACGCAAATTAAACAATGACATTCTTAAAACCAGTCAAGGATAAAGATAAACAATTGTCCAAATCAGAACGGCGGTAGACGCGCTTAGTGTAGTGGGCGTGACGCCTGTATTACCAAGCACAACACGCAAACGATTACGAGGTCGAGCCCGAGTAGGAGCGCTCAAAAACATTTTTTCTGTCGTTTACCTTCTCTTCTTGTTTACCTGTGAACCCTAGCTCTAGGTGAGTGAGAACCCGTCGTTTACCCGTGAACTCGTCCGATGGTTAGGGTTCGGTTTATGGTTCGGGTTAGGATTTGTCGTAGAATTACCAATAATCGGTATTTCAAGCGTGTTTGCCATTTACTGATTATTGGTAATAGGAGATATTGTAGTTGAGTCTACGAATAGCAGTTTCAGCGGTATTGACCCAAACGCCTCACTTCAATGTAATGAAGCGCTATTCAAACTGTGTATCTAAATTAGTCGTGCTTGTTTAGGTGTCGTGTAAGAATGATGGTTTCAATGGCGCTTCATTACATTGAAGTGAGGCGTTCGGGTCAATACCGCTGAAACTGCTATTCGTAGACTCAACTACAATATCTCCTATTGTAGAGCGAGGATACGGTCTGTACCCCAGCACAGAGGGGTAGATGAGGCTATTTTTAGCATTGCGTTTCGCGCGAAAAAGAACAAAGGTAGGCTATTCTTAGCCAATCAGATATCATTCTTCTCACTTTCAACGCGGGAATTCGAATTGCTGGTTTTCACTCAATCCCAAGAGATTCAAGTGTTGGTGCCCCAACAAAAGAAGCTCACGAGGAATCTATTGTTTAAGGGCACCAACATGGCGGCAACCTCTTTTCGCGGGAATTTCGAATCTAAAAATAGCCTCATCTACTCCTGTGCTGGGGACCCAACCCATAACAGAGGAACGCTCCTGGTAATGGGCTCCTGCTTTAATATATAATCATCGATGAAATACTATAAACTAATTGCGATTTTGAGACGCCGATACCGAATTATATTGCCGGCCAGTTGGGAGAAAATATATTTCGTATTGGGCGGAGTCGCGCCGGTGGAGAAAACTTTCGCGATCTGTTTTGAAATCTCTTGACAAATTGTGAAAATTGTACTTTTAGCGATTAAGAGTGAAACTACAATGCCAACCTTACCTTTAGGATTGTATAATTCTTATCTTGTAATTTACAGTGTTTTGAAGGAGAAATTGTAGAAATCTTAATGTTGAACAAACGACTTTTGAACTTGACCTGGAACCCATGTAACTGCAAGGGCTCGCGCAAGAGGCAATCAGATGCTAGTATTCTGAGACGCCAATACCATGTTATATTGGCGTCTAAAAAGTAAACAAAATGATCAGTGAATCGTGATACTATTGTATATTTCTTTCTAAAAGTGATATATTCACACGTTAAGATATAAACTATATCTTCAAACGTAACGATATCACTTTTGACAATATGACTGATTGTTTTTCAGTGATTTCTAGCCTTTTTAGTAAGAGATTGAAACTGGTATTTCATCGATAATTATATATTAAACAGAATATTACATGGCCGCGTGGACATACGAATTTTATCTTCTCGTGTTGATGAAATACCTTACTCGTTCGCTGCGCTCACTCGAACACTCGAATATAAAATCCGTATATCCACGCGGCCATATAATACCCTATATATAATTGATGAAAATCGTCTAGTTTGTTAGAAGGAAACTCTACGGCGAAGATGGTAGTGCTGTGATTGTGCCAACAACATAACAGTTAAGAAATTCGAATTGAAAACATGCCTTCGATTCTTTATTGTGATTTATTTTCTGTGAAGTATAAATATTGTCTCTTAGCCAAATAATTTAGCTAGTCTTTGTGAACAGATGCTAATACGATTAAAGCCAGCTTTTTGTTTTGGTGGAAATCGATGTACAAGTGCATTTTTCAAGACAAAGTTTTGCTAAGCTCTGAGAAAGGACCCTAGGAAGGTTAATGCCAGTTTTTATTTGGCGATAATCGGTGTAGAAGTTAATATTTGAAGGCACTGTTAAGTTACCCACAAGCATTAAACATGGCGGCGCTTCTTATTCGACGAGTTGGGGGAAGGAATCCCCAAGGAATCTCTGTCTACATAGATAGATAGATAGATAGACTGGTTTATTTGAGTCACTTCGCAGAAAGAAACCTGAATTGCGTAACTAATATAAATTGTGTACAACTCTCAATGATACTAATAATACAATTATCTACTATAAAAACTAAGTACTACTATGAGAACTTCTATAGCTAGAATGTTAAAAAAAAATTGGCATTAAACGAGAGCATGATGAAATACAGGATACAGGGTAAGTTGTTCCGAAAACGAAGCCCCGACAACGCTTGGTAAAAAGTCGGAGACCACTTTAAATTTAATTACAAATGTAACTCAGGGCTGACAGATCATTGATGAGAACTGATACATATTTTTAATAGCTTAGGTCCAATAGACTAGCCATCAGTTTTTTATTGATTCTGAAGGCCCGTGAACGGCAAACTTATTCAAATTTAATTTTCGGCACAAGCGATTCGCCATAGAAATGACTGGACACATGACCGGAACTAGTTCCTTCTACGTCAGCACATCCGGTTGGTAAAAAATTCTTTAGTGAGATTTTAGATATCCCAAAGGATACCTCTCTGTCCTTTATCAACACTTGATTTATGCAAGCTAAAAATATATCGGCGCAGACTATCATGCATGGGAGAGAGTGGGTTCTCTTTGTAGGGATAATGAAAATTACCAACTTTTGAATTGTTTTAAAACAACATTATAAATTATTATATCTGATATTAAAATAATGTTTAAACATAGTAGATTACTCAATACTATTAACCCAAACAGCTCACCATAATATAGGAAGAACTAGTGCGTATCAAAACTCAGCCTTTTATCAACTTGCCAATTAACAACAAACATACAATGCTGTGATTAGGTGGTGGTCTCATAAAATACCTCTACGTCACTTGGGGTGAACCTGTAGCTACCAGCTAAGAAGGAGCATTTCCTGTCATTATAACTACATCCAGGTGGAGGTTGGTATGATGCAGGGTTAGTGTAAGAATCCTTATTATTTGCAGCGTTGTTCCAGATGACGATGTCGGCTCCCCCTCCAAAATCAGGACCATAGCCTGGATACCCATAGATTGCGTAATGGTTTTGTCTACCAGTGAGGGTAACAATTTACTTCTTTTTCTCCTTTATCAGTTTAATTTTTATTCTTTTCCTCTATTTTAAGCTATTAGAGCCGCCTTCTACACTAAAATAAATAAAAGATTGTTGTATATTGGCTCTCAACCGAACACGGTCACGACCTCGATTTTATAGTAGTCTAGAAGGCGGCTCTAATAGCTTAAAATAGAGGAAAAGAATAAAAATAAAACTGATAAAGGAGAAAAATAAGTTATACAATTTTTTTTAGTGCCTGGTGTAGACTCGAACTCCGGTCGTTGGATCAAAAGCGCATGATGTAAACCATTTGTTAAAATACTGCTCTCAAAATAAGGTATATCAAGAGCCCATAACCAAGAGCGTCCATATCTCATATATAGATGCTGCGGCGTTTTCACAAGTTGGCCTATTTTTAGACAGGTTACACCCGTGGCGGAACAAAGATGCCTCATTAGCTTCTTATGTTATACCAACAACACGTCTGCTACGCTTTTGTGATTTTATTCCCTTAGGAATGATTGCAACCCAATAATAGCGGGAAACCGTTCTAAAAATAACCTAACTTGTGAAAATGCCGTAGCATAGCGGTAGTATGGGAGAGTCTCGCTCTTGGTTATGGGCTCTTGGGAATATATGTATGAGGTCTGAGCCCGTGAACTTTGGGTAACAAGCCGTTTTTACATCGATTCCGATTGGTAGATGAAACAATGGCACAGCGGAGTGTCAAATTCACTGGATAGAGGACGGTCTACTGTTTGTCGCCTCGTTGCAGGCGAGATCGAATTGAACATCCGCGAAACCCGAAAACTGCAAACTACGTGGCATTTTTCTCCCGTTAAAGTAAACCAGTAAAAGGGAAGCTGAGTGTGGTGAAGGACCTGTGTTTGGACAACCGTTATTTGAAGGAATTTTGGCGATGTACGGGATTTTTGTGGGAATTCGAGGCGATTTTCTGCAGCTGATCGGCATAGAGTTTGCTACCTTCCCAATAATTATACTAAGGGAAGGAAAATTCCTGTAACTCACTCAAAATTTAACGGAATGGATTGAAACTTCACAGAAACTGAAAGGAACACACAAGAGACAGGTACGAATATTTTGACGATTTATTGAATTTAATGTTAGAGCAAACGGGCATTCGAACTAAAACTCCATATATTTACTGTAATTTCAAATATCCGGGAAATAACCGTTTTACGCATAATGAGCCTGGGGTACCTGTGTGTGATGTCGAACAACTCGAATAATCCAAGTAATAACTGTAGAGTTTGTGAGTGCGATTTTAAAGTGAAATTTGGCAATTTCCTTAGATAATTAGGGATACATTTCCTCAGAGAATTAGTTCAAACCGTCGAATTTGTTCAAACCGTCGAAAGATGCATGTTGTAATTCTAGCAGATATCTGTAAGGGAACAGGGATCGAGGTAGCTGACTGAATGGCGAGCTACATTCGGATAGGGTTTGCAACCCTTGCGCCAGGAAAATAAAAGCGAAAAAGCGAAAAACCCGGTTATGAATACCAGTATAGGAGTACTTAAAGTTCAATAATATACAATATAATAATATTAATAACAATAATAATAATAAACTTTGTTTATAGAGGGTAAATACATAACAGTATTACAACTGAAAAACCAGTGGCCCTCCTACAAATAATGTCATAAAGTATATAAACTCCGAATACCAATAAAAAATATATAAATATTTTAGGACCAAGCTAAAAGACAAACGTATCAATATTGGAACTATATGTACAGTGTACTTAGTATACTTGATTTTTACTTACCCTAAGTACAGCCTCCACTCACCCCTAGGAAAAATGAGTTTGTGAGTTACGGTCGTTAATCATGTTAAACGTCACGAAAATGGTCTATGGATTTCTGGAAAGGACACTTATTGGATAGTACGTGATACACTCATTATGTATGCATTTCTCTCCCGTTAGCTCTAAAATGTCACTGCCTACTCACCAACTGCGGGCTTTGCCGACATGAGTATATATTGAGTTTTCTTGTCTTCTCAGTTCTACTTTTTGTTTTTCTTAATACCGACACAAATATTCTATCAGGACCGGCATAACTTAAAGCTTTTGAGGAACTGATTACTCTAAAACTCGTGATTATTAAATCGACGGAAATCTGTAGTCTCAATAGCGTCTACCCAAGCAGATGTTGCGTTATTGACCCAAATGTCTCACTTCGATTTAATGAGCGCCATTGAGACCGTTATTAAGCCAACCCTATTAAGCCAACACAGCTAATGACACATTTTGATTGCCACTTCATTACATTTTAATCAATGCCACTGAAACTGCTATTTGTAAATGCAACTGTAATACTTGCTAAATTACCTTGGAATATTCAAGGAGAGATGATAGAATTGACAAACAAGATTCAATATATAATCTCTATTTTGTCCAGATTTAAACTTGACGTACTGAGTCCATGTTGTTCGAAATATTTCAAATCAAAGAAGAAAGGGAAATAGGCTATCGAAAAACATTGGCTGGACGAGTTCATTTGAAAGCCGATGCAGTGCCGTCGCTGTTTTCTTGGATTCGTACCTCACCGAGAAAGCGGAAGCGTCCTACTCTTAGATAATTTTCTTCTAAATCCCTATGAAAAGACGACTTTGAAGAAATTGTAGATGAACAGTTGCGGATATTGCCGAGAATCTTCCGCAATGCAAGGGTGTCGGAAATCAAACTGTTTGCGAATATGTGTGAAACTTGTGAAAAAACAACCGAGCTGGAGGCTGAAAAGGCTGTATCAAGGTTAGTTTTAGAGGATGAAACTGAGGAAAAGGGAATGGATGTCCCCAAAAATTACAACCACTACATTACGGTTACCGTAGACCTTCACGAGTGCCTCTCGTTAAAAAAAATATACGCGCTACGCTTTAAAGGAAACAATAAACACCTATACATCACTGTTAAGCTTATAAAACAAGGTATCTGTTGAAATTACTGTTTTAAATAAATATTTCATTGTAAAGCAGTACTAAGCCTACAAACGCAAAAACGACTAGGTATAGATCAGTGAATTATGTGTGTACGCGTTTGGGCGTACGATCTATTCAATTACACTATGTTAATCAGCAGATGAGAGCCTCCAAAAGTGTGTCGGTGATTTTTAATATTTTACTTTGTTCGTATGCAAATCCTTCTTGAAGTTTGAGGTCGGAAAATCTTCGAAACTATATGACGCTAAAGCCACATAAAAAAAACAAACGAAAATAACGCTAAAGCCCGACACCGTTTGGTTCCTTGATACTATATGTATATTTTGGCCAAGTTTCGCAAGGATCTGATAATTATTAAGATGCGTATATTTCACTGAAAGATAGGGAATAAGCAAGTAAACGAAGTCAGAGTTTTTAGCTTCGGAAGTTTTACAGCGAGTTCACACTTCATCAAAGGTTCTGTCAACATCTTAACCCAACAAGCCAATGAAACACAGGTCCTCTGGGGTTGTTATGAATGAACCAAGAATTCGCGGGCAATGAAATGGTTCGTATTACCTGGGATACAGTACGGCGTTGCTAGTTTCATCGAACGATATGGTTAGATCTGGCTAGCTATCATGGCAAAAACTAAGAAACCTAGCGAAAAGAAAAGTGTTGTCAAGCGATGTAAAACAAAAAAGCAGCCTGAGATATCAAGGACAGGTAGAAGGCGAAAGCGACGACAAAGCCAGAGAGAAATCGCAGCAAACCAGCACGAACTCCGTCTGTAGATGTGGTCATAGCTAGGCATCCAAAAGCGGGCTGGAACAATATTTCTAATAGCAACTCGAAGGGCGATGAACGATAGCAGTACCGCACAGTATGCTAACATGTGAATACTAAAGCACTTGCGATATGCATATGCATTGAGATAGGGCTTTTGGATGTCCCGGATGTAGTTTCCCAGCGAACTTGCCGCTCGGTAAAGGATTATCACGCCTAAGCTATCTATTTATTTTACTTCGAAATATGGTTTTCCAAATATCTCGCGAAGTTTTCATTAAAAAAATATTTTTTTTCAGGGAAATAAAGTACAATTAATAAACTTCACAAGGATATTTTTTTTTGGGGTGGGGGGGGCGATTTCAATCGTTTACACGCTGCCAATGGGAACTGAGCCCATTGTATACTCACTGTGTATACACATGTATACTTACTTTGGAAGACTAAATACAGCTCATGTATAGAGTGCATTTCATGAATATTGCAAGGCTGTATGCGTTATGATTGGATCAGATGGTCAAAAACAATGGGAGGCCATTTCAGTGTTGCAGCATGCATGTCTAAACAGAAGCTGGCTCCGGTTCCTGAAAGGCTGATTAGTGGTCATCCTGGTTTAAATCTTAACAGAGGATTTTGGTTGTCTTGTAATTAATCCTGGAGTAGCGTTACTCGGGCTTCAAGAAACTGGGTCCTGCACCCTAAGTCATAATTGCCATAACCTTCCTATACTTACAAAATCCACTCTAATATTCTATTAAACAGTAATTCAGCTAAATGCTTTAAGACTGAAAATCTATTACAGCAAATCAGAATAAAATGTTGAAAATAGTAAGTAACCAGTTTTCTCTCTACGTCTCTCCAGTAGTATGAGTCATATGCTACCCTTTCAATGTATATACCGTTACTAGTATAAAGAATAAAGTCACACCATCGTGCCCCAGTAATCCCCATTGGTCCCTGCACTTGTGCAAAATATTGATGGTTTCTCTTCAGCTTGCAAAGAGTACCACCAATTCGTTCCAAACAAACATTTGGATCGGAACAGGCATCAGTAGGGGTGACGTTGAACTTTGTTTGTGGACACTTCACTTCAGCAAGGCTAAAATGGTCAGCACAACCCTAATCTACACCTTTAGCATCAGGTGTTGCTCCAAGTATCGGATTGATTTTGCACATAAGAATTCCACTTTTAAAAACTGTAACATGTGTTTTTTTTCTCTTCAACATAAATCTCATATACTCAAGCACAGCAACAAGACTGGTTCATATTTAATACCATGTGCCACATATTTTGAGGTAAAAGGCATAAGAGATGCCGCAAATGTGTTGTGGGTACTTTGACGCTTTGCGATCATATTAAGCTGAGATGCAGTGAATCGGTATGTGAGTTCACATTTCCATTTCTTCATAATTTGTCTTATCTCCAGTGTTGATTTTGTTCTCATCAGCATTAAGGTCTAAAAACAATTTCTCCTCACTTTCTGTAAGGGTACGAGTGTATATGATGTCATCCCGCAGTGTAAACTTTGGATATGTATTAATACCAGATGAATCACTTGGAGTATTGTTGCTTTTAGACAGCGCTTAGATCGGCTATTGTTGTAAAGTTTGACTCGGTGTAAGACGCCTGATATGACAGAAATGATGCTATAGGGCTTTCCCCAAATTTCGCGTCAATTAGTTGGGGATTAGAGTGTTCCTGAGTATCCATTTATGCAAGCCCCATGCTTGGGTCTATTTCATTTAAAACAGCTTTGAGTGGTTCTACTTCTTTCACATCGATTTGAGACCGCTTCCTTGCTTCATGTAGCAAGCACTTTACACCACATCCCCCCTGGTTTAGACTCGTCTAGCTTCGTTTTTTGCACCTGGACATCCATTACCGGCTGGACTACAATATCTTGAGCTCCCCTCTGAGCGAATTCCGTCTGAGCGGAACATTGTGTCAATGACGTAATAGTACCACGGTAATAGGAACCACAACATGGCTGACCGTTTTAAAAGGCCACATTTTTTTCCCACCCATAGGAAATCTGTGGTGCGTAAATCGATAATTAGCGTGAAGACAATGTTCTAATAAGCAATATCGTATACATTGAATAAAATATGTTATGTATAACAAATATTGATAATAACATTAATTAATAGCTCTATTATATTATCTAAGCTGAATGAAATTGGTATAGAGGGCATCGGATAACTCAGTTGCCAGTCAATTCAGATCATGTGACGTAAACAGACGTTACTCTGCAGAGAATTGACTCTAAAAATTAATTTTATTCAGATAGGCATGACTGCTTTATGATTAGAATGAATAAGGAACAATTCCCAAGAGTAGAAGCTGTTTACGTCACGATCTGAATTGAGTAGCAACAGTGTTAGCCGATTCCCTCTATTAGTAAAAAGTAATAGCATAGTTTGTAGTGTTATTTGGCATAAATAGCACGAGAGCGATTTCAAATTTCCTTGTAATTTCACGACCCGCGTAAAATTACAAGACATTTTGAAATCTCACGTGTGGTATTTATGCCAAATATCACGTACAAAGCATACTATTAAATGTTTATAATACGAGCGAAGACATTTTCTGGGACAACTTCCTCAACTTCCTCACTGCTTCATTGCTCGACCTCCGTCAAAAACTAATACTTTTGCCCAGACAGAAAAAGAAAAAGCATAACAATAAAAAAGATCTGAAAACTTACACATTGATGTGGTCCATTTCCTTGCACTTTTTTTAGTTTGTCATCAAATTAACGAATGTTTCAACATTTGTTCTACTACTTTCTTCGTAGTAGAACATAGTGGAAAGGAGAAGCATAGCACAGGCAATTGATTTAATTTTTTGGCAACAATCAGCTGCTTTTGTTTTGTATACTGGACTGCTGGTCTGGCAAGGTGAGAATATTGATCGTTAATTGTATTTGCAAAATTGTGAATTCGCTCCATACATTCTTTGTAAAATCTGAGGCTATTTTAGAAACCGCTTATGTACCGCTGGCGCAATGTCCGTGTTTGTTGGCGATGAAGTAGCATTTTGGATTTTTGAAACATTATATTTCACTGGCTTATTTTGTCTTTGAACTGGCTTATTTTGACTGCGCTTGTCTAAAAAAACGTACAATACTTAACAGCTTTTACACGCTCATCTGAGTTCTCCATAGCTACATGTATATTATTGTGTATATAATTCACAAAATCATTTAAAAGTCGAAAATAAAATAAAATCAGGAGCCCCATTACCGGGAGCGTCCATCTATAATATACTCGTGATGCACCGATTTTACAGACCAGGTTATTTTTAGATTTCACATCAGGTTGTTCGCTTCATCGCGGAATGCTGTCAATAAAAGATGCCACGTTAGCTTCTCTTGTTTAGTCAATCATCATGGCTGCAACATCATTAATCAGTTCAATTATAATTACCCAAACGCTTTTGATTGGCTAGCGGAAGGGAAGTCGCGGGAAACACATTATTAAAATAGACCCTTTGCACGTTACGTCATAGCCGCCATGTTGGTGTACAGTTAACAATAGATTCTTCGTTAGCTTCTTTTGTTCTGTACACCAGCATGGCCACCATGCCCTTTGTCATTTGAATCTCTTGGGATTGAAAATATTATTATTATTATTATTTGGTAAAATCTTTTCACTATTATTCACGAAACTTCGTATGTAGAGTGAGACAAACCAGCCTAACATTTTTATTGCAATTGTTTTGGGAAAATGTTTTAATGACGTCAAAATCGGTGACGTCATCAGATAACCATGTTACGAAGTTCAACGACTCCGGAATTTTTAGAGTAGATTTGAGAGATATTACCAAGAGGAGATTAATGCTGAAAACCGTTTCTCGATATAACGAAAATTAATCGAGATATCACAAGTTAAGTTGAAGCCTGGCAAGTTAAGACATATGTGGAACTATCCGTTGGCACAAATTTTGCCATTTTTGTTTAACTTAAGCCAACTTTTGAGTAAATATATGGCTATATGTGAGAAGAAATCGTATTATTTTGAATTTTTGAATTTCAACTTCATAGTGAAATTATTGGCAATTGTTTAAATTATGACGTATTTGGAACAAAATTTGGGATTAGAAAAAGTTTGAAACAATTTTTTTGTCTACCCAGATTTCTTGGTGATATTCCTGATAAAGTATTGGTATATTTTGGCAGGAAACATGAACATATTGTTTTATTATATTTGATTCGTGAAATCCGGGGGTACCTCTTGCTTTAATAGCAGATGTTTTCCTTATAATGATGAAACATTAGGGGAGTGGTTGGCCCACCGTGCTAATTTGCTAAGAGGAGTTGTAGTTCGACGTAATACTGAAATTACAAACTCCAAGGAGTAGTATTTCAACCTTCCGGGGGAACTAGCAAGACCGATCCAGTCTAGCCAATACCGGGTCCAAATTTGAACCCAATTTGGCAAACGGAGCCTTGTTTTGGAGCAAATCATATATGCAAATCATATATGCCTCTGCTAATGGCATATTGGGGTGATTTGGAAAAGTTCGAAGTGATTTTCTTCTAGTGACCAGTAGACTGGCGATGAGCAAAGTTTGAATCAATGAAAACCGAACCATGCAAAATTCTCATTCACCTCGCTCAAAGAACTGTCCAGGAACAGCTGACATTATACAGCTGACATTTTTGTTTTAATCCATTGACAAGAAATGTGACCCATTGTCGTGAAACAGTTGATTCAAATCTTGTTAAAGTTGCCAGAAGAAGAATCCTTGCTTGTATTTTATATATACATGTACTAATTTTAATGGATAGTTTCCTTCGCAATTCAGTTTTCTAGTTCTCGATGTAAAGTTTATTTTTCGAGATGTATATATAGCCGTATAATAAAACAACGGTGACAACTGTTTCATTGTTTGATTGTTCTCGATGAATCGCTTAAAATCAAACTTCGCTTTTACTAGTGCCAGTGTATTTGACGTTTTCACAGGTTATAGCTACTCCACTCAATTAATTAGTAAACCTTTCTTAAATATTTGGCAAAAGTATCTGCCAAGCGCACACTTACTGGATTTCAAATTTTCACTTTAGCTCAAAGAATCGAAAAAAAAACTTGGTGCACCTGAAAGAACATATGATTGTCTTTTTCAGTCAATTTCTTAGTTCATACTATAAACAAATAACATCATGATTTGTACGTGATATTTCGCATATATACCGCTCATACCACTTTGCGGCTCGTGATATTATGAACAATTATGAAATATCACTCGCGGTTTTATTCTGCCAAATATCACTACAAATATTGCTATTACCTATACAAATAGCGACATGTGTTATTGTGAGAAGTGTTCTTAATTTCTCCATGGAACATTAACTTTATTGCGATCCTTCGTGCTACGTAATATATTATTGTTAATTCCCAACCAGACGGTCATTGCTTCCTCAACATTACGTGATGTCGTGTATTGTTAATCCAGTTTTAACATTAGTCCATATAGCTTCATTTCCTTTATCATTTTGTGTCATTAAACGGTTTCACAGCTAGCAAACTGTTTTCAAACTCTCTGAATCGGATTGACGAAAATTGACTGATTTGTGCGACATATCTTAATATTAATTGCTGTATTTGCTGTTTTAGATTTCTATTTTGTGTATGTAGTTCATATTAAGAAATTGTTAACTAATTTGAGGAAAGTTCTCCGGCTTAATTAAATTTACCATATCCATACGTCGGACCATAACTTGCATCTCCATAGATTGCGAGCTGGTTATGTCTACCAAATATCGAGTACAAGAGCGATCGGCTGGACGAAGACCAATCGTTTCTAAAGTAATAATATCAATGATAAGTAAGAGTTTCATACCGAGAACCGAGGTTCTAAGCCCTAAACATCCCGAGGGCCGTATGCCCCGAGGGATGTTTAGGGATTAGAACCGAAGGTTTTCGGTATGAAAGTGATTTATATCACATTTGGCGAGATTTTCTCAAATAGAAGGAGGTTTAAAACTGAGATATAAACCTTCCTGCAACAGTTATAAACCTCATATTTGTTATTTACTTAGTCTATTGTTCAACGGGTTTATACCAGAGTTTCACCCCTATGAAGAACAAAGAAAACCGTGTCAAGTGTGATATAATAACGGGTTTCACACTTACGTCTTCAAATATCAGTTTCAGTGGTACTGAGTCAAACTGCTCACTGCAATGTAGGTAGAACTAGTGCATATCATAACTCAGTCCTTCACCTTGCCAATTAATTATAACAGCAAACGTACAATGTTGTGATTAGGTGGTGGTCTCATAAAACACCTCTACGTCACTTGGAGTGAAATAGTAGCTACCAGCTAAGAAAGAGCATCGCTGGTCATTATAACTACATCCAGGGGGAGGTTGGTATGACTGAGGGTTAGTGTAAGAACGCTTATTATTTGCAGCGTCGTTCCAGATGACGATGTCGTATCCATTTCCAAACGTCGGACCAAGATTTGAATGCCCATAGATTGCTTCCCCGTTATGTCTACCGTTAAGGGTCAGCTTAATTGGATAATATCTATTCGTGTTATACATCGAGAAGAGGAATGATCGACTAGACAAAGCCCATACAGATATATTAACAAATGATTTGATTAATAATATGAGACAGCTGGTAGCGGAATGATCGATTTGACTAACACCAGCCGCCGATAGCATGGTAGGTGTCCATATAATGCAGGGTTAGGTCATGAGGTCAAAAAGTGTTCGATTGAACCGTCATCTAACATGCCATGGTATATCAACTGTATTTCCTCTAAAGCGCCCCCCTCGAATAACCGCCCACCCTTTTAGTAAAAAACAATGAAATAAGCGCCACCCTCGAACAAGCGCCCCCCTCCCATCCCCGTCACTTTCCCATGCAGTCGGGCTATTAAGGGGCTTAAAGCCGGGGTTAATACAGTAAAGAGATTACACGACAATTCAAGCCGACCAACATCAGTTTTTGTCTCGTTCTTTTTACTTTTTACAAACAATGTTTAACTTCAACTACGCGATTATCAAAGTAGTAAACCAGTAGTGTAGTGTAAAGTAGTGTAAGATTGCTTATTGTTTCCTGCGTCGTTCCAGATGATGATGTCGTTTCCATCTCCAAACACCGGGCCATAATCGGAACGTCCAAAGTTTACGTGATTGTTCCATATACCGACGAGGGTCAGTTTGATGTTTGATCAGTTTGATGGTCAGTTTGATGATCCATTGATGCTATACAGCGTGTACAGGAACGCAAGGCTGGACCTCGAAAATTCGCCTATATACCTATATATGTGATGTCGCTAGCTATAACGCATTAAATAATAACAATTATATGACGTGATAGTCAGTGATATACAGGCTGGTAGCAAAATGGTAAACATTATAGCACACTGCCTCCAGTGGAGTCATTTATATTAACACATGCATGTTGGATATCACTTCACCGACCTATACTGACATGTTTTGTTGTTACACTAATGTTTTGAAAATGTGAAAAAAATATAAGTTTTAAATAGAGACATCGTAATGTTGAGCAAATTAGTTTGATGATTGGTGATTTTTGATTTTCAAAATTAGTCAGTGTGCTTTATAGTTATATTTGGGTTCTTAAAATTAGATAAGCTTACTTTCCTTCATCTAGATTTAAGTTTATATTATAAAACAAATAAAGATGGTTCTCCTTGTTCTATAACAAAATAATGTACTTTCGAGGTCTTGAAATGCTGCTAAATGCACTCGCGTTCTGCTCGTGCATCCGCAGTTTTTCAAGACCTCAAGCGTGCAATATATGTTTATAGAACAAGGAGAACCATCTTTTATTTGTTAAGTATTGTGTTGCGTTCTACTGTATTTCATTTTCTGTATTGAATTGTATTGTGCTTTATTCTATTGTATTTTTTGTAGAAATGCGTGTCGTCCTACATGATCATATTTAGGAATTGTCACTTGCGAGTCCTCACAGTGACGTCATTGTAATGGCGGATTCAGTTCCAGGCCCCGGACAGTTTTAAGCATAAAGTAGTCAATTTCAATGGCGAAAAAGAGACCTTTCCGAAGGCGGAACTGAAAAATAAATATACTCTTGATAATCAGAAAATAATGAACTTTATTATTCTGCAATAAAATAAAGATGCAAAATTTGGTTTCATGAACACTTTAAATACAATATATCTGATATAGGTAGTAGTTTAAGTTGTTTCAATATGTGAGTAATATGCTCATATTTCCATTTCCTAGATAATATCCACTGGTGTTATACAGCGTGTACAGGAACGATAGGCTTGACCTGGAATTGCCTCTAGCTAGAATCGACCAAGTTTTAAAAAATCACATATATGATATGTGAGTATCAAGGAAATGAGATCGTATTTAGTTTGAGCGGTAAAGTTGTGGGGGTTACTTTACTGCATAGTTGCACACCGTGCTCGTAGTTAATTGGGGTAGCTGAACGTTTCTATTTTTTTTTTCAAATATTAATTCCACATTAAGGGAATAGTTCAATACTTCTTTATTTGAATTCCGCAATTATAACAATACGTCTTTTTTTTACAAAGAATGCATCCAACACTGGCCTCAGTAATCAATCCCCCGCCATTGCACGATACCACGTGTCGCTAGATATCCCATTTTGATTTGTAATCCTTACACTGGTACCCAGGCCCCAGGGATGTTGCTTCTTGCTCTTGCCGTGAGCTTCTTGCTCTTGCCGTCGGCTTCTTGCTCTTGAAGTTAGCTTCTTGCTCTTGCTGCTGTGGGCCAACGTACAATCCAATAAAGACTGCATGCTGATGAACAACTGACTGTGGATAATTTTCCTTTGTTCTTTCGATACTTGTGTGAAATCCGCTCTATCATGTGTGAAAGGTAAATTTAGAGGATGGAAAATCTTACCTTCTTGAGCAATCGGTGTTTCCCCTGATAAGATTTTCCCTTATTCACCTATTTCTTATGCAATTATTTTAAAACTACTTATTAACCGAGAGTGAGGTCTTTATGAGAACATATCAAACTGAGGCCTTGATGTATTGACCGAGCGAAGCTCGGTCAATACGTTCAAGGCCGAAGTTTAATATTTTCTCATAAAGACCGGAAGTTCGAGGTTAATAGGTTATGTCACAAGAGGTATTGCGACTCGGGATCTTCACCTCTGGCTTCTTCTTATTTTCTTCTTGCACGTAACATTACGGTTACTGATTAAATATTGACTAACTATAGACTAACGATATTTTACAAAACGTTTTGGCTTTCTTTTATATGGTAGGACCAGACAATATGCCCTCGGGAGTCTACATTTTAAGGAGCTACCTCTTTTCATAAAATTATACCAAATAAGGTTACATCGTTTTGATATTTTGATAAAGTTGTCATTGATGCCAATTTAATGTAGGTACGCACGCTGGTCTGCTGAAATGGCCAAGGTTACAATCCTGATATCGAGGCTACGAGCTTGATGTCGAGGCTACGATATTTATGTCGAGGCGACAAGCTTGATATCGAGTTTACAAGCCTAAACGTCAATCATTCATTTCCAACTTTTTAATATTTTGTTTTGGATATCCAAAACATAACTGGGAATAGGCAACTAATCTATGAACGTTCCAAGTGATTCACCGTATCCCAGAATGGACTCACTTAATTACGAAAGCTTATTGAACCGCTCAAAATCAACTACGTAGTAACCACTAAAGTGTAAATTAAGTACAACGTATGCATAGTCAACAAGTTTTCTCCTAGTTCCAAAGGTCGCTCATTTTGAGACACTAGCACTTGAAGACTGTCTACAACTGATTAGCATGATATTTATAGTAGATTACATTTAGGATGGCTTCAATGAGAAAAATAAAAATATATATAAATTGCATGACTATTGTCGCGTAACAGTTGTTTATTATATGGCATTTTTTGGCGGAAAACAAAGCAAAAATATCCAACCGGAAGTTGAGATTTTACTTCCGATCAACACCCGCTTTGCACTGATAAATGCAAGCAGTAGTTTTTCGAAACGAATTTTCGATGAACTTAAAAACACAGAAACCAAAGACCCACGGATGAAAACGGTTTCACTGCCACAATAATGCACATCATTGGACGAAATATTGGTATAAAGACAGAGCTGTTCCTTTCTGACAATGTTTCTTTGACAGACGACGAAAATTCTTCAAAGTTTTTGAAAATATGTCTCTAAAAATTAAACTGAACTAGAAATGACACGTGGCGCCGTCCAACTTCGACGTTTACTAGTAGTTTTAATTCGTCATCATCGCTCTCAATCACGAATCGTCGCCTTTCTCCGGCCCATTAAAAATCTGGAACTGGCATCCGGCAACACAGCTTGTGTTTGAACCGGCAAAAACTGCCTGGCTGTTCGCATCTAGTGGAGCGGGGAAAGCACTTGCATTATTTACAGCGAGGGAATGTGTTGCTGTACTGATTCTGTAGACATCAGCTGCTGGTGGAGTTATCTGTGACATTTCAGCCTGGCTAGAAGCTGGAAGAGACTGGTTGAATTGGATAGCTGTGATCTGCTTAGTATATACGACATCTCAGTTGCTGGTGCTGTTCGCTCGCCGATTTGTAAGATTGAAGTCTCTGCATGTTTATGTGCCCGCTTAACTGAGCTACAAACCTCTCTGACGTGTTGACATATAGCAGCCTTGAAATGCTTGTTTTGCGGACGGAATAGTTGCTAACTTTGGCAGCAATTCGCTGGAGATCTGCACTCTCTGGTGCTCTGCTTAGGATTTTTCCTATTTCAGTTTTACACAGCGGAGCCCGTGGTTCCCGTGTCTCACGGCCAGGAATAACAGTGTGTCTAGTTTATTCATATCTGCCGGCCGGTGACTCTTGAAGAGCTTGTAATAGTTCACTGGACATCTGTCCGTATTAGTGGCTTAAATGTTCGGTTGGAAATGTCGCTGGTGACCATTTTCGTGGCCCTAATGCGTGCCTTCGTACCGCATTCATTTAGCCACAAAAGTATTTCGCGGCCATCTTGACCGGATCTTGCTGTAGTTCAACGTCGCCCCAGCGCAACTTACGGCTTTCATCTCCCGCCCTGAAACAAAATGAAGGAACACATACCACCATATTGTTCTCTGTAGGATTTATGGACCGCAATCGTCAAACTGGACAGTTTTGGACAGTTGTTTTCCCTCTTCATCGGTGAGTGCACGAGTGGCGTTTGGCTTGTTGCCCTTGCCGGCTTTGTTTACCTTTTCTTTTTGGCTTGCCAGCAACAACTTTGCGCGACTTCTCAAATTCTTTGTCATGGAGAATATCGAACAGTGAATTTCCATGCGAAAGGAATTATGGCTCTGGATACTTCTTTGGAAACCTGACAGGGTGTAGGGCACGTCGTACTACTCGCCGTTCACTTTACGGATATCTTTAAAAATCTCGTTCGTATTTGTACGTGTCCTTTCTTTATCGAGGCTTATAAGGTATCTCTGGAAGGTGTTTAGGTCACTTGCTGTCTTTCTTGCGGTTTCTTGACTATCACTTTTCTGGCCACCGCAAGCTTCTGTTTGGTCAGCATCGAAATTGGCGTTATTTCCTTCCACTTATACCTCATCTTGATATTAAAACGCACTCTCGGAATGTTTTTCGTCGCCCATTTTACTATCTCACGAAGTTTTGATCCGATTAGAGATGTTTCAAGCTACGTTTTGCTTGTTTATGTTTACAGGCTAGGGCATTAACAATATTTCATAATGCCCGAGGGCATTAATGGGGGATATTAATATTTAAAAAAAAATATTAATCCTTGAAACAACGATAGAACGTTTATGTTCTGTACTTAACATTTTTTATAGTATTTTGTTGTCAATAAATCCATGGTCAACCCTCACTCTTGGACTTGTTACGATGTTTTGAACCAATCAATTGGTTGTACAAGAAGCACAAGAAAGAAAACCTATGTTCATTGACATAAATGTGTCAACGTCAGTAGCTGATATAAAAAGTGCACGCCGGCAATCATCAAATGCCTTATTTCCTCTATCCCTAATTTTTGTTTTCATAATATGATATGACTACGTTGAACACAATTTAAAACACAGCCAGTTCCATTTGAGCATTGTATTTTATTTCAATTAATATTACACAACGTGTTAATATGTAAATCAATATTTTTATTTTTGGACTCTATCTTTTTACTGACGCTATGCGCCTCATATATAGAATACGGATAAAGCAAATAGGTATCAATATTTTTTTATTTGCGTCAATAATATCACTGACAATAGCTGATTTCACAGTTTATGTCTACAAATAGTAGTTTCAGTGGTATTGACTCAAACTCCTCACTGGAATGTAGGTAGAACTAGTACATATCATAACTCAGTCCTTCAACTTGCCAATTAACAACAAACGTTCAATGCCGTGATTAGGTGGTTGTCTCATAAAACACTTCTACGTCACTTGGAGTGAACGTGTAGCTACCAGCTAAGAAAGAGCATTTCTCGTCATCATAACTACATCCAGGTGGAGGTTGGTATGACTGAGGGTTAGTGTAAGATTGCTTATTATTTCCTGCGTCGTTATAGATTTTGATGTCGTATCCATATCCAAACGTCGGACCAAGACTTGAATGCCCACGGATTGCGTAGTCGTTATGTCTACCGATAAGGGTCAGCTTGATGGGATAATATCCCTTAATGTTATACAGCGAGTATAGGAACGATCGGCTGGAGCTCGAATATCCGCCTCTACCTAGAATAGATCAGAAATACATACAAACGAACATAATATAACATCAACAGGTATACATAATGTGTGACAACTATACTTAAGGTACACACACGCGGCAACATAGCGCGCAATTAATATTGCTTTTATTTCTCAACAATCTCTTTGTTCGCAGTATTTCTTCAGTAATAGTGTTTACGCTCTCCGCTCATACTTACACAGTGATCATATGTACTTTAATATGTTCCATGTGCGGATACTATTGCGTTACGCCATAGATATGGACTTGGGTTACAACATGGACAGTAATTGCCAGCGTTACACGAATGGGACAAAACTTGCCAGATATTGTTGTTCACATGGTGCAATTTGTTGCGCGTAATTTTGCCGATCTTACTTCTGCAACATTGCCGGCAACGTTTAGAGCGAATTTCGTCTTAGCGGAAACGTTTAGTTGATCTGTCTTAGAAGACTTAATGGCAATTTCTAAATAATTATCGACCAACTTGATAGCTGACCTAATGAGGCGAGCTAAATCTAAAACCGTAGAAAAGCAGAAAAAGCTAATAAACATAGAGAGACTGAGCAAATGTCATACAATGACGCTGACGGTCCAGTCTTATCTAACACTTGCTGTCCTAACTGTGTCGATTGGACTTCACTTTTCTGTAGGTCATATCCTATTGCATTGGACTTAACTAATAAATAATCCCATTGTTTTAGGGTTAAGGTTTGTATTGTTTTAGGGGTAGGCTATTGTTTGGGTAACCAATAACATTTCAGGTTGCGAACGGTGAAGTCTGCCCCAAATATGTAGCAGTGATATGCTCCTTCTTGACCTTTGGACGAGCTAACAAACGTTTCGCACCGGCCAGCACTTCTTTCACCAGGGGATGATCCGTCGAGGACTAAACTCCAGCAATCTGATGTACCCAAGCGAGGCCGTGACCGATGGGAGCTTATTTTCCTGATAATTCCCACGGTCACCCGCAGAAAAATATAGATATCAAACCCTTTTAGTTAGGAGATGACCCAGCACTAATGAATGCTTCAATTTTCAAAGGCAAGTAGAACCCACACATTCATTTTATTTCTCATTGGATTTGGTCATATATATGTCACACTATAGAGTGGTAAAGTGAGTGATGTCACGAAAAAACGCGTTAACAATATTTGAACACTGAGTCTGAAAGAACGCCGTGAAATAACTTTACACACCAAAAATGAGGCAAATTGGTTTAAATGCGACTGAGATATGAGTAGCCGAATACATACTTTTCTTTAAAAAACACTGTATTTTCAGCTCTGTTCCAAACTTTTAGAACAGAGTCGAAAATACAGTGATTTGTTAAAGAAAATTATGTATTCAACTGCCAATATCTCAGCCGCATTTTAACCAATTCACCTCATTTTTGGTGTGCAACATTCTTTTGAGTTGGTCTTTCAATATCGATGGACCAAAAGTTAAAATTCAGAAATTTGCAAATTCGTGACGTCACACTTAACCACTCTGTAAAGGAACGGGAATTGTTTCACAGTCTTTGTTGCACTCAAATCGATCGCTTAACTACATTTCTCAGTATACGTAGTACGTGGTATGCCTGAGCTGCGGCATATTTCGACCTGTTTCCATATCACGTTTCGGCTTTTATTCCCAGCTCCGCTTTTATATCCGGGCAGTGTCTATGTTATTCCATCAGCCTTTTATTTATCAGCATGCGCTTGTGTGTAGTATTTCACAGGTGCATTGCCAGTTCCAGGCAGTATGGTGTTTGTTTAATAGGAGTTGGCGCAGTGCGCCTCCTATATATGTTGGCACAGTGTGTCCCTACTATTATTTATACACTTGCTCCGTGTTTGTAACATGGTTTTTATGGCATTGACTGTCCAACCCCTTATGCGATCGCCTATTCTTATAGGTGCGTCTAATCAGTCGTTGTATTTGCCATGGTTTGTAGTTTACTGGAGACTGGTGTGTCTTGGTATATTTATTCCAAGACCCAAAGAGGTCAAACGAAATATTCACATCAAAAATAGCACGAAGAGACTGTGGAGCTGTCCTGTGTTCCTCGATATATTATATCGATATGCATTGAGTCCTCTGATCCAGTTAATTACATCAGTTATTTAGTAGTAACAGTTGTGATCACACTTTGCATTTTCCAAAGTAGGGCACACATTTTAATCACTCACTTTCACGCCGCCTGTCACTCAGTTGTCTGATACATGCTTTTTAAGAATTCCTTATATCAGATCCATATAAACTTGTTTTTTGTTTGTTTGTTCCTATATGTGTACTGGTTTTATAAATCCTGGCCTTTTATTATCATGCGTCTTCCCTTAAAAACCAACGCTGTATTTGACTTTCTGCTTTAATTCGGAAACGGGCCTGAAGCCGTTAAAATCACTTTAAGGTGTTCCCGATAATTGTATTACAACTTGCCTGCTTATCTGATCATACAATGAATTCATCGCATTGCGGTACATCCGCTGATTTATATGATCAATCATTATTGTTTTCCGGGTCGGTTACAGGGTACAACTTCTTGGCCGCCTGATTTCTGCTAGCGAAAAGGACATCAATCAACACAGGTATACTGTGTTTCCTTTGATTATATACAACATGCGTCACCAAAAATATTTATGTAAATCTTTAGGTCAGTACAAGCTCTATCGCGGCTCTGAAGTGTTTAAAATTATTGCGCAAATTCGTAATAAGGAGTTTA
The DNA here is from genome assembly GCA_030867875.1 of Actinernus sp. WN-2022. NCBI lineage: Eukaryota > Metazoa > Cnidaria > Anthozoa > Actiniaria > Actinernidae > Actinernus > Actinernus sp. WN-2022. The sequence continues at coordinate 63,492,764 of JAOWCC010001210.1, forward strand.
CCGGTCATCAAGTGCGTTACCCGTAATATTTATCAGTTTTCCATACACTCTTTGGGGTATGGTATCTTATCTAACTTAAAGGGGCCGTGTCACGGTAAGACTTTACATTCGTTTTTCCGGGCCGGAAAGAGCTATTTCCACCGATTTTGATATGAACTAACGAACCTTTCGGCCCTGTCGGATGCTTAAAATGCAAATATGCAAAAATGACTAACAACAATGTACATAAACAGTCTCCAGGGAAAGTATCGAAAATCCTTTCAATCAAGCATTGAGGGAAGGAAGTTAATTGTTTGTATCCAATCAACAGCCACTAAACGAGCGATTACTCAATACATGCGCAGTACCATGACATAGCCCCTTTTAAATAGCATTGTATCTGAAATTATCGCAGTTTCTATTTTACCGTTGTCACTACTATTTTCCAATGCTTTACAAGTCTAATAACTCGCATTGGGCTAGTGAGCGGTATCATGTTATTTACTTTATCAGTCACTATTGTTTTCCAGTATACGTACATTAGGGTTTCCCGACTCGTATTGGGCTAGTGCTCTGACCGATGCAGTCATGCAGCAATGTGTACAAGGCACCGGTTCTCTAAGGGGTGATAAGTAAAGCAACTACTGTTTCTTTGTAGAACGTGAACAGCCACATTTTACCGGTAATTTCGCTTCCGAGCCGCTCTACCAACCTATATTAGAAACTTTGCTATCGCGGGTAACTATAACGTTTTTGTTAACTATTTTCATGTGTCCGAAGGCAAAGATTGCGAAGAAAACACATGTATCATCATTTGCAAATCCTAGGTCTCTGCTTTCTTTCCCCCGGTTTTATTTACCTTTCTAGAACTAGTCAAAAATTTGAAGAAACATCGAACAACTTAATCTAGGTAATTATAGCTCGGTATTACAGATACCATCAAATCAGGTAAATTACTCTCTTCGATTAGAATAATTTGGAATGATTTCACCCACACTAAGCCTTTATCTAGGCCAGTAAACTCATTCATTGCGGGTCTTATTCCGAAAGCAATAACAGTCAGGCACAGCACCCTTCTTCCCTAGCAAGATTTTAGCTGATGTTGGCCTCATATGTCGTCACATAATTATCATATTGGAAATATAAACCTCTATAAATCATAGACGCAGCATTCAAATTAAGAAATATGTTACAATTCAACTATTTATTTGATGGAGAATCAATTTTAATGTTAAAAAAAATATTTAAAAAATTGGCCTCACATGCACTTTAACTGGGATCCTGAACTTACACACATAAACATTAATATCTAAAAAAAAATTAGGAATCCTTAAAAATTACAACACTTCTTAAATCTCCACATGCTGAAACAATGTACTACTCCCTCACTAGCAATATGGTATGAGCTGGAGCAATACCTACAGAAGTAAATTAGCAAAAATTGTGACGAAACAATAAATGCATATGCTGTGTTTTTTTTGCTTTTAACAGAGAAAAAGCCACTCCTTATTTTAATCTTTTAGAACTTATCCCTCGAGAATATATTTAAACTCAAAATATCAACATTTGGCTTTAAAATCTCAACCAACAGAACAAATGTACTCCAACCATCTTTGCCCAGTATATTATGCGTGTATCTGATGTCCATTCCTACAATACCAGGTATGCAAAAAATATGAACTTCTAAAAGCCTAGGGCAAGAACTAATTATGGTAAACATACTTTCAGTTATACTCGATCCAAAATTTGGGAAGAGATTCCTGTTCATCTGAAAAGGTTATATGCAATTCAGAAAACAGTATACAAAGGTTGTACTTAAGGCCTAAATGTAATTTGGAACTGATTAGTAAGCTAAACTCTTATGCCATTTTGTAACTGACTTGTTAACTAAACCCTTATGTCATTATATAAACCTGTAGCCATGACACATCAATAACTTCTATATTTTGCGAATGGTAAACTCGAAAGCTTTTGCTCCTTTGACCACCACACACTTTTTTACCTAAGCTTCAACCTTTACATGGGCTAACTTTATTCTAATCAATTAAGTTACTTGTATCCAGTCCCCTAATCCATTAGGAAATGGATAAATTTCAACTATGCAGTAGACACATGTACTCATAGAGTACCTATTTTTAATTGAGCTTGGGCAATAGCTGTTATTACGGCTGAACCAAATGCAATAACACAATCAGCGGTTTCTCCGATCTTACCAGGCCATCGACTAGCTTTGAGCTTGTTTGGGAGAAATGTTCTTTGAAATATCCTCGTTTTACTTTTTTTAATCATTTCTGTCGCTTCATTCGATGCACTAGTAGCGATTGCAAGTCCCTGAATAGCCTATGTATGAACCAACCGATTTGATAAGGCGGAATGCGAAGAGAGGTTATCGTTGGCTTGTAAAATAAATATGTCAAATCATTGTAGTGGCCAAAGACAGACACCGCTTAACATTTATTCTTGCCTTTCTTTAGAAATAATCGTTTAGAGCATCATCTTCTCGGTGATTTCCGATCACGGTCGGGAATATGAATATTTAAGGTTAGAGACTGGTGTGTGTGTTTTATTGAGAAATATACTGTATGATTAACGAAACAACTTTGATTACTGCATGACGATGAGGGCCCCAGTAATACAGTATGATTATATTTTGAGTTCATCGTACAGTCAGCAAGTTCCCGAACATAAACGTTTAATATTCCAATTGAACGCACGTAGCGCTGTGGTGACCAACAATGCAATAGTATACATGTGTATTTTAAAATTCATATTGCCTCTTCAATGATTAAAACCATGTGTAAAACACGTGTAATTAAAACTACATGTAAACATCGTAATACTATATAATTTCCTCGTATCTTCACTAAGACTATTCCAATCTTTCAAAGTAATTAATGTCAGTGACAATAACTAATATCACAGTTATGTCTTCAAATAATATTTTCAGTGGAACTGACTCAAACTCCTCACATAAATGTAGGTAGAACTAGTGCATATCATAACTCAGTCCTTCAACTTGCCAATTAACAACAAACGTTCAATGCCGTGATTAGGTGGTTGTCTCATAAAACACCTCTACGTCACTTGGAGTGAACGTGTAGCTACCAGCTAAGAAAGAGCATTTCACGTCATCATATCTACATCCAGGTGGAGGTTGGTATGACTGAGGGTTAGTGTAAGATTGCTTTTTATTTCCTGCGTCGTTATATATTTTGATGTCGTATCCATATCCAAACGTCGGACCAAGACTTGAATGCCCACGGATTGCGTAGTCGTTATGTCTACCGGTAAGGGTCAGCTTGATGGGATAATATCCCTTAATGTTATACAGCGAGTACAGGAACGATCGGCTGGAGCTTGAATATCCGCCTCTACCTAGAATAGATCAGAATAGAATAGATCAGAATCTTGTCATTTCTCTGAACGAAATGACAAGTACAGTTACATCAACACAACGTTCTAAACGATACTTCTAACAATATGTTCTGAACAATAATACAAGTGTAGCTATTGTAAAATAAAACACCTGAAAATGATAGATATTTGTAAAATACAGGTGTAAGCTACACAAATCAAGTAGTTAAGTGTAGATAACGAGGCAGAGTATCTCAAATCATATTTCTTGCTCATAGAAGGCTTCAAACAACACAATAATAACGATCCAATACATTATAGTTTGTGACCACGTCGGGTCAGATTGTTTGTGTTCAGCACATCGAGTGAGTTGACTTGATTCGGTCGGAGAACGGCTTTCCTAAGTGCTCTGAACATAGTACACAGTTTACTCATGCTTTGATGAAATGTTCCTACCACTTTCTTAAGGTTACCGGATACCTTCAGGGTGCGTTTCCAGTCTAAATTATGTAGCGCGTCGAGGAAACATCGTAGATAAATCATTCATGTATCATTTTAAAGCTTATAAAATTGGCTTCAAGAATACATAAAAAGTTTTGAGTTCTTTGAAAATCTCGAATTTTCCGCGATCCCGTTTCTCCGATCTAGTGAGATGGCTTTCAGAAGCTCCGACTCCGAAAATATTTTAAAGTTTTAAAATTTGTTTGCTTTGTCGCATTTCAGAGGAATCGTATTACAAAACCGTGTTTGGGAATTTCAAAATTCGATTTAGTTCAAAAGTTATCATGCTCTCCGTGAAAAGGCGAAAAATAGAGTAGATATGCGAAAAACGCCGTCAAGAGCTCTCTTTTTAGAATTTTCCAATTCCCCGACACGGTTTTGCAGCTGATGTATCAATTGACATTTTTTTGAAAATTTCAAACAAATCGAATAAATTCCTCTTGAGTGGGAGCTTTTTTAAAACTCTATTTTGGGTGAAAATCGCAAGCGTAGAAAATAGCATTTTAAAAAATCTAGCCGTCTGTCGTGCGTGAATCTGAAGCCCCGCCTCTCCAACAATTAGCGAGCTCTTGGCCAATCATTTCTCATCAAAGTTCAACTATCTGTCAAGATTTCCCGCCAATGTCGATTTCTGATCAAAGCTAGCGCCGCATCGAGAAAATGTTACTTTGTCGTTCTAGTTTTCTTGTGTGACTTGAAAAATGGGCAAGACAAAAAGACCTCAAGGGACAAAGCCAAGGTGAACACCTCGAGACGCCTTGAATGCCAGCATATTTAGCAGAGGAGACAGCGATTTGCAGGCGGCTGAAACAGCACGGCAATAGCGAGATCGTGGTGTTGGTTTAAAGTCACCGTCAGACTATACGTTTCCATCTAAGCTTTCTTGGAAACAAATATTCTCTCGGCTGGCTCCTATCAATTATTCTTTATGTTCAGATGTGGACCACTCGGTACTCTGTCTGAAAGTGAAAATACGAACCCTTGTCGGGTTTTGCGAGGACTCCTATTTGGCTTTGTAGCCCGGTTTGTAGTCGTATGCATTGTTTGGCCTTGTTTTGCTTTTCTTTTTTCTTTGTTTTCCAAGCTAAGGGCATCCTGCTTGCTTTTTGGAAGGCATAAGGCCAACAACCGATGGAATTATGGAATCGTGTGTGGAAAAACTTTTCTCAATAAACGTAAACATTGATATATGAAATAAATTTAATATGCGCTATAAGCTTTCCCACACCGTCGTTACGGGCGAGTGAGCACTTGTCATGTGTTTATTGATCTGCTGTCAATCAAACGGAACCTTTTACTTCCGGTCAAAAACTTCCTTTTGGTATTTCTCCGTCAACATTAATTTTTATTGAACGGAGTTTTTGGTTATACGAGACACTACTACTAAAATTACATTTCTGTGCAAAAAAAAAAAATCCCATCTTTTTCGTTTTGAAGGTATCCGGTAACCTTAAGTAACATTGTGTTGAGCGGCAAAATACTTACCGAAAGAACCCAGATTTGAAACGGAAAGGAATCAAGTCCCCTCACAATCTCCCGTCGCACGTGCAAAGATCGAGAAACTGTTTCGCTTGCAAGTTAACGCCGACATCACGTGACACAGGGAACCCAACGCTTACGAAATTTGCGTGCATGAAAACGAGGCAAAAGTTGACACTAAATTCGTGCATCTCGACAGCTTCCCTCTTTTGGTCTCTAACGTGAACCAACGTGACCAACGCAAGATTAGGATGCGTTCTCCTACGTCGAACGCAATTATAATTTACGTCCCTACGACGTAGGGCCTCCTGAACACCGCGGATATCTCGGTAATGGCTGAACGGATATTCACCAAAAATGGACACTAGACCGGACAAACCATCCCAGGGGTCCATCAATGACAACGTCATCGGTCACGTGACTGCAGAAACGTCAGTGCTTTCAAACGTCAGTGCTTTCAAACAGTGTCTAGAGGTGTCTAGAGGTTACGAGCAAGACTGGCAAAGCAAGTATTGTGTATTGTTTTTGCGTCATAAAGTGACGGGCTAATTCGAACGAGCTCCATTTTCGATGCAAAATTCCCATATTGTTACAGTAATAAGTTCATGGATAAAAGCAGAAACGACGATAAACGAACCATTTTATACAATAACGAACCCCCTTTGAAATAACTCAGCTACTCAAACAACACAACTATAAAAACGTGTTTTCATTCATCGGCATTTTAAAAGCTCATTTCGTATTTCTCTGGAACCCGAGTAGCTCAGCCGCCACAACTCGAGGGACCTATAAGGAAAGACAAGATAACTAAATAAGATAACATAGAAAACTGAAAGGAATTTGAACGTGTTTCCGATGGGACCCCTGTACTGTTTCCCGCCTCAAGATCACATGTGCTTCGTCCTCTCGAGCGGATGGCTTGGTAAGTTCCTGGCTGAGGTCACACGAGAAGGTTAAGCAATATTTAGCGACCTAAATCACGATTATAAAAAAGGGTAAAAACTAATCACGATTTATGAAACTCGAGAGGTATGTTTGTTTTGGAATGTTAATTAAAACGAAAAGTACATATAGCTGTCATTATACAGACAAGGCGGTCATGCTTTTCTGCAGTTTAATTTTCCGAGTGCTTCGTGATGCCGGTCTTGGCCAGCGTTTATATTGTTGCAGGATTTGCTATTTTTCTGCTCAGACGCATCAAAAGTAAATCCCACTCAAGACGCATGAAAAGGATGAAGATACTCCTACTGCAAAGAAGGCGGAGAAACCGCTAAGCTGCTGCTCGCCTGGTTTCAAATGCCGCCAGACCGGGCACTGACATGTCACACGAATTTGAAAAGCTTGTGAAGGGGGGACGGGCGGGCATTGATGACGAATAACTCGCAAAATTATTTACCAGTAAAATTATTTGTCATAAAAATTTACGCAAATTTTTGTACCCTCGACTTTTTACCCTCGCTCGACCCTCTACTTTTTACCCTCGACTCTCGACAATAACCCACACTCTCTATAATCACACTGGCTGCCGCCGACAAAAAATCTACACGGCGGTATGCGAAGCAGTATTATAAATCCGTGGTACAGAATATTCACATTTCACATTTCAGATTTCGTAGATATTGCGTGCTCGTTATGGATATTATACTATCAATCACCGGTAGACATAACGATGCCGCAATCGTTGGCGATTCAAATTATGGTCCAAAGTTTGGAGGATATAGTGCCGACATCAATATCTCTGACAAAGCTTCAAATAATAAGGATTCTTACACTCGCCCCTATTCATATCAACCTCCTCCTGGATGCAGTTATAATGACCAATAATGCTCCTTCTTAACTGGTAGCTACTATTTCACTCCAAGTGACGTAGAGGTGTTTCAGTATATCACCACCTAGTAATCACATCATCTGCGTTTGTTGTTAATTGGCCAGAAGTTGAAGGATTGCGTTATGATATGTACCAGTCCTACGACGAATGTAGTGAAGTGTGAGTGATAAGCCACTGAATGTACTATATTTAGACATAACTGTGATATGGAAAAACTACTAAATATGGACATAGCTGACAATTGAAAGACAACGACAAATCCTTATGATGGACAATTGCTTCCTGATGTTTGTAATCACAAGAATAATTAAAAGGAGCTAGATAAAGGAGCTAGAAGCTCATTTAAAGAACAAGTTCAAGGCAAAGGGGCGCGTAACAGCTGACATAGCGATGTTGTAATTTCGTACTAATTATTTTTTGAGCAACGCAGTACTCACTGGCCCACGCGCCATACTTGACTTTCTCACTGACCACATATGCGTCTGTCGTTCAAAATAGTTCAGATAAAATGCCACACTTTAAATAGAAATAGGCATCAAAGAGTACAATAAATACTAATAATACAATAACTAACTAATAGTATGTATGAATGGGGGAATGAATTATTACATGAATAATAAACATTAATGAACATTCGAAAACAATGATACAATTATAACAAACGAATAAGTACATGTCTATATGCCTATGCCCGTCATAACTCGTTTCCTAGTTACGCACTAATCATACATACAATAATTTATTAAATTATTTTTGTCTGTTATAAACTAGGGGTTCATTTACACGCTGTATTTATCCCATCAAGCTGACCCTCACCGGTAAATGGAACAAGTACGCAATCTATGGGGGTTCAGGTTATGGTCCGCATTTTGGATGGAACGACATATTTATCTATAACGATGCTATGAATAATAAGCGTTCTTTCACTAATCCCGAGACATACCAAACACCCCCTGGATGTAGTCATTATGACAACACAAGCTCCTTCTTAGCTGGCAGCCACTATTTCACTCTAAGTGACATAGAGGTGTTTTATGAGACCACCACCTAATCACAGTACTTTACGTTTTTTTTGTGAACTGGCAAGTTGAAGGACTGATGTCAATGTCACTGATACCACTATTTGAAGACATAACTGTGATATTAGCTATTGTTATTGATATTTACTCCAGACCCAAATAGAAATCCAAAGTCCGCCTGTGAATCAGTATGATCCTTAGGTTGAAAGCAAGTTTAAAGTTATAGGCTTTCCCATCTCGACCCCGCGTGGGAGTACCTGATAAGACCAGAAGCCGAATGCGAACAACAGAGTTCTTTTCAAGGAATATAACTACCGAGGCTGCTCGTTTGCTTGGCTATGGATCACCGTCATGAACAAGCATGAAATTCAAGCCTATATATTTAGCGTATGTTGGTAGCTCGTTTGCTTCGTTCTTTCAGCGGCTCGGCCCGGTCAAGAGAATTTGTCCTGCGACTGTCAAAACATAATAGTTGTTTATAATTTAAAAACCTACACACAGCACAGCAGCTCTTTTGCCAGGTCAGTAGCCGAAGAGGTTAGCTACAGAATGCAGCGGTTATTTACAGGTATACTACCGAGGCTGCCCGTTTGCTTGGGTGATCGGCCATCACGTTCGTGATTCATAGTGCACTTACATGTAATTATGTTTATTCATAGCCCAGATTCACTGTCTGAACGATTTATCCGGCAACAACAACTCATCCAGTGTTCTGTGATAGCGCAGTGTGTGTGGGTTTACTGATATAAAATTATCAACTACTATGGCAGTACCTTCTTGATCACTTACTTGTAAATGTTTTGACAGTACGACATTTCACTTTACCAGCCGCTGAAAGGACTCAGTATGCAAAGGAGCCAACAACAACACCGGCACACGCTAGATAGGCTTGAATTTCATGGTTGTTCGTGGCGGTGATCCACTGCCAAGCAAACGAGCAGCCTCGGTAGTTATATTCCTTGAAAATAACTCGGCTTCTGAGAATTGCAACTAATTAATGCATCGTGAAACGGCTATCTGTACGTCATCGGTATGGAATTTTCTGCCTCGCTCCCCAGACGTCTCTTTCGCGAGTGGGGAGCGATAAGAGTCGGCTGGTTTCCCAGGCTAACCTAAGCGTAGCATACGGGAAGTGAAGGAGGAAATGAGGAGGAGGAGGAAATGAGGAGGAGGAGGAGGTGGTGGTTGAATTTCATGGTTGTTCGTGGCGGTGATCCACTGCCAAGCAAACGAGCAGCCTCGGTAGTTATATTCCTTGAAAATAACTCGGCTTCTGAGAATTGCAACTAATTAATGCATCGTGAAACGGCTATATGTACGTCATCGGTATGGAATTTTCTGCCTCGCTCCCCAGACGTCTCTTTGGCGAGTGGGGAGCGATAAGAGTAGGCTGGTTTTCCAGGCTAACCTAAGCGTAGCAGACGGGAAGTGGAGGAGGAAATGAGGAGGAGGAGGAAATGAGGAGGAGGAGGAGGTGGTGGTTGAATTTCATGGTTGTTCGTGGCGGTGATCCACTGCGAAGCAAACGAGCAGCCTCGGTAGTTATATTCCTTGAAAATAACTCGGCTTCTGAGAATTGCAACTAATTAATGCATCGTGAAACGGCTATATGTACGTCATCGGTATGGAATTTTCTGCCTCGCTCCCCAGACGTCTCTTTCGCGAGTGGGGAGCGATAAGAGTAGGCTGGTTTTCCAGGCTAACCTAAGCGTAGCATACGGGAAGTGGAGGAGGAAATGAGGAGGAGGAGGAAATGAGGAGGAGGAGGAGGTGGTGGTTGAATTTCATGGTTGTTCGTGGCGGTGATCCACTGCCAAGCAAACGAGCAGCCTCGGTAGTTATATTCCTTGAAAATAACTCGGCTTCTGAGAATTGCAACTAATTAATGCATCGTGAAACGGCTATATGTACGTCATCGGTATGGAATTTTCTGCCTCGCTCCCCAGACGTCTCTTTCGCGAGTGGGGAGCGATAAGAGTAGGCTGGTTTTCCAGGCTAACCTAAGCGTAGCATACGGGAAGTGGAGGAGGAAATGAGGAGGAGGAGGAAATGAGGAGGAGGAGGAGGTGGTGGTTGAATTTCATGGGTGTTCGTGGCGGTGATCCACTGCCAAGCAAACGAGCAGCCTCGGTAGTTATATTCCTTGAAAATAACTCGGCTTCTGAGAATTGCAACTAATTAATGCATCGTGAAACGGCTATATGTACGTCATCGGTATGGAATTTTCTGCCTCGCTCCCCAGACGTCTCTTTCGCGAGTGGGGAGCGATAAGAGTAGGCTGATTTTCCAGGCTAACCTAAGCGTAGCATACGGGAAGTGGAGGAGGAAATGAGGAGGAGGAGGAAATGAGGAGGAGGAGGAGGTGGTGGTTGCGGGCGGCGGGCGTTGAGGGTTTCCGAGAGGGGGGCGTTGTGGGCTTTGTGCCTAAACAGGTAGACTTTCTAGACCTTCAATAGACTAGACTTGACTAGAAAACAATAGAGGGTCGATGATATCCTGTTTGTATAACATATTAAACCCAAGAACTGGGAAAGGAGAGTCTTATGAACTCACTGAGGGGAAAGATGAATTGCAAATATTATCGCTTACCATAGTTCGAATCAATAAAAACTTGTTTCGAGCATTTTAGTTTTGTTCAATATTATTAATTGTGGTTGCTTTCATTAGAGCGAATACTTTTTCCTCAAAAGAATAGAGCTCTTGTTTCTGTCAAACTGTACTGATTGTCCCTCTTGTATCGCTAATCCCTAAGAACAATAGCGGAGTTATTAAGGAAACGAATGTAGATATTTGGGTAGCTCTTATGACTTATGAATTTACCATTCATGATTACTCTTTTAAAACACTCTCGTATCCTTCCCTTAGTTAGGTAGGCCTATAACTGAACACAAGCACCAGTATTTTTTTTCATGTTCTGACTTAATGAAATAAATGTTACACTCGGAACATGAATTACGACTAATCACTCACACAAAAGAAAGTTCTACATGGCTAAATTCAACATGAATTTGCATGTGACTAAACCCTATAACAACCGTAGCGGTGTTGTTGTAGAATTGAAAATAAAAACACACTTTAACGGTTATCATGAAGAGTTTGTTCTTTCTGTTTACGCTACAAAGGTGTTTAGATATTGCGAGATATGTTTTACTTTTTTCTCCTTTGTTGGCTAGAACCCATTGAACAGTTTGTATTACTTAATGGTACGGTGGCGAAATGTCCTGGCTTCATGGCTTCTCCAAACAATAGGCTCTTACATATAGAAGCATGACCACATCCACCGAAACAATAGATAATGAGAAAACACCGCACTTCATTTACAATAGATAATGCTTCCATCGCACTTTGTTCATGCGGAAAAACAATAGATCCATGACGCCATGCATCTGCATTAATTAGATACCACAGCACTTTAATGAGATTCCACAGCAAAAACGGGCTAATTCCATGCGCACTATACTACTGCCGTAACTGAAAAACGATTTTATCTGAAAAAGGCTCGCGGTTTAACTATAATTACCAATTTACTGTATGTTTGGCTATTACATTCGAATCCGGTTTAATACGATCTTTATCCCGATGGACCGAAACCCTATACTTTTGCTTTTCTCGAACTAACGCGTTGAATACCGCCACCCTATTAAAACGATGTATTTGTGTACTCGCTACAGCAGCGACTATAATGATAACGGAGTTGGACATTACTATTACATCATTGCCAGAACTTTGCTGCTCATAAACAATTCGCCCTAAACCGAGTCTTTGAAACTCACATAACATATATCCAATGTTCAATTAATGCATTTCTTCTGAACTTTACTAGATAGAAACGAGTTGTCTTCCTTCAGCCAATCGTTCCAGTACACACTGTACAATACCAATGGGATTATCAATGGTTAGCTCAGTTGGTAGAGCTCGATCTAGAGTGCGGGAGGTCGCGGGTTCGAATCCCGGCCTCGTCTTTGGGCCGGGTCGTATATGCCGTTGGCTTTGTCTCCTTTTTCTTCTAAGCTATACGACGGAGTCATGAAAGAACCTGTTGCGTTATTTCGAGAAAGAGTAGGGGATTGATTGTCTACCGATACAACAGCCTGGCATTCTAAGGTACTAACAATCACTCATGATTGTAAACTGCACGGCTGCACATTGCGCCACAATAGCAGTTCGTATCACACAAATAATCCTGTGAAGCGCAATAATACCTTTATGGGTATTACCAATGGGTATTATTACCAAGCTCACCCTCACCGGCCGCCATAACAATTACGCAATCGGAGGGTATTCAAGTTATGGTCCGGTGTTTGGAAATGGAGACGACATCCAAATCTTTAATGATGCTGCAAATAACAAGAATTCTTACACTAACCCCAGTTCGTACCAACCTCCACCTGGATGTAGTTATCATGACAGAAAATGCTCCTTCTTAGTTGGTAGCTACGCGTTCACTCCAAGTGACGTAGAGGTGTTTTATGAGACCACCACCTAATCAAAGCATTGTACGTTTGTTGTTATTTCGCAAGTTGAAAGACTGAGTTATGATATGCACTAGTTCTACCTACATTGCAGTGAGGAGTTTGAGCCAATACCACTGAAACTACTATTTGTAGACATTACTGTGATATCAACTGTTGTCATTGATAATTACAACTCTAGACGCAAACAATAATTTCATGACACTTATTTTATTTTTCATTTTCCCATATCGAAAAAATATATACTTCGATTTACAGATTTCTGTGATATGTAATGATATACGACACAAAAAAATCAGTGTACCCTCTAGCAATTTGTATACCTATGAACGTCGTTTTGAGTACTTGTGTGACGAACGTTTTTGGTTTGCAGAGAACATATGCAAGTTTTCCCGTTTTGCACATATTACTCCGGTTCTCATTAGTTTACACTGGCTTCCAGGATATCCATGGTATGTGCCCTTCGTATATTTCACAATTAATTAAAGTCAGAGGGCGCTCTTTTTATAACACTAGATCTAATAATTAGCTACTGCTGATCGTACCGTCCTTTAAATCACTGTCTACTATTGGCGATAGGTCATTTACCTCAGCCGCACCTTTTCTATGGGATAAATTACCTGCTAGTATTAGGGAAATCATATCCTATGACTTTTTCAAGAAGCAGCTCAAGACTTACTTTTTCAGAGAAGTCTTTAGCCTTTAGCTACTATTATCGCTATTATCGTCTAAACTTTATCATTACTCGTAGTAATAGCATTTTATTGGACTGCTATTCTTAATTAATTGGTTAGTTAAATATTAGCTTGTTAGTGTATTTTAAAAGTAGAGACTTTGTAAAAGCGCATCTGAGCATTTTCCATATGCTAATTTGAGCTATATACGTGCATAATTATTATTATATTATGAAAACGTGTAAATTTGACCTTTCCTGACCCATGACCGTTTAAGTAAAGCCGATTCCTTTAATGTAGCTAGACGTCTGTAATTAAAGGATTATTCTCAATGGCGCATTCTACTACTAATACATCTATGTTTTTGTTCAATTTACCAAATTATTAATTTATATTATTTTTTCCCTGTCCAGGCTCCATGCTCAGCAGTGAGATTTCCCTAATAATTATTTTGTTTTGCTTTTTTCGGAAACGGTAATAAAAAAGCGTGTAAAAAAATCGGACATTCATTATTTAGCCAAAATACGAAGAACTCGCACATATTCGAAGGACAATGACCGTAAAATATCAAAAAGAAATGTTACACAATGTCTATGTTACACAAATATTCTGTATTATTATAGAAACAAACGAATCGAAATGCATTCTTCCAACCTCATTTTTTTCTGTGAAAATTTGATATAAACATGATGGAGTGCACGCATGAGCCCTCGTTAGAATTATGTTCAGTACAGCTTTCAAAGGTGCTTGGAATGAGAAGTTCCTCCAAGAATACGCTTTTCCGGATAACGATATTGTTTAACTTTGTCTACTTTAGAATTTGGTAGTAAGAATAGATTGTGAGTTGCAATTTGCTGTAAAACTGTAACCCACGCATGATAACGCATTCGATAGAGTAATCTTAAGACTTGGTGGAGGTTTGTCAGGTAACGCAAAACAGCTGAATGGTATCTGGTTTGTAAATCATGCGTTTTCACCGTTATTTACCCGTCCGGCTTAAGGTCGGTCAGTACAGACTAAACTATATCCTCGGTCTTGAATATATGGCGTCGAACTCGGTGTTTGTCTGTACGGTCCTCTCAGCCGGTAAATAACATATATAGATGTATGTCAATGCAATCTGAATGAATTACCAAAGCAGCAACGGATATGACATCAATTACAAGCTCAGATATATGGATATTACAGTATTTGCTCATTCCTAGGTTGCCGGTGTTTTTGTAAACATTTGTCATTTTGATAAACAAACACTGGTATATGTAATTACTAATGGTCCTTCGAATCAATCCAAATAAACTGTATCCAGACGTACAGATATCGTAACACGTAACTAAATGTTATCAATAGTTGTGGGCTCCTGTTATCCTACAGGCCTAACGAAATAACAACGTGCATACTATGGTCATTTTTAAAAATGCATGAGTTCTCGATTGGGCGGTTATTTTTGCTCTATGACGATAACGATGAACATTTCGAAACTTGCAAATCATTAATTACACCACCATCGATCTTTTCTCACAAAAAAACATAGTCGATATTTACCACATTACTGGGTTTATAATGGCAGGCCCGTAGCTATATGTAGGCAAGAAGAGGAATTCTCGTCAAGCGAGCAGAGTATATGTTTTGTAAATTTTCGGGGAGGGGCATGCCTCCCGTACTTGCCTCCTCTAAATTTTCGGTTTGGTTACGGCCTGAATGGGTGTACCAATTATTATTTTAAACGATTGTTACCTTCGTTAACTCATTCTTGGTGACTCATCGTATGTAAGCTGAGACAATGAAGCAAAACAGTTTGATCACAATTTTGTGAGAACAAATATGTTAATGTTTACGAAGTAAAATGTTCATAATTATTTGTATGGTACATTTGAACGAGCAGTTCAAGAGGAGACGAATGCTATTAAAACGTTTCTCGATACGACCAATATATCGAGATATCACGTGATGAGTACATTATAAGCATCCACATTATAAGCATATCTGTAATTACCTGTTGGTTACAATTCTTTGCTATTTTGTATTAAACCACAGGGCAATATAATCAGTGAATAAATTACGCAATTTGAAATAAATACAATACAATACAATTTTTATTCGCATTTCATCTTCATTTTTTCACAGATATATATTACTATATTTAGAAAATAATATTTGTAAATATATATAGTTATATAATAACTAAATATAAGGAAATGCCTAGGGCCTAAGTAAACCGTGAGGTTTTCGAGTTAGACAAAGAATGTAAGTAGTTTTGTGTAGCTCTGACACACACACATGTTAAACACAATATCAGAATCAACCACACAAATTAAAATAGTAGAATATGGTAAAAGCATACTAGTCATGCCAATACCATTTACACACATACACACATACAATATAGCAGAAGCCAGAAATATTTTTTAGTAACTTTAAAATTTATGTAATTTAATTTAGGGAGTATGTTGCTTAGATTCAATAAGCATAGTGTTTTAGTAATAGGTGTTTTTTAACCTTCTTATTAAAGGCATTCATGTGAAGTTGCTTGAAGTCAGAGGGAAGTTGTTGCCAAATATATGTTGCCATGGCAGCTGATGTAGTTTGTTTGCCAATGTTTGTTCTAAAGCGTGCCTTATACAAATTGTCTTTTGAGGCATATCTAGTATTATACGAGTGAACATTTTTAGCATATTGAATAAAAAAAAAATAGCTGGCAATTATTTTTGGCGTTGTACTTTTACTTCTGTGACCATATTACAAATCACGTGAATCTGTAAATTCAGTGTGTTTATAATATTTGAAAATGAGAAACAAAAACTATATGGAAAAGAGAGAAATCAAATTAAATAAGTAATATTTTATTTGATATTTAATTATGAAGTAATAAAATCAGTGAACTTTCTGATACCACATGTCTTCAAATAGTAGTTTCCGGTGGTATTGGTTCAAACTCCTCACAGCATTGTAGGTAGAACATTATCATAACTCAGTCCTTCAACTTGCCAATTAAAAACAAACTTACAATGCTGTGATTAGGTGGTGGTCTCATAAAATACCTCTACGTCACTTGGAGTGAACGTGTAGCTACCAGCTAAGAAGGAGCATTTACTGTTATAACGACATCCAGGGGGAGGTTGGTATGTATCGGGGTAAGTGCGAGAATACTTATTATTTGCTGCGTCGTTAGTGATGTAGATGTCGGCATATCCATATCCACCTCCAAACGTCGGACCATTACCTGAACCCCCATAGATTGCGAGCTCGTTGTGTCTACCGGTGAGGGTCAGCTTGATGGGATAATAACCCTTGGTGTTATACAACGTGTACAGGAACGATCGGCTGGACGAAGACCAATCGTTCCTACCTAGTATAGATATAAGAAGAAATGCATTAACAGAACATTGAAGCGTGATTATTAGAGAAACGAGTATATATCCGGCAGACTTCGTATAAGGCGGAAAGTTGTGCCAATGACGAAATGACAGAGTCGAACCCCGTTAATAATGACACTGTAAGGACCACTGAAAGAGACTATTTTAATAGGGTTTCAGTATCAAGAGCAGGGTGGGAAATGAAATATTTGGACCTATTGTCATATTTTGTGGTCCTCAAATGTATTGTTGCCATGGAAACGGCAAATATTTCTTCCAATTTTTGCTGTAAAAGTACGCTCTTCGCAAGGTAAAATTCAATGTGATGGTTCTCTGGCGTACATTGTATGTTAACCAATCTAATCCAAACCAACCTCGGTTATAGGACACAGCACGTACCTCATCTAGTTTAAAAGCAATGAAAGAATGGATCAACACTTGCACGTATCGTGTTCGCAGAACGAACAACGAAACGCACAACCGCTGACCAGAATTAAATAATACTTTTAGGAAGCAATGCAATATAGTTATGCATAAAATGTTCTTATGGTGATCAGGTGAGAGATTTCAATTGAAAATTGGAACTCGCTATTTTGGAAACCCTACCGGTGCGCTTTATTTACGTTATGAACATCAAATGCTTGGTAACTGCAGCAGAGATATTCACAGTAAATGCGTTTTATTATTTCTATTAAAATTCTATTTAACCGCCACCGGGTTAGCTCAATGGTTAACCTCCAGTACTTCCCGGTTAGCTCAGTGGTTAAGCTCCAGTTCCTTCCGGTTAGCTCAATGGTTATACGCATGTCTTTTTTGCGTGAGGTCGCGAGTTCAAACCCCGGCCGGCCCAACACTCAGGGTCTTAAAATAACTGAGTAGAAGATGCTTCCTTTACATAATCCAACAGTAAACGGATACACATTCATATCTTCTCTGATAAGGACGAAATATCCTAGGAATAGAGTACTAAAGTGTGACGTCATGTTACCATGGTACCAAACTTTTCTGTTCTAAACAAACCAATAGCTTAAACAAGATGGCGTCGCTTTCGATATCTGCTCTCACTTCTTTCTTCGCTGGCGAAAAGAAATCTATCTCTAGAGGGGAGAATCATTATAAGTCCGATCATGTAAATAGTTTTTCATTTAGTCAGGGTATTTTGCGAGGTCAAGTCCAAGCGAGTATGAAGAAAAAGCAGTATAATGTGACGGTAAGTTTCGGGTTCGAAAGACACCACGTGTTGCTTGAAGCCTGTGGAGTTGTGTCCAATTTTAAGACACGAATTGAGGTTTATTTGTTCGCTTCTTACCTTGGATTATTAGGTTTATCTTGATGGACAGAACGAGATTACATCAAGCGAATGTGAATGCCCTAGAGGAGCGTTTAAGTGTAGCCATGCCGCCGCTATATTCATCCATGTAATATACAACGTGAGTCGAACGGACGTTGAGTGCACATGGCGTAAAAGAAAGGCAAACGCGGCAACAATATCAGTCTCAGAGATGTTTCCTCCAACTAAGAAGAACTACATAGCCTTACAGAGAAATCCAACCCAAGATGATCGAGCAAGCCTTTATTCAGCACTATGCAGTTATGGAAAGTTCACAGGATTGTGCTGGCTAATGTCACCCGAATCTGCATCAGTGGAACGACTTCCCATTCCATCAATTACGGAGATTATATATTCAGAAGAATTTCTTGCAATCCAAGGAAATGATAATCAACTATCGTACCTGTTAAACAAGACGAAGGTCGACGACAACCTTATAAGAGAAATCTCTAGTATCACCATTGGCCAGAGAGACAACCCACTATGGAACCTGGTGAGAAATGGGAGGCTCATACACTGCCAGTAATTTTGGCTGTGTTTTATTAGCAAAAAGAGCTACTCCATCGTTAATCAAAAGACTTTTAGGGGAATACGATATTTCCAGAGTCAAGGCTGTAGTGTGGGGGACAAACAATGAGTGTGAAGCAATAAAGTCATTCACTTCACAGACTGGTTTGCCTGTTGAGGAGACAGGGATTTGGCTGGAGAAGAGTGGTATTCTGGGTGCTTCCCCTGATGGCTTAGTTGGGAAAAATCATGTTTTGGAGGTAAAATGCCCATACACGGCACGTGATTGCACCATTCAAGAGGCTGTTGAATCAGTAAAAACCTTTTGCTTGCAGAAAGACAGCAGCACCAATACAGGATATGCCCTCAAGAAAGACCATGTATCTGGCACCAGGTGCAAGGACAACTGCACCTTACTAATAGGGGTTTCTGCTTTTTTGTTGTGTGGACAGCAAAAGAAACTGTGGTATTGACAATCAAACGAGATGACTCATGGGCAGATAATATTGAACTGCTGAAAGATTTCTATTTTCTTCATATTTTTTCCAAGATTATTGAAGGGGAGCTCTGATTGTCCATGTTTTTTTCTTATTATTTCCATTGTCTTCATTGTTTATTGTAACTTCTATCTTTCATGTGTATAAAAGTCAGTATGAATATTTTGCACTTAAAGTTCCATATCCTGACTTAGAACATGGTCACACCCATTCGGCCAATCAGCATCCACCATTTCAGCAGTCTTAATCCCATAAAAACTTAGCTCGTCAAGTTAAGGTCAGACACAAGTATTCTCTATATAGAGAATACTAATAAGGCGTATTGTTTTCCTTTGTTTCAAATTCCCTTGTGGGTGTGACCATATTCTAAGACAGTTAGATAATGAACACTCGTGTGTTTCTATCTAATGCTCGACACTCTAAATCCCATAATGCACTCGTGCCATTATCTAACCCTTACAAGGACCTGTAATCGGTATAATATACATACACTGCCAGTATTGTAATTATGCACATGACTATAAAAATTAATATATACATAGTGGTAGACTGCTTACGCAGCAAGAAAGTAGTAACCACCAACTTTTTGATACTTGATGTGGGTTAGGATTAGGGTTAGAAACAATCAAGCATGCCTTTCTTGGACTCTAATAATACACCATGATTTGAAATCTTGAATTCCAGATTATTATTGCTCTGTCAAATATGACATTAAGTGTATTGTAGATTGCTGTGATGTATTTATAAATAATACAGCACTTAGATTTATTGTTACATGACACCATGTATTCATTGAATATTTTCTTTGTAAACTGTTTATGGATAAATGCTATCTATTTATATAATAAATATATGTCAAGCACTTGAAACACAAACATATTATTGCTAAAATATATACATGTCTGTTGAATAGCAAATGACTTTTACTCAAACTCCATGTCTTCACACCCTTCTTTTATCAAGGGTAGTTGAAGGTTTACCAAGGCTGCACATAGCTGAAAAACCACATCAGCATGGCATCGTAAGTAAAGGGGGATAAAGCTTAGAATCTTGAAGTTTTTTAGCCTTGCATTTGCCCGTTCCACATGTATACGGCACTTGGCAATGGACTTAGTGGCCTTCACCTCACTTTCAGTGAACTTTCCATTCATAAGAAAGGGTGGAATGTTAATATGCACACTATGTGGTGCAATGTCCTGAATCAAGAAACCTTTGTCTGCCAATAGTAGGTCCCCAGTTGTCATGTGTTTCATAAGTTTAGACTGCTTTGTTATTTCTTTGTCAGATATGGAGCCTGGATATAGTTGACTGACAAAAGTGATAACTGCATTAGGAGCTACTCCAACTAAAACTTTGAATGAATTCATGCCCCTATAACTGGAGTAGGTAATGTTTTGCTGACTCATTAATCCTGGTGCAGCCACCTAGATGTCTGTACAGTCAATCACAATTCTGCAACTCGTAAACTGGGAAAATGATGAAGGGGCACAAAGCTTGTTCTTGTCCCTTGATGGAATGGAGGTCATTATATCAACAAAGAAGACTATGAAGTACATTAATAAAAGTTAAAACTATATTAGTAATTGTGCCAACACTGCATGAAAATAACTGAGCCAAATGAAGATTAGTATAGTTTTGACGAAGCTTCATCAGAGTTATAAAAACCTGATCCCTTAAAGGTATCAAATCAACCGTCCAGCCTGAATAATAAGATATGGAGTCTTTGAATCTGTTTCCATAGTTTACAACTATGTCAAAAACCTCTATTGTAGGCAGCCCAGTTTCCATCCTTACAACATCTGTACTCAATGATGATACAGTGTAGTGGCGTCTTTTATATTCAGAGTCCTCCTTGTATTTGTGAAGTTCTCTTTGCAAGGTATCAATTTCAGCTTCATGTATAATGTCCTTGTCTTGGATCTTTATATTTTCCTCATCATTGGCACTGGTGTTTAAATCTTGGCTTGCATGGTATGACTCCACCATATCCTGTATTGTAGTACCCTTTACTTCCTGCAATATCTTTTTTTCATTTTTGGAGTTGGTTCATCCAATGAACTGGAAACAGTTTATGTTTATTTATTTCAAAGATTTCAGGGCCAGCAGATTTTCGTCCATCTCTGAAGTGGCAACTGCATACTCTTGAATGCATGTTAGGAACTTTGTCCTTCCTCCTAAAGAGACACAGATAAGAATAGATGAAGTAGCTAGGTGTTTGTAGGTCAAATCAAACAGTACAATATTTCTCGCTGGTTCAAAACATTTCAGAGTAGATCTCGCATGGCGTTGTATCTAAAGAGATTATTCGTAAGACGTATACAAAGTGGAGAATTTATCCAAAGCTGCTTTCATACTGATAACTACCTGCCGATAACTAATAAGTTACGGATTATAACAGCTACTTCATGTAAGCCGCCATGACAGTGGTAGGCCGCTCGTATAATCGGTCGCCACGTCGCAAATCGCACACATATGCGACCTCAAGTAAAGGTTTTAGATCGATTTTCACTCCAAATACATACCTTATCAAATCAATCCAGCGCTTATACTCTTTATTCTTCTTTACCTCGCCAGGAAACCAAAAGAATCGGCACGTGTGTGACTCGGACTGATGATTACAATCTGGGACGAAGCATTGAACCATTTCGACCTTTCTTTGAAGGAATTAGTCGAACAATATCTGGTTATTTCGATCCCTGGTCCAAGGTGGTTCTCTTTGTGTCGTTTTCAGAGTTAATTCTTGGCTTTAGTGGCGAAATAAGCAGTAAATCACGCAGAAATCACATCAAAACAAAGCTTCTCTACGGTCACGCTACTGACGCGAGACTTTGTTTAGAACAGAAACTTTTGATGTCATGGTAACGTGACGTCAAGGCTTTAGTACTCTATAAGTCAAGAGAGTGCCTTGTGGAAGATTACTGAGTTTCATGTTAGCGGTAAACGTGACCGGAAATGTTATTTCAGTGGGAATACAATTCGACAATATATTTTACGTCGTTAACGTAGGGAGTGCATGGTTAATGAATCTCTCGAGCAAAGCCTTGTGCTGAAAACACACAGTATTTAATTACTCCGTTCATTTTTTTAGAATGCACCTAATTCTGTATGGAATGGAGTTTACATGAACATCCGCCAGCGCGCAAAGAAGTCGTTGCCGGATAGGAGCTTGACATGCAGTATCCGTCGTAACGTGTTCCTGATAGTCAAAATCAATATACATCCAAACAATAATCGAATTCAGGTCACAGTGGTAGCAATCCAAGGCCATTCATCAAGTGTTGCCCAGCACGGGACGCATATTTTTTTCTTAGCTTCACTGCATACCACAGTAACATCACAGTGCATAAGTACGGTGTACATGTAAAATCTGCTCCATACAGAGTTAGGCTCATTTTAAGGCCATGTTCACACCATATCGGATCGTTTTTTGTGCCGGCAAAATAAAACTATCGGCTGTAGTGTTTACAGGCACGGAGCAAGTCGGAACAAAGGCCTGTCGCTACAAAGTATATCACTTTCAAGACCGAAGCAGCGCAACATCACTCCGGCACAAAAATCGCACCGAAAAAGCGTTTGTGTGAACAGGAGGACTACCGTTATGGCTTTCGTGCCGGCACAAAACATATCCGGTATGTTGTGAACATGGCCTAAATAAAAATCGGTGTGTACAAATAAAGTGCGTTTTTATCACGGGCCTTTGCCCAACAATTTGAGTAAACAACTTGTAATGCCTATACTGAGCCTCGCCAATTCGAGGTAAAATAACGTTATATGATCTAACTATCTAAGTAAATTTATAAAAGTTTCTGTTGTAGTCTGCAGGGACCGCGGAGTACCCTTAAAAGTCGTAGGGCTAAAACAACCATACAGTGCAACGAGCGCCTGGGGCACAAGCTGCTTGGTGGGTTTGGGAGCATCCCATCCCCTCCAGGAAATTTTGAAATCTAGTGCCTCGGAAATGCCATTTTCTTCGTTTTCCAGGGGCTTTCTCGCTAAATCGTTCTCGCGATTGTTTGTAGAACTCGATAATAAAAGAGTGATATGGCTGCCCACTCCCTCCGCGGTCCCTGGTCTGTTCTTGTTCGTATATCAATGAATTCCTAATAATACATATATTTATTATTAGCCTCTACATTTTGACCGCCAGTTATTATATTTTATTTTACTTTACTTTATCAGTTTAACAACGTAATTAATGATGTTAATGTATTTTACAAGTACCCTTCACAGGTTCTCACCTGTATATCCACCACATAACTTAATTATATTTCAGTTATAAAATAGTTTTTTTTTAACTAAAGTGTGGAAATAAAAGAATCTGAATGTGATGGTGCTGGTGTTGGTGTTGGTATATCGCAAATGTACTTACTTTGTCGAGTGTGACGTCCAAATCCCTAACAGGGAACGGTGTTGTACTTGTTTTTATCTATCTATCTAGCTATCTGTCTATCTACCTATCTATCTATCTATCTATCTAACTAACTATCTATTAGATTCTACGGCAAACATATCCTAATGGAGTAACACACCTCCGGGGGAGGAAATGTTCTACATGCTAGTAGGAGGCATTGAATTCAGGTCAGGCTGCGCGATCACACTGGCCCTGTCAGGTGCTGAACTTTTCGAGATAATGGGTCGTGTAGGATAGTCCTAGCTGAAGTCACACAGCGCTCTACTACATGAAGTTGGGTCAGGTCCTAAACCCATCAGGTGCCTCAGCGCGGTTAGCAGCCACTGACCGGCTGAACACCACGCTGGATTGGCAGATTCAGATTCATTTTATTTTGCACAATTTAAAAAAAAACATATTAATATAATATAATGTATGGCTTTGAGTAAAAGTTCGTAGTGGTCAAAGTAGCCAGTGGCTTTCGAGTTGACCACTACCACAGAGAAGATAGTCGAGGAAAAAAAGTAAAATAAATAACACAATTTATGAGTAAGTATTGTCATTGATTTACATATTTATGGAACTAGGGTAGGTATCGGATTCATATATATGGCACGACCTCAACCAACTTAAACGCTTTGTATGTGAATTCCCGGCGGACTCTCAGGAAAAGCGTCGCTAGCTAGCATGCATGAGAGCAATATTGGATTGTTGACTGACAACGGAGTATGAGGGATGAGGGTGGGGTGTGGCATTGGGGACTTTTGGAGCCACATAAATGGTCTCCAAGAAAGGGGGTTGTGTTTGGTTATTTTGTTAATAGTTTAAAGCGAGGCAGAAGGCGCGGAAATCACAATGTTTTCCACATTCTTAATACAATGATACTGAGTTGCGAGTGTTGTGTAATAGTAATAGTATATTATTCACAATACTGAAAAATGCGACGCGAAGTATAAACATTCCAAATAAGGCTGAATAAGCATAATGCGCACATAGCGGACACCATGGACACCTAAACCCCTAGCTCTGGGATGGTTATAAATATGATTCCATCACTCCCTCTCTGCTTAGTCTTCAGATCAACACGAAAGGAGAGACGATAGTGGAACGGCTTACCCTCCCAACCCCAGGAAATTCGTGTTGAAAATCTTACAACCGTTCCATCTCTCCTTCACGCGCTCGATCACCTGTTTTCCCCATCCTTAATACGATGAGCGTGATTTGAGAGTGTTGTTTAATAGTATACTGTTCGACACGCCTTCCTGGACCAAGGCTTTTGACCTACATTCCTGTAAATCTAGTAGTTATAGGGCTGGTCGCAAGGTTAAAGTGCGAGAGAGAATGCTGACACGGTGGGCACAAACGACCATAAAAACGGCATGAGTTATATATTTTAAAAAGTTTTCAACGTAGACGATTGAATTTTGGCAGTTTGGTGTAGAATCGTAAAAGGAATATAACCTGATAATTTAAGCTATGTTAGTACTAATATGACGTCACAATGACGTCATTTGTTCATTTGTAATACGTTTCTTATAACTGTTCATTACCTCTAAAAACGGAATGTCGTATATTGTTAAAATCATCTAGTGATGAGAATGAAGGAAACGAAAACCCGATCTCGATTGATTAAGGAAATCAAAAGTTATGAAAGTTTGAATTTTGCTAATTTTCTCTCCAAAACATGGCGGGAAATAAATATGAAGAAGCAAAGACCGATACAACGTAGAATTTTGAATTTAGTGGTACAATATTTCGGCTGGCCACACCAGCCTTCTTCAGGTACAATGAAGAAAATTTACATTGGCATGTATTTTTGAACTTGATACTGAGCTGTCATAAAACAGATTACAATATGATAGAACGTGAAAAAATGTTAAGAAGGTGAAAACAGATACACAAAAGCATTTATGAAAATATCGCTTCATTCATCTTACTGTTGCATGACATTTTGTCCAGCCATAAAATACGTTGGTGGCTAAAATCGTATGTTTTTAGATTTTTTGTCCATAACCGGCTTAAAATTAAAGTCATACTTTCGACAACGTCATTATGACGTCATATTATTTTATACATGCCCTTAGAAAAAAGCCTTTGAGTGATTTTCGAGTTTTAATGATGAAATGTACTAGTCTGGCAAACAAAAGTCACATTGTTTTCTTTTCTTGATTTTTTAACAATAGGCAGCCTTATTTAGGTACGACTCCTGACGTCACTAAATGTGACGTCATAGCAACAGTCATTCCTCTATAACTTTGGCTGTAATCGTCGTAGAATGTTCAAATTTTCACCAAATGAATGTGTGTAATGAAGGCCTTTTGATGGAGTAGTCTGTTTGTAACGATTATTAAAGGGGGAATTTCACCAAAAAAGGAGGCATCGCTTATGACGTCACAACGACGTCATCATACAAACATAAAACACATAAAATATGTAGTTTCATTTGTTACCAAGTCACCAACATTTCTTCAAATTTAAACTATAAGTAAAGAAATGGTGCTAATTTCAATTATTTGGTCACGTTTATTGATGCCGTTTTTGACGGTCTTTGTGCCCGCCGTGGACTCGTAATACGGAAACCGTTATCACGTGTCTGGAAGCTCGCGATAAATTATAAATGTTTATAAATAACTGTTTTATTACGCTCACGCCTGATCCTCGACAGGTGTAGCAACCTCCTTAAGTCGCAACAATGTTATTGATATCTCTGTTACATTGGCCTCGAAGTATTGTCCATGCATCTGAAAACTAATTCTTTCAATAAAAAGTTTGTTTAATTATATATGTGCGCTAGTTATCTCCAAGCATCTTGACATTTTTGCCATTACTGAAACTTGGCTCTCAGGCGTATTTCATAATAACAACACAGTCGGTGAAATTATGTATACCCTAAAATATTTTGATTTTCATCGGTACATCCGGACTAATTCTTACGCAAATGATTTAACGTAAAAAAGCCGATATTTGCTCATACACATCCATGAAATATATTGACCTGGTTATTAGTTACGGCAAATGATGTATCCATCTAGTTACTATTTACAGGCCACTGTCCTCTAACAAATTAAATATTCAGAGGATTTTCATCTCTATCACTGTTGCCCCGGGTTATCTTCTGATTGCAGGTGACTTTAACTTCCACGTAGATAGTACTACTAATCGGCATCCTTCCGCTTTCTCGATTCTGCTGGCTTAAATCAGCTTGTCAATAGCCCTACATATCGTTGCGGACACATGCCGGATCTGGAGGACTGTTGGTTATCTGGGGTTGTTGTTTCCACTGATTTACCATCTGATCATAGTGATGTAATTTGTACTATTGTGTCACCGCTACCTGAAGCTACAAAACCTCAATTCAGGCAACGCAAACTTCATGATATCAACATTCAAGCTCTGAAACAAGCCATTATATAATCGCCTCTATCCCATGAAACACACATCTCTTTAGGTCCAGGGAAGCCTGCTGATGATCTCTATGAAAACGTGCTCTGTACACAACTATTCAATAATCCTTCTCCCTCGCATCCCATGATTCACCGTTGGTCTATACGCATTGCTAAACCGAGAAACGGCGTTGTGAGCGAATATACCGTGCAACACATGTTGAAGGCCCAAACAGATTTACCGAGATCAATCTCGCAGTTACACTGCTATGCTATAGCAAATACATACTATTATAGGACTAAAGTCGCAGATACTGATCGGAGAGACGTTGTTCGACTAATAGATGGGATGTTGCATGTGTTTTCTGTTCCTCTCCAGCCTTCATATGACTCACTTGAACCATTTGCTGAAACGTTTAGCACTTGTTTTAGCACTTGGATTATGTAGCTGGGCGATGACTTCGCAACGATACCCTCATCTCAGGAGTCTGTTAACATTACCACAACTTGTTCATTTTAAGATTTTATTGAGTAGTAGGGAAGACATTATCCTCAAATCATCATCAAAATCGTGCTCATTGGATCCATTACCCACACGGATCCTATAGGCCTGTCCTGCATAATGAACATTTACTTATTACTTTACTTATGTCTAGTCAAGTTAATATTATTTGACACTCTGCTTCATTCGCGCTCAGGAATTTCGGAAGAATAAGAAAATACTACAGTCAATCCAATACTTAGCAACTGCTCCACCCATTTATTATATGTAAGTTAGACTATTGTAATAGCCCCATGTGTGTGTTCCATCTGCTCATATACAACAGCTTCAGTGCTTGCATGCAGAATATATACTGCTACAAGAATGGTTGTTAGAGCTAACCGATCTGTGCATGTCTCCCCAATCTTACGTGATCTGCACTGGCTCCCATTCAGAGTACATATCAGCTTCAATATATTATTGCTTACTCTTAAAACTGTTAACGGGCTTGCGCCAAGTTGTGGTTTAATTGTTATTTGTATCAGGCAAAATATTACAAATGTCAGTAAACTATTGATATATTCCAAGTTGCCTAATTTAACATATGTTGTACATAGCATTCCGAAATTATCAGTTTTTGCTGAATTATAGGTATTCGTTCTCATAAATGAAAACAATGTTTATATACATATATATATTTTACAACAATGTTGAAAATAAATGGATAGCTAGGTCATTTACAAGTATTATGAGAGATGGGGTATTACTTTATTATTACATCGGAAAGTTCTGCTATTGTGGCATTACGTTTTAATGTTTCACATATAATAACTGAAAATCATTAAAATTATCTGGATGTTTAAATGCATACTGTGCACACGTAAATAAAGAAAATTGTTTCGTACATTATTTCTGCCATTAATACGATTTTACAACCGAAATACGATTTTTACCATATTTTTTTATAAAACACCCTTCGGTACAACGATAGGATGTATACGTTGTGTAATTAACAAATTGAAGTTAGTGTTTTATGTCTGTCCTAATATTGACAATGATTTTCGTCATAACATGGTAAAAATAGCTGTGGATCCACGAGGTGTCTTCGCCGACAGACACATAAAAAACTAACTTCTATTTGTTTTTTTTACAACAACAACAAACTAAATAGTCAATTTTACAACAAAACACGTTTAGCTTCAAACGAAAGCTTTTGTTGTCTGTCCAAATATTGCATTTGGAAATAAGCCAATAAGATTGCAAGAAATTTGGCGGTTGTTGTAAAACATTTATTTGTTAGGTATTTTGTTGTAAATGAATCCATTGTAAACCTCTGTTGTACATGCTATGACTTTATTAATCTTTCAATAGTACATTTGCATGATGGCGTCCCATACTACAACTACCATAACTCTTTCCGCGAATCCTTTTGTTCTTCTAATTTGGAACATTGTCTTGGAATTCTCAAAGGAGTTTAACAATGTGAATGAGAATGAGATCTTGAAAAGGATTCTGGTAGTTGTAGTAAAATGACGCCATAATGAAAATGTCATATTGGTTGTACGAGAGCAGAAGGAAAACTATGCATTGACATCAGTGTGTCGACGTCATCAGCTATGTTTCAGTCTGTAATTTAAATAAAAATTGAACGCCGGCAATCATCAATTGCCTTATTTTATAATATTATAAGTAACTACGTTGAACACAATTGAAAACAAAGGCAGTTCCATTTGATCATTATATTTTTATTGTATTCAATATTACACATCATATAAATATGTAAATACATATTTTTATTTTTGACTTTATTTTTTTGACTGACACTATACGTTTCATATAGAATACGGATAAAGCAAATAAGTATCAAAACGTTTTTATTTGTGTCAATAATATCAATGACAATAGCTGCTTTCACAGATTTGTCGACATATAGTAGTTTCAGTGGTATTGACTCAAACTCCTCACTGCAATGTAGGTTAGAACCAGTGCATATCATCACACAGACCTTCAACTTGCCAATCAACAACAAACGTACAATGCTGTTATTAGGCAATGGTCTCATAAAACACCTCTACGTCACTTGGAGTGAAATAGTGACTACCGGCTAAGAAGGAGCATTTGTTGTCATAATAACTACATCCAGGAGGAGGTTGGTATGATCCGGGGTTAGTGTAAGAATTCTTATTATTTCCAGCGTCGTCATAGATTCAGATGTCGTATCCTCATCTAAACGTCGGACCATAACTTGAACTCCCATAGATTGCGCGATGGTTCCATCTACCAGTGAGGGTCAACTTGATGGGATAATAACCCTTAATGTTATACAGCGAGTACAGGAACGATCGGCTGGACGACGAATATGCGTTTCTACCTAGAATAAAGCAGGACAAAATTAAAAATACATCAGATATATGATATGCGAGTATCAGTAAAATGAGTTAGACCGGATTTCGTATGAGCGGGAAAGTTGTGGTAATGACGTTACTGCATAGTTGCACCCTGTGTCCGTGTTTAATTGGGGTAGCTAAAAGTGCCTATGAACGTTATTTCGTTTATTTCAAATATTAACTCTACATCAAGAGAATAGTACAATATTTGTTTATTAGAATTCCGTGTGAATTAGTTCTAGAGGTTTTCATATCCAAAATTCTAATCACATGACGTCAAAGGAGGCATTTTTTATGCACAAATTTTCTGTTACAGACTAACGATCTTTTTAATTATCTACTTGTGGTTTAAACAAATATTTTGCAAATTCGTTTTCCTATATGAGCAAATACGTTCATTCACGAGCTCTAAGAAATTATGGAAAACGCATCATTTGATGTCATGTAATTAGCATTTTGTAAATTAAAACCTCTATAACTCTTTGGCACGGCATTCAAATAAAGAAATATTGTATCATTTTACTATTCACTTGACGTAGAATTAATATTTGAAATAAAAAGATAATGTTCATTGGCACTTTAAGTTAAATGTGTACACTTTTCGTCCAAAAGAACTAAAACACCATCCATAATAACGAGGTGTCCGTGTTAGGCGGGTGTCTATCAAGTTGGAATCGACTATAACAGTGTAACATTTCCTGACAAAGCATGAATTCCATCATGTTTGTCTTTCTGATTCAATCGGATCGTATTACAGAGTTACAGTAAGGCAAGCGAGATATTCAGTTTTACAAGTTTTGGCACAACAAGTCCGCCGCATTTCTTTCCCGCTCATACGAAATATGCTCTAACATCGACACGTAACATAAAAAAACAATGTGCAAAATATTGTTTACATCAAACTAGAGTTGTTATTTAATTAGAAGAACATATTAACACAAGTAAAGCATATATTTATTTAATTACTTAATTTTCGTCTCAGCTAGCTCAGGTAAACAATAATGGTTACTAGTCTATTACATTTACTACCAGTTTTAATAAATTGAAATATATATTTTTCTTTCATATGCATACATTTATTTAATTACTTAATTTTCGTCTCACGTAAACAATAATGATTACTAGTCTATTACATTTACTACCAGTTTTAATACATTTAAATATATATTTTTCTTTCATATGCATACATTTATTTAATTACTTAATTTTCGTCTCACGTAAACAATAATGATTACTAGTCTATTACATTTACTACCAGTTTTAATACATTTAAATATATATTTTTCTTTCATATGCATACATTTATTTAATTACTTAATTTTCGTCTCACGTAAACAATAATGATTACTAGTCTATTACATTTACTACCAGTTTTAATACATTTAAATATATATTTTTCTTTCATATGCATACATTTATTTAATTACTTAATTTTCGTCTCACGTAAACAATAATGATTACTAGTCTATTACATTTACTACCAGTTTTAATACATTTAAATATATATTTTTCTTTCATATGCATACATTTATTTAATTACTTAATTTTCGTCTCACGTAAACAATAATGATTACTAGTCTATTACATTTACTACCAGTTTTAATACGTTTAAATAAATATTTTTCTTTCATATGCATACATTTATTTAATTACTTAATTTTCGTCTCACGTAAACAATAATGATTACTAGTCTATTACATTTACTACCAGTTTTAATACATTTAAATATATATTTTTCTTTCAAATGCATACATTTATTTAATTAATTACTTAATTTTCGTCTCACGTAAACAATAATGGTTACTAGTCTATTACATTTACTACCAGTTTTAATACATTTAAATAAATATTTTTCTTCCATATGCATACATCATGCATCATAGTGAGTCCAAATTTACTTAAAACTAATGAACTTCGCTCTTAGTTTTTTTCAAACCTTCAAAATACGTTAATTTCGTTTTCCGCGGTTTGTTATATCTACTGCGTTAATAATACATAATGATAATGCAATATTTATATAGCGCTATTTCCAAAATGTCCAAGAGCGCTTTACAATGATTGGCTCTAATAAATAAATGAATATATAGAACTATAATCTAAAACCACACAAACTAATGTTTAAAATTGATGCTTGATGGTGATTGGTTAAAAAATAATAGATACATTACTACAATAACATTTGGCTATGAAAACTACATTTCAGTTCTAATGGTAACGCATTCCATAACGCGGTCACTGGACTGCGTTATATTCTCGAGATCAGCATGGAAACGAAGTTCTACAATTTACCCATTTTTACTGGTATGACCTTAAAAGTACTTAACATACTACCTGTAAAGGCACCACGCGACTTTATATTTTTACCGTAGACATTCAAATGATGTGTGTATTGATTTTCAGTGTGTGCACAAGGGTATATTTATTTTCTAGAATCAAACAATTTCCTTAAAGCACACTTGCCTATCGTTAGTAACTTTTTATTACTGACGTTAATTAGATCATTCTAATTATGCATTTGTGATTATAACTAGATATATAAACGTTTGTTAAGTGCTCCAGGCTTAGATTATTTATATAGGTATATAAAGTCTATAATACATTTCCTTGTACTTTTAAAATCCCATGTACATATTCGCTTAGGTGATAACACTTTTGAGTTACAACTAAGCAAAGTAAGTCTTTTTTGTGTACGGCCTAAAGCAACTTTGATGATAATGGTTACAATTCGATTCCCCCGTATTTCACGTTTATAACACTGAGTTACGAAAATTTCGAAACTAACACTCTTAAGATACATGTATATTCGTATAATATATATATACAGCAAATTGCAAAAACGTTGACTATATCGGGTGCATTATGGGTAGGAGTGTGTTCAATGAAATGCAACAACAGCCGATATACGCGCGCGTTTGCAAATCATCATAGCGAAGACTTATGAAGCTGCTTTAAAGTTCAAAAATTCATCTAGAATACAACACTTTTACTCTGGATGGGCAAGAAAGCTTAAAGTAACCTGAGTATTTAAGTGCACTATATATATTTACTGTTCGGTCGAAAAACTTTCTACATTTTTTGTCAGTGATTTTTGTCAGTAATTATAAACCACAACCAGAACGATGAAAAAATCAGTTCAGCTCGATATTAGCGCAGTTATTCCGTTCTCTGTCTTCTACCTCTGTGAAGACTGAACTGATCAGTGTTATTAGACTGATATAACGTTTACAAGAGCAGAATGAAAGGATTCATACTTACAAAGCTAACTGTACAAGAACCTGGCCTATAGTTAAAATCATTTCGACAAAGCAAAATAAACACTTTATAGTGTAACGTAAGAAAACCTCTACAGTCTGACCATCGAATCTGTCTGTAATGTTTATTTTTAGCTGATCCCGATGAAACAAATTGCAGAAACTGAGAAATAACTGCTGTTGTTTGGAGCTGCGTGCAATATAATTATAAAATGAAACTTCAAAAATTAAATATTAAAAGTTAGTCGCGGCTCGTTATATACGAAATTTTGAAACTATGATTCACAATAAAGTGATGTTGTTATTGGGTCCATAGCTGCTAACGTTTTCGGTTTTGACGAAGCTATTATAAACAGTTTCATCAGAATTATGATATTTAACATAGCATAGAAAATAAATTTAAGAATGAAAGAAATTTAAACTGTGCAACAATAATAAGAACATTCAGCGATGAGAAACCAATAATTATCGAACATACCTTTCATAAATGCATTCACTAAAAAATAACGCCATAAAATCAGGACCGGCCGAACCTTGAATAAAACTGGATAAGAGAATTTCAAGAGGAATAACTTGGAGTTTATTAGAAAATTTTAAAATCGTTTAGTACCGTAAAATGTGGCAACGATATGGAGTACGTTGATTTTTATCCGTTTCCTAATCAAAATAATTAAATGTTTTATGATTTTGTTGTCAATACATTTATGAAATTGCGTAAACCTTTAAGCTAGTTTAATCTATTGCGAAACAGTTTCAAAAATAGCGTTGAATTCTTGCTTCACAGATAAAATTCGGCATGATAGTCCGTTAACATTAACTTATAAAATCAGGAAAAATATTTGACCAAAAATCAGATAATGCACTTGAATCACGCGCGTAACTGCCGTGATAGCGAAATGTTTAGGTCCTGACTATTTGTCTTGTTGCGACCGATCGATAAAATATGAAAGCTAGGGGCTTTAGTTATAATTTTGACTTTCCTCTTTGTTGTAGCAAATCCTGCATGATTTTTTTTTAAATCACAATACTGGTACATTGGGCTCCTGTAGAAATGTACTTTCGTTTCTTTAATATATTCATTTAGGGTTTTAGTCACCTAATCGGGACGCTTGAAATGTCTCAATACTCAGTTTTAATTACACACAATTTTGCCTCTTAAATTCGCTATAATAGGACATCACTAAAATAAACTGCTCAGAATCGGAGATAAATATTAATTGATATTAATATCTGTGAAACTAAAACATGTTGCTTACTTCAAACTTTAAAAACAAAACCTTTCTGTTTGCTTCAGTAGCATATATATATATATATTAGCAGCAGTGGTAGTGGATGCACTTCTTTGGGTGTCGATTTGTTGTATCCAACGATTTCATTTAGACAAGACACAAGAAAATCAACATGTGACACAAGAAAAACAACATGTGACACAACGAAAACCAACATATGACAACACTCAGACATCACTCAGGGGCATTAAGGCATGGGTCTCAAACTATTTCAATATGGCCGCCGCAAATCAAGAGGGGGTGGTCTATCTCTTCGTGCTTGTTAGATATAGTCTTTGCACTTTTACAGATTCCATAAAGTCACAACCTTGATACCTTGTTGTGGAAGTTTCCATGGAAACGTGTTATGTGACCTTTGAACTCTAATTTTAAGGAAAATTGGGAAAAGCCTCCTGGAGGTCGGTAAAAGTTGTTAATATAGTGGATATTTTCATGCAAGTGAATCAAGGTTAGTGCACACGTTCCTGCTCCAATTTGAAAAGTTGGTTATTTTAAGGGGAAGGCAATTTAAGGCAATTGTGAAATTTGATATCCTCAAATTTCCACCGAATTAACATACATTCCAATGATAACCAACTTTTCAAATTGGAACACCGAAGTGTGCCCTAACATTGATTCATTGGCATGCAAATATCTATTATATCAACAACTTTTACCGACCTCCAGGAGGCTTTTCCCAATTTTCCTTAAAATTAAAGTTCAAAGGTCACATTACACGTTTCCATGGAAACTGTCACAAAAATGTGTTAAGGTTGTGACTTTATCAAATATGTCAAAGTGTCAAGAATATATCTCACAAGCACAAAGAGATAGACCACCCCCTCTTGATTTGTGGCGGCCATATTGGAGACCCATGCCTTAACACCCCTGAGCACCAGTCCACCCACTACCACTGCTGCTATTGTTATCAAATCCGTTGTCAACATTATCGTATTTCTATACCCTATTAAAGAAAGGTCGTTATGTAGTATATCCACGTACCCATTCGTTGTACACATTATTATATTTCTATACGATAGTGTTAAGGTATATCAATTATTTCTACTATGGATGATCTGATTGATGAGATTCTTGCAGGGTATGTACCAATCCCAGAAAATAATGAGAGATACGACTTAGACATCCAAGTGCCTCATCCTATAACATTTCCAGATGGGCGATGGGTAGACTTCTTGAAAGATGCTAAGGATATGTTTTAAGTCGATGGTGCGACTGCTGTCTTCTCTACGTGGAGGGTAGAAACGGAAGACCCACTCGATATTGACAATATTAATGTCGCCGATGGTATCGAACTAAGAGCTGGTCGATTGGCTTTGGATGTCCGTATGACTAGTGACAGAGCAATGCGACTTCTTGCGGCACTTCCAGATGGCGAGTTCATCATGAAAATTAAATTCCTTAGGGAGTACCATAATGATGGAAATACGTATTGGGTCGTCGACGATAAGTTCGAACCAGTCCATGTTGAGAGAAAGAAGGGTTATGGCGTAATCGAGATTTCTCATGGTACTAATCCAGGTGCGATAGTTGGAATCGACAAGGTATTCTATCAGAACGCATATCCAGTTACTGCAGTGGTCTATGGACTCTATCCCATCAGAGCACCAGATCTAGCAAATCTAGCTCCCATGCGCATTGGCGATCTTAATTGCGTCGCACAGAGAGTGATAGAACATTTCGAAGGTGCTACGAGAGGCCAAGGTCTAACTCCTACGAGATGTCAGAAGATTCAGAAGTGGGAAGAACAAGTCCACGACAATGGTGCCACGGCCGATGATATGTCTAGACTTGAGACAATTCTCAAACGGGCTATAATCCTGCGTGACATTGCTGGCGAGGATATCTATAATAGTGGCAAATATCGGTTTGGTGGCAATGGGGTCAGGGGTAAGTTAGAACTAATCTATCACAATGGCCATGCCTGGTCCAAAGATCTGCATTTCCCACAATCTCGTTCTGTCCATATATATGATGGTGATGTGTGGGAAGCCATTCAACAAGCAGCTTTGAATGAACCAACAGCGGTGTGGCTACTAGGAGGATCCGAAGGAAGGCAACTTAATGTCAACCAATTCGTACTCCAAGATGGTAGCACTGACAGAACTCAACGAGCTCAAGATAGACTCCAACTAATA
This sequence comes from Actinernus sp. WN-2022, assembly GCA_030867875.1. Lineage (NCBI taxonomy): Eukaryota > Metazoa > Cnidaria > Anthozoa > Actiniaria > Actinernidae > Actinernus > Actinernus sp. WN-2022. The sequence continues at coordinate 63,529,073 of JAOWCC010001210.1, forward strand.
TGCCAAGACTTGGGTGACGAATCCCTTGCCGATCGGATCTTTGGTAAGAATCATGCAGCAAGTGTAATCGCAAAGGAAAAGAATAATTGGAAACCAACTCCATCCAACCTTCTTGAAGATATCCAAAAGTCTTGTGTGGAACACGGAAATGGTGGCCTATGGAATTCGATGGACTACGATACTAGAGATATTGTTAGCATTGATATGAAGTCTTGTTATCCGGCGAGTTTTCAAGGTGAGGGTGAGGCAGAACCATACTTCGAACGATTTGGTCATCCAACTCATCGTATGACTCGAGTATCTGTGAATGGTCCACTCCCTATTGACATTGGAACTGGATTTGCTGAGATCCAAGAGTGGTCATTTGCTCCCACATGCCATCCCATCATTCCATCATGGTTTGGAAAACATTTCTCAGAGAATGGATGGGCACCAACACAACTTCTTGCATTTCTTGTAGACCAAGGATTTCTCGAAACTCTCATCATTCGCGAGGTCATTGTATCTTTCGATAATCAATCAAAGGTCTGGCTTCCAGAAAGTCGAGATCAGGGATGTGCCATTATAGGAAAGTTCACCCAAGGCAGCAAAGTTGATGGAAAACGTTTGACCAGACGATTGGTAACTGACCAAGGAGAACTCGATTTCCTAGTACGAGATACTATACGAAGTGGAACTCTAGTTGGATCACCTGAACAATGTCCTCTTGGTCACATCCTTACATACTACGATGGAAATCAACCTCAGTATACTCATTTGCGTGCAAGCATGTTGGCCTATGCACATATAAATCTACTATGTATGTTACAACGTTTCACTACCAACGAGGCCGTTCGTGTCGCTACCGATTCTATATACATTCAGAAACATGCACTTAGCAAATTGGATGGAGTATCAGCATATGTAGTTCCAAGAATGTGTGTGTGCAATGAAGAATGGTGTTTCTTATGCTTGTCTGGTGAGTCATATCTTCCAACACTAGCTCCAGCTCAATGGCGAGATAAAAATGAGCAGCTTTGTATGCCACAGGAACGTGCAGATTACCTTCCTAAGCCAGAATATCGTATCCAACGAAAAGAACTATCACTTAGTACTTCACCATGTTATCAAGACCTATTATCACGACACCAACTCTGTTATCTTAATGGCGGTGGTGGAAGTGGCAAAACTACGAGAGCAATCGAACTCTTTCGAACGAGAAATCCCATAGTATTCACTCCAACCCATCGATTAGCTAAAGAGATGCGTGATAGAGGCGTCCAATTTCAAACCTATCATAGTTTCTTTCGTTATTGTGGTGTCAAAAGAGTACGAGCAACGGATGAAGATCTCGAATCTCTCCAGTCTTTGCCAAAATATAGAAATAAATCAATCAAAGTTTGGAATGCAGAAAAGAATTGGACTCAAGGTAACGATCTCATCTTATCGATAAACACCGATGTGGATCCTGGACTTGATATCGATGGAAATGATGAGGAACCAGAAGAGATAGTATCCTGGATCTGATATGCTTGGTCCACAAATAGCTGATAAGGAATGGACGCCCGATCGGTTGGGTCAGAAATACATACCTAGAGTTATAATCTGGGATGAAGTTTGTACGATGCCCCGTGCGATCCTAGAGATATTTCTTGGTTGGCTCATCCAAAAAGGTGTCCAAGTAATTTCTTGTGGTGATCATGGACAACCTCCTCCAATAGCAGGTGACTCTCCACACAATTGGCTTCGAGAACAAGCTAATTACTATGAAGAGATAGATGTTGATTATAGGGCGAAAGATGACGAACTAAAATCTTTGAAGAAGAGAATTCGTCTTCGATGTGATAAATTCCAATCTGAAGAGATTCGTCGCTCTCTACCTAGTTGTCTAGAATGGAACCAATTCGTTCTATCATGGAAGCCATGCGACGTTATATTGACCAGTCGTCAGAAAGTTCGAGATCACGTACAGAAGCTATTATTCCAACGACACAAAGAGCACTTCCCAGACATCTTCGTACCTTTATTATATCATCCTAGAGATAGTCGTAGGCAAAATATCGAGATATCCATTCCAGGAACCAATAAGAAAGAAACGCTCGTTTCGAATGATATCGTAAATGTCACTATGAGTGCGGCGGAAGATATATGTTCCAAAAAGGATTCCGAATGGCGACTTGGTTATGCGTTGACTATCCATTCCAGCCAAGGTCTCACAATTCATAATCCCAAAAAGGTATGGATCATCGATGACTATCTTGGATGGTCCAATCTTGCCTATCTTGCCGTATCAAGAGTCGAATACATGAGTCAACTTGAACGAGTTAATAGGCCTTTTGCAATATACAGTCACGTGACTTATTGGCCCATAGTAACGCCATACTGGGTTGCAAGCTAACCAGCTCTCCCTTGACAACCAACAGAGATTGGCTGAGCCGTGGTATCATAGCTGGACTTCGAAGCGTTTTTTCGTCTTACTTACTAAATTCATCTCGAAATAAGTCTTATACAGAACAAAAGTAAAGGTTGTTCTTTACTTTTGATCCGGTATTTTGTTAAATATGCGGCGCAAAATAGAGTTTGGACGCTCAAACGAACTCACCTCGAATCTCAGGCATGGCAAACATGGCGGCCGCTAAACACAACTTAGTGAACTCTTTGGATTGCTTGTTTTAATGCTAGTGAATAATCGGTCAAACACAACAAGCTTTTGCTCAGGACTCAAAAGAATATTGGGGAGCAATTATAGAATACCCCGCAACTTGGATCATTAATAATTCATTTTCTCAAATTTTCATACAAACCTTCTAAAAACCCAACCCTGAAATTTAAAAAAAACCTAACCATTTTCGACTCCAAATCATTCATAGAACGACCCTACATACACCTGCACTATAATGGAGAATTTAGCATAGTTTAGCACAGTTTTCAAGTGATCTTTCGAAGTTGCGGGGTATTCTATAATCTAACCAATATGGGGATAAATACTGTTTACTCTAGGCGCTCGTTCATGTACTTAAATAAAATCCTGTGTTTAACTTTAATTAAGGCTATATTTAAGCTACGAAAATATTCATAAATGTTGTATTATTTAAAATTAAATGTTCGTTTCCTTTGCCTTAACTTAGAAAAGGACAGGCTATGGCTAGCTACATGTACTTGAGGAGATGCAGAAATTATCTTAGAATATTATTTTAGTTTGATACTGAATCTGTGGGTATTACATGTCCAGTTTTGAAGCAAAGAAAAATATCAGGACTTTGATAAGTTTTATATATCCCTACTTAGTCATTGGAGAGAATGTTATATATTTTGTTTCTTATTTTGCTATAACTAGCCAGTAACAGGCATACATTATTAACCACTCGCTATAAAATGTTAATAATATTAAAGGAACACTGTCAATTAACCCAAAAATGATAAACATTCTCATGACTAAAGACAAAAATATTACCCTGCAAGCAGAGGTTTCTCATCTCTCTGCCAGGCATGAGAGTATGCAGTGTACTAGCCGAGAAAATTTGAGACAATTTTGATAAAGGATGGCAACAATTTGAGTGGATGAAAAATACTGCTTTTAAGAGAAATTTAGAGCAACTTGAAATATGTTCACTGTAACCGAAATCAAGTTTATAGAGGCCCGGTTATTAGGGGGAGGTGGGGTGCTGTTATCCCTTATCCCTATATTTTTCAGGATAGTTAATCACTTATCCCTGAGATGCAGATGGCTGTTATTGATTATCCCGATGGACTTTGGTTATCCCTTATCCCTACTGTTTTCTGGTTTGTTATCCCTTATCCCAGTCATTATTTTGCTAGTTATCCCTTATCCCCAATACCCCTAACCAGGCCTCTTCATAGAATTAGCTTTTGTAATCCACTTAGTCATCCTTTATTGAAAAATTTTGAAAACCATATCCGGGCATTCACATAGTATTACTCTTCGAATTCAGGGTGTTATCAGTTTGTAGTTTTGTTTTAAAGAAACTTGAAGATTCAATTCCAATGACAGTGCCCCTTTGACATCCATTAGACCATGTAAAAGTATATATTAGATTAATGAACACTATCAGATATATTCCTTAATTTTTTGGTTTTATATGCCTTCCTTCTTCCTGGGGGTACTCCTATACGGGGATGATCCACTGGACAGGGTATGGTTTTTCGAGTTTCTGGTCTTAGACAGGGTATCCATTTTCACATTGACAGATCTTGAACAGGGTATGGTATTTATCACTTTTGACATGACATTTATCTGATGTAAACATCATACTCATTACCAGATATCGATTTGTAATCAGTTTATTCCTGACCTCTAAATAAAACAGTCGACTTTATAGACACTTCTTGTGGATTCTTGTTGTATTTTCGTCTTATAGAAGGGTATAAAATTTTAACACTTTGTCTTGAACAAGGTATGGACATTTGAGATTTTTTGTCTTAAACAGGGTAAGGGTTTCAGAGCCCCAGCGGCACACCATTACCCAACTTTGGGTAGAGTACCCCCCCCCCTCCCCGGGTCCTGACTGTATGAAGTATAATGATTGATATCCAGATTTACGATGCCTAATTTGCACTTAAAGAAAAACACCAAGTCTAAGGATTCCAACCAGTTAAGCTTAATTAATTTAACAATTAGATTAAATAAAATAAATTAAATTCTTAAGTTCTTTATCATTTTCTAGCATGTCACTTTTTGAAACATTAGAGTTGATGTGTTTGCTGCAGGAAGCTTACAATATGTTTAATAAGTTCTCAATATTTCATGTCACCACACCAAACATAGGAAAAATATAGTTGAGAAAAACTGACTCCCCCTTTATAAATATTAAAGAAAAAGAGCTAGCCAGAAAACATACCGATTTACAGGTGCCAGAGCACTAACTGATTGCTATATGGTTAATTATAGACACATGATAACACAAGACCAGTTCTTCAAAGTTAAATATTTTATTTATTTTTCATTTTTTCTTCTAGAACTTTCACAGTGCAAATACAGAGCTTGGCCTTCCTGTATGTGGTCATATCGAGCATTGCATTTTAATACTGACACTGTCACCATTCGTCAATGTTTCGTGTACTCTCCAAAGTTATAAACCTGAGAAATTAACGCCGTAATTACTGGTTTATATAACATAGTATAAAAGAAAGAAGGAATCTGCTCAACTTTACAATACTATTCGTTTAATTATGACTACTTTACCTTGTTGAGCGGCCGCCATGTTTGCCATGCCTGAGATTCGAGGTGAGTTCGTTTGAGCGTCCAAACTCTATTTTGCGCCGCATATTTGACAAAATACCGGATCAAAAGTAAAGAACAACCTTTACTTTTGTTCTGTATAAGACTTATTTCGAGATGAATTTAGTAAGTAAGACGAAAAAACGCTTCGAAGTCCAGCTATGATACCACGGCTCAGCCAATCTCTGTTGGTTGTCAAGGGAGAGCTGGTTAGCTTGCAACCCAGTATGGCGTTACTATGGGCCAAGAAGTCACGTGACTGTCTATTGCAAAAGGCCTATTGTCCCATGGAACAAACTCAAGATCGTCCATCATCATCCTCTCAGCAGATTCGTAAACTCATTTGCAGAAAGCTCGTGAACTATAAGCGTAGTGATCAAGCTAAGGGATTCCAAGGTTTCGACTTGAAGGTCTGTGATGTCTTGCGGCTCAAGGAAGTTCAAAACAACTTATGTTCTGCATGCAACATAGAAATGCTATGGGTTTATGGTTCGTGGGATCCACAACAATTCTTGGTTGATAGGTTAGATAACTCTAGGGGACATGTCTTGAATGTAACGTAAGAAGAGGGGCGGCACCACTACTATCAGGTGGCAACATGGTATCTCTGGGAATGACAAGGAGCTCTTCACGAACGAATCCGCGGTATGGGACTACATTCGATCGTTGCGTCGTTATTTGTGGTATCGTCAAATAGTAAAGGACTGAACCATCAAGCCTGATTACGATGCGTCTTTGTTGGTATATGGAAAGTGACCATATTGGGTCGGTTGCACGACGTCGACCACCTTCTAATTCACCAGGAGCATATAGATATCGAACGAGAACGCCAAATGGAAGTCTTTGTTCCTTGAGACCAATCGGTCGATTATGTGCGGGTTCTGATGGCTTCGATTCAATCGATTGATCTCCTACTGCTATGGATGGTTGTTTCCCTTTCAAACACGTAACTTCGTTGTTCAATGCTTCGACTACCATCGGTAAACGAATTACCCATTCGACAGATCTATCGTCATTTCCTTGCGAAGTAAGTACCATTTCTTGGGCATATTGGTGTCCAAACAATCTCTCAGCCAACGTACGATTGAATCGTTCAACGATCGCTTGATCCCGGTGTATATCAACTCTTCCACGTCTTACGGAGACTTTATGTTTATCTAGTAGCGAAGACATCGTTCCCATAAACTCACGTCCCGGATCGACTTGTAAAAGCTTTGGCCATGTTAGTGGACTTCTCTTATAGATTCGTTCAAATGCCGCAGCAACCTCTTTAGATTCTTTAGTGGCTAATGGTTCGGCTTCTTTGTATCTTGAAGCGATATTCGTCAACGCATACTTATATAGCTTTCTTCCACGTCCAGGTCGATCATGAGGTAGGAATATCAAATCGGCCTGGTGAACTTCATTTGGTATAGATACGTCGAATTTCGGTCGTGGCACATATTGAGGAGCTGGTAAATAGATCTGCCATATAGCTTGCTTTTCCAACCACATCCGAACTATATCTTCAGAAATACCAGTTGCATTGGAAAGATGTTTAATAGCTGCTAGTCCTTTCCAATAACCTTGGGGACTATAGTATCGTAAACTTAGTTTAGCATCCATTGATATACATATGCATCCTAACCTTCAATAAGCAGGAAAAAAAGAATAAAGACTCATTAAGCCAATGAGTTCTTATTCTTTTTTTTTTTTATTTTTTTTTTTAACGCATAGTAAATCTTGTAAATTTAGTAATTACGCATAGTAAATCTAGTAATTACATAGTAAATTTAGTAATTACGCATAGTAAGTCTAGTATGTTTTATAAAAATCGAGAGACAACGTATCCAGTCGCGAACACACTACCACCTAAGGCCACCAATTCGGCAGTTTTCCTTGAACTAGATGGTTGATAATAATCGGAGAAGCGAGGTTTTTCCAGTTTCATTTGTAGTATGTGATATATATGGAGTTTTCGCATCGCATCGATTCTATCCTGAAGCTCGACATGTGCATTGTTTTCTTTCCAGTGGTTCCAGGTGGCTAGCGCTTCTAGTCGTTTTTCTCGTTGTTTTTCATAGGTAGCCGTGTCAGCATTTAATTTCTCCTGGGCCTTATCATGCCTTGCAATCTCTGCGGCAGTCGCATTCGGCCCGCTAATTTTTTTTTCGATTTCGTGTGCGGCAATACCAGCAGCAGCACTTGCTATAGCAAAAGAAACTGCCATGAAGATAATTGATGCCATGGCGCGTTACTCAACGGGCTTCCAATACCCCTTGTCCTTTAGGTATTTCTTAGCGGCAAGACTACCAGATAGCACTGCTGTCCACTTCACGAAGTTCAAAACACTAGATGAAGGATCGTTAGTCAAAGGTTCTTTGATTGCTTTCTTTCCAATCCAACCGATACCTGATGCGAGTCCAACCAATATGACAGCTTGCTGTATTATGTTCATAAGTTCGTTAAAATAGGAGGCATGACTTCAATTGGTGTGTCAGATGAGAAACTTGCTAAATACGACACCTTATCAACTTCTATGTGGTTAACTACGTGGAGCATGGCACTAGCTAGTGCTACGAATCGACCTGCGGTAATAGACACCATACCAGCCAAAGAAGAGATTTCATTACGAACTATACGATCTTCTCTTAAGTCCTTTAGTAGGGCCGGTTGGGAATCTATTGGTAAAAAGTACGCGATTACGCGAGTAGCTATGTTCATAGTATTATCAACTAAACATCCCGTTACTTGTTGGGCCACAACTGCCTGATACCTCCTATGTAGTATTTCTACGTCTTTCTCAGATAATCTATGTATATCTCCTAGAGAGTACGACTTTCCAAGATATTCCTTTGTCGTACCAGTAGCAGCTAAAATAGCAAGGGCTTCCCGATGGCCATTCAACGTATCCGACGAGTGACCTGCCACATCTGTTTTGCAGGATTCAGTTAGCATATCCAGTAATTCATCGTCTAAATTGTTATCCATCTTACTTCAATGTACCTATAGGTGAAGGTATCTCCAACACGGTTGAAAATGGATGTCGCAAACAGAAGCATATGTGTGCGAACTTAGTCTCAAGTTCTGAAATGAACATCTTTTGTCATCTAGTGAAATGCCAGAACCGTAGTCATCGAATAGATCCTTTAATCCCGGTGCACTTGCGATGCGAAATGCCACAATGATCGCACAGTTTTCACGAAAGTTCTTGCATATACTTTTTTGCGTTTGTGACGATGCCCAAATTGAAATACCACCGTGACGTGCAGAGAAAGCTAATTCTGATATCTTATTGGTTCTTCCCTTAACGTCCTTACTTACCGCACAATCATCAAGGATAATAAGTGTATTCGTTCCTTCGAAAAAACATGCACAGTCACCAAGGGTGGCATCAATATCATTCTGAGAAGGCGCTAGGACAATGAAGCGTGGATCTCCCTTACCGAAGCCTTTATAGGTTTTATTGTTAGCATAGGTGGGACAAATCAATACGATATATTCGAACTTAAAACGAAATGGACCCCTCAACTGATCGACTATAAACTGAGTCTTTCCGCAGTTTGTGGGCCCAATTATGAGTGCATTAAAGGGAATTTGATCTGCCAATGTATCCATGTTAATGAGTACATTAAATATAAACATTTTGTAGCATCTCCTGTTCAATAGTTGCCTGTGCATCAGAAAGTACGAATATGTGCATGTTCACAGTACCTGATCCTCCAGTGCGATGAATCCTCAGGCGAATGGATGCTCCAGCATCTTGTTGGGCTAGACCATCTCCATGAACTACGCTGGTTTGCAAGGTGCGACAATCGATGAGTACGGCAAACTTGTTCTCGAAGAATTTCTTATGTGTCATGGATGTAATCGTTTCTCCGTCTTGTCGGGACGATAATCCACAAAACCAATTCTTTGCTGACTTCCATAAATCCCTTGGTAGCATCCCAAAAGAATATAGAGCGTTAGGAATGCCATTGACGTGTACCTCGACCTTGGTGATTCCTGGATTTACAAACTTCTCACTATCTCTGGTGCCTGCCACATGGGGATCCACGAATAGAAGAAGGATACCATTGAGAGATAGACGAAGTACGTTTATGCTTTCAGATACGAGTGTGTCGGTTCCTAGATTGATTGAGACGGTTTTGAAGTACTCAGCATGGTTGTACAGAAAGGCTTTACCACTGTCATAAGTACTATTGGCCTGCACCGCGAGATCAAGACTTTCGATGACTTCATATTCTAGTTCAATGTTTGATAATTTGTACGTACCTACTTTCGTACTATCGGATCCGAATATGACATCGGTGGATGGTGCAAGAGTCAAATGAAATGACATCTTATCTCGAACCGCATGTGGATAAAAGACGCCGTGGGTTGTGATAACTTCATGATCAATAGGTATCTTATATACGCTACTATATGCGGCAAGTGTCGCTTTGTCAGCCGCAATCGAGGTGTCTTTATCGCCAGCACCTGAACGAAGTTTGTTAACATTGACCGATTGAATACCCTGCTCTATGCGATTCTCTCGTTCTACGTCAGATAGGTATAGATCGCTATATGCCTGCAGTAGATCGGGTCGACTTAAATCTTCTAATCTAGTAGTTCCCATCCATACGACTCGCTTTGAGACTAGGCAACGTCCGACATTGGACACTAAACGGTTGTTGGCATGACCACCGGATAGAGTGATATTGGTACTGAGGGCTAAACTACCAGGTACTAGAAGTCTATTTTCATCTAACGTAGGAACATTAACAATTAATGTTTCCCCTGGATTGGCCGATGAAGGAGTGAAAGTTACACGATGGAACACACGACTGGCCTTGAGTGATCTACCTTCTCTAGGAACATAATCGGGATGGAGATTTGTTGATATCATGTTTGTCCCACAAACTACCACTTGAATATATAGTCAATACTAGTAATACGTTAACTGTTCAATATGGAAGTTATAGACTTTGATCCTACAACCGAAGAAGATAGCACTGATGTGAATAATCTTACTGCTGAAGAATGGGCTGAGATTAGACCTAATGATGGCGAGGCAGAAATGGATTGGTGGAATAGAGCTAAGTATAGATTCAAAAATACGACGAAAGGCATACGTGATAAGTTGTGGAAAAAACGGAGTCATTGGGGAACTAGCTCAGCTGAGTATATAGAATTGATCAATCGAGGAGATGGGGCAGAGTTAGCAGAAAGAGAAAAACAAGTCGCAAAAGCCTGGGACATAATCCGCGATAAGTTTCCAGAGGTAGACCCAAAGAAGGCTAAGTTCACTGCAAGTTTGGATGGGAATGATGTTGTGGTGCAACTAAATCGTATGAATGCCCAATCCTACCTTCTGTCTGACTTCGAAGCCAAGGGGTTTCCAAAAACGATTAAAAATAGTCTGGGACTACCTGCGGAAGAAGTGATTAGTATGAAAGAGGATACGGTCGCTAAGACGGAGAAACAAAAGACTGATGAAATAAAAAATATGGATTCATCAACTAAGGGATCACCAAAATACGAGGCCGCAAAGAATAAGGTAGTAGAACTAGAGGAGCAAGTACAGGAGCTCAATAAAGAAATTGAATCCATCAAAGATCGTATGTCGCTACGAGACCGCATAAAATCTCTCTTCAAAAAGCATGGATTTACAGTGCTTGGAGTGTTAGCTGTTGCAGGTGCCGTAATTGGTACCGTCGTTAGTATATTGACAAAAGGCTTGGCTACCGTCGCTAAGGGAGTTGGTACGGCTTTGAAGGATCTTGGAAGTAAGGTGGCTAACATGTTACCTACCGCGATAGGTGCTATTGTGAGTTACATATTCAAGATAGCAAGTCAAGTTATTCCCTTCCTTGTCAAGAATGCATGGTTACTTATCGTAGCGGTGGTCATATTCTTAGTAGAGCAGTATAAATCGTCGAAACGACGCTAACGAAATATCATCCATGAGGCTACGCCGGCGACAATACCAACGATTGCCAAATTGGTTTCGTGACTCGTCGGCGACACATTCTTGTGTGGCTTAGTAGCTCCTCCAACTGTGGCAGGTTTATGTTTCTTTGATGTTGAGCCTTCCATGTGGTCTGGTGGTGGTGGTTTTTCGTCAAGATTGATGTCCTCATTTATTCCTAAATTGATGCCAGGTTTATTTGCCATTCGTAGCCTGTTCGTATATTTAACACCCTTTAAAATAATAATATAGCTGGATATAAACAAACAATCCTTTGCAACTGCTAGATCGAGTCGAGAACTAACGTCCTTAGTGGCTTCTAGATATTGCGCTAGGGTGTTGTCATCCGATTCCCCGATTGCATCTTCCAACTTTATATCGAAGTTATGTTGGGCCGCCGCGGATGATGAACCTACGATTGGAGAACTGGTTGAAGCCTGGGATGCCAAGACGCAAAACAAATATACCATTATTGACGTATTAATTCGAACCATACCGGCCTTTGTCAATCCTTTTCCCTTCTGTGGAACGAACCAATTGTAGTGCTTCTCGTTCATATCATTTCGATGTGAGGCAAAATTGATTTTATGGGCTCCGAACTCTCTCCTGATCTTATCATATTTAACGTAATTCCATGGAACATTGTTAAACTTATTAAAGACGTTTTCTCTGGGGAGAGGTACTCCTAATTCAAATAGTATTCGCCTTATCGTATAGTATACGTGAAAGCGGTAAAAGCTCCGAACATTATCAATGATTGGTGCGTCGTCTGAAAGATGGTCATCGAATGACACCCCACATCCTGACGTTGCGCACCAAACGGCAAAGCAGAATTGTTGCTGCCAAAGTTTCATTGGTTCAGCATCGCCCCACTTTTTCGTTTTTGCCATTCTCGTGTTAACACTAAGATATGTCGTGGCTCATACGTAAATAGCTGATCCTTCGCTACGTAGATCTTTAAAGTTTGTACGAGGGGGTATATGTCCTTAGCAACGTGTGCCCATGGAACGGCTGGAACTAGATACTTAGCATTGGTTCTTCTGAAGGGAAGTGGAAAACCCACAACTATCACATGTTTTTGCGTTATCCCTCGTAACGCTTCGTTTAGATGATTTCGTACATCTACTGGTATGAGACCACCCATATCCCAATGTTGTCCACCATCATAAAACATGATTCTAGTATCGTATCGCGATATAGTCACCCCAATCACCTTTGAAATGAACTTTATGAGACATAGTATTGGCTAGTTTCTTATCCTTGACGTGGAACTTCTTCAATCAATCCGTTCGACTCATGCTCTCGACTCATCTGTTTGATATTAATACGTATTAAAGTTACAACATACGTTAATATTGTGAAGTAAAGAATATATGTTAGTATCATAGTATCGAAGTAAGAACTTCTGGCTTTAATATGGTAATCTTAAATGTTACCACTACCTCGGCCGACCATACGGTCTATTTTCAAGAACCTATTTACATCCACGATATTTCTCTAATTGAGATCACTTTTGAGAACAGTTGGTGGAACCTAATAGAGAATGCGACTTTCTGGTGGGATACCCCAGGTGAGATTAGGTTCCCACACACTATCAATAAGGGGAATCATGATATAACAAGCATCAAACAAGCTTTAAAACCAGCAATCGATGCCGGCATTGTCAAATTCGAGCCGAATAAGGCTTTAACTCTAAAGGTTATTAACCCACTACATTTCAGTAAAAATCTTTGCGTGTTGTTGGGTGTTAAAGGAGATGATTATGGACTAGGTTCTATGTTGATCAAAGCTAAAAGTCACGAACTGACATTTAATATTGGCGTCACCACAGTGTATATCCATTGCGATGTGGTTGATTCTAGCTTCTCAATTCTTAATGGAAAGCAATCAAACGTACTGGCTAGCTTAGAGATCAAAGGCGATAGGCTTGCAAAACAATACTTACTCTATAACAAATCCCCAAGCCCTGCGAGCCCTAGGGACAAGACGAAACAGCCTTCGCCTGACGATTAGAGACGAAAAAGGAAATGTCGTAGACTTCCGTGGTCGACCTATTCGCTACGTATTGAAGATTGAGTAAATCATACGTATAGCAAGCTACGATGGCAAGCGATTCAATTCAATTACTTCCAACTGCACCGATCTATCCCAATCTACTTTCATCCGAAACCGAGAACTTTCGACTTCAGAAAGTCTGCGATACGCTTGCCGAACTCGAACAACAGGTAAAGCATTACGAAGTCGTTCGTAAAAAATATTCCCGAGCTCATAGTATCGTTCACGGGATTGCTGTGGCCTTATCTGCTTCAGCGTTAGGTATATCATTTACGGAAATCGGGATACCTGTGGGTATTTCCTTAGGAGGAATTGGATTCCTTTGTGCTGTCATTTCGGCATCGATGGCTATTGCTAGTAAGAAACTTGGCATTCGCGTCTCGAAGCATGAAACGACTGTTATGTTGGCAAAGGCTAAGGCCAATTCCGTGGAAGTCAAAGTCTCAAAAGCTCTAACCGATGGTAACATTTCAGAAGCCGAGTTTGGAAGTGTTATTAGTGAGAAATTGAAATACGAGACGCTTAAGCTAGAAATACGGCAAAAAAACAGGCAAGAAGGCGGATTAAAAAACGTAGAAGAACTTAGCTCAGAGATCCGAAAGGAGATGAGAGCAAAACTTGGCAGCCTAGTGGGATAAGAATCGATATATCCTACCATAAAAACGAGCGTGGATTTTATTTGAACTTCGCTAAGAGCAAAATCGTATAAATTAATTCCTACGTCTGGTTCGTATGTAAATTTCTGTCGGCAGGTGCTTAAAACATAAATAGGATATTTTACCACCAAATATTTCGTCTAGCACATATAGCCCCACGGTTCTGCGCTGGGCTGGAAGGAAAATTGGAGGCCCTTTCAGTTCAGAGTTCGAATCCGTCGGGACTATATGTGGTAGATCGGTTTGTGGGGGGTAAAAAGCCTCCAGCCCCTCACAAATCGTAGCGCGTCTGTCGGTGTGGCAGAAGTACAATAATTGCAATAGAAATAATGTCAATACTGGGTCGGATGCTTGGGTGAAGCTTACGAGATCTCGAAAAGAGTTCCTACGGGTGCCGGTTGTGCCTCAACCAGTTAGGACAGGATCCAAATAACAGTAGAATGAATACAGTAGAATGAATACAGTAGAACGGAAGGAAAAGGTGAAAGGTTCCTAGAGAGGTTCTGGTGACACCAGTTTTGGTATTTGGCTTTTTTCTTTATCAAATTTGTTTCTTCTTATGGTCTTAAACTAAATTCTTAAATGGGTACATATTGGCGGATGTCATTCTCACGAATTAGCCGTTTTGGCCAACTTATTATCCCATTTTAAAGCAATTAGAGAAAGGCTAGTATAAGATATATGTCACATGATGACTGAGATAATAACTTGTAGTTGGTTGATGCGTGGAAAGGACACGAAATGCATAAGGAAGTGTTCTAAGATATCAGAGTATTGTGCTCAACATAACTTCCAGATACTAAGAGGGGGTGCCTTATTCGTTCCATGTTCTAAGTGTGGTCGTGGTTGTCGTACTAGTTACGGACTTTGTACGAAGTGTGGTGAGCCAGAGCGCCGTAAAATTCGCGATAAGAAATACCGTGACGTAATATGCAAAACCAAGGATTGCTTTTCAAATGTATTAGCGGAATTGAAGGACCATAATGTGGAATTGAAGGACCACAGGATTCCTAGATAATTAGAAATCGCGACATGAAAAAAAAAAAAAAAAGGATGAAGAGAGGTGTTATGCCAGTTTCTCTTCATTTTTTTTGTCTAAATTACAACATCTATGGACAATAAGTTGGGCTAATGGGTATCGAAATACGATAATGTTGACAACGAATATAATAACTATAGCAGCAGTGGTAGTGGATGGTACTGGTGATGTCTGAGTGTTGTCATATGTTGGTTTTCTTGTGTCACATGTTGGTTATCGTTGTGTCACATGTTGATTTTCTTGTGTCTTGTCTAAATGAAATCGTTGGATACAACGAATCGACACCCAAAGAAGTGCATCCACTGCCACTGCTGCTATATTATATAGTTACCGTGATGTCCTTGTTTTATCGATTACAAATTATTATAATCATAATATTCATGATGTATTACTTACTGTGCCAAGACACGTCGGTGTATCCACCAAACACATAGCTTCCTACACGTATTATGGTTACTGAGGGACCCTTGCCATCGCAAAGGTAGTGAAATGTGCAGGAAGCCCAACCGTTTGTCTGCGCCCGCCAGCATCTTCTCCACCGGCTTGAATTTGAACTCTGAAGGACAGGAGCCAAGTAACTGGACAGTTTTAGTAGATATGTTATGTTTCCATGGGAACTAAGAATTGATGACTGACCAAGTCCTCCTGGATATGGAAAGTAAAAAATATATATAACTAAGATTTACTGTAACTGTAATTAAAACTACAATGTGATTACATATACAATAGAATCCCCGTTAATTCGAACTCCTAGCCGGAAATAGTCTAGTAGTTATCGAATGTGCCATCCTACTAGCTGTCATTCATTACTACTTCTGAAAAGAAGTAAAGTGTATTCTCTGTAATATTTAGAGAAAAGTGGATGTATTAAGTTGCTGATATTATCGAACAATTATCTACCGTTACTGGTCATCAAATTATGCGGCCTTCTAGTTAACCGGGATTGATCAGCGGTAATCCAAAATCATGTTCGAGTTTGTCAAAATTCTGCGAATTTAAGTTTTAGCTGGGGTTAAATTACAGCTACAGCTATAGGTGAAGCATATTCATGAGAAACTGCCTTTAGGTCGGGTTATCCGGTGTTCGAAGTAACAGATATATACCGTATTAATATGCAGTTCTTAGTGCAGCAGTACTTCGACTGCAAGACCATTTTATCTCAATGCTTATTCAGAACATTAAAATGTGTTTATTACTTTTTGTTTTTGTTATGGTCGTTTATCATTACTTCGTGGTGATAAACATACTTCGTGGTGATAAACATTTCAATTGTTATGCTCATGTCCAACCATGATTTAAAAAGGCCGCTTTGTGTTAGGAACCAATGGATCTCTGGTTGACACAGTAATGACAATGGATGACGTGCAGTAAGTCTCGCAATATAAGCTTTTTATCTTATATAAAAAAGCATGATAGCTGTGCTACAAACACGCCATGTTGGCAAGCTGGAACAGGTTAATTTACTTACGGTGGCATTGAATGCACGTCGTTCCATTGCCACAGTAATCTCTATTGCATGTACAATTATACGATCCCACTGTGTTGTTACATAAGGCGTTCGAGTTACATTGGTTGGATCCATCTGTGCACTCGTTGATATCTAAAAAGAGGTAAGACATTTTCAAATAGATTTCTTCATAGAATAGAACAACCGCTACGTTAGCAAATGCTTGTAAAAAGAAGTGATATCTATATTATTCTAATAATGCATTGGCCATATCTGTTTTTTTTGCGTAAAATTGTGTTATGCAATTCAGTCTACTTACACGAGCTCTTAATTAGTTTTCGATATGCAAGGCTTACTGTCTTATGGACCAATTAGATTTCACCTTAATATCCTGGCAATTGACGCAAATGAATGTTACATTTAAGGGTGTGTTCCTTTGGGAGGAATCCAAATCCGGATTTCTGATCCAAGATCACTCCGATCATGAGTCCAAAGGAACGGCAATTTGTGAGAAAGGATCAGTTACCACATTAACGCCATAGATAGTCGATTTCAATATGGCGCAAAGCAATTCAATTTTATTCTCTTGGGACTAAAGATGGTCGCTGCGTGAGAGAAAAGTTGTACATGCTCATGTATTGCTCTTGATTTGATCCATTTGTCGACTTTCATCTTCACCTAGCCGAAGGAAAATATATGAGTTAGGGAAATGAGTAGTATAAATTGAGATAATCGAGGAGAAAAGAGAGTACAAATTCGCCTGCTCTATTAAACGAAGTGTTTCTTCATCAAAGCGTACGCCACTTGTTAAATATTTTCAGTGAAAGGGAAAGCACAAAATCAAAGTCCTACCGGCTGCTGTCCCAGTAATCATCATCGTTCTAATCCTTTGTGAAGAAAATAGGAAAGAATACAGAAATCTCACCTGCTCTTCGTACTGCCACAGCGCGACAAACTGGTACGGACCGCTGGACACAATGATATTTTTCGGATCTGTTCCCAAAGGAACGCAAAGGATTACGAATCCATTATCCCGATTTGGATTTAACGCATTCATGATCCGATGAATCCTTTCTCGTTTTGGATTCACCGGATCACAAATCCGTTTTCGGATTCGGCCAAAGGAACACAAAATCCGTTTTCGGATTCATAATCCGGATTTAGATTCGCCCAAAGGAACACACCCTAAAATAAATCCAGACAATGCGTCTGGCCTAGCACTGGCTAATCACAGGAGACTGATCCCACAGTTCATACAAGAAAATCTGTAAATTTCATGTTTCACGTTTTTCATTTCATGTATCTCGTATGTTTAGCTCAATGAATTTCAAACGAAAACTATAGACAAACAGCAGAAACGGAGTGATTCAAGTTTTGAATTCTCGTAATTGATTGTTCGTATACATTTGAACAACTAGTTCGCGTTGGTTGCATTGCGCGTCAATTCAACAACGTCTAAAACTGGCTCTCACTGTTTGGGCAGTAAAATCAACAAATATCTGACGTCAGTGCTGGTATACTGGAATTTCATCGTTTGGTGACACCACAATGTTTATACTTCTCTCTCTCTCTCTCTCTATTTAACAATTATTACTTCAGTCTCAGTGACTATTGGTGAATATTTACCGAGACGAAGTCGAAGTAAATATTCACCAATAGTCACTGAGACTGAAGTGAATAATTGTTTTAATATAATTTCATCAGTGAATATCGAGAAATTAAAACTAGACAATATAATAGTCTGACAATATAATAGTCTGACTTCCGACCCTTTTGTAAGTTGTACAAGCATAAGAGCGTGACAAGATAGATTTGTCACAAACATTTCCATAATCACGTGACGCTAACTCGACACGAGACTTGCAGTGACTACAAGAATGGATTTTCTAAAGATAGAAAACCGAAAAAACAGTCCAAATGCACACTAGAATTCAAGTTGAAGCAGCAATATTTACTTTTAAGACCTCGTATCGTGTTACAAAGAGAGAAAAAGCAGTGAAAATGAGTGGAATTGGCCAAAACTGAAAATCTGCCACGGGGGGGGGGGGGAATTTATCGAAATGAACCGCTTTCATAGATGTACGTTCACTTCAAATGACGAATTTGCTGGAAACTACGGCGGGCACAAAGAACGTCAAAAACGGCATCAATAAACGTGACCAAATAATTGAAATTAGCACCATTTCTTTACTTATAGTTTAAATTTGAAGAAATGTTGGTGACTTGGTAACAAAATATTTTAGGTGGTTCATGTTTGTATGATGACGTCGTTGTGACGTCATAAGCGATGCCTCCTTTTTTGGTGAAATCCCCCTTTAATAAACATTACAAACAGACTACTCCATCAAAAGGCCTTCATTACACACATTCATTTGGTGAAAATTTGAACATTCTACGACGATTACAGCCAAAGTTATAGAGGAATGACTGTTGCTATGACGTCACATTTAGTGACGTCAGGAGTCGTACCTAATTAAGGCTGTCTATTGTTAAAAAATCAAGAAAAGAAAACAATGTGACTTTTGTTTGCCAGACTAGTACATTTCATCATTAAAACTCGAAAATCACTCAAAGGCTTTTTTCTTAGGGCATGTATAAAATAATATGACGTCATAATGACGTTGTCGAAAATATGACTTCCATTTTAAAATGTAATGTACTGAATGCAAGGACCAATTCGGACGAAGTGCAGGAACCGGATCACCTTGGATGGGATCTAATCAGCAAAAATATACGAATATCAAGACAAAATGAAAGGCTGATTGTACGGTACTGGGAATATATATAATTATTACCGATATTTCGGTTGGCACGGCCAACCTTCCTCAGGGTACACAAGTATATGGCAAGAAACCGTTAGTTACAAATTTTGAAAACATGAATGTGAGACTAGGAGATAAATTAAAATTACAAGTGATGAGTGGTCGTGATAGAGAACTAAGCTAAATACAATTCCATAATAGAGACTAAGTGGTATAAAATTACATTTCTTCTTTTCTGTTCATGCCTTTAGGTTCTAATGTTTGTCCTTTATCAATAAGAAATGCCTCGCGAGCCTTGCGTACGCCATCTCTATTAGAGTGGATGAGTTCTAAGGGAATTAATTGCATGTCATTAGGGCAATGGTTGTTAGTAAGAAAATGATCCGAGACAGCAGTAGCTTTAGATTTGTTAGTAGGTTTGTCAACAGGGCGACGGTGTTCATTAAAACGATCTTTAAGGCGACGCTTAGTTTCTCATATGCATTGAGCATTACAGCGTTTACAATGAACCATGTATATGAGATTTTTAGAATTACAGTCAATGTGATGTTTGATGGGCCTGATCTCGCCAGTCGAATGAAATGTATAATTAGTTTGGCCGTGATTAATGTAATTACAAGTTAGACAATTATTACCACAGCGAAATGAGCCATGGGGGTCGTTAAGAGGATCAAGTGTATCAGTGTGGAGTTTGGATTTGACTAAAACGTCGTGTAAGTTTTTACTGCGTCGAAAGGCTGCAAACGGTGGAGTTTGGAATACGTTTATGCATCGGTTAGATGAAGAAAGAATGTTAACGTGTTTACGGATGATGGATGATACGGATGGTAAAGCAGGGTTATATGTTATTACAAGAGGGACTTGGTTAGACTGTTTGTTAGCTTGTTTGGGTGTAAGTGCTTCTGTCCGTGAGATGGTATGAACGCGACGTATTTCTTTGTCTAAAAAGGAGCGGTTATATCCACGTTTGTTGAGGTAGGATTTAAGTTCGTTGGTGCGAGAGGTAAAGGTTTTGTCGGAAGAGCAGATACGGCGTAATCTGAGAGCAAGACTGAAAGGAATAGCGCGTTTGGTGTGTTGTGGGTGAGAAGACGAACGTAGTAAGTATTGGTGTTTGTCGGTGGGCTTGGTATAAAGATCTGTTTCAATGTTACCGTCATTTATAGAAACTGTAACGTCTAAGAAAGGTACTGATGTGAATGAGTGAAATGAAGTGAATTTGATAGTAGGATGAAATTGATTAAGGTAAGAAATAAATGTGAGTAGTTCGTTTTCTGTGTGAGTCCAAATCATGAAAATGTCGTCGATATAACGCCACAAGGTATGTGGCTGGTGCGGTGCTTGAGTGAGTGCGTCAGTCTCAAATTTGGCTAGGAACAAGTTGGCATATGAGGGTGCCATTCTTGTACCCATAGCAGTACCATGTTGTTGTATGTAGTGTTCGTTGTTAAATTCGAAGTTGTTCATGGTTAAAATCATTCTAATAAGATCACAAAGAGTTTCTGTCCGTACAGTAGATGTTGTGCGAGTGTTCAGAAAATGACGACAAGACTCAATGCCTTCGTTGTGAGGTATGTTGGTATATAAAGAAGAAACGTCCAGCGTGACAAGAAGAGCGTGACTGGGGAGTTTGCCAAGTTGTTGTAATTTATTAAGAAAGTGAGAAGTGTCCTTAATGAAAGATAGAGTGTTAGTAACCAAAGGTTTAAGATGAAAGTCAACAAATTGTGAAATACGTTCAGTGGGATGGTTGTTACTAGTAACGATGGGGCGTCCAGGATTACCAGGTTTGTGAATTTTAGGTAAGATGTAGAAACGTCCCGCTTTGATATCGCTGTGTATGAGAAAGCGCTTAGTGTCTTTGTCGATGATTTCGTCCTCGTGCATACGTCTAACGTAAAACTGTATGCGTTTTTGAATGTCATTAGTGATGTCTGTGTCGAGTTTTTTGTAAAACTTGGTGTCGTTTAATTGTCTCAGGCATTCGTTGATGTACCAGTCGCGGTTCATAACAACGGTACCTGATCCTTTGTCAGCCGGTTTGATGATAATGTCATTACGTCGGTGAAGTCGATGAGAGGCTTGTCGTTCGTGTGAAGGCAGATTGTCACGGATGCGGTTAGGTTTAATGGATAGAATGTCCTGTTCGACGGCGTTAACAAAAGCGTCTAAAGCTGAGTCTCTGTTAGGTGGCGGAGTCCAAGTGCCTTTAATGCGAAAGGGATTACGGTTAATTTGAGAAGGGTAATCGTGAAAGAATTCTAACAGTCGCATGCGTCGAGAGAATTCGTTAATGTCTGCTTTAACTTCAGCCCAGTCAATGTGACGAGGTGTGGGACAGAAGGAAAGGCCGCGAGCGAGGAGTTGCGTTTCATTGGAAGTAAGAGGAGTGTTACTTAAGTTAATAACAGCATTAGTATCAAGACGAATGTTAGAATTATTTTTTCTCCAGTAGCGATTAGCGTTTTGTTGTCTTTTACGTCTATGACGTTTGGTGGAATTAACGCTAGTATTTCGATTAGGAGAAATGTTGGTCACGTTAGTGGGAGTGCTATTATTAGGAGTGGACGAAGAGCGTGACCTGTTATTAATGCATTGTTGATAAGGTTGATTGCTAGTGTTAGAATGTGTACGCAAAGAAAAACGGAAGGCATTCTTACCGATAAAGGACCTTTTAGTCTGGCGTCTGGCTAGAAGTATATAATCCATTTCGTATAAAGTGTTCTGAAGAAAGGCAGTGATATCGGAGAAAACATTAGGAGAGCAAGATAAATGTAGTTGTTCTATGGTGTTCTTAAGTTCAATGTTTATTTTCTTGATGTTGGTATATGATTCACGAATGAGTAGCTGGATAAGTTTATAACAAGTGTTCGATAGGGCAGCATGCCAACGTATGTAGAAGTCTTGACTGTCGGAGTGTATAGTGGGTGTGCATTTTGGGAGTAGTCCTTTGGGAAGAATCTTGTTGCGCGAGAAGTAGCGGTAGTTAGAAAGGTGGTGTTTAGTGCGGGAAAGTTTCTCTTGGAGGCGTTTGGCTGTGTTAAATAATTTTCGTTGACTGCTGGTGAGTTTTTTAATGATGTGTAAGGCTGTGGGTCCGGGATTAGGATGAACGTCCATACTTCGAGGAATCAGGAAGAGTGAAGAAGTGATATGCTTGTAATTGATGAGCTCTCGAAGGTTTGTTGTTGGTGAAGTAGTTGAGATGATTGAAGTAAAAGTTCTAGGTTGCAATGATGTATTGTGCTCGGCTGTGATGGAAATAACTTGAGTTGATGGCAAAGATATTAAGACTAATACTGTTCCAAACGTTATAAGCACGATGAATACGGTGAATGCGAACGTGAATGGTAGATGCGGGTGTTCTTTTAAATTTGAAGCAAACTTTCTTGTAGTTCTTGACTTGTGTTTTGACGAATGGTTAGATGGTATGAAGAGTCCGACACGGCTTCTCCATGTATTAACGTCTATTCCCATGTTTCTGCACTTCGGATCAAATGCAGATGCAATTAAAGATCGATGGTCGTAAAATATCAAAATGTAATGTACTGAATGCAAGGACCAATTCGGACGAATTATGGACAAAAAAAATCTAAATTCTAAAAACATACGATTTTAGCCACTAACGTATTTTATGGCTGGACAAAATGTCATGCAACAGTATTTAAAACTCTGAAAGATGAATGAAGCGATATTTTCATAAATGCTTCTGTGTTGTTTATTTCCCGCCATATTTTGGCGGGAAAATTAGCAAAATTCGAACTTTCGTGACTTTTGATTTCCTTAACCAATCGAGATCGGGTTTTCGTTTCCTTCATTCTCATCACGAGGAGATTTTAACAATATATGACATTCCGTTTTTAGAGGTAATGAACAGTTATAAGAAACGTATTACAAATGGGCAAATGACGTCATTGTGACGTCATAATAGTACTAACATAGCTTAAATTATCAAGTTATATTCCTTTTACGATTCTACACCAACCTACCAAAATTCAATCGTCGGCGTTGAAAACTTTTTAAAATATATAACTCATGCCGTTTTTATGGTCGTTTGTGCCCACCATGTATACGAACTAGTTTTGTGGATTATAGCCATCATAGAATCAAATTAAGGCAATGGTAAATCAAGAGACAAATGATTTCAGTATGAGATAAAGCTTGAAACACACACGGAGAACGGCGAGAGAAGAGCATAACACTAACAGCAACCGGCTCACTGAATGAAACTAGAATTTGTTGTTTTTCTATCAAGAACCACGAGGAAAATAACTCAAGTAAGTACACTCTTTTTGAGTCGAACCGCTCCCAATTTTTTGTAGGACAAGGTCTCGTCTTATTTATTGATCTAAGTAGACGTTATTTCCTTGTGAAAGTTTGTAATTCATGAAGACATGAGGACCGAACAAACTCAACCCGAAACTCGTTTATGAAGGCTTGTGGATTAAATAAATTGGTTCAAGTTTAGCCATACTTATTTAGTTGCTTCTTTGGTGGGTTTTGGAAAAGCTTTTTCTTTCATATTATTTATTTCTTCGTGATAGACATCGGTAAATATGCGAGCGGCCATTTTGGTAAATGCTTTGTACGTTATATTCACCTCCAGGCGCTCTGCAGGTGAATATAGCGACATATGACGTAATTCTCGACCAACCAGAACACTGCATGGAATCTCTATATTCACTAATGAAATTATACTACATATATATATATATATGTAATGTATTTTACAAAAGAAAGAACTGGCAACTTCTCACAGGTCCAAAAAAGGTTTTAATCGTTTCGACCTTCGGAAAAAGAAAAATTGACCAATTTTAATTAACATGTGACATCATCCATCCTGCACGCCCACATTCTTAGGACCACATTTATGAGTTGGTAGTATATATTTGAAAATGGTAAACTTGCTAAAAAAAATATTTATTATTGTAGTTTATTTTAACTTCCACTATAATGTCTTTTCTGAACTTTTTCACGCATGGCATAAACTACTTAAAAATTGATCACTACGAAACGAGTCAAAAAATATATAAACCAACACTTTTTGTTTAATTCGCTGTCGAATTTAACGACATTTTCGTATGTTAATAATGTTAAAATGAAATAAAGTTTTCAGGATCAAACACGTTCATATATTGACGTTATTGTGACGTCATAACGAACGACTCCTTTTGAGATCAAATTCTTCGTTTATCTATACGTTTGAAATAAAGCATGTTATCACAACAACATAAATATGTGTTTTTGATTGCCGCAATTTTAAAATCTCTACGATAAATATATGCTGAGTTATTAAGAACTGAATATTCCTGTGACGTCTCATTTTCTGACGTCATGGATCTGACATTAGTTATTCTTTCTAAATTGAAGAAACATAAAAAGACCATATTGCGGCTATCTAACGTACAATAAGTACATTTCCTCTTTAAAACCCGAAAAATACTCGAATAGTTATTTTTAAAAGACGTTTTCAAAAAGATATGACGTCATAATGACGTATCCTCTTTTTGACTGTGAAAAAGTGAAAAATTTGTTTTTTTTTTAATTTAAAAAAACCTACTGTTGTGGGTACCGATTTACTATTTTGATTGCTTGATTGTCGTAAACAAATATGTTAAACTCTAAAAGATGAATGAAGAAGTTATTTTGTAAATGGCTAAATATTGGCGGGAAAATTACCAAAATTCTAAATTTAATAACTTTTCTCCCTATTAACCAATCGAACTCGGGTTTTCGGTTTCTTTGTTGACAACATGATGGCAAATCGAAAATACATAATTTACTGATGTTAAAGGTAATCGAAAACATCGAGAAACCTATTATAAATGGATACATGACGTAACTGTGACGTCATCAAGATGTCTACGGTAGTTCAAATTATCGGATTAGTCATCGGTTTTCATCCTCCCACAAAAAATCGATATTGTACGTTGGAAACTTTTGAAAATAGAGCAAATTGATCGATTTTAGGGTCATTTGTGCCAAGCGTGTTTTTATATCCAAAAATGATTGAGACTGACAATCGAGTTAGTAGTCCTGCTGGTCTTTTATGTATATGTCTCTCATCCAAAGGTATAATGATGCCTAAATATTTAGATTTGCAAACTGTCGATATATAGACTGAAAAGAAAAAATAGACACGAACATCAACAAAATCTAACAGGAGCCGCGTGCAACCCAAGGACAAATGGTGGATGGCTATTAGCCAATCAGAGCGGGTGATTAATACTGGTCATGTTATATAGTTACTTCTTACCTGAACATATCGTTCCGTTAACAGAAAACCCTGACTTGCACTGACACGTGAACGACCCAGGCGTGTTACTACAGACAGCGTTTGTGTGACAGGTGTGAGATCCTTCGCAACATTCATTAAAGTCTGCAAAAAAATGACAAATACATACATTGTTAAATGTACGATAAAAACGATATTTATCCAGAAATACCAACAGTCGACAAACAAATATATTGTCCGAGTTCGATATTAATTAATATTATTTTGTTTTATATTGTAATTAGCAATAGTTCGTCTTTTTTCATTTGTTTAATCTAAAACATTCCGTTTACTTGCTTCAATAATTAATCGCTTTTAAAACGTTGTATTGTAATTATTTTGTAACTTGCATATAGTGTAATTTACTCCACAAACTCGAGTCGCACATAGGAAAAGAGGCGCACAGCTCAATACAACGACAGTACGTTGAATAATTGTTTTATTAAACACACGCATAATTAATAATTATTTGTTTTGGATTTTCTCAATATGTTATTACAAGGAAATATTTTCAGCTGTTTTTATCGTGTATTGGAATGCTGCTTTCTTCGCACAATTCAGTGAATCGGTTAGCCATATTTTTGTTTTGGCGATACCCGTTATGTTCAGTACATCAAGATTTGGGATGATAGCCCAGTATTAGGGACCTAAACTGCCTAAAGAGAGAGCTCGGTAAGTCATATTCAGTGAACACGTGTATAATATGTGTTAGTTTTATATGCTTCTTTGTCATCGACTTCGCAGGCTCCCAAATGCACAGCAACTAATTGGATTACAGTTACCATTTGCAGTTTACTCAATCCTTCATGCCACAGTATCTGAGCATGTAAATCCATTTCCACTGTAGCCACTGTTGCACCTGCATGAGTAAGAACCTGCGTTGTTGATACACATAGTTTTACGATAAAAACGATCACAACCGGTTCAGCATTTGTCAGTTTCTTGAAAACAAATTCATAATAGCACATGGTTCCATCAATTGGTTGATCCATTAATTTATAAATTCTACAGAAAAGGGAAACAGGGCTTGCATATAACAACAATACCATCTCGATTTTTTCCTCTGTTTTTCTTTTCGTTTACTTACTTCCTAGATGCACAAGTATTAATGTACATTAGGCGTGATTACACTACCCTTTTCCCGTGACAAACAGCCCTAGCAGTAAACATTATTTGACACGTGTGACGGTAATTTCCCTAGCTAACTTTCCCTTGGGGAATTTCCATGGATACATCAAAAAGAACAAAAGAATAGCCCATGACATTTCTTGAGCTCCTGGCCACGGTTTACGGGATCCCTATGGTGTACAGGATTAAACAATCCCGAGGCTACGTTTGACAGGTACACGACATCGCATGCTGTAGTGTGTTAGTGAGACACACGCGGTGTTCATCGAAGTGCTTCCTTCGCTCCAGTCAGTCACGAACTCTCAACATGCATGGTAGGCTTAACTCTAATTTTTTCGAAAAGTTGGCTACATTTATTTCCGGAAATTCTAAATTGCACAATATTCTCTAAACGTTTAGCTAAGCCTACATCATGGTGAGTATTTTTAACATTTGCGTCTAACTCAGGAGAGTTGCATAAATGTGCAGCAATTAACAAGAAACATTATGCTTCCTTTCGCTGGTATTGAAGCAACAAGACAACTGAAATTAAGTGTGCATGTAACCGAAAACCATTGGTAAATTAAAACCCAAGATGAATTCAACAAGGCAAAATTACAACGGGAAATCACAGATACCATGGTATATCTATTTTCAGTGCGTTGCCAGAGTTCAGTTAGTGCATTCGTAAACGTCTGTAGGCAGAAAACAAAAGAAGAGTTGTGTCAAAGCAGTAGACCGCTTTACCGAGAAAGCCGCCATGTTGAAATCTAATGTGGGATATTCAGAGGGGCAAAACATCGCGGTAGAACACAACGTTTCCTGGCAGCTATTCATTAGCTTTCATTATTTTTGCCCCTTGACATGTCATACAAACCACTGTATCAAAAAAGATGACTGCTTGTACTTTTACCCACAATCCTTTACATGCGAACACTTTAGATCCGTTATAAAATCGCAGTAAAGAGGTTTTAAATTTTAAAAACAAGCAAGTACAAATGATGTTGCCAATCCACTGTTATAACCCACTTTGACGATGTTGTGAGCGCAACTAGAAACCTGAATAACAAGAGACTGGCGGGCCACATCTATTGTTCTCTGATGCGTGCACAACATCGCCAGAGTGGGCTATTGAAGATAATAGATGATTTCTACGTATTATTTTGATCGTGTTAGGTTCGCAAGGGATTGTGGTAAATGTACAGCCACCATCCTTTTCGGTACAGTGGACTGGGTACAAATTTATGTTAAACATGGTGGCGTAAAAGGCAACGAGGTATATTCTTTTACATCTTTCAATTGTTAGTGATATAAACAAGAAAGGAAAGCTTGATTCGCAACAATATTTATACTTTCGCAATCTTTAAATTGTCAATGAAATGAAAAAAATCGATCCCGATTTTATTTTATTTTATTAAATTCTAGGTTTCTCTTAGTCATTTTGTGCAATTAAATATCAATGTGGAGAGCACGAACACATTTTTTTTTCGTATCGAAGTCAGGCGGAATTGCCAAAATCAGGCGACAATTGTCAGAGCTTTTAGCTTTAGCATGATATTTGTTTACCTGTACATGTTTCTCCAATCCAAGCAAACCCTGACTTGCATCGACATATATATGATCCACGAGTGTTTGTACACACAGCGTTAGTGTGACATAGTAACGTTCCATTAGTACATTCATCAAAGTCTGAAACAAAAATTGTGTCATCACTGAATTTATCTTAAAAGAAGTAATAAAGTATTGAACTTCTAGCAGTGAACAATAGGTAATCAGTTAGTAACTCCAATGTTCCTTGTTATTTTCTAAATATATTTAGTTCCGGACTCTTAAGACAGTTTCTTGCATCTTAATGCATTATATTAGTTGTTTTAGTATGGTTATGTAACATCGAACATTAAAGTGCCCCTTCGATCAAATTTTGACATATCATTTTTTTCTCATATTCGTAAAGTAGAGTGGCTATATTATTACCAGTTCAAACCGTTTTTCGATACGACGACGGGAAGTCTTATTTTTTTAACTCCGAATCTTGAATTTTACATCCGCCATTACTCGAACCCGTTCCTGTGGGCGAGGAATGCCTGGTCATTTTTTAGCGTACGTGACGTCATACACTTAAGGTTATCGTATACCTTCAGGGTACTGTTCCGGATAAAATTAAGTAGCGTCTCGAATATTCGTCGTATTTAGATAAATTATACCTCATTTAAAGCCTATAAAAGTGGCTACAACGATATACCTAAGGTTTGTAATTTTGATAAAAGTGCGATTTTTAAATAAACTTCTTTTCCGAACAAGCGAGTTGGTTTCCAAGAGCTCCAACTCCACGGCAATTTAATGAATTTAAGATCTGTTTGCTTTTCTGGACTCCCACAGACCTTGTTTACGAAACTGTGTCGGCGATTGCGGAAATTCGAAGACGTTCTGAAGATATTTTGGTCTTCGTGAAATTGCTAACGCGAATCCAAGTATAGATGCGGGAATCGCTCTCAGCGCCTCTCTTTTAAAAATTAAAAAAATCGGCGACACGGGTTTTTTAGCTGATATAAACTGCGAACAATCTGTGAAAATTTGAAGTAATTCGCACAAATTCGCGTCGAGTTGGAGCTTTTTTCAAACTATGTTTAGAACGAAAATAGAAGTCAAGAAAACGCTCTGAAATTAGCCGGCCGGCGAGACTGATTCTTTCAACCAGTGACTGGGAAATGTCACAGTCAAAACTTCCCACAACACGTGTGGCTACTTTTCCCATACAAACCTTCACGCGAACTAACATATGTAGTAAGAAAGTGTACCATTTTCCCGCTTTAAAAAGCAAACAAAACTTTTGAATAGAGTTTGTGCATTGTACAGGACTGTAGCAATTTAACGAACCACAAAGCTGGCATTTCGCTACATGAATAATTAAAGCCTTTAGTTGAGTACCAATTACGGAAAACGGTTTGTAATTCTCTTCAAGCCTCATGGATGGTTTGTGTACGTTTTGAGGACAGAAGCTTCTCCATAATTGTTTGTATCACATGGAATAGCCGGTAAGACCGTACTAGTATAGATTGACCGAAAAATAAGCGGCTACGTTTAATTTGCTGAGAACATAGTTTATCATAAATAACTCATATTGCTGTTTCCTATAAACAGATAAACCTATCGATGTAGTATGCCTTTTAATTTACTGCTAATTTTATTTTCAAGACGATAAACCACAGAAGAAACCACCAATATTATTTCATGAAGTACCTTGTTTCAGTTGTTTGTGTGTCAAACAGAAACGGGGGGCGCGAAGTTTGGTTCTGTGATAGCCACTGTAAAAGCTGCAGATCAGTCAGTTTCAATACATAGTTTTAGTCTCTAGTAAATTCTTATCATTCACGATTTCATATTAGACAAGAGAGCGATTTAATTTTATAGCAATTACATTGTATTTTAGAATGTAGATTCGCCGTAAAATCTATTGCCGGGACACAGATAATTCTCGATCTCTCTCATTTACGAACTAGCAATCTGGGTTTCACTATAAACAATGAACAAACTTAGGACTTATAAATTGCTGATCATTACCTTAGTGATTTCTCCGCTGAATTCTCCCTGTAGCCCGGATCCAGTAACAGCACAACCTGAAAGCCGAACCAGGGAAAATACCCTGGGAAAAAATTACCCCCAAAAGATAAGAAACCTCTGCTAGCTAGCACTACTTACTGGCAGGCCACTTCCGAAGCGATTTTAGCGACTGCTTTCAACTCGGTCGCCAGCGGCTCTATTTCCCCCTAAATCATCAACATCCGGCAATAAATTTAAACAGAAAGACACACTTACTATGTTCTGAAGAATCTGATGCAGATTTTAGGTCGTTATTTACTAAACCACAGCAAAATTCGCAGTGTGAGTTTGTCGACAACATAAGAAGAAATGTATGGGTTCGAAGCAACTTGAGAACGATGCGTTAAGTGTATGACGTCACATACGCTAAAAAATGACTAGGCATTCCTCGCCCACGGGAACGGATTCGAGTAATGGCGGACGTGATTTTGACGGTAAACTGTCTTTAAAATGTGTGGTCTAATTGGCCCCATTCAAACTTTTTTCACTGATTTGGATATTTCTGCCACTGTTTGTTCTTATGGAATACAAAAAAGTGGCAAAAGAAATGGTCAAATTTTGTCGTAGTGGCACTTTAAGTAATGAACTGTTTGTGTTTAGGTGCTATGTCAGTTAATTAGGACTAGCATATAAACAACGATTAACTGAGTTGACACCGAAGGCATCTCTAAAGTCATTCATAAACTAAACTTTATTTTTCATGCATTAACTATTTGTAGGCATTTTTTCAATCGGCTTATAAACGATATGCCCCTTCCTGGTATTGTTGTGATCTACATTGTCTGGAAAATTAGGTATTAAATGATTTCTATTCGGTTCACGAAGTGATTAGAATACAAGGGATATTCATATAGGATATTACAAGGTGGTGCGTACATATGAAGTTTATACATTTTTTTATGATCATTTGAATGTCTTCTCGGAAACGTCCTTCAACTGTAGTCGTGAACACTTTAAAGAGCTTTAGATCTAGATTTGCTATTTTTCTATCGTGAATGTTCATGCTTATTTTATTGTTGCTCAGTAAGGTGTTAGATCTTACTCTGACTTTCACAAACTGGCCCCCATTTTTGGCGATGAGTGGCGTATTTTCCATATTTCAACCCAGCGAGTGAAATATGGTTTCTACATGTACGAATGGTTTAGATCCTGGTCAAATACTGTCGTCCATATAATGATACCTAATAATATTATATTTCATTCAAACGTCGTCGTAGGATGTTAAATAATTACAATAAAACAACGTTGATTTTAAAAGTGTTTATAGTCAGACCATATAGCCTAAATAGAGTCCAATTCTCGCTGTTTTATGGAACACTTCAACTTAATTTACGATGTAGCTTTGGAGAACCATATGCCAACTATTTTAGAAACAATGCGCTAGCTAATTGTGATTCACAAAAAAAACTTGAAGAATACATAGAAAAGAAGTAAGAAAGCACGCGAAGGAACAAGGTGACAAATCAATAAAAAAAATGTAACTTGAAATGTTTATAAGAGCGCGTTCGATTGACCGTATTCCGGAATAAGAATAGATGAAATAATCTCTGGAAATCACTGGTTCAGGCATATTTTGCACTATAAGCTATTAACGTTTGCTGAAATGTAATATTCAGGATACATTTAGTGCTCTAGTACGTGACTAAAAATTCCCGACGTAAGCGATTATGTGTATTCTTATTCCGTAATACTGTCAATCGAACGCACCCTTATAGATATGTGTGAGACACCAAGGAAGCGATTGAAGATATCAAACAGTTTTCTTTCTCCTTATCCGTCGGTAACTTTTGATAAGTGGTTAATAGCATATTTTCGGTATAGGAATATGTGTTAAATAACAGCCGACTCGCAAACATTAAATGGGCTAGTTACATTAAATTAAATGTTGTGGGTAACCCACACCGAATGATAATCTAAGAGAAGCGTCGCGTATCGATTTTCCCACAAGAAACGTCCAGCGTGGGGGGGGGGGGAGGAGGACCGATAGTTTTCAGAAACATCACATCACATATCTCTGCGACGATATGTAAAGACTCCTGAAGAGAAATGACAGATTTCGGTTGTCCCACAGCTATCACATCTAAGTTCCTAAGCTTTTGAGAACTCACCGACATAGATAGCAGTGAATTCAAATGTTCATTCACGATTATTCAACGTTTCATTCCCACTAAATGGGACAGGTTGTTTAAGTTGGAATAAAAAGGTGGACATGAATGGGAAGAGGTAGTGTATAACTTTTGTAAAATATCGAGAAATCGCTCTGACATTTCTTTTGGGATAGGGTGGGGAGTTGAAAAAGAAACTTCGCTGGACGTTTCTCGTGAAAAAAATCAATATGTGACGCTTCCTTAAAGTGCCTATGAACCATTTTTTTAGATATCAATTATACATCAAGTGAATAGTAGAATGGTACAATTTATCTTGCTTTAAATGCTGTGCCTCAGAGTTAAGGAGGTTTTAATATCCAAAATGCTAATTACATGACGTCAGGGGAGGCATCAATTATTATCCATTTTTTTTGTTACAATTAAACACATTTTTAAAATTATCAGTGTTCAACAACAACTACGCTATATTTGTACCATGAAATAGCAAATTTACACAAGTGAACATAACAAAGAAAGAGAAATTCTGGAAATCTGGTACTAGCTACCTGAAATAACCATATAGGGCTAGACTAGTCAGGCAACTAATTATTTTACATTACAAGATTTATGGTCAAAGCAAACAAGGGCACAAACAAACAGGTAGTCGGACAAAAAGACATTATAAAGATAATAGACTAATTTATAAATGCTAATCTAATAATGTAAATAATAATACACTTAAAAAATAGAGTAAATATATACTTGAGAGAGGATGAGAGAGAAAGGAGGTAGTGTAATCTGCAGAGTTAGTATGTATTAACAATGTTAAGTTTAAGTTTCTTTTTGAAAGATTTTGTATCGTTATTAATAGAGTTCCATATGTTTGCACCTTGAAATCTAATATTAAATTTACCATAATTTGTTCTTATTGATGGAAGAGAATAGGAGGACCTAGAAGCAAGTCTTGTATTATATTTGTGTATTTTGTTGACTGGTATAAACAAGTTATTGCATTGAATGCCAGAGGCAGATTACCTGATTTAAAGTCATACATAAATAATGCATTATGTAAAAATACAAGGTCAATAATTTTAATGATATTTAAGGTTTTGAAAAGGGGATCAGAGTGGTCTTTATAATTATGATGGTTATGATTCTCATGCATGGCTCTTTTTTGTAGTATATTAATTGGATTTAGAGTTGAGATGTATGTATTTCCCCAAGCAATAATATGGATAAATTAAAGAATAATATAGGTTGATAAGAATGTTTAAATTGACAAAGTATCGAATTTTAGATAATATACCGATACTTCTTTTAATTTTATTTGTTATGT
Source organism: Actinernus sp. WN-2022 (assembly GCA_030867875.1). Lineage (NCBI taxonomy): Eukaryota > Metazoa > Cnidaria > Anthozoa > Actiniaria > Actinernidae > Actinernus > Actinernus sp. WN-2022. The sequence goes on from JAOWCC010001210.1 coordinate 63,562,583, forward strand.
AATTGACCTGAGATTCCCAGTTTAAATGCGAGTCTATCATTACACCTAAATATTTTATGTTTTTTTCATTCTTTAGTGACTGTTTATCTATCGTCAAGTTAACTATGTAATTTAACTTCTTTTGTGGCGGGTGAAAAATAACATAATTAGATTTAGTGATATTTAGAGACAGTTTATTAACACACAGCCAACTGTAAACTTCTTGTAGTTCTTTATTAACAGTTAGTTCCAGTGTTGATAAATTCTTATTGGCATAACATAAATTGGAGTCATCAGCAAATAGATGAAAATCAAATATGTTAGAAGAGTTATTAAAATCATTGATATATAGGAGAAACAAGAGTGGTCAAAGGACCGATCGTGTGGGACCCCACAGGAAATTTGTTTATAATCTGACACAACATTTCCAATTGACACAACTTGTTTTCTGTCTTTGAGGTAGGAGCAAAGTCAGTCTTTTGTAATTCCTCTAAAGCCATAGTGTTCAAGTTTCATTATTAGAATCTCATGATTTACGGTGTCAAAGGCTTTACTAAAATCTAAAAAGATTCCACAAGAGTAACAACCATCTTCAATAGATTTTTGTATTTTATCAGTGATTGATAAAATTGCTTGAACTGTAGAATGCTTTTAAGGAAAGCCAAACTGTTTGGTATATAAGATCTTTTGTTTATCAATATAATTCATTAATCTCTTAAACATCAGCTTTTCTAAGATTATGTTGAGTATAGATAGGAATGAAATAGGACGATAGTTGCTAAGATTGGCTTGTGATCATTTTGTATAAACAGGAATTACTCTGGCGAGTTTGAAATTATCATGAACGAGACCAGTATCAAAAGGACAATTGAATAAAATTACTAATGTCTGTGATATAACTTTTTTTCAAAAGGATTTAGGGTAGTAATTACTTCCTCAATTTCTTCAGATGTATTTGGAAAAAGATAAAAACAGTTAGGTTTTTGAGGAGCTAGATAATTAAGTGGTGATTTATTTATTGGTGGAATATGATTGGCTAGCTCGTTACCTATGTTAGCAAAGAATTCATTAAAATCATTTGCAATAGATTTAGTATCAACTAGCTCGACATTATCTTTGACAATTTTTGCTGGTATATGACTTATTCTGGGTTTAAGAGTTATGATCTGTTTGATTCCTTTCCATATATATTTTTATATTATTACTATTGTTATTGAAGTAATTATTATAGTAGGATCTTTTGCTAATCCTTAATAGGTGATTTAATTTGTTTCTGTAAACTTTATATGTAGAATGATAATATGCTAAGCCAGTTTTAAGGTACTTCTTAAATAGATTATTATTTATATTCATATACACTCTAACAGCAGGGGTGATCCATGGTTTAGCCATTTGTTTAATTTATTTCTTACTTAGCTGTCTTACCGGGATGTGTTTATCAATGATGTATGATATTTTAGAATGAAATGAGTCAAATATTTCAGTAACATCATTAGTCTCTGGCAGCTGTGAACTCCAAACAACAGCAGATTCATTAAAGTGTGAATAATCTCTCTTGTATATTTTTATATTACTTGCAATAAGTTAGGAAGATGGTCAATGACGTCATGTAAGATATTTCCACTTATTGTGAGATGTTCGACTGAATTAAAGAATATATTATCAATAAGGGTGGCTGAGTGATCAGTTAATCTTGTTGGTTGTAGAATTTGAGGGAAAAATAAATATGACACTAGAGTACTAATAAAATCATCTGTGGTTGAGTGAGTTTCAAACTTCAGTAAATTAATGTTGAAATCCCATGGTTATTCCCACGGTTGAAATAAAATGATATTAGAAATTTGTTTTCTTATATCAGTAGAAACGCCAATTCACAACTACTAAGAAGTGATTGCAGATGCCTCCCATGACGTCATGTAATTAGCATTTTGGATATTAAAACCTCCTTAACTCAGCGGCACAGCACTCAAAGCAAAATATATTTTACCATTCTACTATTCAGTTGATTTAGAATTGATATCTAAAACAAAAAAATATTGTTCATAGGCACTTTAAGCAATCTCACGTATGAAGATAGTCATAAAAATGAATTCAATTTATTTCACGATCTCCTTATCCCTTCCCAGGATCCTAACCTCTTTCAGCATTAACCCTGTCTTAGTTAAATTTGTCTAATTAATATATCTTACTTTATATCTTACCTTTCGATTCCCCCCAGCGAGGTTTGAACCGTAGGCCTTAGGTGCGCAAGACCAGAACTTTACCAATGTGCCAGAGAAACTTGCGATGGAAGGACTCTCACTTTTAAAAATAATAATCCTAACCCGTACCATAAACCTAACCCCAAGCGTCAGTAAACAAGTTGCCAGGTAAACGACGAGTTCTCGCACACCTAGAGCTAGGGTTCACAGGTAAACAACGTGTTCTAAATGTAATGCAGGGCTAATTTTTGTGAGATTTCTTAGATTATAATTTGTTCAGGGTTCAACTTAATGTGATGGATTCGACCCATTTAATGTTTGCGAGTCAGGTGTAAATACTGTTTCCCAGGAATAATTCTAAACAAATTGCTACATTTAAACCCATTACATTTTACAACGATCTTACCCATCGGCTTGTTGTGGAAGATCAGTAGAGGCAGAGAGATGCCAATGCCAAGGAATACTTTGGTAAGCAGTATAACAAATAAAAAATTGTAACGATATTGATCCGATGTTTCCTCTTCTGTCTCTTCACCATATTTAATCTCTGCAGCTATATCCTCAATATTGTAATAGATCTTACTGCTAGAGCGGATTTCAATTGAGTGTCGGAAGTGTTTTGGTTTTGCGTTTACTAAGCTCTCCTATTGGCTGAGAAAGTAAACCAACCAATCAGAATCCAAAGTAAAACCAAACACAAATTGGTTTTACCTTTGCTTTGGTTTGTCATTGGCTCACAGGGAAGCAATTTATGAGTTACTTATGATTACTCGCTCCTATGATTGGCTGGCTGTGGGTAATTTGCGTTTGGTTTTGCTACACTCAATTGAAAACCGCTCTATCAGGTATGACTGATTCTATGCTGAGCTTGCCATATAAACCTCGCTCGAGACGTCTAGTTTCTAAATAAATCGATACTCGAGTATGCCTCAGAAGTCGAAACAGCGCTAACTAATTCAATTTTAATAGTTTCTGGTTGGTTCCTTTCTATCAGCGATAACTACTGCGCTTTGCTGTAAGCAGAGAATGGTGTGTTGTAGTACTGGATTTAGTGTTGAGCTGAAAAACGTTTTAGTCATATCAGTTTCGTTAGTGGACTAATTATGAAGTCCAATTTCATTTTTAAAAGATTCCAACATACATACATCAGCTCTATTTCGACATGGCGTCTCTTCACGAATTAACAGAATGCTCTACCAGAGAGCCGTGAATCTAATTACAAATAGTCAAATACATATGATAAGACGTTTACATCATTAGGATGAAGTACGAGTGAAACCTGTTTAGTAGATCAATACTATCAATACTATCCCTCTCAAACTCATGAATTATTCATAATGGTAGGCCACCAATCACTGGATGTATACCACACTACGTGCATACAGTTGGATACCAAGTGAAAACATGTATAACAATCAACAGTGTCACTGGTATATACCACTCTAGTAATCTACATATTCATAACTCTTGGAATTAACTATGGATGACATCCAACTGTATCTTTACATAAGGAGAAATAAAGGAAAATATAAAAATAAAATTCAGCGTACAGAGTATGACTCCCACCGCCGACCTCATGAATGCCCTCTATTTCTAGTCCTCTGACATGCGCACTACACTATAGGAATGCTTGTGGAAATGAACCAGAGCAAATACCAATGACAAGCCTTGTGATTAATAACTGCATGCAGTGAATACCAGACAAACAACATCCCTAATGATCTATGAATACAGGTATTGTTTCAGTTGGAGAGAGATTTCCAAAACTTGAGCTTCGTTTTTCATCAGGGGCCTCCAAACACCTCGAAACAATAACAACACTTGGCCGAAGCAGCCTCGTGCTTTCATTGTTCTCGGTGTTTGGATCCCCTGATGTAAAACTAGCTCTCGTTTTGGAAATAGTACATTGCACATCTCATTAACTGCCGAAATCACTCGCGCAGCAAGCTCATTAACTGCTTAGATTCAAATGCAGAGAAAACGGCCGATTCTGCGTAAAGTAGCTTGGTAACAATGGCAGGGGTTGCTTTCTCTTTCGCTTTAGACAATTCATACAATCGGCTTTTTATTACCGAAAAACCGATTGATCCTTTGGACTCATTTTATCTTATGGCCGCTATCTTGGCTCTCTGAGTAAAGGTGACTTTTAGTCCAATTTTGTATGAAAACATCTTAATGACAAACTTTGGAGCCTCTTTTCTCGTCAACCGTAAGGCGATAAAAAAATTGCACAGAAGGCTTTTTGTTGCACTTTAGATCAACTATAAAATGATATATTACTCTTTAATATCGGTAAGGAAAAAACCTACTATCTTATCTAATAAACGAGAAGAACCTTTAATACAACGTGATTTCTGGACGGTTACTATAATTACAACAACAGATTAATTCATGCTTGGCAGGGAAGTGATAAAATCACTGACAATTAATATTTCCTCTGGGAATTAAAACCCAAAAGCGCGAAATTCGAGGCATGTCGCTTTCAAATGAGATATCATTCCCAATTCTAGGTGTTCTAGAATTCGAGATACTGACAAAAGAGTATTAGATAGTTTTCTTATTAAGCTAACAAGAGTGAAAAATCTTGACAACTTTCAAACCAGGGCGCTTAAGATAAAATGTAATATATCTTACGATTATATTTAACACACTTCGTAAACAATTTTAAAAACAGATTATACGGGCATATCGCTTTTAAATAAGATATTCAAAATTCTAGGTCTTCTAGATTTCGAGGTCACGATTGATAAGGTTCCGAACGATGCCTCGCGCACGATGCTGGTGATCACCTTTTCACATTTTTACGCTAGATTTAGTGTCATAATTTCTCCCTGCTTTAATGTAGAAGCTTGATCATGATGTTTCACAGGAATATGATGTAGTTCGTATGCACCAAGAGGAGTGAAATAATTTTCTGAAGTTTCGAAACGATTTTTATAATAACTTTCTTTCTAAAGCATACAACTTAATTTTAGCTGTTTTTGACCTATTTTTCATGCCAATAGAAAAACGTCGAAGTCACTCACCTTCGAAACGAGCTCCAACATCTGAGAAAATGTTATACAATTGTGATGCACCTTAACCATAGTTTCATTTGCACTTTTTTGTGGTTTGTTGATGGTTTTACATACACAATCCGTTTTATATCGTTAGACTGCCATTTTAAATGCACAAAATTGCCATATTCGCGTATCGTGCCCTCGGGGCTCGATATTCGTATCGAGCATCGAGGCACGATTACGATGAAGGGACGATGTCAGGCTCATAACATTTGCATAATCATGTCACTATAGTTCTTCGTACAAACCAACCCGACTTAAGCTATGACTTTCAGGCGGGACTACAAGAATGGATTTTCTAAAGTGAGAGATCAGCGGTCAGCGGTCGTGATGCCAAGATGGCGTGTTTCTTTCTCCTCTGTGTTTGTAAATGTTTTTATGAGTCCTACTCTTTATGTTCTGTCTTGGTACTATCCAAATCAACCAGTGAAATGGCAATGGATCCTGCTGAATTAAAGCAGGTGCTTGGGAAGTTATTGGACGAAAAGCTCAACCATAAGCTTGCTTCACTAACGGAATCAAGTCTACTCGCTGGATAATGAGCTAAATCAACTGAAACTGACAATTGACATTCAAGAGCAATATTCCCGGCGGGAGTGTCTTGAGTTTCGTGGATTCCACAAGTTTAAAGATTTAAATATGCTGAAATTTCCTGATATAGTGGATTTCTATAATTCACTTTTTGTCTTCAAATTTCACTCCAATAGGCTTCCAAAAGCTTTTTGATAACTTTTTTCAGACTGTTTCCAGTGTACATTCTTATAACAAAAGGCTTGCAAAAAAAATCTTCCTATTATTTACCCAGTATTAGAACTAATTTTGGAAAGTTTAATATACGCTTTAGGGGAGCTAAAATTTGGAATGAAATTGACGAAAACCATAAAACCCTCAGTTATCATTCCTTTAAGCTTAATTAGTCCAAAGAAAAGTATTTAAATTTGTATTGATATTATTCATCACTTTGATTTCACATTGATTAATTATTGTAATTTACTTATCAAATGGTACCTTTTGTATGTGTGTGTGTGTGTTACGTGTGTATTGTCTTGTAAATCACAATATACTATTAAATATGTTCAAATGACCCATGATATGTTATAAATACTATTGATATGTAATCCAGCCAGATTAGCTTTGTAGTTATTTCTGGATGACAATTACCTCTTTCATTGTTAATTTTTTTCTATAATCTCAAGTTATAAAACTTGTAAACTTGAAATCGTAGGTAATAAAGTCTTGTTGTTGTTGTTGAGAGAAATAACGAAAAACACCCAAAATGCATAACAGAATTCAAGTAGAAGCAGTAGTCAAGTTTGTGCCTCCCAGTCGAAATTTCCATACAAACGTCTGTAAAATGTCCCGAAATTTTCCGAGTTTGCGGGCCTGTATCGTTGCTCCTATTCAAGATATAACTCTCAAATTTGTGATTTTGACTAACTTCGAGGTGCTCTTTTCACCAGTATCGACGGTTTTGCTGTTATACTTATATATCAAAAGTTCAAAAAACCGTGGAAGGGTCTATTGGGCCCATTCACTTTTAGTGCCTGATCAAGGCATTAAATCAAGTCAGAAGCAATATGAAAGAAATGAGATGAACGTTATGACTGGACCATGTAGTATTTGCAATAATCTTTTCAGTCTGAGTGGGGTTTTAAACTGAGAGCCATACTATTAAAAACTGTAAGCTTTGAGTATACATAGTTTCAAAGAAATGATGCTCAGATTGATCATACAAGTACATCTATCAGTCAAGGAATTAGTTCCTATTTTCATTTCTTTATTATGTACAAGTATATTCAGCATTTACATTTGGTAACTGGTATAGAAGACGAGAGTATCTACTAGTTGGTACTTAGTACTTAGTACTTAGGTACTTAGTACGTATCTACTAGTTGGTACTTGGTACTTAAAACTTGTAAACTTGAAATCGTAGGTAATAAAGTCTTGTTGTTGTTGTCGAGAGAAATAACGAAAAACACCCAAAATGCATAACAGAATTCAAGTAGAAGCAGTAGTCAAGTTTGTGCCTCCCAGTCGAAATTTCCATACAAACGTCTGTAAAATGTCAAGTTTTTCAGTGTGCTTTATCGTTATCGCCACTCAACCCTAGTATAGTGATTTCAACGTGCAACTGAGTGTTTTCAACTTTCAAATCTTTCACAAATATGCACATTTTTCTACATCGTACATCGTACGTTATACATCGTGCATCGAGCATTTCAGGAAGGCTTGATGAACGATGTATAATGCACGATGTACGTGGTGATGTTTGTGTTACGCGAGTGATCACCAACATCGTGCGCGAGGCCACATACGATTTGCTATATAAACGAAATTTGGAACCGCAATACAAATCGTAGTTTTGATATTTTGAAAAATTGGAGAAAATTTGACGTCTCCCTAAACTTTAAAGCGATTTTCATGTTTCAACCAATGAGATCAAGAATACAAAATTAACACCTTGCTCGATCTGAATGCCGTTCGCTGCCATACTTCTTACACGAATCATAGCATAAATTATACTCTAATTATTTGTATAATTATAGGTATTATTGTTTCCCGTGTTGAAATTATAACGAAATATAGTACCTGTACAATTAAATCCGTTTCCACGGTAACCACTGTTGCACCTGCATGAGTATGAGCTAACGTTTTTGATGTAGCTTGCGTCACAATGACAACGGTTAGAACAGTTTCCACGTTCCTCGGTAACTAAACAAAGAAAACTAAATATAAATGAATTGTTTCAGCAATCGAAACCAGAGAGTTTTAAACAAAACAAGTGCAAGGTACTTCAGGAACATGTCATTTATGAATTGTAAAACATATACCTCTCAATAGTGACCAGTATAACTGGGTCATTTCCATTTCCTTGGTTTCGACTACTTGTTAGATGATCTTTACAGTTTATACCGATTAACATACAAAGTGTTAAGAAAAAATACCTGGACATGTCCCGTTGTAACAAGGTTTTATTTCAACGTCGCGTCCTACACATTTTCCTTTTCCATCTGGCATTCTGGATGTAGAGTTGACACACGCGCGAGAACGCGATTGGCTACCGCCCCCGCATGTGGCACTGCATGTGCGCCAGTTGTTCCATTCACCCCACACGTGACTCATGTCTTCAAAATAATTGACAACATTATATTATGAAGAGGAATAAACGGATTTAATGATCACAGTGTAACAAAGTGAATACGTTTATCTCTACAAAACAAAAATATTGGTGAAACATAGAAAAGTACTGGAGGCTCGATATATTATTCACATAATAACTCTAGAGCTGTTTTTGTTAAGAGTACGGACCGTAACGTCATTTTTTAACGTGGATAATCTTTAAAATATACACATATTTCAACACACGTATGTAAGAAAGGATAAATATTTTAAGAACATGCCAAGATGAATGGTGGGAACCTATCGTGCTCGTCTGACTGTGATGTATTAATTTTAATTGAGCTGAAAATGGTCCAACGAAATCCGTTGTGTTCCGTTTTCTCGCTTTTTTTTGTCTGTCGCTAATGATTAAAATTCAATAAAACGGTTTTTTTTCTTCATTTGTTTACCAATAACCTTGAAATATTACATACATTTAAGTCGGACTAGCAATCTAAGGGTGCGGTCGATTGACCGTGTTCAAGAATAAGAATACACAGAATGATCACTACAAATCGCTTGTGTAAGGACTAGTTAGTTACTGGAATACTAAATGTATCCTGAATATCACATGTAACTTACAGTGCAAAATGCGCCTGAAGCAGTGACTTCCATCTATTCTTATTCTGGAATACGGTCAATCGAAGTCACCCTAAGATGCACGTTACAGATAATCATTGAATTTCTTTACAATTTCAATCCAAGTTTTGTTGAGGCCACACCTTGTCTGAAATTATTTTTTATAGCCTGATCGATTGTCCATGAGGCTTGGAATAATACCAACATACTCACGCATATCTAGACAGGTGCTAGGCGCACCATTGTAGTCGATATTGCAAGAGCATTAAGGCTGTTCCGGCTTTGTGTTTTCTAAAGCAGCCACCTGTTATACGTATATGTTCTTAAGTTCGTCAATAGCCTTGATTAAATGTTCGCTTAAATTGTGTAAATGCCGGAATGTTTATTGTATGCATCTTTATTTTACGCAGTGGTATGTAGGAATAATATTTGTAAAACTTACCTTTCCCCAGGGGAGTGACTTCATATGCAGTTTTAGCGCCTTCTTGATCTATGAATTTGTTTTAAAATAATATATTTAATACCAAAGCTGTATATTTCTTTATAATTCGTACACAATATATGCAATATTTAAAATTAATTATGATGATAAAAGTCATCAATCTGAGAAACTGTATTAAAAAGAGTAAACGTGTTTTGAAGCAGATAGATTGCCAACCCATCCGCCTAATTATGTTGCTACTGCCTACTAGTTCAGTCATTTAATTATTTTCAGTATAAGGTAAATCATCATACAAATAAAAGCAAGGGGTTGATTAGAAACTAGAACAATTGGCTAACGTCAACGCTCGTACATAAATATGAGTTTATTTGGGGAGCATAACGAAATATATTACTTTTAGCTAATATATTTATTGATTAAATGATTTAATATTTTTAACACTATTTGTTTTATTCTGTTAGGACATTCCAATACAACTCTAGTTATATAGGATATGGTCTTTATTTGTGTTAGGTTATTGATTTTCGATTCCGATAACAGAACCCATCCCCCTTTTACTCTTAATTAGTTATTCTTTGAAGATGTTGCTGCCGTCTTTTCCTTGGTTTCTTCAGTATAAGTTAACTAACATTACATTACGGTTAATGGTACATGTTCATGTACATCTGATTAACATTAATCTAAACGCTAATACTCCCACATAATTCCTAACGCTTTGTTGCAATCCAAATATAAATTGATCGATCTTACCCGGGTTTTCGTTGTAGAGTACAAGAAGAGGCAGGCAGATAAATATGACGATGACTACTGTGACAAGTAGTACGCCCGATAGAAAAATGTACCGATATCGGTTTGATTGTCTGGACTGATCTTCTTGTACATGTCTAATGTCCGTGTAGTCTGCTTTGATAGCATCTATGTCAGTATAGACTCCATAACTATCAGAAACGGACGCCATGCTTAATTGCATGTGTATGCAAACAGGGTTCGAGTAGATCTGAAGGATGCCAGATTAGTTTTGCTGTCTTGATCAATATTCCGATTTCCCTTTCAGCAAGCCCGGATTATTTCTCAATTTTGTTTGTTATTTTTCACTTTTCCTTCAGCTGTAAGTTTTGCTTTGCTTAAAGCTCATAATAGGTCCTTTGCAGGACTTGGTCACGTGACCTTTTTAGCATGTCAATCAAAACAAATTTGGCGCTAGAACAACATGAATGCCAGAAATGTAAAAAAATAGTAAAAAGCCCAAGTTTTAGATTCATATCTTTAAAACTGAAGGAATGGGAAAATTTTCAAAAAATCTATAATTTAGCTTTTAGCTTAATTTATCAGGGTTTGTGAGGCTTTTTTTGCTGACTGGCACGAGCGCCAATTTTGTTTTGATTGACAGGCTAAAAAGGTCGCGTGACCAGGTCCTACAAATGGCATATGGGCTGTTATCGCAGTTCGGCCATCTTGGATAAAACAATAGTTTTGGCCCCGGTAGCCTCGCACTGGTTGGTTTGAGAACAAGTTTACCGGACGAAAACAAATTAAAGGTTTTTATTATCCTGGCACTCAACATGGCCGCCGTGCGATAACAGCCCATTGCCTTTGTTGCAGCTTCAGACTTCAGTTTCGGATTGATTGAATTGATTTCAATTAATCGTATTCGTTATGCGGTCACATGAGCGAAATTAAACAGCCAGTAACTAATAAATCGAATATACATTTTCTGTATTTCTATATAACGACGTCTATACACCATGATCATTACGAAAAGTATTAAAACAATATATACCATCAGGAAATATAACGCTTGTTGGAAGACCATGAAACGAGTAACTAAACAATGGCCAGGAATGGTTCAAAAACTAACTTTATCAAAGTAAAGTAACCTTATTTAACTTCGGTAACTCGTAATAGTCTTGAAAGACTGATAAACTTTGATAAACGATGGGAAAACCTACGACTTAACGTCCTTATCCGAGAAGACGTGAAGGTCTAACCATTTGCAGTTCGTGAATGAGATTGTTTCACAAAGGCAGCACCTTCTACTCAGTTATTGTAAGACCCTGAGTATTGGTCCGGCCGGGGTTTGAACCCGCGACCTCCCGCACAACAGACCGGCGCTTAACCACCGAACTAACCGGGAGGCGAGATATCCGTCTTTTTGTCTTGCATTAATAGATGACTAGCTCATCCCATTGTATTAAATTCAACTTGACCCGTATTGTTTTCTCTTTCAAATATATCGTTGGCGCCATAATAACACATTTAACAAGAAAACCCAGATATCTTAAAATGTTTTGATTGGCTCCGTGATCAGTAAGAGTAAAAAAAATGATGGAGACGTTAGGCGCGCGCGACCGTAGAACTGACGTATAAAAACTTCTCTCAAACTCAACGCCCTGCCGCTTACCGATTACAGTTTGTTGTTAAAAGCAAGTGGAATACATTTTTTTAAATTTTCTGTACCTCTATTTATCATAGATTACGTCACATAATGTTCCAAAGACAAGCGGAACAACGACCTCGACGAACTGTTGTTTCTGACAGCAAATTTTACCGTATTCAAGTATTTGTTCAAATTTCTACTCTTTTAAAAGTAGCGAAGATATGATTGTACATATGATTTATAATTAGTCTTATTGTTTTCTTGTAGAATCTATTATGTATTTTACAAGTTTGGTTTTCCAACTTGAGCTGTCTTTTAGAAAATGCTGTAATTAATCTAACAACAAACAATGCGCACCAATGTGTATGTATTAACATGTATAACAATATATTTTCAATTTCTACGTCATCATAGAGTTATACAAATATAAACAAATGTGTTTGTATGATATAACATCCAGCTTACATATGTCGTTCTTACCTTTCGTTCTTCTGTCAAGTAGCGCAATAAGGATGTATAAGCAAATGGCAAGGACTGCTGCTATCGACAGTACACCAAAATAAAAACGACAGTTACGACGTCGATTTTGGGCTCTCACTTCTCTTGAACGCTCATAATTGACCTCTGCTGCTATCTCCGCTCGGTTACCATACAATCGGTTGTTATAATACATAACCGACGCCATGCTTGGTTTGTTAGGATAGCCGCCGAAAAATTGGGTCAAGTACTTCTAAAGGTGGCCGGATGAGTTGTGATTTTTAACTGAGCGCTCAATGATCCATCAGTGGCGGGCTGAGTATTTCCAAGAAAATCGAAACACCTTTGTGGTTTTGTGGTTTAAGCTATTGCTTTTTCGTTTTTATCCACTGTAGTTTTCTTTTGCTTTAAGCTTGGAATTGTCTTTGTCTTAGCACATGTAGATTCGATTGGTTGAAATATATCGGATATATGTCTACTGCTTTATCATGGTAGCAATGTTTTAATTATTCATCGTTACTCAGTCCAAATACAGAACAATACCGCCTAAAACTTTGTCACACAAAGTTACGGCGGTCGCCTTTCGCCCCGCAGCGATTGCCTTTATCGAAATCAGGGAAAAGCGATCGCCTCTTGTGAAAAAAATCGCTGTTGTCTGTTAAAAAAATCGCTGTTGCCAAACTGAAACGCCGCCGGCAATTTTTTTCGCCGTAGAAAATAACAACGATCGCCGCTAAGTGTCAGTGTTTATTTTGTCCAAATCTTCTCAGCTCTCTATAAAACCAAAACGCTATTGATTCATATACCGTATTTCCTCATGTATAACCGAAAACGTTTCTGACCTAACAAACACATGTTGAGCTTTTAAAGGTCATCCGAGAAACCTGCGGAAATCAGTGCCGTAAAGAGAGAAGGGTCACCAAACACATTTGTCTATAACACCATCCCGCTAGTTTGGTGTTATTTCATCTGATCAACTTTACCTTCTTTACGATGTAGTTTCGCATTTATAACAGTTAATCCTTCAGGATTTTAACTGCTTATGTTTTAAAGAAGTTGGCTTTATCAAAGGTTGTCATGTGAATTCTCTCAGCCGTGCAGACATTGTCTGGTTTTGACACAACAACACCAGAGTTTCGCGGAAAGCGTAAGTGTGGCTTATTCACCACACAGTTTCTCCACTTTTTTTGTGAAAATGGAAAAGGTCCGCCAAACAAAATATTATGGAGTTCTTTTTGTTAATGTGGAATCATTTTCAAAGGTGTGGAGGTTCGAGTCTCTTGTTTTCCGCGACACAGAAGCGTGACTTTTTCCACGAACTGGTTTGAATAATCAATTAGGTTGGCAGTGTTTGTTTTGCTCTGCGATAGCACCAAACATTTCCTAATGACAAATTTTCGTTTAGAAATTGAGATACTTTCCGAATCAAATGTTTTGAAAGTTTTTCTTTTATTTCATTTCGTGTTTGAAGAGTTTCACCTGATGCCGGAAATGCTTTGTTTCGAAGTGTAAGATGCCGAGGTGAGTCGAAGTTTTGGATGTTTTCCAATTTCTTGTCATTCTTAATTGCCGTGAAATCGTACTGTGTCAAATCTCCTGGAGTTTTGATTTTAGTCTTTTTGACTTCATCACACTGTGAAGAGTTAACAAAATATCCCGTCTGCTGAAATCTGTTTCATAGTGCTAGGAAAATTGTAATTAGTGGAGACGGTAAAGGAAAATCGCTTGAAAATAATAGCAACAGCAAATTTCTCGCTCGTACGGCCAATTTATATCGCCCTTCCAAGCAAATAAAATCGCCCTTGCAAACGAAATTTATCGCCGTTGATATAAACGGCGATCGCTGTTTATCCCTAATCGCATCAGCGATCGCCTTAGGAGATCGCCGAGCGAATGTGTGACAGAGTTTTAAGCGGTAGTAATAACGGCAATGAGCAATATCTACCTTGTGGCTTTATTCGTGAATTTAAAACAAAAACGCACCAAATCTAACGCAAAGCAGAGCTCTTATTCGACAGTCTTGTATACATTGCTGTTGTCTATTAATATATATCTATATTTCTATATAGTTTACTTTCTATCAATATAACAATACAATAGTCAGTATAACAATATTCACAAGCTTAGTGGTTAGTGACATTGCATGAAACAGTCTTCATCAGAGCAAATGGCGAAAATATTCATACACTTACATTTCCTTTCCATTAAAAGTAAATGAAAACAGAGTATTCCTTTCTAATCTGATTAAATGTTTTATGTTTTGCTTTTACTTGAGACTTGAGCGGAAGGAAGATTGCCGAATGCTAAGGTTTTACGGTAAGACGAAATGATAGAAATAAGGTGTGTTAACTACCATTATTATACATTTTACTCATCTCGATTATGGTTGACTGAGAACACGCAACGATTCTCGATAGCTAGCTCTAACACTAAGTGCGCATGCCTACAATATTATCTGCTGGCAGATAATAGTATAGCGCTCAATGATAAGCATATACGACAATTTTACCCTAGAAAGCAGGGCAATAATTTCATTTTTTTTAGCCATTTTGCAATTTTATGCGCTCAGCTATGTTTTTATTACTAGTCATTCATTTCTCCTAAACTCGTAAAATAAATGCAATTTTTAGCTCGAACAAGAAAGAAAATCTTGAATCAGAAAATGAAATCGTAAACAAATTTTTGAATTCGGTTTTCGCATGATAGCGAAAATTATCAAGACCTCGGTCTGTGTTATCAGCCTCAGCCTTCGGCTTCGGCTGATACCACAGACCTCTGTCCTGATAATTTTCGCTATCATTGTCAACCTCATCCAATAATTGCTTATTATAAAATTAATTTACCGGGGGAAAATATAGAATCATTATCTGGTAGATAAAACTATTTATACAAATATTGGTTCAATAATTCATTTATGAACAAGTTTCTGTATGAAGCATAATATTTCGCAAATTGAGTGTTGATTGCATGCATATAGAGGACGGTTAAGATATATGTATAAAACATGTATAACTTGATTTGTGGCAACGAGACGGATTATAACAAGAATCGATCGAACTGCATTCATTCTTACGACAGGGAAAATGTTAATATTTTGCAATTTTCAACTCGAGACACAGCTGTAGCTCAAGCTAAACTCGAGGTCGCTTGACTATGTAACATATAAAATCGAATAATCATTACAATAGTGGTGGATATTTACCGAGCTGCGAAGCGACGAGCTAAATATCCACAACTTTCACCGACACCGTCTGAGGTGAATAATTGTATATACGACACAAGTGAATAGCCAGCACCAAATAGTTATTTTATTTTCTGTCGAATGGACAAAAACTCGCGCGAGATGTCGCTGCTTCGCTCGGAGGTGAATAGAAAAGGATATTCACCTCGTGAGCAACCAATCAGAGCGCGCGAAAAGCACTATTCACTTTTGTGCTATATACTAATAGTTGTAAATAATTAAAACTGATGAGTTCTTTTTTATTCAGTTGTGAATAATTCATCGACCCGGAAATCTAAGAAGCAACATCCATGTACGGTCATAAAGCTTTTCATTCATGAATTGACAAGGTTTCCCCTGATTTTAAAACATGCCAAACGCCTTCCCCGCCTCGTCCTATTCGTAACTCTTGTTATGAATTAAATATTTCTGAAAAAGATCATTAATAGGCACAGTTCTGCAAGTTATGTTGTCCACTAATAAATTTAACAGTATACATAACATTTTGATCTGGAAATGGTAATTTACATATTTATTTTCTCCATCCTTAAAGTATTTAGACACTGTACTCGGGTAATATAGCTACTAGTTCTGCATAACCTCTGTGTTTTGGTATAGTTATTGTAGCGCTCGATTCACATTATCAATTATTGATTTGTACCGAGAAAGACAACAAAATAGCATAAGGGACGTGGGAATAGTACTCGCATTGCAGGGGATGATGGGAAGGGAATAATGCAATGCTGCGAACATTTCTTGAAATTAACGCGTGTTCAGTGCTACTACTTTTCCTCTTACTTCTATTGGACTTTCCTGCCATATAATTATTCAGTATTAGTGTCAATCTTCATTTATGCTTCCACACGTACAAACCGGAATCATTGATGGTGTAAAGTATATATTTTCTAGAATATTGAACATATTATCTCCAACAAAATTTTGCGGGATTTTTTTCAGGCTGACTTGATGAAAGGTAAAGTATCCATTTATTTGACATTGACTATATTATGATTCAAGCGAAAAACATTTTAATCACTTTTGTCTTATTATTTTTTTATATCCGTTACTCCCGATAAAAATCGAGAAGCTCATGATTTATGTGTGTTACCGCTGTTTATCATGGATTGGCGTCGAGGGAGGACCGATATTGGTATTAAACATGAGGTAAGGCACTAATCTCTATCTCTAATTGATATATTTCTTTCCCGAAAGTGTGATTATCAATCGGAATCGATCGGGACAAGCGCTACCTCTTTGATGTTTTGTTACTATAAAATAGTATTACTCTTTCGGAAACTGGATATAAACTGAAACTGTTTACATATATAATTATGTACAATATATAAACATTTCAACAGCGACAAGAGGATTCTACACAGTACATAATGCCCTCAATTTGGTCCAAATTGTTTTCAAGATAAAGAATTTTGGCCAAATTATGAGACTCACTTGGTTTACATAAAGAGTGGTGTTTGGTTTTAAAAGAGGCGATTATTCTACATAGTTCATACATGTACATTATAATAAGCCAAATAATTATATTGAAATTGTTTATGTAACATCATGACAGACATGTATATATGTTAGAGAACGAGGATGAGAAGCTCCACTTATTTATTTGTTCATGTCATTACCATAAATTATGGACATCAGCGGAAAGGTACTGCAGGCGCGCTTCTAACCGATTAAAAATGGCGGCTTATACTGAGTGAGACTGTAGGTTTTTATAGACCTTCCAACGCAAAAAAACCTAAACTTTCTGTGATGAAATAACAATAGAGAAGTGGAATGAGAGTTATATTAGCTTAAACGTAGCTCCTTGTGATTAAAAAGCCATTTTTGGGGGATTTGTCGGCGTCTGTCTGTTCAAATTCCAGCTCAGTTGGCACAAGTATTTAGAGGAGAAAGGCCTGAAATCCAGTTTATATCACAGTGAACATTGCAGGATTTAGGTTAACTAAACAAGATGGCGGTTGTGTGAAAGTTTGAGAGTTCATGGAGGTTTTTTTTATCATCTCTGACTGAAACATCCCTTACTGATTTCTAGATACGCAAGGATTTTAGCCCACTTTTGCTAGAAATTCGGCATGTCTAAAACAGCTCCTATTGCCAAAATAATGCCATATTCTGTGAGTTTAAGTTGTGTTCTTTCGAACTGGCTATCGGGAAAGTGTGTAACATATGCAGCCAAGATGCTACAGGAGATTTATTGAAATCAGCAGACAATTATAGCAACAGACAGATGTAAGAAAAGCAAGTTTTGAACACGATTTTGGCATATTTTATCTTCAACCATTTAAACGAAATATACATTGTTCGAAAGCACAAAACAACGATCTTTCGAAACTGGTGTCGGGGTTTGTATCACGAGCTTCATTTTTGATATATTTCTGTTTCTTTATTTTTTCGCCATACATTCTTACTATTTCTTGTTTAAATTTAAATTCCCGAAAACGTTAGGCATAATGAGCTACGCGGTCACGTATACGTATATCCCATATTTCTGGCAATGTTGGGGGATACGATCAAGCTGAGTGAAATCAAATATATCCTCCAAGCTAAAGTGAACTCGTCATTGATATTATGACATTATATTTCAGTTTTCCTTTTAATCCGGAAGAATTGATTGATCCCTCGCTCAGATTATTCAACAGATCAAGCAATCATCCAATCATAATATATTTGGACACTTTCTTCATTCAGTGTTAGTTTTGAATATAATGTGCGTTCGAGTTGAAAAAAATGATAGATAGCTAGAACAGGAATACAACAGTCACGCATTTCTCTTGATCAATTAAGTGTGCATTATGTAAAACATAGTCTTCCAACTCGTGGATACAAGGCTAATTGTATTTAGAGCGGGTTTCAATTTAGTGTCGTAAAATCAAAACCAGTGAGTCAATCATAGGGTAAGTAATAACACCAATGAACCAATCATGAACTGAAGTAATTCACGATTGGTTTAACTTCAACCAATCACGAGGCAAAGTAAACGCAATCATGGATAACTAACTTTTCGACACCCAATTGCATTGCATTACGTGTACATGCAGTTCCAGAATATATCTATACCCCCTCCCGCACGTTCAGTTCCATAGTTGTTTGAAAAACCTACCTCTCGGAATTTTCAAAGGTTTTGGTTGTTGTAGTAGTAATCCAAAAACATTCAATCTAATCCAAGACTATCTTTACACATCATTTTCCATCAATTTATTGTAACACTTTATCTGAACGTTGACCAGTTCTGCTGAAGGTTAGGTTTGATGGGAAGACGGCAAACAAAACACGAAATATATCCGAAGTTCATCTGCTTATATTTGACAAGTACTAGCCATGCCAGTGCGCCATCACCAGTGTTCCTGGTCATTTTGTCGATAAAGAAATTCGTTTGTAAAATATTAATTTCGCCCGTTCTGATGATAAAAGTAAATCAAGCTAATGTACAGTACTATATTCTGTTTGCCTCCTTTGTTATTGATGTCACTCCGGTCGAAGTAAAATACGACGCGGAGCGGCGTAGGGCATTTATTTGGCTAACCAGGTGTAAGTAAAGGACGGCGGTTGATCCCGTGCAGGATATTTGCACTGACCAACTGTATATACTACATGACTTGTGGAGTGTATGTTTGTACGAATAAAATCAGTGTTACGACATAGGTGATGTTTAACATTTATAAATGCATTATTAATTCTCTTCTTTTATTACACCTGGGACCAAAGAAATGCCCTTTTGAGTAGTAACTCCGCCCGGAAACCAGGGAGGGGCGGGTGGGTCGCGAAGTGTTGCTTTTCTCTCACGGCGGCCCTTGCGAAGTGGCTTTTTTCAAGGGAAATCGACTAAATAAAGGATGAGCTAGCCAATAGGAAGTGCCCGTTATTCAAACAAAATACCACAGGGCTAATGAATGTGCTGATTATCAAATATCCACAGGATTCAAAGAGGATATGAATATTCAATTGGCTTTGGATAGTATGTTAAATTCTAAACCATCTTGGGGAAAATATAATCATTTATAGACCTCCTAATAACAATACATATACTTTTCTAATTAATTTCATTAATTAATCTCTAAAGAAAACAAAATATGTTACATAATAGAAGCTTGAACGAGGAGCAGCACTTGAGGCTATGGATACCTGTTCCCGCTGCAAAGAAATATAACTTAACTCCTTTGTGGAAGTTTATTGAAATGAAATCTACAGAAATGTATTTAACTCTAAAAAGGAGAGAAAGAAGCTCGGATAGTTCCGTCTTTGTCTCACGCCTTCGCCGCTTGCACTTTATAATAAATCTAGTAATGATTAATTAATTAAGTAATTAAGAAGCTCGGACTTGAAAGTAATTAATGACTTAAACTCAACAATAAGCTGGGGAAAAAAGAATAAAAATAAGTATCCTTAGTCGCCTTATCTTGTCTATATCTACAATTATGGCTTCCAAGAGTTCTGAGTTCAGTATGTGGGTGGAGATAAGTGTTTACATAAATGTCAATTAGCCCAGGACTCAACTTGTACAGGAGGGTTAACGAGTCATTGTTCTCCTTAACTCCAGGCTTGACCAACCTAAATCGTTGCGCATATCAGTGACACTAGCTGTAGGATGGTAGTTTTGGGTACAGAAACGCGCCTCTGGACCCTCTCAAGGGCAGCAATGTCATTTTTTTAAGTGAGGGTCCCAAGCGCGCGCTTCGGAGTGGATCAGCGGTGCCAAACCTTGATCCTGCATCTCCTTTACTTTCTGCCGATTCCGAAGCCACTCGGTAAACCTAAACTGGATTACAGCTGGTGTAACTGTGTAAAGCTCACTTCTACGAAGGAATCTTGGACCCGCGGATTAAGGTTGTACTAACAGTTTGATAATTATATATCACTCCTGGACAGTTTCTGAACATTTTTTTAAAGTCGCGCTCATTGAAACAGTTGCAGTATTTGCACACGCCAGAGAGAAGACTCGCCACTTAACGGACAACCAACTCCAACGGCCCACTCGGTAGTTCGTACGCGCTCTCGAGAGAACCAAGTATGGCGATTGGACAACTCTTCCTCTTCTCAGCTGGTTTTCTTTGCCTCCTCGTATCCCTTAGTAACAACGACGCTACGTCGCCAAAAGTGGAGACAACCATAAACTCCGATCTAATTAACTTCCAGAATAATGCCAAATTTACTACTTTCAAAATTATGAGAGCTGTGCGTCTAAAGAGTGTCCATGTTAGGATTCTAAGTGCTGGTAAATATCGCATTCGTCGGACGCTTTCTACGTGGGGAAAACATGGATACACTTGCATCTCACCGCCTGACATCACTCCTCCACTCACATTATCTACCTTTATGGATATTGAACTAAATCCTGGACCAGACGACTGCATAACTAACCAAAGTAATCGCGACATAACTACACCTAAGGCTGCAGTATCTGGGCACACTAAATCTTGCCTTCAGTAGTATGTAAAGTGGGGGTTCTGGTGCAGCACCTTCGTTTTCATTTTTTTGTCACATTCTATGGCTCCCTTCCCACAAAACGTATTTATTAAACTTTGTAAACCACAATATGTATCAAATCTCAACTTATTATCTTTTAGGGTACCACAAGATGTTGTAATTTGGTACAACAAATACGTTTATGGTCGGGGGAAAACTAAGGTGTGGCACCAGACCCTCCACTTTATATACCACTATAGCACACTTATTGTATTTTGACACCCAACCTCGATGGCGAGCTGTAAATATTCATAGAGCCTCCTACCGATATCGATTTTACCTTCTTTACCGAGGTCGATTATTGCCATAAATATCGTTGTATCTATCTCACTTCTAGCGAGCTGGAACTGATTGATGAGCCAATTAGCTACATCGAGGTGGCCATTTCTACAGGCATGGTATAACGCAAAATTATCTAGAGCACGGGCATCCTCTGTGGTGAGCTGGAAACGTTTGGTGAGCCATTTAGCGACATCGAGCTGCCCCCCATAACAGGCATAGCGCAGTGCAAGGTTATTTCGATAGCGGGCATTCCGCGCGGTAAGCTGGAAGCGCTTCGTGATCCATTTAGCGCTATCGAGATGACCCTCATGACATAGGATACTTAGTTCTCGATGTGCATCCACGGTGGAAATACCGAAAGCCCTAACCAAATCTTCCCGACTGTAAGCGTCTACGAAATCGTACGTGAGGATTCGCAAGATCAGTATTCGACCTACGTTCTTATAGCGGGCTAGAGATGCCGCATCGTCTAATCGTTTCGAAGTCAAAGAAATGCTTGCAAAAGCCCAAGGCCCTGAGTACTCTACGATCCTAGTCAAGATTTCTAGAGGGAGGTCCAACATATTAGCCATTGTTATTGGTATATGCTACGCGAACCATTTCTCTAATAGGGCAGAATTATTAGGATGTATGAGAGGGCCACTTTATTATCGTTTAAAACAGCAATTAGAGAAAGGCTAGTATGAGGTATACATCGAACGATGTCGGAGATAATAACTTGTAGTTGGTTGATGCGAGGGAAGGCCACGAAATGCATAAGGAAGTGTTCTAAGATATCAGAGTATTGTACTCAACACAACTTTCAGATTCAAAGAGGGAGCACCCCATTCGTTCCATGTTCGAAGTGTGGCCGTGGTTGTCGTACTAGTTACGGACTTTGTACAAAGTGTGGTGCACCACAACGCCGATTCATTCGCGAGAAGAAATACCTGGAAACGAAATGCCGCACTAGGGATTGTTTTTCAAAGGTGCTAGCAGAATTGAAGAACCACAAGGTATTCCTAGATAATTAGAAATCGCGATACGAAAGAAAAAGAAAGAAAGAGAAACCAACATCATGTCTCTCTTTCTTTTTTTTCTTATGTTAGATAATAGATGGACCTATAGTATACACCACTAGTATGGATGACCCACTTGGCTTACTCTATGGTTCCAGTCTACGTATGTTTTATATCAATCCCCCTGAAACGTGCTCAGAATGTCTATGCCCAATGAAAGTGATAGGAACTGAATTCATATGTCCCACTTGTGGCCTCGTTTCCGAGGCCGAACTAAGCGAAGAAACGATTGACGTTGGTACTAGGTTGCGTATAGTAGGTCCTGATAGCTTTCAATATAAAAGCGATCTCGATCGTGCGAGCCCAACAGATAACCAAGAATTTCAACGGCGCATAGCTATGAGAGAACTACACGCATACAACGCAGCTTATGAACGAAACCACAACCTCTCGTTTCCCACAAATGTATTAGAAATCGTAACAGATGCATTCATCCAATCGAAGAAAGTTTGTGTCAAGCGTAGTCATGCTAAGAGAACTATTTTAGCTGCTATACTTTACCACGCATATATACAATGTGGGTTCATTCGCTCTAAAAATGAGGTTGCTAATTTCATGCAACTCAACGACCGGCGTATCTATAGCGGTAACGTCTTTATACACTCGCTACATTGCAGATGACAAAATCGATATTGACTTAAACGCCGATCGAATAGCTCGTCATATCGCAACAACCTTTGCCAAACTCGACCTACCTGAAGGACATCTCCAACAAATAGTCTACGAGGTCGTTAGCACAGTAATCAAAGGCCATATCGGCCTCCACTCCCGACTTCACACTAAAGTTGTTAGAGCAAGCTACGAGGTACTACGTCGTTCAGGATCGCGTATGTCTCTTATTAATGTTGTTAAACGGTGTGGTACACATAAGAGTTCGATCGTGCGTTTTATCGATGAGTTGCTTGCCTACCATTCCCACCTCGAGCCAATCTATACAAAACATGGTCTAACTAGTGATAGATTAATGCGAAAGAACTCGAAATAAAATACATAAGAATAAAAAAAAAATGGTGTCACCAGAACCTCTCTAGGAACCACTTTCACCTTTTCCTTCCTTCACCATTTTCGTTCCTAGAGAGGTTTTTGCTTTTTGTTTGCCGGGCTCGGCTTTTCTGTATTTTTTCTACTGTATTCGTTCTACTGTATTTGTTCATGTCTTAAGCAGCTGCCGTATGCTAATTAGCGGCGCCCCACGCGTTGGCTCGAAATTTACATACGAACCAGACGTAGGAATTAATTTATACGAAGATTTTTGTAAAGTTAAAATGAAATCCACGCTCGCTTCTATGGTAGGACATTTCGATTTTCATCTCACTAGACTGCCAAGTTTTGCTCTCATCTCCTTTCTGATCTCGGAGCGAAGTTCTTCTACGCTTTTTAACCCTCCTTCTCGCCTGTTTTTTTGTCGTATTCCTAGCTTAAGCTCCTCATATTTACCTTTCTCACCAACGATGCCTACAAACTCGGCGTCTGAAATGTTGCCATCAGCTAGAGCTTTCGAAACTTTGGCTTCCACGGAATTAGCCTTAGCCTTTGCCAACATAACAGTCTTTTCGTGCTTAGAGACGTGAACCCCTAGTTTCTTACTGGCAACAGCCGTCAAGGCCGAAGTGACGGCACAAAGAAACCCCACTGATCCTAAAGAAAGCCCGACGGGTAAACCGACTCCTGTCAATGACATACCAGAGCGGATGCGGACAAAACACCACTCAGGGTACCTGTGGCCACAGCAACCCCGTGAACGATACCACGGGCTCGGGCATATTGTTTGCGAACAACTTCGTAGTGCTTTGCCTGCTGTTCGAGCTCGGCAAGCGTACTACAGACTTTCTGCAGCCGAAAGCTATCTCCAGACAAAACAGTTTCAGATGAATGTATCTGTGGATAGATCGGTGGTGCTGTTGGAACTATTTGAATTGAATCGCTTGCCATCATATGTATATGCTATAACTTATTCAATCTTCAATACGTAGCGTATAGGTTGACCACGGAAGTCTATGGTGTTGCCTTTCTCATCGTGAATTGTCAGTTGAAGGCTGCTTCTCATAATCCCTAGAGCCTTGACGGTTGTGGGGTTTGGTGGAGAGTAAGTCGTCCTTACATAAAGCTTACCTCGAATCTCTAAGCTAGCCAGGACATTCGATCGCTTTCCCTCGAGAAGTGAGAAGCTGGAATCCACCACATCGCAGTGGACATACACCGTGTTGATCTTATCTTTGATCGACACTTCATAATTACCAACGTTAACATTCACCATATCACCGGCGTCAAGTACCTTGATACCCCATAGCGTACAGATATTGCGGCTGAACATGATTGTTTTTTTAATCATAAGGGTCCAAATATTCTTCGCCATGTTTTGTACGAATTCTATGAAGCCACCATCAATTGCGGGTTTGAAGAAGGGCTGGATGTTTACCATATCATAGTGCCCTTGATTAATATAATATGGGAACATAACAAGGTGAGCACCCCACCTGAAAGAAGCAGTCATTGATAGATTCCACCAACTCTTCTCAAAAGTGATCTCAACTAGCGAAATAGTCTGTATAAGAATAGGGTTGTCGAAGTAGACCGTATGGTCAGCCGAGGTGGTGGTGACATTTAAGATCACCATGTTAAACCTTAAGTTTGATATACATATAAGTAGTTGCGCTTCAATACTATGCCGGTTGTACAGTCGAACACCTCTTTGTGGACGGAGTTCAAAAAGAAGTATCCGCACGCTGACTACTCTAGATTTAGCGTCAAAACCTATGATTACAATGGGGATAGATGGCCGTACGTCGTATTATTAGACAGAGGGGTAGAATACGTAGCCTATGGGGTGGAGGGCTTTACTATCCTTCCTGATATACAAAAACGTATTGATGTCGCACTAGGTACAGCCGCCAGCGTTCCGCAAGAAGCTAAAAAGACCCAGGATGGTTTCCCAAAAGTGCTTTTGCTGGCGAGTGGGGACCGTAAAATGCGCCTCCCACCAGAATGGCCATCTGATTTATGGGGGAAACCATTCCAGCTTCACCCCCTCGACATCTACGTCACAGAACATGAATACTTCAAAGCGGAAGTCCCAAACATCTTTACAAACCTCGTTGTGCTATATGGTGGTGGGGCAGGTGGTGGACCCCAAGAAGGTAAGATTGTAGATATCCGAAGGTGGCTCCAGGTCAATTTTGCTGTGTTACTGGCCACTGAGGGTTGTGGTATTTCGGTTGATATGTTGAAAGACCTTCCAAAACGTGCAGCTTCTATCATACGGTTTCATATTTACTTCACAACACGTAAAATACTCCAAGAGATGGGTACTTCACTCCCAGGAGCAGCCACTTGGAGGGCTTGGGACAACCCCCACAACAAAGCTTGTTCCATGTATCTGGTCACATAGTCATTCCTGGTACACCTATTGAACCTTCCCACACACCTACTATATCAAAGCAAGATGGAGGAAACGGATCGGATAACTGCAGATCCGCCGAAGACTGTGCCAGAGAAAAAAGAAAAGGATCCAAAGTGTGTTGCTAGGGGGAAAGCATTGGCAGAAAGCAACAAACGTGCCAGAGAGGCTCAAAAGCGAGTTATCTAAAGGAACCGACGTGGGGGGAAGCTGGACTACAAACACTATTCTAACAGTCGTTGGCACGGGCGCTGCACTGGTAGGAGCATACTACCAATACAAAAGATACAGTGACGACGCCCCTACTAACGCCAGAACGATACGACCCGCGAGTCCGGTAAAGACTACGAAGGTAGCATTGCCGGACATGGAGTAGAATGATAGAACATTTGAAGAATAGGAAACCATAGGTTAAAGGAAGATGGAAGAGAAAACGTTGATGAAAGCTGTAACTGATGCTGCTATATTAACTGGTATTGCTAGTGGCATTGGGTTCATATCAAAATAATTAGCCAAAGAGCCCATGATTAACGACCTTTCATCATCAGTCATAAACTACGTGAAGTGGACAGCCGTGTTGGCTGGTAGCATAGCTGCTAAGCAATATATTGAGGATCAAAATATAATTCCAAAGCCAAAGCCAAAGCCATAATGTTCATAGCTGCAATAACTGCTATTGGTGGAGCTATACTAAATGCAACGGCCTTCGTAGGCGGAAGCTATATTGCCAAGGCAGTTGCTGGCAGTGATCCCTCTGCGGTGGCTGCTGAGAAAAAAAGACACGACCTGGCACTAGAGAAGTATCAGGCAGACATGGGTGCCTTCCAGAAGCGCCGCGCAATCTTAGCTGACTGGATCAAACAACAGGACCGCCTGAAATACTATGCTTCTGTGGACCTCAAAAACGAAGACATGGCCCGTAGGCTATACAATACTGTAAACGTGGGACTACACCACATACGTCCACAGGACCTGAAGGAACCTAGATTCTCCGACTACTATCGACCTACTAGTTCGCAGAAGACGAGTGAGTTAGTCTATGTAGGTGGGGGATGCTTGCTATTGGCTATGCTGCTAGTAAATGGCTATATCCTGTTGAAGTTTGGTACTACGCAAATATATAGCTATGTATAAAGAGATGAAAGTAGTATACTATAGTCCTATGGGCTATTGGAAAGGTCCTGCTGCAATTGGTAAGCTAGCAGTGGCAGCAAAGGTATCGGAAGATGTAGCTAAGAGTTGGTTAGAGAAACAAGCCCTATGGCAGATATACCTACCACCACCACGATACATCCCACGACCACATTGGACTGTATCAAAACCTAATGAGGTTCATCAAGCTGATTTGATATTTCTACCTCATGATAGACCTGGGCGTGGACGAAAGCTATATAAGTATGCTTTGGTGGTGATCGATGTGGCTTCTAGATATAAAGAGGCTGAGCCTTTAGCTTCGAAAGATAGTGGTGAAGTGGCTGCAGCTTTTGAACGAATATACAGGCGTAGTCCACTAGAATGGCCAAAAACGTTGCAGGTCGATCCTGGTAGAGAATTCATGGGACGTATGTCTGAAACCTTAGAACTACGTGGTACGAAAGTTCAACGAGGTGAGGCTGGCAACCACAGGGCACAAAGCTTTGTCGAGAGAGCAAATAGAACACTAGCTGAGAGATTGTTTGGATATCAATATGCACAGGAGATGGTACTCACTTCGGAAGGATCAGATGCGCGTAGTAGAGAATGGGTGCTGAGGCTTCCAAAGGTTATCAAAGCCATGAATAACGAAGTGACTCGGCTGACTGGGAAGGAGCCTTCGAATTCTGTAGCTACACATCAAGTAAACGTAAAAGCTCCTACATATTCGCGGGCTGTTGGGATAGAAGAAAAACGTTTACAGTTCGATATTCTAGTTAGATATCTTTATGCACCTGGAGAGTTGGAAGGTGGAGCTAAGCGAGCAACTGATCCTGTGTGGAGTATACAGACATATGTTATTTCACGTTGTGCGATATCTTCGAACCAACCAGTTCTGTACTATTTGGAAAAGGGTACACCCAAGCGTGGATTTGTGCGTGAAGAGCTACAAGTCGTACCGCTAGATACTGAACTACCTCCAAAGGGGATTTTAAGATAGAAGCAGCTCGCAAATAAAATCATCTAAGTCTTCCTCCTCTGGAATGGTGTTTTTATGTCCATAGGCTAGTGTATCAACCCCGTTTGCTGAAATCCAGCGCTTAATATCGAATGGTGATAGAGAGATCTTATTCATATGCATACCATACATCGCGTGACCTTCGCTTTGAAGCATATCCATACCATGGCGGAATACTTTCTTATCTAGCAAGCACTCTTTATATTGCTCATGACGAATACGATGTTTCGCAACTGCTTTCAATATTGAGTAGAGCTTCGATCGTAGTCCAACATATTCGACAATGGGAATACCTCCACATTCATCTTTCATTTTGCGAAGTGCCTTCTTATTGTTGATGCTATACAACGGATGGTCTTTGCTGTAGTTGCTCGTATCGTATAGATGTTTGTTGATGCCCATGTCTGCATATATGTCTTCAGTTTCAATGTGTAGTAGGAGACTGTCGGTGTCTGTGTAGAGTAGATTACAACGTTGTCCATACTGCTTCTTTAGCTCGTTGTAGTAGAAGTCATACATCAGACGTTTTGAGAGATCTAGAATCGACATTCCAACATATACTGGGCGGTTCAGCAGTAGCTTGGTTCATCAGTTTGTAGAGGTCTTGCTCGAAAGTGCTCTTCGCTTGTTTTCGTAGTTGTGTATTCATTCGTATGTATGGCTCCATCCATGGGGATTGATCGAATCCTAGTGCTCTGTGTATCTTTTTCAAACGCATGCCAAGAGATAGGTATAGCTGTAGGTTGCGGTAGTGGAGCACGTATCGCTCTTTATCTCGTAGGTTAGGTATAAGCTTCTCCACTTTTAAGGATCCATTGCCTTTGTATAGTTTCTCAAATAGTTCGGTTTGATACTCTGATAACCAAGCACGATCTACTTGCATTCTTTCGGGAGCTAGTGGATAACTGTTGTGTGCGTCGTGGAGTTCTCGAGGATACTCAAGGTCAACTTCTAGGATGTAACCTTTACATGAATCAATTGCAAGATTGGTGATTTGTTCTTCTGTTGGTGTACACCACTCAAACCCTCCCGTTGGTAGATATTGACTCAATTAGCCCAGCCGTATAGGTTGTTAGCATCAAGATAGAGTATATGGCTAGTTGGCTTCTCTTGGTCAAAATCGGATACGTTTGGGTTGTTTGCTTTAGCACTACGCTGAGACACCATAGATATCCCACCGCGTAGACCTTTCTCGATAAATAGATGCATGTCATAGTCGGTTAATAGTTCAAGCTTCACACCTGGCTTCTTCAACAACGCATCCCACGATAAACCAGGGCTCGTATAGTAGTGAGCTGGATCCAAGCCATAGTTTTGCATACATGTCGCACGAAAACCCTCAAACACATCTGCTAGAAGAAGTACGTCGGTTTGAAGGTAAAGATCATGGTAGTCTCCCAACGTTTCACAGCTAAATGCCTTCCAAACTTCTAGTGCGTGTTCGTAGTCCTCATCGGATACGTCCTCTAGGTATAGCTTGCTAAAAAAAATGCTTCTTTTGGTGGAAGAGAAGTCTCTGTGAATCTCTCCCAAGAGTCCATGTACTCATATGGATAAACACCTTTACGCATCAGCAGCTTGTTCTTATCTAGGTCATGAGTATACTTTATAGTTTGTTGAAAGGTGTCTGGGGCTGCACTTGCTACCAGCTTATCAAGGGATGATAGTAGAAATTGAATGCTATCTATGAACCGTAAGTTGCCAAGTGAGAATGAAATGTATTTTTCCATATTGTTTGGAATACAAGAGATATTGCCCTCTGTCTTTGATATCAATTGCAACAGAAGGTGAGCATCGTACCCGCGCAGATTGTGGAATACAACTGGAATGGTGGACGAGATACGTAATTTGAGCTTACAGAATCTGTGTGCGGCACCTCTAAACTCGCCTGTGATGTGGCAATGATCACGTACTCTATCGTCACCAACTAAGGGCTTCTGGCAGATATGACAAATAGTTGACCTATTGTAAGCTCTATTGTTTTTCCATGACATACAAGGTGGCTTGGCCTTTTGGGCTTTGATCTTTGCCTCCTCTTCTTGTATGCATCGTAGAAAGCGTTCGATAGTATCTTGTACCTCTATATAGTACAGGTGGCTCGCTGTGGCCATCAAAACGTACGACTATATAGCAAAATCCACAGGGAATATGTTCTTATGTCTTTTGTGTGTTACTTTTCCTGGGGTCTTGGGCAGGTCCTTCGATCTTAGTGGTCAAAGCCTCAAGGTCGGCATACATGACATAGGGAACTTTGAGCTGTTTGTTGATATTCTGAAAGGAGACTATGTTGTTCTCCTTGGTAGGCATTTCAATTCGAATGGCTCGGTCATCGACTCCATTGCACTCTGGAATGTGTTTTTCGAGAAGAACTTTGGTGGTATATCCATGTAGAAATCGCTCACAGAAATGTTTCCTATGTTCGTATTTTGTTGGATCGAATAGGAGTTTGTTAAAGTCTTTGATCCAACAGTAGTGCTGCAGACCACTCTTTGGGCACTCTATAAGTAAGAGGTTAACGCGTTTTAAGAAAGTCTCCTTCGAGATGTGGTGTACGATTTAAAGCACTTTTCCTTTGGATCCCAACCATATACATTAATAGAGATCATGTTTTGCTTCTCTACACGTTTTATTTGTGAGATTGGTGTTGGTGCATCCACCCCATCGAAGTTCAAACTATAGTATTTAGTTCGATACTTAGATGTTCTCTGAGGGTCTTTTTTAACTGGAAACAGTGCTGCACATAGTGACCAACGTAAGCAGTTGTCGTCGTCATTCTTTACGTTAATCACGGCTTTCTTATTCGCTACTTCGGTAGGTAGTAGTAAATATGAGCCTCCACGTAGTGGTTGATATCGAGCAATGTTTAACCATAAAATGTCGACTCTATCTATAACCCAGTTTGATCCTCGGCTGATCCACTTCTCAATGTAGTTGTGGATCTGAGCATGTGCTTCTGCTATTACCCCGCGGATCTCAGCAATGTTGGTTAAAACGGCTTGCGAGCTCCGAAAGGTAACTATCTCATATACTGGACCATCAATTTTGTCAAGCCGGAGTTTGATATTCAAAGCTAGCTGAACCTTAATACTATTTAGCTCTCGTAGCTCTTCCTCTAGCTTTTCGGTAGTCTGTGTCCGCACACCAGCGAGGAGAGCAGCTGGGTCTGCTCCTAGAGGATTACCATCTGGAATGTCCATCTTCCATCCATGTAAATAGCCCTTGATGGTCATTGGTGCTCGAACGAAGTTTAGTATACGTTCAGCCATCATATAATACTTAATAATTGCACTCCTCTAATTGTGTGTTAAAATACAATAAGTGCTCTATAATAGTATATAAAGTAAAGGTAGCCGAAAGTACACTCTCCTAATACCTTATGACTACCCTCCTCTAATTGGGTGTCAACATACAATAAGTGTACTATAATAGTATATATAGTGGTGGTTCTGGTGTCACACCTTCGTTTTCCCCCGGCTATAAACGTATTTGTTGTACTAAATTACAACATCTATGGTACCCCAGAAAATAATAAGTTGAGATTTGGTAGGAGCCATAGAATGTGATAAAAAACTGAAAAGAAAAGGTAAAATGTGAAAAAAAATGAAAACTTAGGTGCTGCGCCAGAACCGCTACTTTATATACTACTCTTCCATCCGTCAGCTATGCTATAACTTCCTGGGTTGGGGGTCTCAATTGCCAGGACAATTTTAAATAACTAGAGGTATTACACCGCAGGGCTTTTAGAATTATTTTTAATTTTCCTAGAGACATGCCATCAGAAGCGGTCATCATAAATATAAAATATATATACTGAAGTTAATGTTTAAGTTATACTATGAGCAGACTCCACCTTACGATGGCCTAGAAGTCTCACGTACAGTTCAATTGTGATTTTTCGTACAGTTCAGTTGTGATTTGTCGACTACTTAGTGCCCAGACCTCTCTCTCCCTGTCATGGCGGCAAATTTGTCAGTCTTCGGTTCGGTTGTTGGTCAGCTCTGGTGTTAAGAAAGAAACGTGCCTCTACTCGTTTGTTCTCCATGCATGAAAGCCGAAGACAACGTTAACGAAGAAGAGCTTGTTGCCAACTATTTCAATCAGGGATATAGCAACTTGGAAATAGTTGAGTTTCCTAAGCTTCATGGTATAGCTATAAGTTTGTGAACGCTGAAGAGACAACTTCGAACACTAGGTCTATCAAGAAGGGAGCATACTGTACCACATGTGTCTGATGATGAACTTAAAAATGAAATAGAGAAAGAGATTTGAGGTGTGGTTACTTCGTGGGATACCGTAAGTTGTGGGTAAGGCTACGAAAGAAAAGCATTTCGAATAAAAGAGAAAGAGTTATGCTGTTATTAAGGGAACTTGATCATGAAGGAGTAGATAGTAGAAGGGGAAGAGGTTACGTCGAAGAGTATACCATGTAAAGGGGCCAATTTTTAAATTTCATGGCATATCGATGGTCATGATAAATTAAAGCCGTACGGATTCAGTGTGCATGGATGCATTGATGGATTTCTTAGTAGGTCAATTAGACTCGAAAGTGGTCCCACGAATAAGGTCCCAGAAGTTATTGCAGAGTACTACCTAGATGCTGTTAAACAGGTGTGTAGTGTACCTAGGAAAGTTAGGTCAGATAATGGAACTGAATAATGGAAATGAACGGTGATGGCGTTGCTGGATTTGGCTGCCTTTCTATTGGCAACTCAACGTCAAATCAAACAATTGAAGCCTACTGGTCCCATTTAGTCAAATATGGTCCTGGGTGGTGGATGAATGTTTTTAAAGATCTGACTGACTTCGGTATATATAACAACAAAGATCCCGTGCATGTAGATTACATTAGATTTTGTTTTATGGAAATTCTGTAAAGGAAAGAATTGCTGAATTATGGAATCAGCATATTATTTCATTAAGCAAATTTGGAAACAGTGGTCCAAGGGGAATACTAGATTGTATGTTCTTCCTACCGCACCTCTATAATACACATGACTTCAGAGTTGAAGTGGCTGTGGATGATGTGGAGGAGTTCATCGTTCATTCCACAATGTATCCAGCTGATTATAGCGAGGAATTCAAAGAGTTTTCTCTGACTGTTATGAATGAACTTGGGCTTCAAACACCATAAGACGTTAGTTGTGCTCCTGATACCTACGTTAAGCTGATAAAAGAGGTTAAAAAGTTAGCATAGTTTCCAGTGACGTCCCAACGGAGAAACGAAAACTTCGAAATCAGAGAAGGGATGATCGAAAAAAAAACATCCAAAGGCACTGACTCACTAGGACTGTGATTACTACAATCACAAATTTATTAACTCATTTATGAAGGACTGTGATTAACATGAAGACGCCATGATTTAACAAAAACCCAATTTTATTTGTTGCCCATGAATAACAAGACTGCATAAAATACTGTTGTGGTCTATTAAGAAAATTTAAAGAATTAACAACTAGTGTTAATCAACTGGGATTACAGTTTCATATTTGCAAAATGAAATAATTTAGTAACACAAAAGAACGGAGGCCAAATTCAACCCAGCACGTAACAAGAAACAAACCTAGTTTTCATCCTTTGTCAAATAACATTTTTTTGCTAGGAAAGTGCATACATTTGACGGACTTCATGCAATAACAGTGTGACTTCTGATAAAGTTCTAAAGTCTCCCTTAAACTAAAGCGTATCATGGGGAATTTAGTGTGATAAGAACTTATGCTGTTCTTGCATGCATGGAGCCCTTCATTTGAAGGAAAAAATAGTTGCAAACCAAGCACTGCCATTTCCCATACGTTCCTATCAAGAATATTAGTAAACTCTTCTCTGAATTCCACATAGTTAGCATATGTGGAAGAAATCTCCGACATAGGGCCACATGTATGAGCAATTGGTCTTGAACTAAAGCCGTCACACTTAATGAATTCCACCTCGAGCTCTATCTTCTTACCTACCATAACATCCATGGCTGTTGTAAACCGCAAAAAAATGCAGCAGCTTGGACATGTCTATGCCTCTCGCGAACCTTTGTAAAAACCTGAAGACATCTCGTTCTCCATCACTTGCTGGGTTATTCAAAAGACTACCTAGCACTCTCTTGGTAGTAGGTTTAAGTGAATCATAAAAGGCCTCAACAGATGAAATTGACTTAAAAGGTGCATACTATTTCAATTCCAGGAAAAAGGGTTGTAAAGATGAAATCATTAGGTGTGGCTTCTGAAAAAACTCATGTTTGGCAAGTTGGACAATAACGTTAACATCGTTTTCATCTGTTACAATAGCTCTACTCTGAAACATTTCAAGAAAATCAATGAACTCCTCTT
The DNA here is from genome assembly GCA_030867875.1 of Actinernus sp. WN-2022. Taxonomy (NCBI): domain Eukaryota; kingdom Metazoa; phylum Cnidaria; class Anthozoa; order Actiniaria; family Actinernidae; genus Actinernus; species Actinernus sp. WN-2022. The sequence goes on from JAOWCC010001210.1 coordinate 63,596,760, forward strand.
GGTCATCTGGAAGTCGATTGCATTGCAGAATATCTGCAATCATCTCTTCCTCGACTGGAGATAAATATTTCTTAAATGAATCAATAAAAATGTTGTATGTTATTGTCAAAAAGACAATAACAGACAAAAGATTTAGCCAAAAAGGTGAGAAATAAGAAACATACACATACCTTTTCAAGAGAATTCTTCCCACGGCCTTCCATTCCTCACGAGAGTGGTCCTGTCTTACAAAGGGAACCCGTTCTCTCTCCCCAATGGTCATAGAAATGGAGAACTCACTTAAACAACAACTAACAGCGTTGAGAGAGAATTACCAGAAATAATTAAATAAAGTCAATGATGTATGTGGTCATAGGATCGTGCCAAAAGGGCCATAATTGGCCCTCCACTATGGCCTCTTTTGTCCTCCACTATGGCCCTTATGACCTTTTTGATGGATTATAAAATAATATATTGAGTCATGAATTATTTAGTTATCCGTCAACAGAAGAAGGAGATATTGTCCTGTGGAAGGTGTATGTGGGTATCATTACGAATGCGTAGTGTCACAACTAGTGGATCCAATAAAACAATCCACCCTAGCCAAAGAGGATCCACCCTAGCCAAAGAGAATACACCCTACCTCAAACATCGTGAAGAACAAATGACAGCATTGAGAAAAGACCATCAACAGGTTTCCATTCAACCTGGAGAAGAGGTGGAGTTTTAATGAAACACAATATATATAATCCTATAAGCTGGACACGTGTACGAGTTTCAAGGAAATAAATAAGAAACGATCAAATGTAATGGAGTACATATTTTTAATGAACACCTAACGAAGACAAGAGAGGACTTAAATGAAGTCCTCAATTTAGGGAGGCATCTGAATGAATGTATTAATATTCCTTAGCCAAAAAGCACTGGTGATATCTATCATAATCTATAAAATGTTTGGTCAAGGCATGATATACAGATTCTAGAGTCACCATGGCAAGTCAAAGAGAGATTGTCATGTGAAGGGTTGTTCCTCCAAAAACCTCACAAATCTTCCATCTCACTTGAAACAAAAACATCATACGGTATCCAATGAAATAAATATATGGTTACGTAAATCAAGGATGTATTTAGCAAATGTAGAACAACCTTCACAACTTTTGAAAGGTAAACCAACAACACACCAGCCTGCCCATGTTGACGAACATTCTATGGTTGTATTCGTAGTAGAACAACCTTCACAGCTTTTGAATGTAGTACAATCAGAAGCACCACAACAGTCTGTGAATATCGTGGAACAACCCATGGAGGTAGCAGAACAACCATCACAACAGTCTGAAAATGCCATGGAAAAAATCATGTTTGTAGTAGAACAATATTCACAACCTTTGGATATAGTAGAAACAGAAGCAACACAACAGCCTGTGAATGTCATGGAAGTAGCAGAACAACATCCACAACAGCCTTTGAATGTCGTGCAACGAATAACAACCTCCTTGTGAAGTACCAAGCAAGGAGTTGAGGAAAGAAATGAAATGTATGAATGAATCTAGCCATGCCAGAAACAAGAGCAAATTGAGGAAAGAACAAAACTCCATTCAAACCTATAGGAAGAGGAAACAGCTAACCAAACGGAGGAAAGATACCTCTGACATCAGAATGAAGAGAGCCTGTATAAAAGGCATGAAGAAACAACTGGCGAAGCTCCTAAAATATTACATTCAAGCCAGTAAGAAGTAGAGAGCATGTCAACATCGTCATGAAAAATATGAAGCCGATATAGATTCAGCAATGGATTTTATTGAACTTAGTCAATACCTATCCATGTTTCGACAGTCCGCATCCATTTCACGCAGGGTGTTCTTAATACGTTCAAGAGTTATCGGTTCTCTTATCATATCTTCTTTTAATAGGACCGAAGTCACAAAAACACTTTCTTTCAACTGCGTCACCACACTTCTCAACTCGTTGAGTTCATTCTGTGTTCTAATGCAGCTCATGTTGATAGTTTTGGCGAAATTCCAAAGATCCGTTTCACTCGATCCACGCCGGGTCAGCTGTCTGAAGAAAGTAGTCATTTAGCTACTGCAGTCAGTACAGCATTGTACAGCGGTAATCTAATAAAACAAAATGGCGAGTTTCACCATTCGGATAGTAACAGTCAGTGATGGCTCGACAGATTCGAATGTGCCGAACCTTACATATAATTATTTAGATATACCAAAATATAGAAGACTTCCATGCTATACAATTAATAAGGGAGAGAATTTCCCGTCCGATCATATTTCAGTCAGCGCCGTTCAAATATTAAAATTCATTCGATCGCTTATAAAAAAGCTAAAGCAGTTTCAAACAAAATAAGTTGTTCAAAAGAACGTTGTTTAAAATATGACTTACTCGTATCCGAAGAAAAAATCCAATCGTTATAAAATAGCGAAAGAGCACAGTCACAAATAAGCTATCTAGTTCTGGCATAACATATAATATCAACAACATAACATCGCTTGTACATTACTCTTGTGATCGTACCTTCAACTTCAATCGGCGGACTGATTTTTGTTGATTTTTTATTTCTGACAAAACTCTTTGTTTTTCCTTGGCTAGCTAGTGGAACTGCTACATCACGCTTTGCCCCCATAAACTTCCCAACAGTGCAGCGAAGCGGTTGTATTTTTTCTGAGGCATCGTAAAGTCGCGTATTTGCCGGCAAGTATCAGAATACAAGACATAGTACGTGTGGAAAATCGAATATTTTCTTTAAAATAAAGGCGATTTCACACAAACAAAAAACATACGATTCTTACCGAAGGATTGAAGAGTCCAGAAGTCATCCTTTCAGGTCTCTATCCGCAAATTCGAAATATCCTATTGAAGCTTAACCTAGCCATTTTTCGACAGAGTCAACAGTCTGCCATTTCACCAACAACACGATATGTTCTCTAAAATTTAATTTTTTCTTTTTCCCCTTTTGATTGGTACCAAAACAAAGCTTGTTTTCTTCGCTTTCAAAGCAATCTCGTGTTCCCATTTCGTGACCTATCCCAGGGTACATAGGGAGCCATTTATATACCATGGTAAATTAGTTCCCAGTCCTCGAAAAAATTATGCCCCGTCAAGCCGCCATTTTTGGCTTCAGTCAAATGTCGGGAAATGCGAGACAGCTGACCCGGCGTGATCCGTCTTCCCCATCGTATGAAACCCCTCTCCCTCTCTCTAAACCCACACGCTTATATAACCCTAATATTGGTCTGCAGTGCACTAAATAAATACTTCATGCCTTATTAACGCATCACGGATCATGATCATCAGTTCTTGCTGGAGTAAATCCTTCTCGGTTTAATGCTCAAACTGCCATAGCCTCTTGAAACGGCCATTGTTCCTCCGGTTTTAATATTTTGCACATCGCTTGAATAATATACTTGAAACTAGATCCCAACAACCTAGCCAAACTCCCTCTTGTCGACGAAAACATCTCCCTCCATTTCCACATCTGTTCTATCTGGCCTGCGATCTAGTTCTTTTTCTTTTAACCACACTCTTAACTGGACAGTGGTCCACTAAACATCCTCTCTCTTATCTTATTTGGTTTACTTGTTCTTCAATGAGAAGTAATGTATCTCGTAACTTCTTAATTTATTTCCCATACACACAGAAAATAGCCAGATCATCAAACATATTTGCCTGGTGTAATGTCTTTTCGTTGATCTTACCTTGAGGCAGTAATGTCCACAGGTGTTAATTTATTTCATCTTCCCCAGTACCTGGATAATACAAAACCTCCCGCATCAACGTTACCATCTCGTAGAAACCCCAGTGAATCTGTAACACATGCTGACAGATCTGGTATTGAACCATGATCACCTCACCCTCTCTCTTCCAGATCATAGGGTAGATAAGTAAAACATAAACCAGAGTCACGGGTAAGAGTACATGGCTCTTCTTGTCAAGCGCTATTCTTTCCCCATAGCTAGTGTTCCACTGGTATCTTTCTAACACGAGATTCGCCAAAATTTGATAATCTTTCGTTTACCATTCACGCATGAACGTAGTTAACTCTGGCTCGACATCGGGCTTGAAAGATCGATAGCTTCTACCCCTTTAAGAATTATGGCTAAATTCGAGCCGTAACTAGAAACATTAACTCCGCGTAGTCGCATCATATCTTCTCAAAGCATTGAACCCATTAATGGCATGATGCGACACCATACAGTTTAAAAGAATGACTTTCTCTCGAGTTATCTGTCTTTCTGTGTTGTCTCAAACTCATCCTTGAGTTATTCATAACGGTGTCCATACTTGGGGAAACGATCTAAATGATGGAATAGTTTTACGGAAATGGAATGACCATTGCGTAGACCATCGCATAAACTCTAACTTCTCGGCAATGGATCTGGCCAAGTCTAACAATATACTTTTAATGACTCTACACAAGTTAGAAAACTCGTCGTAAACTTTTATCTTTTCAAATCCGTCTGCTGTTCGGTTTCTCTGCCAAAACCCTACTTCAATGACGTTTTTGGGTAAGTAAGAAAAGTCTAGGAAAGAATCATATCAGTTAGCAAAGCGTCGGCTCCTCTCTTCTCAGGCAAACATGACTCCTTTCCAATCTTGCGTGCTTTGAACACCTCAGAAAAAGCTTGGTAGTTTTCGGTAAGGATATTTTTCAGTGATAAAAGTTCCCACAAATGATCGGGAACATTTATGCCAGAATTGTGCAGCACTCTCTTTCCAAACTCGGTTAGTTCTCCCAAACTATCCCCTTCAGGTGAATACGCTACAGCATACAACTTCCCTTCCATGGTTTTATATATCTGAAAATCCACATTTTTATATAACCCTAAGCATGAGCCCACAATCTTGTTCTTTAGATTTACTTACAGGTCAGTGATCTGCTGAAAATATTTTCATGACCTCCGCGTACTTGGTCTATTTTTGTTCTTTTCCCCGATCCAAGCTTGTCGATCAGTGGTTCTCATTTATTATGCATTCATGACTCCCTCATTACTATGCATCAACACTTCCAAGCTTAAACGTGTTTCAACTCTCTGATGACGTCATAGCCACGTTTTACAAAAGTTAACTATCTCTTTTCAATCATTTGAAAATACTTTGTTCTAGGTAATGGGTTCCATGTGGTACTCGTTCGCAAGAAAAAAACATTTCTCAAGGTCAAAACATTTTTTTATGACCTTCAAAACCTTCTCAGTTAGACAGAAGCATCTCTTTACCAAGCTCGTGAACAGGGTCTTCTCGGTCAGATCCAAGATGGCGGATACTGCGGGAGAAGACCCTGGTAAAGGCTGAACTATCATGTATTCTGATTGGCTGTTCAGTTGTGACGAAAATGTTATTCAACAATGATTTTTATTGGCCAAACGTAACTTAGTCAAGGGAGAACTTGTGTATATGTATATATATAGATTCGATTCCTCAAATTGTATCAGTAAAACAATTTTAAATAACTTTAATCCCATTGTATAGGTAAGAGTAATAGATGAAGTGCATTGCTGTGTAGTTTTCTGGTATGTTTCATCCGTGAAGGAGAAGTCGTTAAATTTGAACATTGCAATAGATCGCTTCGCTTCAGCGCTGATAGATACTTTTAGCATTGCGATACCCTTCCACAGTTTCTTTATCCAAGAAAACTCCATTTTGAGATGTTTAGTAGACCTGTTTTCACTGCATCGAACACCGCGTGAAAATACCCGAAAGCGCAGCTCGCTGATCTCGCCCACTCCGGATTGGAATACCTATGGTTTGTAGGCACCTGGTGGAGTATTCCATATTTATCTTGACGGCCATCTTCGATGCCCACATCACGTGATTAAAATATTCAGGATTTGGGATCTTACCGAGAAGACCCTGGGTACGAGGTTGCCTCTTTACCACCCTTCATACTGTTTCCTATGCGTCATCTTGGATTTGGTTCATTGACTCGACCGCCATCTTGAAACATTAGTGACTTCAAGCAACCAGGACGGCGACGGCAATGAAGACGGGCGTAGAAAAGTGTTTTCTTCCCGAATTTGGTGTCTACCCTTTCCCTTGTTCGCCTTGAATTGTTTTTCACAACCAGATTTTCGAAAAATATCATGAGTATAGAGTTCTGTTCACGCCTAACGAAAAATGGATTGATTTATTATCTTACCTTCGCGCTCTCTTTAAAGGGGAACTGAACCCTAAAATCAACCCAATGTCTATACAAACATATATTCGAAATAAATAGGTTCTGCTATTTAATTTTTCTGTGTTGCGCGTCTAGGAAGGGAAAATCCGAAAACCTTACTCACAGTCTCCGGTATGTACAGACGGCTCAAGTCTCGTTATTTGTGACGTAGTATATGGGGAATAAATTAGTTTTGCCATGCTGTCCCCAACATTGAATAGCAGGACTAATGGTTTCTAATTGCGGACCATTGTGTTTTCTTTGTGCTAGAGGTGTGATCGTTCTTCCTTGGTATGTGTGACGTACGTTATGGGGAGATTTGCACTGAATTGAGCCGCCACACAATATAGATTTTTCAGCGGGAAATCGAACTTGGAGACTAATTTTCTCCTCATAGACGCGCAACACAGAAAAATAAAATAGTAGAACTTATTTCTTTAGAATACATCTTTGTAAAGACGTTGGGTTGATTTTAGGGTTTAGTTCCCCTTTAAGCTTACCGGATACCTTCAAAACGAAAAAGTTTGGAAAAAAAAACATTTTTGCGCAGAAATTTAGTTTTAGTAGTAGTGTCTCATATATCAAAAACTCTGTTCAAAAAAATAATAATAGTGACGGAGAAATACCAAAAGGAAGTTTTTAACCGGAAGTAAAAGGTTATGTTTGATGGACAGCAGATCAATAAACACATGACAAGTCCTCACTCGCCCGTAAAGACAGTGTGGGGAAAGCTTAACGGATATTAAATTCATTTCATATACCGCACACGATTTCATAATTCTCTTTTTATCTCTTCCAAAAAGCAAGCAGGTTGGCCTTAGCTTGGAAAACAAAGAAAAAAGAAATGCCTAATAAGGCCAAACAATGCATACGACTACAAAGCCAAATATGAGGCCTCGCAAAACCCGACAAGGGTTCGTATTGTCACTTTCAGACAGAGTGCCGAGTGGCTCACATCTGAACATAAAGAAGAACTGATAGGAGCCAGCCGAGAGAATATTTGTTTCCACGAAATCTTCGATGGAAACGGTGACTCTGAATCACTCGAAACCACCACCACGACCTCGCTGTTGACGTGCTGTTTCAGACGCCTGCAAATCGCTGTCTACTCTACTAACTATGATGGCATTCAAGACGTCTCTAGGTGTTCACCATGATGTTCACGAAAGCTTTGTCCCTCGAGGTCTTTTTGTATTTCCCATTTTTCAAGTCATACAAGAAAACTAGAGCATATTTTCTCGCTGCGGCACGTAGCTTTGATCGTAAACCTGGAGGGCAATCTTGACAGAGAGTTGAATTGTGATGAGAAATGATTCGCCAAGAGCTCGCTAATTATTGGAGAGACGGGGCTTCAGATTCACGTACTTTTTTGAAGTGCTATTTTCTACGATTTTGATTTTCAACTCAATAGAGTTAAAAAAAAGCTGATATCTCAGCTGCAAAACAGTTTCGGGGAATTGGGAAATTCTAAAAAGAGAGTTCCTGACGGCGTTTCCCAAATATATACTTTTCGACCAATCAGAGCGAAGGTTTCATTTTTGGAGAACTGAGGTATGCGTGGAATGTCTAGTGGAGCCTGCACGAAGGAGAAGCCAAATGGCGGACGATACAACCGGACTTGATATGGGTTTGGAGAAAGCGTACGAAACTTTCGGCATTTCTGAATTATTTCCCGAACAGAGAAAGGCAATATTACCCCTCGTTTCCCGGATGGACCTTGGCTACCACAGCTGCATCTATAAGGCGACGACCAGGTCGAGAATGGAGAGAGGAGAAATTATGTAGCTTTCTTCAACTTCTACAGATCGCCAGAATCACGGCTCTTTCATGCACTGCAGAATATGTTCTACGGTTTCAAACTTACAGAAACAGAACGTGGAGAAACGTGTTATCCTCATACGTGTATCGTGAAAATCTGATAGGAAGTGCATCGATATCGCGATGTTTATGAAACTACTAGCTACGGGCTTTGGAAAATCATTAATCTTCCGACCTTCCGACACGTTGTGTTTTTGCAGAGAACGTAGGCAACTGCGTGCATTTTCATGTGCAGTTATTCTTTTATGCCGTCGTCCTAGACGTTGTCGTCGTGATTGCTTAAAGTCCCTATTAAGCTGTAGAACGGTGGAATGTGTTCGAAGTTGTGGAATGCGTTCGGGGGAAAAATAGAAAATAAATGTTATAGCGACTAAATTCTTCCCAATCCGTTTCAATCCTAGCCTACTATGCTAAGTAACGTCTGCTTAGTCTGCATTGCAGGCTAATTCAATCCCAGCTGTAGTACCGCTTTCGAAAGGTTTTCACTTCTTTCCCCCTCTTCTTTCACAATTCACTCTCTTTCGTAGGCGTCATCTTGAAATCCTTAGCTGTATACAATTTAACCCAATCATAAATAGCACAATAACAGTTTACTCACCAAGGCTCTTGCTTTCGGAAATAAAGACTAGCAGAGTTTAGAACTAGTTGACTAGGACTAATTTAGACCTTTGCTTCCCTTAAAGGTATGTGTAAGTTTATTGAAGCCTACGTTATCTTGCTGCTTACTCACTAGGGCGGTGATTTTGTTCTACGTCATAAATACTAGCGAGGTATAGAACTAGTCTAGAACTAACGTAAAACTTTTCTTAACTTAAAGGTATTTGTATATTGAAGGCTTTATACTTTATATTGCCGTTTTTCGGTGACTTTACTCTCGGACCAACAAAGAAACATATGTGATTCAATTTCAATGTCATTTTTTTTTTCAAGGAACATTTGTCTCAATAACGACTTATAACGTTAAGGATCATTTTGACAATATTTGTTCTCTCGAAAATAAAAGTAGCGGGATTTAGAACTAGTACAGGACCAATGACTTAGCCGGATCCTCACTTTGTTGTTCCACAAACGACCATAAAAACTGCATGAGTTCTATACTTTAAAAAGTTTTCAACGCAATCTCTTGAGGCTGCTTGTTTTAGTTCAGTTGGTAGTTTGTTCCATAGAGAAGCAGCGCTAAAACTGAATGTTTTCTTACCAAAGGTTTGCTTAACCTTTGGTAGTAAAAAGTTGTGGGAAGCGCTCCTTGTCTTAAGCGAGTGTGTCTTTCGGCAATTTGAATTTATTTCGGACAAATTCAGGCGTTTTACCATTAAAGGTCTTATACAACAGCAATAGTTTGAGGTGTTTTACTCGTTCAGGGAAAGGAATTATGTTCAAGTCCTTAAAAAGAGTCGAAGAAGGGGTATCCCATGGGGCATCTAAAATTATCCGAGCTGCTCTTTTCTGCAGGCGGACCATAACGTCCAAATTCGCTTGAGAAGTTGTTCCCCAAATTGTGGATCCATAGTCCATGATGGGCTGGACGACTGTGCTGTAATATAGTATTCTTGCTTTTGGTGTTAGAAACTGTTTTATTCTTCTGAGGAGGAGTCTCTTGGAGATCTTGTCCTTAACGTACTCGATGTGGGTGTCCCAAGAAAGGCTAGTGTCTAGATAGATCCCAAGTAATTTTGTGTTTGTAACTGATTCAATTGTAGTATTGTCGTTGAAGGCTACAAGCATGTTTTTTTCCCTTCTCTAGCTTACGTCATTTCGGTTTGCTGCAAATTATCATTGATTTGGTTTTGTTACAGTTGAGTACCATTTTATTCTCACTGGCCCACTTTGTTATTGGCTTCAACTTAGCCGTTAGGGTGGATTGAACCTTCTCTAAGTTTGGACCTGTTGCTAACTGAGTGGTGTCATAATACACTTCCATATATACTTGCATATACCTCCACGCTACTGTTGGAAACGTGAAGTGGAAGGTCGTTGATGAAGACAATGAACAGAAGAGGACCTAGTATTGACCCGTGATGCACTCCTGAATTTTAGAGTTGTAAGTACTGTTGCATGACATTTTGTCCAATCATAAAACACGTTGGTGGCTAAAATCGTATGTTTTTAGAATTTTGATTTTTTTGTCCATAACGGGCTTAAAACTGAAGTCATATTTTCGGCAACGTCATTATGATGTCATACCTTTTTATGCATGCCCTTAGAAAAAATCATGTGAGTGATTTTCGAGTTTTAATGATGAAATGCGCTAGTTTGGCACTCAAAAGTCACATTATTTTATTTTCTTGATTTTTTTAACAATAGGCAGCCTTATTTAGGTACGAATCCTTACGCCACTAAATATGACGTCATAGCAACAGTCATTCCTCTATAACGTTTGCTGTAATAGTCGTAGAACGTTCAAATTGAATGTGTGTCATGAAGGGCCTTTGATGGTGTAGTCTGTTTGTAACGTTTATTAAAGGGGGATTTCACCAAAAAAGTAGGCATCACTTATGACGTCACAACAACATCATCATACTAACATAAAACACCTAAAATATGTAGTTTCAGTTTGTTAACAACTTACCAACATTTCTTCAAATTGAGACTAAAAGTAAATAAATCATATTAATTTTAATTATTCTTTATACCCTACGTGAAAATTCAGAGATATCTAAAATGCTTGAACAGGAAATGTTTGCTTAAAAACTTAGCAATTACTGTAAAGTTTAAGTGCCGTAGAAAAATAGCGCGCTAACGGTTTCACTCACTAGATGACGGTAATTTTGCTCTCGGAAATAAAATCTGGAGGGTTTTAGAACTGCTCTAGAAGTTAAGGCTTTCCTTAGCTTAAAGGTATTTGTAAAGACTTGATATTGTTGTTTCACTCACTAATTTAAGAGCGATGATTTTGCTCTCAGAAATAAAATCTTGCGGGGTTTAGAACTGGTCTAAACTACCGTAGAACTCGTTAGATATCTAAAATATAATGGAACATTTTGAATTAATAAGTTAAAACAATTACAGAACTGCAAAGTTTCAGTCTCGAAGAAAATTAGCGCGCTAATTAACTCTCTACACTAGGGCTGTGAATTTACCCTCGGAAATAAAAAACTATCGGGGTTTAGAACTATAGTCTAGAACATTTCTTACCTTAAAGGTATGTATAAAAGGCTTGACCGATTTCTCTTTTGAACTATTTGTGAACCTGATAAAGTGTAGTAGGGTCATATTAAAACAGAACTCAAGAAACAGTAGAAGGATTAGTAGCGTTCAAGAAACAATATCACGATTACTGTGCAACCTCCAACAAAGAAGCGGTGGTCATTTCAAATTCAATTTCAGTTCTTCTTTCAAGGAAGCTGAACAACAACAACTTTATTTATAACCACACTCGCTAATAAATTAGATGAAATAGTTAAAATATAAATGTATGTTACTGGAAATCTGAAAGTAGTAAAACTATTCGCGTCAGATTGCCACTAATAGAAAGACATGTTCACCAATGAGGATTATGTTGGCAAGATTTGTGTTATCGAAAATAAAACTAGCCCATTTAGAACTAGTACAAATCCAATTTAGCACTAGAACTAATGTTAGATAAATTCCAATTCGATGTGTGGTTTAGCCAGAGTCTCACTTTGATCAGCCCTTTCGTTGTACCAGGTCCGTTACAGTTCAGAGTTCAGAGATATCTAAAATGCTTGAACGGCAAATGTTTGCTGACAAACTTAACAATTACTGTACAGTTTCATTGTCGAAAAAAAATAGCGCGCTTACGGTATCGAACTGAGGGGATCTGATGTTCTCCCGTCTTTGTTTCCGTCTTCATCGTCTTTCCGGTTTGAAGCTGTAACAGATCTAGCACAGTCCTTGCGTCGCTTTGCTTCTCTACCTGTACTCCACGTAAGCACTCTCTGGTGTGGGTAAGTGCTGGTGACCAGGCAAGGCTATCATTTTCATCCTCACCTTCCCGGCGCTCGATCGATCTTAAACTGATACCGAGGTGGATCCGTTCCCTTCATCACACTCATGGCTTCCAACCGAGCGTGATGCGTCCCTCCAAAGTTGTCCAACACCACGAACATGGACAGGATGGGTCCATGGTCCAAGCCTTACACTCAGTACAATATTGTTGAGTAGTATAAAAATGTTTATAATTTTTCACCGTAAAAGGTGTAGTCTAGTTACAGGTTCGAAAACTCCACATTGATGAGCCCAGGCCAATTTGGTTTTGCTCTCGATCTTCTCTCAACTCAAATCACACGCTTTTTCATACTCTAAATTGAAACAATTTCGAAGAAGGATGGAACAACACTGATTTTAGAAACCTTTAGAGCAAATTGAAATCGGTTCACTGTAAGCGAAATCACGTTTCTAAAATTAGCGTTTGTAATCCGCTTTACTCTTTACCATCCTCTCTCGAAAAAGCCCGAAATGCATATCAGGACATTTACTTGGTATTTCTTTTCTATCTCAGCTGTTATGTTTGTAGTTTTGTTTAAAGAAACTTGAATGTTCGATTTGATTGACAGTACCCTTTAAAACAAACAACCCATGTTACGTCAAACCACACGCTTTATTGTAGTCTAGTCCATGCTCCTTATATGGAAGTCCCTTGTCCGATAACCACATCCCCAAAATAGACTCATGGCATGAATGGTACGGATCACACTCAAAATAACATTATCATATAATCACTGGGATTATCCTAATAACGCGCGATTTCATTGGATGCTAGGCGTGCACCATCTTTTTATGGTGCACGCCTAGCTACCAATCAAATTGCAATTTTGTTTATGGTGCACGGCTGGAAAAATCGAAACAAACCCACAGCCTTTTCCTTTTTCCGATTTTTGTTTTCGGAGAAAACTCCGCCTGTCCTGTTGGCGAACCCGCAAAAAGCCGTTTTGCATGCGAAATTAGACGAACAAGAATTAAACAAACTTGTATCAAATTCGGATGCGAAGTCGAAGAAGTCAAACACTAAATGGATTGTAAAGACTTTGGGTAAGAAAGCCAACGCTTTAACCGGGAAAACGGTATTTTCTTTCATGAATTACTAGAAAAATAAATAAAACCAAAGTATGTTTTCTTATGTCATTTTGCATTAAAATGGCTTCCCTGAAACTGGCCTGACGTCATTTGTTTACTTTTTTACCCCATGAATTTCCCTCATATTCAATGCCCTGCCCGATTGACCATACAAAGTTGTTCGACTTTTTATATTATAAAATAAATAGAAGAAAGCTTTCTACGTTCTATACAAAATGATGCACTTGAAATACAGCTGAATGGACTCGCATTCGCTCGTGCATCCACTTGCTAGCATTTCAAGAGCTCATGCGTGCATCATTTTTGTATAGAACATAGAAAGCCAAATTCTATTTGTTAAATAGAAAATAACAATACAAAATTTGGGCCAACGCCCAAACAAGGACTAACCCCGAACTATTACATACTACTATGTATACACATTTTGCCGATTTCGGTTGGATCTGGTTGATTCCGGACTTTCTATAATTTCTTTCAACTTACAGGAGGAGTAAAAACGGAAAAAAATCCTATATATAATCAACGGAAAACACCAAGTAAAGCAAATGTACATTAATTCAAACCATTTTACATATATTTTATACGTTTTCTTTTTTACCATCGTATTTACAAGGTTTTATACAATGTTTTTTTATGGAGTGAGTCCACAAACTCTGAGTTTGGGCTGCCTGTGGCCTGTTCAACCGTAGTTCTATTGCTATATGTTATGTGCTCCAGTATTAGCGCGTGCATCTAGTTGTTACAACATTCTTATTATTATGGATAAATAACTTGTAACGCTACTATGGTCCTGCTGATATGATCTCAGTGCTTCATTTGACACGGTAGTTTATCAGATCGTTTTGAATCGCCTCTACGCCGACTTTGGAATTTCTGAAATTGTCCTTGATTGGCTTTCTTCCTATCTGACCAAGAGTTCACAAAAACATTGATTGATGGCGTACTTTCTAACAAATTGAACATTGACTTAGGCGTCCTTCATAGGTCTTGTATCGGATCGGACCGCTTCTTTTTGCTATCTACGCTAGCAATCTTTTCACGATTACTGAAACGCATCTTCCTCAAATTCACTGCTATGTTGATGATACGCACCGGTACCATATCTTTAGACCTGGAAATTGTTCTGACGAGGCTGCGACTTTAAAAGGAATTGAGAAGGTGGATGTACTGAGGCAAATTAACGTTAAATAACAACTAGACTGAATTCATTGTGCTTGGTAGTCGTCAGGAGCTCGACAAAGTTAGAATTGATATATAACTTGTGCGAATCTCGTATTACTCCATCGAGTGAAATAAATAATTTAGGATTTGTTTTGACACTAAACTGAATATGCTTAGCCATATTAGAAAGACGTGCTTTTTATCACCCATATAATAATCGTATAACTACGAAATACTTGACTTGTCGAGCTACTGAGACCTTAGTTCATGCCTTTATAACCCGTAAAGTTGATTACTGTAATTGCATACGTTATGGTTTGCGAAAAAGCTCAGATTCTTAACCTTCAACGAAGAAGAACGCTGCGGACAGACTTGTTTCTGGTTCGGCCATATTATCCCAGTCTTACTTTTAACATTTAAATGTTTGCATGGATTAGTTACCAATTACTTATCTACTCCACATATAGCAGTTAAGAGAGGGTCCATGTGAAAACCATGCAGACGAGTCTACAGTGCACCTCTCCGATTTCCTTTAAACTTGGCACACATTTATATCTTAACTAGCTAATGTCCCATGTGAAATAGTTTGGCTGAAATGTAAAAGGCCTTTGAGATATGACAATCAAACTGTTGGACCCCCTGAAATGCTCAAAATCAGAGCAAAATATACCTTATGTTGTAACATGTCGCAATCGCAAATGATTTTAAGTAGAAAGATAATATTTTTACCTGCTTTAGTACTAAGTCCCGTCAGCATATTAAAACCAAAATCAACTAATTTTATTTCTATTTTGTCGCTTCTGTCGAATTTTTATTTAACGCTACTTTAATAGGTCTTTTTAAAACCCGATAAATGCTGTCTGGCAATGGCCGTTTGCAGAGTTGCGGCCTTCTTTTCTTGAATTTAGAAATATTCCTAGATTGACTTACAATAGATCTTTGCATCTGGTAAAAAAAATCTCTGTAAAGTTAATGCTGGGTTAGAGATTACGCACTCTCAAAATCCGCAATGTTCAGGTATTAAACAAACGACGATATGGCGACACGGCGATTTTTTTTCGATTAAAATCGAAAATACGGTGAACTTCACAGATTTTCTGCCAATAATTGCTTTAAGAATTCGAATGCACATTCATTTTCAATATTATTTTAGTTTTGAAGGGTGACCAAGTCCATCACCCGATATGCAGATGTCTAAAGTGACTGAATTATTGTCGAGTTTGACGGAGTCAAAGCTGAAAAATAGGTACTCATAGTTTATGGCAGTATCTTCGTTTAAAATTGTTTGATTGGATCAAAGACAATGAATTTTCTTTGAATATGATATATAGAGGATTTCAAACTACGCTACGCTTTAAATACAGCTTCTAATCCGGCGAGTCACTCTGAATTTTGCGAGCCTCTGTAGCGGGGTGAATGAGTGACAAGTAGAAATGCACGTACAGTCGTATTTAGGTTCTTCAGCCGATTCTCTATTCAAGTTTTTAGTTTTTATTCTGTAAAGAAACGATGTTTTCTTTTCATAATAAAAAAAAACCTAATGGTTTCGTTTACTTGGAAGCCCTTTATTATATGCTCATCGAATAGTTGGCCAAGTTAGAACCGTTTAGATTCAGCAACGGGAAGCCATTCTGATGTCGTTACTACCTCGTTACGGACTCAATTTGTTTCAATCTTGTGCATAATATTCTGTTCGTTCCGTTGAAATACCAAAATGTGTGTATAATCCATGAAATCAAATGTGGTATCACCGAAATAGATGAAATCACTTCAGTGATATAATGATATCTCAAGAATTGCGTGACAGGAACTGCGTGTAACGTCTGCACGTGTATTTCCCGCCCTATCCACGAGATGGATTTGGACTTGATCAAGTGCTCATTTTGTGTATATTCAACGAGGGAATGTGGCATATCTTCTCGGTTTTACCAGGGAAAAACAACTATATTACCGTGGAAGGCATGTCCCGACCCCCTTACCAAGAATTGTATGAAATGCCTTGGCACTTGGCGCGGATGTTGTTGATGGCGCGTGTCAAGTAAATTATCATAAAATCTATAAATATTTTCACCTGTACTGTACTGTCTAGACAGGGTATTTTATTCATTTTTGATTTTAGGTAATGCACTAGTGAAAGTAACCCCCCCCCCCCCCCCTCCTCCTCCCCCAACCCGGGACAGGGTGGGAGGGGGAGGGGGGGGGGGGGTGGGGGTTGATTTACACTAGTGCATAATGGCTCACTCTCTGCTTAAAGCTGCCTGTGATACACTTGTATGCGATTTGTTACTGTCGTCCTCGTATCTCTTTATAGCGGAGCTCGTTGCATAAAAAAAAAAAGAAAATCAATATGGAAAACGAAAGATAAAAGAACAACCCACACATGTGAAAAAAAATCACGCCGCGCGCCTCGCCCGCTCGCAGACGTAAAGGTCGGTACACACGAAGGGACAAGTCACGTGTCCTGATATCCTGTTCCCCGCGGACACCGGACATCCTACAGCTGAGAAACTACAAACCCCGTACACAAAGAATAACGTATTTCTTTACAGTTTTAAGGTAATAGACCAGTTCGCGGTTTATTTTAATTCCGACATTTTGAAAGGGTTGTAAACATGGCGCGAAATACAGTGTTTGTATGGGAATCCGATGACAAATAAAATCCGTAAAATCGAATTTCTGAAATATTCTTCAGATACAAACTTAAGATACCAGGTAAAAGTTTAATTGATCGAAATTTGAGGGATGTAGCTGTGCTGGGAAGCATGCAATCGTGGATTTAGTTTTCCATACATTTGTCTGTAAAAACGAGTCAAAGTCCGCGGGAAAATTTGCGCAAAAAAAATCAATCTTCCAGGAAGGAAAACATTTTTCTGAAGCATTTCAAAGAAATTGTTTTGTTTCGATGAGGCAAAATTTGCTTCCGCAACAATGTTTTCACGTTGGCTATAGAGGAAAACAATGTTTACTAGGCTCCAGTGACATACAGCATATGTGTTTCTTATCAACACAAACCCAGACCCCACCGGCAAGACAATTTGACACAGTGCGCATTCGTTAGTTTTTTTTCGGCAACAACGTTTCCTCGTATATCCACCCGTGCAGCAAAACATTTGTATGCGTCCTGCTCGTTCAATTAGCCACCCAGGCAACATTAAGAGAAACAGAGAAGCGCAGTGTTCGCGCCTACGCCTTTTCGATCCCTCGTGCCTCGATCGGATGATCACGTAAAATGGCGGTCCCGTCTCACGCAATCTCGTTCTCATAACCCGCGATCTTTTGGCCAGTATCTTGGCGCTGGTCAAATGTTCGCGGGCTCTGGGAACGAGATTGCATCTCACGACGCTCGTATTCATCAGCAGCTGTGTATCACAGGACGCTAAGGAACCACTTTGGACGTTAAACAAATATCTGGCAGTGACCACCCTCAGTGCTTGTTGGTCAGCCGCATTAATGGGAAGATAACTAACATAACTACTCATGCTTGTAAACTGCGTGGCTTACCGTGTGTCTGAACAAGCGCCCCGCACATACATGTATAATTATGTAAATCCAGCGTAATTCAGGTCTGGATAAAGTCTGTCACGATCCACACAATATGTTTCATTGTTCACCCAGATGTTTTCTGAACCCTTTTCTAAGATAGTTTGTAGCAATAGCAACATACGTCAGACATTTCTGAACTTCGCTTTCCAGGATGGCACTGCGCTCCAGTTCGGCACCGACACAGCTGATTAGGCCATCCCAATAAAATGCAAATACGTAGAGAGCTAGGAAAAGAGGTGTAGTTGAAAGTATGTTCTTCAAATATATATTTTTAACTTTTCCCAAAAATTGGGTCAATGTCAAGCTTTGTATTTTTGTTAACTTTTCCAAAAAAAATTGGGTCGGTCTGGCGATTGGAAACGGAACATTTTATTTGGATGGCCGTATGTGGGTCGTGTGAATATACAGGATATATGCACGGGATGTTAGAAATCATTTATAATTCATTGTTGTGACCTTGTGTATGAATGTATGCAAACATTTGACCCCATAACAGTTACATATAACAGGTGCATCATGGGTAATTTTAACCTATAATCAGCTTGAAAAAAATAAAGTTTTGCAAACAAAATTATGTAGATGTATTAAGTAGTGCATTATGATTATTTTCAGTTCTGTTTCATGAGATTCATAAATATTTCAATATAAATTACCCACTCTGGTATATATGTTGGGCACCACAGACGAAATGATAAAACACCGGATCTCCTAGCGTGTAGGGATCTGATCAGCAATATATATATATAAATAGACAAGAAAGGAAAGGCTGATTCAACGGTAGAGAGTTTTTTCTTCCAATATTCCACATGGAATGTACACATATATGTTCGGGCTACCTGTGGTGCACACCAGCAGACTGGGTTCTAGTCCTAAATAAAATGGCGGATGCTACAAGCGATCTGACTAAACTATAATGGGTAAATGTTCTTTCGGTGTAAAATCGACAAGAAGATAATTATCGTAAGTTGTGGCTTCGAGACCATGACAGAGCTGGGGAGGAGAGCACAAATAAGGCTAGAATCAGGTATGCATTTATCGCTGATTCATCCTTCGTATTACTAATTTCTCTTATTTTGAAGTTGATTGTTAATTAGTTGTTGTTTATTGCAAAACCATAGGCATAAGTGACAAATAAATTTATCACCCAGTTATTTTAGGGCTATGTTTCTCATTCCTGTCCGTAATTTGTCCCGTTATTCTGCACACGATACAGATTGCATCTGGCGTTGATTGTTTATTTACGTTGGACCCGGGCGTTGGGAGTATGTTACTTTGGCCTCACTGCTCCTAAGCTGAATAAACTTTACAAACTTTTTAGTCCCCAGTTGTATTTCCAAATGACTGATCTACAAAATAATAACTCTCTCATCTTCTACAATTTCGCCGCATCGATAGTATTCGAATGTCATTTTACCCTAAAATTTGACTTTAATTTTTGAAAAATAATTTCGGAAGTCACTTGTACATGAAAGCCTTACTCCTTGAATACTGAATATTTGTTGGCACTTATATCATAATTAAATTGCAATTGGTCGTGTTTATGCTGTAGAAACGTTTTGTGTATATAGCTTATATGGTTTGTTCAAAAATATTCTGTAAACATGACTAAAAATACATAGTGGAAATACCCCTCAAACCGAGACAGTTCGTACTGACCCCCATATCTCTTACAGTTTTTGGAATTTTTCCAAAATATTCTACCAAGTCTAATGCCAGGCCAATAGTAACATATGTGCAAAATATGAACAAAATCTGAGATATACCATGTAGACTCATTTTTTCAGGGTGCATGGTTTTCACATGGATGCCCTCTTAACTGTTAATGTAGATCTTAGATCTAATGAGACAATTACGTTAAGACGGCCAACTACTGGAATAATCTTCCCGTACATATCCGCAATATAGCATCACCTTTTTTTACAAAACTTTCCAATAGTTATCAGTATCGTGCTTATTGTATTTTAGATTTTAATTAGTATGTAATGAGCTTGTGAACATGTTTTATGCAATATGCGTAATATAAATTATGTTATTATTAGTTTTATTATTTATTACAATCCATTCAAAATCATTACCTTATATAAAATGTATATTGAATTACGACATGTCTGAATCTTTATAAAAAAAAAGTTTCCACCATTAGCACATTCGATCGCTATATATGTAATATACTAAACGGTTAGAAGCTGCCTGTCTCCTATATATCAAACTGATTTAAACAGAGCAGAGTCTCGTAGCGCGTACGTTTTCGGTGAAAGAAAGGCAAAACTAATCTTATTCATTCAAGATTAAACTGCTCTAAATCCATTTTCTCCCTTCTATGGTCTATGAGCACTATATGAGGCGTTCTGGAACTGAAGCAACGGCTGACGTTGCTCGCGGTTCAGTGTTGCACAAAAGTTTCTTAAAACTTCAGATCTGTGGCTAGAATCGGTATCTTTCACGTGGCCAAAGCTATATTTTTATCATCAAGTTAATAATTGAAAGATGCTACTCAAGGTAGTGAAAGCAGTTTGTACTTTGTTTAGGTTTCTTGAGGCGGGCAGCATAAACATTTAATGATTCTCGGCGAATAATATATCCAATCGCTGTCCCCGGCGACTTGCATAACATTAATAAATTGATAAATTCCTCAGTTGAACCGAACTCTTTACTGGTCGTACTTCCACTTCCAGAGTTCTTCTGGACTCCTCAGTGAAGTGATAGAGGGGAAATATGCTTGGAAAAGGCCCCCGGTTACAGTTTTTGGCGCTGAGCTGCTTTGATCAGTTGATGCCGAAGGTTATCATAAGTTATACCATGGCATGAGGTGCGAGCCGGGGGAGGATTTGTGGAAGTCCCAAGGCCGTCTTCGGCCGATGGCTATTTCAAAATGGCGGGACGATTTCAGTTCTGTTCAGAACAAGAAGTCGCCAGAATAAGGGAGGAAAGGGTCCCCAAAATTACCCAGAAACGTGGAGTGCAAATGTTTGTAATTCCTTGTGCAGTTTGAAATAGGTGATCCCACATGGATTACGTTGAAGGTTATGATAAACACAGGTCAGTTTTGGATCGATGATTTATGGTTTTGAGAGTCCCTCATGGAGGAAGGATGCCTTAGAAATTAACGGTAGGGCTTTGTACGGTCCATAGTTACTGGAGCGCAGGGCTGTTCAAGCAAGTATCATCTGGTACTTAGTCTATCACAGAGCTGCAGAGGGGAACAAGGGTTGATACCTTTGAACCTCTCATGTGCTGTATGCATTGTCTTCTAATTGTCCCTCATTACGATGCAATTGAAAATTAGAAATATGTGGTTGTTCTCGCATTTAGAAATTTCCCTGTTGAAGACAATGCATATTTCTAAATTTCCTTTGCATTTGTAATAGACGGGTAATTTAGTGGATACAATTTGCTCAGGAGAACAATGAAAACCGACGCGATCATGGTATTACGATAAATATCTAGCTCGCTACAAGTCCTGATACGAACATTACCGCTAAAAATCTTCCGAGAAACAATTTAGGATGATAAACTAGCGGTCTAAACATGTTGCCAGAGCATAAATGGATGGAATCAGCATAGGAACATATCTGCATGGGTTCACCTTCTAGAAGAGGTTCGTCAGTTGAACGTGAAAGCCTTGGCCATCGTTTTCAGTTAACAGAAAAATACTCGGAGAAAGCTTCAATTTGTAAAAGTAACCCTACAGGTACACGAAATAATATTTTGTTTACGACCTCGGCTAGCAATATTTTGCGGGAATCTAAAGATTGTAGACAAAACGACGTTTTCCCTTTTCTCCCCCATCTTTGGAAAACATAGGGTGTACGTTTTCAAACGAAGAACTCACTGACTCGCGCATGCGCTATGCGTGACAGTGGGTCTTTAATATTACCATTATTTAATGGCCAGAATAATTTGTCCCTCTTCATACTATGAAAAAATGAGGGTTTTTCTTAACTTACCAATTAACAACAAACATACAATGCTGTTATTAGGTGGTGGTCTCATAAAACACCTCTACATCACTCGGAGTGAACTTGAAGCTACCAGCAAAGAAGGAGCATTGGTTGTATAAGCGACATCCAGGGGGAGATTGGTATGTAGAAGGGTAAGTGTAAGAATCTTAATTAGGTGAAGCTGTATCACCTCTAAATCTAATAACGCTAGCAAATGTAATACTAACCGTAAATATAATAAAAACAAGAAGCTGCACGCAGCTTGAACTCCGGCGTATTTTTTGTAACGCGGACTATCTCAGATACTGCGTGTTTGCCAATTACAACGCACAATCAGATGCGAAAGTACGCGCACACAGTTGATCTCATCTAAAATGAGTCAGAACACGAGTGAACAAAAGTAGAACTCGAGCGACTTAAAGTAAGCCAGGGTACCCTAGGATAACACAGGTAGCCCAAAAATACTAGGATCCAAATACTAAGATGATTTGTTCTAAAACTCCACATGAGTCAGGACATGAGTGAACACGAGTGCACAGCGGTTCATAATAGCCTACTTCCGCGATATGCTTTACTTGTCACGCACAAAGGTTTCAATACGAGGCCCCGTGCTAAATTAAATTCATTCTTTTCACAGAGAACACAATAAATTTAATAAGCCCTTTGCAGCTTACAGTCACATGCTGATATAATACTTCATTAACGAATGAATTGAGCTCATGATCCCCATGGGAAAGGCGTTGCCATGAATACTGGAGAGCAAGCTATCTTTAAAAACGCAGTTTTAGAAAGATCGGCAATTGATTGGAGGTGGAAAATAGCATTTACAAACAGGTTTTTCTAATAGCAATACCGATCTCGTACAAGGCCTTGAAATAAATGAAGTCAGTTATTTTTTGCTCTCCAGTGGCAACCACGTGATTTGTTAGCTGCAAAGGGCCTATTTAGCAAGGAGCCTCGTGTTGAAACCTTTGTGCATGACAAGTAAAGCATATCGCGGAAGTGGGCTATTTAATTAACAAAAAATAATAATAAACAAATATAATTATAATTGTTTTATTGGGTTACCTGTGTTATCAGTGCGTACCCTATTTTTATATTTCCGGGCTACCTGTGTTATTTTAACTTGGCTTAGTTGTGTCGGGTTACTTGTGTTTTAAGTAAGGTACCCTCTCTTTGTATTTTCGGGCTACTTCTGTTCACATCGTAATTAGCGGCACACAGCCATATCACTGTTAGTACGCACGCACAATCAGTCGAATTAAAGCCTAAAATCAATTCAATATCTATGCAAAGATGTATTCGAAATAAATACATTGTGCTTAATTTAATTTTTCTATGTTACGCGTCTATGAAGAGAAAGCTGAAACCTTCCTCGCAGGCTCCGCTCAGACGGCTCAAGTCTGTTTTTTTGCTGGACTAACGACTCCTAATTACGAACCACTGTGTTTTCTTCAATATGGGGAAATTTGGTTTGAATTGAGCAACCACACAATCTAAATTTATCAACGGAGAATCGAACTTGAAAACTAACTTGAAAACTAATTTCACATCAAAGACGCGCAACACAGACAAATATAATAGAAGAACTTATATATTTAGAATACATGTTTGTTTAGATGTTGTGAACACAAGTAGAACACGAGTGAATACGAGTGCACGCAAGTAAAACACGAATCAACACGAGCAACTTCACGTAAGCCAGGGTACCTAGGATTACACAGGTAGCCCAAACATACTAGGATCCAAATACTAGTAGGATCTGAAATATAACTCCACGATTCAGAACACGAGTGAACATGGGTGCACTAGCGCTTCATGATTTAAAAAATCAGAATCAGAACAAAATAATAAAAATGGTGTTATCGGCTTAGTTGTTTCGTGATATCTGTGGTATCAGTGTGTGCCGTGGTTACCTGTGTTGTCCTATTGTTATCAGTGCAGTACATTACTATCCTCTATGTATTGTCGGGCTATCTGTGTTATCCCAGGGAACGCAATTATCATGATAATAATAAAATAATACAAATTGTGTTATCGGCTTAGTTGTTCCGGGTTACCTGTGGCATCAGTGCGTGCCGTCTTTGTATTTTCGGGTTATCTGTGTTGTCCGGCCTATTGTTATCAATGCAGAACGGTGACCGGTACGGTACTATACCCTATGTATTTCCGGGCTAACTACAATCTAGATTTATCAGCGGACATTCGAACATGAAAACTAATTTTCTCTTCAAAGACGCGCAACACAGAAAAATATAATAGCAGAACATAATTATGTCTTTTGAATACATCTTTGTATAGACGTTGACATTGTTCGAAAGCTGAATCATTGTTTTGTGTGAATGCAAGGCGCGACTGCCTTCCGATTTCCAGTTACCTTGCGTGACCTGGCAAATTAATAAGTTTTCTATTGGCTTTCACTATGCGAGCGGATGACCTTTCACTAGTCTCGTTCCAGTCTATGGCGGTGCTACTAAACCGTACTAAACAGCGTCGAACAAAGCTAGATTTTTAATAGTCCCCTTTAGGTCCCCTTTAGTTTATTTCTTCAACCAGATAACGAGCACAGCATTTCAGTTGGCATACACTGAAAACATCTGCTTAACTAAGATTTGTAAAACTCTTAGCGGATCATGTAAATATTCCGCTTGGCTCAATGAGGTTTCTGCCGTCAAAGTTAATTTTTTGTTTCAGTTTTTCCCATATTAGCAGACATGTCTCGAGCTCTCAATCCAGTAGACTCTGGTTATTCTGTCGTAAAACATACCGTAGCTGTACAAGACCTGACCCAAATTTAGGTCAGTATTGCATAATTGCCCACAATGGAATATATTTCTGACAATGACTCATTGAAATTGATATCTCCTTGTCTCGCCTAGTCTGAGAGCTTTGAACTTTCTTATCTGAGCGCGCCTGACGAAATCTAACCTTTGATTATAATTCGATACCCGTTGATATCCAAACGTGTTTGGATATTGTATTTCGCTTACGTTTCTAAATGTACATTGGATCTCTCCAGACAGCACAGATCGAATGTATTACGTTGTTCATGTATTGTTATGGTCAATAACAGTTCCCTTACAAGAATTATAAGGTTAGAAAGTAGTTAAAATTACCGATAGCGCTTCGAAGTCTCGCACGTTGCTCATTCCACATTCCCGTAGTGGTAATTATTCGGTGATGATTTTATGTAATGTAAACAGTGTTAAATAGATCTACAACGTTTAATGCGCATGCCTCCTGATTTATCGCTCGATCACAGCGTCTACGACCCACATTGTTAGCGGCAAAGGTCTGAACTGATCAACTTCTGTCGTTGACAGAAGAAAAAAAAGAATAATAATAAAAACAAGAAGCTGCACGCAGCTTGAACTCCGGCGTATCTTTTGCAACGTGGATGCTCTCATACACCTGCGTGTTTGGCACATTACGAACGCACAATCAGATGCGAAAGTACGCACAGACAGTCGATCTGATCTAAAACTCCACACGAGTTAGAAAACGAGTGAATACGAATGAACACAAGTAGAACATGAGTTAACACGATCGAGGTCAAATAAGGCAGGATACTCTAGGATAACACAGATAGCCCAAAAGTACAAAGATACAAATGCTGAGGAACTGTTCTAAATCTCCACACTAGTCAGAACACGAGTACACTAGCGATTCATAATTGAGGTGATAACTTCCTTCCGGTATCGGAGAATCTACGGATTGTAGCGGGTAGAAGTGCCATACAATTCTCAACAAGAGGCTGGGGGCAACCTTAACTCGGGTTGTATACACATAATCATCACCCGCGCCTTGTCTTCTCCCGCATTTTTTATTTTAATGTTCTGCATTCTTTACATTCCAGACATTCCATTCTAGGGCGTGGTCACAAGGGAGGGGTAGTACTCCACTCCTATTATTTATTAGGGGTGGTGTAGTGGAGTTATCAGTCGCGGTGACTTTCCGCTCTCTGCTCCCCTAGTATATGTATGTAATTTAATATTTTTGTTTTTCATCATATGTAAATTAGAGATGTTTTTCTCGTATGTAAATTAAAGAAGTTGCCCTTTTACTGTAAACACTACTCATGTAACACACGTCTACAATTTACAGTCTGCTGTTCTGTTGTACTACAGGTTCCGAGTACTAATAGATGATTGATTGTCTCAATGTTTATATTTATCCCATATTATAAGTTATACTAGAAGTAATCTTAGATTATCAAAGTGCGTTCGACATATTACTTTTAAGAGAAAGGACTGGGCTTCTGTGGTAACGGCAAAAGACTGAAACTGGCTGCAATAATGCATATAGACTGTGGGTGTAAATAACCCTGATCAAAAATATTTGTTTTTAACTAATGTGCACATTTTGAATGCCCTGACTTATAACTTAATATACAAGGGGATGCATCTGGGTATAAAACTGTAATTATCTTTGTGTAATTATCATTAGATACGATGCTTATGTGGCTATATAAGTACATGTGTGTTTTATATGGTTATCATTCATTTGAGCATTTGTAGCACATTTTGCTGTGTGGTTACCCTGGTTCCAGAGGTGCTCAGGTGCGGATATACTGTAATGTGCCGCGATCGAAGGAGTTTTGATTCCCGAAGGAGTTTTGTTTTGCGAGAAGACCGTTGAGCACCTCTGGCCGCTCGAATAGCCAGCCTCAATCTCATGCCCACAGCCTTGCTTTTATGTTTACAAACCGGTTTCGGCTCACGGGTTAATTTGCATATGTCAATTCAACGTACGTATGATTCAAAACATAAACAGGCCATTGTCGACTCTCGACTTGCGAAGATGAAGGAAAATTCTCCTCGATTTTGATGTTTGGATCTCCCAATGAGCATGCATTGATTCCTCGTTGTTCTAGCTCTGTTATGTGGGAGTCAATCAGGGCATTTAGAGGGCAAACCACCAGTACAATTACTCGTTTTGGATAATCGAACGTGAAGGAAGAAACAAATGCCAGCCGGGTATGAGTTGGAAAATCAGCGATTTTCCTTAGCCAGTGGGCCGTATTGAGAAGACATCACGCCGCTTCAAGAACATGAACAAATATCTTTGAATTTCGAGGCTAACTCAAATTGTACAGCACTGTGAAACACACAATCGAAATTTTAACGTTTTTGTGTATAATCTGTTAATACTCGTGAACCGGTTTGTAACACGATCTCAAGATGGAGCCAACCAAAATGTTCGTTAGATCCGAATGCCTCAGTTTCCATGGCCACGACTCAATCAACTAATCGGGGACGAGGTACAGATTCTGTACCGGAAGAAACGAAAATCTCAACTCGGGAGGCCAGAGGCTCGTCGCTTCGCGACTCGTGCTAAAATCAAGCCTGCGGCTCGATTTCAGCTGTTCTCGCTTCGCTCGACCGACGATTTCGACCCTCTGGTATACAGGGTACTGTGTGGTATACAGTGTAAAGCAATAATTGGAATTAGTGTAGAACACAATCAGCCCTTATTGCTAGCTACGGCTATTCAGATGTGTATAAACTGCATTCCAGTTCCTAACATTCGCAATACTAAGTAAACTCCAGTGTAGAACATAAACTATAATCATGTGCCCAGTTCCTTCGGAGCATTCAAACTATTTTTAAAGTGAGAACAAGGTTGGCTGCAGAATACTGAGTGTCCTGATTGTTAGTTGCAGTATAATTTATGATCAATGTTGGTACTGAGCCGGGTCCTGGCTTTGATCAGCCTCTTATGGTTGTTTCAGGTCCCGTTAGAAATTTAGTGTAGATTAATTGATTTGGGAACACAGCAATGAACTCAGTACTTTGAATTTCCCTCACCTTGTACTGTGTTGATATTCAAGTTCCTTGGCATATCAAAATGTTGTTATAGAACTCTTTGCCTGAATGTAGTGTTAATTTGTATAACCAAGATGTACACATGCATGTGTCACTGATTGTAGTGTCACAACTCGCACAACTAAAGGGTGTCTAGAAAACTCAGGCCTAGTTTCTCTTCAGCCAGGCATGATTGATAGTATCTTACTGTTTGTAGTTTTGGTACCTGTATGTACAGCGAAAAGCAGAATCCTATACAGCGAGCGAGCCAACAGAATGCACTCGGGTTCAACACAAATTATGGCCGAGTTAATTTTCAACTTCGTCTTCAAGGTGCAGAACAGACCATGTTTGACTTGATATATAGTTTGGACATCAGACTTTCTCGAATGCTCCAGAGGTAATACACACTTTCCTCAGGCTTTGATAAATCGTACTTGCAAACTTTATAAACATCGCATTTGATTTTTTGAAAACAACAAGGCAATATACACAGCAAAACCAAACCACCAGCGAGCGAAAACCAAACGCAATGCCAATGGCGAGACGCAGAGCACATGCCTGTAAAGTCATGCGCGCACACCATGTATTTACCAGTTCTCCGGCCGAGATAATGTATTCCAAAAAAGTACAAACATACATGAGGACCTCGATTTATTTCGCCTGGGAAAGCACAGGTAGCCCACACATGAACGCAATCACTTTGCTTCTAGCCTGCTTGCCGGCTCTTCTGTAATTTTGTTCGGCCGTTTTTCCTCCGGATTGGGTCACCTATGGCACGCGGTCAAAATGGGGCGAGGAAACGACCGAAAAAAATTACAGAAGACCCGGCAAGCAGGCTACTTTGCTTCCCGTTCGCCGAAGTACTAGATTCGGCTACCATGTCTATTTATGTCATATGCAGATGACTTTAAGCCACCGGTTTTGAAAATCATCCTTATTTTTCAATCGCTCCAAACTTACCAGAGTTGAAATACAGTGTACTTTGTTGAAAGTAATCCCAACGAACACTCTTCTTCCCCGCCGAACCACAGACAATGATGGACTTCGGCCGCAAAGCTAAACAACACGAAACTCGTCCGCTTTGATTTTGTTTCAGTAGAGCCATTTCCTCCGTTTATCAGCTGTAACACAAGCTGCTGGGACGTTTAGGGTTTCTTGTCCTTCATCAGTGCAATTAGGGAAGAGATATAAACTACAATAAATACTTTCCGAGACAAACAGACTTGACTGTATACGCGGTGTGATGGCGATAATTTCACAAGTTCACTCGCACTCGCGACGAGTTGAGCCATTTGAAAATTCAAGGACCCTGGAACGAGCTGAGAAGGCGGCTGTATTTCAGGCTAGTTATCAAACTCAATGCAATGATGGTTTCTTCAGTTTTCCCCATATCAACAGACATGTAACAGTATATTAATGTCTCTCAATCCAGTAGAAAGACTCTCTAAGCTGTGTAGTTGACCTGACAGTCCAGTTACCCATTGACAGACGGTGGTATTGCCTAATTTTACGGCCGGGAATAGATTTCTGACAATGACTCATATAAATCGATATCTCCTTGTCTCGCCTTGTCTGAGAGCTTTGACCTTTGTTATCTGAGCGCGCCTGACGAAATCTACCCTGAGATTATAATTCGATACCTTTTATATCTAAACGTGTTTAGAAACACTTAAGCTGAGATTGTATTTCGCTTACGTTTTTATATCTGTCCAGACAGCGCAGATCTAATGTATTACGTTGTTCATGTATTTTTAGGTCTATAACAGTTCTTTTACAAGAATCAGAAGATTAAAAAGTAGTTAAAAAGAACTGTAGCGCCTCGAAGTCTCACGTGTTGCTCATTTCACATTCCCACAGTGGCAATTATACGGTGATGATAGTATGTGATGTAAACAGTGTTAAATAAATATATAACGTTTAATGCGCATGCCTCCTGCTTTATCGCTCGATCACAGCGTCTCCGACCCACATTGTTAGTTGCAAAGATCTGAACTGATCAACTTCTGTCGTTGATAGAACAAAACAAAAAAAACAAAAAACACAGACTGCATTTTAAGACTCCGGCTGCTGCCCAGCAGCGCCGGAGTAAAAAGGCAGACTGCATTTTAAGACTCCGGCCGCTGCCATAGCAGCGCCGGAGTAAAAAACACTAACCGTAGATGATATAATAAAAATCAACAGGAAAAGTAATAACACTTTGGAATCAGAAAAGTGCATAACGTTCCCTAATTTAATACAAATATCCGAAATAAATCAAATTTGTGATGTTATCAACCACGTGACTTTATAATGAATCGATAATAATTTCCTTAGGATAAACAGCGAGTCAATCAAACGTGTCTATAATATTTCGCAACGCAAGACAAACATCAGACGACAATCGAGTGACGTCGCCAATCACGTGACTTCATTAGGAATCGCTTATAACTTGCCTTGGGATGAACAATAAAACAACCACATCTGTTAGCAACGTTCTGCAACTCAAGACAAACATCACATATCAATCACGAAGGATGACGTCATGAACCACATGACGTTTTGCAGCGCGAGTATGATGCTGTTTAAAGAGTTTTGTTTTTATTTTCAAGGTTCCTTTTACGATAAGCATTTTCTAAATAATCGCTTAAAACTCATAAAGCATAAAGCAGCAACCCAATTTATATAAATTCAGAATTTTAACATTTTTAAAAACATTGACACTGTAACCTGAAAGAGCAAGTACACGGCCTATTACAACCTGCCCACTCAAATTTACAGTTCCTGTCTTTTCCATTTTATCTGCCGTACGCACATCCAAACTTTCCAGTAAACAACAAGCACACCCACGCATAAAGCCATATTTTCCTGTCGCTGATGTTCTTCAGCTCTTCGATGATACCACTCCCTAGACCATAGCGTTTAAGCAGGCTGAGCATGCTGTGAAATCCAAGAGCAATATCGTAAGGCGTATGGACTTGGAGAAGCCTGCTTTCTGATCCCCCAAATCAATCAACCAACACGCTTTGCAAATTATTCTAAATCATCACTAATTGACCATATCTTTATTAATTCATTAATTCATATTAGTATATACCACACCAGTGAATATCACTTTTCGCGCGCTCTGATTGACTACTCAAACAGTGAATATGATTTCATATTCACCTCCGAGCGAAGTAGCGATCACCTCGCGCCAGTTTTTGTCCATTTGACAGAAAATAAAATAACTATTTGGTGCTGGCTATTCACAAAGCGGCTCGGTAAATATACACCACTATTCCCCTCCACTTCGGTGAATAATTGTTAAATATCAGGGAATATCATGTAAATATAATATTAAAAGCAGCAAAAAATAAGTAAGAAGAAACTATTCCCATTTCAACAGACCAGAATTTATCAAGGATTTACAAGAATTAAAATTAGATGAAAATATATTTTTTCTTAAAAACACATGATAAATAATAAATTTAATTATTTTCATGATAGTGACTGTTATTGATATTTTCCCTTAACCAAATTATCTAAGAAGAAATTAAAGCAATAAAAAAGGAATTCTCAAGGAATTCTCAAGTCAATACACATGAAAAACAAGAACTAAAAAAAATAATGACAACTAAAGATACATTCTTCCTCAAAAGATATAAATACTATAGAAATCCAATGAATCGCCTTATTAGACAATCCAAAAATATTTACTATTATAAATATTTTAATAGTTTCAAGGCTAATATGAATAAATTATGGCAAGGAATAAAAGAACTGATAAATATTTCAACATCTAAATCAACATTTTTTTCCTACAGGAAAATAATAAGCTAATAACTGATCCACTCTTTTTCGCTAATAAATTGAATATATACTTTAATAAACTTGCATCTAACTTAGTATCAAAAATGAAACATGCCAAGAAATTACACAAATATTACTTAGTACACTTATTGCTGATAGTTTGTTTATAACCCGAACTACATCTTTTGAAGTAAAATACATTATCCAAAAAACCTGATCCTAACAAAAGTTCTGGAATCTACAATTATTCCAACAAAACTTATAAAGATATTAAGCAATTATATATTTCCCCATCTAGAACATATAATAAATGACTATTTTAAAAAGTGAATGTTTTCCAGAAAAACTAACAATTTAAAAAATAACGCCCATTCACAAGGGTGGCTGTAAGATTGATGTCACTAAATATAGGCCAATTTCACTATTGTCAATATTCTCTAAAATAATAGAACAAATCATGATCTCAAAACTTAAACATAAACATACTTAGATCTTATATAAAACAGCAATGTATATACTTATCATGCCAATTTTAATCATTCTGATTGTAATCTGTAGAGCAAAACACACCTGTAACACGTTATTTACCCTTTCTGACAGGTTTCCCTGACTCAATAACCTATGTAATTTACCATTATATATGTATATAGCATTTTAGAGTTAAAAATAAATGTTGTTGGTGTTGTTGATGTTGTCCTTGTCGTTGGTAGGCATCACGATACTTCTGAACCGCCAGAAGACATTGTACAGGTGACCGTATGTATTAACCATTGCACCGATTGGTGAGTCCAGAAAGAGTGTAGTCCACAATCATTTCAAGAATCTCATCCGGAAGAGCTGCTAAGTTCGGGTGCATCGGCACCGGGTAATGCGCGCATGATCGTCACGTGATTTGCTGTTCTCTGCAATAGTAGAGATATCGCATCAGCTCACAGAGAGGGGTCGTTCTCACCGATCTCACTTTCCTACTCGATACTGTCTTCATCAGCTTGGTCATGTACGGCAGGATATGGACTAGTCCATCTGTGCCTAGAGAAGAGACGATTACAGGTTCTATTTGATTCAGGTTCACGGCCGGTTGCAAAGTCAGTTGGTCGCCGTATGTACCGTCTGTTACCATTTTGACAAGATACTGGTTCGCAATTCCACGGCACTAGGCGTACAGTTCCAGCGGAAAGCCGTCCACATCATTGGAATTATCCTCCAAATATCTGCATATCTCTTCGCGCAAGGTCCTTGGAGATTGGAAGATACCAATACAACTGACATGGTGCGCAATATCAGCGAAATGGCAGTTACCATCGCCATCAGGGTTGTAGATAACATGATTTCCCAGTGTTGAAAACTCCTCATATACTCCTCATATATAAGACTTCAACGGAATAAATATTGTTTACGTTGGGCATGACTCTGGAGTTCTTGTTTTCCTCTCGTGGGCTTATCAATTCTTTGGCCGTTTCCTTTTTCCGCTTCTCTTCTTCAACAGTCTCACTGGTGATGTCTTCTACAGATATCCAGGAAGTAGTTTCGGCGTCTGTTACTGGATGTCTATATACATACAATATATTTAAATATATTATTCTCTAGAATAATCAGTCGAGACATCAATCATAAAAGTCCACAAAACTTAAATCAATAATGGTTGTTTCATCCCAAAACATGTTATAAGTGATTCCTTATGAAGTCACGTGATTGATGAAGTCACTCTATTTGATTGTCGTCTGATATTTGTCATGTGTTGGGGAATGTTGTATATAAATTTGATTGGTTTGTTTATCCTAAGCGAATTATAAGCGATTGATTATTAAGTCACGTCGTTGATGACGTTAAAATTAGTAGTATATGTGGAGTTAAAATGATACCCGTTTTTTGTGAACGTAGTTGAGAGCTTCGTTCAGACCTCAGCTCTCCACTACGTTCACAAAAAATTGGCATCATTTTTTCCTCCACAAATACTACTGGAAGTATAATTGGTTGAAATGCTGTCTTACAGCGATAACATTCTTTGATCTACTTATCCATTTTTTGATTTCTTAGACCGTGAACAAGAAGAAAAATAAGGCTTGAAATGTTGTCATTTTTCCATTCGTTGCCAACATTATTGCATTTCGATATCCATATTAGAGAAAGCCGCACATGTATAGTATGTCGACACCGATTGTGTGGTGCTTCGCCCCGCGACATAGAAGATGGTCACCCTAGAAGAACTACGAACTCAAGCGAAGCAATTTGGGTTGCGAGGTTTTTCTAGGTTCGACAAAGCCAAGCTCGCCCAGACAATAGCTGAGGCTCGCGCTCTCGAATGGGAGAATAGAATCGAACGAGCCGATCGAACAGGTAGGTTTCCAGCTCTTCGAGGCGATCCTGAAAATCCCCATAGAAGAGCTCAACGCGCGCGGGAAACCAAACAGTTGAATGAGGAGATCACAGCAAGTCTAAGGGCAAAAGCTGACGAAGAGAGGTCCATAGCGGATCCTCGAAGCCGCTTGCCCCACAAACGCCGAGCCTTCCGACGGTTCCTGCAAGAGCCTCGTAGTGAGCCACTTCCACGGAGCCTAGCTCAAGAGGCCGAGGCTATTCTCGATGAGAGAGATGGAATGCTCGAGGGAGTGGAGATCGGCCGCCGTACTATCCAGTGGCGCTTCTTCCAAGGTGTGGCAGGAGATTTGACCCCTAGGATCATGGAAAAGTTAGTTGCAAAGGTAACCACCAGCTTCTACCTGCGCTACGGCTACACCTATCGCATTCGCAATGTCAACGACGGACGTGTGATGCTATTCTCCAAGACTGTCCCCAGTTCTCCATGGTTGAATGTCCTAGGCAATGCAGAGGAGTGGATCAATAGTAAAGAGACAGCTCGATTGAATCCCGACAACATCAATCGACCAAATACCCAATGGGCCTTCGTTCGTTGGATCTACGTGGATGTCAAAGTCGTGATCGATCATCAGCCTCTGTTGGGAACAGGTCCACTACCCCAATGGCTTCGTCAGAAAAAAGGAATGCTTGCCCTCGATCGATATGGTGACAACCTATGTCTGTGGCGCTGCCTTGCCGTATGCAAAGGAGCCCGTGCAGACAAGTGTAACACCTCAGCTCGAAAACTTGCCCAGAACTTCTATCGCCTGACAGCGCCCACGCAAGACGTTCCCAGAACTTCCTTAGACCAGCTGGAGAAAGTCGAGTTACACTTTGGAATCGGCATTCGGGTGTATGAACCCACGGAGGATGGCGCTTGGCATCTGACGCGACATGCAGCTCACTACAAGCATACGATGACGATTGGGATATACGAAGGACATGCCTTCTATATCAAGGACGTCAAAAAGCTAGGGCACATCTACGTATGCAATGCTTGTAAGCAACGGTTCACAAATGCCTCGAACCTTCAACGCCACGCAGATCGTTGTAGTCGTGGCGAAACGAAGATTGTTTGCCCTGGAAAAGTAATTACAGTACCTCAGACGGCATACGAAAAAGCCTTCTGGCCAGAGAGCACAGCCAGCAAAGCCACTCTACGCTGGTTGAAACGCGAAGCCGAAAGGATTGGGCAACACATCCATCACGCAGCTTGTGGACATGGTGGAGAGCATTGGCTCGAAGGAGCAGCGGTTGATGGCTACGAACCTCTTTCGAAAACCATTTTCCAATTCCATGGATGCTACTTCCACGGCTGTCCAAAATGCTTCCCTCAAGAGAGATGTCTGTATCGTAAGACCTGCAAAAGAACGGAGAGTCTACGTGAGGCAGGTTACGTAGTAGTGGAGGCTTGGGGCTGCTCCACAAAGAAGACAAATGAGCAGGTTCCAACCCCAATACAAACTGCCTATCCACACGCCATAGTGTACGACTTTGAAGCCTACCTCGATAGAACGAAAGGTCGACAACCAACGGACCGATTGAGCATCGAAAACGTTCATGTTCCCATATCAGTATCAATTGCCGACACGTACGATCGAACACCAACCCATCTCTGTCGACGTGATCCAAAGGAACTCATAGCTGCCTTTGTCGAAGAACTCCAGCTAAGAGCGCAGAACATCCAAGAAGGCGTTGCGGAACAGTTCTGCCCCAAGACACCTGAATTCTCCTTTGACACACTACCAAAGGAACAACGGATGAGAATCGACGAATGGGTCAACCAAGTTCCCGTTCTAGGCTTCAACTCTGGCAGGTACGATTTGAATTTGATCAGAAACTATTTCGTAGAATCTATTGCCGATACATGCAAGAAAGTCAGAGTAGCGAAGAAAGCCAACACCACTATGTTTCTCTTGACTCCCGATTTCCGTTTCCTCGATGTGATAAACTACCTTGGACCTGGAATTTCCTATGAACGTTGGATCGCTGCCTATGGATGTGAATCGCAAAAGAGTTTCTTCCCATATGAGTGGTTCGACTCTCCCGACAAGTTGGATCACGTTGGATTACCAGATTATCGAGAGTGGGGTTCAAAGTTGAAAAGAGAACACCTACTATCTAGATCAGAGTTTGAAGATTGCGAGTGCACCTTTCACGACAAAGGAATGGAGACCTTTGCAGATTGGCTACGATACTACAACGACCTAGACGTAGTCCCATTCCTAGAGGCACTCGAAAAGATGCGAGATTTCTACCACGAGAAGGGAGTAGACATGCTGAAAGACGCAGTGTCCATCCCAGGAGTCTCGCTACAGTTCCTGTTTCGAGGTAGTGTAGAACGGGGAGCCGAGATGTACGCTCCAGGTGAGGAAACCTACCACATGCTGAAAGGCGCTGTCGTGGGAGGTCCAAGCATAGTGTTCACTAGACGCCACGAAGCGGGAGTGACTAGGATTCGCAGTCATCAGGGAGGAACTAAAATTTGTCGTAAGATTCTTGGATACGATGCCAATGCCCTATATCTTTCTACTATGGCCCTAGAAATGCCTTGTGGAAAAGAAGAGGTCGTTCACTATGATGAGCCAGATCTAGAAGCCGAAGACTTCGTCGAATGTCTACGAAACGGTGAGTGGTTTGGCTACGCGGAGGTAGACATCGAGATACCAAAAGAATTGTGGCAGAAATTTGAGGAGATGCCCCCCTTCTTCTACAACAAGAAAATCCCCAAGGAAGCAATTCCTCCACAAATGTTGGCCTACCTCGCAAGGACGGGTAGAAAGCTCAGCGAGGAAAAGAAGCTAGTTGGGAGTCTCTCTGGAAAGAGGTTGCTACTCTACGAGCCCCTACTACGTTGGTATCTCGATCATGGCGCAGTGATTACTGCTGTCTACCGCACGATAGACTACGAATCCAAAGAAATCTTCGGATGGTTCGTGGACCAAGTCACTGAGGCGCGACGCATGGGAGACGTAGACAAAAGTAAAGCTTTGCTGGCAGATATATTCAAGCTACTAGGAAACAGCGCCTATGGAAAGTTGCTCGAAGACTTGGGACGCCAAACTAATGTCGCCTATACCAAGGATGAGAAAGTTGTGGACAAAGCATTGCGAAGTGTTTGGTTCGAAGATCTGGAAGAGGTTGGTGAGGCATACGAACTTGAGAGTAGAAAGGCCCAGATCCGAATCAAACGCCCTTTCCAAGTAGGTATCGCGGTATATCAGCTTGCCAAACTTCGCATGCTCGAGTTCTACTACGACTTCCTTGATAAGTACGTCGATCGCAAGGATTTCGAATACATACAGATGGATACGGACAGCGCGTACGTTGCCATCTCTGGAAACAGCCTCGACGAAGTTGTAAGATCAGACCTACGAGAGGATTTCGCAGCCCACAGAAAGGAATGGCTAGCTTGGGACAAATGGAGCAGTCGTACGCCAGGACTCTTCAAACTCGAATTCGAAGGTCAACGCGCTATTGCCCTATGTTCTAAAGCTTGGTATGTCGATGTGGGTGGCAGCAGGAAATATTCCACCAAAGGTATGTCTAGACGGCACAACGACGTTTCGTGGGCTCGATTCGAAGCAGCACTCCAGGGTAGTATTGACATGGCGAAAAACCGAGGCTTCCGTCTAGTGCCGGAAGGTATGGCAACCTACGAACAGCAGAAACTTGGGCTATCGGCTTACTACGACAAAAGACGCGTTCTTCCCGATGGAATCCACACCGAGCCAATAGAGTATGCTGTCTAGCGCTTGGATACGAACAGAACATCTTTCGGTGGTAGTTCCGTATCCCTAGGAACGACTTGTAGCTCTTCACGAACGAATCCACGTTTGGGTGCGTCCTTCTCCTTCGCAAGGTAGTACAGCACAGGCTGTCCCGAAGATACTACACTTCGCGAAATGGTGTATATCTGTAAACTCCACACAGGATCAGTAGCTCTACGTTTTTCACCTCCTTCCAATTCTCCTGGGGCGTAGAGATATCGAACTAAGACGTCGAATGGTAGGCGCTCTTCTCTCAAGCCAACAGTGCGTGAATATGTAGGAGTCTTTAGATCTACTTGTTGCGTCACTACGGAATTCGAAGGCTCCTTTCCTGTAAGTCGAGTCACCTCACCATTCAGGGCTTTGATAACCATTGGTAAACGAACTACCCATTCTCTACTACGCGCCTCTGAGCCTTCCGAAGTAAGTACCATCTCTTGTGCATATTGGTATCCAAACAATCTCTCAGCTAGCGTTCTATTCGCTCGTTCGACGAAGCCTTGCGCTCTATGATTACCAGCCTCGCCTCGTTGAACTTTCGTACCATGTAGTTCTAACGTTTCAGACATACGTCCCATGAATTCTCTACCAGGATCTACTTGCAACGTCTTTGGCCATTCGAGTGGACTACGTTTGTAGATTCGTTCGAATGCCGCAGAAACTTCACCACTATCTTTCGAAGCTAAAGGTTCGGCTTCTTTGTATCGAGAAGCCACATCGATTACCACCAATGCGTACTTGTATAGCTTCCGTCCACGCCCAGGTCGATCGTGTGGTAAGAATATCAAATCAGCTTGGTGGACTTCGTTAGGTTTCGATACGGTCCAATGTGGTCGTGGTACATATCGTGGTGGTGGTAAATAAATTTGCCATAGTGCTTGCTTCTCTAACCAACTCTTAGCCGTGTCTTCCGATACCTTTGCTGCCGCCGATAGTTTACCAATTGCGGAGTAACCTTTCCAATATCCTTCAGGGCCATAGAAGATAGCATCCATTACGTATAGCGTTAACAACGAGGCTTTAATATGTATAGTCCTTATCGTTAAAAAGTGAAAAAAAAAAAGAATAAAGACCCATCGGTCCTTATTCCTTTTTTTTTTTTTTTCCCCCTTTCTACATCTCCCTATTTGTATACGTCCTCGAGGGTGGCCCGAGTCTTCGTTGGAAGCGGTTGTGTTACGACTAGGACGGCGGCGTCGAGTAGGTACGATATTCCCAATCCACTTGTGCAGACGCTACTAGCATCGCAAACGCCATCGTGTATGGAACCTGGCAATATCATATTACTTATGTTTCCAATGTTGACTTGGTTTGAATTCGAGTCTACGAGAGCTTCGTAAGAAGTGCGGCTTCCTACGTAGAACGGCCGACTCTTGTCGAAGAATAGACAATTAGGCACGCCCGTCTGCACGTTGCATTTCATGCGCAGCCTAGCAATGGGATTGCTCAATGCGCGTCCGGCGTTCTTGGAGGCTTCCATGGAGATAGTTCGTTGAACCAGTGTATGGATCTTAGTGTTGGAGACAACGAGAGCTCCTTCGGCTGGTGCCGTACGGCGACGCAGATTGCGTGCACAAATCTTTCCACTTGTGAGGCATGCCTCAACCTCGTTTTCAAACGCCGAGTCCAACTCTTGGATCACTTTGAAGAGGGTACTCAATTTGTCTGGACTTGGAAGTTCGGGGTTTCCATCCTTGTCGGTCTTCAAGGTGATTCCATCCATTTGAGTCAATACTGGGACGCTCCACTTTTGAACTTGTAGGCAGGGATTGCGATCGCGCTTCTTGTACTTATCCTTTTGTCCCGATGCGAGGTTCAATCGGGCAAGGTCTCCTTGCTCATGTGGACATATTTGACCAACATGTTTTTCGTCTTTGAAGCGAAAGATTGCTGGACGTTGTCCTTCCCCAAGATCGAAGTAGACTGGGATGTATTTACATCCGTTTGGACCACTTCGAGGATTGTCCCAGTCAAACACAATCGTTCCCTTCTTTCCCTGTTCGAAGGCTTCGAGGATGTCTTCTGCGTTGAACACAGAGGATTTGTTTGCCGTCGCCGCGTTAGCTGCCGCAGTATTAGCTGCCGTAGCGTTATCTGCCGTGGTATTGGCATCGTTGGTTGAGATGGCATCATTGGTTGAGGGGGCATCGTTGGTTGAGGGGGCATCGTTGGTTGCATTAGAAACTTGGCTAGCCATCGTCTTTGATATATATACATGTGGCTTTATCTAATAGGGTTGTTGGATTCGTGTTTTTTTTACAACCCGTTGTGGTGGTCTTCTTTCAGCTTTTCCTCGGAATTAGTCTTGTGATTTTTAAAGCAACCGACTAGCAACGTATCCTATAGCGAACGTCCCACCACCTACGATTGCCAATTCCGTAGTTCTCTGCGAACTCGAAGGTCCATAGTAGTCGGAAAAGCGAGGCTTCTTCATGTCCTGTGGACGTATGCGGTGCAGCCCCACGTGTACTGTATTGTATAGCACAAGGGCGCGGTCCGTATCGGCTAGATCCTTGTCAGCGTAGTATTTCGTACGTTCCTTCTCTTTAACCCACTTGGATAGTTCTTCTTGGTGTTTTTCGTAAGTAGCCATGTCATGCTTGTATTTCTCAAGGGCTCTATCGTGCCTTTTGATCTCTATATTAGTCTCTTCTGGGTCTCTTCCAGAAATATATCGGTCGAGGTATTTAGCACCAAGGCTTGCCGCCGCAAAGGCGATCGCTGCGATGATTGTTACCATCGTTTACAAATCGGTGGGTATGATCTTTTGGTCTTCGAGATACTTTTTGGCGGCAATACTGCCAGCCAATACGGCCGTCCACTTCACGTAATTTAAGACACTCGATGAAGGGTCGCCAAGCATGGACTCCTTTGTCGCCTTTTTTAAGAACCAACCAATACCAGTTGCTATTCCAGTCAATGTGGCGGCGTGAAATACTGCTTCTACCACTTTGTTTTTCGCTGCCATCGAACATATATGTATTGTCGATATCTTCAAATGCTTATTCCATGGAAGGCAATTTTTTGCTTCTAGCTTCGTGTACTTCTTCGGAATGAGTGTGGGGTGTCGTAGCGTTGCGGTCCTTATACCGATAGTACAGCCCAACTAACGCGAGGCCTACTCCAATGGCTGATAGTGTAGTGTTGGCAGACACTTTATCGTACCAGCTTCCGTCGTCCCGAACTTCAGGTTCCTCTTTGTGCTCACTCTCACGACTCAATGCCTCTCTAGCGCGGCGATTACTTTCCGCCAGTGCTTTTCCAGCGGCAACGCGCTTTGGATCTTTGGTCTTTTTTTCAGGCGCAGTCTTCGGCGGATCTGCAGTTATCCGATCTTGTTGTTCCTCCATCGTTCATATCAGTAGACTTTGAGTCTTCAATAGGTTGACTGCTTGGTGTACTAGATGGAACTATGTGGTCAGCTACATGGAACAAGGCACTAGCTAGAGCCACAAAGCGACCTGCTTTAAGAGACAACAAGGCGGCCACAGCAGATATCTCGTTGCGAACTAGGTGGTCTTCTCGTAGATCTAGGAGAAGTGCTTGTTCGCTGTCTAGTCGGACTACGTACCCAACTGCACGAGTTGCTAGTCGCAGTGCTCCGTCTACTAGACAACCTGTTATTTGCTTTGCTACTACGGCCTGGTACCTACTATGTAAACGTATAACATCTTTCGCAGATAGTTTAGATACATCTCCTAGAGAAAGGTCCCGCCCTAGGTATTCTTTTGTCGTACCCATTGCGGCTAGAATTTTGAGTGCCTCCCTACGATCTTCGACATCCTCTGATTTGGATGGATGTTCCAGTACGACCGGCGGACAAACGACGGCGCACTCACCTAACAGTTCTTTGATTCCTTCATCCATGGTTGAAGTATGCTTTGGGTGCGGGAATCTCTAATACTACCTCGAAAGGATGGCGGAGACAGAAACATGTGCGAGCGAACTTGTGGGCCTTGAGCTCCGAGGTCAACATTTTCCTCTCATCCACCTTCAACCCACCACCGTAGTCCTCAAATAGTGCTTTGGCATCAAGAGCTGACGCCGTATGAAAGGCCACGACCACCGCCACGTTTTCTCGAAAAGGTTTGCATATGCTTGTCAACTGTTGAGTTAACACCCAAATAGAAATGCCTATGTGACGAGCGGAAAAGGCCATCTCCACGAGCTTATCGGTTCTCAGCTTTACGTCCTTCGATGCAGCGCAATCGTCGAGTATCAAAAGAGTATTGGTACCTGCCCAAAAGGTGGAACAAACTCGTAGCGCGGCATTGATGGCATCTTGTGAGGGGCACATCACGAAGAAGTGAGGATCTAGATGGGCGAATCCACGATAGGTAGTGTTGTGGGCATACGTGGGGCATATGAGTACTACGTAGTCAAACTTACCACGAAATGCTCCACGAAGCTGCTCTACGAGAAGGGCCGTTTTTCCACAATTCGTTGGTCCCACTATGAGAGCGTTGAATGGAATTTCAGTTACTAAAGCGTCCATGCTAGTACGATACGTTTTCCAGTGCTCCGTTCAATATCGTGATCTGAGCATCGGCAAGTACGAAGATGTGCATGTTCACGGTTCCACTGCCTCCAGTCCTATGGATGCGGATCTGGAGGTTCTTTCCACTGCCGGTTTGATTCAAACCATTGCCATGGACAACTGGATCATTTACTGTGCGACAGTCAACCAGGATGGCGAATTTATTATTGTAGAACTTGATCGGGGTCATAGACGTTTTGCCAGCGCCGAACCATCCATTAGCGGCCTCCCAAAAGTCTGATGGTAGCATGCCTCCAGGAAAGATCCTGTTTGGTCTTCCATTGATATCGATCTCGACCTTCGTGATTCCTGGATAGTCAAACGCCTCGCTGTTTCGTGTGCCGTGGGCATGTTGTGCCACGAAGAGGAGGAGCAGTCCAGTAAAGGACAACCTTGGAACGTCGACTTGCTGGGATATCAGAGTGTCGGACGCTTTGTTGATAGGTACGGTTTTGAAGTGAACGGCGTGCCTGAACAGGAAGACGGCGCCACTGACATATTCGTCTTTCGCTTGCTTGGCGATAATTTCGCTCTCAACAACTTCGTACTCTAGCTGGATGTTGCTTAGCTTGTATGTGCCTATCTTGGTAGTGTCTGATCCTACCACCACATCCGTAGCAGGTGATAGAGTCAACTCGAGAGAAATGGTGTTGCGAAGAGCGAAGGGATAAAGAGCTCCATGTTGCGTCAGGATGTCCACATCTAGTGGGATTCGGTATTTCGAACCATACACGGCTAGGAGCAAGTTTTCTCCAGTATCCGAAGTGCCTTTGTCACCAGCATTCGAGCGTAGCTTGTTTGTGTTCTCTGTTTGAATACCTTGTCCCACGCGCACATCTCGCTCTATAGTTGGCAAATAGAGATCGGAATATGTCTGTAGAAGATCTGGTCGTTCAATGTCTTCTATTGTTTCAGCGCCTATTTTGAGAACTCTACGTGAGACCAGACAACGCCCGACATTAGCCACCACTCGATTGTTAGCATGTCCACCAGACAACGTAAGGTCAGCCAAGAGCGCGAGACTACCCGGAACGAGGACGATGTTTTCCCCTAGTATTGGTATTTTCACATAGAGAGTCTCTCCTGGATTGGCTTCCGATGGAGTGAAGGTGATTCTATCTACGTTGTGTAGAGCTTTCAATCCCTGAGGCTCTCTATGCGATTTTGCAGGAACCAACGTCGACGGGATCATGTTGAATATATGGACATAAATAGTTATTGTTCAACATGGCTGAAAATGCAGACTTCGATCCTTTGACTGAGGAAGGTCAAGCCGACATAGAAAATCTTTCTGCCAAAGAATGGCATGAGCTTGGTCCAGGTAAGACTGAAGACCGAAGTACTTGGTGGGATAGAGTTAAGGCCAGAATAGGAGAAAGATCCAAAAGCTTTCGGGATAAGCTTTGGAGCAAACATAATGAATGGGGGTACAGTCCACATGAGTACATCAAATTGGTGAAGCTAAATGATGAGAGTGTAATGACAAGCGGCCATACCGCGGAAACATCGTTCACTGAGGTGAAATATATATTAGAGGAAAAAATCGGTCGAAGCGATGAGGCCTGGGAACGCATCCACGCCAAGTATCCAAATGTAGACACTACCAAGTTCACTACTACCTTGGATATATACGACAATGTCGTGGTGCGACTGCGCAAAACTAATGCCAAATTCCACAAGCTGTACGACACCAAAGGTAATGTTAATGGGAAATTGCCTAAAACGATCACAGACGCTCTAGGGCCTCCCGCAGATATGCTTGTTAGCGAAGGAGAAGCCGATATCGACCAATTTAAGATAGAAAGAGCTAAGGAAATGAAAAACGTGAAATCATCCAAGCAGGGGTCGACAGAACATACGGCAGCAAAGGAAGAAGTGATGAAAATAGACGACCAAATACAGGAGATTGAGTCAAATATCGAAAAAATCGAAGAGCGTATGTCCATGCGAGACCGCGTGAAGGCCATCTTCAAAAAGTACGGTGTTGGAGTGCTTGGAATTGCGATTGCGACAGGCACCGTGATTGGCGTCGTGGCTTCCATGCTATCTAAGGGGCTTGCTAATGTTGCCAGTGGGGTCGGCAATGCGTTGAAAGGTCTAGGAAAGAAGCTAGGGCAGATTCTACCTGGAATGGTTGGGGCAATTGCTAGCTTTTTGTTTCGCACGGCTGGCGAGGTATTAGGATTCTTAGCGAAGAACATCTGGATATTGATTGTAGCTGTGGTGGTGATCGTAATAGAGCGATTTAAGTCAGCGAAATAGCATCCATGCGGCTCCAGCTGCGGTGGCAATCATCAGCCCCAAATTGATCTCATGCTTTGTCATAACGGCATCGGTACTACGAGGTTGCGATACTTGTGGGATAGGTGGCTTCACCACAACGACATCTTGATGCGGTAGATCTTTCTTTCGTGAACTACCTTCCATACGTGGTGGTTTCGGAGGCTTCACCGCAACGACATCTTGATGCGGTAGATCTTTCTTTCGTGAACTACCTTCCATACGTGGTGGTTTCGGGGGCTTTTCTTTATGGTTGATATGGACATTTATTCCAAAGTGGATGTTAGATGTGGATGCTTCTTGTAGTTCGTTGTTATAACCTGGTATGCTCTCATCGTTAATAATCATACGGCTGGGTATTAACAAACAGTCCTTGGCAACTGCCAGGTCGAGACGAACGCGCGTTAGTTGCAGAGCTTTTTGATATCGCAAAA
The DNA here is from genome assembly GCA_030867875.1 of Actinernus sp. WN-2022. NCBI lineage: Eukaryota > Metazoa > Cnidaria > Anthozoa > Actiniaria > Actinernidae > Actinernus > Actinernus sp. WN-2022. The sequence continues at coordinate 63,641,356 of JAOWCC010001210.1, forward strand.
GACTCTTGACCTTCGTTTCCACAATGACCTCTTCCAACTTTACACCACAATCGGCCTGAACATTGAGGGATAAGGTCGTTGTCCCTATGATCGAATTGCGTAAAGAAGCCTGGGATCCTAGAACACAATATACGTAGACCATTGCAGATAAGTTGATTCGGGCTAGTCCGGCCTTTGTCAATCCGTGACTCGTTTGTAGAACGAACCAATTGCGTTGATTCTTTATCACATCGTTACGAAAGAACTGCAAGTGGTGTCGATCCTTTACCATATGGTTGCGAAAGAACTGCAATTTAAGGTCGTGGTTCGTATCGGAAAACTCGCCTAAGCCCGTTGGCCACTTTGCAGTGAATTTGGTGTCGCGTCCCCACGTATCTTCAGCATTCACCAGCTTTCCACCATTGTTGTATCTGTAGGCGTCCCCTAAGCCTCCATTAGCCCCTCGACGAAAGTTAAAATCGACTTTATCGACTTCAAACTCTATCCTAAGCCTGTCGTATACGACGGAACTCCATGGAACGTTGTTGTTCTTATCGAAAACCGAATCTCTAGGAAGTGGGACACCTAATTCGAAAAGTAATCGCCTGATCGTATAGTACACATGGAAGCGGTAAAAGCTCCTAACATTGTCAATGATTGGTGCATCATCTGAAAGATGGTCGTCGAACGACACTCCACACCCTGCTGTCGCGCACCAAAGGACAAAGCATAGCTGTTGTTGCCAATGCCTCATTGGTTGAGCATCGAACCATATCTGTGCTTGTTTTGCAGTGTAGAAAACTTGATCCAGCTCTTGAAAGATATCTCGCGACGTCATCGTGAAGGACTGATCCTTTGCTACGTAGATCTTGAGCTTTCGTAAGATAGGGACTATGTCTTTTGGGTCGTCCCCCCATGGAACGGCTGGAACTGGATACTTTGCTTTTGTTTTTCTGAAGGGAGATGGGAAATCCCCATCCCTAACTATACCCTGCAATGCGTTATCGATGCGTTTTTGAATGGCAGCGGGTAGCTTGGAGACATTATCGCCGTAAACGACATAGCCAGAATCCCCATCTCGAAACCAAATACTCGTCGAATATTTGCCTGGACCGTTTATTTCCGTAGAGGTATAGAACTGGCGAAAATCTGCATGCGGGTATTTTTTCTTGAACTTCGCTAATAGATCGGCATTCAATGTTGCGACCTTTCTACTTTCCGCGTCTTCTCTATCTGTCCGAGCTTGATTCTCTCTCCTAGCTTGATTCTCAGCCTTTGACCGTATATTAGCATTCGGCGTTGGGACCTCCTCCTCTTCGTCTTTCCCTTCGTAATGGTAACGGAAAAGACCTACGGACCTTCTCATATTGAAGCTATACGCATATAAAGTTATACCTTCAATATAAAATGGTGATTTTAAATGTCACCACCACCTCGACCAACCATACGGTCTACTTCGACGATCCAATTCTTATCAATAATATTTCGCTAGTTGAGGTCACTTTTGAGAATAGCTGGTGGAACCTAGAAACGGAGGCTACGTTCGAGTGGGATACCGGAGGCTTAGGGTTCCCATACAAAATCTATCCGGGGTCTCATAACATACATAAACTCCAGCCCTTCTTCAATGAAGCTATATCGAATAAAGTCGTAAGCTTCATAAATAGAAGCGGTAAGAGGGATTGGATCCTAAAGGTTCAGAAAACAATCAAGTTCAGTAAGAATCTCTGCGAACTATTGGGTATCGAAGGAAATGAAGATGTGGGGGGAAACGTATCACTAAAAATTGGACACTACGATCTGGTGATCAAAGATATCAACACAATGTATGTATACTGCGATGTGGTGAATTCCGATTTCTCACTTCTCGAGGGAAAGCGATCGCAAGTCCTAGCTAGCATTGAGATCCGAGGTGAGAGGTTTGCAAAGACAACGTATTCTGCGACGCTCCCACTACCTGTCCGAGCTCTAGGTACAACGCGAAACAGCCTTCGTCTGACGATTCGTGATGAGAAAAATAATATCGTGGATTTTCGTGGTCGACCCCTACGATACGTATTGAAGATTGAGTAAGCCATACGTATAATATGCGATGGCAAGCGATTCGATTCAAACAATTCCAACGGCGCCGATCTATCCCAATCTACGTTCATCTGAAACTGTTTTGTCTGGAGATAGCTTTCGGCTACAAAAAGTATGTGACACACTTGCTGAACTCGAACGACAGACAAAGCACTACGAAGTCGTTCGTAAGAAATATGCCCGAGCGCGTGGTATTGTTCACGGGGTTGCTGTGGCCACAGGTAGCTTGAGTGGTGCATTATCCGCTATGGCGTTGGGCTTGACGTTTACAGGGATCGGGATACCTGTGGGTATTTCATTAGGAAGCCTCGGGTTCGTTTGTGCCGTCATTTCGGCCTCGATGTCTATCGCAAGTAAGAAACTTGGCATTCGCGTCTCGAAGCACGAAAAGACCGTTATGTTGGCAAAGGCTAAGGCCAATTCCGTGGAAGTCAAAGTCTCAAAGGCTCTAGCCGATGGTAATATTTCAGAAGCCGAGTTCGGAAGTGTTATCGATGAAAGATCGAAATACGAATCACTCAAGCTCGAAATACGACAAAAAAATAGGCAAGAAAGAGGGTCAAAAAACGTAGAAGAACTTCGCTCGGAGATCCGAAAGGAAATGAGAGCAAAACTTGGCAGTCTAGTGGGATAAGAATCAACATCTCCTATGAAAGAAACCATAACGGAGTCTATTTTAACTTCACTAAGAAAATCGTATAAATTACTGCGCTAAGAACAGATGCTCTTAGTTCGTATAAATTACCGTGTTGTTTTGCAGTTCGTATGCAAATTTCGAACCAACGCGTGAACGGCGCTAATTAACATACGACAGGTGCTTAAGACATAAGTAGAGTATTTTATCATCAAAAATAGTGTCTAGCACACATGGTCTCAAGGTTCTGCGCTAGGTATATGAGTGAAAAGGTGGAGCTGCTCATATACCTGGGGTTCGAATCCTACGGACCATGTGTGGTAGATCGGCTTGTGTGATGGAAAAAGCTCCACCACATCACACAAGTCGTAGCGCGTCTGTCATGTGGCAGAAGTAGGAATAATGTCAATCCTGGGTCGGGTGCATGGGTGAAGCTCAAGGGATCTTAAATGGGACCCACGGGTGCCGGTTGTGTCTCAACCAGTTAGGACAGGATCCAAACAACAGTAGAACAAATACAGTAGAATGAATACAGTAGAACAAATACGGTAGAATGAATACAGTAGAACAAATACCGTCAAAGCCGGGCCCGGCAAATTAATAAAAACCTCTCTAGGAACGAAAAGATGGCAAAGGAAGGAAAAAGGTGAAAGGTTCCTAGAGAGGTTCTGGTGATACCAGTTTTGGTATTTGGTTTTTTTTCACTATCGAATCTTTTTCTTCTCATGGTCTTAAACTAAATTCTTAAGTGAGTATATATTGGCGGATGTCCTTGTCACGAATCAGCTGTTTTGGTTAGAACTCTCCCAAAATATTATCAATTAAACATAAACAGTACGAAGTCATATCACACGATGGCCGAGATAGTAACTTGCGTTTGGTTGATGCGTGGTAAGGACACGAAGTGCGTGAGGAAACCTTCCAAAGTGTCAGAATATTGTGCTCAACACAACTATCAGATACAAAGAGGAGCCATCCCATTCGGTCCATGTTCTAAATGCGGTAGTGGTTGTAGAACTAGTTACGGACTTTGTACAACGTGTGGTGCACGACGCCAACGTGAACTTAGTAAAGAGAAACGCAGAATCAAGAATCGCTTCTCGAAAGTACTGGCAGAATTGAAAGACCGTAAGACTCATAAAAACATAGAGGGCTTCGCATATCCATGTCGTAAATGCGATCGTGATTGTCGAACTAGCTACAGACTTTGTACAACGTGTAGTGCACCACTACGACGTGAACTTAGTAAAAGAAAATCGCTTCTCGAAAGTACTGGCAGAATTGAAGTACCATAAGACTCATGGAGACGTAGAGGGTTCGCTAAGGGCTTTCGAATGGCAGTAAAAAAAAAAAAAAAAAAAAAAAAAAAAAAATGAAGAGAGACGAACTGACAGTTTCTCTTCATTCTCTTTCTTTTTTTGCCTCGTTCGTGGTCTACGAAGAGTTTACCGAGGGGACCCATCTTAATCGTGAATCGCTTATTTTTGCCTCGAAGAGTCATTTGCACATTTTACCGAGGGGACCCATCTTAATCGTGAATCGCTTATTTTTTGGCCTCGAAGAGTCTTTTGCACATTTTACCACCTCCCACCACTACGACTATACGAACAGAGATCGCTTCAGGAAAGTCTAGTGTAGGAAAGACGGGCGTGGTACGAAGGAAAACGCCACGCAAGAAAGGCACGAAACCCACGAAGGTTCAGGACAAGGCGTCGTCGTACTTAGTTGAATTAGGAATGGACAGGAAGCGCCACCCGCACAATCGGTGTCGACATACTATACATGTGCGGCTTTCTCTAATATGGATATCGAAATGCAATAATGTTGGCAACGAATGGAAAAATGACAACATTTCAAGCCTTATTTTTCTTCTTGTTCACGGTCTAAGAAATCAAAAAATGGATAAGTAGATCAAAGAATGTTATCGCTGTAAGACAGCATTTCAACCAATTATACTTCCAGTAGTATTTGTGGAGGAAAAAATGATGCCAATTTTTTGTGAACGTAGTGGAGAGCTGAGGTCTGAACGAAGCTCTCAACTACGTTCACAAAAAACGGGTATCATTTTAACTCCACATATACTACTAAATTCCATTGACTTCGGATATTTGTCTTATATTTGGGGAAGTTATGCACTTTTCTGATTCCAAAGTGTCATTACATTTCCAGTTGATTTTTATTACATTTTCGGTTGGCTATTTTATTACATTCACGGTTGATTGTTATTATATTTACCGTTATAATTAGTATTTTATTTACGGTTGATTGTTATTACATTTACCGTTGATTATTATTACATTTACGGTTAGTATTACATTTACTGGTGATTGTTAATATATTTACGGTTAGTATTACATTGACGGTTGATTGTTATTACATTTACTATTAATATTACATTTACGGTTGATTGTTTTTACATTTACGGTTAGTATTACATTTACTGTTGATTGTTATTACATTTACAGTTAGTATTACATTTACAGTTAGTATTACATTTACAGTTGATTGTTATTACGTTTACGGTTAAAGTATTACAATACAATGCAATACAATAATTTTATTCACGTGGTCAAAAACACTTAGCTATATAAGGGATGCCCCCATGGGAGCAGCCCAGCTATTTTACAGGTTTGCCACAACAAAAAGAAAATTAGATAAAAATACGTTATATAATAATAAGATAGTTAGAAATATTTCATTTACAACTCTAAAATAAGTCTAAATACTATTAAAAATATTAAAAATCTTTAAAATACAATTTCTAAGGTGAACAATAGTAAAACTAATATCGAGACGACCGTAGTTGACGGCACACATGATATTCTATAAATCCAATCCAGTAAAATCTAGTTTTGTTAGATTTATTATAGAACAATTGTAGTTATCTAGCTTTCTTAGGTTGTCTGGTATAGAGTTCCACAGCTTCGCAGCGGTATATCTCCATGATTTCAGGCCATATGTGGTAGTCAGATTTAACCTTAGGTATGTTAAGAATGGCGCTGCGCCTTAAATTATAGCTACTTATCCTAAACTTGAGTAATTCCACTGGCGCATGTTCACTTTTCAGTGACCTAAATACTGTACATAAGATTTACATAAGTCTCTGGTTTACTAATGTGGTATGCATGTCCTATTTTCTCTACTAATATTTCATATGGAGTTTGTTTATCATGATACACAAATCACAAGGCTCGTTCATTCAGTTTTTTTCTAATTTAGAAGTGGAATGTTTACAATAAAAATGCCAAGTTTCAGCACAATAATTAAAATGTGGTACTATAAATGCCTGGTAGAGATTTTTCCGAGTTTCAAACGGGAGCATGTTCTTCATTCTCTTACTCTTTTCTGCATAATTTGGATATATGAGTTTCAAATTTCAGTTTATCATCCACTGTTACTCCGAGTAATTCTATTTCTTTGCTTGTGGGAATGATAGTGTTCTCACAGCAGAAGGTTGGATTTACTGGCTTCTTTCCCATAGCCTGATATTTTTCATGATTTCTCCTCATTAAATTTGCTGGCGTTATTAAATTTAGCGGTGATACAACTCCACCATCTTAAATCGGGTCCCTACTAAATCGGGTCCCTAGCATCGATGCTGAGGGCAAATACCTCTTTCTACTAGGTGATACAAATTGTGACGTGTCGCCACCTATCAATAGTAACACCACTAAGACACTACTTATAATCGGTCTAAGTGTATTGCGCACACTATACAAGATAGCCGCCAAAGTAATACACTAATTACACCGACACTTGTCAAATGAACCCGGCTGATAAACGTGTAATAAGCGGCATGTTCTTATGCGGTGCAAGCCTGTCGTATAAAATGACGCCCCGACACCAATATCATGTCATTGCACGCAACGTTTATATGTATCAAAGCAGAAATCAAAGGCCATTTGTATATATGACAAATACTAGATTTCAACCGGCTCCCACCATTGTGGTGTAAAAATAAAGTCGAACCTCAAGAAGTGCGACAATTTAGGCCAGGTTTGCATGCATGTTTCGCAATTGGGTCAGGGTTTTAACACCGCACCCAGCAGGTTCCGATTCAGCGTTGTCAAACATAACTCGTTCAAATGAACGTCCTCCTTGAGGTAAAGTGTAGCCAATAAAACCAAGGGGGAAACGATTCCCTATAACTTTCAAATATAGATGAAGTGTAAGTAGACCGCACAGGGGGCGGGGTATATAACCCCGAGATTCCGATGTAGCATAATGAGAAATTCCTCGGTAGAAGAACCGACAGTGTGGGCAGGCAGGGAAGCGAGATCGTTCGTCCCTATTTCCAAAATAACTACATCGGACTGGAATGACTACACCACGTGTAAAACGAGAGTGATAATCAAGGCCAAAGTCCGTCCCCCCAGTTTCAAAAAGCCTAATATTTTCTACTGCACCAGGGAATGCAGTGGAACGGGAAAGAAACTGATTTAAACAGCGAATAAAATAATTACCAAAAAATAATACATGAGGTATGCATGGTCATCATTCGCTGGGCCGAAGTTTTAACTGATAAAAGCAATGCAACAAACCAACTGACTAGAGTGTCGAAACAACAGCTGGCTTCGATAGAAACCAACTCAGAATATAATCACTTGCCTGATGAGTACATTTTACCTTTGGTACAGACTACTGAAGTTTACTCCATGACGGCTTCGAGTTAGGAGAGGACCTCCCTACTAACAGACCCTCCTATTTATGCTCAGGTTAGCCACCCGATATACTGAAACCGTGACCTATCCGACTATTGTCCTCAACCCCCAACCGGGACTTTCAAGAGTGACCTTATCCTGTCTCGACATAAATGATAATCATACGTACCAAATAAATGAGTGGTTATATGGTCTGAGCCAGGTTATTAATGAGAGCACTCGTTTAACCGAAAACTCCACCACTTTGATTGATCACGTAATTACTAATGCTCCTGATAAAATTAACTGTTCTGGTGCCCTTACAATAGGCATCAGTGACCATAATATTGTATATTCCTACCGTAAATTAACCTTAGACACAGAGTCAGGCCATAGATTTGTCCAGTATCGTAGTTTTAATAATTTCAGTAGTTTGGCATTTCGCAATGCAACATATCCTCGTTCTAGAATTACCAATAATCAGTAATTGGCTTTTGCTCTTCAATTATCAATAATCGCTAATTCTGGAACACAAATTAAACAATGACATTCTTAAAACCAGTCAAGGATAAAGATAAACAATTGTCCAAATCCGAACGGCGGTAGACGCGCTTAGTGTAGTGGTCGTGACGCCTGCACTGCCAAGCACAACACGCAAACGATGACGAGTTCAAGCCCGAGTAGGAGCGCTCAAAAAAACTTTTTCTCTCGTTTACCTTCTCTTCTTGTTTACCTGTGAACCCTAGCTCTAGGTGAGTGAGAACCCGTCGTTTACCCGCGAACTCGTCCGATGGTTATGGTTCGGGTTAGGATTTGTCGTAGTATTACCAATAATCGGTATTTCAAGCGTGTTTGCCATTTACTGATTATTGGTAATTGTAGAGCGAGGATGCGTTGCGCAATGACCTGCGTAATCAATCTTGGGGCAACATGTATGAAACAAATGATCCCAGCCAAATGTGGGAAGTATGGAAAACTACATTTCTAAAAGTCGTAGACAGTTATGCACCCACTAAACGACGAAGAAAGCCTAGTATTTGAGCAGCTTTACAAATATCTACAAGGGAATAATATCATGACTGGTACAGAAAAATAAACAACGGCTTTGTTAATGCTATTACATTTCTAGCCCTAAAAAAGGCCTTCGACACCGTTAACCACGAAATTATAATTCAAAAGCTGCCATTGTATGGTATAGGAGGCGTTTCGTTGCAATGGTTCGGGTCTTATCTAAACAATAGACAACAAAGCTGCTGAATCAACGGTAAAACATGTACCCTCAAACCTGTAATATGTGGTGTACCTCACGCTTTACACTAGGTCCGCTGTTATTTCTCATATATATTAATGACCTACCGAATTATTTGTCAGATGCAGCTACGCTGATGTATGATGATGAAACAAGCATCACCGCCATTGGAAACGACCCAGAGGAAATTAACGAATCTGTCACGAATAACCTGACTGACGTGAGTAAATGGCTTGCAGCCAATAAACTTTCACTAAATTCGTCAAAAACAGAGATACTACTCATTGGCTCAAGCCAGAGACTCCAGGAATTTCCCAAAGATCTGTCGTTTCAAATTGGTGGTGGAGTTGTAAAGAGAGTTTCGTCAGTGAAGTACCATGGAGTACACCTTGACGAATGTTTAGTATGAAATACTCATATTGAAAAACTTACAAAGAAAATATATTCTGGGCTTGGTGCGCTTAAACGCATGGCGGAAGCCATTTGTTTCTCTTGCGACTATCTCAAGTGTTTATTGGGTATTAATTCAGCCCCACTTTGAATATTGTAGCTGTATATGGGGAAACTTAAACCAAGGGCTCTCTGACAAGTTAAAAAACTACAAAATAATGCTGCCCGCATACTAACTGGTCTACCATTTCATACCCATATTGACGAGCTACTGAGTAACCTAGTGTGAGAAAGACTAGAATCTCAAAGGGCCATTCAAAAAGTAGTTATGGTCTATAAAGCAATGTACGGCCTTGCACCCGAGTATCTGACTGAAATATTTGAAAGAAGAACCAAAGCTATCCAGTATAATCTCAGAGTCTCGTCGACTAAAATCTCCTTTCCTCGTCCCACAACAAACTTTGGTTAAAAAATACATTCGTTTTGACGGGGCAAATATATGGAATGCACTGCCCGAGGATGTCAGAGTCTCCAAAAAAATACGTATTTTTAAGAAAAGAGTATAGAATACTTAAACACACGATATTCATGTAAAACAGTAGGCATATTTTACTTTTTTACAATCTCTGTATTTTGTAATTGTTTTGTGCTATTACTGATGTTTGCTCGTGTATAAATAAAGTTATGTATGTATGTGTGTATGTACTGAGGACGTTTTTTTTTACTTTGCCCCTAAACTGCAAGTTTTAGGAATATAGTGAAATTTAACACCTTATGAATAAACTAAAAGTAATATCTCCGACCGACCTACCGGCCAATTCTTCAATTCTCTAGGGACTTAAACTTAAAACCATATCACAAAATGGAGAAGGAAAAGAGGTTTCGTCAGTTTCGTCGTGTAGTGATACAAATGTAATTTATGATTTTAATTATACTTCTCAAGTGTATTAAGGCTTGGTTTGAACATGAAAACGAGGCAAAATCCTTTCTTCGTGTTTTCTTGACTACCTTTTAAGTAAAAATTATGAAACTTTACAGAATTGTAGAAACTGGTTGATTAAACCCACAAGTGATCCGTTGCCATAGAAACCACCGTTGCGAAAAATTAGGCGGGAAAATACAATGCAAATTTGTATATGACGAACTTTCCCAAACGGGGAGTGGAAAGAGTCCTTACCTTACGTTTATCATCACTTAATTTTAACCAATAACGATGTAGATACACTAATTTGCCTTTTCTCCTTGTCTGTATTCAATATCGGCAGAAATATCGGCGAGAGTCATGGCCTGAAATGATCAATTCCTGCCTTCTCTCGCCGATGTTTCTGCCGATATTGAATGCAGACAATGAGAAAAGACTAATTAATAATAATAAAAATAATAGTCTCTATTAAAAATACATATCTTATGTTACATTCATAGATAAGAAAAATATTATACGAGATGAGAATATACAATATTAAACAAAATATAAAGCTAAGTTATATTTAAAAATTAAGCGATTTATGAAAGAGTTCTTAAAACGGTTGGCGTTGGACTGGACTTTTTTCTTAGATTGTATTTAGTAGACTTGGAACGCGGCATGATTGACAGAAGTGGATGGCCATCCGAATTAGTTATTTTTTACAAATATTTCCATCTCGTTTTTCTAAATTTTTATACACATTAATAGGCTTAGAGGTGAATTTCCTTTTATAACATCGATCTAAAAATACATTGCACCGGAGTAAGGTCAGATTCGGAAGCACCATATACACATATAACATAAGTTATGTTAGGTAGTACAACACATTGGTTGAAGTGAGGATAAACTTAATGAATGGGAAACAGTATATTGGTTTTAGTTTATCGTATTATAATTCAAAATACATCAACAGCTTTCGAATGAGAAAGTCACTATCGATCCTAAAACATAGATGTACCGAATTATATTGTCACGTATTCCTTATTTCGTGACTTATTTTTAATAAGCACTTTTGTGAGAATCTTGAAATATCAATTTTGAATGCAGAATTCATCAACTGTAATTAAGATATAAGTTTAAGTAATTGCTTGAGCTTTACCACATATAAAACTATCATAATAACAGCGGTTACAGTACAGTTGTTGATATTTTTATTTTCGTATGTTCCTTCTGATTTTAGTTTATTCTGATTGAAAATGTTAATTTTCAATTCAATAAATATAAAACAAATGTGTACATATAAATAGGTGTGTTTAACACACACTTTTCTTTCCTAGGAGATTCAAGTTAATATTTCAGTCAATATTTTAGAAGGACTGGTATCAAGGAATTTCATTATGGCGTTTGTTTCAATGAGTCGGGAGCAAATAAGGGTTTCGAGCAGAACATATAGAGTATTGGTGACAACTTCCTTTATTAAGTATCGCGTAGCCTGTATTGAGTTTCGAGCTTCTGATTCGAGTATCTATGTGTGCGCTCATTGGAAACTGAAAATCATTTAGATGAGGGACATAAGGAAATACACATTTTATAAATGAATTATTGAATCCATAGTTTGAGAAATAATTTTACGCACCAGATAATGATTATATCCCTTTTTTTCCGGTAAATTAATTTGATACTGGTAGTTAACACATTTTATTTCTATCATTTCGTCTTAACTTAAAACCATAGCATCCGAAATCTTCCGTCCACTCAAGTCTCAAGCAAAGATAATAAAACATTTAATCAGATTAGAAAGGAATACTCTGTTTTCATTTACTTTAATGGAACGCAAATGTAAGTGTATGTACATTTCGCCATTGCTCTGATGAAGACTGTTTTATGCAATAAAACTGTCGACAAGTAATATAGTTTTTTTTTTCTCAATCCCTAACCACTAGTTGCTCGATGTTTTGTGAATATTGTTATATTGAATATTGTATTGTTATATTGATATATAGGAAATATATAGAAATAGATGAATGGACAACAGCATTACACAAAAGACTGTCGAATAAAAGCTCTGCTTTGCTTAAGATTGTGTGCGTTTTTGTTTAACTAATAGTTACAAAGAAAGCCACAAGAGTAGAAATCGCTCTTTACTTATTACTCTTAATTTGGACTGAGTTAACGATGAATAATTAAAACATTGCTTCCATGATAATACAGTAGACATATATCCAATACATTGCAACCAATCGGAAACTACGTGTGCTAACACATAGACAACTCTAAGCTTAAAGCAATGGAAAACTACTAGTTGAAACAAAGTCTAAAAAGCAATAGCTTAAACCACAAAACCACAAAACCACAAAGGTGTTTCGATTTCCTTGAAAATACTCAGCCCGCCACTGATGAATCACTGAGCGCTCAGTTAAAAATCACAACTCATCCGGCCACCTTTAGATGCCCTCGAACCAAATTCTCGGCGGGTTTTCTAACAAAATCAAGCATGGCGTCGGTTATGTATTATAACAACCGAATTTATGGTAACCGAGCGGAGATATAGCAGCAGAGGCGAATTATGAGCGTTTCAGATAAGCGAGAGCCCAAAACCGACCCCGTAACTGTTGTTTTTATTTTGGTGTACTCTCGATCGCAGCAGTCCTTGCCATTTGCTTATACCTCCTTATTGCACTACTTGACAGAAGAACGAAAGGTAAGAACGACATATGTAAGCTGTATGTTATAACATACAAACACATTATTTTGTCTATATCTGTGTAATTATAGAACATATATTGTTAAGCATGTTATGCATACACATCGGTGCACATTGTTGTTGTTAGATTAATTACAGCATTTTCGAATAGACCGCTCAAATTGGAAAACCATACTTGTAAAATACATAATAGATTCTACAAGAAAACAATAAGACTAATTAAAAATCATATGTACATATCTTCGCTACTTTGGAAATAGTAGAAATTTGTAAAAAATACGGTACAATTTGTTGTCGGAAACAACAGTTCGTTGGGGTCGTTAATTGTCTCGCTTGTGTTTGGAGCATTATGTGCCGTAATCATTGGAGTACATAAAATAGAAAAATATATTCCACTGGCTTTTAACAAGAAACTCTAATCGGTAAGCGGTAGGGCGTTGAGTTTGATATAAGTTTTAATAGGTTAGTTCTACTGTCGGGCGCGCCTGACGCTTTTTGCGCTCTTACTAATCATGGCCAAGAACCAACCAAAAATCGAGATATATGTGTTTTCTTGTTAAAAGCGTTATTATGGCGCCAACGATATATTTGAAAGAGAAACCAATACGGGTTAAGTTGAGTTTAATACAATGGGATGAGCTACCCATCTATTAATACACGACAAAAAGACGGAATTATCAATTTGATAAAGTTATAGTTTTGGAACATTTCCTGACCATTCTTTAATTACTCGTTTCCTGGTCGTCCAACAATCGATAGATTTCCTGATGGTATATATTGTTTTAATACTTTTCGTATTTATCATGGTGTGTAGACGTCGTTATATAGAAATACAGAAAATGTATATTCGATGTATTAGTTACTGGCTGTTTAATTTCGCCCATGTATAACGACTACGATTAATTGAAATCAATGTAATCAATCCGAAACTGAAGCTCAAGCTGCAACAAAGGCAATTATGAGCTTTAAGCAAAGCAAAACTTACAGCTGAAGGAAAAGTGAAAAACAACAAACAAAATCGACAAATAAACCGGGCTTGCTGAAAGGGAAATCGGAATACTGATCAAGACAGCAAAACTAATCTGGCCTCCTTCAGATCTACATAACTACTCTGTTCTGTTCTGTTCTGTAACCATTTCTATAAAAGCAGTAATTCACAACATGCTATTCCATCCCTTTGATTTGGGTAGAATAAACATATTAAAATATTGGAAATAAATAACTCACCATCTTCTTACGAGTGCTTTTCACGTGTTATTCTTAGTGCAGCTCTTTTTTTATTCTTTACAGAAAATTACTTTTGATTAAAATATTCTAATCAAGAAAAGTAACACAGTCTAATATGGTCAAATTCCATCTTTAAATATAAGTGGCGAACGACACTAAGAGGACATAAAATAACGTTCATCGAGGTGCACTGACAAAAAAAAAGCTGCTCGAAGAAAACAAATATATACCATATAGATATTGTCACACAAACGTTGGACACTGGATTGCTTTAAAACAGAAATTGATTGCAGTATCTCAAGTCTAATTGCCTTTTGGGTGATTAATAAAATGTGTATATGAAATGATTTTTTTTTTTGAGGTTTTCTATCGTTCATTATCTCCTAAACATCAAAGCAAAATAAATTTCCGAAGAAAAAAGGATAAAGCTGAGATTTCGCTTCGCAAAGTTGTCATACATGCACTGGAAATATGGTCAGGAGACTAGGGCGAGTCAAGCTCGTGATGACGTAGAAACCGTGACACACTTGATAGCATAGACGTAAACAAGCTCGATAAACCTGCGAATCGTCCTTGCTCTTCGTTGCAAAACTAAAGTAAGATGTCAGAAAGCGAGCAAAATTATCTTCATCTTCGAGTTCAGAGAGTGGAAGCCACGATTTTGATGAAGTGGAAGTAAGGGCGAACGGATTTCAACCGTACGAAGATGAGCCGCTTGCGGGCTCGAGCGATGGGGAAGACGACGACGAAAATCATGTCTCTGGCGGTGTTGTGCTCTAGATTTCGAGGGCCAAGTCCCGGTAAATCAGTGGATCACTACAGGAAGCCTTTGTATCGGAATCCTCCCCTCTTCGGGAGCAACTACAGAATGCAGGGCCACTGTTAAAGCCCCGTCATATTCATATCGAGCTCGTTTGCTCGTGGCCCTGTATTATATTCTGTAGTTTAGCCTCCCCAACTCGTTTTCGTCAACGTATTAAAATGTGACAAAGCACGAAAACTTCCAGGTTCGCAGCAATGACAAATTCACGTAGGTCCTCTTTTGAAAGACCGAAATGGCAGAGGGTACCGTCGTCGTGTACGTCAGTCTGAAAACGAGTAAGTGATTTTTGTTATATTCATGTTAGGAAATGACAGTACTCTATACAATACGTATTTGTGGCTATTATAGTCTTCCCTTTGTCCCTCCCTGGGGTTGAAAATGGGTAGGATTTTTTTTAGTTTCAGGGTTTGGTTTTTAGAAGGTGTGTATGAGAATTTGAGAAAATGCATTATTAATGAACCAACTTCGAAAGATCACTTGAAAAGCCCTTGCAAATTGTGCAAAATTGTGCAAAATTATCCATTTAGCTCAGGTGTATTTACACTCGTTTTTAATGAATGATCTGGAAATGGGTAGGATTTTTTTTTATTTCAGGGTTAGGTTTTTAGAAGGTTTGTATGAGAATTTGAGAAAATGCATTATTAATGAATAACTATGAACCCAGTGGTGGGATATTCTGCAATTGCTGCAATATGGCATATTCTACATGCCTTACTATACTGCACAAAAGGTGGGGATATTCCCAGGCAATAGTGGGGTAAATACCAGGGTTTTGCATAGTTTCTTACACCGACCCTCGAGCATTTACCACATATTTGAGGAAGTTATCTGGGGTAGGGGCAGGGGAATTACTGCACATATGCATGTGACAAAGCAAAGCACTCCAGCTACTGGAAGTCAAGGCAAATTCAGCACTCTTTTAGAGGCTTGGAGATGAAAATGTAAAGCATATCGACGGACAGGTTTATCGGATTCCTGCCAAATAATAAGCAGAGTAGGCGAGTCGTGAAAACAATGAGTGGTAAAAATCATGTTTACGATTACGACTTGCATGATGTCAAGATATTATGCGAGTCCTAAAAGTAACTTCATCCTTGCAGAGTAATGAAATATACAGAAATATAAGTACATGTACCTAAGTTAGATATACAAATGTGGCTCCACCTTTGGCACAAACAAATAAATAATGAAATACAAATAACAGCATTACTATTATAGCAACTATTCTAAGGGAAATCCTACATTAAACTTTATTCTTGTAGCTTCCTACGAGCTGTTGTATACAGATGGCTAATATGCTGAATTTGTGGCTATATGGGCTGGGACAATACCAGGCCATTGCCAGCCAGCTGTGTTTATGACATACGGCAGAGGTGTAATACACCCCATCATCAGGCAAGCAGTTACCAGCCAGCAGAAGCAAGGGCACGATAGTGTTGGTGTATTCATAATGTACCACAATAGCTAACTTTATGCATTGCTGCATGTTATTCAATGAAACTTCTATCAACATAAATGCATCAGTCAACGTCACTTATTAGCATTTCAAAGAGAGGTACTAAGTTAAAATGGAAATTATATACATTTATATAAAATGTATATATATAATTATAGAGTTTGCACAATGCCAAGTGGTAATAATGTGCATGATAGATCCTTAGCCTCTCTTGAGTGTAGAAAAACAAAATGCTTGTAAGTTGTATCCACTGTTACTCGCAATAAGGATGTGCCATGCATAGAATTGTGACTCCGTTAATTGAATTCTAAGCATGCCTGATAACCCCTGGGAATTTTACTATTTATAATATTTCTTGCAAATGTTACACTGTCGGACTTACAAAGCTTTACTCAAGTACTGTAAAAAGTGTTAAAATAAACAAAATCCCCATCCCCAGTACTGGTTGGTTGGTTGACCAATGCCCCACCCTTTCCTGGATAGGGTAGCCTGAATTTCAGCCGTCTCCTCTGGGTTCGTTCCTCCCGAGAGAGACGTCTGAATTCAATAGACGCTAATGCCGTCCAGTGACGTCAAGGCGGATTAACAATTGAATTTATGCAAATAGAACTGTCACGGCGGTAGTAAGAGTTCGTGAGAAATATTTATTTGAGATTATGCCGACCAAAATAAAAGCCTTACCTATATTATATATCTCCATCCCATTTGCTTCTCAAGTGCCTCTTATGTTGTGAAAGCCTTTCCGAAGCAACAAATCGTTATATTATATTTGGAGGCAAAGTACAGTTGATCTTTGTCTTTCCGTTGATCTTTGTACACGGTCTCGCGATCTGCCGTTCGAATCGACACAGCTACGAGATATTACCTACGTAAATGATGCAACAGAAAAGTAGAAAAACATGAAAGGATAATGGAGAATTTTCGAAGAAATACTAAGCCTCATTTACGAGAAAGAACAGTTCCTTGAAGAGAGTAGCGACATTCTTTACCACTGCGAGTGTGAACAAATAATCGATTGTCAACAACCCCGCGGACGCGACGCGATAAAATGTACATGTTTACAGGTTAGTCGGCCGGTTATTGTGCAGGACACTTTTAATCCATCTCCAGATGTTTTCCTTACGAATTCAAGGTCTTTGCCAAAGACAATCACTCCACTGAAACTCGACGAGCAACAATCGCGAGTCCAAAGCGAATCCTGCCGTCTTCTCGGCTGATAATTATGATAATTATGCGAAATTATAGAATATGAACCAATCAAAAATCACTACCAGGTTTTCTGGTAGTGACGTCACTGGACGGCATTAGCGTCTATTGAATTCAGACGTCTCTCTCGGGAGGAACGAACCCAGAGGAGACGGCTGAAATTCAGGCTATGGATAGGGGGGATTGGGCACACTTGGAATTGATATACATTAGTGGTGATGTGTGTGCTTTACAACTGAGGCTTTCTTTGGTTTGGCTGTTAGACAATATGAATTGCTAAGATTATAGTGATATCATTCTACCAGTTGTAAAAGGCTAATATAATACAATTTATTATTTACAACTTTGCTTTTTGATAGTGGGGGATGGTCAGTTATATGGTCAGTAACTATTCACAAGAACTTTTAGGGTGTCCCTTTTTGGGCTGTCCACATTTGCTGCACGCAGGTCAGCCTTTCGTTTTTAGGTAGTTTTGTTTGTGGCTGTTGTCACAGTAGACTGGATGTCAGCTAGCTTGTAAAGCATCTTGTTCTTCGGCTGTTAGACATATACAAAACATATGTATTATTTAAAACCATCCCTAGATAAAGTGGTGAAATGATTCTTGGTATTTTGAAGAATCATGAAATGTAAGCCTTTTGTAAAAATAAAAAGCTGTATACCAGCAAACTAATATGTCTTGAAGGACTTATTGAAAATTTAATTAATTGCAATGGAAGAATAAAATGCATGTTCTCAAAAAGGTTACTTTTTGTGCTTCATTTTTGTGCTTCATATCAGCATGCTAATAAACACAATGAACTTGGGCTCTTCATGGGCTGGTTGAACTCTGAAATTGTTTTTACCAGCTTTTAGTTTAAAATTGTATAGTCACATTTTATATATCTACAGCCAAATCTGTTGTCAGTAAAATACAACATCTTAATTGCCCATATTAGAATAAATATACAATAAATTATTGTTGTATCTACATACACCTAGGTGCATGTAGATTTTAACTTATGTATTTTCAAGTACCTAACATTATTTGGAGAATTATTTCCTTGGGAATCCTGATCACTTTCTTCATCATCCTCTGCTATCGGTTTAGGAAGGAGAGTATCCTGGTTCCAGAGGTTTTCTAGAAAGAACAGCCGCGGAGAAAGAGCCGTTCTCTCTCTAGAAAACCTCTTGCTCTGGAGAGCTAAGAGTGCAATGTTTACATTTTGCCTCATTAGCATAAATAAAAAAAACTTCAAGAATCAAACTAAATTTAAAGATACAAACAAACAGACTCCACAAATCGAAAGAGAATGCCACACTTAGTAATCAATGAAACTTTGAGAGTAATATATTTAATCTTTTCGAATAAATTAGCTTATCAAAACAGTAATGAGTATTAAAATTTACAAAGATTATTGTAAGAGTAGTACGTACAATACCCTTTTTATTACATAATTTCGCACATCCAATATTCAAAAGGAAATAACCATTACTTCCGTACTGCGTACTTTAGTTTACAATCTATTTCAAACAAAAATAAAGATGCTTTGGGCGATGTGCACTGTTTTACAAAGGGGATTAGATTTAGAGGGACATTAGAAATGGACTTACTTGTTTTCGCTGCGAGCACTCGGCGGCGGCGGAGGACACATCGCGACTAGAACGGCATCCTTGGTCGGAACTGCTCCCCTGATCAATTTTTTTTCAACTGCGGAAGTTGTTTCGTAGTATCTGACGGACAGGAGAAAATGATCGACCTGTGCTCGTAGCAGCTCTGCTCAAAGTCAAAGTGAGCCGAACAGAGTTCTTTGATGGGGCAAAACCCTTCCTGTGTTTATGAACAAAACGCGTCCACTGCTGTTTCATAGCTTCTTCCTTTCGGAAGTAGTACATAGATATGCCTTCCGTATAGCTGTTGTTCTTACAACCGACCTTGTTGGGGCCACCAGCCACACAATAATCGCCGCCGTTCTTTAGCTTTCTCTTATTCTTTCACTGGTAGCCATGTTTCACTTTCCGCTGTGTCACGGTTACTACGTCACAGGCCCTGTAATTGGATCGTATGGCCGCGCGGGAAATGTACCATTTTTGAAGCGTTCTGACCGAACTTCTAGGCGAAAAAAATATGCCATGAAATCGCAACAGGTAAACGAGACCCAAAAATTCGGACTTTTGAAGACTTAACTTAGGATATTAAGAGTTAATATTTTTCATTTCATATACACTTTAAAATAAGTAGAGTATCCCGTAGATGAGTTGTTACATTAGCATATGGGTGTAACTGCGGAATATACGGCCACTTGTGAAATGTACTTACTAATAATTCGTTTTCCATTGTTTTTCATTGTTTGCATACAAAGATTACCCAACCATTCCACACATTCTGAAGTGGCAGGGTATTCTGCAGTTAAGCCGTTCTTGCGTATACAAGATCTCCCTGAAACGCTTCTATGCTGGGATGTGTAGGGTAAATGCATCGTTGTGTCAAGATGACCGCTGCTTGATGTATAGACGTCGATTTATTAGTTACTGGCTGTGTAATTTCGCCCGTGGAAACGCATTAAGAATATAACGATTAATCGGAATCAATTTAATCAATCCGAAACTGAAGTCCAAGCTGCAACAAAGGCAATTATGGGCTTTAAGCAAAGCAAAAGTTACAGCTGAAGGAAAAGTGAAAAACAGCAAACTGAAGAGGAAATCCGAATACTGATCAAGACAGCATAACTAATGTAGCCTCCTTCAGAAGGAGGCTAGTTTGCATACACATGTAACTAAGCATGGCATCTGTTTCATATAGAGGTATGGAATCTATGCTGACATAGATGGTATCAAAGCAGACTTCACGGCATTAGACATGTACGAGAAGGTCAATCCAGACAATCAAATCGATATCGGTACTGTTTTCTATCGGGCGTACTACTTGTCACAGAGATCATCGTCATACTCATCTGCCTGCCTCTTCTGTTACTCTACAACGAAAATCCAGGTAAGATCAATCTACATTGGATTGGAACAACACGTTTTGAGGAATAATTATGTTAAACGCGTTCCAAACTAAAATGAGGTTTTCCAAAGTGAGAAAAATAGAGCAAAACATCGAAATCGCTCTGAAAAAGATACATCTTTCGGTGGAAACTAATATATATTATCGAAATTGCTGCATTTACAGAGATATTTTCCAATTCATTGTGGTATCACAAGCAAAAATTGACTAAAATGAAAAGTGTAGTTCATACGGAAAAGCGTAATCTTGAGGAAAATGTAGTTGTAATTTATATATATACTTCTGAAGAGAAAAACACAGCAAACAAATCATGTTTAAAAATAACTTCCAAGCAATGACATCCGTTCAATCTGAAAATCTACAGTCTCGGAAAAAGCTTCCGAAATTCTGACCCCTTTCCAAGCTCAGTAAAAGCTTCCGAATTTCTGACCCCCTTTCGAAGCTCAAGAAAAGCTTCCGAATTTCTGACCCCTTACCAAGCTCAGAAACATTCTCCGAATTTCTGAACCCCTTACCACCTATAAAAGATATCTGAAATTCTCCGTGATACCTTCACAATTCACTGAGGTAAAACCAAAAAATGCCCATAACATTTTAACTAGAACCTGCTTTAATTTCCAATAATTGAACTCTTTTACAATACAAACCAGCTATCAAAAGCTGCTCTATATGTACAAAATGTAACTTTCTCAGATCAAATGGCATTTTGAAACGTTCTTCATCCCACCTTCCTGATATAAGCTATCTTTTTATTCTCCTTCATCTCTGCTCTACAGCAACAATTCTCTAAAAAGAAAATATTCGTTTGTACATTAATGTGAGGCATCAATAGTGATAGAGTGGGATGTAAGATTTAAAGAGAGGGAGCTTTCGCTTAGTGTTGAAGCAATGTTTTCGACATAAGGCTCATTTGATAAGAGGACAAAATTCTCTAGCTACTTCCGAAAGAACAACACATGTAATAAAAACGCTCGTGCGACCATTAAAAAAATATTATCGGGCTGTTTGAGGCAAGCGAAACTGATACCAATATCGCAAAATACAAGAGATGCTGTTTTGATTAGGAAATGTACAAAACCTGTTTTAAGTGATTGTTTTAACGTTTCTTAGCTTTATACTGTCTGAGGCAGAATCGAATTTTGTCAGAAATGACCTTCGAATCTCATCTACTTTAATTTCACGACTAAAACCTAGCGTTGTTGAATACATGTTTGCGTCAAGCGAGGCATTTGGTTTGCAAAACGGAGTCGATCAATTTACACACACATCGATCAATTTACACACATTAAACTTCTTAATAGGTAATTGTTATAGTCTGCGAATTAATACTCAACAGAATCTTTTCAAAATAAGTTATTAGCGTCACTCAATTTTCAACCGAAAGATATTTAGTAGGAACCTTTTATTAAGCGTCCAAAATTGTAGATAACCTGCGTGTAAATCCAAGGTTCAAACTTTTAATAACATCATTAATAATACTGTAGTTCCTTTGAAAAAACTAGTACTGATCGGCATTGGCGGAGAAGATAAATATCGCAGCATCTAGAGTTCGACGTTTTTTTATCATAGCGTGGCAAAATAAGCTGGAAGTTGTAATATTTAAAACTTAACTACGAAATTGTAGCACGGAGTTTGGGTGTTTGGGTTTTACTATGCCTGTATCGCAACATTCGATTTATAGAATTTTGATTAAAAGAGTTTGTCATCTCAAGCAAATTGTAAAGATTTTTTTCAAGATTTCTTTCCGGACATTCAAATAAATCGAGGCGGTACTTTGCGGTAGCCTTTCAATTTTTGGTCTATTCATTGGCCCGCTGTTCACGCTCTAGCGTTTCAGAGCGTCAACACTCGGTCAACTGTTTGCAAAGAAAAACAATTTCAAAATAAAAATAACTCAAGGGACTCTAGGAAATTTGCAAGAATTGTGCGCGAGTCTGCATTCTTATCAAACAACAACACAACATAAAAATGTAATTCGCCTGCTGTGTTTTACACCAAGCATAAGCCCACAATTTGAATGAAATTTCTTTGTGGCATGCTTGTTGACAGTTCCTGGATTTGTCAATGGCGGATTTACGCGATTTGGAATATCCTATAACTTATGTCTTGCGTGCGACCTATGCCTAACCTACGCTTACATAGTGAATGATATGCCGATATATAGTTAGATGCTAAAGTCACTGCACTACTTTGAACTTTAAAGCCCGAGTGTTAAAGTTGTAGTTTAGCCAAAGAGGTTAGCAGGCAAATATTCGGCACTAAGATTAAATTGAATTAATTTCGAACTTCTTCAGTTCAACATGCCTTGATTGACTGCTATTTGCAGAATCATACTGTCGTAGTTGTACCGTTTTTAATACTGATCGTAGAGTATCGGTGCTCCAAATGTGTTGTGACTTTGCTTTGATTTTGCTTTGGGATCACTCGTCGCGGGAGGTGAAAGTAAACTTGATCTAAATCATACACGCGCATTCTTTTTAGTAATTTGCACAAATGCTGTGTTTTTCAATGTAATAGAACAAAAGCTACGAATTCTTACCTTCGACATGCGTGTAATCCCTAGGCATTCCTATCATCATGAGGAACAAGAGCGCCATATGCTTTTATACCACATTGACGGTTAATAATTATAAATACGGTTTGTGCTACTGGTATTCAAATTTTGAGAGTCATAAGACCAGTCCGTGATCCGATTGGTTAAGGTTGACACTTATCTTGACACGTCAAGTTGCGGGATATTCAATTTCTATTGTAAGATATTTTCATATGGTGCCACGGACAGTTTAATAGCTAAACGATGGACATGCAGAGAACAAGAACACGCAATTTCCTTTCATTATTGATCCAAGAACACGAAGAACGAGAACAAGGACCACAAATGTTTATATAGATGTTTATATCGGAGATGCCAAACGTACTGAAACAGACAACACTCATGATCTTTATCATTACTGGATGAACAACAGAGACATTCGATTCCACCCAAAATGACTGAGTATAAGCCGAACAATCAGAACAGCCCCATAAGTTTGATGCATGACAAGACTGTGTAAAACGTATATTCAACAAGGCAGAGGACAAGCTTTCCAAAGGTAGAAAATTATACCAGTAATAGCACATATGCATACATTTCTCGCTCATGATCATGTACTGCCTGCAAATTAGCTGCCAGCTTTCGGGCACGTGGTCACTTCTGTGAATCGATTCTCAGAACTCATTTTAGTGCAACTGCCAGGAAAAACTTAAACACAGAAAAAGCTGCTAGCAGTCTACAAATCTAAGAATTTGTGAAGTCTAAGTTTACCTGGTACACCCGTAACGCCAATGAATTAGTTAGATAATAATCACTAGATTTGAAAATGTTATACATCAAAATTAAGGCCGTGCGGGCGGCAGAAACAATGCTAGGTTGTGTTGTCGGCCAAAGGTCACTGGCATCACTGCTGAAATATTTGAGGCGAGTAACTTTCCTTCCGTTATCAAGTACTCCAGTTAATAAATTGAATAGATTGATCAACTATAGAATACTCGGCCACTTTTAAAGACATCTTACCTAAAGTTAACTGCCACCGCGGTCCTTGGTCTGAAGTCGATGAATTCAAACATTTGAGAACGAAAAATACCCCAATTAAGCCGTGAAAAATAACTGCAAGCGTGACTGCGGACCGCTGTGGCAGTGATTATATGATCTAACGTGGAGTGAACGGGTATGCCATAGTTTTATAGCCTCCATTAAGTTTTGAAAAAGTGAATAACATTAGTTAACTTGATCTGCAAAGGGATCGACCACAAATCAAAACTATTTTTCTTCACCGGGATTGAGCCAACATACATGCGGTACAGTTAGGGCAGGTTTCAAAAATGAATGCGAATTATATACTTCAATTATTTATATGCTCGCCAAACTCGTCTTCATGAAGTGCAGCTCGAGAGCTGTTTAGTTTTAAATCAGTTTGAGATGGAAATACAATGTAAGCCCAGATGTTGGTGTTTTGTACCATTCGACAAACTCATTAGACACTACATTTATCTCAGTGGACTTTATAATAACAACAAACTCCGCCAACATGCCTTCTCGATCAGAAGTCGCGGACATTTGCGCGGAATGAGTATATCGAATGATTCTCTGACAAACACCGCGGCTGTCGGTTGTAGGAGACAAGGAAATCCTGTTATCCCCGGGTATTAAAGACCTTTAGCACGCCCCGTGATACTTTGCGCGAAACCAGTGTTTGTGTTCACTGACTGTGACGAGCGCCTAATAACTCACACAACCGTCAAAACTCTGTCTGGTTTAAGAAAGCCTCTAACTAAAATCGATTCAGTGTTGAATCATTAATCAAACATCCACAAAGGAAGAACTGGCAAGAGAACTTGATGCAGGACGTTATTATTCAGCGCGTTCTAGGATTTTAAAACTGAATGTATGAACACTTATATTTTATGCATTTTCATGCATTAGATTAGAAGAACACAAACAGTTCGCTTCATCATCAAATACACGAGGCGAGGAATAAGTCGAGCAACAACATATAGCAATAGAAAATCAGTAGCAGCAGTAACTTTATTTCCTCGCTGAGGAGAATAAAATATTAGTCTGTACTTACTAAATATCGAAATTAGTAGCATGGATACAACTGAGGAACGGCAAGGTATTCTTTGAGTTTATCGACTGATATACACGCAACTAGAAAACTGAACCACGAAGATCATACCGTTTCAGAATCTACAGTTCTTTGCCAGACAGACACCGCCAAGCCGCCGGCTAACTCAGATCGCGACTTGACGGTACTAGGTCGTCCGCTCACTTCCTCCCCCTCCCCGTCTGATGGACTTCATAGACTTTCATGTTCCTGACGTCATAAGTTCAACCAATCAGAGCGAACTTTACACTTTTGGCAAAGTCTGGAATTTAAGGAATGTGCCCGCATATTTTTCTAATGGCGTTGGGGAAGAAAAACATGAGCAGTGTGTCGACCGAAGTTGTAAAGTTTTCAGGATTTCGAAGCTATATCCAGAGCAGAAGGAAGCATTTGAATCGTTCATTCGTCGAAACGATGTGTTTATGAATCTACGTACGGGATTTGGTAAATCACTAATCTTCCTCTGCTTATATAAATCTCATGCATTTATAGATCTGAAACATTCTCCTAGGTTTTTGGCTTTTAGAAGACCAAATATTTCATGGAATATTATGATTTTTCTGTAGGAGTGAACACACATACTGAGTATGTTATGAAAAAAGTTTCATGGCACTTTGGTGAATATTTTCGTTTTCAGAATT
Source organism: Actinernus sp. WN-2022 (assembly GCA_030867875.1). Classification (NCBI taxonomy): domain Eukaryota; kingdom Metazoa; phylum Cnidaria; class Anthozoa; order Actiniaria; family Actinernidae; genus Actinernus; species Actinernus sp. WN-2022. Next base: position 63,666,923 of record JAOWCC010001210.1, read on the forward strand.
ATGAACACACTTCAGTAAGTTCATGTACGGCAATGGCATATGAACTTTGCACAAAAAGTCCGGTTAAAACAATCTCTGGTACCAAAAAACTACAATAGGACAACTTCAGGGTCTTGTGTGACTAATCGCCATACATATCAAGCCTCAAAACGTTTTAAAAATAAAAGTAAAAGCGTTAAAGTTCTAAGATCACAGTAATAAACTTTACGGCGTGGAATCGAGTCTGGTATTTCTTGTATGCATTCTCATACACTGTCGTGCAAATACTGAACGAAAACTTCCGTTTAAAACGTTCCTGCTCTCCAAAGGACCACAGCAGCTCAAACAGGTTACCATTATGAGAAATCGACAGAAGTTTGAAGCTGTAGAATGTTTTTTCCAGTGTATGAAAGCTGGTAGATCCAACTAGTAATAGCCGCTACTGCACCACTGTTGTACACTTCACGCTTCAATTCTTATGCGTGTTCGTATTGGCTCATTGTAAAAACAAAGGTTGATGACGTCAGGAACATGAAAGTCTATGAAGTCCATCAGACGGGGAGGGGGAGGAAGTGAGTGGACGACCTCGTACCCTCTGATAATCAGGCTATACTCAGCCGAGCCAGTACTCTCCAAACTCATCGCAGTTACTTGTGTTTCCTTAGCTGGTAGATCGAAGAATTATCGGCGAATTATCTTCTTACCTTCCTTTTAGGAAGGAAACGAACTATCGCGTAAACTGATTTCTTCGGACACACCGTGACAATGCTCTCGGCGGTTGTTCTTCACTGGCGCCATCTCGGCTTTGCTGGGCCGTTGAATGTCACACAAAAAGTGTCAGGTAAATTTCGGTTTAATTAAAAACAAGATCCCATCTGGGCTTTCACTCGGGCCACCTGAGATTGAAGATGAAATTACACTTTCATTTGAAATCCTCTAGTAATAACCGAAGGGAAGAATTATTAGCTGAATTTAGCAGTCTTTTGGAGTGGCCGGTAGCGCGGTGACATTCATTCTCTACTCCCCTAGTATATATATGTAATTTAATATTTTTGTTTTTCTCGTGTATGTAAATTAAAGAAGTTGACCTCTACTTATTCATGTTCATGTTACGCACGCTTATAGCGGAGCGCGGTAATTACGTCACAAGTCTAGACCCCCCGCCAAGACTCAGACAAACAAACCGCTTTTCTTGTATCAACTTACAAGAATTGACTAGCACTTCAGTTCGTCCTCTGTCTATTCTACCAGAAATGACTGCTTTCCTGGACCATATTTTGAAAGAGAACCTGATGATTATAACTGTCGAACAGCTTAAACTTTGGCTAAAATACAGAGGATTGAAACAAAGCGACAAACGTCGATCTTGTCAAGCGCGTTTTGCATCTTCGCTGGCCAACCAACGAGACATGCTTACTATATAGACTGTCAAGTCCTATTTAAACTGTATCCCAAACTCATCTTTTCCCATACAATATCGTTGTAAGACTTCACCTAAACATTGAAAAGTTACAAAGGTTAGGTTTTCCTGTATTAAGGCAAAAACAAAAGAATGTAGCCGCGTGACGAGTGCAATCATCTTCTTCAATAAAACTCATCGGAGACCAAAGCTGTTATGGCTGGAAGAGCATATACATTAAAACTATGAACTGATAGCATCCTAAAATTCGGCAATCTTGCTTGTGTTGGTGTGCTCTTTCAAACCATTATATTTTTTCAAATTTAATACCTGCAGCTCCGAAAGAAATTAACTTCATTTGTGCTCAGAAAATAAATCAAAGCATTGTAGATGTACTGTAGACGAGGCTTTGCTTCCAAAATTTATTTAGAATCCACTGATAAATTCAAGTAAATTTAATGGTTGAACAGTAGTTCCTTCTCATTGTTTACTGGTGGATACATATAGTCAGGGTTTCAGTAATTTATAGCCACTTACGTTTGATTGCCAGACCTAGTCTCGTTGTTTTGTGCTTTTAAGGTCTCTTGTACAAACATTTATCCAACGCTGACATTTCTCACTGAATTTGCTGTAAAGGTTTTGGAACAGAAAAGCTCCTCCTGTGAGTGATCAAAAAGGCCGAGAAAAGATGAGAAACCTCTACTAGCGGTGTACCGATCGATGCTTCATTCTCCGAGACATATCTCTTTGAGCGCCGGTTTTATGAAGGTTTTTCACATCTAGAGTCACTCTTACATCTCCCCCGGCAACAATGCTTGGTAGTCACCATTACTGATATGACTAGGAATCTTACTGAAGCAGCTGAAGGCATTGATTCTTTTTTTTTTTTATCGAAAAAATACGAATTCGGTCCTAATTTAGTCTGCTGTTCTGCAGGTTCAGAGTACTAATAGATGAGTGTCTCAAATGTATGTTTATATTTGTCCCATATTATAAGTTGTATCATGTCCACCTATGATGGAGCTATCACTATATTTCTCTACTGTTCTTTCTACCCTGCGGCTCTTTGATCGCGTCCATATCGGTATTTGTTGGACTAAAGATTATTAACTGAAATGCCCGTTTTGTTTATCTCTATTTAAAAGCTTTTACCCTCCTTCCCAAAACTGCAGTCTGCTCATTATATCACAGAACTATAAAGGGAACTGTTGGAAGCCTTCAATTTCTCGAACCAAAACCTCGGCCGTGAGAGGAGTCTTGTTTACAGTGAGAGTTGAATAACTGCTTCGGTCATCATAAATTATTCTGTGCAGAGTGTTTATTACCTACGAAACGTACCTCAAACAAGAGCGCCAGTTGAAATATCCTGAGCCTGTTGGAAGGCTTTGGCACGAGTGCAGTTAAATAAAATATTTAACTGCTTACATTTGAGAGGTGGGACTCCAAATTTGAGAGAAAATTCCTCGCGCCGTCGTCCACCATCTTGATTTACTGTATTAAATTATGTAAATAAATTAACCTGGCGATTGTTGCGTGACCAGCACAATGCAATCTGATTGGTGTGAATTTGACGCATGCGCAGAAATGTTGCTACATGAAACAAATTTTTTTTAACAAAAATTAAAAAATTACGGCTTGCAGATTTAGACTCGGTGCTGCCACAGGCAGCCCGAGTAATAATGCCCTAAATAACTTCTTCAGAAGAGTATTCATTGTATGTGCGTATATACAGTGGAACCTCGATTTAACGAAGTGCCAAGGGACTGGGGAAATTGGTTCGTTATATCGAGGGTTCGTTAAATCGAAAACCTCGTTATAACAAATTTTGGGAAAAACAACCAAAATGTTCGTTATATCGAGGTATCGTTAATAATTGTTTTGTAACGAAGTAACGAAGTTAATGAGAACTAATAAGAGACAACGAGGATAGTGCCAGTGTCTGTACTGTATATAAACATCTAATGAGCTGTTGACTGAGAGGTTGTTCTCTTGTTACAGCATTAAAAGATTTTCATCTCTGTTGGTCTGTTCCGCATTCATCTTTTGTCGCGTGTTGACGTTTGGGCTGCCGGATTGTGTTCGTTATAACGAGGTTTCGTTATATCGAGGTTCTGTTACATACATTTTACTTGTAATTTTGCCGGGCTGAAGAATATCGTTCGTTATACCGAGGACTTCGTTATATAGAGGTTCGTTAAATCGAGGTTCCACTGTAATGAGTAACTATCAGGAGTTTATACATCGCTGGTCCCAGAACTGAATTTAGTGGTCCATGAAAATACTTGTTCGCGCAAAGCATCACGGGGCGTGCTAAAGGGTCTTTAACTAGCATTATAATAAGAGTATGTTGATATTTGAAAAATAAAGTAATTTCTAATTAAAACTTCATTGTTTGTTACTAAAGACCAAGGATCTTAGCCTGTCTCTTCTCGGACTATTTCTAAATCAGTCAGTTATAATCGTGTACACTTTCGAAGCCTTTTACTCGGATACCAAGGGGCAGTTAGTGAACGACGGGCAAAAAAGGACGGAACGGAAGGAGGAGGGGAGAAGGAAAAGGGGAAGAAGAGCTCATTTTGTCCTTCTACCCTCCCTCTCCGTCCGTTTTTTGTCCGTCACGATCGCTCACTAACTGCCCGAGGATGACTGAGCTTCGAAAGGGGGTCAGAAATTCAGAAGCTTTTTCTGAGCTTGGAAAGGGGGTCAGAAATTAGGACACTTAATCTTTTTCCAAGCTTCTCTTTTCTTTTTCTCCAACTGAAAATTATTTTTGTTGAGTTTCAAGGAATGTGACGGAATCAAATGTTCTGTCAGTGCGATGATCTTAGTTTACCCTGAGTTGCCTTTTTCTCAGAGAACAACACTTATTTTCAACGGAATTTGTCTACTTTGGAAAACCTCATTTTAGTTTGGAACGCAAATATTATTCCTACATACTACTGCCTAAAATTAATATGCATAAAATACACATTCCGGCATTTACACAATTTAAGCGAAGGTTCTATCAAGGCTATTTATGAACTTAAGAACATATAAGTATAACAGGTGGCTGATTTATAAAACAAAACCGAAAAAGCCTTAATGATCTTGCAGTATCAGCTACAAGACTACAACGGTGCGGCTAGCACCATTCCAAGCCTGATGCACAATCAATCAGGCTATAAAAATTATTTCAGACAAGGTGTGGCCTTAAAAAAACATTGGATTGAAAGTGTAAAGAAATGCAAAGATTAACAGCAACTTTTTTTGTATTGTATTATATTTATTTAGGATATTACACATTTACAGTTACATTTACATTCATACTAATATTAAAAATGTATCCATATAAATACAATACGTTGCAATACACAATACCAGAGAGTATAGAGACCCCAATCAGAAGGTAACATAAATAGAAATATAACTAACTTAATTGATTAATTCAATAAATAAATATATAAATAAATAAATATTTGTTGGCTACATGTTTTTTTTTAACTTTTGATGATTTACAGAAGTGCCCTAATATTTTTTCCCACTTGCTATAGTATCTTAATAGTTTGTCTTTTCTTCTTGCAGTGTATGTTTCAATATTATAAATTTATTTAACATTGGCTATAAATACTTTTCAATTATTCCAAATTGAAATATTTTTTTGTTCGCATAAAGAATACAATTTAATATTTTGTATTGAAATTCTCTAATTTTTGTATCCAGTATTACAGAGAAAGGAATGGAGTAAATGCTTTTCCAGTCAATCGCAAGATCGGGATATTTATTCTGTAATTTAATTTGAGTACTTGAGAGTGTTTTTTAACTGTAACATGTTTCTCAAGTTTTTTGTTTGCCGTAGAAGTGAAATCAGCAAAGAACGAAACGTTTTGACTTGTCATCTGGACTACGAACTAAAGTCCGAACGACCGCGCTCACTGCATCAGAAGTGAATGGAAAGACGATTTTTTGAAATCCTCCTTCCTTGTTTGCTGTAGAAGTGAAAGAACGAAACGAGTTTACTTGTCTATGCACTCAGACTGAGACGATGACTTTGAGTTCGCGGTAGTTTAATATTCTTTCACCAGAGAATGAGGGGGCGGAGCTTAGAATGATCCAAGGCCTCCCATTTTCCCATGGGAATGAGAGAGGCAGGGCTTAGCGTGTTCAACGTCGAATACTAATGATTGGTGTAGGTGCGACACTGGCGGGGCTGTGGTATCAATGTGGTATCAAGCACGACAGCAACACCGACTACAGAACTGCTACGATGCTTCTGAGAAACTATCAGCTGCGCCTAAGGTAGAAGCTCCGTCGTCTCTTCAGGTACCACTAGATATGGAGTAAACGTTGTGGCTGCATCCCATTTGAAGCTGTATATATATACGTACATAGCGGATGCAACTTACAATGGTAGCGGAACATTGTTCACTAGGAATCCCAGTCACGGTGAGGGGTGGAGAACGGAAAACGTAGTCACCACTTATGCGGTACTAGACAACAAATCTCCCTTCACATATTGCACCAATGAGCTCCTAACTGAGTTAGGTCTCGAAAGGGTAAAAATGTTGGTAGATTCTTCGAAAGTAATCACCGTGGTGGATCTAGAAGTGTACAAGCCTGGCCGCGTCAAAAAAATGCTCGATGTGGTGCTCAACTGCTTTGATATCGATGTATCCGAGATCTTAGAACCCGGCAGTCCTCACATCGAGGGTAAAGTCGGTCTATTAATAGGGACCGACAATATCAACATCTATTCGAGGGGGGTAAACAGTAAAGGTAGGTTAATTGTAATGGCCCAGTGGAAACCAAAGTCCCGCCGAAGGATCAAAGGTATACGCGAGCACGAAACGAGCTACCATTTGAAGCCGGAAGACTTAGACCTTATACCCACAGATGGATGATGGTTGAGAATAAATTGATGCAAACGATAACGAACGCTGCCATATTATCTGGACTCGCTACTGGCATTGGGTTCATTCCAAAAAAGTCCATGCTTAGTGACCCTTCATCATCAGTCATAAACTACGTGAAGTGGACAGCTGTATTAGCTGGTAGCATTGCCTCTAAGAAATATCTTGAGGACCAAAAGATAATTCCACAGAGTGCGTAGATGGCCACCGCCATAGCTATGGCAGTCTTTGGTGCGATCATGAACGCATCAGCATTTGTAGGTGGCGGCTACCTAGCCAAGAAACTTTCTGGTGTAGATCCTGCTGCGGCGGCTAAAGAGAAAGAAAGACATGACAAGGCTCTCGAGAAGTACCAGGCAGACTGGGCAGCTTTCCAGCAGCAACGTGAAAAATTAGCTGACTGGGTCCAAGAACAGCAGTCATCACTGCCCCGTGATCTAGATACCAAAGTAGGAGAGGAGCATAGAGCAGCAACCTCTTTCCAGAGAGACTCCCAACCAGCTTCTTTTCGTCGCAACCTGCGCGTTGCTTTCGACCTGTCGTCTCGAGGTAGGCCAACATTTCTGGAGGGATTGCTTCTTTGGGGATTTCCCGATTGTAGAAGAAGAGAGGCATCTCCTCCATGCTCTAGGGATCTCAATGTCGACCTCAGCATACCCAAACCACGACCCATTCCGCAGACATTTGGCAAGTCCTTCGGAGGCTGGACCAGGCTCTGCATAGTGCACAACCTTTTCTTTTCCACGACGCATTTCGTGTGCCATAGTCGAAAGATATAGGGCATTGGCATCGTAGCCAAGAACCGTGCGGCAGAGTTTGACCCCGTCCTTAGGACCAAACTGATGGCTGCGGATCTTAGATACTCCTGCTTCGTGGTATCTGGTAAACACTATGCTTGGACCTCCCACGACAGCGCTTTTAAGCATGTGATAAGCCACCTCCTTTGGAGCATACAACTCAGCCCCACGCTCTACACTACCTCGAAGATAGATATCTACGCCCTTCTCGTGGTAGAAGTTACGCATTTTCTCGAGGGCCTCTAGAAACGGAACTACATCCAAGTCGTTGTAATATCGTGGCCAGTCAGCGAAGGTCTTCATTTTCTTCTCGCGAAAGATGCGCTTACAAGCCTCCAAATCTACCTTGGATAGTAGGTGTCCTTTTAGCTTAGACCCCCACGCTGGATAGTCCGGAAGTCCGATGTGGTCCAGCTTGTCTGGAGAATCAAAGCACCCATATGGGAAGAAGCTTTTCTGCAGCTCACATCCATATGCGGTGATCCAACGCTCGAAAGAAGTTCCGGGCGCAAGATAATTCATCACATCGAGGAAACGGAATTCTGGAGTCAAGAGAAACATAGTGGAGTTGGCCTTCTTTGCTACCCGGACCTTCTCGCAGGTGTCGGCAATAGTTTCAACGAAGTAGTTTCGGATTAAATTGAGGTCATACGCCCGGAGTTGAATCCTAGCACCGGAACCTGGTTAGACCATTCGTTGATTTTCGTCTGTTGTTCCTTCGATAGGGTGTCGAAAGAGAACTCGGGGGTCCTGGGACAGAATTGTTCGATATCGACTTCTCGGATTGCCTTTGCTCTTCGTTGGATTTCTTCGACGAAGGAAGATACAAGGTCCTTTGGATTGCGTCGGCAGATGTGGGTTGGTGTGCGGTTGTATGTGTCAGCAACTGATACCGATATGGGAACATGTATGTTGGCGAGGGTCAATCGGTCTGTTGGTTGTCGGCCCTTTGTCGCATCGAGATAAGCCTCGAAATCATAAACTATCGCTTGCGGATAGGCGGTTTGTATTGAGGTTGGAACTGGTTCGTTAGTCTTCTTTGTGGAACAGCCCCAGGCCTCCACTAGTGTATAGCCGGCATCGCGTAGATTTGCTGTTCTTTCGCAAGTTTTACGGTACAGATCTCTAGCTCGAGGGGAGCATTTTGGACATCCGTGGTAGTAACATCCATGAAATTGAAAGATGGTTTTGGAAAGAGGTTCGTAGCCATCGACAAGAGCTCCTTCGATCGAACGCTCTCCACCATGTCCACAAGGTGCGTGATGGATATGCTGCTGGCGCTCTTCCGATTCGCGTTTCAACCAGCGTAGAGATGCTTTGCTAGCGGTGTTCGCTGGCCAGAAGGCTTTTCGTAGGCGGACTGAGGAGCTTTGATTGCTTCTCCAGGGCAGACGATCTTCGTTTCGCCGCGACTACAACGATCTGCATGACGTTGTAGGTGTGAGGTTTTTGTGAACCGTTGCTTACAATCGTTACATACGTAGATGTGTCCGAGCTTGCTAGTGTCCTTGATATAGAAGGCATGCCCCTCGTACACCCCTATTATCATCACATGCGAGTAGTGGGCTGCATGCCGTGTCAGATGCCAAGCACCATCCTCCGTAGGTTCATACACCCGAATGCCTATCCCAAAGTATAACTCAACCTTCTCCAGCTGGTCTAGCGAAGTATTGGGGACATCTTGTATAAGTACGGTTAGGTGATAGAAGTCCTGAGCGAGATTTCGCGCCGCGGTGTTGCACTTGTCTACGCGTGTCCCTTTGTATACAGCAAGGCAACGCCAAAGACATAGGTTGTCGCCATATTGGTCGAGTGCGTTCATTCCCTTCTTCTGTCGAAGTCAGTGTGGCAGTGGGCCTGTTTCCAACAGTGGCTGGCGATCGAGTACGACTTTGATATCCACATGGATCCAACGCACGAATGCCCACTGGGTGTTGGGACGCGCGATGTTGTCGGGATTGAAACGAGCTAGTTCCGTGTTGGCAATCCACTCCTCTGCGTCGCCAAGAATATTTATCCATTGAGAGCCTGGGACCGTCTTGGAGAAGAGCATCACGCGCCCGTTATTTACATTGTGAATGCGATAGGCGTAGCTGTAGCGTAGGTAGATGCTAGTTGCTACGTTCGCAGTCAATTTCTCCATGATCCTAGGTGTCAAGGCCCCTGCCACACCTTGAAAGAAGCGCTACTGAATGGTACGCCTACCTTTATCCTCGCCCTCGAGCATACCATCTCTCTCATTGAGAATAGGGTCTGCCTCTCGAACAATACTCCGTGCCAGTGGCTCACTACGAGGCTTTTGCTGGATTCGCCCTCTAGGGTTGGCTGTAGCCTGCTTTGCAACAGCCTTTACCCGTAGGCTTGCCGTGACCCCCTCGCCTAACTGTTTGACTTCCCGTGCACGTTGGGCGCGTTTGTGGGGATTTTTAGGATCGCCTCGAAGAGCTGGATACCTACCTGTTTTGATACCCCGCTCGATCCTATTTAACCATTCGGGAGCACGAGCCTCGGCTATTGCCTGAATGATTTCAGATTTGTTGAGCCTCCAGAAACCTCGCAGCCCAAATTGCTTTGCTTGCCTGCGTGCTTCTTTGAGGGTCACCATTTTCTTCGGTAATACCTATATATATCTTCTCTCTAATTGGATGTTAAGGCTGGTATTTAAATTCAGTACCCTAGTCGTAGAATGCTTTCGCATATACCTATATATATCTTCTCTCTAATTGAACGTTGCGGGCTGGTATTTAAATTCAGCACCCTAGTCGTAGAATGCTTTCGCATATACCTATCTTCTCTCTAATTGAACGTTGCGGGATGGTATTTCAATCCTAGTAGTATATCCGGGGTCAAAACTGATACCCGCCTTGTTTTTCTCCACGAGATGGCCCCGACCCCAGCGCCTTTGTTGGCCCTATTGAATTTTGACCACGAATTAGTTCTTCCACGGTGCCGAATTGCAACAGCTAAGGTATTCGTTAGATAATGGGTTGCAATTCGGAGCCGTAGAAGAACGAATTTGTGGTCAAAATTCAATAGGGCCAACAAGGGCGATGGGGAGGGGTCATCGCGTGGAGAAAAACAAGGCGGGTATCATTTTGATTCCGGATATACTACTTTCACCCTTTGATGACACCGCTACGGAATTATGAACCTTCAACGTGCGTTCTACAAACGAAAAAAACGCTAGTGTCTGAGTTTGAGCCTCTAAGTGCATGCTGTCTTGAATTAAGAAAACGTAGGGCTTGCTTTTCACTTATGACATATAAATAAAAAGCAGAAATGATTAGGGGAGGATAATCAAGATTATAGTAGCATAAACAGTAGCATTTTAGATAAGAAAATCATTAATTTGCATCGAAAGGACAAATCATGAAAAAGACCAAAGATAAAAGAATAAACTATTGCTGAATGTATCACATTTATATTACAGATATTGACGAGTGTTCAACTGGAACCCACAAGTGTGACACAAATGCGGTATGTACAAATACGCCAGGGTCCTACTCATGTCGGTGTAAGGCAGGCTTTTTTGGCAATAGACGAAAATGTTCAGGTAATGAAATTATTTTATATTTTACAACGTTTTTCAATAAACAATACCTAGTTTTAAAACCGCCCCACCATATTAAATACATTATTATATCATCAAATATACGTATGTTTAACCAATTATTTCCAACACTGATCAGCGAAAGAAATTACTTACAACTGCAACTCGCTACATCAATAATTCAATAGTATCATAAATTTATACCAATGCATTTGAGCAAACTGTATGTTCTCTATTTTAAAATATTTACTGGCTACCTTATGGTTTTGTATGGAATACGGGTGAATATTTCATGAGAAATTTGTATTGTTTTGTATACAACGAGCCTTTAGCCTCGCTGGTTAGCTCAGTTGAGAGAGCACGGTCTGTAGAGTGCGGGAGGTCGCGGGTTCACTAGTTAGCTTGTGATGGGCACCTCCCATGCATCCCCACGAGAGTTGTATAACCCATAAGCGTTTGCGGGCACATTGAAGAAGAAAGAACTTGGTCGAGTCAAATGGCTGTTCTTGCGGTTGTTTTGGGATTATTATCGCCGAACCCGGCAAAATAAAACGGGAAGTCGGGTTACAAAATTGGGGGCTAAGACAGGAAGAAATATATTTTTGCTCTCCTATCCTCTTGGCATTTCGCCAGGTGCTTTGTACTTTATCATCGGATCATTTTATCAGTACGTCGATAAAGTGCTATTAGAGGATATGCAAGGTCCAGCCGATCGTTCTTGTACACGTTGTATAACGCCAAGGGTTATTATCCCATCAAGTTGTCTCTCACCGGCAGAGAGAACCGGTATGCAATCTTTGGGTATTCAGATTATGGTCCGACGTTTGGAGGAGGATATGGACATGACATCAGAATATATAATGATGCTGCAAATAATAAGCGTTCTTACACTAACCCTCAGTCATACAAACTTCCCCCCTGGATGTAGTTATACTGACGCCAAATGCTCCTTCTTAGCTGGTACCTACAAGTTCACTCCAATTGACGTAGATGTGGTTTATGAGACCACCACCTAATCACATCATTGTACGTTTTTTTGTTTATTGGCATGTTGAAGAACTGAGTTATGATATGCAATAGTTCTACTTTCAAAACTTTCCTATCTTGTTATTTGAGCTCTAATAAGTAATTATAAACAACGTATGCATGTTTGTACCTGAGTAAAAATATATAAAGAACTCTCTTTTGGCGTAATTGAAATATATACCGCTTATAGTAGTTATTGGTTTGTGCTTTGACAATATAACTATTAGCCATTTCGAGGTTGCGTGAGGGATTGGGTCTAGTTTACGCGTGCGTTGACTTATGGGGCTGTTTTGGAGGACGCTATTTCAAGATGGCGTCTCACGAAAATAGGAACGAAGAAAGCGATATATACCAGAATTTAAAGCTCGATGAAACCGATATTCCAGGTGCTGAACTTCCAAAACCACCAGCGATGGCTTACAGGTAGAATGCCAAAAGTATCTGGGAAACGTGGTGACTTGATCCAAAGGTTAGTCGATCTCACTAGTCTCATTCTCGCCAAACTTTACTTGATTTAGAGAAGTATATGGCCCTAATATGGTTTCTTCTACTCTCTTAGGGTAAACAATTATATAAATGGCGGTCTTGCTGGTAATATTATCGATCCCGATGGCGGTATAAATACACAGAAGAAGCGACTCAGACTCGCTCTGGACGAAGAAGTAAGCCCCTTGACTGATGAAAAGTTCCCTGTTGATGGCTTTCAAGTTGGAATTTCTGGCCTTCCTAAAATTGGATACTCTCAAATATGGAAGTATTTGATCGAAGACGTCGAACTAAAGAAACAGCTTTACGTTGAGAAACCTATAGTAAAAGGATATAACTTTTACAAATCTGGCAAAGTTTTAGGAGTTTACAGCAGAGCTGAAAACAATTTATTTTACCTAAAGAGCCAAGTTATGCCTTCATACAGTAAGTCTGGCTCTGTATATGCAGTGAAACTTATAATCAAACCGAACTCTGATGTGTACAAGGCATACTGTCCTTGTCCAGTAGGAGTTGATGGTCGATGCAACCATTTAGCTGTAACTCTGTTCGCCGTAGAAGATATGTGTGGCAAGCTTAACAGTACCAGACAAAGTGAAGATACCGATGAGCTACCGTGTACATCAAAGCCATGTGCATGGAGTGTTCCACGAAAAAGACGCACAGAGCCATCCCCAATTCAAGATATTAAGTTTGAAAAGCACATCTGGGGGAAAAAGAAAGCAAAACATGATACATCAGCATCTAATAATGTAGAAAAGGATGTCAGGGCCCCACACCAAAGACAGCAGGACCAAGACTTAGGAATACTTTTTCAAAAAATTAAGCAAATTGAACAGAAAACTGGCAAGAAAATGGGACTTAGTTACATTATTCCACACATCCTTCCAGAGAAACCCCCAGTGCCAGAAGAAGAAATAATTGAAGACATCCAGGAAGCAAAATGGGGGATAATATCTCCAATTAAAAATGGCCCTCTTTCTCTAGATGACATTGCAAATAAGGCACTCAGATCCAAAGAGAATTTATACAAATCTGTAAAGGATATTCAAGCTATTGCCAAGGACACATTAGAGCAGCACAAAACGAGAGTCTGGTGTAATGTGCTCCAGCCAAGAATAACTGCCTCCAAATGTAAGAGATGCTTACTAAAGCCCACCACGAGTCCAACCAAAGCAGTAAGTGAAGTTTGATTGTTCAATCCTCATGTACAGACAAAGGCCATGAAGGAAGGCATTGGATGGGAACCAAAGATCTTACAAAGATTTGAGGAAGAGACTGGTCATCAAGTAACCAAATCAGGATTTCTTGTATCTGAAACCCACCCTTTTCTAGGAGCATCCCCTGATGGAATTACAGAAGGTGACAATTAATCTTGTTGAAGTAAAGAAAAGTGCCTTGAAAGAAGGTGAGACCCTCGATGATGCCATGTGCAGACAGGGAATTTATAAGAAAGATGGAACTGAACTTCATATTAACAGGAAGCACAAATATTTTTACCAGATTCAGCAACAATTGCATTGCAGCAAACGTTCGGTTTGTCACTTTATTGTTTCTAGTGGAATTGAAATGCACACCGATGTTATTGGTTTTGACACAGCTTTTTGGAATGAAACACTGCCCAAACTTGAGAACATTTATTTTGAACACATGTTTCCAGAACTTGTTTATCCAAGGATTCTACATGGTGAAACACGATGGAACAAGTTTCTTCGATTTCCTAGGTCATCTTAATTAATTCTAAATATTTGACTAGATAATTAATATTTTTTGATATACATGTATATATATTCAGGCGCGGATCCAGACAAAAAGCTGACCGATTTCCGATGACATTTTTAGATCTCCCCCTTTATATACCGAGTCAATCGTCGGACAGGATATTGCCAAGTTCAATTTTCCCTGGATGGAGCCTTGCAAATTGCTTAAAATCTGACCGATTTCTGTAAATCGGTGTAAACGGGTCTGGATCCGTACCTGATATTGTATTTATTACATTCAATAATTATAATAACCTTAGTTGTGTGCACACCCAGGATTTCCAACATCCCAACCGGGGGGGGGGGGTTACAAAAATTAGATGCAGTGGCCCATTTTGAAGCAATGATATTCTGAATTTTGAAAGGCTTGTTAATCTTCTTTAGATGAAAACTACATGTACGTTATGACAATAAATGACAGGTTTACAATTGAGTTATTGCTGGGCTATTTGATTTACAGTATTTCTAATATATCTAGAGGTAAATATTAGTTGGCTAAAAATACACAGGCATATATTAGCTAGTTACACGTAGCTGACTAACAAGTTGTTTATTATATATATCTGCCAAAAAACTTTACAAGTGGCTAATGACAGAGGGCTTTTTCTTAATTGAGGGCAGTATTTTGTCCTCTAATATTATAAACAAGTAATCGCATGGGTCCTCATGAAATTAAGGTTTAATTTCACTTGTGTTTTCAAAGTTTCAAAATTGCCCTTGTCGTTTCACGACTGGGCAATTTTGAAAACATGTGTCAAATTAAACCTTAATTTCACTTGGGCCCCATGCGATTACCTATACTAACAGACCATTGGTGGGAGAAAGTTAGTAAAACATGCTATTACTATCCAGGCATCTGAAGCAATATCAGATAGGGTGATTGGGATTGGGCGTCAAAGAAATGCCAGTTTTTAAGTCTGTCCATATAACGTTCCACATGTATTCTCAGACTTGCAATCTTCTTGTTGTAGTCTGATTCCTGCTTGGTAAACTGAGCCTTTCCTTTCAAGAAGTGAGGTATAGCTAGTTTTGCACCCACTGCAGCAAGTTCGTCTTGAATAGTAAATCCCTTGTCAGCCATCACCAGGTCTCCCCTATTCAGATGGATAAGGAAACCAGATCTCTTGACAATATCAGGACCACTAATGGATCCACAGTACAGTTCACTGCAAAATGAAACCACTCCATTAGGGGTTATGCCCAGCAAAGCTTTCATTGTGGTTCTTGATTTATAGCTAGAGTAGCAGAGAGACCTCTTGTCTAAACTGGAGGGGACTCCATCTGTAGTTCAGTACAATCAATTACAGAGACCAGATTAGGATAGAATGATTTGACAACAGGGGGCATATAAAACAGGATCTGTTCTTTTGAAGGCCAGTGAATACAGATTGGCTCCAACTCCTTTCTCATAAACTGTATCCAAGTTCTACAAACAGTGGGTACAGTAGAGACTGACACTCTCAATCTCTCTGCTAAGTCTTTTTCAAAGGAACCTAGCCTTAGCCTCATAAACACCATTGTATATTCCTGCCACGTAGTCAACTTTCGCTTAGTCCCAGACTTCCGTGAATCTGGATCAAAATTAGTCCTGATTTTCCCACCATAACTAAGATTATCTGCTTTGTCCTTCAGCAAATCGAAGCATAAAACCATTATATCGTAATTCGGAAAGCCCGTAAAAAACGAAATGTCTTCGTCGCTGTGTTTGAAATCTTCGATATCAAATTTTGGTTTGTTGCCGTCAATATAGACTGTCCTTTTGATCTCCAACAATTCCTTCTTCAAAGAACTTTTTTCATCTTTCAGATCTTTTTCTCTGATGTCTTCTCTTTCACATTCACCTGAGCCTTTGTTTTCGGACTCACGTTCTAACGGTAGTTCCATTCGACAGCCGCGTTCACCTGTCTCGTCGATATGTTGTTCTTGTGATCCACGCTCTTCGTCTGCATTATTCTCATTCTCTTTGGGCTCCATAACCAATCTCTTCTTAACTTTTATCGGCAAATTATGCTTTTCTATCAATCGACGCTTTACTGGTATAGATGTCCATGGAAATATCGAAGGCAGTTGTGTTCTGCACATTCTTTCTCCATCTGGAAAATGTGCTCCACAAATCCTTGTATTCTGAGCGTCCTCTTTCAAACTGGCGTTTCGTATCAACATTTTATACTACTCACGAACTTTTGTATCACTTGGCAGTGTGTGAAACTTCATATCTGGAGAATTCCTCCAGTTGTTAGTGCAATTTGGCACACAACAACTAAATTTTCCCATTTTTGAGCAGATATTTTGAAAACGGATTCTTGTAGGCTTTGCAATTACCGTCCTCCAAAACAGCCCCATAAGTCAACGCGCGCGTAAACTACACCCAATCCCTTGCGCAACCTCGAAATGGCTAATACCGTTTTGGAAGATTATGTGTAGAAAAAAATAATAATCGAATGATGAGATATTTATCGAATTTTCAATGACACAGCATTCGGCAATCGTTATGTTACTGTTGTTTATCGTACTAGGAAATTTGCTTTTCGAAATGTAGGTTTAAGCTTAAAGTCCCGTTAGACGTGTAACACAATATTTACGATTATCATTTCGTTGCAAGTTGGGATGAGATGTCGGACGTTCGCTCTCGTTTTCTTTTGTGCAGCCTTTCTCAACGCGACCGCATTTTGAAACGCGCGCGCTTCGAAAAGTAGAAGATGAATCTAATTCCCTGCAACTTGCATATAGACGGAGGGTTACACCCGCAATTTCTTCCAAAACGTCGTTTATGAGAGTCAACTAAAATAGGTTGATACATTACACAGTCCGGTTGTTCTTTATTTGTGGAAACTTCCTTTAGTATCGATATAAAGTGAAAAGTCTCAGACAGACGGGAAATTGTTTTTGTGTGCCTCCTCTAGGGAGATATTTATTTGTTTACATGTCCGATAGTAGGTGTTAATACCTTATAACATATGTTGATTTAGGCCAAGGAAGGAAGCACATAGAAAGCGATAACCTTCGGATCTACTAAGATAAATCGAGTAGCCCCTTCCTATTCCAATCATTATAAATGCAAACTGTTTTTAATCAAAATATTTTAAAAATGGTAAAAAAAATGGAATAAAGGTAAATAAATCAACAGAAAGAGAAAGCAAATATGTATATATTATGGCAGTATGCGTTAAAACAATAACAACTTAAAATGAGGTTAAGAGTTTCGGTTATTCTTTAGAACAAACACGCCGGGCACAAATTATCGTTTTAGATTTTTTTTAACGTTTTCGACATAGAAGAATGAATTTTGGTAGGTGTGTAAAGGAGTCTAAACAAAACATAGTCTGATAAGTTAAGCTAATATAGCCATCATTATGACGTCACAATGACGTCATATATCCTTTTCTAATAGGTTTCTTATGAATTTTTATTACCTTTAAAACGTTTTATTATATATTTTTTAAATCTCTTTTTCATGAGAATGAAATAATCGAAAACTCGTTCTCGATCGGTTGAAGTAAACGATAGTTATTAAAGTTTGAATTTGGTTAATTTTCCAGCCAAAAGGTGTCGGGAAATGAATAGCATAAAACCATTTATGAAAATGTCGCTTGTTTTAACTTTTACAGTTTGAAATACTGGTGCATCATATTTAGCACAATAATAGAGCTCTTTAGTAATAACAACGTGTTCATTTTTGAATTTTGATTTTTTGAGTATAACTGCTTAGGATTGAAGCCCCACTTTGTGTATACGTCATTATGACGTCATAAATATATTTGCGTACTCTCAGAAAATAGCCAGTTTTTTTTTTTTTTATTTTATCAATGAAATGTATTTGCCTAACACTCACAAGTCATAGTATTCTCTTTAATAATATTTTTATAATCGGCAATCTGATTTTAGCTTGAAGTATGACATCATTAGTAATGACGTCATAAAAATAGTGAATCGTCCATAACTTTGAATATATTTATCGTAGAAAGTTTAAATTTTCGCCAAATGAATATATTTCATAAATGCATTCTGAAGAACTAATATTTTTGAAACATGTTTCAAAGGTTAATTTTCATCAAAAAGGAGGCATCCCTATACAGAAACAATTGTCCCGAAAAATGTAGTCTTACTTTATTACCAACCTGCCAACATTTCGTTAAATTTAGAGTAGAAGTAAGGAAATGGCGTTACTTTGACGTTTTATGTTACACTCAACCCCGCCGTTTTGAACTCGTGGATGCGCGCAAGCGCAAAACACGGGTTATTGGAGTTAGTGGCCCAAGCTAATTATTCATCGTTTTATGGTGTGTACATCGGTTTTTTTCAGTGTACATCGGGGACTCTGCGTTGGCTTTCCGAATAGTGTTCGATTTCCAGAATATATATTGCCGGAGTTTATCTTACGCACCCAAGTTTGCAATTCATCGGAAAAGACGCTACGAAAGGATTTGGCCGTATTGTTAAAGGTAAATATTCCGAAATGACCACTATAGCAAATATTTCGGGATTTACGAGAGAAGATCGAGCACATTTCACTCAGGTTATTACTTTTTACGTTTCACTCAGCCGATTTTATACGTCGCGTCGTGGACATCAAACTCAAAGATGGTGGATATTGTACCGAATTAAGCCAAGATCGGAGGTAATTTCCCAGCGTTTATACCGGTGAGTTGAAACTATAAAGTGCACCATTCTCTGGTCTCTGCAAATGTTCTCTTATTTTTTTAAACTTGGGTTAAATTACGGAATACAGGGCAATTTCTCGATATGTCCTGAAGAGCCACTGGCTCGGTGAATCGGCAGTGACTTCCGAGCCACTGAATATATGCCCCGTTTTGGAGCAATTACAGAATGCAGGGCCATTTTTGAAGCTCTATATATGTTTTCTCATTGGCTCGGTAGTCGATGATCTTAATCCATCCACCGGTGGCTCGTTGGCTCGGAAATCGCATTCACTTATGAATATCTTGGCAAGAACTTACTATGATCTTATAAGAACTAACAAGATCTTATAAGATCTTGGAAAGATCCTTTAAATATCTTACAAGATCTTGAAATAATTTATTGTAAGTTCTTATCAAGATCTTATCAAGATCTTATCAGGATGTTACAAGATCTTGGAAAGATCTTATAAACATCTTACAAGATCTTGAAATCATGTTTTGTAAGATCTTAACAAGACCTTATCAAGATCTTACAGGATCTTGGAAAGATTCTCTAAAGATCTTACAAGATCTTGAAATATTTTATTGTAAGATCTTATCAAGATCTTATCAAGATCTTATCAAGATCTTGGAAAGATCTTATAAACGTTTTACAAGATCTAGAAATCATGTTTTGTAAGATCTTAGCAAGATCTTATCAAGATCTTACAGGATCTTGGAAAGATCCTCAAAAGATCTTGAAATATTTTCTTGTAAGATCGTGATAAGATCTAACAAGATCTTGGAAAATCGTATAAGATCTTCAAAATCATGTTTTGTAAGATCTTACATGTACCAAGATCTTATCAAGATCTTATCAAGATCTTACAATATCTTGAAACCTTTTTTGTAAGATCTTATTAAGATCTTAAATGATCTTGCTGATATCTTGATACGATTATGTTAAAATCTAACAAGATCCACACCTACCATTAGCCTCACAATATTTTGCTTAATTAAACAACGGGAAAAGCGCCGATCCAGCCCTTTATATACGTGTGCTTTCGTTGAGAAATTCGAAATAACATGGAAGACACAAAGTCCACTTTAACTACTGTACTAAAATGGTAAATAAAGTCATAAAATCTAACATGTGTGTTGAGAAGTTGCTCCTGTTCATCACTGATGTGTTTAATTTTGGTTTGAGGCAATTCTACAATTGTTTTAGTTTGGATTGACTGTGCTTTAACCGAGTGGCCTAGAACCAAGTCTATCCAAATTTGGTAGCACTTGCACTTTTCAAATTATAGAGGCGCCATCTTTGGTGGGGGGAGGGGGGCGGGGAGGGGATTGACCCATGTTTGGGTATAGTGATGCTGCTGAAGTGAAGGTTTGAAACCCTGACCCTGTTTAGGACAGAAACTCTAAACACCTACCTTGTGTAGGACAACACCCTCTAGTTTAGGTCCCTGTTTAGGACAAATGACAAAATACAGACTATCTTGTTTTACACAATTTTCAAGTGTTTTATTGGCAATTGCAATGATTGGGTGACCAATAATAATAATACTAATAACAATGTTCTTATGGCGCATATAAAAATCACAATGCGCTTACATGATGAAAATTGAAAAAATGGTAAATAAATATTACTACGAATTACTTAATACATTTAGGTAAAAATAGTTAGTTGTAATGCTAAAATACTAAATATGTGTTTACTAACATACACTGTACACGGATGGATAAAAATGCCATGGAGATGAATAATTATATGTAATAAAAAAATGTGACACTACATGTATATTTTCTTTAAAAGATAAGTGTTTAGAGCAGTTTTAAAAGTTGATACTGAACGTGATAATTTAATGTAGTTCGGCAGAGAGTTCCATAATTTGGGAGCAGCGAGGGAGAAGGCACGTTGTCCATATGCTACTGTTCTTGAAGAGGGGGTATTAAGGAGGGAGTGACTGGACGAGCGTAGATTGTAAGTAGGGCGGTATTCGGCTAGGAGGGTAGACAAATATGGTTGAGACAATGATGTTGTGGAGTCTCTACTCTCTACGAAATGATCTGATGTTGACCAATGACGTGTCAAAGACTGGTGCGACGAGGATAATCGTGCAATCAATATCCTGTTTAGGACAGACTCACATGAAATTATATACCATGTTCATGACAGAGGCCAAAAACCGTACCCTGTCCAGCGGCACGTCTCCGTATAGACCACACAAAGGAGTACCCCCCCCCCCTCCCCAACCCTCCTCCGGGAGTAAAATAGCCTCTTCGACCACGTAATCTTGAGTACTTCGCATACTTCGTACTTCGCATACTATGTTCATGAATAAGCTAAATATACCAACTAGAACAAAACATCCCCTTGTGGCGTGTTACTCCGCTAGGAGATTTTTGCTGCAGTATTTAATAGATACCGGTAGATAGATACATGTAGATTAGAGCATTCACATTTTTCAAGTGAGAAAAAGGTTGGCTGCAGAATATTGAGTGCCATTGTTAGTTGCAGAATAATTTGTGGTCAGTGTTAGTAGCTGGGTCCTGGTGTTTCAGGTCCTGTTTGAAATTAAGCGCAGATTTATTGATAAATCAATCAAGTACTTTAAATTTTCCTCACCTTGTATTGATATTCCAGTTCATTGGCATATCAAAGTCTCGCCATAGATTAACTCTTTGCCTGATTAGTTGTGACACCGCATTTATGTTTTTAACAGACAGATTAAATATTCGTAGACAATGTACATTTATATTTTAATACCTTCAAATACCGCACAAAGCTTATGGAGTCACTTTGTTTTTAAGCCAGTCGCTTACAAAAGCAGAATGTTGTCCTTTGAAGTCGTCTAAAGTGACCTCCCCACTCTAATTCCGCCATGATTTCGATCAAGGAAAACCACACAGCACATAACATGAAATCGAGACAACTTGTTCACATCCCCCCCCCCCCCGTCCCCCACCCCTCCCTTCCAGTGTTAAATTCCCCACCCCAATGATAGCTACGGATGGCACATTCCCTACTCCCCGGGTATGAAAACGAGTCAAATGCCGGTGGGGATGTTCCAATTTCATCAGAACATTACTGGACATCAGACTTCGTCAAATGCCACATAGGTAGCACATACTTTCCTCAGGCTTTGATATATCGTACTTGCTAACTTTTTAAACATTATTGCATTGTATTGGAAAAATAAAACATTTACTCGACATTCACATGGCGGTTTTAATTTGCTCCGAGCATCGTGTAGTTACCAGTTCCCTGGCCGAGATAATTCATTAAAAAAAATCCAAACATACATGACTGCATGAGGACGGACACGAATTTCGATTTCTTTTGCTTGGGACAGCACAGGTAGCCCACACATGACCACAGGGAGTCCACTGCAAGATTAGGATGCGTTCACAATGGCCTAGGTACACAAGTGCAGACACAAAGACACTAGCTGAAAGTATGTTGTAATGGTTTTGATTATTATTCAAGAATCCACAAGGTTCTCCACCATATGAGTCTTTATCATACTGGTTCAAAATAATATAATAACTTAGTCACAGTGCCTACCCGTTGTAACCGGCTCGAGTCCCCCAGAGCTTACCACAATTGATTCAATCTAGGTCAATTTGATGTTTTTGTTTCATGTAATTTTTTATTCAATTTTTTTTTCAACCACATGTAGGCAATCTAAAAAGGGAACTTACATTGTACGTGATGTTAGGGGTTTTTAATGTATGATTTGGATTAGTTCACAGTAACATTTAAGAAACATTATATTTCTGTGTTATTTAGTGTTTAGCCCTAAACAACCCTAAGTTACTGAGCAGCCATTGTTGACGTTTAGGGTTTTTTTTTATGTAGAGTAAGGGTTTGGATTAATTTTAAAAAAAGATTTAAGGAGCATGCCATTATATTTCTGTTGTTTAGGGATTAGCCCAAAACAACCATAAATTAGTGGGCACCCCTGTTGGCGGTTTGGGTTTCTTTAAAATGTAGGGTAATTGTTTGGATTAATTAACAGAAACATTTAGAATCATTATATGTCTTTGTTGTTTAGTGATTTAAACCCTAACCCACCCTAAATTAGTGAGCACCCATTGTTGACGCTCAGGTTTTTTTTATTGTAGGGTAAGGGTTTGAATTAATTCTCAGAAACATGTAGCCATATAGCCATGTACAAGCACGTTAAGCCACATAGCCATACATGTATCCACATAGTCATGCGGTAGTCAAGTACTCAGTCAAGTACCCAAGTTCTCAGCTACGTAGCCATGTAGTCATTTACCCATCTCTATATACACCATACAATTATTGTATGTACATGTATGTAGCCAGTAGCCAATAACTATGACTCCCAAGTTTTAGTGGCCGGGTATTCTAAAATTGTTCCAAAACCAACGCGCTAAATTACAATTCGAGTTGTGCGTTAGTTGGATCCTGGTTTTGATCGGCCTGTATGATTGTTTCAGGTTCCCCTACAAATTCAGAGTAGCTAGGACTGACTCGTTTTTACTTTTTGGCAGATTTCAAGAAAAGACATAGTAAATCTCTAAGTCAAACTTGTATACTCGTAGTTAATAGTTTAATGCAAAAACTTGTAGAGTCAACAGGGGAATCTAAAATTATACATGACAAGGTTCTTGCTAGGGCTGCACCTTGTACAGATTCAGAAGTGACCATTATCACAAAATATTTGTAACCATGGGCTGCATACTTATATCACAAACAGCTAGGGCACTAATAAACAAAGGGTTCCTTAAAAATTCCATGACACAAGAGAAAATGATATACGGTTATTTGACACATAATTGAGCAGAATTCCTAGCTAGAACACTGTTTCCCTGCTAGCAGAGTTCCTTTATTATCTGCTCTATGCCACTTACTATATAATGACTGTATCATGCCCCTTTCCTCAGTTCATTCAGTATTTTCTACATGTATGTGCATTTAAGTATAGGCTTTTAAGTGGCTTCAATCACGTACAAATCACTTAGTGGCAATGACGTAGCAATGACGTTATCACAGGATTTTAAGTAAATGTTCGCGTATCCCTAATTTCTAATACCAGACAGTCCAAACTTGCACAGGTATGGTATTATTTCCCACGATTCACTTAGTGGTGATGACGTACATGTAACGATGCCGGCATGGGTCACATGATTTAAAGTATGCCAAAATAGCTCAATGACCATCCACGAGTTGCCCTTAGGGGCCCTATGTTTACGGTTATTCGTGCCAGGCGTGAAACAGCCAATTCTCTTGCTCTCTGATTGGTTGAGATCTGCATCATTGATATCACATTCACATACCTTCAGATGAGGGAATTTAGCATGCAATGCTCATAAGTAAAATTTCAGTAATAGTATATCGAGAACAACTTAGTTCAATAACCCACTTTCCATATACATGTATGCTTCACTTGTCAAGGTTTCAATATGAAAATGTAAAAATGTCTTCCGTACAAAAAAACACGTTACCTAGCCAAGGCGGAGGAAAATTCTCGAGATTGGAAAACGTTAGCATATTCTCTACATCATACTCGAAGCTATAATAGCAAAGATAAGTTTGCGAAACCGAAATGTAAAGCAGTCCCCTTCATTTAGTTTGTATCTGGCGATATGGTTGAAGTATACAATTGCCTCATTTGGGTATTATATATTTTTAAAAAGGTCAACCAAGTGCATGTTTAAGCACAGCTAGCGACTACAATTAACTTTTACGAAACTCGTATTCAGGTTATGGTCCGGCGTTTGGCCAATGTTGCCCAAGAGACATCTACATCTCTAACAACGCAGCAAATAATAGGAATTCTTACACTAACCCCTATGTATACCAACCTCCTCCTAGATGTAGTTATAATGACTTCACGTGCGCTTTCTTAGCTGGTAGCAACTATTTCACTCCAAGTGACGTAGATGTGTTTTATGAGACCACGTTTGTTGTTAATTTCCAAGTTGAAGGACTGAGTTATAATATGCACGAATTTTAACTACATTGTAGAAAGTAGTAAGAACAGGTAATATGTTTATGAACAAAAGTTCGTAAAATATCAGATAACACATTTTTACCACTTACAATAACTGTGTTTATCAAATCAATAGTATATTGCGTTCGTATTTAGTCTATCTTTTAAATGCCAGTTATCTGCAAGGGAACATAGAGGTTTTTTTTCATGATCTTCATTCAACAAAAAAACGATTTCGAAGTAGTACGGTCTGCGAGATAGAATGTCGAAGTGAGTTTTTGTTTTTTGAGGGACGAAGTACAGTCAAATTGATGTAAAAATATGAGGGTTGTCCAATAATCTGACAAATTTATGCGTGGTATTGTATTGTATTATATCGACATAACAATAGCTCAACAATACAATACAAAAGTAGAACGAAGCAATAAAATGAAATACAAAACAATGCCATGCTATGCATAAATTTGTCAGAGTATTGGACAAGTATGAAAACTATAACGATTATCATCATAATATCCTCATTGGAAGGCTTACAAATATATTCCCGCAATGTATAAATCTCTGGCGATTCTACTTTTAAATATATGGTTTGAAACTTATTTTTGAGTAATTTTCTGTAATAAGAATACTGTTTAAATATTGTTTGGTTAGCCATCATTCATTAGGTCCTTTTCGTTTTGATAGGTAGTTTAGACGTTAAGTTACAGAGTACGTTAAGTTACAGAGCGCCTTAGATAGCACACTTAAAGCCTCAACTTCAGTTACTCAATTTAACGAGAGCTCTTAAGTCTAAGTTACTAGCTTCTTATTACGACTGAATTCAATGTAATTTCAATTAGTCATTAATATTAGATATGATAGTTTTTACGCAATTTTATCGATAAGTATTTTAACAAATTTATAGTTTCTCCTAGTTTAACTTATTTTATTTTATTTGTAAATATATGTTGAAAAGCCCTTCTGGGAACTTATATTAAAGATATATATGTATTTATGTATACCAGTATACCTAATAGTGAGGTTACCCGGCAATTGTTTATATCCCTTGGAACCTCATAGCATCGTTATAAACTACGCCTTCGCAACGAGGGCGCCACTTTTCGCCGATATGGCGTCTTTTATATAAAATAACAAGGATGCGTCCTCATCTGACTTATTGTAGCACAGTGTGGCACTTTTGCAAGGCCAGTGATTCGAGAAAGTTGGAGCGGGTCCAGGAAAGGGGCCTTAGGGCTATATACTGTGATTGGAATTCGTCATATAGCAAGTTATTAGAATGGGCCAAACTACTAACATTAAAGAACAAGAGATTACAGGATATTACGACAATAATGTATAGAGTAAAGAATAAGCTTTGCCCACAGTACATATGTGATTTATTTTCATTCAATAGCAGCAACTATAATCTCAGAGTTAATGAGTTTGTAATACCTAGATTTAGCACAACTAGCTATGGAAAGCATTCTTAGGAGAATACTTAGGACCTCAGCTGTGGTCCAAACTGGACTCCAATATACGTAACGCGCCATCAATTGAAACCTTTAAAAAGGCAATCAGAAAGCCAAACTTAGAAAGTTTTACAAGCAACGGCTGTAAAAACTGCATCTTATGTGCATCTTAGGTACATATTTTATATAAAGCAACTTACTCTACATATTTTTAAGTGTTTAAATGTTTGTTACTTAGATAGTTTGTCACGTAGAATAGATAGTTTGTCACTTAGATAGTTTTTAAAATGTTTTTTAGATATAGTTAGTATTAGTCATGATTTTATTCTGTATTAGGTTTATTTTATTTATTTATTTATTTTTGTTAGTGTCCCTACTTAGTGGGCAACTGCTATTAATCTTGACACTTTAATAAAGTTATCTATCTATCTATCTATCTGTTAATCTAATCATGCATTTCAAATAATAATTCAGATTTGAAAGCATCGTACACTTTTTCTTATATTGTCCCTGTTATGCTGCTCTTAGACAGAGCTTACTTTCCTCTGCTACACAGATCTCCGGAGATAGTTGTCACCTTTTGTCAGAGTCCCAAAGAGTAAACTTACTTTTGTATGGCTCAGCGGTTTTGACTGCAGCCAAAAAACCGCGAATTGTTTCGTAACGTACAGTCATATATAAAGCATTCTAAACGTTTCGTTCAAAATGGATGACTGATAACAGTACCTTCTGTCCGCTTATTTTTATATTTTTTATCACATTTGTTGGCACTTGTTCAATTAATACTCTATTCACTTTCCACGCCTAAATATTGTAAAAGCTTCCTATTTAGATAAGCTAGTTCTACTCTAAGAATCTTTTTGTTCAAATAAAAAATAAAAAAATAATAATTAACATTGAAACAGACCCATGTATATGGGGGATTCGTTCTCTTTCCTCAATCTGTCTTGTCATATATCATTGAATGAATGAACGTTATTTACTCAAGGCCCCTTATTGAAAGCATTGTATGTCACAAGTGAAGCATGCATATATCAAAAGTGGGCTATTTATTTTCACAGAAGTCGTGCATTTGTTTACGAATCAGACCTGTGACATAACCGTGGCTTCAATCCTATCAAGTATATCAATTGCGGGCGGAAGGAATTTATCTATAGCTTGTTTACAGGGACCCTCCCAGTCCCTCTCTTCTCCCTTTCCCTCTTTTCCACACCTTCTCCACCCTAAATGCCTATTTATAGCCTTGTTAAAACTGAATGGAGGTATACGTATACTATTAAATGTTGTATATTTACTTATATTTATTAATAATTTATAATTTAAACGCGACATTGATGTGGCACATGGATACCACTGCGAACCCGATACCAAAATTGTAATTAGCTCTATTGTATCAAATGATAGAGAATACTACTAAGCCCTAATAGTATTCTGTATAAAATGTTACAGAACACTACTTAATAATCTTGTACAAATGATACATAATACTAACCACGCTAGCGCTATTATGAGCGAGGACTCACATTCGAACACTGACCTCAGCTATATCGGCTGGCGAAAAATGACAAGAAAGGACCCCTGTCTTGATGCATACAGACCGCCTCTCCAATGTGGGACTTGTTCTTATGCACGCTGCGCATGTCTGTGACGCATTCCAGGTTTCCTTACCATTTTCTGCGCGGTCAGGAAACCATTTCCAGCCTCCTTAAAACATATATCAAATATTAAGTTTGAAGCAAATGTTTCTCTGATCGCGCAATGTTCGTTTAACAATTTCGGAGACACTACCTTCACCAGCATCGATTATTCGCTGAGACCTGATCTGAATATCAGTCAACATGAAAACCTATCTATTGAGATCCGAAAACCGCGATCCAAGCCTTTTCTTGTTATATCCTGGTACAGGCCTCCTGACTCGTCTGTTGAAATCTTCTCCCATTTCGAATCACTAGTTTGTAAGCTTGGTGCTGAAAATCTCGAGTTTTATTTAATGGGAGACTTAAATTGTGACCTAGCATCACCTCAATTAAATAATAACTCCTGTACGCTAACTAATATAGCTGAAGTTTACGGTTTGCATCAGCTTATCAACGATCCAACGATTGCAACGTCAACACTGATATATCTCATATTCACCAATTGTCCAGATAGGGTTGTTTGCTCCGTGGTCGCTCACACCTCCAAAAGTGAGCATAGCCTTGTTTATGCTTTTCGTAAATTAGCTATCGACCAATCTAAGGGACACACTTCGTAACTTACAGAACATTTAAGGGCTTTAACGCTACTAACTTTCGAAGTGATATTTCTGCCCAAAACTGGGATATCGTAAATAATTTTATTGATCCCAATTCAATGTGGTCTGCTTGGAAAAACCTATTCTTCAAATGTGTCGACAAGCATGCCCCTTTACGATCAAAGTGCGTACGTACATCTAAATCACCCTGTGTTACTCATGAACTAAAAAAGCGAATGCACGAAAAATATATTTTGAAGTTTAAGGCAATTTGTTCTAAAGACAAAAGTGATTAGTTAAATTAGCAAAGGAAAAGTATTTTAAGACTGCCCTTAACGAAAGTGAAGGCAACTTGTTTAAGACCTGGCGCGTTGTAAATAATTAAACTCCAGAAAATCAAACAACTCTGCTATAAAAGAAATTAAGCATAATGAAATTTCCATTTCCAATGCGCACGAGCTGTGAGATGCCTTCAACGATCATTTCTCGAATATAGGGCCTCAACTCGCTAATGAGATACCTTACAACGAAAACAACCCATCCCACATGGAATATCTTATCGGAACCAATCATAATAATAATAGATTCGAACTAAAATCAACAAACACCTCCAAAGTATTGTCTTTACTATCGAAATTATGTAAATCAAAAGCAACAGGTCTCGACAAGATTTCTGCAAGGCTCCTACGCGAATGTAAAGACTTAATTGCACACTCTCTCTGTTTGATTTTTAATCGATCCATTGTTTCAGGCATTTTTCTCGACGAGTGGAAATGCTCGAAAGTTATTCCGCTATTCAAACAGGGAGATCGCTTCGACTTGAACAATTATCCCGATACTTGCAAAAGTCTTCGAGAGAATCGTTTATGATCAGCTCTATGATTACTTAACTACTAATAATTTAATCACACGCCATCAGTCTGGATTTCGATCCCTGCATTCCACCGTCACGGCATTACTTGAAGCCACTGACGACTGGGCTTATAACATCGACCGAGGCAATGTTAATGCGGTGGTATTTCTAGATCTAAAAAAGGCGTTCGACACAGTTGACCAAGCTATTCTTCTATCTAAATTAAAAGAATACGGGGTTAGAGGCGCCTCGTTGGAATGGTTTGAGTCATACTTAAATAATCGTAATCAAAGATGATTTGTAAACGGTTCTTTCTCAGACAATCGACCATTATCATGTGGCATTCCCCAGTGAACAATCCTTGGACCCCTCCTTTTCATTTTATACATAAATGACCTGCCTAACTGTCTCTCAAACTGACAGCCTCGTATGTATGATGACGACACGCATTTAACTTTTGTAAGTAACACTATTGATAACATTAATTGTGTTGTGAATGAAGACCTCGCCAAAATAAATGATTGGCTCATCGCAAACAAACTTACATTAAATAAATCTAAATCTGAATTCATGCTAATTGGATCGAGACAAAGTTAAGTACGTTTAATATATCTCCATCTCTAGTCATCGATGATGCTCCTATAAAGCAAGTAATTTTTCTAAATCTCTTGGAGTTACTATTTATGAAAATCTATCTTGGAATGTACACATTGAAAATATATCTAAGAAGATTGCTTCTGGTATCCGAGCGCTGAAACGTTGCAGACCGTTTGTTCCCTCGGCAACGCTGGAGTTTATTTACAATGCCCCTGCAGCTGGTTCAACCGCATTTTGATTACTGCAGTGTCGTCTGGGGTAACTGTAATATTACCTTGTCTATAACAAACTACAAAAACTGCAAAGCCGAGTAGCTCGGATTTTAACTCACTCCAGCTATGATACCAATTCCGATCTTCTATTTGAACGACTCGACTGGAGAAAACTCGACTCACAGCGTCAATTCCAAAAGGCAATTATGGTTTATAAGTCTGTGAACGACCTTGCTCCTGATTACCTAAGTGCAAAATTTACTGATCGTAGTAGTGTTACGAACTATTCCCTGAGAGACACCGAGGGCAAACTTGCCATTCCTCTGCCCCGCACAAATTTCATGAAAAATAGTTTTAGCTACAGCGGAACAGTACTCTGGAATAGTCTACCAGTGGAGCTGCGGCAGGCAAGCACTCTTAGCAGTTTTTGATCTGGCTGCAGCAGCTTCTTCTCTTGAATTTAACTCTTCAGTTATAATCGGTAATTCACACGGCATTCATGTAAAGCAGGTAGTTTGTAGTTATATTAGATTAGTTAGTAGTTTTCATAATTTATCATATTTTATTGAGCAATTCTATTATTATAATTATTTATTTTTAGTAATTTATATCCAACTGATGAATCAACCGTGTTTAAATAAAGTTATACATACATACCTTTATTTAAATCAACATATATAATAATGTCACTGCTTAAACATGGTACTACACATGGTACTACACATCTAATTTACATGTAGTTTAGACAAATACACCTGCATGTTATTATATTGTCATAATATACATTATATTATTGATCGATAAGTCGACATCTGTTCAATGTCTATTAGATTATTGTTTTTTTCTAAACAGATAACTTCGATAGTCAAGCTAAACTATGCTGAAATCATCTTGCGTATAGGTATTAAATCAGTTTTCTGATAAGAAGGTAACGACAATATCTTGATGGTATTGATAACTAATTTAACATTTGCCTACTAGTTGGTGGCGCCTGCTTTTCGTCCAGCTGATCGTTCCTGTACACACTGTATAACACCAATGGATAGTATTCCATCGATCAAGCTGAATCTCACCGGTAGACATGACCATCGTTTCATACTTCATGGGGTGTGGTGTTAGTGAGTTAATCGAACACCACCTACTTAATTCATAGTGCATTATTATTCGACACCATCACTTGGTATACAGTATTATCAATGCAGTAAACTGTGGTGTTGTCGGCGTACATATATACTGTTCCAGATGTGACTGCATTAGGCATATTATTTGTATATAATGTAAATAATATTGGGCCTAGCACAGATCATTGTGGGATTCCGTACATTATTTTAGCATAGTTTGATTGTTTTCTGTTGATGACCGTAAATTATCGTCTGTAAGGTAATCCTTCAGCAGGATAAAATACTGCCATTTATTCAAAATTTAGTTTGTAGCTTCTGTACTAAAATTGTGTGGGAGTTGTAGTCAAAGGCTTTCTGGAAATCAATAAATTCTACCCCTACCACGAGTTTAGTGTCAATCGTAGGTCTCCAGGTCTCTGTTAGCTGGACTAATAGGACCTCTGTTGAGTGCCCTTTGCCGTAAGCCCACTGCTTGATACTCGCATAGCATATATCCGATGATTTGTTTTTACTTTTTTCTGATCTAATCTAGCTAACGGTTATTCTAGGTCAAGCCGATCGTTTCTGTACACGCTGTATAACACCAATGTATATTATCCTATCAAGCTGACCCTCACCGGTATACATGACATTCACGCAATCAGAGGGTATGCAGATTATGGTCCATGGTTTGGAAATGGATGGGAACATCATTATCACTAACGACGCTAACCATAATAAGCGGCATTCACCCAGCCTGCACTTGATGAACGTCCGAGGGTTACATCCTAACATCTTACCTACTTCAGCTTGTACTAATTTTACATTTTGCTGATCTATTCTAGGTAGAGACGAATATTCGTCGTCCAGCCGCTCGTTCCTTTACTCGCTGTATAACACCGATGGATATTATCCCATCAAGCTGACCCTCACCGGTAGACAAAACCAGTACGCAATCGAAGGGTATCCAGGTTATGGTCCACTGTTTGGATATGGAGCCGACATCAGAATCGATGACAACGCTGCAAATAATAAAAATTCTTACACTGACCCCGGGTCATACCAACCTCCCCCTGGATGTAGTTATAATGAAGGCAAATGCTCCTTCTTAGCTGGTAGCTACTATTTCACTCCAAGTGACGTAGAAGTGTTTTATGAGACCACCACCTAATCACAGCAGTGTACGTGTGTTGTTAATTGGCAAGTTGAGGGACTGAGTTTACTTATGATATGCACTAGTTCTACCTACATTCCAGCGAGGAGTTTGAGTCAATACCACTGAAACTACTATTTGTAGACATATAACTGTTAAAATCGGTTAGTATCATTAATATTACTGCTCCAGATGAAAATAAAAGTTGATGATACAAATTTGCATGGTTCCTCACCTTTCCATATTATTTTGCTGTT
This sequence comes from Actinernus sp. WN-2022, assembly GCA_030867875.1. NCBI lineage: Eukaryota > Metazoa > Cnidaria > Anthozoa > Actiniaria > Actinernidae > Actinernus > Actinernus sp. WN-2022. The sequence goes on from JAOWCC010001210.1 coordinate 63,699,247, forward strand.
AATATTAAATCAAAGTTACAAAATCAAAGTTACAAAATAGCGAGAAAACCCGTACAATTTGAAAGAAACTCAACAATTTGTTATATGAAAGCAAATACCAATTTAAAACTTTTCAGCTAAAATTCAACTTTTTTATGTAAGATTGTTTGTTGACTGTGATATCTATTTTATATTCTATACGAGTACAATGTATATGTGTATTATCCTCCAGGGAGGGGACAATCTGGTCACCAACGACCCCGGGTAGATACATACACCGATAATGTGGCCTTCATACAGTATGGTATTATATGACAGCAGCCGAAATGTTTATGCCCTATTAATTCGCTTAAATAAATTGCTGACGGATAGCCAGGAGAGTAGAAATTACCGCTTATTTTCAACAGCAATACAGTTGTTTAGTGGTGCATGAGCACATCAAGTTCTAGGGATGGAAGACACTTGCGGTCTCTTTTACACATTTCCTATATACTATACACATTTCCTATATACTTCTAATTGTGTTACAGAAACAGACTTTAGTTCACAGTTGTGATGTTTCCAACAATATTAATTACAACATCTGATGTCACAGTTATGTCTACAAGGAGTAGTTTCAGTGGTATTGACTCCTCCAGCCAATGTAGGTAGAACTAGTGCATATCATAACTCAGTCCTTCAACTTTCCAATTAACAACAGACGTATAATGCGGTGATTAGGTGGTAGTCTCATAAAACACCTCTACGTCACTTGGAGTGAACTTGTAGCTACCAGCTAAGAAGGAGCATTTCTCGTCATCATAACTACATCCAGGGGGAGGTTGGTATGACCTGGGATTAGTGAAAGAATGCTTATTATTTCCAGCGTCATTGTAGATGATGATGTCGTGAGGCCAATTACCAAATATCGGACCCCAACCTGAATACCCATTAATTGCGTTCTCGTTATCTCTACCGGTGAGGGTCAGTTTGATGGGAAAATATCCATTGGTGTTATACAGCGAGTACAGGAACGATCGTCTGGAAAACGAACGGTGGTTGTTACCTAGAATATCATGTTAATACGGACACCTCCTGTCTTTTGGACTTGATCGAAAAAAAAACTCTATACAATTTATTTTAAAGTACCAATGAACATTATCGTTTTATTTCAAATATCAACTCTATAACAAGTAAATAGTAGAATAATACAACTTACTTTTTTTATTTGAATGCCATGCCAAATATAGCATATAAAGTACATTGTTTGAAAAACCGGCCTTCTTATCGCCTAACATCTGTCAGTACCATACAGCTAAAAGCCTGTATGGAATCTAGGACATTCCCAGAAGTGGCCAGACATTTCCAGAATATTTTCGTTTTATAGCTATATTCTCTGATAGCGCCTGCTAGACTACTGCACCGGTGTATGTTCATATTAGATAGTTTACACTTAGAATATATGCATAATTATAGTACAAATGTAGTTAATTAGGATATTTAATTTAATAAAGTATTATACTTATTTATATACATTGTTAATTAGGTATTAACGGGGGAAGAGCCACGCGGTGGATCTGTAATAAATAATAATAATTATTAATGTTATTATTATTTGATATATTTATCAAACTCATGAATAATTAATGAAGCAAAAACAAAGGAAATCACCGACCGATAAGTGATCTTTAAATCTGATGCAGATTTTGTCCTGATTTACATAAACTTTGGCTTCGATTTTCTCGGCCAAAATAAGTATCGCCAAAATAACGTATCGCCAAAATAACTGAAAACATGACTCTCTACATCTAGATGTTTGATAAGTAAGATTAAGAATTCGTGTCCGATCTTCTGAAAGCGAGAGTTTGTAAATCGGATAAAGGTCGGCCACTCATTCTTTATCTATTACACAGAAGTTTCAATTTCCGAAATGCATGACGTAAAATGAGCCATTTGTCATTATTTTGTAATGCTCGTGATTAAACGTATTTTGCCGATATAGGAAAACATGTGTATACTATTTATTTAATCCACAAGTAGAACACTGATAATTACAAATATATCGTTAGTCTGTAACAGCAAATGTGTGTATAATAAATTATTCCTACTTTTGACGTTATGTAAATAACTGTAACGCTTTGGCACGGAATTTAAATAAATAATTATTGGACTGTTCGATTGATGATAACATAATAATTTATTATATCACGGTGGGCACAAATGACCCTAAAATCGCTCACGTTGCTATATTTTCAAAATCAGGAAACTTAAATATTTCTGAATTCCCATCATCTTGACAACAAAGAAATCGAAAACCCGAGTTCCATTAGCTAAGAGTGAGACAAGTTGTTAAATGTTAAATTTGGTAATATTTCCCGCCAACCATTTACAAAATAGCTTCTTCATTCATCTTTTAGAGTTTAGAATAATTGCTCAATCGTATGTTTTTAGAATTCTCAATTTTTGAGAGGAATTGCTTTAAGTGTGCGTCATTACATACATTTTTTGACGTCATACATTTTTGAAAACGTCTCTTAGAAAATAAATATGTGGGTATTTTTTCCGGTTTTAAGGAAGGAATGTACTTATTGTACACTGAATAGGCTCAATATGGTCGTTTTATATTTCTTCAATGTAGAAAGCATAATTTAGGTCATACCAATGTCGTCAGAAAATATGATGTCACAGGAAACTTAAGTTCTTAATAACTCTACAAATATTTATCGTAGATACTTCAAAATTGCGGCATTCAAAAATATATATTGATGTTGTTGTGATAACCTGCTTTGTTGCAAATGTATACGTAACGAAGAATGTGACCTTAAAAGGAGTCGTTCATATACAGATCCGATTGAACGTGAAGACGTAATTTCACATCAATGTTAACTTACCAAAATGCCGTTAACTTTGAGGGCAAATTATTTTTTTTGCTAGTTTATACATTTTTGGTACACTCAACGTGAGCGATATCAGGATCATTTATGCCCACCATGTATTTGTAATGAATAAAGGAAAGCCGAAGCCAGAGGCTTATATGGCACGCAAAGGGTCAGGGTGCTATTATGTATAAATATAGATAATGAAAGAGTATTAAAAGATGGACACGCGCAGTTTTAAGTGTTACAGTGCTAGCTAAATACCAAAAATACAAAAATACTAGTTTACAGGATTATAAGTTGATAAGTTACAAAGCAAAGAAGACTATATAGCTTATATACATGTACATAATTAATTAAACATATATTACACACATACAAAAAGGCAGTTCATTAATTACTTATAACTAGTTATTAATAACGCAATAAGTGATATTTTAATTTTTATAAATAAAAGGTTTTGGTGATTCACGGAAAGAGTTTTGGTAGACCATTCCAGATTTTGGAATGTAGGTAAGGTAATGTAGATTATATCTATGTCTTGTAAAGTGATCATGGATTTCTAAATTAAATTTTAAAGGGGAACATAGAGATTCAGGTAATAGGTTGTTGATGTGAGAAAAAAAATCATGAAATCTGAAACTTATGAATAGTATGGATGGTTAGTATTTTGAGCTTATTAATAAAGGTTTAGTGTGAATACGAGGGGGAATGAGTAATGATACAAATTACATTTTTTCTGAACTTAGTCTTATCAGGGTGTAGGGTTAATTTATCAGCATTAAACCAAGTTGTAACATGGATAAGTTTAAGATATTCACAAGATTGGCAATGCTTTTGTGACTGTAAATAATATTGGTATCGTCAGCAAAGAGAACAAATGATAAATGTTTGGAACTGTGGAATAAGTCGTTTATATATAAAAGAAATAGAAGGGGGCCTAATACTGAACCAAAGGTACTGCACAACTAATGTTCAAGAGTGGAGAGTTAAAGTAATTAATTACAACATACGGTTGTCTATTACTCAGATTTTGAACCACTTTAAGAGTGTACCTCTAATTCCATAAAATTCAAGCTTATTTAATAAAATGGTATGATCCACAGTGTGAAATGCCTTTTTTTAAGTCGATAAAAATACCTATTGTAAATTCATTATTTTCGAATGCTTGATGAATTTGATCAACTAATTCAAGGACAGCCATATATGTTGCATGTTTGTTTCCTAAAGCCATACTGGTGATAATTTAAGACACTAAATTTAGTAAGAAACATAGTAAGAACATAGGCAACCTTTTCCAGAATTTTGGAAAAAAGTAGATAAGATAGAGATTTGTAATTTGAAAAGTAACTTACTTCATCATTTTTGAATATAGGTATTACTTTGGCGATCTTATATTTATCAGGGAATTCATCACTGCAAAGAGATGAATTGCACATTTCAGATAAAGGAGATGCAAGTAAATCGATTGAAAATTTGATAGGTTCAATACAAATGCCATTACAACCTTCCCTTCTACTATTTTTAAAGGAAGTGGAAATTGAAGAGATTTCACCAGGAGTTGTTGGAGTGAAGAAGATACTGTTGGCGTATTAGCCTAACATGTGTGTTTTAAAATCAGCATTAGTTTTAGTAATGTTCTTAGCCAGTGATGTGCCAATATTAGTAAAGAAGTGATTAAATTTTGTTGCTATTTTAGTAGGGTCAGTATATTCACCATTTGAATTTTTCATAAAAGATTTTGGATTGAAATTGGATTGTTTTTTTATTAAATGACTGATTTAATTATTGACCAAAGTTGTTTTAGGGATGTATTGACTGATATTAATTTGTCATGGTAATATTTTTTCCTTGCCATTGTAATTAATTAGTTGTATTAATTACGGTAATTATTGTATGTATTATTATTTTTAGGAGTAGGATTTAGTATCACTCGTTTATAAAGGGAATTTCTCCTCCTACAAGAATTGAGAAGACCAGAAGTCAACCATGGCTTGGACTTTTCATGATCTTTTAATTTAACTATTTTAATGGGAAAGCATGCATTGGTTATATATAGGTGTGAAATAGTCAATAAGACTTCTTAGTTGAAGAGGTATTATAGATAAGATTCCAATCAGTGTCAATTAATTTAGTGCGAAATTTGTTAAGGTTTTTGATCGGATATATCAGTGTAGAATAATCCACTGATCATGTTATAATCTAGAGTATTGGTAAATAAAATATCAATTATAATTGCAGAGGTGTCAGTAATTCTTATTGGTTTAGAAATCAAGGGGTAAAAACTATTAGTCAATAAAAGATTAAGAAAATCATCAGTATGTTTATGAGATTCTCTATTAAGTATATTAATATTGAAGTCATCCATTAAATATGAAATCTTATTCTCAAAACTGATCTTGGATAATATATGTAATTAATGGTATTATTAATATCATGTACATTCACATCAGGTGGTTTGTAAATACAGGCAGTGATTATGTTTTTGCCATTACCATTAGGTTGAATAATTTCAGCAAATATCGATTCATATATTTTGGAGGCTTTAGATTGGTAGCCTGCTATGCAGACGAATTTTTTTCATTCTCATAAATTCGAAGAAAAAAGTAACGTCTGCTTACCCAAGCGTTTAATTTGTCAGCAATGTCATCTCTCTGTGTCTTGCAAAGTGTATTTTTGTTATTTTGTTGATCTACAAATTCATCTAAAGAGCTCAGTCACAAGAAACAAAGCGAGAAGAGCATTCATAACCTTCAGCCATTTTTCAAAAGCAAACCGAGAAGCCATTCGAGTGCCATTCACATGCAATAATCTCATTGGTTGAGTCGCTGTTGAAAATATGTGAAAATATATGAAAATATGTGAAAATATAGGATATAGATTTTTACTCACGGGCTTTATGCAATGAAATTCTCGTGATATGTATAATAAAGGCTGATAAAACACCCCCGTACCAAGTATATAAACGACTGTTACGTTTTTCATCCAGCCGATCGTTCCTGTTCACGCTGTATAACGACAATTAGTATTACTGATCCCATGCAATTGATCTTCAGAAGTAGTTATTATTACCAATACGCAATATATGGGAATCGAGGAACTGCTCAGGGGCATTAAGGCATGGGTCTCAAACTATTTCAATATGGCAGCCGCAAATCAAGAGGGGGTGGTCTAACTCTTCGTGCTTGTTAGATATAGTCTTTTACAGATTCCATAAAGTCACAACCTTGATACCTTGTTGTGGAAGTTTCCATGGAAGCGTGTTATGTGACCTTTGAACTCTAATTTTAAGGAAAATTGGGAAAAGCCTCCTGGAGGTCGGTAAAAGTTGTTAATATAGTGCGTATTTTCATGCAAGTGAATCAAGGTTAGTGCACACATTCCTGCTCCAATTTGAAAAGTTGGTTATTTTAAGGGGAAGGCAATTTAAGGCAATTGTGAAATTTGATATCCTCAAATTTTCACCGAATTAACAGACATTCCAATGATAACCAACTTTTCAAATTGGAGCACCGAAGTGTGCCCTAACATTGATTCATTGGCATGAAAATATCTATTATATCAACAACTTTTACCGACCTCCAGGAGGCTTTTCCCAATTTTCCTTAAAATTAAAGTTCAAAGGTCACATTACACGTTTCCATGGAAACTGTCACAAAAATGTGTTAAGGTTGTGACTTTATCAAATATGTCAAAGTGTCAAGAATATATCTCACAAGCACAAAGAGATAGACCACCCCCTCTTGATTTGTGGCGGCCATATTGGAGACCCATGCCTTAACACCCCTGAGTGGTACGTCGTTTGGATGGAATGAGGACATCCACATCTCTAACAACGCTGTAAATAATACGTATTCTCTCGCTGGTTTGGGTCTGCGAAAGGGTATAATTTTTTTGAGGTCTCGCGGCACACCCCTACCCAAAAATATTCTGAGAACCCCCTCTCCCGGGGTAACAAGAGAGGTAATGCATAACCCAAGCTGTGACAGTTTGGAAATTAAACCTCTCGAACTCATTGGCACGGAATTCAAATAAAGAAGTATTGGACTATTCCCTTGATGTAAAATTTATATTTAAAAAAAAAGGTAATAGCCACATTCAACTACCCCAATTAAATACTAAAACGGGATGCAACTGTGTAGTAAAATAACTTTCCCGCTCTTAGATACACACATATCATATATGTGATGTTGTTTAACTTTTCTGTGATCTATTCTATAGCTAGCGGCTATTCCAGGTCAAGCCGATCGTTCCTGTACTCGCTGTATAACACCAAGGGTTATTATCCCATTAAACTGACTCTCACCGGTAGATATAACCAGTACGCAATCGAAGGGCGTTCATATTATGGTCCGACGTTTGGAAATTACGACATCTACATCTCTGACAACGCAGCAAATAATAAGGATTCTCACACTTACCCCTATACATACCAACCTCCCCCTGGATGTCGTCATAATAGTAGATGCTCCTTCTTAGCTGGTAGCTACACGTTCACTCCAAGTGACGTAGAGGTGTTTTATGATATCACCACCTAATCACAACATTGTACGTTTGTTGTTAATTGGAAAGTTGAAGGTCTTTGTTATGATATCCACTAGTTCTACGAACATTGCTGTGAGGAGTTTGAGTCAATGCCCTTGAAACTACTATTTGTAGACATAACTGTGAAATCAGCTATTGTCATTGATATTATTGACGCAAATAAAAACATTTTGATACTTATTTGCTTTATCCGTATTCTATATGAAACGTATAGTGTCAGTCAAGAAATAAAGTAAAAAATAAAAATATGTATTTACATATTTAATATGATGTGTAATATTAATAATAAAAAAATAAAGATACAATGTTCAAATGAAACTATCTGTGTTTTCAATTGTGTTCAAGGTAGTTACTTATAATATTATAAAATCGTTTTTATATCAAAAATACTTTACGAAACAAAATTATTTCCAGTTCGTATAAGCGGCTGTAAAGCATTTGCCTTCATTTGCCTTTTAGCCTTCAAGCATTTGCGTAATGGTCAAACCTTTCAATCGGCACTATATACTAGAGGGGAAAAAGTAAAAATAAAACATATCTCGTTATCAAATACCACTTTGTAGCGTAAACAGTAGGCAGAAGCTACATATTGTAGGTTTTAAAATGACTCAATTTTCAAGTTTGCTTTACAGCAACTCCGATCCTGTTCATATAGGAATTTTCATGTTGATTACAGCCAAAAGAAATGCTATAAAAGCAGCCATGTAGAACCTTCATTTGTGTGAGAGATTAATGTATGAAGTCCACTCAACTGTGACCAAAGGTAGGCGAAATATCATTTCAGTTGTATTATAATTCTCCTCTATTAAAGTCAAACCGACTACTATGTAAATAAGAAGACAAGGCAGACATATTTCGTTTGGCACAAAGAGAGGTTTATTCAATGAAGTGTGTAGACCATGCAAGAGATTACAAAGGCTAGCACTCCAAAGGAAACCTCTCGACCGGCCAAACCGCCAAACGAAAAATGTCTGTGTCGACTAAAGATCCTCCAGAGAGGAGATCATGTCTTGCGCTACGCGTAGCTTAGCATCCATGGAAATTTCTAGATAACATTTATAGGCATCCGATGCCCAGTCTCCGTAAACTTGAATAAGTTCACCGGGAACGCCCGTGCGAAAGGCCCAATTGGCGCCCCCTCTTCGAAAGGAATGACCTCGAAAACGAGCCGAATCGGGGACCTCCATACAATGCAATCGAGCCCTGAGAACCGAAACAAATTGAGACTTAGTGACCGGCGAACGTTTATCAACGAAGAACGCCGGAGCCGAATTTATGGCCGGAAGATAGGCACACATCCGCTGAAACATGCGGATGGGACATAGAATTGAATTAGGAACACGCAAAAGTGGAAGAGTCAACGGTCTTGATCCGTTTTGATTTGTCTTAGACCACTTGAAAGTAACTTGTAACCCTTGGGAAAAGGGGACGATGTCTCCTCTGCAAAGGTGTTTGTAAGGATCAAACTCACGAGCTGAATTCGGTACGAGATTAGAGATACGAGCAAATAGGAAAAAGGCGAATAAAAAGGCACAAGAAAACACTACATCTTTGGTATTAGATATATCTCCTATTATTATTAATTTACGAAGCAACTCGGGTGTGATGGGAGGGGCCCGGACTGGCGCGTGCTTGTTTAACCTGTCAATACCTCGTAGTGTGAGTTTAAGCTCGTGAGTGTCATAGAATGGAAAGTCGAAACCGACCGAAATGTGAAGTAGCCTGACCCCGCTGAGATAGTTGCGAACTGACTGAGGGATCAAAGATCGACTTAGAAATTGACAGAATAAACAAACGGTGCTTAAAGTCGCAGGGAGATATGTAAGTTCAAAATAAATACAGAACAGCAAGTAAGCACGCCATTGCGTAATGTCGTTCTTGTGAGTGCCTGTAGCATAAGCAGCTCGTTTGGTTCGCTTGAGATCCGTCTGCAACCGAGACAACGATGCACCTGCCAGAATAAAGTAAAGGATTACCAACTGTGAGAAAGAACGAACAGATCGCTGGGTACCTTAATTTCGCTCAATCCTGAATTGCCATATGTGGAAAGGAATTCCTGTCTATGGCTATCTTTCAAATGCCAGCGACTAAGTAGGTCCGCGGCTCGATTATCAGCGCTAATCAAATGCATTGCACGCAACTCGAATTCGTTACTCGCTGCTAAAAAGCAAATTTCGCGTAAACAATCGGCGAGTACCTTGTCCTGTACACGACCAGAATTAAGCGCATTAACCACCGCTTGATTATCGCACTGAACCAGTATGCGCGCTCCTCGCCAAGTATGGCCCCACAGTCGAATAGCAACGACAATAGCTAATGCTTCCAGATGGTGAATGGCAGGAAACTGCGCGATAATAGAGATTGGGAAAGTGGTGTGAAAATAGCTCCCCGCTGATAACCCACCACAACCTGTCAAACAAGCATCCGTAGAGAAAAGGCCATCTGGAGCTGACCATAGCTGCGTGAAAATCATGGAAATGCCGTTGTAAACCTATGTCTTTCCGAAATTCTGCCGAAAGCGAGGTGCGATGGTGATTGCGATGCAACTTGCGTAACAGTGTGAGTACACGAGCTAAGAATAGACGACTTTGGCGAACGCATTTTGAAACAAAGGACAGTTTTCCGATCAATGACTGAAGCTCTCTCTTGGTGGCGGATTTCTTAGTTCTCCAACGCGGTAAAAGCTCCTCTTGAAGTTCCCTTAGTCGATCGGATGTGACTGACATAGTAAGAGTAATTGTGTCGAATTGAACGCCCAGGCACGTGACTATCGTGGCTGGAGGACAGGCTTTGTGAAGGGACTCTATTAGACCCAATTCATGTAGGAGCGCACCGCTGAAAAGATATTGTGCCGTAGCACTATCCGGAGACGCAACACCGATAAAATCGTCTAAATAACTCACTACGTTACAACCAGCCTTAGAAAGAATGAAACATATAGCATTAGTAACTCGCTGACAAGCCATGGCAGCTGTCCGAAGACCCATAGGTAACACTACGTCGAAATATGAGGCCTCTCGCCACGAATATCCCAAAAGCGGGTAATCGAACGGATCTACTGGCAACTGCCGATAAGCGAGTTTTAAGTCACGTTTAAATAATAAACAACCGGAACCGAACTCGACTACGCGGGCGGCAATGTCATCAACCGTGGGATAAGTGAGCGAAATTGATTCACCGAGATAACGATCAGAGGAAATGCCATCAGCCCGTCGGCCAACTTAAATCTAGAATGAAACGACGCTCAATGGAAGACTGTTTTGGTACAGAATTTAACGGCGAAATAGCCATACTACCTGAAAAAGGATTACTGTAAAATGGCCCCGCAATAGCCCCACACGCGCGCTCGAAAGATAAATAGCTGTCCACCGCGTCTGGAAAGTCTAGCGCACCTCGATGATTACGAGAATCGCTGACCGGAAAACTAGTGCTATAGTCATATCCTATCGGCCAGCCGAACTCCAAGAAATCACAGACTGAGAAATCTGAATAATCACGAAGATATTCACGCCACACGGGCAAACAGAGCGAGGTATGAACTGGCAAACGCGCGCCTAGATAATTCGGAAGTCCGTGAGCGTAAACATGCTCATGTAACTTAATGTACTTAGAACTACTGTCAACTGAAGCCGTGTTCTGTAAAGAACCTGAAATACTAGAGTCTGGCATTACGTCTAGAACAGATAAATCTGTTACGTCTTGAGATAACGACGAACTTTTAGGAAACGAGTCGTGAAACGTGTCTTGTGAAACTGAGTCTTGACAAAACGACAAATTCTCGGTCAAGTCGTATGAATAACTTGAGTCTGACATCGAGTCTTCATCGGCAAAAACTAATGAGTCTTGTGGTAACTGAGACATGCTGTGAAACACATCTTTAGAAGAGTGCGGGGAATCCAACGATTGTCGAATTTCCATACCCTCTGTAACTGGGTCTTGAGATAATAACGACGAAATATCTAGAAGTTGTCCTGACGTAACATCGTTATAGAGTCATGTTTCTAACGACTGTGACTGAGTCGCCGAGTTGGTTCTCTTCTGCACGGGACATTCTGAAGAGAATTCGGTGTGCTTTGCAACCGTCTTGTTGTCAATCCAACATTTGGCACAAATATGTTGAAGCCACTTTCGCTCCCCCCTTAACGTGCCATAGTGATCTTTGTCGTGCCTACATGTTGAGTTCTGGAAGTCGCGGCAGAACAAAACCGGTAAACCGTCACTCCGTCCTCGTCTAGCTCCTGCTCCTTGACGAGGCGATTTTAACGAAGATTGCAGTAGCCGAGATTCCAGGTAAGCAAAGGAGTCTCCCCAGTTAGCTCGGCCGCACTCGACCTCGAAAAGAACGGCGGCGTGTAGATCCCTTACCGAGGCCCATGTGCATTGAGTCGCCAAATACATGAGCGAGGAAAAATGATCAATCCTCGCTCGCAATTCTTTTACCGTAAGTGTCGGTGTTTGCAAAATCGCGGCATACCCTGCTGCAAATTCCGCCATGGTTAGGTCATCATATGCCCGATCTTTCGAAACGTACGACAGACTGAGATGGCTGTCGGGCCATAATTGAGGAGATACCACATGACTAGTTATTTTGCTAGTTTTTCCGGACTTTTTCTTAACCCGCCTACCTCTTGATTGTCGTCCATGCGACTCCAACCCTTGATCGTCTGAATCGTCGTCCGAACTGGAATAATTAAGGCTCGGAAGCGCCTTGTTGGCTTTACTGGTTAAAGCGGGAATTTCTCTTAAATCTTTCAGGGTCAATGTTGACTCGCCACGAGGCTTTTCTTTGGCGACAGGAGTGGCGGTGGTGGCTTCTAAGAGGAGCGCCGACTTTTTGGCTTTTAGAGTCTTGAGTTCTCGCTGTAGAACGTGCAGCTCGCTTCTTTTCTCCAATGCTGCGTTTTCTTCCTTGAGGTTCGCTATTGCCTTGGTGATTTCCACCAAGTCTGTGTCAGGAACCTCGTTATAACTAGTAGTAGCCGACGGTGTAAATGTCGATGACGGCGGCGCTGGAGAATATCCAAAACTACCGAACTGTACGGGTTTCCCTTCATTTAGTTCAGCGTAATCTAAATGTTTCCTTGGTCTGAGTTGTCGAGCCATAGAAATATAATTTGGTAAATCACAAATATAACGTCAAACAGGACTGAACAATATAGCGTCGTCGTAAGTGTCACAATGACTATAATCACGCGTACATTCTCATAAAACTCTATACTAGTTAATTATTAAATGTAACACGAATCCGTGTAATCACTATATCCTGTCGAAGGTGAATTAAGTATTTTGAGCCATGACCCCAAAATAAGTGAATAAAACAATCAGAAATTGAAGTTACAACGCAAACAGTACACTACAATTTTAACCAAAATACGGATCGTGCACGAGCACAACAAACCAGCGAACAGAGAGCACACCGACTTACATATTTCAGAAACTAGTATCACATAATAATTTCAAAAGTAATATGTGAACAAGGAAAAATCATATCACGGGAAACACGGATTGCTCAAAAATTACCTTTCACATGTGATAATGCTACCATGATAACATGGCCGCAAACCATGTAATGATCAACATCGATATCAACAACTGGTATATCCAATGACAAATTCATCAGTTTTAGAATATCATTTCCTTAATTTGTGTCTATAGACACTACAATGCTTAGAATTGTATATATGTGTATATGTTATTGTACATATAATAGCTGCATATGAATATATGTTTATATATAATTTTGTATTTTGTTACAAAATTGTTCACAGAATGAGATTAGGCTATCGCAAACAACATTCAATGCCGGATTCACCATTCAGTCCCAGAAAAAAACTTATCAGACAAAAACACAATGTAATTCATAGTTATCTCTCAAACAATAACGAAGCCATCAGAGCGTATTAGTTTTCCCACAAACATCAAACACAGATTGGCTATTTGAGAAAGGTTTGTAGTATTTCACGAGTTTGATGATTAGAATACCTAAATTGAAACAATTAATTAGGACATATAAATAGTTTATCAATTAAGATATTCTGTGACGTTTTCTGACAAAATCTGATGGCATGCGGGACGTAGCATCAGTAACTATGGAGCGTCATAACCATCAATCATATCAGAAGTAATATAAGTATTTTTCTTTACAAACAACGGGGGAATAATATGTGACTAATTTTCTTGTTAATTTTCTCTTCATTTAATTTGCGGTTACACCATACACGAATTTCACCCCGACATTTCCCGTAAAAATAACCATCGCCGAGTTAAATTGACCCCACAGATACGAGATAATGCCGTCCTTGAGCCGGGTAAAGAAACCTAGTACTATTTGTCACGTCATTAGCGTCCTAGGGATAGAACTGATTATAACAAAAAATAACATCAGCGGAATTAAAATCTGGGATCAAATACCGGAAAGTACTAAAACTAACAATATACGTTATTTCTGTTCTCATTGAAAATTATAAATATGCATGAAATTATCATATTAAGCTCCTAGTTCTCATATCAAAATTAAGACAAATATATACTGAAATAACGTATTTTATTTATCTTTCTCTTTTTTCCACCTCTGTTTTTCACGATTTCTCATTAAGTTATAAAATCTATATTATCTGTATTATCACTACCCTGTAATAGCACACGTAACCGTAGCCAAGGTGAACCTGACGTGATGTTTCGTAACTTAAATAATCAAACTCATGAATAATTCATGAAGCAAAAACAAAGAAAATCATCGAGCGAGAAGAGATATTTCATGTGATAAAGATTTCGTCCTAATTGACATAAACTTTGGCTTTGATTATCTCGGCCAAAATAAGTCGTATCGCCAAAATAACTGAAAACATGGCTCTCTACATCTAGACGTTTTATAAGTAAGATAAAAAATGCGTGTCCGATCTTCCAGCTTTCAGCTCGAGTTTGTAAAACGGATAAAGATCGGACACTCATTCTTTATCTATTACATAAACGTTAATATGTATAACGTTCACACCAAAACGAGTGAAATAAAACTTGAACTTATGGAGTTTAATTTACCAGTTTATGTGTTCTTATAAAGCATTCGGCTCGTGTTACTGAGAAAAATAATTCAATTCAAATTTTCGCCTGCAATCATAAGGAATACCGAAATTTAGGGAAATATAAAAAAATGATATTTATGGTAAATTTACGGAACTTGATTATTTTGCTTCAGTCTTTGCTTTAAGTGAATTTCGGGCGAGTCGCCTAGTAATTATTTGTCTTATGTTTTAGGGCAGATACATGGAAAAGATAATTTGGAAAATAGAAGTATGACATTTATGGAAGAAGTAGAGCGTGAATATTTTGATTCAGACTTCGCTTGAACGTTTGCCGGCGAGTCATCCGGAAAGCAAAATATAGCCTCCTCCGCAGCCACCTAATCTGATTTCTTCGAAACTAGAGATGCCTGCAGAGCAGGCTAGGCAAGATATATGTAACTTAAAAACAACGGTTGTAGAACTTACCTAAATTTGCTCAATTACTGGCAAATATTAGAATGATAAAATATTAGCGAACTCGCAAGGATATTCAACAAACGTATTAATCAGATCATTTATTTCTCACATGACCTACATGCATACATCTCTTTCGCAACTTATTTCCATTTTTCATTGTCTGATATTCTGGCATCGGTTTTCAGTAGAAGCTGACAATGCATTCGATCACAGGAAACCAAGGCTTGCTTTTTTCGTGAAAATTGAAAGCTTTGTATGGGAATGTGCGCTTTGTGAAATATATATGTAAATATTGCAATTTCGTGGACATGTGTTCCAGTTTTGATCTCACACTAAGATTCGAGATTTTACCGGAAGTAAGCATTCTTACACCAAAAATCACGCATTTTACCGTTTATCTTTCGAATTCGTCAAAAGACCTCTCAAATTCGTGTTCTACGAGCATTCTGCATTAGTTTCGAATTTAGTCTGCAGGGCAGGCGCTTTGGGGAGAGCCCTAAAAGTTACGTCTTGCAGTGGAAGCGAGTGCGTTCCAATGCGAGCGGACCGAGCATCGAGAGAAAATAATGAAGCGCCTGCTGTAATCATTGTATTTACCTTTATTTCTCCGGTCCAAGTCTGTACAATGTGAGATTTATTCAAGACCGTGGCCTCTATTGGCGGGTTGCACTGGCGGCCATGTTGGTTGGTAGGAACAAAATAAACCACATTTGCTTATTTTAAGATGCCCGCTACGCTTTTGTAATTGTATTCCCTTAGGAATGATCGCAATCCAAGAATGAAGTCGCTCAGTCAGCTTTTCCTTCTACCGGCCCAGAACTCATTCACTCGAACAACCATCGCGCAGAATGGCCTTTGTTCGAGGGACACTAAGAGATTTTGGACTACATTAAGGTCAACTAATTATAATATTAATGAGTTAGAGGATTGCCCTACGATTGGCTTAAATAAATGAGCTTTGGGAGTTGCTTGTCCCTAGCCGATCTCAAATGGAACGAGCTTTGGGAACTGCTAGTCCCAAGCCGATCTCAAGTGTGAAAGTCAATTCAATAGAAGTTCGTAAAACCAGGTAATGGAATGAAAGAGCCAAACAATAGTTTATCCACAAAACGACAAAGCCCTTCGGCTTAAACCTCATGCTCTCAATTTTTTCACAGCCTGTTCACAACGCATCGCAAATAAGTCTAAAAACAGATTCTAGGAAGCTGTAGCTTTAAAATGAGATGTTATTCAAGCTTATCCGTGCCCTAGAAGTCAAACAAAATCACCAAATGAAACTGAACTGAGTATACTTTTGTTCAACTCGCGTCGAAGCGGTAAAAATAGCCGGTCCGCAATTCCAACTCTTTCTCAATTTTCTCCCAATCGTGTTCAACTTGCATCGCAAATAAGTCTGAATACAGATTCTAGGAAGATGTAGCTTTAAAATGAGACATCATTCAAGCTTATTCTTGCCGGAAGAAATCAAACAAAATCGGATCCACAAAATTACCCACAACTGAAGAAACTGAGCTAGTTGTGTTCATGCAACTCACGTAGAAGCGGGAAAAAAGCCGGTCGGCAAACAGCCGTTCCAAGCCGTTCTCAATAATCTCCCAGTCGTGTTCAAATCGCATCGCAAATAAGTCTGAACACTGATTATAGGAAGCTGTAGCTTTAGAATGAGACATCATTCAAGCTTATCCCCCCGCGGGCTTATCCCTGCCCTTGAAGTCAAACAAAATCACCCAATGAAACTGAACTAGTGAGTATAGTTGTGTTCAACTCGCGTTGAAGGTGTTGAAGCTTATGTTCTTACGTAGTTTGACGCCATTCGTTTTCAATAGAGCATCTAAAACCAGAGAAGAATCTACTTCAACTCGTTAACTGGCGTCCTCAGTTGTTATGACGCCGAAGCCGAACGCTTGATAAATTTCTAAACCACAAAATACCCCGTTACTTATATAATTTAAAAGCTTTTAATGAACACTTTCACTTTTAAAACATTTTAGCCAATGCGTTTTCAAGAGAGTATCTAAAACCAAAGAAAAATCTACTTCGGCAACTCGTAATGGCGTCCTCAGTTGTTCTGATGCCAACGCCACGAAGCCGACCGACTTTATTAATTTTCAGATTACAACTTATGACTTCTAGACTTCAAAATACCCCGTAGACGAATCCACGACTGATCAACTAGTTCAGGCCACTTGGACACGAAGCGGGACTCAAAATCGTATTCCGAAGTGTTCGTCATTTTCACAAGATCGCAGATTTGTTTAAATGATAAACGCGCCACGCTTGCATATCTGAGCATGAACTTCAAAAGTTTATGGTTTCTAAGCAACCGTACTTCCCACCAATTAAACTCGAATTTCGCGCTTAATGGTTTTAATTCCCAGAGGGAATATTAATGAGTCAGTGATTTTATCACCTCCATGACAAGCAAGAATTAATTTGCTGTTGCATTATAATAATCGTCCAGAAATCACGTTTTTTAAAATATTATTTCGTTTATTAGATGACATAGTAGGTTTTTCCGGACCGATTTTAAAGAGTGACATATCATTTTAAAGTTGAGCTAAAGTGTAACAAGAAGCCGTCTGTAGAATTTTTTATAGTTTCACAATTGACGAGAAAAGAGGCTCCAAAGTTTGTCATTCAGATATTTTCATACAAAATTGGACTAAAAGTCACCTGTATTCAGAAAGCAAAAATAGTAGGTTTTTTTTAGCGGCCATTCGATAAAATGAGTCCGAAGGGTCAATCGGTATTTCGGTAATAAAAAGCCGATTGTAGAAATTGTCTAAAGCAAAAAAGAAAGCAACCCCAGCCATTTTTATAAAGCTACCTTACGCAGATTCGGCCATTTTCTCTGCATTTGAATCTCCCGCTAAGCAGTTAATGAGCTTGACGCGTGAGTGATTTCGGCAGTTAATGAGATGTGCATATCGATATGTCCAGCCATTCTGGGCGATGCTCTGTCAGTAGAAGTGAGCATTACTTCAGGGATCTCCATAATTTCTTTAAGCTCGCAGTTTATACATCGTAGAGGGTGGCGGATGGCTTTTAGTCCGATGTATTTAGTTTCGATTAGCTGGTCCTTCACAATGCTTTGCAAATAGGACAATGACCGAACAATCGAAGCGCTATGTTCTGTCTGACTCCACTTGCCACCTAAAACAGCTGGAAAATAAGTATTTTACCTGTCGGTGAAACCGTCAAACATTTCGCCTAGAAAGTACAAATGTATACTATTCACTGTCTTCTTTTGTTCTTCTAAATTATGTCCTGAATGAACGCTCAACCGATCACTTCTCGATCACTTCTCTTAACACACCATCGATTATCGACGCCAATTATCACTCATGCAGTTCTCAAGAGAAATGTGCAATATTTCGTGACACATGGCAATAATGATAGCTAATTGATCAATCAGCATTTCCGGTTCCGAAAATGTATAAGGGATGGCTGCAGGCCCTCGTTTTCCTCTTTTTACATTTTCGCGCGGCCAAAATTATTTGATCACTTTCTTTGCGTTGAAATAACACCGAAACCCTGTTTCGTACGCTATTTCGAATTGGTAGTACTGTTGGCTGGTTTACATGCCCTTAAAGCGAGAGATTGTATATCACATGCAACTTGGACATATATCGGTACAATGACTATGTAATTCATAAGTGCAATATATATATTTAAGTTATATTTGGATCAACTTACTTTTATCCAAAAAAAGGCGGTGACGTAATGTAGAACAAACAACATCAAGTATAAAGGAGTTGATCAAATAATATTTCAAATAATATTTCAAATAATATTTCGTGAGAACAATATATACACTTCATATTAATAACGTAAACATAAATCAGCGACCATGATTAAATACAATACACAGTACTGACAAAACGCTCTCTAATATTTTTATCATATTGACTGGTCAATGTTCCTATGTTTTTTTTACTTTGGTTTGTTGTGCAAGATGTTCTATTTTTCCAATACTCTGCAGTATTGTTTTTGGTATTTACCACACCCCCACCCCCTCTTAAATATGATGGTCCATCCCTTATACATGTAGCTTCTGCCTCAATAATGTTCCATTACAATAAAGTTTGTGTTCTCTTTGATACTGAGCTACATGAAATGCACCTATGCATACTGTGGCATAAGTCCCATTATTATGCACTTATTATGCTCTGAGATCATACATTCCGGCATGTCACACGTAGAAACTCTCAAAATTCAATTCCTTAATCATGCTTGTGGGAATTACTCTTTAGCTCCCCTCTCCCCCCATAAAAGCCCATGTGCCTATGTGATGGTCCAGGCCATGTTTTATATTGTCCAACAACGACATCAAAACGTAACAATGTCACATCACTATGTTCGGACCCACTCCTACGCGAGCTAATACTACTACTTCCCAGGACACTACAGTCCACCAAGTGAACAGTGTGTAGTGATATTGCCTACAATAAAATACGACATATTATCAACTTACAAGTGTAGTTCTAGTGTAGGTAGGTTTATTCACTTCACTCTGAAAGTATATATAGGGACATTACTATTCTTGCTCATTTGGAAAATCTGCACTTTCTCTTTCAAGTATCATGGAGTGACACAAGTGCTGTCCACAACACCTCTCGATAAAGGCACACTGTGCTGAAGATTTGTTCACTAAGAGTCACTGCAGAATACACGGCCACTATTGTAGCACAAACCTTCTAAAAATCTACCAAAAAAAAAAAAACGAAAATCCTAACCATTTCCAAACCCACATCATTCATAGAATGAGTTTAAATACCCCTGAGTTATAATGGATACTTTTTGCACAACTAACAATGGGTTTTACTAGTGATCATTTGGAGTGGCAGGGTATTGCAGCTGCATGTCTTTTCTCTTTTCTTCGTACTTAATCCCATTCCGACTAAAATTACAAAGAAAAAATAGCAGTAACCTGTAGTCGTCCTGTGCTATGTTCAAGAGCATCAATCTATCACAACAGGTCTAAATGTCCACGTTTTCCACGAGCACAGAACTCCTATAACAGTCCGTTCCTCAGTCAGATTCAGTGCTTCATTCGAAGTCATCATTTAAAGTGCACATGATCCCAACTTTTCAATCGTTGAAATCGATTCTATATCAAGTTAATAGTGTTATGTCTAGTAGTTAAACTTAATATTCCGAAAATATAAATTACGTGACGTCAAACAGGGATTAATTTTTGTACAAAAAATTGATGGTAGAGTTCAATTATCTTTATACATGTGTACCATCTATATTTGAAACTTATATTAATGATAATAATAATAATAATAATAATAATAATAATAATAATAACACTTTATTTAATGAGGATATGCAGATAAAGTTTACACTTGTTTCCAATCTGGTCCTCCTAACTATTATATACCAATATAGAAAGATGATATAATTACATTATAAGACATAATAGATAATTATTTAACTACTCGAAAAAGGAATATACATTATTGGGAAGATATGAAAAATATTGAATAAAATATAAACACTATAGCTTTAGAATTATACAATTAAAAACATTTATGTAAACGTAAGGTGCTTACATGTATTAAGGGATGGATCTAGAAACGTGATGGTAGACATAAAGTATCATTTTATAACATCTGTATATTACGTATACGTATTATATTTGAAGCTTATATCAGTTATTATACCAAAACATTTGTCTAAATCAGACGTAAATTTAATTCACAAGGAGAATTAAATGACAGTTATAATTCCCTGTTTGACGTCACGCCATTATCATATTCGAAATATAAACCTTTATAACTCATCGACGCAATACTCTAATAAAGAAAAAGTTTAGTATTCAACTATTTACTTTATATAGAATCGATTATGATGATACCATATTTGGGCTCATATGCCATTTATACTGCTATCCCGTAATTGCTACCCTCTCCCGTTTATTTGAAACCAGCTCTAAATATTTTTCCGATACTAATTTGCTAAAATGTTTTTTGTCTGATCTCTTCTAGCTAACGGCTGGTCTTCGTCCAGTCGATCGTTTTTGTACACGTTGTATAACACCAATGGTTATTATCCCATCAAGCTGACCCTCACTGGTAGGGATAACGAGGACGCAATCTATGGGGCATCAGACCGTGGTCCGTCGTTTGGACTTGGACACGACATTTGGATCTCTAGCGACGCTGCAAATAATAAGTATTCTCTCACTAATCCTCATTCATACCAACCTCGTTCATATCACTATCTATCAGTATCTATATATATCAGTATCTTACAGTAAACAGTAACCTCTAAGATGAGTGTTTCACGTTCATTAGAGGTCATTTATTGCGTACCCAGGGTAGACTCGAGTGTAAGTGGATACTGTCGATGATCCCCATGTGGTACCCCACTTCGGTAGAATTTATGATAGTGCCTAGGTCTCTTTCCACGTGTTGGCGGTTGGCTGTCACCACGTTGGCGAGTCACGGGTATTTTTGGCTTCTTCTGGCGAGATTTTGGCGGACTCAACGTTGGCTTGTATCTCGGCTAATACAGATATCTTCATTTGGTTGGCACAGTTGGACTGGAAATTTATCATGGTGCATGCTGATGGGGATAAAATGTAAGATCGATGGGATTTTCGTGAAAACATCGACCCAAAGCGAGTGGCTTCTTAACCCGAGATTTGATATGAAGTTCGTTTCCTACCTTCCAATTCTTCTTTAGTATGTAGGGTAACGGATTTAAAATTCGCCCAAATTCCCTGAATCTACGTAAAAACACAGCGAAGGCAAATTTTATAGACAACAGGTAAGTTTTATTCATTTTATTACAGTATATTTATCGAAAAGCTAGATTTAAAAAGTTCCATACAAACCCTTATAAAATCAAATTTACATAAACAGAGCTTGGGCTTTCTGTGGGAGTAGTATAGCAGAGTATTAGTGCTAATAAAGGGCTGGGTATTTCATTAACCAATTTGAATTAAAGAAGGATCAAACGAAAGCTGATGAGATGCTGGCTCCATTCAACATGGCTACTGGCACCATTACTATAAAGGACCGGAGGTAATCATGGCTCATAGCTTAAAGAAAAATAACGAATGCTTACGGAACAAAAATTGGGCAACCATTTTTGATTAATTGGGGGCGCTTATTTGTCATACTGTTTCTTCCATACACATTGTTAGCGTTTTACACAAATGCATATATTCTAGGTAGAAGTGCCCATTCGTCATCAAGCCTATCGTTCCTGTACACGCTGTATAACATTAATGGATACTATCCCATCAAACTGACCCTCACCGGCAGGCTGAACAAGTACGCAATCTGGGGGGCTTCAGGTTATGGTCCAAACTTTGGACCAGCCGACATCGAAATCTCTAACGACGCTACAAATAATAAGTATTCTCGCACTAACCCCTATTCATACCAACCTCCCCCTGGATGTAGTTCTACTGACGGGTCATGCTCCTTCTTAGCTGGTAGCTACAAGTTCACTCCAAGTGACGTAGAGGTCTTTTATGAGACCACCATCTAATTACAGCATTGTGCGTTTGTTGTTAATTGGCAAGTTGAAGCACTGGGTTATGATATGCACTAGTTCTACGTACATTGTTGTGAGGAGTTTGAGTCAATACCACTGAAACTACTATTTGTAAACATAACTGTGAAATCAGCTATTGTCATTGATATTTTTGACGCAAATAAAAACATATTGATACTTATTTGCTTTATCCGTATTCGATATGAAACGTATAGCGTCAGTAAAAAAATAATGTCAAAAAATAAAATATATATTTACATATTATGATATGATGTGTAATTATATTAATTGAAATAAAAATACAATGGTTAACTTGTGATGTTTTAAGGATTTTAGCTGCAGTTACGAGAGATACCGGATTTTTTTGTTTCGCTCCGCTGTTTATTCATCCTCTCGCTCTCCATGTTATATTAATATCTCTCTAGCTGTCAATCACTTATTGCATACATAATTACTTCCGGTAAACACTACATAACTGGAACTGGCTGTGTTTTCAATTGAGTTAAACTCAGTCACTTATGATATTATGAAAACAAAATGTTTTTTAGGGATATAGAAAATAGAGCTTTTGATGATTGCTAGCGTGTACTTTTTATTTCAATTACGGAGTGAAACATAGTTACTGGCGTTGACACATGTATGTCAATGGTTTTGTTTTCTTTATTGCAATATCTGATGGATTATTTCATGTTATACAAATTCCCAGACCAACTATTGTAAGAACACCCCCCCTACGTATGTTTTAATGATTCAGACGAGGAACAAAACAGCAATTAGGTTGATCTTGTTTCGAAATAAAAATTATTTTACTGAAGTTACCCATGGTTCATACACCTTATGCAGGGAATGGGAAAAACATGAACCACCCAACAGGTCCACACAAACCTTCAACATCCATATGATTATACCGCTGAATTACAATACATTACTACATGAACTAATATATTGATATAAAACGCGTTTTTGAGTCTAGTCAGTCTTTGTTCGTATTGTTTTCCTAGTGCCACGAAATTATATAAAACAGGCACGTGCTAAAATATACTGTCTATGCTGTTAGCAAAATAACAATACAAATACAATACAATAATATTAATAAATCACTTCACATTTGGTTGTGGTTCTGTATACAGGCACTGAGAGCAGTTGTGTCCAATCAATAAAAATGTTTAGTGATGGACCATTATGTTTTTGAGTGGAGGGGTGTGTGGACAGTTTTTGTGTGTAATTAATTAATTTTACAACTAAAAGTTATGTAATATCTTTTTTTATCACACTGATCGATAACTGTTAGCTAGTTTTTTCTTCGGTTTATTGTGCAGGATTTTCTTTCTTCCAATCCTCTGCATTAATTGTTTTTGGTATTTTTGGTATATTTATTTTGGTGTTTTTGGTCCAACCTCTCCCCTTCAACAATATAATGGTCCATCCATTAAACATGTAGCTTCCACCTCAATATTGTTCCAATACAAGAAAGTTTGTGTTCACTTTTACTTGACCTACACAATATTAAGTACTGTTTAAAACACGAACAGCAGTGTTTTATCAAGTTTAAAAATTCGAGGGCGAAGCCCGAGAATTTTTATACTTGATAAAACACGTGCTATGAGTGTTTTAAACGGCTTCAAAAACGCTTAAAAAATGCAATGAAAGAAACTCGCACATCTCAAGGGAATGGTTACTTAATGAACCATTGAACCTTTGTATTCACAACGCCATGCAAAATATTCGAGTAATCACCGCCGGCAATTATGAATATCTCAAGGAAGGACATGAATAAATTACCATACTATGTTGTTTGAAGCGGCGTTTCGCAATGCAAGAATAACCTGCACTTGAAGGATTTGGTGTCGTAGTTTACCTCGATAAAGTTCAAGACTTGGAAAGCGATGTGACTGACATGACGGCAGACTCTAAATTTTTTGGCTCCGGCACAAAATATGTAAGTTTAATGCATGTTTTTATTATTTTACGGCTTTGAGTTTGGTTTTAATAATTAAACTAAACAGTGGCTCGGTAAACAAGTAATGGTAGTTGGATAACTTCATTTTAAAAATATTATCTGTGTATCTCGGTAGTCTGCTGATATTAGTAAATTTAGTACAAAATTTATTATCTAGGTACCTTATGTTGCGTGTACTTTTTGCTATCTTTGTGTCTTTATCAGTGAATTCTTAATTAGGATGAAACTTTATATAAAATTTAATGTTCATTAGTATTCTTGATATAAAGTATTCATCCTAATTTGCATTCTTTTGTAATACCTTTGTACCCCATATTCCCCTGGTACCGAAATCAAAGCCCTCCCCGGGCTTTTTAGAATGATGAGATTTTATCAGGTATAAAGGAGCATGCACGTGACTGATTTGCTTCATCTGATTGGACAACATGCTCATTAATTATTCATGAGTTTTTGAATAGAATTTAATACACATTGTTTACCTTTCCCTGGATACAATGTTGTATAATATTATCATATTATCAGCTACTAATTAACAGATCGCTATTAATTAAACAAATGTTCACGAGGACATAAAATGTTTAAAACTCAAATCGAACGGGCATGGCTAGTTATTTCACTGCAAGTTTTTGGAGATGCTATGGTGCCTTTTATGATCATTTTATGATGTACACGATTTCTTATTTGTTTCACAAAAGCAGCACACTTTTAATCAATCAATCTTTATTGCTCTTATAATGACATATACAATTTAAAAAGAAAATAACTAAGATATTTACAATGTGATGTGGAATACAGATTAAGTAATATTTGAGTCTGGAGGCTAAATAAACTGTGAAGTTCTCGAGTTAGCCTCCAGCCTTGTTAATCAGCAATTATAATAGGAGAAAGGAAATCGGGAAGGAAATTTAAAAACTAGTTTAGATTACTGGGAAAATACTAAGAATTAAACCCCAGCAAATGCATATAAACTTTCTTGAAAAGTTGAAAAGCCCTTAAATAAGGCCTAGTTGTATAAAACGCACGTAACACTTACGGGTATACTAGTTAAGTGTTCCCGTAACTTATAGGTGTTGCATGATGGGACTTAAGTGATTCACTTAAGGGATACTCAAGTCTGTTACTTACGATTGTCTTCAGTGACCACTTAAGCGTCCTTTATGCAACGGAACTGAAGTGCAAATATATCTCCAGCAAATGTACGGGATCCACAGAGTTCCCGTAAGTTTATAAGCCTCATATACATCTTCTATATCTTAGTTTGTAGATTTCCATAAAGATTCGTATTTCTACATTGACTGATTTTGAATATAAAGTGTTTGATAACGTATTGCTCAATCCTTTATTTATTTTTTATACCTTTTAATACATATTGTATTTACAAAAATCGAAAGCATGTATACGTACATGCAATAGCCTGATTATGTATATTCTAGGAAAAAACGACCTGATAATTTAAACCCATTTTTTGCTGTCCATCATCAATTTCATCATTGTTTACTTCTGTGTCTTCCCGGCCCTCTCATTAAGTGGTAGATCGCTACAGAAATGGGGCAACACAAACCAAGCTACAACTACCTCACAATATGTCCCAGGTTTCAGTCTCAGTTCCTTTAATCACTTTAGTCTGTTCCTTTAATCACTTTAATCAACTTGGAGGCCTAGCTTAGTTTAGCTTTTGCAGTTATCCAAGTCGAATTATCTTTTTTTCTTATCTGTATTACCATTACATATTGGTACAAATAAAGTTGTTGTCGTAGTTCACGCCCAAGGTCTCTTCAAAATGGCAATGATGCTTGTTATATAGCGCTCACCGAGAACCACACGTAAGAGGCAATAACTGCTCCTTGAATTATTGGTGCAAATTGGAATCCCTCAAAATTCGAGTCATACAGTGTCAATGAAGATGACAATAACTGATATTATGTGCTAAGCACAGACGCACTAACAGGAATAATAACAATAAGACAAAGATATACGGTGAATGCTGGATACAGCCCGGTAACCTACAGACACAGTACCGTTTAATACGTATTACCAGAGAATAACTGTTACATATCATGTATCTTATATAATAATACGCTAAGTGTGTGTGTGTGTGTCAGTCAGTGTGTGTGTGTGTGTGTAACGCTCTTTCCCAGGGTCCCTCGATCGATTTCCTAATATGGAGGACGCGCGCGCGCTCGCGTCCGAAAATGGCGCCAAAAAGTGACGGCCACAGGTATTCCAACGAAAACGACGACTCATGCGAAAAGTTGCTTTCTGTCTTGGTCTTGGTGGCATTTGAGGAAAGAATGTTAAAAAGAAATGAGTTTTCTCAAGTTCTATACTTACTTGGGCGAGCGAGCCATCGAGCTTACGGGAATCTGTTTTAGGGAAAACCTGGGCAAGCCATCGAGTTTACGCGAATGTTTTAGTTGCTCATCGGTTTCAGAAATTAACTGAGATTCGTAAGATATTATTCCCTTTAAAAAAATTCAAAATACAACCTTGAAAATATCAACACTCTAAAAACATTGTGCCAGGAGTCAGTCAGCCGGCTAGACTATGTTACTATAATTTATCATATTTGTTGATTTCCTGTGAGTTCCCACGGGTCCCTGCTAGTTACAAATAATGTATACAAAAAGTGAAAGACATCAGTGTGGCCAGAAAAAAAATACCAAAAACCCTTGTTAGGGAAAAAAGGTTAGGAAATCTGGGTGGAGCCAGATGTCATCCAGTTCCTCCACAGGACAATTAAGTAGGAATTTACAGGCGCATACATCGATAACTGTTACGTATATCATATATTACAAATGTATACAAAAAGTGAAAGACATCAGTGTGGCCAGAAAAAAAACTACCAAAAACCATTGTTAGGGAAAAAAGGTTAGGAAATCTGGGTGGAGCCAGATGTCATCCAGTTCCTCCACAGGACAATTAAGTAGGAATTTACAGGCGCATACATCGATAACTACAGATGTGATTAGGCTACATGTGTGACCATGAGGTCTTAATCTGAGGATATACATGCACCGCGCGCTCTATAACGCTATGTGTGGCAAAACTAGAAGTGTCTGATACAACTGAAATGTATAATGCATATACGTAGCTATGAAATCTCTTGCTAGACTTAAGTATATCAATTTATGAAACAAGTGTAATTCTCTTTTAAAAGTTTGTAGTTGAATTTATTTGAGCCATTCATGAAGGCATCACCAGAATAACTTAATTTATTATACATTGAATAATGTTGATGTATACATTTTCTATACACCACAATTTAAATGCTTCTATCATTCCTGATCCTCACTTTGATGTATACTTGGTTAGCCCTCAGTAGTATTGATGTATAACTAAATGTATACATCATCAGTCTCTTTGATTTCTCAGCTTTATGGTGATGTATACTTAATGTATACAACAAGATCATGTTTCAGCATCCATATTTTCCCTCACCTTTGATGTATACATAATGTATACATTTTAACTCTGATGTTCAGTTAGCATGTTATGAAAATTGCCATTTTTGCTGTATGTACATTTGATGTATATGTTGTGGTTCAAATATTACCTCTGGTACAAATATATTTGAACCAGTACAATTTTTTTGAACCAGTACAATTTTTTTGAACCAGTACCAATTTATTGAACTGGTTCATTTTTTCAAGATTCTAAAAAGAAAAAAAAAATCCACCCACCCCTCCCCTACAAAATGTTTTTTGTCAACCCTCTCTTCCCTACTCTAATTTCTACCCTCCCATCCAATTTCTACCCTCCCATCCTCCTTTTCCCGTGTCCTCCCTGAGACACGTTACTATACCACTTACCTTGACGGTCACCCATCCACTTACTAACCTCGCCCGGTCGGGCTTAACTTGAGACAGTATTACGAGAAACGCCTGGTAGATGATAGTCCAGTCGATTAACGCACTGCGCCACAGAAGCGCTTGTTGATTTTTACACCACCGTTTATTCTATAGGTGACTAATCGTCGAACACAGTCCCTCTACTTATGCTAATTTGTTTCCAGTCTCTTAATTTTATTCACACATGCGCACTGCTAACAAAATCGGACTTGGAAATAAAATTACATGGACGACAACACGGTCTGTATAATATTTAACAGCATTTGTATGGTATTTTTTAGTTTTCCATGTACAACGTAAATAAATCTTGAATAAAACTCGACAAAAACCTATACAGTGTCTTCTTGTGTTCCTTAACTATGTCTGTGCCATGTTACAGCGAATTTCAGCTTGGGCTACTTGTGGGAAAATTATGCTGGAAATTTTAAACTAACTAAAACCCTACCCTGAACCATAAAAAAACCCTAACCGGTCAGTAAACAAGATCTTACCCACCTAGAGCTAGGGTTCTCAAGAAAAACTCGCAAACTCAACCTCCCTCTACGCCCGTGTGAAATCGTTTGCCGAAACTGAACAAACTGTGTCAACCGAGCCGACTTTTACAGAATAATCACAGCTGCGGCTGAGCTAAAAAAAAGCATTTGAACTGATAAAAAAAAATGGTACTGGTTCAAAAAAATGGTACCGGTTCAAAAAAATTGTACTGGTTCAAATTTTTTGAACCAAAGATATAATTGAACCACAACATATACATCAGATATACATTTAACCCTAAATGTATGATTGATGTATACATTATTACCTTTTGTATACTAAATGTATACAAAACAGAGGCTCATTTTGGTAAGGGCAGATCAGTGAAAAAGTCTTTGGAAACTGATTTCCAATGCATTTTGAGCCTTGTTCAGTTCAGAGTCTCATGTCGCGCTCAGTTCTTAACAATGTCAGTGAAAAAGTCTTTGGAAATTTCCAATGCATTTTGAGCCTTGTTCAGTTCAGAGATTCATGTAGCGGTACCAGATCAGTGCAAAAAGTCTTTAGAAATTTCCATTGCATTTTGAGCCTTGTTTAATCATGCTCCTCTGATTATGAAGAATGTTTCAATTTTGGTCGATATTGCTATAAATAAGTCCCAAATCCCCTAAAACTGTACCCGAAATGTGCGGATTTTGTAGAAATAGCAAGTTTGAGAATATGACAAAATGTTTGAGAATGCGTTCCATGTATTATTCTCTCTATAACTCGACCATCCACACAACACTCAAATTAAGAAAACGTCGAGCATTCGACCATTTACTTGACGTAGAATAGATCATAGTGATAAAGTATTTGGGTTCATATTGACTTCATACTTCTATCTCGTAATTGCTACCCCTCTCCCGCTTATTCGAAACCCGCACTAAATTATAGTTTCTTCGATGCACACATACAGTACTTAGATAAATGTTATTTTTTGGTCTGATCTCTTCTAGCTAACGGCTGGTCTTCGTCCAGTCGATCGTTTATGTACTCGCTGTATAACACCAATGGATATTATCCCATCAAGCTGACCCTCACCGGTAGACATAACCAGTACGCAATCTATGGGGATTCAGATTATGGTCCGACGTTTGGATATTATGGATATCGCGACATCTTGATCTCTAACAACGCTGCAAATAATAAGTATTCTGTCACTAACCCCAGTTCATACCAACCTCCCCCTGGATGTAGTTATCGTGACAACAAATGCTCCTTCTTAGCTGGTAGTTACGATTTCACACCAAGTGACGTAGAGGTGTTTTATGAGACCACCACCTAATCACAACTTGTACGTGTGTTGTTAATTGGCAAATTGAAGGACTGAGTTATGATATGTACTAGTTCTACTAACATTGCTGTGAGGAGTTTGAGTCAATACCACTGAAACTACTATTTGTAGATATAACAGTGAAATCAGCTATTGTCATTGATATTTTTGACGCAAATAAAAAATATTGATACTTTTTTGCTTTATCCGTATTTTATATGAAACGTATAGTGTCAGTCAAAAAATAATGTCAAATATGATTACAAAATTGGGATTTTATGTGTAATATTAATTTAAATAAAATATAATGCTCAAATGGAACTGCCTGTATTTTAAATTGTGTTCTCAAACTCATTAAAAAATTACTGAGACTACATTTGGTCACACGCATGAATCTTGATACCCAATGAAACACTAGATGAACATCACTATCTTCCTTGTCAAATTGCCCATTAAGCTATTTCTCTTATTTCTTATAATTTTAATTTATCCTAGTGATGTTCATCTGTGCTCTCATTGGGTATCATTCATGCATGTGATGGACCTAATTAAGCTAGAAGGATTGCAGCATACGTATGACTTTACATGGAGAAGTGAAGGAGAAGAGGGAAATAAAATTTGGTGTTCAGTGTGACTCGAACCATCATCCTCATGGCTGCTCTTGACTGCTAGTCCTCTGTCTTGCCCACTACGCCGTTTGTTTAAATGAACGTGACAACATAACAATCACAACCCTTGTAGTCTATAATTGCATGCAATAAAATTCCAGGCAAACAATACTTTCTAATGATTTATGAATCCATGTGTTGTTTTCGCTTGAGAAGTCATATAAAAAACTCGAGCTTCGTGTTTCACCAGGGAATCCAAAGATCAAATCACAGGATATAATTATATGTCGTTTTAGTAAACATTACCCATTCAGTTATTTTATGAGATTGATACTGTGGGCGCGGATTACCTGTGTTATTGTAAACCCCTGGGGTCTGCGATAGAAAAGAAAGACACGAGGACAAGAAGCTGCGAGAGAGTTGAGTTATGGAAAATAAAGCTGATAAAACGAAGAAAGAAGCGTATTAGTCGCACCAAAGTGGTCCTTCGAAGCCGGATAAGCCGAATAGAGCTGGGGAAAGCGATACAGAGGTAAGAAATTATGTCACTGGAGTTACAAAGGCCGAGTCGAGCAGAAATATCAGAGCTACTGCGAGACAAGTGAAAAAGTAAAAGTGCCGTTAGTATCGAGAAGCATCCAGGATACCTAAAGAATTATGTCGGTGTTCCAGCTACGAACAAGAAAGGAGAAATTGAAATTATAAGAAATAAGAAAAACAGCTTAAGGCGCAATTTGACAAGGAAGATCAATAACATCAAGAAGTTGATGAGCGAGCGTAAGAGCCGCCGGTTAATTGACTTAACTCTAATTCACCTTAAGGAACTGTGGAATAAAGTAATAGAGAACCACAAAGTGTTCGAGTCTTTGTGTAGTGATGTATATGATCGCAAAAAAGCGGATTCCTGGATGTTTTTTACGCAAGAAACGGTCGAAGTACTCGAGCTTGAAGTTTACAGCCATCTCGAAGAAAGCCGAGAAGAGCCTGAGTCCGAAGCATCGTCCACAGGGTTTCCCGGTGAGGGTTGAGAAAAGAAGGGGGATCGCAGATTTATTGTGAGGAATCGAGTTTTTAGGGAATAGGAAGTCAAAACAAATCGGTAAAAGAGGCAGAAATCGAAGCCGAACTCTCAACAATGAGAGTTTTACAGCTAAAAGAAAAGACCGAGCTAGAGGCAGAGGTCAAGGCAAAAACGGCCCAGCTTAAAGCTCAAATTGCTATCGCTGAAGCAGAGTTCGAAGCTGCCCGTAAAAATAAAGTACTACAGTTTCTACAAGAACTAAACTGTATCTGAGTCAGATTTGGCAATACGAAAACCCGTACATAGCACCCCTATTGACAAAACACAGCATAACACACCTGTCGATACGCCCATAAGTCCCTCTCAGAAAGTTCAAGATTGGCTGAACACTGTCCAAAAGATTCCAGAGGAAAAAAGAAAAACCCTATGAGAGCGTCTAAGAGAGCCTATGAGATAGAGAAAAAACCTACGAGAGCGTCTCTCCCCAAAATAAAACTTCCGGTTTTCAACGGAGATCCGTTGCAGTGGCCACGGTGGTACGGACTGTTCAAAGTGTTAGTCGATGAACAGCAGATAACCCCAACAGAGAAAATGGTTTATCTGAAGTCTGCAGTGACGGGTTCCGCAGAAAGAGCGATTTCTGGTATGTTGTTTGACGGGTCCATGAATGATGACGCGTTAGCTGAGTTGCGCAACCGATTTGGCGTACACATAATCTGGTAAACGCCATGAGTTCAAGTTATTTCACTCGTTTTGATGTGAAAGTTATAAATGTCGTCAACGTTTATTTTAAGTTACAAAACGTCACTGGTAGCTTTACACTGGATTGAATTCCGTGTATTTAGTAGACGTTGGTTAATCACAGATGTCAGCTGGAGGTAGAAAGCATCTGGACGATAAAAACGGACGTGATCATAACGTCAAAAATTTTCAACCAACCAGTACCTTGTTGCAGATTCTGTGCTCATTATTGGATGTGATGCAATATTCCTGATCCCATTTATTTCTATCCCTAAGACGCTAACAATATAGCAAATATTACGAGCGTTTCTTTACCCGGCTCAAGGAGAGCGTTATCTCATATATGTGGGGCCAGCTTATCTTCCGTTCGTTTTTTATCACGGCGGTGGTAATCTGTACGGGAAATGTCGAGGGGAAATTCGTGTATGCTGTAGCCGTAAATTAAACGAAGAGTGAAAATGAACAAGAAAATAGTCCCCTACCTAAAATTTCTGACTCTATACAACAGATCTAGTTGATTCCCATACATTTTCTATATTGAACAGTCACTATGAAAGTCACTAGGTTCTGAATATTATATAGAAAGCGATAATAAAATTAAATGAGTTGCTTTAAGTTTGCAGCACGTTTTCTTTAATATGTTTGAGTTGCAGCACGGCCGATCATTCATCGATTATTATTGCTGCTATGTATACATTAATTTAGATATCCACCTCTTCAAATTCTCATCACTGACATGAGCTTTTCATTAATTTGACACAATCGTTATCGTGAACTGGTAATAACGGAAAATCATTAAAATACCCTAGATGTTAAAATGCGCCTCCTGCGCATGAAAGCCAAATCATTTGTGTTTCGTACAGTCGGTATTTCTGACATAAAACCCACTCCTTGGAATAACGATACAATGTACATATATATTGTATTTTTTTTTAAGTATTTCGTTGTAAATATATCCATTGTAAGCCCTCTCTCTTGGAAGTTCAATTAGTTTTACGAGAAGCACATGGAAAACCCATGCATTGACATAAATGCACGCCGTCAATCATCAAATACGTTATTTTATATACCCCTACAACATTTTGTTTTCATCAGTAATATCATCAGTCACTACGTTTAACACAATTGAAAACATAGCCAGTTCCAGTTAAACCGGCATTGTATTTTTATTGCAATTTATACTAGACATCATATTAATATGTAAATACATATTTTACCTTTTGACTTTATATTTTGACTGACACTATATGTTTCATATAAAATACGGATAAAGCAAATAAGTATCAATATTTATTTATTTGCGTCAATAATATCAATGACAATAGCTGATTTCACAGTTATGTCTACAAATAGTAGTTTCAGTGGTATTGAGTCAAACTCCTCACAGCAATGTAGGTAGAACTAGTGCATATCATAACTCAGTCCTTGAACTTGCCAATTAACAACAAACGTACATTGGTGTGATTAGGTGGTGGTCTCATAAAACACCTCTATGTCACTTGGAGTGAACCTGTAGCTACCAGCTAAGAAGGTGCAATCACTGTTATAACTACATCCAGGAGGAGGTTGGTATGTACGTGGGTTAGTGTAAGAATATTTATTATTTGCAGCGTCGTTGTAGATGCTGATGTCGGCTCCACGTCCAAACCGTGGACCATAATATGAACGCCCAAGGATTGCGTATTGGTTCTCACTACCGGTGAGGGTGAGCTTGATGGGATAATATCCATTGGTGTTATACAGCGAGAACAGAAACGATCGGCTTGACCTGGAAAAGCCGTTAGCTAGAATAGATCAGAGAAAAGTAAAACAAACAAACATCGGATATATGATATGTGAGTATCAAGCAGTGGGCTTACCGCAAAGGGCACTCGACAGTCAGCTCCTATTGGTCTAGCTAACAGAGACTAGAGACCTACGATTGACACTAAACTCGTGGTAGGCGTAGCATTTATCGATTTCCAGAAAGCCTTTCAGCGCATCTCCCATACAATTCTAGTACAGAAGGTACAAACTAATTTTGCAATAGGTGGAAGTATGTTATCCTGCCGAAGGATTACCTTACAGGTAGATGGCAATTTACGATCATCAACGGAAAGTAATCAAACTATGCTAAAATAATGTACGGAATCCCACAAGAATCTGTGTTAGGCCCGATATTATTAACATTATATACAAACGATATGCCTAATGCAGTTACATCTGGAACAGTATATATGTACGCCGACAACACCACAGTTTACTGCATTGGTAATACCATAGACGAAGTGACGGTGTCGCTTAATAATGCACTCTATGAATTCAGTAGGTGGTGTTCGATTAACTCACTAACACCACACCCCATGAAGTGTGTAACGATGATCCTATATATATGCTCATTTACTGGCCCTCATAACGAACTAATATTAGGAAAGCAGAGTTAAATGGGTGACTAACTCCAGGTTTCTAGTTGTCACAATTGATGACAAACTAAACTGGGCCAGACACGTACTTTAATTCAAGAAAGTATTTGTAAATAAACTAAACATGATGAAAAGGAGTCGGTTTCTACTCCGGCTGCCTGTAGCAGGAACGAGTATTAATCTGCAGGCCGTTATTTTTTCAGTGCAACAAAATCCAGTCCATCCCGGTCAATCTATACACAGGAACTCCATAACCAGACAAAACCGAGTAGCATGACTAGGCATAGACATGTCATACTCTTATTTAGTTAATTATGATCAACACACAGTCATATTGCACTGTACGTACAGTGCACAGTCAGGGCTCGAAATAGAAATATGACCCAGGTGACACATTTCATATTTTTGGCAGGCCATTGAGTGTTTTAAATCATTTCCAAGCATATTTTCACCTGCCATTCCTGAAATTTGGCAGGTTCGGTCGCTAATTCGAGCCCTGACTGTGCACCCATAATGTATGGGTGCTCAAGAATTACATCAAGGCCTACATGCAGGTATGTGTTTGGTGAACCTAGCAAAAATTTGACCCTCTGAACAGAGTTATTATTAGAGATGATGTGAGTAGGGCATAATAAAAAACCGTATTTCTTTCTGAGAGATACTGTATAATTGGCTTCACATGTACCTCACACAATTAGACCATGCTCAGATGTAATGTGTTATTGGTTGGTTGTTATATTTTCTCAAATTTCTATTCTGTTCTCCTTTACAGGTTACACAAATCCAAGCCCAGACAATGTAAAACAGATCTTGAAAGTCTTCAACACAAGAGATAGTGACTACCATAATATGATAGCTTCAAAGTAGTACCGTAAAATCCCGGTTATAAGCCTACCTGCCTGCTAACGTAAATGACCTTCCGGTTATAAGCCCATCCCATGTTTATGCCGTTTGTGACCCCATGTTAATATTTGATAGGACATAAAGACATTGCTAAAAACCAGACATACGGTATCCAATCTTTTGAGCAGAAGTTGTCGTTATTTCGTATTTATTTACTATCATTGGTTGGTTGCACATTGGTACCTTTAATTTAACAATAGATTCTTCGTTCGCCTCTTTTGTTAGGTACACCAACAGCCCTTTGTCATTTGAATCTCTGGAGATTGCGTGCAACCCATCTATAGCCTGATATCATAGTTATGTCAACAAATAGTAGTTTCAGTGGTATTGACTCAAACTCCTCACTGCAATGTAGGTAGAACTAGTACATATCATAACTCAGTCATTCAACTTGCCAATCAACAACAAACGTACACTGCTGTGATTAGGTGGTGGTCTCATAAAACACCTCTACATCACTCGGAGTGAAATTGTGGCTACCAGCTAAGAAGGAGCATTTGGCGTCATTATAACTACATCCAGGAGGAGGTTGGTATGATTCGGGGTTAGTGTAAGAATTCTTATTATTTGAAGCATCGTTAGAGATGTAGATGTCCTTTCCCAAGCCAAAAATCGGACCACAGCACGAATTCCCATCGATTGCGTACTGGTTCTCTCGACCAGTGAGGGTTAGCTTGATGGGATAATATCCCTTGATGTTATACAGCGAGAACAGGAACGATCGGCTTGATGACGAATAAGCGCTTCTACCTAGAATAGATGTATTTGTGTAAAAAGTTTAACAATGTGTATGGAAGAAATAATATATGGCAAATAAGCACTGCGCCATACATCAAAAATGGTTGCCCCTCAAATTAGTGCCCCGTAAGCATTCGCTATTTTCTTTAAGCTATGAGCCCATAATTACCTCGGGTCCTTTATAGTAATGGTGCCAGTAGCCGTGTTGAATGGAGTCAGCGTCTCATCAGCGTCTCATTCTGTAAACAAACTGATCGCGAGGTGGAACAAGTATGCAATCCTTGGGAATCCAAGTTATGGGCTATATTTGGATATGTAAACGACCATCGCGCAGAATATTATTGTTTTCGGCGACATGCAGTTGCGGTCGCTAATCAGATGTGAGATGGGAATTATTATAATACGCCTGATTAGATATTCAGTAAAGCGCTTTCGATTTGCTGTTAGAGAATCCTTCAGGGGATACCAACTGTCATCACACTCGTCATGGGACTAACGAAGTCCCAGAGCTCGTTAAGGAATTTCTATAGATCTACAACCAAGTGGTAAACAATAAAACCCCAAAAGGCCCACCGCAAAATTGATTTACTCACAGATAAAAACACACGTTCTAAAACTGCTCTTAGGCCTTACGGCAACTAGACGACATTCATAGACATCTGTGTCTGCGATTCCATACTTTGTTAGGCATATCTGTATTTGCAGCATTTTTTTCATTATCATAGGCTCTGCATAGACTTGTTCAAAAGCCCTAAGCTTAATAGGAGTGGTAGTTAAATCCCCTTAGCTTTATTTGTGATTTTCATTTACCCGTAAAACAAAGTGTATTAGAGCGTAATAGACATTTAAACACAAACGTAAACAACATTTAATTCAAGCGTATTATTAGAGCTAAATACTCTAGTATCTATTTCACAAGTTTATGAAAGTTTAAAAAAAACGTATAAAAGCGATGTGCGTATTAAGACACTGTAAAATTACCAGATTTTTGAATATACTGTTTCTATGATCTCGACCGTCACTGAGAATGTGACTTCTAGAAAAAAAACAAGGTCCTTAGTAAACCTCTTATTTTTAAAGCTGTTTCATTAACTATTTGGGTTGTTTGCGCTTCCAAGTTTTATGTTCACTAGCCGCTTTCAATGTTTGCTGTATTTTTCGATTTCATCGGCCGTTCAGATATGGGTTATAGAGGTAAATAAACAGTTAACCACCAATTATGAGGCACGAATAATTAGTATTTATGTTGAGACAAGAAAAGGTCATTCATAAAACTGGGCTGGTTCAATGACAATAGGATACTGTTTCAGAGTATCAGATTCCTATCTGGGATATAAATAGGCAGATCTCTCAGTAGAAGTCCTCTCCTAACTGCTAGCCGTTATAGCGTGAACATCTCAGCATTTCTAAAGTTAAAATCTGCATACCAGGCAAGTGACTTTCATTTTTCTGGTCTATTTCTTCTGGAATCTTGTTAATTATCACCGCAGTTTTGTTTAACTTGTTTTCGGGCCTGTCTTTGAATAACTTTCAAATGATGTATGCATGGCCACGCCACGTGTATTCATTTCTTGGTCAGTCCTTTATTCGCAGCCTTGAATTATGTTCTGAATTACCGAACATTTTTCGTTTTAAATTTGCTAATATGCATCTTTTGGAATTGGCAGGCGAACCGCTAGCAAGGTAATGGCTCTTGATTTACACGTGGTGCGGTCCATCAAGCCCGATATTGTTCCGTCGCTTCGCTAGCGTTTAAAAAACAAATCAATAGGCTGGGAGGTTGGGGAAATATAGAACTTGAGAGCGTGCAGTTCAAAATGTTTTGAACAGCAGCCCAGAAATAAATTATGTCCATTCTATTTTACCTAGGCATTTAACCGAGTGTCATATCAATAAGTCTTAACCTTCTCTAATGATTTGCCAAATTGCTTTAGATCTGACTCGACTTTACTTTACAGTTTGAATCGAAGCCGGTTAAAGTCTATGGACTGTAAGCAATAAATCCGTGTCCTTTGAGTGCTGTAATATCAACGTTGCGTGCAATGCCTTGTCGGCACCATTTGCCGCTCGTAACACATGTTATCAGCTAGCTGGGACCAGCTGTGTCACGGAGTAATTACATGTAGTGCGTTATTTTGGCGGCTATCTTTGTATAGTGCGCTCATTGCACTCAGACCGTTTATAGGGCTGAATATGTCCTGTTATTGTCCTAGCTTTTTAACCGTGCTTCCGTTAAAATTGTCCAGGCTCCTCTGGGTATGATGTTCGACCGCTTTGGTTCGAGTATATTATTTTGGCGTTCTTCGAGTTACTCGTGCACTAGTCTGGTGTTGTTACCATTGTCAAATTCCTTCCTAATTTGTAATCCGATTTCAGTCAGGTTTCCGGTGTTTTTTCCGGTAGCAAGTAGGAACAATCAGAGAACAGTTTGGCAGTCGAAGCCAAACATGTTCCTAGCTTAGGGAGCGTTTTTCGAAAGATTCCTTGTTCTTTTCGAACTCTCCAAAAATCCTTTACCTCAAAGACGGCGTTCATTTGAACGAGAAAGAGTCTTCGGGAGGCGCGGTGTTGAAATCCCTGTCTCAATTGCGAAACATGCATGCATGTAAACCCTAACCTAAATTGTCACACTTCTCGAGGTTCGACTTTATTTTTACACCGCAATGGGGGGAGCCGGTTGAAATCTAGTATTTGTCATGTATATATATGGCCTTTGAGTGCTGCTATGAACGTGGCGTGCAATGTCATAATTTTGCGGTGTATAGGGGCGTCGTTTTATACGACAGGCCGGCGCCGCACAAGAGCATGCCGCTTATTACACGTTTATCAGCCGGGTTCATTTGACAAGTGACGGTGTAATTAGTGTGTTACTTTGGCGGCTATCTTGTATAGTGTGCTCAATACACTTAGACCGATTATAGGAATGAATATGTCCTCTGATTCACCTAGATATTTCACCGTGCTTCATATAAAAGTTGTCAGGCCCCATGTACTTTTATTTGTTGGCCAATCGACCTCACGTGAGAAGTTACATAGTATCACTTGGCTTTGGTTTAGTTGTTACCTGTACAGTTAACACAGATAGTCATGAGACAGTGGTTTTTACTCCGCAGGCGTTATTTCTTAATTAGTTTCAATTTTCTGGCGACAATAGCATTAGTGATTCGGTTCGCCTAATGCTTAATTTTGACATCTTCGTTGCTTAAGTTGTATATTTTTCAAATAGGTTATAATTATACAATATATTTTCATGTATATTTAAAGTAGTAATAGCTAGGTTATGCGTTTGGTTTTCATTATTATTATTCTTACGAATATTATTCCAGTGGTAATACTGCTACTCGGTAATATTAATTACTACCGTTATTGCGTTCTGCTCTTACTATTTCTACCACTATTATCACTGGTTTTACTATTACTACTATTCTAGTCCAGTGCTTTGTGCCTTTTACAGGCTATATATGCTTATCAGGCTATCTATTGCTACCTGCAGTGCATGGTACATTTAGCTTATCGTAGGTGTTTGGAGATCTAGAGTTTATTGTCATAGTTTTAGGGTTGTTTTAATACGCAACTGTATTATTGAATTAAGCCTACACGTACCTCGAGGGCAGTACGCTCTGTTGGATGGTCGGGGCCTTTTTTGCTTCCTTTTTCAGGATGCCTCGTTTTGCGCAGTCAAGTTGATTACATTTAGCTCCATGGTCATGTAAGTGGAATGTGTGCCTTTTCTCCTGGGAGAATCAGCATCAGCCGTAGGGACTTGCCCGTTGGTATGGTATTACTGCTGGACATCCTTGCTGTACTTTCTTTGGTGATGTATATATACCAGGTTGTTTTCAGTATGCCTGATTCTTGAAATTTTTAAATAGCTTAACTGGCTATTAATAATTGTAATTTGGGCTCGAAGGGTGGCTTCATACGTTTTCTTTTCAATTAATCAGTATGCCTAATTCAGTTGGCAGTTAATACTTTTCTTATATATAAGCTATAACAGCTTTTTCTACGCTGTTTGCAGTATGCGTATGCCCACAAACTTTAATATTTTTCGTTATCATTAAGTCAACATTTGTAATTGGCTGCGTTGACCTGTGTGGTAAAGTCGGTCATACTTACCTTGTGTTTTTTGTTATCCATTCAGTATATCATTGGGTCATATAATGTAATCCTGTCTGTATACCCTTTATCTATTTCTATATAGTCTTGTCTGGGCGGGCTCCGCTTTTCCTTCTTCTTTTCCCCCCTTTTTACTAGAATGCTAGCATGCTGCCGTTGTACCTCGGCCTCAGTAAAGCAGTCGAGGATGAAACACCGGGCTGATGTCCAGGAAAAAATGCCTCGACTTCCCCATTGTACAGACATCAGATGGCAAGCAACCAGTATCTGATGTTTCACAGGCAATTCCACATGTAGTGTCTCCCCTGTCAGTACTACCTTCCGTTACCCCTACACTGTCAGTTAGCAAGTGGAGGACTGGGAGAACTATCCGATCAATGCAGTGACTGTTTTCTAACTCGACGTTTATTACAACAATAATTATGTTTCTTGTCCTAGCTGTGGAGGGACTGGAGTTATGTCTTGGCTCCACCCAGATTTCCTATATTTTTTATCCCAAAGGGTTTTAATAGGTTGTTTCTGGCCTCCCTGACATTCTCCTATGTGGCATGTACATTGTAGATGTGCCGATTTAATTAGTTATTCAAGGCATGGAATTGACACACCAATTATTCACGGTACAATGTTTCAAGCAACATCCCGCACGGCCTTTTACGACTGGTTTTTATAATTAAGAATGACCAAAACCACAACCACGGGTCTACAATATTGTGCAAACGGAGCCTGCATTAATTGCATTTAAACTGATCGGAAATATTGGTCGGACATGAGCCGAATTTATGGATCGGAAATAGGTGAAATTGTAGACAGGGGCTAGTTTCACCTACCGGTATTTCTCCTGAAATTTGTTTAATTAAGACACTATAAGTACCTAATCAGTTAATTCTATGCATGATTCAATTTTCACGTTCTCGGATTCATCAGTGGATGTGGAAATACGAGATATTGTAGACAAGTTGCCAGTTTCTCCTGATATTATTATTTTCGGACCCGTTAAGTTAGTCCATTACGTAACATTAGTACTAGTCGGGATAGAAATACGAGCAATTCCAGACAGGGGCTGATTACTCGTATTTCTCGTCCCGTTTACAATTTAGTTTTCGATATATTCATTCATTCGCTATCTTAATGCATTAGCGGCTATATAGGAAACGATAAAACAGATGTCTTTAGTCTCCGTTATGGATCGGAAATAGGAAAAATTATAGACAGGGGCTAGTTTTACCTATTTCTCTTCCAATTTTAACGTAATCAGTTATATGAATGATTAATTTTCCCGTTCTTGGATCGTATGTCGAAATACGATTGCGATTTTCCCCCTGATATTACTATTTTTGGACCCGTTAATTTATTCCGTTACGTACATTTGTTTTTTAGTAACAAACGAATAACTTGTCGAACGGTTTTCGGGACAGAAATAAGAGCAATTCCAGACAGGGGCTGATTCCTCGTATTTCTCGTCCCGGGTACAATTTAGTTTTAGATCTTGAAGACGTTTGTCCTGCTCTCACTAGCTATATAGCGGGTGAGCGAAAGACGGATGTCTTTAGTGTCTCGGAGTTTTCAAGTGCTTTGCGTGCCCGCGACTTCGGGTGGGGTTGTCACAAAGTGTGACTTGTGGCGGTTGTCTGTTCCACCTTTGTTGAATGACATTTATCTCTCAACACCTCATTGAGATAAACGGATTAGTGATTATCGCGATACTTGAATAAATGGCCACGCTCGTGGCAAATTAATCCCAAGCTGGGTGGTGTCGCGTAGTTGATGTCTTCATTCACCAAACTGAGCTTGACGCTGGCATACAAAGCACATTTGACATATCGAGGCTGTGATTACACAGTAGCTTTTCTGGGCGCAACATAAAACCACCAATTATGAGGCACGAATAATTAGTATTTATGTTGAGACAAGAAAAGGTCATTCATAAAACTGGGCTGGTTCAATGACAATAGGATACTGTTTCAGAGTATCAGATTCCTATCTGGGATATAAATAGGCAGATCTCTCAGTAGAAGTCCTCTCCTAACTGCTAGCCGTTATAGCGTGAATATCTCAGCATTTCTAAAGTTAAAATCCCTCCCCCAGCCCCGTCTTACCTCCTTAAGAGTGACCTTCTCTTTATCTCAATGTTTGTTCGGTTGTATGATGGTTGTCTGTTCCCACCTTTGTTGAATGACATTTATCTCTCAACACCTCATTGAGATAAACGGATTAGTGATTATCGCGATACTTGAATAAATGGCCACGCTCGTGGCAAATTAATCCCAAGCTGGGTGGTGTCGCGTAGTTGATGTCTTCATTCACCAAACTGAGCTTGACGCTGGCATACAAAGCACATTTGACATATCGAGGCTGTGATTACACAGTAGCTTTTCTGGGCGCAACATAAATATCATTATTTTGAATGATCAAATTGACTATAAAGTTAAGGTAGGTAGAACGGAAGTATTTATTTGAAACTCAACCTAAGTTTTTCAGATTTAGTGTTCATTGTCGGAAGCTGTGTTGCGGTACTATAGAGTCCGAGCCCTCGGGACTTAATTAGTGTCGCCCATGGAAAAGCGAGTGCTTGTTGAGTTATTCACTCTGATGCTCCGTTAGTTAACATTACAAAGTGTGTTAGACATTCTGCTGTTTTTTTTACAAGTTCACTTCTGAAAGTCACCATAGCAACATAGCAAGTATTATTACAGGTTTTGTCGCCTCATTAGGTTTATAACTTCAGGTTCGAGAGGCAAATTCAATTTTGATTTTAAAATAACTTCAGATTACGAAAGAGCTTCTGGTAAACGTATGCTCCATTGTCTTTGGAGGCGGAGCCCAGAGGATCAATGAAATTGCCGCGCGAAGTTTAAAAGGAAAAAAAATGGATTTTGAGCATCTCCCGGCCTGGAAAAATCGAAATTGAGAAGAGAAATATTCAATAAATTGCGCCAAGAAAAGAGATATGGTTTTGAAACAATACAGAAGGTACGTTGGGGTTATTAAATATAAGGAATTTGATGATTACCGACATACACGTGTATAGGAAATCATATGGGTTCGAGTGCAACTCGGGATTAATTCAAACGAGTGAGTCTTCAAAGAGTTTCTAAACTGCATGAGCTCGCAGGTCGATTCAAAACATAG
This sequence comes from Actinernus sp. WN-2022, assembly GCA_030867875.1. NCBI lineage: Eukaryota > Metazoa > Cnidaria > Anthozoa > Actiniaria > Actinernidae > Actinernus > Actinernus sp. WN-2022. Next base: position 63,742,871 of record JAOWCC010001210.1, read on the forward strand.
GAGTGTGAATTCCTCCTGAAATGTGTCGAGAAACCCTACGATATTATTTATTTTTAATAGTACGGAAACAAATTAAAACGAACATGTTTTTAATTTCAAACGCGCGCTCGTACAGAAAGAGTCTCAAGCGCGCTGTTTGTTCGAAAATGACGTGACGGTTGCATCTTCAGAACGTTAATATAACGCGCGCACTAAATTTGAAAATGCTTAACTCATATCAACCTTGCTCTGTATCTGAACAATGCATCGGACTACAGTTTTCGCATATCAGATATAATTTCCTAGAAAAAATAAAAACAAACTAAAATATCGCCAGGCCTTGGTCCGAATTTTGGAGGGGGAGACATCGTCATCTGGAACGACGCTGCAAATAATAAGGATTCTTACACTAACCCCTATTCATACCAACCTCCCCCTGGATGTAGTTATGATGACATGCAATGCTCCTTCTTAGCTGGTAGCTACTACTTCACTCCAAGTGACGTAGAGGTGTTTTATGAGACCACCACTTAATCACATAATTGTACGTTTGCTATTAATTGGCAAGTTGAATGTCTGAGTTTTGATATGCACTAGTTCTACCCACATTAGGATGAGCTGTTTGGTTTAATAGTATTGAATAATCTACTATGCTGAAACATTATTTTAATATCAGATAGAATAATTTACAATGTTGTTTTAAAACAATTCAAAAGTTGGTAATTTTCATTATCCAAACCAAGAGACTATCACCTAAGAGAACCGACTATCTTCACATGATAGTCTGCGCCGATATATCATGTTAGCTTGCATAAATCAAGAGAAAATAAAGGACAGAGAGTATATTAATCTCACTAAAGTTATTTTTAGAAACCGGATTTGCGGACGTAAAAGGACTAGTTCCGGCCATGTTTCCAGTTATTTCTGCATAATAGCGAATCGGTTGTGCCGAAAATTACACTTATTTGAATAAGTTTGACGTTCACGGGCCTTAAGAATCAATAAAAAAAAACTGATAGATAGAAAATATGTTGTGACCGTAACACCAAGGTAGTCTTTTGGACCCTAAGCTATTTAAAATCTGTAACAGTTCTTATCAATGATCTATCAGACCTGAGTCACATTTGAAATTAAATTTAAAGTGGTATCTACTCTTTACCAAGCGTTACCGTTTGCTATACGTTTTCAGGGCTTCGTTTTCGGAACAACTAATCCTGTTAGACAGAGATTCCTTGGGGGTTCCTTCCCGCCGTCTCTTTGAACAAGAAGTGTCGCCATGTTTACACTCTTTCTCAATAACACGTGCAGGTTCGAAATTGAATTTCCAACGGAAAACGTCAATTTGGTGGATGTCACTCAACTATATTTCTATGGCAACACTGGTCTGCATGCTAAATAAAACGTCGCCATACAACTCCCAGATGTGGAGGAAACATAAATAACGAAATCGTAAGTAATTTGAGGCGACATAGGTAGAGATATGGCGGATACTAAGCCGAAAAACGATTGTTATTTGCTTGAATTCCTCACCGAAATGTCAGTCGAGAGCATTGCCCTGTCGAATTTTGTATCCATGCTTGGAGCTCGTCGAGGTAGAGCTCGAGGGTATTGCTCGATAAAACCTCTTATAAGGAGCATATCTGCAACTGAATGAATAAAAATAACTATAATTCTTTTTCCAAGACCTTTGAAGCTATATAAACAATCAGATTTCTTATACACAAACCGCTCGCTCACACATAAAGTTTATGCGATTTCCCTATTTTGATCTTACACACAAACCGCTCGCTCACACATAAAGTTTATGTGATTTCCCTATTTTGATCTTATACACAAACCGCTCGCTCACACATAAAGTTTATGTGATTTCCCTATTTTGATCTTATACACAAACCGCTCGCTCACACATAAAGTTTATGTGATTTCCCTATTTTGATCTTATACACAAACCGCTCGCTCACTCACAAAGTTTATGCGATTTCCTTATTTTGATCTTATACACAAACCGCTCGCTCACACATAAAGTTTATGTGATTTCCCTATTTTGCAAACCCTTAGCTCTAAGCATGATTACTCTCCATCTAAGCTACTTTGGGAAAGACTTTGCCATGTTTATATTTCCCGAATTTACTCACACAACGGTTCACTTCAAAATCCATGGAAACCGTTTGATTGACATCCACCAGAAACGACTTCGAAGTCAGGAGTTTCGTTTCGAACCTGCAAGTGTCATTGAGAACGAGTGTAATGTGTGTGGGTAACTTATCAGTGCCTTCGAAATAATAACTTCTACACCGATTATCACCAAATAGAAGCTGGCATTAACCTTCCTAGGGTCTTTTCTCAGAGTTTAGCCTAATACAATACAGTAATTTAGTGTATTGTAATGTATTGTAACTTTTTCAATATTAAAAAGAAAAAGAAACTTCTCCGTATAAAAAAAAAACCTATTCATGCTCGAGCGTACAACGTGAGTATAGGAATTGTGGCTGTGTTTGCCCGCTTAGGTCATTCTTAGAAACCAGCAAGAACAAATTATTTATCGTTCATACATCGGGGTACCTGTTAATATGTTATTGAGACATCACTTCCCTTAAATTAGCGAAGGAAGGGGATAGGTAGTAATTGATTTGTTTTGTAAATAATTCTGAAAACTGGACGTAAATACAAATGTCCAAAAATCAGTCTAAAAATGTTGAATAAGATTACATCCACGATAAGCAATAAACAAATCAAGTACCTTAATTTGATGATGTCATAGTCTTCCACGAGCTTGTGATCATGAACTGGAGAAACATAAACACATGTCATTTTGTTGATCACATACAAAGTTATTGATAAAGTATTCTCTTCGCAATTTGAAGAAATATATCGAAAATCAACTAAGGTTGTCAGTTGTCAGTTTTTGTCGTGGATTTCACTAGCGATATAAGTATCAGTACAAGCAACATATGCAGACTCAGTAATGCACTGATCATTATATAGCTGCGCTTGTTCTTATCTCGGACCTGTATACGAAGAACAATTACCACTAATGAAAAATACGGCACTGCATCTGCATATAACCTGCTTGCGCTTAGAACGAAGTACCACAATGATAAATACGGCACCGCTTGTCCTTATGCTTATGTCGTTAGTGAAAACCTGGATATAGGGATTTCAGAAACTTTATGGGCAATTAATAGGCCTGGGCATTAATCCAACTAACACTCGATGAACCTCCAAGGAGTACAGCTTATCATAGTACCTATATTAACTTGTACTATAGTATAGCGGATCTTCGTATTCCAGTCGATCGTTCCTGTACACATTGTATAACATTAAAGGTTATTACCCCATTAAGCTAACGCTCACCGGTAGACGTAACCAGTACGCAATCTATGGGGATTCAAGTTATGGTCCGACATTTGGATATTATCGCGATATCAAAATCTCTAACAACGCTGCAAATAATAAGTATTCTAACACTAACCCCGGATCATACCAAGCTCCCCCTGGATGTAGTGAGAATGACGGCAAATGCTCCTTCTTAGCTGGTAGCTACAAGTTCACTCCAAGTGACGTAGAGGTGTTTTATGAGACCACCACCTAATCACAGCACGTTGTACGTGTGTTGTTAATTGGCAAGTTGAAGGACTGAGTTATGATATGCACTAGTTCCACCTACATTGCTGTAAGGATGAGTTTTTTGTCAATACAATTGAAACTCTTATTTCTTGACATAACTGTGAAATCAGCTATTGTCACTGTGATTATGTTACTTCAGAAGCAAATAAAATCGGACGACTTGGTTTTGTTTTCTACGGTTTTCATACCAAGTGGCATTAGATTTGAAGTCAGAGTACCATGATAACACACGAAGTTTAGTTTAGAGTTTGAACCTCTTGTATTCACTTACCGTTTAACTGGTAGGAGAAATTAATCATTCAGCATTAGGACGTATATAGGACTGAATTCACCCGTTGAGAGCCTCTTTGTACTTTGGACACAGCTAAAAGAGGCTGGTTTTAGGAGTTTTATATCACATGTCATACTTTTAGTTTATTATCCAATGACTGAATTAAAGGGACTTTATTAGCTTTCCGTCGCTCACATCATTGATCTATAAGACGCACGGATTTCTTGATATCGTGGATATTTTGTTTTCCAACTGAAAAGGAAATCGGTCACATAAAGAAATTCAAGTGTCGTATAATAAATATCTATTTAGATGGTTTTTCGCAACTTGTAATACATCAGCCTGTATTACCCGAAAAACCTTCTAATAAGATGTATTTATCGAAATGGATGGTTGCAATGCTGTTGTTATAATTCAGATGTCCTGGTTTGATGTTTAATGGAAAAGAATGACGTCAGTTGTTGCATTCTGAAAGTTGACAAGATAAGTATCGGGCAATTTTCGTTTAGATAAATAATATCAAAGACAATAGCTGATTTCACACTCAGTTATGTCTACAAATAATAGTTTCAGTGGTATTGACTCAAACTCCTCACTGCAATGTAGGTTGAACTAGTGCATATTATAACTCAGTCCTTCAACTTGCCAATTAACAACACACGTACAATGCTGTGATTAGGTGGTGGTCTCATAAAACACCTCTACGTCACTTGGGGTGAACTTGTAGCTACCAGCTAAGAAGGAGCATGACCCGTCAGTAGAACTACATCCAGGGGGAGGTTGGTATGAATAGGGGTTAGGTGTTAATGTACTTGTACAAGCAAGCACCACCAAATTCTTACTTATTTTCTAACTTATTTAGTATCAGTGAAATTGTTAAAAAGTATAGTTTGTTATTATGAATAATAGAAGGACTATTATGAGTGAAGGTGTTAACTAAGTCTAAGTTTATATTATATGGGTGAAGGTATTATACATGTATGTGGTGTTAATGTACTTGTACAAGCAAGCAGTGTTAGTGTGCTTGTGTAAGCAAGCACCTACAATTCATACTTACTATAAAAATGTTGAGTGATAATGTTAGTGTGCTTGTGTAAGCAAGCACCACCAATTCATGCTTATTCTAAAAATGTTGAGTGATAATTTGAAGAATGGGTTATTATGAAATATATAAATAGTGGTATAAAAATTGATTAACGTGATTATGCCATGGATATGATTTGATAAAATATGATATGTGAATAAATTATGTAGGGGAAAATTATATATTATGGAAATAATTTCTTTGAATATTGAGTATAAAAATATGACTTAAGCTAGTATATAACTGTAATCATTATTGGTTAAATGATGTTCATTCTACCCCCCCCCCCTCCCCTTTTTCTTTTATTTACCTAAAATATTTAGAGTAAAATATTTAGAGTAAAAATATGTGAAAAATACTTTTATATTAAAGCTGCATTAGAATTGAATTGCCAAGCGTGTATTTCTGATTAACAGACTCCTTCTTCAGGAGTTAGGAAGTCTGTTAGGACCTAAATCCCAGAGGTGCTCTGAGACGGTCGCGTGTTTCTGCCTCGGGCCCAGGCCTAACCCAACACGCAAATACACACGGCTAATTCTATGCGTCAGCCATTTTGTTTATAAAATGTTAGGTCGCCGAATTTTATTGAATGAACTGGTAGGATTATTGAGCTTGGTTATATTAAGTGGACAAAGGAGATTAGGTTGACAATGGAGTTAAAGTTAAGTATGCTAAAATATGTTTTTACTTACTTTTTCATGTTTTTCGCTCGAAGTCTGGTTATGTTTAACCCTTCCTCTAATGACTACTTGAGTCTTGGGCTTTACTAGTGTAATAAGGGTCTAAAAGTTTTATATAAAGTTAGTTATTTGTCTCAATAAGAGATAACAATGAGAGCAATTAGTTAAGAGTCATAAAATGTGAATTTAGCTTACCGTAAACATGAGTTGTTGATCGAAACAAAATGGCTGGTTAAGTGATTTAGGATGACGATTAACGCGAGGATAATACGTTATTTTTGTCACGAAAGAGCTGATGTCATAGGAAATGGTTGTTTCAAAAAGAGCGAGTAAGATGATTTGAATTTAAGTAGAGCGAGCATGATGATTTAAAAATTGTACTGGTTGATAGGTTAATTAAAAACTGTTTACAAGGAGATATTAGCCTATTGTTTTTCATTATTAAATGATTCTGTGCCAAGTGCTCCAAACACCGGACCATAATTTGAACCCCCATAGATTGCGCGATGGTTCCATCTACCAGTGAGGGTCAGCTTGATGGGATAATATCCCTTGGTGTTATACAGCGAGTACAGGAACGATCGGCTGGACCTTGAATATCTGCCTCTGCCTAGAATAGATCAGAAAAATGTATGCATGAACAAAACATTATCCGGTATATAGAGGACATTTACTTACAGTCAGTATAAACTTCGTTCGTAAACTATCGAAGCCCTTCTGGGATACTTTCTTCGGGTTCTCTTGTCTCTTTATCGCAGTCGAGAAAATCCTTAGGGAGTTTTATATCTTATTTTTGTTTTCCTGCCCAGCATATTCATGTCCTTGCATCTTCCTCTGTGATTTTCATTAACCTGTCGCCATCTTAGTTACTCAAAATACGACAAGCATGACGTCATACATCAGGGAGATTAAGTGGCGTATTTTCCATATTTCACTCAAGCGAGTGAAATATAGATTCTACGAATCGTTTAGATCCTGATAAAATATTTTATTCAATATAATAAAATATGAAAGAATTAGTGAGAATTTGGTCTGAGCGGAGAATTTGTGAAAATGACCTGATGGTACCAGGTCATTTTCATTATCCAAACCAAGAGACTATCACCTAAGAGAACCGACTATCTTCACATGATAGTCTGCGCCGATATATCATGTTAGCTTGCATAAATCAAGAGAAAATAAAGGACAGAGAGTATATTAATCTCACTAAAGTTATTTTTAGAAACCGGATGTGCGGACGTAAAAGGACTAGTTCCGGCCATGTTTCCAGTTATTTCTGCATAATAGCGAATCGGTTGTGCCGAAAATTACACTGATTTGAATAAGTTTGACGTTCACGGGCCTTAAGAATCAATAAAAAAAAACTGATAGATAGAAAATATGTTGTGACCGTAACACCAAGGTAGTCTTTTGGACCCTAAGCTATTTAAAATCTGTAACAGTTCTTATCAATGATCTATCAGACCTGAGTCACATTTGAAATTAAATTTAAAGTGGTATCTACTCTTTACCAAGCGTTACCGTTTGCTATACGTTTTCAGGGCTTCGTTTTCGGAACAACTAATCCTGTTAGACAGAGATTCCTTGGGGGTTCCTTCCCGCCGTCTCTTTGAACAAGAAGTGTCGCCATGTTTAATGTGTGTGGGTAACTTATCAGTGCCTTCGAAATAATAACTTCTACACCGATTATCACCAAATAGAAGCTGGCATTAACCTTCCTAGGGTCTTTTCTCAGAGTTTAGCCTAATACAATACAGTAATTTAGTGTATTGTAATGTATTGTAACTTTTTCAATATTAAAAAGAAAAAGAAACTTCTCCGTATAAAAAAAAAACCTATTCATGCTCGAGCGTACAACGTGAGTATAGGAATTGTGGCTGTGTTTGCCCGCTTAGGTCATTCTTAGAAACCAGCAAGAACAAATTATTTATCGTTCATACATCGGGGTACCTGTTAATATGTTATTGAGACATCACTTCCCTTAAATTAGCGAAGGAAGGGGATAGGTAGTAATTGATTTGTTTTGTAAATAATTCTGAAAACTGGACGTAAATACAAATGTCCAAAAATCAGTCTAAAAATGTTGAATAAGATTACATCCACGATAAGCAATAAACAAATCAAGTACCTTAATTTGATGATGTCATAGTCTTCCACGAGCTTATGATCATGAACTGGAGAAACATAAACACATGTCATTTTGTTGATCACATACAAAGTTATTGATAAAGTATTCTCTTCGCAATTTGAAGAAATATATCGAAAATCAACTAAGGTTGTCAGTTGTCAGTTTTTGTCGTGGATTTCACTAGCGATATAAGTATCAGTACAAGCAACATATGCAGACTCAGTAATGCACTGATCATTATATAGCTGCGCTTGTTCTTATCTCGGACCTGTATACGAAGAACAATTACCACTAATGAAAAATACGGCACTGCATCTGCATATAACCTGCTTGCGCTTAGAACGAAGTACCACAATGATAAATACGGCACCGCTTGTCCTTATGCTTATGTCGTTAGTGAAAACCTGGATATAGGGATTTCAGAAACTTTATGGGCAATTAATAGGCCTGGGCATTAATCCAACTAACACTCGATGAACCTCCAAGGAGTACAGCTTATCATAGTACCTATATTAACTTGTACTATAGTATAGCGGATCTTCGTATTCCAGTCGATCGTTCCTGTACACATTGTATAACATTAAAGGTTATTACCCCATTAAGCTAACGCTCACCGGTAGACGTAACCAGTACGCAATCTATGGGGATTCAAGTTATGGTCCGACATTTGGATATTATCGCGATATCAAAATCTCTAACAACGCTGCAAATAATAAGTATTCTAACACTAACCCCGGATCATACCAAGCTCCCCCTGGATGTAGTGAGAATGACGGCAAATGCTCCTTCTTAGCTGGTAGCTACAAGTTCACTCCAAGTGACGTAGAGGTGTTTTATGAGACCACCACCTAATCACAGCACGTTGTACGTGTGTTGTTAATTGGCAAGTTGAAGGACTGAGTTATGATATGCACTAGTTCCACCTACATTGCTGTAAGGATGAGTTTTTTGTCAATACAATTGAAACTCTTATTTCTTGACGTAACTGTGAAATCAGCTATTGTCATTGATATTATGATACTTCAGAACAAATAAAATCGGACGAGTTGGTTTGGTTTTCTACGGTTTTCATACCAAGTGCCATTAGATTTGAAGTCAGAGTACCATGATAAGACACGAAGTTTAGTTCAGAGTTTGAACCTCATGTATTCACTTACCGTTTAACTGGTAGGAGAAATGTATCATTCAGCATTAGGACGTATAGGACTGAATTCACCCGTTGAGAGTCTCTTTGTATTTTGGTCACAGCTAAAACGGGCTGGTTTTAGGAGATTCATATCACATGTCATATTTTTAGTTTATTATCCAATGAAATTAAAGAGACTTTTCTGGCTTTCCGTCGCTCACATCATTGATCTATAAGACGCACGGTTTTCTTGATATCGTGGATATTTGTTTTCCAACTGGAAAGGAAATCAGTCACATAAAGAAATTCAAGTGTCGTATAATAAATATCTTATTAGATGGTTGTTCGGGTAATACGGGCTCACATTTTACTCGTTGCTTGTATTCATACATTCGCAACTCGTAATACATCAGCCCGTATTACCGGAAAACCATCTAATAAGATGTATTTATCGAAATGGATGGTTACAATGCTGTTGTTATAATTCAGATGTCCTGGTTTGATGTTTAATGGAAAAGAATGATGTCAGTTGTTGCATTCTGAAAGTTGACAAGATGAGTATCGGGGCAATTTTCGTTGAGATAAATAATATCAAAGACAATAGCTGATTTCACACTCAGTTATGTCTACAAATTATAGTTTCAGTGGTATTGACTCAAACTCCTCACTGCAATGTAGGTAGAACTAGTGCATATTATAACTCAGTCCTTCAACTTGCCAATTAACAACACACGTACTATGCTGTGATTAAGTGGTGATCTCATAAAACATCTCTATGTCACTTGGGGTGAACTTGTAGCTGCCAGCTAAGAAGGAGCATGACCCGTCACCATAACTACATCCAGGGGGAGATTGGTATGTAACGGGGTTAGTGTAAGAACGTTTATTATTTCCAGCGTCGTTATAGATTCTGATGTCGTTTCCAGCTCCAAACAACGGACCATAATTTGAACCCCCATAGATTGCGCGATGGTTCCATCTACCAGTGAGGGTCAGCTTGATGGGATAATATCCCTTGGTGTTATACAGCGAGTACAGGAACGATCGGCTGGACCTTGAATATCTGCCTCTGCCTAGAATAGATCACAAAAATGTATGCATGAACAAAACATTATCCGGTATTAATAGAGGACATTTACGTACAGTCAGTATAAACATCGTTCGTAAACTATCGAAGCCCTTATGGGGTTCTCTTGTCTCTTTATCGCAGTCGAGAAAATCCTTAGGGAGTTTTATATCTTATTTTTGTTTTCCTTACCAGCATATTCATGTCCTTGCATCTTCCTTTGTGATTTTCATTAACCTGTTGCCATCTTAGCTATTCAAAATACGACAAGCATGACGTCATACATCAGGGAGATTAAGTGGCGTATTTTCCATATTTCACTCAAGCGAGTAAAATATAGATTCTACGAATCGTTTAGATCCTGATAAAATATTTTATTCAATATAATAAAATATGAAAGAATTAGTGAGAATTTGGTCTGAGCGGAGAATTTGTGAAAATGACCTGATGGAACCAGGGTAATAAGGACTACACAAGGTGACCGTTTTAAAAGACCGCATTTATTTCGCCACGAAAGCTGATGTGCGCAATGCGGTAGTCAACGTGAAGACAATGTTCTAATAGGCAATACCGTGTACATTGAATAAATAGAGGATATTACATGGCACCGCGGAGATACGGATTTTATCTTCGAGTGTTGATGAAATATCTTACGAGTGAGCGCAGCGAACGAATAAGATATTTCATCAGCACGAGAAGATAGAATTCGTATCTCCAAGCGGCCATGTAGTATTCTGTTAAATATATAATTATCAATGAAATACCAGTTTTAATCTCTTACTGAAAAGGCTAGAAATCTTTGAAAGCCAGTCATATTTTCAAAAGTGATATCTTCACGTGAAAGGCGAGAAAAGTACTGGCAAATGGTAAACATGTGTCCATTGTCAGTAGTCTTATTAGTCATATACATTACGTTCAAAACTCGTGTGGAATAATGGTCGCACAGAGAAGAGTACCGTATTTTGTGTGTGCTTTTTTTACAACGGCTAAATATCTAACTTCAACACAAGAATAGACAATTCGTATATTCAAGCGTCCAATGAAATACCAGTTATAATTTCAATAAAAAGTGTACGTCGAAATTCATCAAAGTCTTTATTTTCCACATCGATAAAAACTTCTTGGTTTACTTCGTAACACAATTAACGACTATAAGGTAGGGCACATTTGCACTCAGGCAGTTCAGTTCGTGCAGTTTTTTGTTGCGAGCGAGTATAGACAGGCTCTCAAAACATTGAATAATTATCAATGCCGCGTCTGGTTCGAGAAGGTGCAGATTGGCTGACTGAACAGTCAGTGTCTTCATTTCATTTTTGCCTTCCATAGATCACTGGCTGTTGTTATCATTCTGGCGAAGCTGCAATTTTCTCTCTCTTATGATTGAAAATAAAATATATGAGGTGTTGCTGCTTGGTGGATGTACCGTATTTTTGTTTTACTTTTAGATGGCGAACGTTGACATGTAACAGTGTCCTGTTGTGATCATTCAGTACAAATTCCCCACGCTGTATATATAACACCAATTGATACTAGAGAGTTACTCGTTTTTAACAACACGGACGTCACCAGAACGAGAGAAGACTGGACTGAGACGGTACACGTTTTTGGCCGATCAACACCCCTATGTATACCAACCTCCCCCTGGATGTAGTTATAATGACTACAAATGCTCCTTCTTAGCTGGTACCTATAATTTCACTCCAAGTGACGTACATGTATAGGTGTTTTATGAGACCACCACCTAATTACAGCATTGTACGTTTGTTGTGAATTGGCAAGTTGATGGTCTGTGTTATGATATCCACTAGTTCTACCTACATTGCAGTGATGAGTTTGAGTCAATACCACTGAAACTACTATTTATACATATAAATGTGATATCAGCTTTGTTATTAAGAATGAATGTCAGGAAAAATCAAATATATCGCGGCAAGGGTCGAAAATACGATTTCTTTCATATTTAAAAGTAAGAAAAGGCTAAGGTATAATGAACAGCACTGTACGCGAATTTGCCATATATTTTTTTTCATACACATTGTTAACGTTTTACACAAACACATATATTCTAGGTAGAAGCGATTATTCGTCATCGAGCATATCGTTCCTGTACACGCTCTATAACATCAATGGATACTATCCCATCAAACTGACCCTCACCGGCAGGCAGAACCAGTACGCAATCTGGGGAGGTTCAAGTTATGGTCCGATTTTTGGGTATGGACACGACATATTAATATATAACGACGCTTCAAATAATACGAATTCTTACACTAACCCACATACATACCAACCTCCCCCTGGATGTAGTTATAATGACAACAATTGCTCCTTCTTAGCTGGTAGCCACAATTTCACTCCAAGTGACGTAGAGGTGTTTTATGAGACCACCACCTAATCACACCATTGTACGTTTGTTGCTAATTGGCAAGTTGAAGGACTGAGTTATGATATGCACTAGTCGCTTAATACGGACACTTTTGGTGGTTCCTACGGCGTTTGTATTAATAGAGTTCGGCTTCAATTGCTACCCTCTCCCGCTTATTCGCTCTAAATAGTTTATGCGATACGCACTTAACAAACATCGAATATTTAGCTAAATGTATATTCTCCGATCTATTCTAGCTAACGGCTGATCATCGTCCAGCCAATCGTTTCTGTACACTCTGTATAACACCAATGGGTATTATCCCATCAAGCTGACCCTCACTGGTAGCTATAACCAGTACGCAATCTATGGGTATTCAGGTTGGGGTCCGACGTTTGGATGGGGACATGACATCTACATACCTAACGACCAAATTATGGTCCGATATTTGGAGGTCACTGGACTCACGACATCTACATCTCTAACAATGCAGCAAATAACAAATATTCTTACACTAACCCCAGGTCATACCAACCTCCCCCTGGATGTAGTTATAATGACAACAATTGCTCCTTCTTAGCTGGTAGCCACAATTTCACTCCAAGTGACGTAGAGGTGTTTTATGAGACCACCACCTAATCACAGCATTGACGTCTGTTGTAAATTGACAAGATGAATGACTGAGTTATGATATGCACTAGTTATACCTACATTGCAGCGAGGACTTTGAGTCAATACCACTGAAACTATTATTTGTAGACATAACTGTAATATCAGCTATTGTCACTGATATTAGTACTTCAGAAACAAATACAAATTGCGAGCATGTCTTTTGCTTTCTTGCCATTATTTTCACATCAAAAGGTATGTTTTATGCCAGTATAAAATAAGACAGATCAAGGTTCATCAATTACATTATGTAAACTATGTTGCTAATGATTAACAAATTAAGGTTATATGTAACATGTTAACGAAAATGAACATAAATATTCATAAAATTGTCTTGTATTGATTGTTTTGACATTATTATGAGAGGTTAAGTAGACTACCATGCCATACTTGTTTTGTTGTGTTTGGAGTTTAGTCCTTTGCATTGATGTTTTTGTAAATAAATCTAGTCAGCATTAGGGATACGGGATCGAAGAACCCAGACGTTGTATAATCGTTGTATTTAATTTGAAAGCCTAAATTAAAATAACAGTTCAGAGTGAACCTTTTTCCAAACATGGTAGGTATTATTTAGTTTCGGAGAGCGTACGGTTTATGTTTTCCTCATTAAAAACAAATAACACGAGATTATTAACAAACTAAAACTATATATCCACTATAACCATGAGTTACGTTTTACCTAATTACAATTACAATAAATCATTGCAAAAGCGGGTGTATCTTTTATTAAGATGCATCGTATATATATTTTTGGGGAGAACAAAATAAGAGTTCCAAATAATAATAATATATGCAGTCTCCTTACAAGTCTAAATGTGCTTTATAATGTCTTAAAAACTAATTAATTAAAAACCTAATTTAAAAAGATGTGTTTTTAGTTTACATTTAAAAATTACGACGGATGTACTGGCCCTTAGCTCCATGGGTAGCGCATTCAACAAATCTTGAACAAATCATTGTTCAAGATGTAATTGTTTGGGATTGAAAGAGGAGAAATAGCAAGCGAAGCCTAATTCTATATCAACGTTTTGATGATAATACCATTGATGTACTTGATGTACTTGATGTACATGTATCGATGCAGTATCTATTTATATACCATAAATACGAATGTCGAATTAACATCTCCATAGCGAGATATGCAGAAGAGATATGAACATTATCAGAATATGGCGAGCGTTAATTCAGTTAACGGTAGTATTTAAACTAATACTAATATTTATTTCCAGTATTATCTACAGTTTACAATTGCAATATCTGCCACACACAGTCAGCTAAACAGTCTTCAGTAGAAGGAAAAGAGCTAAAAGAAGAGAAAACATAAATAGACGTATGCATACTTACTTTACTTGTACTTTACATTGATCAGTGGGGCCTTGCACTACCTACTGCAGACTTGTGTCTGAATAAATCTTTCTTTATGGCATAGAGATATAGATTAACCGTGTTAAGTAATAGAAAAGTGTTTAAAAAAGTGTTGTCAGGGACAACCAGATAAATTTAAAATCCCGCGGCAAGGGTCGAAAATTCGATTTCTTTCATATTTCAAAGTCAGATAGACTAAGGTATAGCCAAAAGCACTGTACACTTTTTCCAAGAAAAATGTAACTAAATTAAGTCGAAATGACTGTTTGAGACGGCAAATTCTGACACGAGTTTGACGGTCTCGCGTACCAAAACAAACAGTCATCTACTCTTAGAAACGCCCAAATCGTGTTCTACGATATCTAAATATCTAGCATTATACCTTTGAAAAATATTGTATTATTCCTTACATGAAAAATATTTTTATTCAGAAGGCATACCGTTTCACGTTAATAAAAGTATCTCGTAAATAAAATTAATTTTCACCATGTGCTAAACCTTTGAATGGATCAAGCTTCAGGTTTTTTTGAATTTTCGAAAGATTCTCTCTCGATTAATGAAAATATTTATTCGGGCAAATAATTGTGCGTGACGCTACAGCTGTTCAAAGTCTGTCGAAAAACGTAGATATTTGACCTTGAGAGTCCAGCGCATTTATGCCTATTTCTGGCTTCTTAACAAATTAGAGGTTCAGAAAAAACACGAGAAAGGGCATTTTAAATAGTTCTAACCTTATTTGTTGTAGAAATCAGATCTGGAGACTGTTGTGTGTGATTCTTTTGTCGTTCCATTTAGTTACCTATTTAGTAATAACTTGAGTATCAGACCCTTTTCTTGAGAGCCTGATGCTCAGGTTACCTATTTATAACTTCCGATTACACCACATTTCGTGTGTTGTAGAATATAGAAACACTGAGCGATAGGGACGAATATTGTGAAATAAAGTTTGTGGAAAGTGCTTGTCTCATTACATTTTAATGAGGAAATCCTTTTCCAACCAACAGGAATTAGCTAACACAAAAGCTATGAAACTGGCACATTTGATAAGGTTCCTCACATACGATTTCCTTTATAAACGACATATGGAACCACCATGCAAATCATTTCATCAAACTTTAATAAAATCAGAGAACATGATACTTCTCGGCCTACTGTTTTGACGATTTTTATGTTTAAACCAATCAAATCAAGAGTTTTAACAATACGAAATTAGCACCTCAATGCATTCCTATGCCGTTAGTGCTATCGTTCCTGCATGAAACATTACAGCTCCTTATTACGGATGGTATTTTGGGCTTGATCGATCAAAAGTCTGTACAATTTCTCTCTTGCCTATGAACATTATCGTTTTATTTAAAATATCAATTCTACATCAAGTGAATAGTAGAATGATACACTATATACTTATTTTAGTTTTGAATGCCGTGCCAAAGATATATAGAGGTTTTAATTTCCAAAATGCTAATTACCTGACGTCAATGAAGCATTTGCCATTCCTGATTAAACGTATTTTGCTGATATAGGAAAAACATTTTTGTTTAATCCACAAGGAGAACACTGAAACTTCGTTAATCTGTAACAGCAAATGTGTGTATAATAAAGTATGCCTCCTTTGACGTCATGTGAATTAAACCTCTCGAACTCATTGGCGCGGAATTCAAATAAAGACGTATTGGACTATTCCCTTAATGTAGAATAAATATTTGGGGGGGAAATTTATTCCAAAAACTTTATCACTCGAACTAAATCCTTGATACTCACATATCATATATGTGATGTTTTTTTAACTTTTCTCTGATCTATTCTAGCTAGCGGTTATTCCAGGTCAAGCCGATCGTTTCTGTACTCGCTGTATAACATCAAGGGTTATTATCCCATCAAGCTGACCCTCACCGGTAGGGAGAACCAGTGGGCAATCAAAGGGGATTCAGATTATGGTCCGATTTTTGGAGCAGGACGCGACATCATCATCTGGAACGACGCTGCAAATAATAAGAATTCTTACACTAACCCTGCATCATACCAACCTCCACCTGGATGTAGTTATTATGACCAGAAATGCTCCTTCTTAGCTGGTAGCTACCACTTCACTCCAAGTGACGTAGAGGTGTTTTACGAGACCACCACCTAATCACAGCATTGTACGTTTGTTGTTAATTGTCAAGTTGAAGGACTGGTTTATGATATCCACTAGTTCTATCTAAATTGCAGTGATTAGTTTGGATCAATACCACTGAAACTACTATTTGTAGACATAACTGTGAAATCAGCTATTGTCATTGATATTATTGACGCAAATAAAAACATGTTGATACTTATTTGCTTTATCCGTATTCTATATGAAACGTATAGCGTCAGTAAAAAAAATATGTCAAAAAATATAATATGTATTTACATATTATGATATGATGTGCAATAATATTAATTGAAATAAAAATACAATGGTTACATGGAACTGGCTCTGTTTTCAATTGATTTAAAGACAGTTTTGTTTAGGGATATAGAAAATAATGTATTTGATGATTGCCGGCGTGCAGGTTTTATTTTAATTACGAAGTGAAACATAGCTACTGACATTGACACATTTATGTAAATGGTTTTGTTTTCTTTATTTCAATATCTGATGAATTATTTCATGTTATTCAAATTCCCAGACCAACTATTGTAAGAACACACCCCCTATGCCTATTTTAATGATTCAGATGAGGAACAAAACAGCAATTCCCTTGTAGAAATTTAGTACATTAAAGTATTATTACTTTGACTAGTTGTAAAAGTGTACTTTTTCGTACTTTCATGTCAAGGTATACTTCATATATACTACTGAAATAGAAAGTACAAATGAAGTATATATCTTTAATACTTCAATTATACTTCAAAAAAGAGAAGTATACTTCAAGTATACTTCTTTTATTTTCAAGTTTGAAAAGTATAAATAAAGTATTTATTTTCAAATATTTCAGTTTCATTCAGAAAGTGAAGTATATTTAAAGTATACTTTTCAACAGCAAAATATCAGCAAGTTAACATATTAATAGGCAATATTCGTATTGACAATTTCCACGGACGGACGTGGAACGATCGTGATATTGATTTTAGTCATAATCAATCACAGGCTACCCAAGCGTAAGGTTTTTGATTAACCGTTTATTTTACAAGACTTGACTGTAAATATTGAAAGAAAATTAATAAGACTTTACCTGTGTGTTTGCCAGTTACTGGGATGTGTCTGTGTGAAAGTTCAGGCGATTCTTTCTTCCAGTCTTATATAGGCATATTCATAAATATTCATAAATGTTTAAATCATTAAATGTTAAAATAGAGGTTGTCTATTTACTATTTACTATTTAATATATGAACATATAAGTAATAGATAAAGATTTCGTGGCCGATCTTTTTCCGATTTACAAACTCGAGCTGAATCGGATAAATATCGGACACGAATTCTTTATCTTACTTATCAAACGTCCAGATGTAGAGAGTCATGTTTTCAGTTATTTTGGCAATACCACTTATTTTGGACGAGAACATTTAGCCAAAGTTTATGTAAATCAGGACGAAATCTGTATCAGATTTAAAGATCACTTATCGGTCGGTGATTTCCTTTGTTTTTGATTTGAGATTTTTAGTCAATCAGAGGGCTGCATTTGGTCACATGCATGAATCTGGATACCCAATGAAACACTAGATGAACATCACTAGTGATTTGGATATCCAAAGCACTAGTGATGTTCATCTGTGTTCTCATTGGGCATCATCCATGCTTGTTGTTGGACCTAATTAAGCTACAAGGATTACAGCATAAGTATGACTTTACATGGAGAAGTAAAGGAGAAGACGGAAATAAAACTCGGTGTCCAGAGTGTCCTCATGGCTGCTCTTGATTACTAGTCCGCTGTCTTGCCCACTACGCTATCAGGCCGTTTGTTGAAATGACCGTGACAAAATAACAATCACAACCCTTGTAGTCTACAATTGCATGCAATAAAATTCCAGGCAAACAATACTAGCTTTCTAATGATTTATGAATGCAGGTATTTTTTTCGATTGAGAAGTCATTTAAAAAACTTGAGCTTCGTCTTTCACAAGGGAATCCAAACACCTCGAAAGAATAAAATCACTCGGCCGCTTTTATCTTTCTCGGTGTTTCTCTCGTTTTTTATATATTACTTACAATATATCACCTCTGCCTCATAGCATTTTCATCTACCTTTGCTGACAAGTTTAAGCCATCAAACACCACAAACGGCAGAACGCCAGCATTTCCTAGAAGACCGAGGTAGTTGTCGAAAATTTATGTGGCCCTGAAGAATATTAGACGATATTAGATAGTCGGTGCAATCAACTGCGGGTTATTGGTCCGCAGCCCGTTCGTTGAAGCAAAAGTACACTTGCAAACTTCGCTAAATACTCCATTAATTTCAGATGTATTTAGACTCGTTCTATGAATGATTTGGGATTTAAAATGGTTAAATATTTTGTTCTTAATTTGGGGTTAAGTTTTAGAAGATTTGTATGAAAATTTTAGAAAATTAATTATTAATATGCTTACCCTAAGAAAAAGCCGGAGGAACGAAGTGTCAAAATTCAGATGGACTCACATTTTACAATTTCTACTGTCCTTTATTCCGTGCAATATACAGGCCCTTGTTAATCCAGCAAGAAGCATCTATTGCAGCTATCTTGCCTTTAAAATCGCCTATTTTTGCTTGTTTCGAATATCTTTTTTAAATAGGGAAAGAGACAGCTTATACCTACCCATCGGGGCGCATTGTTTTCTTCGTTTTCACTCAAGCTCGGAGATGTGTACTCAACGACGACTTCAAGCAAATGGGCGAAATTTGTATTTGACCAGAAGTCCATAACCAGTAGTGTCCATCCCCCACTATAGGGTTTGGCCCATCAGTTTACAGAGTAGTCTATTTATAGAAAACTTTTCCCGCCATCTCGCAGCCAATCATATTCTTCAAAATTTTATCAGCAGCACCTGATTGGCTAAGACAGCGATTTCCTTTGTTTGTAATATTGTACAGCTAATTATATAAGCGACAAAATTTTGACGGGCAAGGCAGTGTATAAACTTCTGATGATCAGCTATTTCTCATTTATAACTTGCAAGAACTAGTGAGCACCACTGACATGTCCAGGAAAGGCCATTAGTCCATGTAAACCAGAACATGTGGTTCCTTTTTAACCTTTTATTTTCCCGTTTCATCTGTATAAGACTTCGTGTTTACAGCAGCGTGCGATGTATACAGAACGAAGCTAAGTTTTGCCTTTTGGTTCATAAACGCAGATTTTTGTAGTGATTATTTGGCATATAAAATACAGCGAGTAATAAATATCACGTACAAATTATGCTATTATTTAATTATAATATGACCAAAGAAATTTACTGAAAAAGACAATCAGATGTTCTCTCAAGAGTCAAGTGTGCATGCACCGAGTTTGTTTACTTTTTTGAGTTTCAGCTCAAGTGAAAATTTGAAAATCCTGTAAGTATAAATTTGCGGTTGGCAGATAAAAGAACAGCCCGGCAAATCTCCAAGCAAGGCTTTATAATCGACTGGAGCTGAGAGAAAATATATATAATCCGTGAAAAAAATCCATTTCTGGTACACTGGACACTAGCAAAAAGCGAAGTTTGATTTCAGGCAGTTCATCAAACATAATCAAACAATGAAACAGTTGTCACTTTGCTGTTTTATTAGAAAAATACTAACTGTCATACATGTCCAAGAATAAACTTTACAATCGAAAACTGAACCGCAACGGCTATCGCAGCTGGAAATGAAATTCCAGTTCTTAAAATTAGTACAAGCAAGGTTTTTTTCTTCAGGCAACTTGAACACGATTTGAATCAACTGCCTCACGCGGCAACGGGTCACATGTGACCGAGTTTCCAAGGATTTCAATGGATTAAACATATAACAATTAAATACAAATTTAAGAGTAAACTTGGCTTACTTTGATGTAATTTTGTCCTTGTATAATGTCAGTTGCTCCTGGCCAGTTGTTTCAGCGAGATGAATGTAAATTTTCGGTTCCATTTTCATTCATTGTCATTGATTCAAACTTTTATACTTGTCGCTAGTCAACTGGTCACTTGAAAACTTGAAAATCACTTTGAACTTTCTCAAATCACCCCAAGATTCCATTAGCAGAGGCACAGATGATCAGTCTATACATTTCTTTTCATTTCAATTCCAAAATCTTCAATTTCAGTCGTCAAAAGCCCAATATTTGCCACCGTAGCTTTGTAGTTTGTAGCACCGCTTGGCGAGCTGTATGTACTGAGCTTCAAACAGGAGGGTACCGCTTGCATAATATATGTGAAGTGTCGTCTTCAGAGCCCGACCCAGTTTGCAAAATATAATGTAGTGAAGGTGTTCTTATTAACCAGAATGTCCATGAACTTTATGAAAATCAACCCGAATTGATAGTTGATTTGCTCCAAAACAAGACTCGGTTTGCCAAATTGGGCTCAAATTGCAAACCTCTACCCCGTACCGCCGCACATCTCATTTACGTCGTGTATATTAGTGCCCCCCCCCCCCCGAAGTCCTAACTCCCGCATCTGAGCCAATGTCCGCCATTGTTTTTTCTCCGCGAAATTTGAGATTAGCATTTCTAAAAATAGACTACTCTGTAAACTGATGGGCCGCTACCCCAATACCAGATGGACACTTCTGGTTATGGACTTCTGATTTGACCCATGATGCATGACCCATGATAAATCTCAAAGGAATAACATTCGATTGTTCCTGCCATCCAACATGGCTTCCGTCTATTGTTCCTGCCCCAACATGGCTGCCATCACGTGATGGTGCAAAACCTTTATAATCTCACTATATATTTTTTTAATAAATAGGAATAGAAATAGAAATAGGGATTTTTTTAAATAGGAATTGGTCCCGTGTTGCGATTTTGCGAACGGCTTCGGATTATCGACGGGAACAATTTTCTTTCTTTGGATTTATTCCAACGCCCCACCTCGGAGACAGAAGTCTGTAAATTTAGAGAAGAAGATACCTATAATTCA
Source organism: Actinernus sp. WN-2022 (assembly GCA_030867875.1). Classification (NCBI taxonomy): domain Eukaryota; kingdom Metazoa; phylum Cnidaria; class Anthozoa; order Actiniaria; family Actinernidae; genus Actinernus; species Actinernus sp. WN-2022. Next base: position 63,764,273 of record JAOWCC010001210.1, read on the forward strand.
TGAGGATAGTCTAGTTTATCACTGAAGCAAACTGTACGACGAATATGGTTGCAAATGTGTTGTATTGTGCCAAAGAGACAACAGTTAAGAAACCGGCTCGAATTGAAAATATGCCTTCTCTATTGTGATTGATTTTCTGTGTCGTATAAACCTTGTCTGTGAGCCAAACAATTTAGCTAGTCTTCAAAAACAAAACTAATAAGGTTAAAGCCAGCTTTTTTGGTGAAAATCGATGGAGAAGTGCCTTTTTTCATGACAAAGTATTGGCTGATGCGAATTGTAATTGCGCCGACTCTAGAGCGAATTTGGAAATCCCCAACGGAACATTTTGTGTTTGGAATTATATTTCATTGCTATGGTTCCCGGCATAAGCGAAAGGATTAGGCTAAGCTCTGAGAAAGGACCCTAAGAAGGTTAATGTCAGTTTTTATTTGGCGACAATCGGTGTAGAAGTTATTATTTTGAAGGCACTGATAAGTTACCGCCACAAACATTATACATGGCGGCTCTTCTTGTTCAAAGAGAAGGAAGGAATCCCCAAGGAATCTCTGTCTAGCAGGGTAAGTTGTTCCGGAAACGAATCCAAAAAAAACTATAGCAAACGGGAACGCTTGGTAAATATTAGAGTCCGCATACTTTAAATTTCATTACAAATGTGACTCAGGTCTGACAGATCATTGATATGAACTGTACAGATTTTAAATAGCTTAGGTCCATTAGACTATCATATTTGATATCGATTTTTTTAAATTGATTTAATTTTCGGCAATACCGATTCGCCATAGAAATGACTGGAACAAGTTCCTTTTACGTTCGAACATCCGGTTTCTAAAAATAACTTTAGTGAGGTTAAGATATAATAATAAATAACAATAATAATGGTTTATTAATAGTACTTCCACTGGGTGGCTATTCGCCTGTTAAACTAAATAATGTAAAATATAAAATGTTGATATATAAAATATGACTATAAGATATTACTGACATGTAAAATGATAACAGTACTAATGATTAAAATATGGCTATACGTATCTATTGGTATATTTTACCAAGGAATAGTATTAAGTAATATAACTATTAACTAACAATAACATTGACAGATATAAATATAATTGCACTACAAGGAATACATACATGTATATGTTAGTAATATGTGCGATGTAACTGTTGGAAATGCCAATAATCTAATGAAAAATGGTATTAATTGGTAGACTATGATAAAATTTACTGGTTGAAAAAAAGACTGCAAAATTAATGGAGTCTGTCAGCAGCGCAGTTCTTTAGATAGCGTTTCCATAACCGACAAAATTCAGCAAAGGTTGCAGAGTTCCAAATATGTACAGGTAAATTATTGAACACGGATGAACTGGTATCCTGCAAGGTACCATTTTCAGGTGGGACCTTTAACTGTTTAGTGCTGGCTGACCGTAGTGTTCTATTGGGTATGTACAATACTTATGTAAGATAAGGTAGCCAGTCGGTAGCCAGGCCTTATATTTAAGCAATATAACACGCTTTCCATGTCTTTGTTCTCTTATATAAACACGCGGGATATGTTGGGAGAACAAAGAGAAACTTGAAAATCACGAGCCGCTAGGCGAGTGATTTTCAAGTTTTTCTGCGTTCTCCCAACATATCCCAAGTGTTTATATAAGAGAACAAAGACATGAAAAGCGTGTTATATTGCTTTTATAAAATAACGAACAGGAAAAACACGAGAGAAAATCGTACGCACGTACGATCAGAAGATCAATTCTCCTAACCGTAATAGTCGTCAGAAATCGACCGACGGTGAGTTTGCACAGCGCGGGAAATCCCCCGATACAGAACTGAGAGAAACGAAGGAATGCTCTGTATCCTCTGGCTCTGTGTCAGTGTGTGGCTCTATTTTAAAAACCTCTGCTTCAACAGTCCCCGAAAAGACCAAACAGGGTGAATGATAACAATTGGCCTTATATGAAGGCTTATTATTTCGTGACTTCGTCGCCGACAAATACGTATATGTCCTTTTAGTTTTAGTTTGGGATAAAAAAAAGACAGAGTGTTGCCTTGCTTTTCCCTCTCGTCTACTCCAGTCTCTAGCTCCATTCTTTGCTCTATTCATCTATAAGGAGGTTGTTTAAAAACTAGACTTGTTAGCCGTTTGTGTGTTTTAGTTTTACCGTACGAAATAAGTTAGACGAAAAGTGGTTTCGACTTTTGTTTGTTGGACCACAAATAAAAATACCTTGGCCGGGATGGATAGCAAATTTGATAACTTCGTCGGTTGGCTGTATTTTTGTTAAATATATATGTCGTTTTGCTGATTACAATCATATTATTGAAAGTCAACGTTTGGTGAAAACATCAGTCTTCCTTGTCGTTTGCCATTTTGATCAGTTAATTGACAATCACGTGCCAGCGAATTTCCATGTCTATGGACTCTCATATAAACACGGCTTTCAGCCAATCAGCGCGTGAGTTTCCTCTGGGTTATTTTATAAACAAAGATATATACGTTGTCCCTCTCGCCTGGTTGAACCTGGAGCGAGCTCCAGCCCACAACACCCCGTGTTCGTTGCACTGGGAACGCGACACACAGTTCAAACAGGTCGCCAAGCGGGCAGGTGCTAAAAACTACAAAGCCTGGTTTTGGACGGAATTGAAATTAAAATGAAAATAAATATATAGAATGATCATCTAGCTGTGCCACTACTAATGATTCTTTATTATTATTATATTTATGAAATTATTTATTTATTATTAGCACCCTTTTCCTCTGCTCGTATTATTTACAGTATTAGTATTGTTACAGTACTTAGTATTAGAATTAGTATTAGAATAATTAACATAAGTATCAACATTAGAACTAGGATTAATATTTTCAAGAAATTATGAAACTTGAGAAACATTAGCATTAGGATTATTATATTCATGAAATTATTTATATGTAAACTAATTATAGCAATATTTCCTTTCGTATTACCAACACCCTTTTCCTATGCTCTTTTTCTTATTTCTTTTGTATAATTCCTCTGGAATCTTTTTTCCTCAATTTCTCCTCTGCGCTTTTTCCTATTTATATAATTCTTCTTTTATTTTATTTTCTTTCCTCGACTATTATACCTATGGTAGTGATCAACTCGAAAGCCTAGCGGCTACTTTGACCACTACGCACATCTAACCTAGCTCATTAAATTTAATAGCTTATATTATCATTCCTTTTTCCTACATATTTGTAAATTTTATTAAAAAAAGGAAAAATAGTGCAAAATAAATGAATCTGAAGCTGAATCTGAATCTTGGGTGATTTGAGTAATTTCTCAAAGTGATTTTCTTCGAGTGACCAATAGTCTGGCGTCGAGGAATGTTTGAATCAATGAAAACCGAACCGAAAATTCACATTCATTTCGCTCTAAGAACTGCCCAGGAATAGCTGACATTATACAAGGACAAAATACCAGCATATTTACCAGTTGTTGTGAGACAGTTGAATTAAATCTTGTTCAAGTTGCCTAAAGAAGAATCCTTGATTGTACTAATTTTAATACTTTTAGAATCCAGCTGAATTAGTTTCATTAAGTTTTCTAGTTCTCGATGTAAAGTTTATTCTTCGAGATGTATAAAAAGTATAATAAAACATCAAAATGACAACTGTTTCATTGATTGATTGTGCTCGATGAACTGCCTGAAATCGAACTTCGCTTTTTCCTAGTGTCAGTGTACCAAACCTTGACATTTTTCACAGGTCACAGTTTACAGGTTTTCAAAGTTTCACTTGAGTTCCAATAATTAAAAATACTTGGTGCACCTGAGAGAATATCTGCAATTTTTACCTTTATCTCCCAATATTATTTCATTTCTCTCTTCATTCAATCCGTCTAAATAATTATTATACCTATTTTAATTTCTTCGTTACTATTCCTAGACTTATGATCTAACCCTCACAAAATATTAAAATTATTATATTTGATATCCCCTAATTTCAGTAAATATGATACTATAGTAAACCAAGATATAGGCTCCCATCTTATTAAAATTACGAGATACCTCTCGTAATAGGATTGTCGTTATGTTCAAGTCAATAAAATAACTATTTAAGTAGTGTATTATGTATCGGAATATGCGGCATGGGAAGATCGCCAAGTTCAGATCTTGCAGTTGAATTGGTAGACTTCCAATTAACTCCAAATATCATTTTATAGATATATAGATTTAATTTTTCACATGGTATTTCGGAATGGAACATCTTCTCTTTGAATTTTGAAAAAGAACTATTACGTTTTGAGTGGGCGCCCCATATTTCACAATTATACATGAAAATAGGGCGAAGTAAGGCATTATACAATTTTAAGAAAATATTCAATGAAGTACCAAATTGTGGATGAAAGACTTTCAATTGTCCACTTTAGAAACGAGTAGGGGTCTGGGGCGTGTTCGGTTTCGCAAAGGTACTTGGGATCGTTACTGGGGACACCCTAATTGCAGAATACAAAGAAACATGGCAAATATCGCAATTAACTGTCCCCAGTAACGATCCCAAGCACCTTTGCGAAACCGAACTCGCCCCAGACCCCTACTCGTTTCTAAAGTGGGCAATATAGGCTAAATAATACCATTATATTAAAAAAAGCAAGAAGCAAATTTGTATCATAAACTTCCTACTTCATCTGAATCAAAAATATCAATGACAACAGCTGATATCTTCAAACAGTATAGTTTCAGTGGTATTGAATCAAACTCCTACCTGTAATATAGGTAGAACTAGTGCATATCGTAAATCAGTCCTTCAACTTGCCAATTAACAACAATCGTACAATGCTGTGATTAGGTGGTGATCTCATAAAACACCTCTACGTCACTTGGAGTGAAATAGTAGCTCCCAGCGAAGAAGGAGCATTTCCTGTCATTAAAACTACATCCAGGAGGAGGCTGGTATGACCAGGGGTTAGTGTAAGAATGCTTATTATTTCCAGCGTTGTTATAGATTTTGATGTCGTTTCCATAATATCCATCATATCCAAACGTCGGACCAAGACTTGGATGCCCACGGATTGCGTACTGGTTATGTACATGTCTACCTGTGAGGGTCAGCTTGATGGGATAATATCCATTAATGTTATACAGCGAGTACAGGAACGATCGGCTGGAGCTTGAATATCCGCCTCTACCTAGAATAGATCAGAAATACATACACATTAACAGAACATCAACAGGTATATGTAATATGTGACAACAGCAAGTGCCTGTAATTGTCGTTATAATATAAATTATGGGATCATCCTAAGAACGTGCAATTTGATGGATGATCAGCGTGTTTGATTTTCTTACAAAATGCACGCTCAAGACAATCAAACACGCTGAACATCCAATTAAAACAAAACGTATCGGTGATTGATTTTCGCGAGTTTATATAGCTAACGGAGATAATTTCATAGCCTGGGATGAAAACATGTCCGACTTTGTGTTGTTAAGGTGTGTTGAAGAATATTAAGAAAAGAAAATCACTTCCCACTAAAACTAAAAGAAAATAATCGGCGAGAAAATTTAGCATTGGCTTCGTATACGTACTTCGTACAATTGTGTAGTTTCTCCTTCGTTACTCCACCAAAATTATACTTTCGAGTCCCTTTAAAAAATGGGAACTGTTCCTGGTGAACTACCTTGCGGTCTGCTGTCTTTGTTGATAAAAGGAAACACTTATTGTTAAATGTTTTTGGAAAGAACTGATTCACAAAAGAATGATACTTATCAGAAATCGAACGTACTAACCTTCTCACAGGGGTGAATTGTGATTTGAAAAAGTGGTTCCCTAGATAGGCGAAACAATGCACTATAATTGCCTGAGCATCCAATACAAATATGCTACAATTTTGAGATTCCAGACTTTCTTATCCTCAAATTAAAGCGCTTCTATAGTCGTACGGATTGTGTGTCATTGTTTACAGCTAACGAAAGCAGTTTTATATTTCCAAAATTTGTCACGCAAATTTGTCTTTTTTTATAAGGCCTTTCCTTTGTAATTGTCTCAACTATTTCTGCTACAACAAATACAGAGCAAGGCTGCTACAAGATAAAACGTGTATACATAGTATTTTTACCAACATGTTATTTTCATGAAAATTCATCAAATGACTTGTTTTCCCTTTCTTTGCTCCACGCTTGCTTTGTGTTCGATATATCATTTTACAACAACATCCAATTTTCTCGCATTCTGATTGGCTCTTTCCTATGCAATTTAAGTACGGACAATGAAAATGACGTCACTCGCAAGCTGTGGTAGCTTTGCAAAGTGCTTTCACGGCGAGGTTTGTGAATTCAAATGGCTGTTAACTTCTCTTCCAAAAACAAGAAAATGAGGATTTCACAAGGATTTCATCACTAAGAGAAGTTAATCGGTGAGTCAAACATTTTTGTATTGTGCCATTTGGCAAAATGTGAGTTTTCACTTGAGTGGGGAAAGTTTCAGCGAATTTGTGGTTCAGACTTTATGACTAGTTCTCTCAGAGCACAGAAGTCCAATAACTTTTCTGATCCAGAAAAAAAGAAGAAAGGATTTCACAAGCATTCCATCAATGACAGAAGTAATAATCGGTGAACCAAATGCCATTTGTCAAAGAAAGCTTTCTCTCGGCACCGGTAATTAGAAGTATTTACGTTTTGACTTTCAATGACATTTTTCGACTCGAAAGCAGTTTATTTCGTTCTCATTTGAAACTAAGTGCTTCGTCGTTGTAAAAAAAAAATCGCTTACATTTTTCCATTGTCTGTACTCGTATTGATCATAGAAATGACGCCATAAAATGTTCAAAACTTTGCGCTCGTTGTTCCACTTGAGTTTTGAAAATTTTATGACGTCATTTCTATGATCAATACGATTACAGACAATGGAAAAATGTATGCGATTTGTTAATCCGTGAATACGTAGGACACATTTAAAGACATGTACAGCAAGTTTCCTTTATAATAATTTCATGTCATCATCTTGATGAACATTATATTTAAAGGTGTAATGCGTGGGAACGTATCCTTCTTTGTTAATAGAATGCATAATAATAATTAATCACAAAAATAAATGAGGAATTTTATGAAAAAAGGGTGAGATGTAAATGTGTATGATTACTTATTAATTGCTTCTGAGGCTATGATATAAATGATACAACATAATTAACATAGCCGATATCATATTATGTCTGTACATATTGCCATTTGTTTTGTTTAAAATGCATATTGCCACTTCAATTATTAAAAATATCTGTAATTAAAAACACGTGTAAATATCGTAATACTATATGATTTACTCGTATCTCAATCATCAAAGTAAGTAATGTCAGTGACAATAACCAATATCACAGTTAAGTCTTCAAATAATAGTTTCAGTGGTACTGACTCAAACGCCTCACTACAATATAGGTAGAACTAGTGCATATCATAACTCAGTCCTTCAACTTGCCAATTAGCATCAAATGTACAATGCTGTGATTAGGTGGTGGTCTCATAAAACACCTCTACGTCACTTGGAGTGAAATAGTAGCTACCAGCTAAGAAGGAGCATCTGTTGTCATTATAACTACATCCAGGAGGAGGTTGGTATGAATAGGGGTTAGTGTAAGAATGCTTATTATTTCCAGCGTTGTTATAGATTTTGATGTCGTATCCACCTCCAAACGTCGGACCAAGGATTGGATTCCCACGGATTGCGTACTCGTTATGTCGAACTAAGATGCTCTCGATTGTTTATTAGTTTCATAAAAGAAGTACACAAACACTTTGTGTAACGAATTTCATAATTTCTACCGGAATAAAATCATAATCGAGCCCATACATTTCTCCGGATGCTTCGAATATGATTTGAACAGTACTCTGCGGGAAGCCAGTTATATACTGCCTTTAGATTCAAATTCGGTTTACGAATGCGACTTTTCACAACTCTACAAGCAAACAAATACTCTTGGTAGCTTGTTTTCATGTCTCCAGCATTGTTTAGTTGTATTTGAACATCTCTACTTTCCTTGCGAACGATATATTTTGAGTACAAATGTCGTATGCACGCGAGTTACATTCACAGCGAAGAAACAGTTGAACTCGGCAGATTGGAGGAGTGATTGGAGTTTCATCACGCGGTCGTAGTTTTGGTAGCAGAACTTTCTGGACGTACTGGAGGAGCAAAAAAAGGTCAAGGTCATTGCTTTCTCTGCTAATAAAAATAGAAATCTGAAGTTTCACACATAAGTGGTAACACCTGAGTGGAGATGAGCCGTACGAAATTTTAATTACGAATGTTCTTAGAAGTGTCTGCTTTGTCTTTCCAACACTGGTCCTTAGTGCAGCAAATCCACGGGTAACTCACGTAGTAGTCCTCTTGAACCGCAAGTGTTCTCTTGTAGACCAAGAAAAAGCAAAATGTGGACTGCTGAAGGATTATTTGACGAGTCGCTCTGTTCTTTCTTCGGCATTCCTCTACTCGCCACTCTAGACCAAGATTCGACGACACATTCGACTAAAGTTTCATTTTAAAAGTTATATATACAAATATTAATATAAAAGAAAGTTTGTTAAACATATATCTATAAATAATTACACGATGGCCCAAAGTAGAGATGGATGTCGATAGATTCGAGAGTCACACAATAACAAAACTGAACCTACGAAAATCATTTGCGCGCGCAAAGCACCATGGGCTCGGACACAGGGTCTTTAAGGTACATACACACGCTGCAACATAGCGCGCAATATTGCCAGCAATTGTTTGTTCAACGGTGCTGTTGCGCACAATGTTACCGAAGTAGAACTCGATCGTACTTATGGAATGTAAAGTGCCGGCAATGTCCAATCGTCAATTGACGACACGCGTGTGATTAGCATATATTTAACGACATACCAATTGTCGCAAGATTTTGGCAATCATGCCTGACTTCGACATGAACAAAAATAATGTTTCCGCTCTCCAAATTTATTCTTATTGCATAAAATGGCTTACGGAAGACTGAAATTTAATAAGGCACTTTAAAACAGGTTTGCACTTGAAATAAAATTAAATAACCTAAGATTGAAAGGCAATGGCAAGCGTTCAGGTAGCTTTTTGTATATTTCATATTTCAGTGCTATTGAATGTTATATAACCGCCTTTCAGCCAATCACGCGCTTACCCTTGCTTCGAACAACCGGGCCCAGGTCCAAGTATTGTTCATAAAATAAATAAAAAACAATACATGGACGTTTGGAGATATGGAATTTATCTTCTGCTGTTGAAGTCGATATCTAACTCGTTCGCATTCCATATCTCCGCGCGCCCATGTAATATTCTCTAAATAATATATAGAGGATATTACGTGGCCGACCGGAGATACGGACTTTATCGGCTTCGGGTTTTGACCTAGTGAAATATCGTTCGAACGAGCGCAGCGAATGAATAATATATTTCATCAAAATGAGAAGAGAAAATTCGTATTTCCAATCTTCTGTTTAAGATATAATTATGAGTGACACGCCAGTTTTCATCGCGTAGTAAATGGACTAAATTTTTAAAACGCCAGTCATATTTTCACTAGACGATGTTGCGCACGCATCAGTTGAAGAATAGATCTAGACGCGAGCTCCTAAGACTCGTTCTGGTTCACCAGCCTTTTGTTATTTAAACCACTGTTCTATCTGCGCGCGCAACATTGTCAAAATGGCCTATTTACGGTACGTCGGTGTGAATATATCACATATATCTTGACATATGAATATATTAAATTTTAGAAAGGGATATACAGTGGTACTTCATCGATAATTATACGTTACGCATCATTTTTTGGCCAGGTTATTATTGTTCTGAACCTTTGAATTGGTGCAAATATTATTTTTTTAAGTGTGGACGTAATTTTAATAAAACTGCGCACGTCGAAAATCATCAGCGCCTTATATTCCATATCCCTATAAAAGACATTGGTTTTCTTTATAAAACAATTAATGACTAAGAGTAGGGCACATTTGAACACATACTTTTAAGTAGGGCCATGTTTATATCAGTTATGTGGGTTGATGAATTTTCATATTGATATTAAAAATATATATTTGAACATAGAAAAGGAAGAAAGCAAACAAGAATAATGAATTTTTATTTGGGACTGGAGTAATAATATCAATAACAATAGCTAATAGCACAGTTATATCTTCAAATAGTAGTTTCAGTGGTATTGACTCAAACTCCTCACTGCAATGTAGGTAGAACTAGTGCATATCATAACTCAGTCCTTCAACTTGTCAATTAACAACAAACGTAAAATGCTGTGCTTAGGTGGTGGTCTCATAAAACACCTCTACGTCACTTGGAGTGAAATTAAATGTACCAGCTAAGAAGGAACATTTCCTGTCATCATAACTACATCCAGGGGGAGGTTGGTATGTTTTGGGGTTAGTGCCAGAATTCTTATTATTTGCAGCGTTGTGAGAGATCCAGATGTCGAAATCTCCAAAATATCCACCTCCAAACGTCGGACCAGCACCTGAACTCCCCCAGATTGCGTACTCGTTATCACTACCAGTGAGGGTCAGCTTGATGGTATAATATCCATTGGTGTTATACAACGTGTACAAGAACGATCGGCTGGACGGAGACCACTCGTTTCTACCTAGTATACAAGAAGAAATGCATTAACAAAACATTGAAGTGTGATGGTGATTATCAGAGAAACGAGTGTATATCCGGCGGACTTTTTATAAGGGGAAAGTTGTTTTGAGAGATACTTGCGGACACGTTCAACATTCCTTACTGCTAAGGATGATGCTCGACATATGTTATTAATATGTGGATGGAAGTTAAGGTTTGAATCCAAACTGACACCTATAGGCAACTAACTTGATTCGTAAGTTTTATGTCAGTCATACCAATGGTGAAGTCATAGATAGATGGATTTTTGATGAAACCTGACGAAAAGTGTATTATTTTGGTTTTTGAAGGATTGCATACTATAGCTTGTTCCTTTTGTTCCAGATGATGACATCGTTTGTACACGTTCTGAGTTTCTTAAGAGCTAATGTCCCATCAAATGGATTCATGATCACATACAGTTGGGAATCGTCGCCATATATCATACAATTTAGATTATAAGAATTAACGTATTATTGGTCAGGTCCTGAACCCCTCAGGTGCCTCGGTGCGGTTAGCAGCCACTGATCAGCTCGGGAGTGGAGGTTTTGGTTGGTTATTTTGGTGATAGTTTAAAGCGAAGAAGATGGCGCGAAAATCACCTGTTTTCCACATCCTGAGTTGCGAGTGTTGTGTAATAGTATACTATTTACAGGCCACTGACCTCTAACAAAGTATTCAGAGGTTTGTCATCACTATCACTGTTTCCCCGGGTTACCTTCTGACTTTAACTTCCATACTACTACTAACCGGCATCCTTCCACTTTCATTGGCTTCCGTGATTCTGCTGGCTTAAGGTTACTGTAGACCTTCAAGGTACGTTTCAGGGGGAAAAAGGCATTGCTCTCCGTCTATTAATCGCACATACATAAATTATATATCATTGTAAAGCTTATATAACTGGTTACAAGACTACATTATTATTATTTTGGTTTCTGGCGCTCCTGATTTCCCAACTTAGCGTTCCAGTTTAAATTTTAGGAATTTCACCTTAGGACAACCGGAAGGGGATGTACTCTAAAACCATGTCGGCGTTTGTCAATATTCCAAATTCTTCTAAAGTGATCTAATTTTCAGTACTATCAGTCGAACTCGTAACTACTAAAAGCTGAATAGACTCACGGAAAAGGCCGTAAAACGAAAAAGAACGATACTTTTACAATTCCAGAGACTGTTTTCTTACTGGGATATTAATCTATCAGACAGTCAATTTTCAGACGATTCGGATAAATTCGTGTCGACTTTTAGCTTTTTGAAGTTCTTTCTGTAGCTCAAAACAGTTTTCCGAGAAAAAGCCGATTGAAAGAAAACCACGTTTCACGCCCTCATATGTCTAGCCTCGCCTCCTCGACACTTTCTCCAGTAGCTGGCCAATCAAATCATATCAGATTTTAATTGATTTCACTTTCTTTCACTGTGCCTGTGAATTGGAAGTGTTGTGTTGCGTTCCGCTCTGGATCGGCCCAGAGAAGTGATCCGATCATGGAGAGAAAGGAATTGAAAAGTATATCAAAATCAGGAATATTCCGTTCAAAAGTCTAACCATTATAACAGAATTCCCAGCCGAGCAAGTTTAGAGAGGCAGGAGAAACAATACTACGAAGCGCGACATGTCAAAGTATAAAAGCCCGATGTAGCGAAAGCAAATACTTCAACAGATTGCCATGGGTATTTCTTATTATTTATTGTAATAATAATAATTAGTTTATTCATGCCTCTTACAGTGTATACATATATTGAATTACAGGCTGATTACACTTAATAATAGGCTACTGATTATATAAATAAATACGTACTATATGATATAAGTTATATTTAGATACCTTGGAATTTCACAGTTACAAAGTTGCTAAAACGGTCAGTCTTAGTGGCCATTGGGTAACTGCTTTTGCCCGATCTTAGCGAGTACGTATACTGCGCCGATGAGTTTATTACTCTGTTATGTATTAGGGGGTAGATGGAATTACCCGGCTTAATGCTGCTTATAAATTTCTTATACGCCGCTAATCGACGATCGGCTAGAGTGAGGATACCCGCCTTTTCCAATGCTTCGCCGTAAACAATACGCGGAAAAATGATGGACAACGCCCTATTCTGGATATTTTCCGGTGCATTAGATAGGTATAATGGAAGGCTGGCGTACACGTACGTTTATCGAAGCTATATTGACTACTTTCTTTCGCTTCTAGAATCAATGTGTTTACAAGGACAAATTATTAGTACTATGGATGAGACTTTGCAAGTCTAATTGCGGGGTTTTGATTTCAACGGATTTTTTCACTATTCATGTCGCCGTTTCCTCAAATATTTTCAAATGACATCCTCGAATGATAAAGTAAGCCACATATTAAAAAGTTTAGTAGAAAAAAGCCCGTAAAATATCAATATCGGAGCTGATTTAAAAAGTGTTATTATTGTGATAGTTTTGCGGGAATTTGTTACGGCTGAGTAATTGTACACTTTGCATAATGACACTCTGTCAATCAAACCTTGCAAATTTACTTCCGGCAAAATAAGAATATTTTTTTTCCCCGATAATTTTTCGAAAACTTTTTTTTATCTTGAAGATTTGATCAAATACTACATTACAAGCTGTAATAATCCAAGATTAAGACTGATTTGCCTTCGTAATACGAGCGTTCACTCTTCAAGATGGCGGACTGACCCAACATGTGCTCGTGCCCAGAACGAGGCTGACTCGGCCCAAGCTAACGCGGACAACTACTACAATTAATCAATGAATCAATCAATCCAACTTTATTTATCGAGGGTAACACCAAATAGTGCAAAGCACTAATAACCCCGTGGCGCTCATACAAATATTCTAAAAATTCTAAAAAGTAAAATTCTAAAACTAATATATAGTACTAATATATTATATTACATTTAAAAAAGTATCGGAGACTAAATATTAACATAACTACAAGAACTAATGACTTAGTATAGCTAATAACACTCTTAGACTAAATACATAATTAAGACTGAATATTCTGAAAAGTAGCCAGCTGATTAAATTTAACTTGAAAGGAACGAAAGTGCTTATACAGACTGCTTTTAAAGGCATTGATCGATGCAGAGGATCTTAGATTAATTGGCAAGTTATTCCAAAGTTTAGAGGCCATGACTGTAAAGGAGCGACCAGCCTCCCTTTCCCTAACATAGCGCGATGTTACAAAGCTAAGATGAGCACTTCGAGTTATTCTACTGTGCTGCTCGCTGTTAAGCTTTAGCATGCTATTAATGTAATCTGGTGTTTCACCGATTATGCGCTTATATGCTAGTAGGCACCTTTTAATATCAGTTTCTAAATAAAATGATAGCCAACCAAGCTTATCAAAAAGGTCTACCGTAGAATGGCGTGGTTCTGTGTCCAAAATAACTCTGGAGCAGCGCTTCTGCAATCTAAATATCCTATTTACATTGTACTTTTGGCAACTCGTCCATGAAATACAGCAGTACAACATAAGAGGCTTTATCATTGCGTTATAGAATAACACTCGTTCGACTCTAGGAAGATAGGATTTAATCCTATTTAGTATTCCAATACGACTTGATATTTTCTTAGACAAAGATTCTACATGATTATCGAATCTTAGATCCGCATCCAGTTCAAGACCCAGTAACTTAACATGATCGACTTGTTCTAATTGAGTTCAGTTTAGTTCAATGTGAAGCTCTTGATCAGTAGTAGTAAGCTTAGACTTCAAACGCTTGCCACTGATTAATATGGTCTTGGTCTTTGAAGATGTCAGCGGTAACTTGTTAGCAGTGACCCAGTCATCAACATTGGATACCTCACAAGACAACTTGTCCTTCAGCTCGTCAATGCACAAGCGGAATCTCTGCCACTGAAGGTCTACAGTAACTTAAATCAGCATGTCAATAGCCCTATTTGATCTTATTATTGATCGGCAAGAGGACTGTGTGTTATATATCTGTAGTTGTTGTTTGCACTGGTTTACCATCTGATCAAAGTGATGTAATTAATTTGTTCTATTGTGTCGCCGCTACCTGAAGCTACAAAACTCAATTCAGGCAACGCAGATTTCGTGATATCAACATTCAAGCTCTGAAACAAGCCATTCTCGAATCGTCTTTATCCCATGATACACACACCTCTTTGGATCCTGGGAAGCTTGCTGATCTCTATGATAACGTGCCATGCACAAAACAAACCATTCAATAACCCTTCGCCCTCGCGTCCCATGGTTCACCGTTGGTCTATGCATTGCTAAACCGAGAAATGGCGTTTTGAACGAATATACAGTGCAACCCATGTTGAAGCCCCAAGCAGATTTATCGATATCAATCTCGCAGTTACACTGAAATGCTTGAGGTATTTACTACTATTTACTATTACAGGACTAAAGTCGAACATGCTGATCGGAGAGACCTATTTCGACTAATAGATGGCACGTTGCAACTGTTCCTCTCCTGCCTTCACATACCTCACTTGAACAACTTGTTGGGAAGTTTAGCACTTGTTTTAGCTTTAAGATTCTGTAGCTGCGCGATGACTTCACAACGATACCTTCATCTTAGCAGACTGTTAACATTACCTCAACTCGTTCTTGTCAATTCATTTGCTGCTTTTATTGAGTAGCACGGAAGAGATTATCCTCATATCAGCATCAAAATCATTGAATCAATTAAACGCACGGATCCTATAGGCCTGTCTTGATGAACTTTTTCGGAATAATTACAAAAACCTCAGTCAATCCAATACTCAGCAACTGCTCCACGCATTTATGTTATGTTAGTTAGACTATTGCAATAGCCTCGTGTGTGTGTTGCCATCTACTCATACACAACAGATTCTGGCAGTGAGAGCTTGCATGCAGAATACGGCTACTAGAATGGTTTTTCGAGGTAAACGATATGTGAACGTCTCGCCAATCTTACGTGATCTGCACTGGCTCCCATTCAGAGTACGTATTAGCTTTAATATGTTATTGCTTACTTTCCAAGCAATTAACCGGGTTGCGCCAAGTTATATTAGGAGGTTTTTAAAATTAGGAGGTTTTTATCGTTTCAACATTGCGAGATTTTAATTCATGCATTCATAACTTCAAAATTAGATTACAGTAACTCACTATTAGCTGGCCTTCCAAAACACCTTATACAAAACCTTCAGTACGTCCAAAATTCTGCTGCACGCCTTCTCACGTACTCGCGTAAACACGAACATGTCACGCCTATACTTATAGAACTGCACTGACTACCGATCGCCGAGAGAATTGACTTTAAAGTACTTTTATTGACTTTTACATATTTTAATAATATGGCACCATTATATCTTAATGAACCTTTAGTCCCGTATACACCTTTAAGGTCTTTACGATCGTCTAATAAGAACTTACTGGTCATTAATAGATTTAATCTTAAGTCATACGGTCTAAGGGCATTTTCTGTCGCTGCCCCTATGCTCTGGAACAGTTTACCCGATAATATTAGAAGCACTAAGTCGTTAAGTATTTTTAAAAGTAGATTCGAAACATCAGTTCCTTTTTAAACGTACATTTTAATTCTTATTAGTCTAAGCTCACAATAATACATGTAAATGCAATTGCAATTTAGAATAACTTATTTTTAATTTTAATTTTAGTTTTAGTAGCATTGTAAAACGCTGTTGGTCTTCTAGTGGAAACAGCGCTCTATAAATAAATATTCAAAAACTAATGAATAATTAATGAGTATTTTGTCCGATCAGATGAAGCAAATCAGTCACGTGCATGCTCCTTTATAATATAAACGTGCATTAAACTTACAAATATCGAGTAGAGTCTACCGTTATGTCAGTCACATCGCTTTCCAAGCCTTGAACTTTACCACGACACCAGGTTCTTCTTATCCTAGTTTGTTCTTTGCCACACAATGATTTCAGCATTGCGAAACGTCCGCTTGAATCCAGCCAAACAAACAACACAGTATGGTAATTTCTTCATGTCATTCCTTGAGATATTCGTAATCGCCGACGGTAATTACTCCAATTTTAGCATTGCGTTGCATGTGAATACAAAAGTTCAATGGTTCATTAAGTACCATTATAAGATTTTGAAGCCGTTCAAAACACTCACAGCACGTGTTTTATCAAGTCTAAAATTTCTCGGCCTTCGCCCTCGAATTTTTGAAATTCATAAAACACTGTTGTTCGTGTTTTAAACAGTACATAATATTATTATAATAATATAATATTTCACAACTTTTCCAACCGATACCGCCCTATAGCGCTCTTCGACTTCGGTGTATTTATTATTTGTATCCGGCAAAATATTACAAATGTTGGTAAACTACTGATATATTTCAAGTTGCCTATTTTAACATATGCTGTACATAGCGTGACACATTCACAAATTATCCGGCAGTTCACTGCTTAATTATGTGTATTCGTTCTCATAGATATACAAAGAAAAAATAATGATATTGAAAATCCTTATCAAATGCATGGGTAGGTCATTTGCAAGCAATATGAGAGATCTGATATTACTTTATCGAAGAAATAGTTGGAAATTGGCATTACTTGGGAAAGTTTATTGTGGTCTGCTATTGCATGTGGCATTACGTTATAATGATAACTGAACATCATATAAATCTGCAAATCATTTTTGTTTCGTACAGTATTTCTGATATTAACACGATTTTACCCCCGAAATACGATTTTTTTGTTTTCAAAAATTACTTCTTGGAACAATGATATAATGTATAAGTTGTGTAATTATTATTTGTTAGGTATTTTGTTGTAAATAAATCCATTGTAAACCCCCTCTCTTGTTCTTGCTATGACTTTATTAACCTTTCAATTAGTTGTACGAGAAGCAGATGGAAACATTATTAATTGGCATAAGTGTGTCAACGTCAGTAGCTATGTTTCATTATGTAATTGAAATAAAAAGTGCACGCCGGCAATCATCTATTGCCTTATTTTGTAATATTATGAGCAATCTCGTACCCAGACCCCATTTGTTTCTTACTGCGCATGCTCGACGAAAAAATAGGGCTCTGGAATAATCCGATTCCGGAAGTCCGCGAATCACGGACTTCCGGCAACTCTGCGCATGCTTATCATTACGTCACCTGAGAAGTCGTTTATTCGGGTTCGATTCTCGCTCAGCGCCTTAGACTTATGTTTTGGTTTAGATTTGGAAATTCGCCCGGTATTTTGATAGTGATATTTTGCTTGCTAGTGTCAGGGCAAGCCTCAGGGAGTCTTTCATCTTCTGCCGTTTTTAGTTTGGAGTTTAAGGCTTTATTTTCATGCATCAGGCTCGTGTTTCGGTATCGGTGGATTCATCAGACATCACAGATTCCAGTACATGTGAAGAGGATTCATGGGGATCGAAAGCTGATCACTGAAATTGCCTTACCTGAGCCCGATGACCACACAAACAGCAACTGAATACACCATAGAAGCAAGTCAAGGCATTTTTACTTGCGATTCTCTCGTATTTAGCTCCTTGAAGGCTGGAGTTCGTTGCATTCTCATCAGTACAAACGCTTATATTTAAGCGATCAGTGCCAGTTCACAAGTTTAAGAGATTTCTGCCTATAGAGCACTTACGAACATGTTATTAATATGGGAATGCGTAGTATTACCTGGGCCGCGTCAGGCAAAAAGGGTCCCGGACGACATAATATGTAAATATATTTTGAAATTGCACCATGTTTTTTGTACTTGTGGTGCGATTACAATATGCATCGCGAGCGCCACATTGTGCTACTAACAAGTAGTGTTGATTTCATGAAATTGACCAGTGAAATTGAAGACGAAATTTACGATATTTTCACACGAGGGTGTGATCACAATTTTAGCAGGCGCAAATGATTCCTTATCATCAGACGATTGTTTCAAGGTGTAACTTGTACTATTGCTAAAATCATATCATGAGCTACCGGGAGTAGAATGACTCCACTGAAAAAATATATTTTTTTGCCGAAAAGTGATCATCTTGTTAATCTTATTTATTTTTTACTCTTTAACGCCAGCAGGTATAAATGAATGTCATACATCAAAACCATCCCCTCTGACAAGATTCCTAATTTTTGTGGTCATATTTGTGATCGGGCCCTTGCATCAAAATCACGTAAATTTCACCCCTGATTTTTGTTGTCAATTTCTTGAAACTGACATTTCTTGATAGGAATGAAATGTAGCGCTTCTCGTCAAGAATACAATACAATCTTCAATCTGTTATTAGGAACACCGTAGTAGGAATTATTTAACTTGTATGTCGTCCGGGCCCTTTTTGCCTGACGCGGCCCACCTATCTGTTATCTGTTACTGTTACTGCCGGTTGGGTTCGATTTTCGAATTCATGTACTGTATGCGATTTTAATTGGCCGCTGAAGTGATTTGAACTCCCGATAGGATGCAAGCAAATATCTAAGCATCCCTGAAGAGATCGACAACCATTTAGGTAAAATCCAACGGTTTTGAGCGTTTAGATACCCCCAATGTTCAATGCATTTGTCGAAATAAATTACTTTATGTTTGACTTTCGGTAAAATTGGATTGTTCAGGACAGCCAATCAGAATACACAAAAATCGGATTCTTCCAGAGCCCAATTTTTTTCGTCGAGCATGCGCAGTAAGAAGCAAATGGGATCTGTGTACGAGATTGTATTATAAGTAACTACGTTGAACACAATTAAAAACACAGGCAGTTCCATTTGAGCATTGTATCTTTATTTCAATTAATATTACACATCATATTATTATATAAATACATATTTTTATTTTTGACTTTATTTTTGACTGACGTTTCATATAGAATACGGATAAAGCAAATAAGTATCAAAATGTTTTTATTTGCGTCAATAATATCAATGACAAAAGCTGATTTCACAGTTATGTCTACAAATAGTAGTTTCAGTGGTATTGAATCAAACTCCTCACTACAATGGAGGTAGAGCCAGTGCATATCATAACTCAGTCCTTCAACTTGTCAATTAACAGCAAACGTACAATACTGTGATTAGGTGATGGTCTCATAAAACACCTCTACGTCACTTGGAGTAAAATAGTAGCTACCAGCTAAGAAGGAGCATTTTCTGTCATCATAACTTCATCCAGGGGGAGTTTGGTATGACCAGGGGTTAGTGCGAGAATACTTATTATTTACTGCGTCGTTAGAGATGTAGATGTCGCTTCCATAATAATAATATCCAAACGTCGGACCAACACTTGAACTCCCATAGATTGCGTACTGGTTTTGTCTACCGGTGAGTGTCAGCTTGATGGGATAATATCCATTGGTGTTATACAGCGAGTACAAGAACGATCGGCTGGAGGAAGACCGATCGTTTCTACCTAGTATAGATCAGAAGAAATGCATTACCATAACATTGAATGTATGAAGTGCATGGTATCAGGGAAATGAGTGTATATCCGGCGGACTTCGTATAAGGGGAAAGTTGTGCCAATGACGAACCTCGTTAATAATGACACTATAAGGACCACTGAAAGTGACTATTTTAATAGGGTTTCAGTATTAAGAGCAGGTCTCTTTAAGAATAAAACAAAGTGGGAGGTAGTATTTCATAGCCGACAACGAGGACTAGCCCGGGTTTCCAGTCCGCGCAATTAGTTCCAGTCCGATGCGCAGCCGAAGATGGAACTAATTGCGAGGACTGGAAACCCCGTCTAGTCCGCATTGGAGGATTTGAAACGAATTCTCAACCTATTTAATACGTTCATGCTTGTTTGGTTGTTGTGTGGTGAACAAGAAAATGATTTTAAAACTTCGAGTTTCAATCTTTCAGGGTTGCGCATTTACATATAGTTGCTTTGTTTGACTTAAGTAATCAATTGTTCATTGTTAATAAAAAGATGGAATGTGAACAATTATGTGCCTGTTCTCGTGGGAGTACATGTTTACGTTCCTATCGTGAATTATATTTTGGTGCTATAGTGTGCGTCACGGCCATGTGCAGTGTCAGGGCAGTGTGCAAAAACACGGGTCCCACATTGGAGTGATGGTCAGTAAGCGATAAGATAGGCATTGTACCTTAAAAGTTTTCACTGCTTCGGTCCAGTTGAACTAAAGTAACCTATTGTTCTTCTTGGTTGAATAGTGGACTCATTATTGACATGTCGACCTTTAGATTAGATCTCTGATCCTTAGTTGGGTTTTGATAACCAAACAGATAACCTTACGTGAATTTCAATCTAAAGGTTCAGGCGAAACTCGAAAAGACTAAATGTATGTTTTGTACTCAAAACATGGCATTTGATCTTTAGATTCACCTCTGACTTTTACAAGTCAGGTTGTTATTCATTTTAACGAGGTTCTTTCATAGCCACTTTCCAGTAATGTTAAATTATACATCTGGGCTTGTGGTAAATACATACATGTATTGTCTCAGTTACTATTGTTTGTAAATGACAACCACATGTATTGTCTCAATTACTATTGTTTCTAAATGACATAAATATAGAACGAACATCATGTAACAGAGAGAGAGTTTTCTGAGTCCTGGTGACTCATGGCCAACCTTCGACAGTACAAGGAATAAAGCAAGTGATATCCTCAACCCTTGAAGTTTGTCTTGAGTCCTTGTACAAGTTCAGAAAAAAAACTCCTGACATATTCGCCAATGTTCGTCGTGAATCCTGTATCATTATCCCGGATTCGTAACCCCGTTTATACTTATCCCAGCGAGTTCGGATACTTTTCGATGAATCCGGGATAAAAACGAAGCCGGGATTGTAAGTGGTGGGAACGTGAATCCGGGATCGTTGTTCCGATAGAGTTTTCTAGTGTTTAACGGTGTATCCCGAATTTGTGTAGTCTCAAGCTTTCTAACGAATTTTCAGAACTAGCGAACGCAAGCAAAAACAATAACTCAGCGCGATAAATACAAAATGCAGGCCGAAATTTCTGGTCAAAATCATTTGATAAGTGACCGGTATTTTCTTCTACTGTAAATGCTTAGGAATCCGGGATCATTATTTTTCATGAATCCGGGATGATTTCGAGTCGGGATAGTTTCCCTGAAGAAATTATAGTTTGTATTCTGCAGGCTACACTACGCTAGCTACAAACCGCGTAAGACAAAGAACGCTGGTGTAGAAATAGTACTAAATAAATAAAGTCAGTGCGGTGAAAATATTTTCCTTTTATCAGATTGTAATTCTAACAAGAAGCCCTGAGTAGCATTAACTCTTGCCACCTACATGTAGAATGCTCATGGTGCCCAACCCCGTATGTCACCTATTTTACAATCATGTTAAAAAGTATAATTTACGCAATGTGGATTTTCCTAATCCTAGATTTAACACTATTAAGTACGGTAAGCACACAATAAGATATATTGGTCCCTATATCAATGGGGAAAGTTAAATACTGCCATGAAAACGAAACCTAGCCTTTAGTCTTTCAAGAGGACAGTTAGACCTTTATATATAACAAGCATGTTGGACAATTCATGTCGATGTATAACATGCTCATCATGAGCTAGTAGGGAAAGTTTTATCATTTTGTAATAGTTGGTATTTTAATACCGTTAACTAGCTAGTAATTAATAAATAGTATATCACACTTATTAGACTTGTAGTAGTTATGTGATTATGATATATGTTATTAGTATAATTATAATATTATATTTTTTATTAGTTATTTTCTTCATAATTAGTATTTCGCAAATAGCCTATAATCACACTTATACTTATAGGAGTTACGTGATTACGATACATGTTATTAGCATATATTAACCTTCTATTCTATATATATAATACATTTTTCATATTTTAAAAACAATTTTCCTTTATTTTCCAATTAGTTATAGTGTCCCCAATTAGCTGTAACTAGCTAAATATATTCACACTTAAATAAAGTTATACTACCACTACATATGCTTTCTTTCCCCTCTTTACCAAAGCTGTTCGTCCGTCATTACTTACTCGATTTGCATGATCACTCGATCTCTTTACTACGATATCAATACCAGTATAGGAGAATTAACGTTCACTGAAAGATACAATATCAATATTTCTGGTGTATTTCTGTGCGTGATAGAATAATCTAGTCCACATTCATCAAGAACTACCAAGTAACGCCACAATTTAACTATTATTGTATTGTCCATGCATTACAATGATATTTTCTAGACAAGAACTAGTTTTCGTCTTCCAGTCGATCGTTCCTGTACACGCTGTATAACATCAATCGCGCAATCGCTGGTTATTCAGATTATGGTCCGTGGTTTGGATATGGAGACATCATCATCTGGAACGACGCTTCAAATAATAGGAATTCTTACACTCGCCCCCAGTCATACCAACCTCCGCCTGGATGTAGTTATAATGACCACAAATGCTTCTTCTTAGCTGGTAGCTTCTACTTCACTCCAAGTGACATAGAGGTGTTTTATGAGACCACCACCTAATCACAGTATTCTACGTGTGTTGTTAATTGGCAGGTTGAAGGGCTGAGTTATGATATGTACTAGTTCTACCTACATTGCAATGAGGAGTTTGAATTGAGTCAATAGCACTGAAGCTATTGTTTGTAGACATAACTGTGATATTAGTTATTGTCATTGATATTATTACTTTAGACATAAGTAAAGAAATCATGATACGTATTTACTTTATCTATTTTCTTTATTATAACTATAAAGGTTTTAACGCCAGATACTCACATATAAAAAAAATCGATATTTTGTAATTTTCTTCTCTATTCTAGGTAGGTACGACTATTCGTTGTCGAATCGATCGTTCCTGTATACGCTGTATAACAACAATGGATATTATCTCATCAAGCTGACACTCACCGGTAGACATAACCAGTATGCAATCGAAGGGAGTCCAAGTTATGGTCCTATATTCGGATATGGAAACGACATCGAGATCTATAACGACGCTGGAAACAATAAGAATTCTTACACTAATCCCGGATCATACCAACCTCCCCCTGGATGTAGTTATGGTGACGGCAAATGTTCCTTCTTAGCTGGTAGCAACAAGTTCACTCCAAGTGACGTAGAGGTGTTTTATGAGACCACAACCTAATCACAGCATTGTACGTTTGTTGTTTATTGACAAGTTTAACGACTGCGTTGTGCGATGCACTAGTTCTACCTACATTGGAGTGAGAAGTTTGAGTCAATACCACTGAAACTACTATTTGTAGACATAACTGTGAAATCAGCTATTGTCATTGATATTATTGACGCAAATAAAAAAAATATTGATACTTATTTGCTTTATCCGTATTCTAGATGAAACGTATAGTGTCAGTAAAAAGATAAAGTCAAAAAATATAAATATGGATTTACATATTAATACGATGTGTAATATTAATTGAAATAAAATACAATGCTCAAATGGAACTGGCTGAGTTTTAAATTGTGTTCAACGTAGTCACATCATATTATGAAAACATTTATTTTAGGGTTGGGAAATAAGGCATTTGATGATTGCCGGCGTGCACTTTTTATATCGCCTCCCGGTTAGCTCAGTGGTTAAGCTCCGGTCTGTCTCCGGTCTGTCGCGCGTTCAAACTGAGAAGAAGGTGCTGCCTTTGTGAAACAACTGCAAATGGTTAGACCTTCACGTCTTCTCGGATAAGGACGTAAAATCGTAGGTCTCCCGTCGGCCTCAAATTTATCAGTCTCACTAGACTGTCACGAGTTACCGACGTTAAATAAAGTAGCTTTATATCAGCTAGTGACGTTGACACATTTATGTCAATGCATAATGTTTCCCATGTGCTTCTCGTAGAACCAATTGATTGGTTCAGAAAGTCATAACAAATCCAAGAGTGAGGGTTGACCATGGATTTACTTATAACAAAATACTATAACAAATCTTAAGTACAGAACATAAACGTTCTATCGTTGTTTTAAGGATTTTTTTTAAATATGGTAAAAATCATATTTCGGTTGTATAATCGTTTTTATGTCAGAAATGCTTTACGAAACAACGGTGATTTCCAGGATTTAAGTGTGCACGATGTTTGTTTAAACATCTAGATAATTTAAATGATATTCAGTTTTATTATATGGCAAGTACTACTTCCGGTAAAATCGCGCGTTGTGATTGGTTGTTGGACGGTGAATATCCCCTCGTAATGCCCACGGGAATTATGAAATATTATTTATGCCCTGTAAACATAATCAAGCAAAACGTAGCTTGAAACATCTCTAATCGGATCAAAACTTCGTGAGATAGTAAAATGTGCGACGAAGAACGTTCCGAGGGTGAGCTTTATTATCAAGATGAGGTATAAGTGGAACAAAATAAGGCCAATTTCGATGCTGACCAAACAGAAGCTTGCGGTGGCCAGAAAATTGATAGTCGTATAGGTAATCTAATGGGAACGAGTGAAATTAGGGATAAATTTCACGCGTGTTTATTTTGACAAACACAAGTGAAATTTATCCCTAATTTCACGAGTCACTATTTGATTACCCATTAATATTATGGAGGGTAAATTACGATGAAGAAGAAAGATATTTTAAGCGTGCGAAGGCGGTGTTTGAAATTCCACATGTGAAATTACAAATTACGCGTGAAATTTTAAGTTGAAATTAGGGATTGATTTTTCCTCTATGCAGGTATTAAGGAAGAAATTGAAACCTATGTAAAGGAACGAAAAAGCCAAAACACAAAGAAAGACAGCAAGTGACCTAAACACCTTCCAGAGATACCTAGCCTCGAAAATTAAAGGATACATACAAATACGAACGAGCTTATTAAAGATATCCGTAAAGTGAACGGCAAGGAGTACGACGTGCCCGGCACCCTGTCAGGTTTCCAAAGAAGTATCCAGAGCCATGATTCCTTTCGAATAGAAATTCACTGTTCGATATTCTCCGTGACAAAGAATTTGAGAAGTCGCGCAAAGTTGTTGCTGCCAAGCGAAAACAATTGGTCAACAAAGCCTGCAGGGGCAACAAGCCAAACGCCACTCGTCCACTCACCTATGAAGAGGAAAAAAACTGTCCAAAACTGGCCAGTTTGGCTATTGCGGTCAAAAAATTCTACAGAGAACAATATGGTGGTATCTATCCCTTCATTTTGGCTTTAGGGCGAGAGATGAAAGCCGTAAGTTGTGTTGGGGCGACGTTGAACTACAGTAAGATCCGGTCAATATGGCCGCGAAATGCTTGTGTGGCTAAATGGCATGCATTATCCAACCGAAGATTTACGCCACAAATACGGAACTATTACAAGCTCTTCAAGAGTCACCGGCCGGAGATGTGAATTAACCAGACGCACTGTTTTTCCTGGCCGTGAGACACGGGAACCACGGGCTCCGCTGTGTAAAACTAAAATAGGAACATTCATAAGCAGAGGAGCAGAGAGTGCAGGCCTCCAGCGAATTGGTGCCAAAGTTAGAAACCATTCCGTCCGGAAAACAAGCATTTCAAGGCTGCTAGATGCCAACACGCCAGAGACTTTTGTAGCTCAGTTAAAGACCCTGTGTCCGAGCCCATGGTGCTTTGCGCGCGCAAATCATTTTCGTAGGCTACGAAAATCAGAAAGATCGTTGTTGTTGTTATGTGAATCCCGAATCTTTCGAAATCCATCCCTAGTTTGGGCCATCGTGTAATTATTGATAGGTATATATGCTTAACTAACTTTCTTTTATCTTAACTTTTGTATATATACTTTTTAAAATGAAACTTTAGTTCGAATATTTCTTCGAATCCCGGTCTAGAGTGGCGAGTAGAGGAATGCCGGAGAAAGGACCGAGACAGCGAGGCGAAGTGACTCGACAAATAATCCTTCAGCAGTCCACAATTTACTTTCTCTAGGTCTACAAGAGAACACTTGTGGTTCAAAAGGACTACCACGTGAGTTTCCTGGGGATTTGCTGCACTAAGGGACCGGCAGGCTCAGTTGGTAGAGTACGGTCTAGAGTGTGGGAGGTCGGGGGTTCGAATCCCGGCCGCGTCCTTGGGCAGGGTCGTTTATAATCCGTTGGCCTTGTCTCATTCTACTTCTAATCAGTATTAGAAGGGGACGTGAAAGAACCACACACTAAACATTGTAAACTGCGTGGCAGCTATTAGCGCCGTAAGCAGTCCGAAAGCGCCATGAAACTGTGGTGATATAGCGCTATAGAAATATGGCCATTATTTATTATTAAAGTTCAAACAAGACATAAATATTATTTATATTACGGTATTTTTTTGTACCGTTTTCTGGTAATATCTGATGGCGTGTGGGACGTAGCATCATCATAACTATGGGGCGTCATAACCATTAATTCTATCAGAAGTAATTCCTTATGATCTTACTTCCCTATTTTGTTATTCTGTAAAACAAAAGGCTTGTTCTTTAAAACAATCTCACATGACAAAGATAACCAATATATATGTTTATATATTGTTTTCTGAACTATACTAGGTATATAGTAGATACGACCATTAATTGTTGAACCGGTCATTGCTGTGCGATATAAATAACAGTGGCCGATATAACCAGTACGCAATCTACGGAAGTCCAAATTATGGCCCGACGTTTGGAGGAGGTTATTGGAATCACGACATCTACATCTACAACAACGCTGGAAATAATAAGAATTCTGCAACTAACCCCCAGTCATACCAACCTCCCCCTGTGTGTAGTTATAGTGACTTTCAATGCTTCTTCTTAGCTGGTAGCTACAAGTTCACTCCAAGTGACGTAGAGGTGTTTATGAGACCAACACCTAATCACAGCATTGTACGTTTGTTGTTAATTGGCAGGTTGAAGGTCTGTGTTATGATATGCACTAGTTCTACCTACATTGTAGTGGGGAGTTTGAGTCAATACCACTCAAACTACTATTTGTAGACATAACTGTGACACTAATTACTTGAAAAAAATTCAGTGAACCTAACCTTGACATCTGGAAATTATGGGATATTTCCTCAGCATAAAACGACAAGCTAAATCCCAATTCGATCTGTAGATTAGCCGGGACCTGACTTTGATCAGCCCCCATGGTTGTTTCAGGTCTCGTTAGAAATTCGGAGTTCAGAGAGAGTATCCTTTTATTGAGCTGGCTTTAAACGTGGTACTCACCGTTGCCAGCAATACTAGACATTAGAGCCGCTCTCAGCGGTACTACATTTAGTGATGCGGTACATGATGGAATGCTATTTCTGACAAAATGGCGGAGACTGAAAACACGTTCGTAATCTTGGCTCATGGTTTGATTGCAATTTATCTATGTCTGTTCATGTCTCTAAGATTTGCAAAGCAGCTTGTTATGACTTATACAATATCTCCCGGATTCGAAAATATATCAGTCGTGATTCCATAGAAACTCTCATCCATTCTTTTGTCACAAATCGTTTAGACTATTGTAACGCATTACTTTATGGACTACCGAACTCACAATTGGGTAAACTGCAACGAGTGCAAAATACCGCTGCTAGATTAATCTATCATGCGCCTAGGTTCTGTCATACTTCGCCGTTTCTACTAGAACTACATCGGTTACCAATTAAGTTTCGCATAATATTTAAAATCATATTAATCACTTTTAAAGCCATCCACGGACTCGCTCCTAAGTATATTAATGAACTCATTTCTGTTAAAGTAAAATCCAATTATAGTCTGAGATCGAACAATGGACTCTATTTGACACCTTGTTGTACCCTCAAGTGTAATAATTACCCTCAAGTGTAATAAAGTAATAAAACCCTCAAGCGTAATATAGGATTTACCCTCAAGTGTAATACAACCATCAAGTGTAATAAGGGTTTGCCCTCAAGTGTAATAAGGGTTTGGCCACATGTGTAATAAGGGTTTGCCCTCAAGTGTAATAAGGGTTTGGTCACATGTGTAATATATGGGTTTCATCAAAAAAAGGTATTACATTGTTACATTGACACGCGAATGAGCACGGCAATTTATCATGTGGCTAATTAATTATTTGACGTTTGAGTTTGTAACGATTAGTTGTAATTAATACACAGTATGAGCCAGCCGAGTGTTCAATTTGCCGATCCTCGAACGTTCTTTCGACTGGAATGTAGTACCTATATCTGTGATGCAATGATCAGTGAGGGAAATTAATGCAGGCTTCCGGCTAGCTAATTTAACAGCTAGTTTCACTGTAATTAAATTCACTGTGGAATGGCACCGAAGTCCGAAGTGTCTTAAGAACATGCCCACTTTCTTTCACGTTTTTGTGTGCATTATGTGCCACTGATAGGCCACTTTAGAAACGAGTAGGGGTCTGGGACCGAGTGTCGAAAATTAATCTGATAAAACAACATATCCTCGCTCTACAATTACCAATAATCAGTAAATGGCTTTTGCTCTTCAATTATCAATAATCGCTAATTCTGGAACGCAAATTAAACAATGAATTCTTAAAACCAGTCAAGGATAAAGATAAACAATTGTCCAAATCAGAACGGCGGTAGACGCGCTTAGTGTAGTGGGCGTGACGCCTGCACTACCAAGCACAACACGCAAACGATTACGAGTTCGAGCCCGAGTAGGAGCGCTCCAAAAAAAATTTCTGTCGTTTGCCTGTGAACCCTAGCTCTAGGTGAGTGAGAACCCGTCGTTTACCCGTGAACTCGTCCGATGGTTAGGGTTCGGTTTATGGTTCGGGTTAGGATTTGTCGTAGAATTACCAATAATCAATATTTCAAGCGTGTTTGCCATTTACTGATTATTGGTAATTGTAGAGTGAGGATACGTTGGATAAAAATATGAACCCCAAAACAAGAAAGCTCACATCCAAATTAGTAACCTTAACACATTTTAGGATGTTTGGGTGAATATGAACTGAATGACAACCTTATTTGTGTCAATCGTTACAAACACAAACGTCAAATTGCCATTCTCGAATCGTCTCTATCCCATGATACACACACCTCTTTGGAACCTGGTAAGCTTGCTGATCTCTATGATAACGTGCTCTGCATAAAACCATTCAATAACCCTTCACCCTCGCGTCCCATGGTTCACCGCTGGTCTATGCGTTGCTAAACCGAGAAACGGCGTTTTGAGCGAATGTACAGTGCAGCCCATGTTGAAGCCCCAAGCAGACTAATAGATGGCACGTTGCATCTGTTCCTCTCCTGCCTTCACATATCTCACTTGAACAACTTGTTGAGAAGTTTAGCACTTGTTTTAGCTTTACGATTCTGTAGCTGAGCGATGACTTCGCACCGATACCTTCATATTAGCAGACTGTTAACATTACCTCAACTCGTTTTTGTCAATTCATTTGCTGCTTTTATTGAGTAGCACGGAAGAGATTATACTCATATCAGCATCAAAATCATTGAATCAATTACACGCACGGATCCTATAGGCCTGTCTTGATGAACTTTTTCGGAAGAATTTAATTAAAAAACCTCAGTCAATCCAATATTACTGCTCCCCGCATTTATTTTATTTTATGCATTTATTTATTTATTTATTTGTTAATAGCCTCGTGTACATGTTGCCATCTGCTCATACACAACAGCTTCATAGCTTGCATGCAGAATACGGCTACTAAAATGGTTGTTAGAGCTAAATTATCTGTGCACGTCTCGCCAATTTTACGTGATCTGCACTGGCTCCCATTCAGGGTACGTATTAGCTTAATATGCTATTGTTTACTTTCCAAGCAATTAACCGGGTTGCCCCAAGTTATATTAGAATTAGGAGGTTTTTATGGTGTAACATTGCGAATAAGATTTTAATTCATGCATTCATAACTTCAAAATTAGATTACAGTAACTCACTATCAGCTGGTCCCAAACACCTTATCCAAAAACTTCAGTACGTCCCAAATTCTGCTGCACGCCTTCTCACGTACTCGCGTAAACACGAACATGTCACGCCTATACTTATAGAACTGCACTGGCTACCGATCGCCAAGATAATTGACTTTAAAGTACTTTTATTGACTTTTAAATCTTTTAATAATATGGCACCATTATATCTTAATGAACTTTTAGTCCCGTATACACCTTTAATGTCTTTTAACGCTCGTCTAATAAGAACTTACTGGTCATTAATAGATTTGCTCTTACGTCATACGGTCTAAGGGCATTTTCTGTCGCTGCCCCTATGCTCTGGAACAGTTTACCCGATAATATTAGAAGCACTAAGTCGTTAAGTATTTTTAAAAGTAGAGTCAAAACATTCCTTTTTAAACGTACATTTTAATTCTTATTAGTCTAAGCTCACAATAATACATGCAAATGCAATTGCAATTTAGAATAACTTATTTTTAATTCTAATTTTAGTTTTGGTAGCATTGTAAAGCGCTGTTGGTCTTCTAGTGGAAACAGCGCTCTATAAATAAATATTCAAAAACTAATGAATAATTAATGAGCATTTTGTCCGATCAGATGAAGCAAATCAGTCACGTGCATGCTCCTTTATACCTGCTAAAATCTCATCATTTCTATTGATCAAAAGCTGAAAAGCTTTCTCATTGAATTGCTAATTAGGGTGAACGTTTTATATAAAGAATATTAATGAACATGAAATTTTATATGAAAGGTAGTCATCATAATTAAGAATTAATTGATAAAAACCCAAAGATAGCAAGAAGTACGCGGATCATAAGGTACCTAGATAATCAATTTTGCACTAAGTTTACTAATATCAGCAGACTACCGAGATACACAGATAATATTTTTAAAATGAAATTATCCAACTACCATTACTTGTTTACCGAGCCACTGTTTAATCCCAATTATTAAACCAAACTCAAAGTCGTAAAATAATAAAAACGTGCATTAAACGTACAAATATCCTCTTCATATTTTGTGCCGGAGTCAACACTTTAGAGTCTGCCGTTATGTCAGTCACATCGCTTTCCAAGTCTTGAACTTTATCGATGTCAACCACGATACCAAATCCTTCAAGTGCAGTTTATTCTTGCACTAGCTTGTTCTTTGCCACACAATGATTTCAGCATTGCAAAACGTCCGCTTGAAGCCAGCCAAACAAACAACACAGTATGGTAATTTCTTCATGTCATTCCATTGATATATTCGTAATCGCAGGCGGTGATTACTCCAATATAAGTTTTTGAAGCCGTTCAAAACACTCACAGCACGTGTTTTATCAAGTCTAAAACTTGTTGTTCGTGTATTAAATAGTACATAATATAATAATATAATAATATAATATTTCAGAACTTTTCCAACCGATACCGTCCCTATAGCACTCTTCGACTTCGGTGTATTTATTATTTGTATCCGGCAAAATATTACAAATGCTGGTAAGCTATTGATATATTTCAAGTTGCCTATTTTAACATACGTTGTACATAGCGTGACACATTCCCAAATTTCCGGCAGTTCACTGCTTAATTATATGTATTCGTTCTCATTGATATACAAAGAAAAAAATTAAACAATATTGAAAACCCTTATCAAATGCATGGGTAGGTCATTTGCAAACAATATGAGAGATCTGATATTACTTTATCGAAGAAACAGTTGGAAATTTGCATTACTTGGGAAAGTTCATTGTGGTCTGCCATTGCATGTGGCATTACGTTATAATGTTAACTGAATATAATTTAAATCCTCTAGATATTTAAAAGCACCACCTGCACACTTAAAGCCTGCAATTCATTTTTGTTTCGTACAGTATTTCTGACATTAACACGATTTTACCGCCGAAATACGATTTTCTTACCATTTTTTTTCTAAAAACACTCCTTGGATTAACGATAGAATGTATAAGTTGTGTAATTGTTATTTGTTTGGTATTTTGTTGTAAATAAATCCATTGTAAACCCCCTCTCTTGTACTTGCTATAACTTTATTAACCTTTCAATTAGTTGTACGAGAAGCAGATGGAAAACGATCGATGGATTGACATGTGTGTCAACGTCAGTAGCTATGTTTCAGTCCGTAATAATTTAAAAGTGCACGCCGGCAATCATCAATTGCTTTATTTCATAATATTATAAATAACTACGTTGAACACAATTGAAAACACAGGCAGTTCCATTTGAGCATTGTATCTTTATTTCAATTAATATTACACATCATATTAATATATAAATACATATTTTTATTTCTGACTTTATTTTTTGACTGACACTATACGTTTCATATAGAATACGGATAAAGCAAATAAGCATCAAAATGTTTTTATTTGCGTCAATAATATCAATGACAAAAGCTGATTTCACAGTTTTGTCTACAAATAGTAGTTTCAGTGGTATTGACTCAAACTCCTCGCATTGTAGGTAGAACTAGTGCATATCATAACTCAGTCCTTCAACTTGCCAATTAACAACACAAGTACAATGCTGTGATTAGGTGTTGGTCTCATAAAACACCTCTACGTCACTTGGAGTGAAATAGTAGCTACCAGCTAAGAAGGAGCATTTGGTGTCACTATAACTACATCCAGGGGGAGGTTGGTATGATGCAGGGTTAGTGTAAGAATCCTTATTATTTGCAGCGTCGTCATAGATTCTGATGTCATATCCATATACTCCTCCAAACGTCGGACCAAGACCTGAATTCCCTAAGATTGCGTACTGGTTCAAACTACCGGTGAGGGCCAGCTTGATGGGATAATAACCCTTAATGTTATACAGAGAGTACAGGAACGAGCGGCTGGACCTTGAAAATGCGTTTCTACCTAGAATAGATGAGAAAAAATATATACATTAACAACTGGGATACATTATGATATGTTACCGTCATAGAAACGAGTTAGAGCGGACTCTGTGTGAGCGGGAAAGTTGTGGAAATGACGTAATAGTACCAGGCAATCAGGAACCACAAAAAGTGACCGTTTTAACAGGCTGTCCGTTTTATTGGATTAGCTTACGAGAAAATGTATAGGGTTTTGGTTTATCAAAACCAAAATAACCGTCCGTAATAACGAGATGTTCGAATTAAGAATGTGGTCGTAAAGCGGAGCTTGACTGTAATACTCTAACACGCCGTGTCGTGGCCGAAATCAATTCACTATTGTTTTAGTCTTTTGGATTCAGTCGTATAAAAAAGTTAGAGTATGGAAAAAGTTAGTTCTTCCCTGCTCACACAACATCTGCTCTAACATCGCTATTTAACGTAAACAGCAATGTTCACATAAATAATAGTGTATACCAAGAGTATATTACAGAGGAGCGTTCCTCTTCCCACATTATATTGTCACACAACACTGTAGACGGTAGAGTTGTTTTTAGCATAGAGTTTCCCGCGAGAAGAAACAACGGCCGTCACTTTTAACCAATCAGGATGCACAGAAACATTGTAATTAACACGGTTAAAAATGCGAAAAATACTAAAGCGCAAGAGAACAAAAGACAACGTAATCGCATACCAGAACTTCGCGAATATAAATAGACACACCATCTACTGTGTTAGGGAACAACACAAGGGCACAGGAACACTCCTGTGTTAGGGACCAACACAAGGGCACAGGAACACCCCTGTGTTAGGGGCCAACACGAGGGCACAGGAACACTCCTGTGTATACATAGGACTCGGGACTCTATTTAGAAAAAAATAGTAACATCAATAACGTGTTTTTGATTGTGGCATTTGCATCTCAGCTAAACTTAAATGGTTTAATTTATGATTAAATTGCTAGAGTTAGGGGAATTTTGTTTAAAAGAAGAAACTACTTACATATACACCTCGTGCCTCGGTTTATTCCGACAAAAAGAGAAGAAAACGCACAAGAAGCCTATTTGTAAAGTTATTACGATGTGCATGTTTCAGTATTATGTTTTTTTATGTAATTATTTATTCACCCATTCATGTACAAGTTATTATTAATTGCATTTTATTATTCATATCACATAAAAAAAGGTAAAGGTCATTAAATATGAACTTTAAGGATTCTTAAAGTTACAGTAAAGGACACGAAATCTCACATTTCAGTCGCCTTTCGGTACCTTTCAAACTACCTTAAATATACATTTTCGCCTAGTGATATTTTATTTAATCAATGTTTAAAATGTGGCTTTACATCTTATACAGTATTGTTCTACATCGCATTATCGCATTCTTAAAATAGGTTTATCCAGAATAACTTACAGAAATACATTCTGCACTCATGCATTTGAAAATCATTGTACCAAGTATATCCCATGTTGTAATATATGCAGAATCGATCTCTCGCCTGATGCTCAATATCTTACCTATATATAACACACCTTGTTTACTCTTATCCTTGAAGTTTAAGTGAAATGTATTTTTAATTTTAGTTTATGCACGTTTGCGCCGATAAACAACATGTTATAAATTACAAGCGTTTCCAAGCGACACATCGGTAACTCTTTTTACTACTGATTATGTCTACCGTTACCTTTGGTAAATAACTGGCACAATAATTGATTACTACGATGTTACTTACTGTGCCAAGACACGTCTGTGTATCCACCGAACACGTTACGATTTACACGTATGATTGTAACTGAAGGATCTCTGCCATCGCATCGTGAGTGGAAAGTCGATGCAGCCCAACCATTCGTTTTAGCTCTCCAGCACCTTTTCCAGCGGCTTGTTGCGGAGTTCCGTAGGACCGGTCTTAGATAGCCGTACAACGCCTTGAAGTAGCTTGAGTTACCGTAATGAGTCAGGATGTTGGATGCCTGAAGTCCGTCTAAAATAGGAGTAGTAAATAATCCGTTTAGGAATCTCTATTATCCGTTTCATAAAATATTGAGAAACTACAATCACTAGATTGTTTTTATGAAACGTATTTAAATTTCAAGTCACTTATATTAAATTCCTTTCAATATCGTGCAAACGTATTTTCTCTGTTGGTATTATTTTAACACAGCAGTTAATCTTTTCCGGAAATATAACCATCATATGCAATTAAAATGTACATAAAACCGAAATACGTATGCGCACTTTCTTGAATATAAAAACAGTTATGATGGATACGGCGATATTCGTTTACTTACTATGTTGTATGTTGGGTGTACATGTGATACCATCGCCACTATAATCGCTGTTGCAAGTGCACCTGTAGGATCCCTGTGTGTTTCTGCATACAGCGTTCGTGTCGCACTTTCGGGGACGTTCTGTACACTCGTTCACATCTAAAAATATAAACAAGCGGCGAATAGTAAAAACGATGTGTTTTAAATATATTTTCATGAACTAATATATTCATATAAAACGCGTTTTTGAATCCACAGTCTTTGTTCGTATTGTTTTTCCAGTGCCATGAATTTGTATACAACAGGCACGTGCTAATATATATTGTCTTTGTTGTTAGCAAAATAACAATACAATACAATCAATATTAATAAATCACTTCACACTGAGAGCAGTTATGTTCAATCAACCAAAGTGTTTGGTGATGGACCATTATGTTTTTGAGGATCGATCACTGTTAGCTAGGTTTTTCTTCAGTTTATTGTGCAGGATTTTCTTTCTTCTAATCCTCTGTAATAATTGTTTTTGGTATTTGCCCAACCTCTCCCCCTCAACAATATAATGGTCCATCCCTTAAACATGTAGCTTCCACCTCAATATTGTTCCAATACAAGACAGTTTGTGTACTCTTTTATATTGAACACCATAATATTAATATAATTGAATGCACATTGTTTATCTTTCCCTGGATACAATTCAGTTCCTTGACAACGACAAAATTCTGTCCAAGCCGTACTGACATATTTCCACAGCTGTTTATGGTCAGCATCAAATGTGGTATAGAGATATGCATACTGTGGCATAAGTGCCATTACTATTCACTTAGCCATAAACTACATGGTTATATTTGCAACACAAACGTGATATCTCACATGTGAAAAACAATCAAAATGTTATTAAACGGCTCTGACATAAGACATTCATGTCACACGTAGACACTCGATAACATTCAATTCATTAATTAAGCAACACAGAAGTGGTAATTACTCTTCAGATTCCCCCTCCCCTTAAAAGCCCATGTGGACACCAAGTGAACAGTTTATATTGGCAGCGTACAGTATATGAGAACGCATACAAAATACTGTAATCTGATTTCTTCATTACTATTAGTTTTAAATCAAAATGTGTGTAGTGCTGTATATTGCCAACAAGAAAATACGAGATATTATTAAATAACTAGCGCAGTGCTAGATCAGGTACGTTTATTCACTTCACTCTGAAAGTATATATAGGGACATTATTGTTCTTTCCCATTTGGATCATATCCAGGCCTTGGAAAAGCTGCGCTTTCTCTTTCAAGTATCATGGAGTGAAACAAGTGCCGTCCACAACACATCTCGATAAAGGCAGACGATGCTGAAGCTTTGTTCACTGCCACTTGGTTACTTATTTTGTAGCACAAACCTTCTAAGAATGTACCCCAAAAACAATCAAAAACCCTAACCATTTCCAAACCCCAATCATCCATATAATGAGTCTAAACATCCCTCAGTTACGATGGTAATTCTGCACAGTTTACAATGTTTTTTTCAAGTGATCTTTTCAAGTAGAAGGTATTGTAGCTGTCTTTTTTTCTTTTTCTCGTACTTAATCCCATTTTAAAATTACAAAGAAAAAAAATACAGCAATCCCAAGTCGTCCGATACTGTATTCAAGCGCATCAGTCTCTCACAACATATGTAAATTTCCACGCTTTCCATGACCACATAACTCATATAACGAGTCCGTCCCTCGGTCAACCTCAGTTCTTCTTTCGAAGCCGCCATTGAGATATTTCCGGTCATCCATGTGATCTCTTCCGTTGCGCGCCTTCAGTTTCTTCTCTATCCGAGTCCTATACAGCTACGAAGGTCACCCTCGGACTCCTGATAGTCCTTATACCCGGGTTTAAGCATGAAATGAACTGCCATTCATTTAATTCCTGCAAAAGAAAACATAGCTACATGCGAAGGCAGAACATGTTTACAACGAAATGGCTGAGCGCTGAGTAACCCGCCCTTTTTCTTGTACGATCTGACGTCATCAAAGATATTGCACAATACAAGCATGGACTTTCACATTATTTCCAGGGGTTCACATTGCAACATGAATCTACGAAATCTATGGAAATCCAAATTATGTTCCGATATTTGGAGGTTATTGACTTCACGACATCTACATCTCTAATGTCGCTGGAAATAATAAGAATTCTGCCACTAACCTTCAGTCATACCAACCTCCACCTGGATGTAGTTTTAATGACTACAAATGCTCCTTATTAGCTGGCAGCTACAAGTTCACTCCAAATTCCGGCCCTACCCAATTTGTTAAAAAATTATAATAAAAAATAAATAAAGTCAAGTTACTTTTAAAACACCATCAAGGTACAGATTAAACATTATCATGCTGAATGTGATCTACATTTATTCTATAAACTACAGTGCTTTACAAGGATTTCCTGCACTGAGAAATATTGTATCTGAACACACATAAAAATACGATAATTTTACGTGTGTGGATATCGCCTTTCAGCCAATCAGCGATGTCCACGTCACGCGCTTACCCTTGCTTCAAACAACCGGGCCCAGGTCCAAGTATTGTATATACGTGCATGCTTGGAAATTAACTTCTTGTTAACCGAGAGTGAGGTCTTTACCGGAAAATATCAGACCGAGATCTTGACAGTACGGACCGGGCGATAGCGAGGTTCGTACATAAAAGACCGAGGTTTGATATTTCCCGTAAAGACCGAGCGGACGAGGTTATAGTTGGAAAACAAAAATGTAAATATAAAACCGGAAGTTAATATGTTACATCCGGTTGGAGCGCACGCGTCTTGATTGTACTTTTCGCGCCCTTTTGAGTTTTGTTTGACAACTCGAACCACAAAATGAACTCAGTCATGGAAAGTTCTAATCAACGTTATTTTGAAGAATTTATCCGTATGATTAGAACTAAATTTAATTTCTGAAGGCAACACTGTTTTTTCGTGTTGAAAAGAAAACATAAAGGTGAAAGGACAAAAACATTTGTCAAACTGAAGTCACACTTCATCGATAATTTCTCGATCAAGACTCGTCACCTGTTTTGCGAACCCCTGGCTATCACTGGAAAATCTGTAAGTGGCATCCTGAGACACTGCCAATGTTTGCAGCTAGCAAATCTTGCTTGGCTGTTTTCCCCAGACGTACCGGGAAAGAGACTGCCGTGGACAACGAGGGACGAGTTGGAGATTTTGTCAGTGTGTATACAAGATATTTTCGCTTTGCAGCAAAAATGGACGTGACTTTTCGAAGTTTTTATTCCAAAGGATATTGACTAGCCCTGGGATTTTTTTATCAGGGAGGAATCTTTGGATCCTATTTGAAAACAGGAAATCCGGTGTTCCAGGCTCGTAAAGTCGTATACTTCGCCGCTAACTTTGGGAATGTCCGATGAAGAACTTGGATATTAAACAGGTAGTCGAAGTCACCTGGAAGTAAGGTTGCAAATATGACGTTTTCCTTGTTTATCGACTCCATGAACCGAAGAAACTTTTTATGTCACTAGCTATTTTCTTCACGGAACTTTTCTCTCTTTTTCTTTTTTTTACAAGCCTCTAGATTCGTTGCTGGGTGTTCGGAGCCTTCACCGGCCTTTGCCGTTGGCCATGTTGTTTTTGTTCACTATAACGTTGTTTTGTATTTCAGTAGGGTAATAAATTTCACTTTCGAAATATTCTTCCTTGCTAATTTTGTACTTTCTCTCCGGTTTTCTATAAAATTATGACAGTTCAGCTGTTTTTAGGGCTATCAAAGTTTGCCGGGCATTAACATATCTCATAATACCCATGGGCATTACGGGGAAATCTCGACCACTAAACAGCCACTCAGAACGCGCGCTTTTACCGGAAATAGCTCTTGCCATATAATTAATGGAATTAATCTGCTCGTGTTCAACTCGATATCTATTTCGTTCACTCCGCTCACTCGTGAGATATGGATTTCAACACTCGAAGATAAATTCCATATCTCCGCGCGCCAATGCATGTATTATTATCTATTTATTGCATGGTTTTTTAAATTAATGGACCGCATCAGTCATCGCTTATCCGTCTGGTAGAACTAATATCAAAGACAACAGCTTTTATCACTTTTATGTTTTGAAACAGTAGTTTAAGTTGTTTTGTCATAAACCTTTCACAGCAATATACGTCGAACTATTGCATACCATAACTAAAATAGTCATTCAATTTGTCAATTAACAAAAAAAACGTACAATGCTGTTGGTAGGTGGTGGACTCATAAAACACCTTTACGTCACTTGGAGTGAACGTGTAGCTACCAGCTAAGAAAGAGCATTTGTAGTCATTATAACTGCATCCAGGTGGAGGTTGGTATGACTGAGGGTTAGTGGCAGAATTCCTATTATTTCCAGCGTCATTAGAGATGACGATGTCGCCCCAACGTCCTCCTCCAAACGTTGGACCAAAATCTGAATGCCCATATATTGCGAGCTGGTTCTTTCTACCAGTAAGGTTCAGCTTGATGGGATAATATCCATCAAGAACAGGAACGATCGAGGTCGACGATTCAATTTGCATAGTATAGATCAATGTAATGCATTTAACATCCAGTCGATATATGACGGTAATTAGGTTCACCCATCCAGGATTTGCCGAAATTAACTATATAACGTTTCTATAAAACTAACCCAATGTTCTGTAATATGTATTAATAAAATGGTTTTTAAATAAACTATTTCTAAAATATGTTAAGACAAATGAAATATAGAATAGGGCGATATATTGTTGCGGGTTGAAAATTCATGGAAATCAGAGCGTTTTCTATATTAGGGCTAACATCAACTAAACCATGCAGTATATTATTATATTCCTGTTGAACACAATTGCGTTTTGTTAACAACCACTAACAGTTCTTTTCAATACCACAAGCGTGCTATCTTGGAATTCTGTTTTGTGCTTACTATTCTTCCATATTAGTTACTATATATGTCAAAACAATCTCAAAGATCGGCCAAAAATGTCCCGTTGAAAATTGCGAATCTTTATTACGCTGATTGGGCTGTCGCAATACACGCAAGCCACCCTAATGGCAATGCTTTCACAGTTCAGGAACATCAATGGATTAAAAAGGAATTAATCAGACAAAAGTAGATATGGTTTGTGAGGTGATATCCCACACCTGGTGATAACAACGATATCTCCACTGAATGTGATATAATTTTTTCGATTTTGCTATCAGCCATAGTAACCGATATCACAGCTATGTCTACAAACAGTAATCTGCAATGGCATTGACCCTAACACGTCACAACAATTTAGGTAGAACTAGTTAAAAAATAAATTAATTTTTCATTCAGAGCATTAATGACTACATAGGACATACATGAACACAGCGAGTTGTCATTTTGGAGTTAACGTTGTACTTTATTTCTGAAAATTTAATCAAGCCATCAGGAAACTGTAAATCCTTTTTGTGTGTTTATATCAATGGCAAACAAAAATTCATAAGATAAAACGTACATGTCAGCAATCATCACATCGCCTATGTTCCCTCTCATCATACAACATACAATACATTATCCTATAAATATTACATTTCAGCCAATCAGAGCTCAGCTTTACTATGCAATACAGGGCTATATGTGATGGTTTTTCTATGAAATAGAGAGCGGTATTTCATGGCTAAATCAAGGCCACTCAAAATGCAGGAAATTTCGCACCCTTTGTTTATTAGCCAATAATAATTCAAGATGTTGAATACATAATTATTCTGAAGACGCGTCCGCCCTCTTTAAATTTGTGTTTTCTGGCGTGAAAATTCGCAGTCTATCGTCCGGTAAGTTTCCTGATAAATCTTCCCCTAAAATTAGTTATTTATAGGATAATATGGAATATTGGCGAAAATTTCACTCTAAATTCATATTATTTTGGTATACAACTCACCTAAAGGCTCGTTGTATGCAAAATAATATAAATTTCTCGTGAAATATTCGCCGGTATTCCATAGAAAACCATGAAATAACAAGTAAATATGTTTTATTGCCACTTTGTTACAGTTTATGTACATCAGTGTAAATCCAATAATTTAAGTAGACTTAAAAGAAACAAACTCTGACAAGCAAAATATATATATATATATATATGTATATATGATGTAAATCTAGATGTATATTAACGGCTAAGTTAAATTTCGTCAGATCCATCATTTGTTTCATATACGCACTACTAACTTTAAAAATAGTTTCTTCCTTCATGGAAATAATGTAATAAAACAGACTAGTATGATCAAAGTAAGAGAATGATGAATTTGTGATATATAACTTTTCCATAAATAGAGAACGAAGCTTCTATCATCCTACGATGTCCACACTGAAAAAGGTAATGAAATTCATTACCAATCTCCTTTGAGGGACAGATGGTACAAACTCTTTGGTCCCTTTGAATTTGTTTGTAGCGACCTGGTTCAATTGCGAATTGTGAGCTGATAGCCTTAATTTGGATACAGCTCTACTGGTTTTGAAATCATGAACTTTATTAAAATAACTCT
This sequence comes from Actinernus sp. WN-2022, assembly GCA_030867875.1. Classification (NCBI taxonomy): domain Eukaryota; kingdom Metazoa; phylum Cnidaria; class Anthozoa; order Actiniaria; family Actinernidae; genus Actinernus; species Actinernus sp. WN-2022. Next base: position 63,806,237 of record JAOWCC010001210.1, read on the forward strand.
CGAAACCGTGATCTCGCTTAAGCGCTAAAAACAATTCAGATTTTGATCCTGTATCTCCCTTTATTATTTCATTTCTCTCTTCATTCCATCCGTTTATATAATTATGATACCAGTTTTATTTTCTTCCTCACTATACCTAGGTTTGACTAACTTATGATCTAACCCTGACAAAATAGTAAAATTATTATATTTGATATCCCCAGTCTAATATCAGTAAATATGATACTATAGTAACCAAGGTATTAATAGCTCCCATCTTATTCAAATTACGAGATACTTCTCGTAATAGGATTGCCATTATGTTCAAGTAAATGAAATAAGTATTTAAGTAATGTATATCTGAATATGTATAGGAAATCAGCGTCAAGTTACGATTTTATAGTTTAATTCAGTAGTAGACTTCGAATTAACTTATACATTGGAAGTTTAATTTTTGACATTGTAAATCGGAATGGAACATCTTTTATTTGAATTTTGAAAAGGAACTATTACGTTTTGAGTGTGCGCCCCATATTTCACCTATTTACACTTAAAGACCCTGTGTCCGAGTCCATGGTGCTTTGCGCCAATGTTATGAATAGTTTGTTTATCAACGGCCGCATAAATTAAAGGCCAGCTTTTAGGCGAACTAAAATTCTCTCGATTGTTTATAAGTTTCATAAAAGAAGTACACAGTCATACACTTTGGATAACGAATTTTATAATTTCTACCAGATTAAAAACCCAATCGAGCCCACGAATTTTCCCCGGATGCTTCGAATATGATTTGGACAGTACTCGGCAGGAAGCCAGTTGTTCTGCCTTTAGATTCTAATTCGGTTTACTAGTGCGACTTTTCACAACTCTACAAGCAAACACATACTCTTGCTACCTTGTTTTCATGTCTCCAGTATTGCTTAGCTGTATTTGAAGATCTATACTTTCCTTGCGAATTATATATTTTGAGTGCAAAATGAAATGTCGTACTCGCACTCGAGTCAAACTCACAGCGAAGTAACAGCTGAACTCGGCAGATTGGAGTTTGACCCGCGATCGTAGTTTTGGTAGCAAGACTTTCTGGACCTACTGGAGGATGAAAAAAAAGGTTAAGGACATTGCTTTCTCTGCTAATAAAAAGGTAAAACATATACAGATACAGATAAGTCGTAACACCTCGGTGGCGCTTAGCCGTGCGAAATTATATTTCCCATTACGAATGATCTTGATACCAGAAATGGTTGCTTTGTGCTTCGTATTTCCAACGAAGCCCACCGGTCCCTTAGTGCAGCAAATCCCCGGGGAAACTCACGTAGTAGCCCTTTTGAACCACAAGTGTTCTCTTGTAGACCTAGAGAAAGTAAAATGTGGACTGCTGAAGGATTATTTGTCGAGTCACTTCGCCTCGCTGTCTGTCCTTTCTTCGACATTCCTCTACTCGCCACTCTAGACCGGAATTCGAAGAAATTTTCGCCTAAAGTTTCATTTTAAAAGGTATATATACAAACGTTAAGATAAAAGAAATTCAGTTAAGCATATATACCTATGAATAATTACACGATGGCCCACACTAGGGATAGATTTCGAAAGATTGGAGAGTCACATAATAACAACACCGATCTTGCTGATTTTCGTAGGCTACGAAAATGATTTGCGCGCGCAAAGCACCATGGGCTCGGACACAGGGTCTTTAATATATTAAATTATTATATTACGACATTCCGTGCTCATCCGGAAACGAATTTCAACATATTTTAACATACATGTATATTTACATATTATGTTATATTATTTATCTTCATAAAATAACCAACAGAAAATACGCGGTCTGATTGGTTGAAAGCCGTGTTTCTATAACTGCAATGAAACACGGCAAATTGTAAAATAAATATACTCGGCAAAATTAAATAATTATATAATTTTCTAAAAATAGTGAGCACTAAATTCATTTCGATGAATAACCAGCTACACTGAGTGCTGTAAGAAACAAGGCGATGCTTTATTGAACTCAAACATTCCTAAAGTATTCATTTATGTGTATGAAGTTGAGCCGGTTTCTCGCAATTTGTGCGATGTAAAACAGTAATTTTCTCCAAAACAGATACTAAGCTCAATTAAAAAGTATTGCGAGTAGCTCGGAAAAGATGCGTTTTGGTTGAATTGACAATGAATTTCACAAAATTTGCAAATATTACTTACCACAGCATTCAAAGGCTGTGTCAAATCAGTCGAATGAAATGTTTTCAAAGCTTCTTTCAAGTACTAGATCGGTCTACTTCGCTAGACGGGAAAGAAACCTCTACGGAGCTAGAGTGATGAGTTCGTCTGCGTTTGCAGAGAAAAGCGAACTAAGTCTAAGGCTAAGGCGAGAATAATTGCTGTTTCTGAAGTAATTAATTCATATTTTGGCAGGATAACAATTAATGTATATATTGATTTATGGTGTTTCTAAAATTTGTAAATGTATTTGTGATTCAGGCAAATTTGTAGATATTTGTCGATACTTGTTCGGTTGTCAGTAGTGTAAAATGACACTAATTGGTCCTAATTGTCTGTGCATGTTTTCTCTCGTAAAGATATTATAAAGAAGAATTATATTTTTTTCATTTAACCAGTTAAAAAAGTCTTCAATTAAAACATTGAACTGAGATGAAGATTGTGTTAGAACGTCCCTTAATGCTGCACACATCTGTCCTATTGGCACTTTAGGTGAGTGATATGCACCTATACTGCATGGTCACATGTGGGAGGGTCGGGACCTTCATAATAGTCATCTCAATGCCATTAGTATTATGACAGTAAGGATACCCAGGAATAAAATCAAAGGTACTCTACTGGGTTCTCTAGAATGTGTTTGACCAATGCCTGTGTGATTCCCTTTCGTTCAACTGTCAATAAATTTAGCGTAGCGAGACCGGTAGTGCTTTTTTGACCTAGGATTTATACTTTGAAATATTTATTCAAATGTTTCTCCCTCTAAAGTATCGCCTATCTTTGAAAGAGGTTTGTGGCGAGTTCTGTTTGCCATGATATTAAACAACTCGGCACAGATTCACAGAGAAGACATTGTTGCTGCAGCAAGCGAGCAAGGCAGCAGTACTAATAAATTGATGTAATGAGCCAAGGACAGACACCGCTTAACATTTATTCTTGCTTTTCTTTAGAATATAATCGTTTGGAGCATCATCTTCTCGGTGATTTCCGATCACGGTCGGAAATATGAATATTTAAGGTTAGAGACTGGTGTGTGTGTTTTATTGAGAAATACTGTACGATTAACGAAACAAAAAGTGATTACAACAGGACGATGAAGGACGCATTAATACCGTACGACTATATTTTGAGTTTATCGTACAGTCAGCAAGTACCTGTAATTGTCTATAAAGCACGAACACAAATAAACGTTTAATATTCTAAATGAGCACATGCACGGAGTGCTGTGGTCACCAATAATGCAATATTATCCATGTGTATTGTTTAAAATTCATATTGTCATCTTCAATGATTAAAAACATGTGTAATTGAAAACTACATGTAAACATCGTAATACTATATGATTTCCTCATATCTTCACTAAGACTATTCCAATCTTTCAAAGTAATAAATGTCAGTGACAATAACTAATATCACAGTTATATCTTCAAATAATAGTTTCAGTAGTACTGACTCAAACTTCTCACTGCAACGTAGGTAGAACTAGTGGATATCATAACTCAGTCCTTCAACTTGCCAATTAACTACAAGCATACAATACTGTGATTAGGTAGTGGTCTCATAAAACACCTCTATGTCACTTGGAGTAAAATAGTAGCTACCAGCTAAGAAGGAGCATGTCTCGTCATCATAAATACATCCAGGGGGAGGTTGGTATGACCAGGGGTTAGTGTAAGATTGCTTATTATTTCCAGCGTCGTTATAGATTTTTATATCGTATCCATATCCAAACGTCGGACCAAGACTTGGATGCCCACGGATTGCGTACTCGTTCTGCAAACCGGTAAGGGTCAGCTTGATGGGATAATATCCATTGGTGTTATACAGCGTGTAGAGGAACGATCGGCTGGAGCTTGAATATCCGCCTATATATATTGAGTAGATATGAAATACATAAACACGAACAGAACATCAACAGGTATATGTAATAAAAACATTATGTGACAACAGCAAGTGTCTGTAATTGTCGTTATAATATAAATTATGGGATCATCCTAAGAACGTGCGATTTGATTGGATGCTTACAGCGTCCTTGTTTTTTTTTACAAAATACACGCTCAAGAAAATCAAGCAGGCTGAACCTCCAATCAAAACAAAACGTATCGGTGTTTGATTTTCGCGAGTTTGTATAGTTAACGGAGACAATGTCATTGACTTGGACGAAACCATATCCGACTTTGGGTTGTTAGGGTATGTTGAAGAAGAAGAAAATAGAAGTCGCTTCCCAAAACTAAAAGAAAATGGTCGGCGAGATAATTTAGCATCGGCTTCGTCCTCTTAACCGACCACAAAATGGGATGCTAAAACGTTTGAAGTTCAGAAAAGCAATGTCCATATTCTAATACTACTCTTCCCAGTAAACTGCGACACCCCAAGTTTTTTACGGCCCCCGTGATGTGAATGGTCTGTACCACGTGATCACCGCCGGTAGAGATTTTTGTGTGGCGGCGTGTGAAAAGCGACGTGTTGTTCTACATTGTAGACAAAGAATACCTCGTTCTAGACAGTAGAATGACACATTGTAGACAAGTTTGACATTTCAAAACCGCAGAACGACTGACTGGCAAAATATTTCCTCCATTTACCTTAAAAGTTAAGCCACGTTATGTGGTTCCTCAAATATGTTTAGTAATAAACTCCAGAACTTAAAAAGAGCGAGAAGCATTTTCTTCCCAGCGAGTTATAGACTTTGAAATCAACAAAGCAGTCTAAACTTGCACTACAATCGAGTGCCGCGCGGTAGGTTTTTGTCGAGGGTCGAGAGTAAAAAGTCGAGGGTCCAGGGTCCAAAAATATTGCTTAAATCTATCTATACTACTAGAGTTAATCAAAGATTATTGAAGTGCGTTCGATTTGTTGTTAGAATCATCTGTGTGAGCTGACATATTTTGTGGCGGCCTAACGAAAGAAATAGGCCTATAATGTTGCATGCTGAATGAAACATATTTTTTTGCATTGTACCAAGAAGTTATTATAGGTAAATAAATTACTTCTGTAATATTTCAAAATGCAAAATTGCAAATGTGAGTTATTTGTTACTGCAAATGAAAAGAGGGTAACATTACCCATAAAATGTTCTATTCTCCTACATGGACACAGTTTCAAAATGCAATATAACAACAGGAAAATAAACTTTAATCTCTGAACGAAATGGCAAGTACAGTTATATCAACACAACGTTCTAAACGATACTTCTAACAATATGCTCTGAACAATAATAGAAGTGTAGCTATTGTAAAATAAAACACCTGAAAATAATAGATATTTGTAAAAACGATTTATGGAATTGACCCCAAGCTACACAAATCAAGTAGTTAAGAGTAGATAACGAGGCAGAGTATCTCAAATAATTTTTCTTGCTCATAGAAGGCTTCAAATAACACAACAATAACGATCCAATACATTATAGTTTGTGACCACGTTGGGTCAGATTGTTTGTGTTCAGCACATTGAGTGAGTTGACTTGATTCGGCCGGAGAACGGCTTTCCTAAGTGCTCTAAACATGAAATGATGAAATGTTCCTACGACTTTCTTAAGTAACATTGTGTTTGAGCGGCAAAATACTTACCGAAAGAACCCAGGTTTGAAATGGAAAGGAATCGAGGCTCCTCGCAATCTCTCGTCGCACGTGCAAAGATCGAGAAACTGCTTCGCTTGCAAGTTCACGCCGACATCACGTGACACAAGGAACCTAACGCTTACAAAATTTGTGTGCATGGAAACGAGGCAAAAGTTGACACAAGATTCGTGCATCTCGACAGCTTCCCGCTTGTGAACCAACGTGACCACAGGGAGCCCAACGCAAGATTAGTATGCATTCTCCTTCGTCGAACGCAATTATAATTTATGTCCCTACGACGTAGGGCCTCCTGAACACCGCAGATATCTCGGTAATAGCTGAACGGATATTCACCACAATTGGACACAATGACCTTGTGTACCGGACAAACCATCCCAGGGGTCCATCAATGATAACGTCTTCAGTCACGTGACTGCAGAAAAAAAAAATGCATGTCCTCTGTCAGTGCTTTCAAACATTGTCTAGAGGTGTCTAGAGGTTACGAGCAAGACTCGCAAAGCAAGTACAGTGTATTATTTTTGCTTCATAAACTGACGGGCTAATTCCAAAGAACTACATTTTCGATGCAAAATTCCCATATTTTTACAGTAAAAAGTTCATGCATAAATTCAGAAACGACAATAAACGAACCATTTTATACAAAAAACGAACCCCCTTTGAAACAACTCAGCTACTCAAAAAACACAACTTTAAAAACGTGTTTTCATTCATCGGCATTTTAAAAGCTCATTTCGTATTTCTCTGGAGCCCGAGTAGCTCAGCCGCCACAACTCGAGAGACCTGTAAAGAAAGACAAGATAACTAAAAAAAGATAACGGGACCCCACAGGCAACCCAAGCTCTGTTTGTGTTTTAAATAGATATAAGATTTTGTATGAGATTTTTAATGAGTGTTTGGTTGTATCCGTTAGGCCAGAAATACTGAAATAAAATCAATGAAAACTCCCCTGAAGTCTTTATCTGTTATTCATTGGGCTCTGTATGCGATTTCAGCGAATTCTGTTGAAATTTTACCCCTAGACCTCTCCAACTAAGAAAGAAAGCAAGGACGGACGCAACCGCCATTTCTCGATGCGGTTGAGGCTTGAGAGCCAATAGACAACAATGTTTTCATGTAGAAAGCGGCTCTAATTGTTTAAAATAGAGGAAAAGATTAAATAAAACTGAGAAAGGAGAAAAAGAAGTAAAACATTTTTTTTTGTGCCTGGTGTAGACTCGAACTCCGGTCGTTGGATCAAAAGCGGGCGCTCTAAACCACTGGATTTGAAAAGCTTGTGAAGGGGAGACGGGTGGCATTGATGACGAATAACTCGCAAAATTATTTACCGGTAAAATTATTTGTCATAAACATTTACGCAAATGTTTAGACCCTCAACTTTTTACCCTCGACCCTCGACAATAATCTACACTCTCTACAATCACACTGGCTGCCGCCGACAAAAAATCTACACGGCGGTATGCCAAGCAGTAATCCGTGGTACAGAATATTCACATCACGTGGGCCGTAAAAAAACGTGGAGTGTTGCAGTTTACTGGGAAAAGTAGTACAGCTAGTGTTACTCATTGACAGTTTGATATAAAAAAAATATTCAATTTGAGAAAATTGTAGTTTTTCTGACAGTCTGGTGTATTAAATGAGTGGAAAGTAACAACACGACAACATGACATGACTCACCAAGAACACGACGATAACTGTAATACACCTGTTTTATGCTAAAACATGAACAGTGAATTGCGAAGAATACAATGGGTTTTCTCTGGTTTCATGTAGGAATTCGGCATAAAACTGGCAGAATTTCAGAAGAGTGTATCATCATTTGTGTATAGCGGCCATGCCAACAAACTAAGAGAGCCCCATAAACTACGCAACACCGCCATCAGAGCAGCAGTTTAATACAACGCTGTTCCTTGGGAAAAAGAAAATATCCTTCTTCAGACTACAGAATCAGTAATCAATGACAACTATGTAGTTGTTGTAGAAAATAGTCGGCAATCCTGGTAATCCTCAACTCACGTGTCCAATTCAACTATCGGTAATTCGCTAACGCTTTCTCTTGTCAGGCATTTTCAACACCTTTCACTTATATCAATTTGCAGATTAACCTCTCCTGTACTGACCAGAAATTGTAAAAAGAAAGCACTTTGTTTCCTGCAACAGTTTTGACCAGATGACAATATTACATCCATTTCATTTGCCGGCTCTTGCAATTTTTGTCGTTCGCTTTTTATGTTCTATTCAGTCTTATCAGGTTACTTCATACAATAAGAACCTAGCTTTCAGATCGTCAATGTCTAGCTGTCATAATTGACCCAATCACCGACGAAGTCAAGTACAGTAAACTTCAGTGGGATTTCGCTGTCGTCAGTTTTTTTTTACGCGGGTTCTCTGAAGCTTAATTTCCTTTGTCTATAACAAGGAGAACCATCTTTTATTTGTTAAATAAAACACAAACACAAATTAAAGCCTATAAACTTTTAATATTACAAATGAGCCCACGTAGCATTGTGCTCACCAATAATGCATTTCCATTTGCCAATCATCTGCTTGGATTGTGTTCTGTGCGGCTCTTTGTATAGAAAGGCAACAGTATACACACTATGTATAACTCGCGCGGTCACAACACGAAAAAGAGGCCGGTAGGTCCTCTGGAATGTTGAAGTTGAAATACTAGCAGGAGGTGTGAAACGTGTTGAACATGATTGTTTAGTTTTAAAATGTTGCTAATCTGTCCTCATTTATCCTTTAGTTTTCGTTATAGTACAACCAGCCAGGCGCATAGCAAATTAACGGCATCATTTCACTGAACATTCGTTCAGTGCATTTCACAATCTCCCCCGGGGCTTCAATTTTAACATTCCAGAGGACCTACCGGCCTCGTTGACATGCTAGTTACCATGACTTATGCATAGGGTCTATGTCACATAAAATACTTCATTGGGTAATCTTTACTAACATGATATATATACAGTCGCTGCCAAAAAGGTTGTCCAGCAGAACATAATATAATACTTAAATATCCATTGTTTTGGCCTATTGTTTTGGCCTAGATAATAGCCCAAAACAATGGATATTATAGTATTATATTATGTTCTGCTGGCCAACCTTTTTGGCATCGACTGTATATATATAAATTGTCGATGCCAAAAAGGTTGTATATATATATATAAATTGAATAGAAAAATGTGAACGAGAGCAACTCAGGACTGTTATTAAAAATTTACTAAAACGTTTCGGTCTTCGGCCTTCATCAGTTAAAAAGGTTAAAAAGCTGTTGGCCTGAAGACATTTGGACATTATATACATACTTTATATATATATATATATATATATATATATAAATTGAATAGAAAAATGTGAACGAGAGCAACTCAGGACTGTTATTAAAAATTTACTAAAACGTTTCGGCCTTCGGCCTTCATCAGTTAAAAAGGTTAAAGATTTTTAACCTTTTTAACTGATGAAGGCCGAAGGCCGAAACGTTTTAGTAAATTTTTAATAACAGTCCTGAGTTGCTCTCGTTCACATTTTTCTATTCAATTTTTATAACAATTACTGTGGACAAGAACTGGGAATCAATTTTATTGATCCTCTTGGCTGGACTAGCTGTTGGCCTGAAGACATTTGGACATTATATACATACTTTATATATATATATATATATCTCCGATGAACCTGAAGAAATTACAGCCTTACCGAAGAAATACCATATTGAATAATTACAATACTCGACAGTATATGAAATTCTTCAGCGATCTTTGTAATTTTAATTGTCAAGACATTATACTGATGCATACTAGGTAGAAATAAGTGGTCCAAGGGATATTATCCCATCAAGCTGACTCTCACCGGTAGTGATCAGTACCAGTACGCAATCTGGGGAAATTCAGGTTATGGTCCGACGTTTGGAGGTGGAAATTATTATCACGACATCTGGATCTCTAACAACGCAGGAAATAACAAGGTTTCTCGCACTAACCCCAATACATACCAACCTCCACCTGGATGTAGTTATAATGACTGGAAATGCTCCTTCTTAGCTGGTAGCTACACGTTGACTCCAAGTTACGTAGAGGTGTTTTATGAGACCAGCACCTAATCACAGCATTGTACGTTTGTTGCTAATTGGCAAGTTGAAGGTCTGTATTATGATATGCACTAGTTCTACCTACATTGTAGTGAAGATTTTGAGTCAATGCCACTGAAACTATTATTTGTATACCTAACTGTGATATCAAGTATTGTCACTGATAAATTGAGAAAACAATCAGTGAACCTGACCTTGACATCTGGAATCAAGAAATTGTGGAATATTTATCATACAAAGAAATTTTGGGAAAGAAAAGCCGGAAAAATAGGAAACTGCCATTTACCCTTTGATTTAATCGCTGGCTGCATATCTTAAAAAAGATAATCCAGCTCGAACACTTGTCTGCATAGTTTTACATGAAATCGTCCATGAAATAAGGCAGTTGCAAAGGTGAAATAGTGCAAAGCAAAGTAGCACTTGTTGAACTGCCTTTAAACGTGCTATACTAAACCGTTGCCAGTAATACTACATTTAGCGGTACTACATTTAGTGATGCCGTACATGCTGTACTGCTATTTCTGCCATGCGAAATGAACGCGGAGACAGAGAACACGGAGTGATAGGCACTGGCCCTTCTACTATATTCTGAACCGTTTAAGATACTCCTTTTCATAATTGCCGATAATATCGGAGCAAGCCATGTCTATTTTAATTGTGACTAAATCAATTCGTGCAAAAAAATCGAAATTTACAGTCGATAACAAGTAAGCATCACATATTTGCCATTTGATTTAAAGAGCCTAAGAACTTATAGTATCCTGCTATGCAGATGTATTTTTTCACTCTCATAAATTCGAAGAAAAAAGAAACGTCTGCTTACCCGAGCGCTTAATTAGTTTCAAATATGCAAGCATGACGTCAGCACGTTTGTTTTATTTTTCTGCCCAATCAAAGCCATTGTTAGAATTTTAGTGTTTTGGGGCACCAGTGAACACTCTCCTATGATTGGTTAATGGCAAATGTATTGTCTAAATTCCTTTAAATGTAACATTACGTCACCTTCCAGGATATGGAAGGTAAAATCTGATTGGTCCATAACACAATGAGGTGTGCATATTGGAAACTAAATAAGCGCTTGGGTAAGCAAACGTTACTTTTTTCTTCGAATTTATGAGAGTGAAAAATACGTCTGCATAGTAGGCTAAAAAACTAGTGCTATCCCACAAATCAGTGCCATAGGGATAAGTGAAATGGTGGACATAAACAAGAGTACAACTGTGTAGTTTCTCCTTCGTTACCTCAACCAAAATGATACGTTTGAGGCCCTATAAAAATGGCGAACTGCTCTTGGTAAACTATCCTTGAAGTATGCCGTCTTTGTTGATAAAAGTAACCACTTTAGACACATTATTTTGAAGAGTTTTGGGAATTAACTGATTCGCAAAAGAATACACAACATAAATCGAACGTACCAAAGTTTTAAATAAAAGCGCTTTGAAGGTAAGAAAGTCCGAAATCTCAAAATTGTAGTGTATTTGTATGGGATTAGTGGTAATTATAGTGCATTGTTTCGCCTTTCTAGGGAATCACTTTTTTTCGAATCACAATTCAATCGTGTCGTGTGTGAACATTGTCTAAGTGATGGTGATTACGATTCGAAGTGATGAAACCCTTTGGAAATAATATGTCATTGTCACTGTAAAGCGCGGCCGCCATTTTGGACAAGTCGTTATCTTTAATGATAATGCGTGACACCATTTTGTCTTGTATTGCTGGTAACACATACGGTTTCGGTATAGCTATAGCTAGTTTGCCGGTATAAGCAAAAGTTAGAAAGATCACAAAAAAATAAAAAAAAATATAAATAAAGCAGATATGCACAACACTTTACGGTCAGCTCATGGAAAGAAGTGCGACTTTTCTTAATATATAAATAATATGGAAAAAGGTAGGGGAGTCGTACGGATTGTGTGCCATTGTTTGCAGCTAACGAAACCAGTATTGTCTTTCCAAATTAATCACGCAAAAGTTGTCTTTTTTTATGTGGCCTTTACTTTGTAATTATGTATACTATTGCTGCTACGGGAAACACAGAACAAGGCTGCTTTAAAGGGGCTGTGTCACGGTAATAGGCTTCGCGTTCCGGGCCGGAATCTGAACGGCTATTTCCACCGCGTTTGATATGAACTGACGAACCTCTCGGCCATGGGGGATGCTTAAAATCAAAATGAATATGCAAAAATGACCAACAAACAGTGTATATAAACAGTCTCCTGGGAAAATATTAAAGCCAATTAAAGCCACTAACAGAACGATTACTCGATGCATGCGCAGTACCATGACATAGCTCCTTTAAAACAAAACGTGTAACCATCACAGTATTTTTATCATGATGTTATTTTCATGAAACCTCATCAAATGAATTATGTTGCCTTTCCTTGCACCACATTTGCTTTGTTTTCATTAAATCATCGGTGACTACACATTTCAACACATGTACAGCAAGTTTTATTTTAAATAATTTATTTTCCTGATTTGATGAACACAGGAGCCCATTACCAGGAGTGTGCATCTCCCAGACTAGGACAGTCCAACAGCAGAACAGATGATGTAGCTATTTTTAGCTTTCTGTTTCCCGCGAGAAGAAACAAAGGCCGTCAGTTTTAACCAATCGGGATGCACTGAAAAAATGTAATTAACACGGTTCAAACTGCTAAAAAATACTAAAGCGCAAGAGAACAAATGACAACGTAATCGCATACCAGAACTTCCCGACTATAAATAGCCACATCGTCTACTGTGCTGTGGGCGCTACCCATCACATAGGTATACGCTCCTGGTAATGGGCTCCTGGTGATATATACTATAAATAGCCACATCGTCTACTGTGCTGTGGGCGCTACCCATCACATAGGTACGCTCCTGGTAATGGGCTCCTGATGATATATACTATAAATAGTCACATAGCGAATGAGTAAGATATTACATAAAAACAAGAAGAGAAAATTCGTATCTCCAATCTGCTGGTTTCATCGCGTACTAAAAGGGCTAGATTTTTAAAAATCCAGTCATATTTTCACCAGTGATATATAGGCAATTTTGACGCAACAGTAGAACAATAGACGCAAGCTGCTCAGACTCGTTCTGGTTCACCAGCCAACAGATAGCCATTGTTCTAGCTGAGCACGCAACATCGTCAAAATGGCCTATTTACGTCGGTGTGAATATATCACATATATCTTGACATGTGAAGGTCAGTTATTTTAGAAAGGGATATACAGTGGTACTTCATACCATATAGAGTGGTACGTTACACATCATTATTGGGCCAGGTTATTATTTTTCTCAACCTTTAAATTGGTGCAAATATATTAATTTTATAAAAGCGTGGACGTAATTTTAATAACAATGCGTACGTCGAAGATCATCAGCGGCCTTATATTCCATATCCCTAAAAGTCCTGAATTTCTTCATAAGACAATTAATGACTAAGTAGGGCACATTTGAGTAAATCATTATGATTACGCATTATAGAGAACATATTTCATGTGGGTTGATGAATTTTCATTTCATTAAAGTATATGTTTGAACATAGAGAAGGGACAACGAACAGAAGAATAATGAATTGATATTTGGGTTTGAAGTAAATATCAATACCAACAGCTAATGTCACAGTTATGTCTTCAAATAGTGGTATCAGTCGTATTGTCTCAAACTCCTGACTGCAATGTAGGTAGAACTAGTGCATATCATAACCCAGTCCTTAAACTTGCCAATTAACAACAAACGTACAATGCTGTGTTTAGGTGGTGATCTCATAAAAAACCTCTACGTCAGTTGGAGTGAACCTGTAGCTACCAGCTAAGAAGGGACATTTCCTGTCACGATAACTACATCCAGGGGGAGATTGGTATGTATTGGGGTTAGTGCCAGAATTCCTATTATTTGCAGCGTTGTTAGAGATCCAGATGTCGTAATAATAATATCCAAACGTCGGACCATAACTTGAATCCCCATAGATTGCGCCTCCGTTATGCCTGGTGAGCGTCAGCTTAATGGGGTAATAACCCTTAATGTTATACAACGTGTACAGAAACGATCGGCTGGAATACGAAAAGCCGCTCGCTAGAATAGGTCAGAAAATGTAAACTAGTACCAAAAATATATTCCCTCGGTCTTGAATATATGGACGACGAACTCGGTTTTTATCTGTAAAGACATATACACATGACAATGCAAACTGAAGGAATTGCCAACGCAGCAACGGATATAACAACAATGACAAGCTCAAATGTATGTATATTACAGTATTTTCTCATTCCTAGGCTGCTGGTGTTTTTGTAAACATTTCTCATTTTGAAAAACAGGCTCTGGTTATTTTTGCTCTATGACGATAACGATGAACATTTCGAAATTACACCATGGTCGATCTTTTTCACAAAAATAGAATCGTTATTTACAGCATTACTGGGTTTATAATAGCAGGCCCGTAGCTATATATAGGCAAGAGGAGGCAATTCTCTTAAATTTTGATTGCCTCCTCTTAATTTTCAAATTCAAAGCAAAATTTCTACTTTTTAGTAGCGTAGTGAGCATACGAGTATATACATATGAGGTATGAAATGCATTGTCTGAAATGTTGACTGAAGATGTTCCCAAAACGTGGGAAATGCCATTTTCGAGAACATATATCAAATTTACGGGGGGGGCTCTAATTTTCCGATTTGGCTATGGCCCTGAATGGGTGTACCAATTATTATTTTTAACTATTGTTACTTTCGTTAACTCATTCTCTCTTACCTCATTTTCATTTGTAGCATTCGGCTGGGTTCCAGTTATTGAACGGAGAGAATTGCATCTTGCCACAATTGTACGCAATGCTTTAACAAATCATGGTGCATTACGTTTAATTATACTTGAGAATGTACTTCCGTTGATGTCTGCATGTTGATACGAGTTCGTTACCTTTATTTAAGGTTGCCTTATGTGGCTCAGTTATTATCAGGTGTTTTTCTGTGGTACATAGGTTGCATCTCTTCGTGAGATTTGTATAGGGCTTTTCCTTGGCGAGGATTCTCCACTTGATTATGTAGTTTTCCTGCTTTCCCTTTAAGTGCCACAGATATTTACTGAGCTCAGTATCGTTCTTCCGTTTTTTGTGCTTGAACGACATCTGATGATTTCTCCATCTGGTCTTAAACTCTGTCGCTGTCAATCCTACGTATGTCTCTGTTGCGTCTTTGGTATTAACCGTGGCTTGGTAGATAATTTCTTTCGTCAAGCATTCTCCCTCTAATGGGCACTCGTCTTTTTTTCTGCAGTTGCACGTGTTTGTAGTTTCGTCGTGTTGTGGCTGTACGTCTTTCTTCAGGGTGGCTTTGTTATGTCCGTCTATTATCTGCTTCACGTTTGGCATACAACTGTAGCTTAGTTTGAATAACATAACACGCAATCACTTTAGCGCGGGCAACTATTTAACGGTTTATTGACGTGATCATATTATTGTTGTAGCTGTTAACGATGCTTCAGTGTATAGAGATTAACTGAAGAGTGGAATGACTTCACGTCGGTCTACGAAACAGATTTGTATTAAATCTATGTACTCAAAAATTGAGTAGTCTGCACATTGGCTTAATCCGCTCCTTCGTTGTAGAGCACTATCTTGGTTTCACCGGTGAACTTCACCTATATATAATATATATATATTATATAAACATATTTATTTCATACAATTGCCCCAAGAGCAGAAATTCATCTGGGAGGCTCTCGTACAACTATTATATACATTTCAACAGAGAAACTAGGAGGCGAAACAGAAACAACAGAAAGTAGATAAGATTACACACGAACTGAAAAGCGAGATGTAGCGGGAATAAAATCTTGAACAGCAAGGAATAATTTATAATTTGAATTGAAGTCAACATTGGTACATCCACGAAGTAAAAACATTAGCTTGTCAGATTCGTTAGACCCTGCTGTCATTTTCATTTTAAAATGACAAACAAAGGTATATGGGAAAAGGAGGAAGCAAATTAAATAAGTATGATATTTTTTATTTGTTTCTGAAGTAATACTATCAATGACAATAGCTGATATCACAGTTACGTCTACAATTAGTAGTTTCAGTGGTATTGACTGAAACTTCTCACTCCAGTGTAGATAGAACTAATGCATATCTTAACTCAGTCGTTCAACCTACCAATTAACAACAAACATACAATGATGTGATTAGGTGGTGGTCTCATAAAACACCTCTATGTCACTTGGAGTGAAGTAGTAGCTACCAGCAAAGAAGGAGCATTTTCTGTCATCATAACTACATCCAGGAGGAGGTTGGTATGTATTGGGGTTAGTGCTAGAATACTTATTATTTGCTGCGTCGTCAGAGATTTAGATGTCGGAATCTCCAAAATATCCACCTCCAAACGTCGGACCAGAACCTGAACTCCCCCAGATTGCGTACTCGTTATCACTACCAGTGAGGGTCAGCTTGATGGGATAATATCCATTGGTGTTATACAACGTGAACAAGAACGATCGGCTGGACGAAGACCACTCGTTTCTACCCAGTATACATATAAGAATAAATGCATTAACAAAACATTGAAGTGTGATTATCAGAGAAACGAGTGTATATCCGGCGGACTTCGTATAATGGGAAAGTTGTTTTGAGAGATACTTGCGGACACGTCCAATATTCTTTACTGCTAAGGATGATGCTCGACATATGTTGTTAATATGTGGACGGAAGTTAACGTTTGAATCGAAACTGACACCTAGGCAACGAACTTGATTCGTAAGTTTTATGTCAGTCATACCAATGGTGAAATCATAGATAGATGGATTTTTGATGAAACCTGACGAAAAGTGTATTATTTCAGGTTTTGAAGGATTGCATACTAACTTGTTCCTTTTGTTCCAGGTGATGACATCGTTTATTCACGTTCTGATTTTCTTAAGAGCTAATGTCCTATCGCATGGATTCATGGTCACATACAGTTGGGAATGACGTCGGCATATATCATACAATTTATATTATAAGAATTAACGTATTATTTGTGCTCTACTACATTAAGTTGGGTCAGGTCCTAAACCCCTCTGGTGCCTCGGTGCGGTTAGCAGCCACCGACCAGCTGAACAGCACGCTGGATTGGCAAGACCTCAACCAACTTAAACGCCTTGTATGTGCGTTCCCGGCGGACTCTCCGGCAAAGCGTCCTCACCTAGCATAAGAGCAATATTGGACTATTCAACTAACAATCGGAGTAAGAGGGATCAGAGAGTGGGGTGTGAGATTGGGAGCTTTTGGAGTCCATAAATGGTCTCCAAGCAAGAAGGGGGTTTTGGTTGGTTATTTTGGTAATAGTTTAAAGCGTAGAAGATGGCGCGAAAATCATCTGTTTTCCACATCCTTAATAGAACGAGCGTGAGTTGCGAGTGTTGTGTAATAGTATACTATTTACAGACCACTGACCTCTAACAAAATACTCAGAGGCTTGTCATCACTATCACTGTGTCCCCGGGTTATCTTCTGACTTTAACTTCCATACTACAACTAACCGGCATCCTTCCACTTTCATTGACTTCCTCGATTATGCTGGCTTAAGGTTACTGTATAAGCCTTCAAGGTACGTTTCTGGAAAAAATCATTGCTCTCCGTCTATTAATCGCACATACATAAACTATATATCATTGTAAAGCTTATATAACTGGCTACAAGACTACATTATTATTATTTTGGTTTCTTTAAAAAAAACACTTTTGTCTGGCGCCCCTGATTTCCAACTTAGCGTTGCAGTTCAAATTTTAGGAATTTGTTTCTTTTTCACCTTAGGACAACCGGAAGGGGCTGTACTCTAAAACCGTATCGGGGTTTGTCAATATTCCAAATACTTCTAAAGTTATCTAATTTTCACTACTTTCAGTCGAACTCGTAACTACTAAAAGCCGAATAGACTCACGAAAAAGGCCGTAAAACGAAAATTACCGATAATTTTACTGGGATAGTAATCTATCAGACAGTCAATTTTCAGACGATTCGGATAAATTCGTGTCGACCTTTAGCTTTTTGAAGTTCTTTCTTTAGCTCAAAACAGTTTTCCGAGAAAAAGCCGATTGAAAGAAACCCACGTTTCACGCCCTCGTATGTCTAGCTAGCCTCGACACTTTCTCCAGTAGCTGGCCAATCAAATCATATCGTCAGTAGCTATGTTTCAGTCTGTAATTGAAAAAAAAGTGAATATCGGCAATCATCAATTGCTTTATTTCATAATATTATAAGTAACTACATTCAACACAATTGAAAACACAGCCAGTTCCATTTGAGCATTGTATTTTTATTTCAATTAATCTTACACATCATATTAATATGTAAATGTATATTTATTTATCTTTTTTTACTTTATTTTTTTATACTGACACTATACGTTTCGTTTTTATTTGCGTCAATAATATCAATGACAATAGCTGATTTCACAGTTATGTCTACAAATAGTAGTTTCAGTGGTATTGACACAAACTCCTCACTGCAATGTAGGTAGAACTCGGTGGATATCATAACTCAGTCCTTCAACTTGCCAATTAGCAACAAACGTACAATGCTGTGATTAGGTGGTGGTCTCATAAAACACCTCTACGTCACTTGGAGTGAAAAAGTAGCTACCAGCTAAGAAGGAGCATTGGTTGTATAAGCGACATCCAGGTGGAGGTTGGTATGTTTTGGGGTAAGTGTATGAATCCTTATTATTTGCAGCGTTGTCAGAGATTCTGATGTCGTTTCCCAATCCAAATATCGGACCATAACTTGAATGCCCCCAGATTGCGTACTGGTTTTTTCTACCGGTGAGGGTCAGCTTGATGGGATAATATCCATTGGTGTTATACAGCGAGTACAAGAACGATCGGCTGGACGAAGACCAATCGTCTCTACCTAGATAGATAAGAAGAAACGCATTAACAGAACATTGAATATATGAACTGAAGTGCGGGTATCAGGGAAACGAGTGTATATCCAGCGGACTTCGTATAAGAGGAAAGGTTGTGGCAATGACGTAGTGACACAGTCGAACTCCGTTAGTAAGGACACTGTAATGACTACTGAAAGTGACTATTTTAACAGGGTTTCAGTATTAAGAGCAGGTCTCTTTAAGAATCAAGGAAAGTGGGAAATGAAATGTTTTGACCCACTTTCATATTTTGTGTCCAGGTAGGTTACCGGGTGGGGATGCACAAACACACCCCATATTAGGGTCCTCAAATGTATTGTATTGTTGGAAACGGCAAATGCAAGCTTAAACTTCCAATTTTTCAGTAAAAGCGCACCCTTGAGTATAGGTAAATTTCAAGGTGATGTTTCTCTGGTGAATTTCAACCAATCTAATCCAAACGTACCTCAGTTGTAGGACACCACTAGTTTGAAAAAATAACAGCCACTTCAATTCATTCTGTTTTACATAAAATAACGGCTTTCATTTTCGGCGCAATTCATTTTCCTGTTTTTAATATCCGTTCATAAGCTGAACTATCTCTTACTGGATTATGATAGAACTAAATTCCGACAACTCTCCTCCAATACAGAACAATTCATAAACGCTTTTTTGGCTATAACCATTCCAGAATGGAACCATCATCCACGATATGTAGTCTCAAGTACTTTAGTTAGTTAGCATGTTTTTAAATAAGGTTGAATTCAATGGCTCCTACTAGCATGTAAAACATGTCCTCCCTTACTGGCGTGTTACTCCACTATCTCCTCGGTCTTGAATATACACATGTCTGCCAATGAAAACTGAACAAATTACCAACGCAGCAACGGATATGACATCAATCACAAGCTCAGATGTGTAGATATTACAGTATTTGCTCATTCCTAGGTTGCCGGTGTTTTTGTAAACATTTCTCATTATGAAAACAAACACTGGTATATATAACTAATGGCACGATGACTTTCACACAAGTCTTTCGAGTCAATCTAAATCAACTGTATCCACAAACACGCATATCGTAACACATCCTAAATGTTAGCAGTGTTTATGTACGTGCTCCTGACATTCGACAGTCCTAACGAAATGACACAGTGCATACGTACGCTCACTTAAAAATTCCACGAGTTTTCCTTTGGGAGGATATTTTTGCTCAATGACGATAACGATGAAGATTTCGAAATTTAAAAATCAATAATTACACCATCGTCGACCTTTCCTCGCAAAAAAAGAATCGATATTTACCACATTACTGGGTTTATAATGGCAGGCCCGTAGCTATAAATAGGCAAGAGGAGGCAATTATCTTAAAATTTGATTGCCTTGTCTTAATTTTCAAATTCAATGAAAAAGTTTTACGAGTACATGACGTAAATGCCTTGTCTACAATGTTGAAAATGCTCTCAAAACGTAGGAAACGCCATTTTCGAAAACGCAGATTTTCAAATTTACTATAACAGTTATATTTGTAACTTCCAGTAACAGAACATTGTATTTCCGGCTTTCCATATTTGGAACGTACTACCCCAGTCCATATTAGGAATGTACTTTTCCGAGAGAAAGGTTTTCGGAGAGATAGAAAGAGTTAGAATAAAAGATGGCCGAGCCGACCTCTGTGTCGTTGTAATTTTTACAAAGTGGTTGAGAAACCGGATAACCCGGAACAGCAATGACATCAGTAGAGGAGTTAAAAAGGAGTTGTCGATGGACCAACAGACCTCGTAAAGCTTCAGTTGACCGCGCAGAAAACCACAAACGAACATATTGTCGCTCTCTCTGAAACAGTCGCAGCACATGCACAACCACAAGTTCCACAACACAATGATGTACCGTCGGTCAATCTACGGATGCCAGCTCTACGGCTGCCGAATTGCAGGTACGATGCATTACACCATGATAATATTAGAGATTTTCTGGAGATTTTCAAAGAGAAAACCGCTCAAAACGGAACAGAAACTAAACTAGCCATCCTTCAGCAGTGCTGTGTCGACGAATGGCCGAATTCAATTCCATCAATGGTGAAATTGAAGTTCACGGGAGAACCACCCCAAAACAGAAGCTTGACAGTCTCTAGAACGAACTTATGTCGATCCACGACAAGTAACCAATATTAGGGATGTAATGTCAGAAATTTTACAAAATCTGCAAAATGTATACCTTTTTGTGAGAAACAAACACAATAGTACAATATTTATCTTTTATTATTTTGGCATTATACTTGCACTTTTATGCTTTGGTACCTTCCAAACCATTGTAGATGTACGCTCCGACGAGCGAATCAACAACATGGCACTAGTTTAATTTATTATAGGTCATTTTAGACGCACAATCTGTCTTGAAAATGCCGCACAATTTGCCTCTGAATTGGCAATTATTTAATGCTAGTGCATATCTCATAACTCAGTCCTTCAAATTGCCAATTAACAACAAACGTACAATGCTGTGATTAGGTGGTGGTCTCATAAAACGCCTCTACGTCACTTGGAGTGAACGAGTAGCTACCAGCTAAGAAGGAGCATCCATTGTTATAACGACATCCAGGGGGAGGTTGGTATGTATTGGGGTAAGTGCGAGAATACTTATTATTTGCTGCGTCGTTAGAGATGGAGATGTCGCTTCCATATCCACCAAACGTCGGACCATAATTTGAATACCCATATATTGCGAGCTGGTTCTGCCTATCGGTGAGGGTCAGCTTGATGGGATAATATCCATTTATATTATAGAGCGAGTACAAGAACGATCGGCTGGACGAAGACCAATCGTTTCTACCTAGTACATGTATAGATCAGAAGAAATGCATTAACATAACATTGAATGTATGAAGTACGGGTATCATGGAAACGAGTGAGATTATTTTTGTTGAGTTCAATCAATATAATAAATACCCAGGAACAATGATAGAGCAGTGCAGTCATGCAGATCACAAAAAGCACGCGTTTTTCTGTTAATCACTGATTGGTTGTTGTTTGAGAGTTGACGTGAGCCGAGTTAGTGGGCGGAAATTCAAAGATGTGTGCCTTTGTTGCAGGCTCACCTTCTCCCCCCCCCCCCCTCCCCTTGCGCCGATACGCAGGCAACATCTAGTTTGAACAAATAACAGCCACTTTAATTTATTCTGTTTGTACATAAAATAACGGCCACCTAACTCAATGCTGTTTCAACTATATTAGCATACAGCAAAAAAATAGCAAAACTATTATTAAAGTACACCAGTAATAGAACCAAGTGGACAGCTTGCTTATACATTCTAGTTACTAAATCATACACAATATCTGAGGGGTGAATCATACTTGATCTGTGGCTTATCAAAACTGAACCAGTAAAAAACAAAATTTCTAAATGTTGACAATATTATAGCTCGTAATGTTCCAACTTTAATGACATAAATGGTGCTTAAAAGTTAAACGTTGTTATCTAATATGTTTGCTTCGAATGAAAAATGGCGAATTCGCCATTCCTTGCTATTCCGACCATTTTACAACCTGTATCTTGACCGAGTCCTTTTTTGCCTTCGAAGTCCACTAAATAAATAAATAAAAAACATGTGGATTATTTTACGTCGAAGATAATCACATAATCCAAAAGTATGGTTTTCGTGCCGGCACAAAACATATCCGGTATGTTGCGAACATGGCCTAAATAAAAAAAGGTGTATACAAATGAAGTGCGTTTTTAGCACGGGCCTTTGAGTAAGCAACTTGTAAAGCTAGAGGCATAAACTGAGACTCACGAATCCTAGCTATAATGAAGTTAGATATCTATCTTTTATAAAATAATCCAAAGAAAACGCGCGCTCTGATTGGTTGAAAGCCGTGTTTGCATGAGGCTATGTACACATGGAAATGACGTCATACATTGTAGTTTTTGCTTTTTGGCGAAAATAACTGAAAATTACCCTAACTTAAAAACACATGTAACTAGTTTTCTAAAGGAAGGTTGTTCAGAAGAACCTACAGAGGAAAAGAGCTAACCTGGACAGAATTTTCAAAAGATGGAGCCAGTCGGAGCTCAAGCAAACTCGATGAAATATGCAACAAAATACACAATTTCAGTTAACGTTTAAGTTTAAATATTTAGTTCAGATTCTTTAGAATAACAATTGTAATAAACTACGTGTACTAGAACCATTCAGAAAATGTACAAAGTCAGAGCGGGAAGGTCAAGTGTTGTTTATTCAAGTTTTTTTAAATGCCGGTGACAAAAACTACACTACAGAAACTGGAAGTTTATAAAGCGATTATGTGTCACATTGAATCAGTGGAAATAAAAATAATAGCCGTTTCGATTCAGTCTATGAAATCTTCTTTTCATTCAGAGTGGGATGCTGGCAAGAAAATGTGACTGGAAAAAAATACACAAGCGAGAACTCAGAAACTCTAATATCGCACCAAAGGTAGCCCAAGTTTACGATTTGTATGAGCGATTACAAAGAATGTATGACAATTTCACTAATTATTGCTGTAATGCTCTTACCTCTCGATTTTCAACCTCTTAGAAGAAATTAAAGGTAGGAGACCTTGATCTCGGATGACTCCACTCAACCTGCCATACATCAAATAATTCCACAATCACAAGTGCTTTCACTACTGGATAACAGTTCTCCAATAAATTCCCCACATTTTCAATCCTTAAACAACTCATTACCTCAAAATGATCAGCCACAGATCGCTAACTTTGTGTGCTCAAATTCAGAAAGATAGTCGGCGTTCCGCGCCTGTTAACAACGGACGTTTGCCCACAGGAAGCCCTTACCTTCCTGAACTAAGACTTTTGTTTGGACTACATTCATGCAAATCTAGCGGTTATTGGACTGGCCGCAAGGTTAAAGTGAGAGAGAGGAAAACCTGACTCGCAATATGGAAACCGTTATCATGCCTCTGGAACCTCGCAGTAAATTATAAAGGATTATAAATAACTGTTTGATTACGCTCACGCCTAAACTTCGACAGGTTTGTGCTTCGGCCTGGACCAAGCATGTATCTGATCTCGTATGAAGTCGTCTCTTGCCTATGAACCTCCTTCATTCGCAGTAACAATTGATCGAAATCACAACACTGTTATTGCTGCCTCTGTTAGATTGGCCTCGAAGTGATGTCTATGCATCTGATTTGTTACTCGGAATGCTAATTCCTTCAATGAAAAGAATGCTTCAATTCTATCTGTCGCTTGTTATCTCGAAGCATCTTGACATTTTAGCCATTACTGAAACTTGGCTCTCATGACAACAACACAGTCGGTGAAATTGTGCATGTATACCCTAAAATATTTTGATTTTCATCACATCCCAAGGAGCTGGCCATGCGATTCGTATACTCTTACGCAAATACTTCAACTTTAAAAAATATTTGCCTATTCTCATCCAGGAAATATCTTGACATGGTTATTAGTTACGGCAAATCCTACATCCATCTAGTTACTATTCACAGACCACTGACCTCTAAAAATAATGGAACAACACCTATATTATCCAGACATGTTTCATCTCTATCACTGTTGCCCCGGATTACCTTCTGATTGCTGGTGACTTTAACTTGTACATAGATACTACTAGTACCCGACATCCTTCCACTTTCATTGACTTGCTCGAGTCTGCTGGCTTAAATCAGCACATCAATAACCCTACATAGCATTGTGCACATATGCAGTATCTCGTTGATCGGCAAGAAGACTATGTGTTATCTGGGGTTGTTGTGTCACCTGATCATAGTGATGTAATTTGTACTAGTGTGTCTGCGCTACCTGAGGCTTGACAAGCTCTGCAATACGCCATTCTCGAATCGCCTCTATCCCATGACAGACAGACCTCTTTGGATCCATAATAACGACAATTAGCGAAAACAGAACAAAACCGTTCAATAACTCTTCCCTCACACCCCATGGCCCACCTCTGGTCTACGCAGTGCTTAAACCGAGAAACGGAGTTGTGAGCCAAAATACCGTACAATCCAGAAGCAGATTTATCGAGATTTTTCTCGCAGTTACATTGATATGCTTGAAGTATATAATACTTACTGGTCATGTCTTGATATAACGTTGTTTAAACATTAATGATGAGGCGCATGGGATAACACACTTCTTGGGACGCCCAGTGCCGGAGTATGGAACCCGACACTTTATGTACTCTGCGCGATCGCTGGACCTGTGACCAGGTAGCAGCTCTATGAGTCGCTGTAATGGTGACTTTCGTCGGATAATATGTTGTTCAGCTATTAAATGGTTTACATTTAATTGTTGCGCATTTTGGAGCAGTTCTACCTCGTCAGATACATATTTAGGTATACCTCCCCATACTGGAGAACAATATTCGAAAATCGGCCTAACTTTAACTTTGTTTAAAGTAAGTAGGACTTATTATGCGTCATGCGCAGTTGATCATACATAACATGTTAATTTGCGCAACATAAGTAATAACTATTATTATGATGGCTACTGTGCTCTGTAGGCCTGCCTAATATGGAAGAGCATTCTACTCGCTTTCTTCGTTATCTCATAGTTAATAGGGGTTCCGGTATTTTGCTGTTAAAACTAATCCACATATATTTGGTTTTCTAACTGTTACGAAACATCCGGTCCCTAATTGCCCATTTCTGATTAGGATTGATAACCTCTTGCATTCTCTCAGTAGCGTCTGGAAAAGTCTTAAATAATCTGAGACATCGTCGACATAGTTTACACTCTTAACCTTTAAGCGCTGAGGTGCAGCAAAGTACTCAATATCGTTAACATGTACATTAATAATAATACGCTTTATTTCACGAGGGTTTATTAAATACACATGACAGCCAAGGCTGATAACTTGTAATTATATTACTATTATAAGCCTAAAGTGTGTTAGACTGATAAATAATGGGATGTTGCATGTGAATTCTGTTCCTATCCGGCCTTCGCATGACTCACCTAAACATCTTGCTGAGAAGTTTGCAACCTATTTTGGCTCTAAGATTCTGTAGCTAGCGATGACTTCGCAACGATAGCCTGATCTCAGACAGACTGTTAACATTACCTCTACTTGCTCTTGTTCATTTGCTGCTGTTAATGAGTAGTACGGAAGATCATTGGCAAAAATTATGGACATCAGCGGAAAGGTAATGCGGGCGCCCTTTTAGCCGATTCAAAATGGCGGCTTATAGCAGGTGAGACTGTAGGTTCTTTATAGACCTTCCAACGCAAAGAAAACCGAAACTTTCTGTGATGAAATAAGAATATAGAAGCGGAACGAGAGTTATATTAGCTTAAACGTAGCCATTGTGATTAAAAAGCCATTTTTTTATGTGTCCTCTCTCCGGCGTCTGTCTGTCCAAGTCCAGCTGCTTGGCGGCAATTATTTAGAGGAGAAAGGCAAACATTGCAGGATTTAGGTTAACACAACAAGATGGCGGAAAGAAAGCAATTTGGACTATTATGGTGACAAATGGTGACGTTTCTCTCCTTTCTCGTCGAGTTTGTTTCGAAAATGTGTAATCCTACATGGCGTCCTGGCACTAACATTATTTCGACAAAACTCAGACGTCTTTGGAAGTATTTTGGAAGGGTGTTATTGTACGTTTTATTGGCGATTTGGATGCATTGAACACTGCTTTATTGACATCGAGGCGAACTTATTTGCCTCATCAAATACTTGTCGTACTGTTGTACATCAAACTGTGCATGGGTTCAGCCAGATTACAGACAACAACATGGAGATCGAGGAGCATTTGAAGGGCGAAATGGACTTCTCGGGGAAGTACTTTGCCGACGATATGAGGGCTAGATTGCAGAATACCCCACATCTTCGAAAGATCACTTGAAAAGCCCTTACAAATTGTGCAAAACTATCCATTTAGCTCAGGTGTATTTAGACTCGTTATATGAATGATTTGGGGTTGAAAATGGGTAAGATTTATTTGAATTTCAGGTTTTTAGAAGGTTTGTATGAGAATTTGAGAAAATTGCATTATTAATGAACCAAGAGGTGGGTTATTCTGCAATCGTTCCAAATGAAACTTAGAAGATCTTCAAATTTGAAAAGTTTTATGTTTCTCATACATTTTCTTATTCGAATCGACAGCCATTTTAGACACTGATGCGCATGTGCGCCGCCATCTTGTCTAATATATCTGCCAATGTAATCATCAAATCACCATCAAAATCGTGCTCATTGGATCCATTACCCAAACGGATCCTAAAGGCTTGTCGTGATGAACGTTTACTTATTACGTTACTCATGTCTAATCATGTTAATATTATTTGACACTCGAGAATATCGGAAGAATTAGAAAATAGCTCATTCAATCCAATACTCAGCAACTGCTCCACGCATTTATTTTGTGTAAGTTAGACTATTGTAATAGTCTCATGTATGTGTTGCCATCTGCTCATATACAACAGCTTTAGCGCTTGCATCAGTGCAGAATACGGCTACTAGAATGGTTGTTAGAGCTAAACGATCTATGAACATCTCCCCAATTTTACGTGATCTACACTGGCTCCCATTCAGGGTACGTATCAGCTTCAATATATTATTGATTAGTTTTAAACTATTAACGGGCTAACTATTAACGGGCTTGCGCTAAGCTATATTCCAGAACTTATTCAACCATACCGTCCCTATCGCGCTCTTTGCTCCGCTTCTCATTGTTTATTTATTATCTTTTAGCGGAAAATATTATATTATCGGTAAAATATTGATATATTTCAAGTTGCCTGTTTTAACATATATTGTACATAGCGCGACAAATCTAAAATTCCCAAATTATCAGTTCACTGCTTAATTATGTGTATTATCGTTCTCATAAAATACAATGCTTTTCTATATCTTACAACAACATTGAAAACCCTTATCAAAGAGTAATGGTAGCTCATTTCCAAGCAATATGAGAGATGCAGTATTACTTTATCGAAGAAACAGTTGGAAAGTTGCATTACTTAATTGGGAACGTTTATTGGGATCTACTATTGTCGCATTGCGTTTTAATGTATCCACTTAGTAATAACTTAAAATTATTAAAATTATCTGGATGTTTAAACACACGTCGTGCACACTTAAAGCCAACTCATTTTCGTTTCGTACAGTATTTCCGACATAAAAACGATTATACAACCGAAATATGATTTTTACCAAAAACACATCTTTGGAGCAACGATATAACGTTTATATTCTGTAATTATTACTTTTCATTGACTTCATTGTATTTTGTTGTAAGTAAATCCATTGGAAACACTTTCTCTTTGACTTTGTATTATTTTATGAACCTTTCAATTGTTGTTGTACGAGAAGCACATGGAAAAACTATGCATTTACATAAATGGGTCAACGTCAGTAGCTATGTTTCACTATGTAATTGAAATAAAGAGGAAAAACGCCGGCAATAATCAAATGCCTTATTTTCTATATCCCTAAAAAATGTGTTTCCATAATATCATAAGTGACTACCATTTAAAAAATTGAAAACACAGCCAGTTTCATTTGAGCTTTGTATGTTTATTTCAATTAATATTACACATCATATTAAATATGCAAATACATATTTATATTTCTTGACTTTATTTTTTGACTCACAATTTACATTTCATATAGAATACGGATAAAGCAAATAACTATCAATATTTTAATTTATTTGCGTCAATAATATCAATGACAATAGCTGATTTCACAGTTATGTCTACAAATAGTAGTTTCAGTGGTATTGACTCAAACTCCTCACTACAATGTAGGTAGAACTAGTGGATATCATAACTCAGTCCTTCAACTTGCCAATTAACAACAAACGTACAATGTTGTGATTAGGTGGTGATCTCATAAAACACCTCTACGTCACTTGGAGTGAACTTGAAGCTACCAGCTAAGAAGGAGCATGACCAGTCACTATAACTACATCCAGGGGGAGGTTGGTATGTATGGGGGTTAGTGCGAGAATACTTATTATTTGCTGCGTTGTTAGAGATCTCGATGTCGGAATCTCCACCTCCAAACGTCGGACCAGAACTTGAACTACCCCAGATTGCGTACTGGTTCAATCTACCGGTGAGGGTCAGCTTGATGGGATAATAACCCTTAATGTTATACAGAGAGTACAGGAACGAGCGGCTGGACCTTGAATATTCGTCTCTACCTAGAATAGATCAGAAAAAAATATACATTAACAACTGGGATATATATGTGAGCGGCAAAGAAACGAGTTAGAGCGGACTTTGTGTGAGCGGGAAAGTTGTGGAAATGAAGTAATAGTACCAGGCAATCAGGAACCACAAAAATGACCGTTTTAACAGGGTGTCCGTTTTATTGGATTAGCTTACGAGATTAATTAGATTAATACTCTAACACGCCGTGTCGTGGCCGAAATCAATTCACTATTGTTTTAGTCTTTTGAATTCAGTCGTATAAAAAAGTTACAGTATGGAAAATGTTAGTTCTTCCCTGCTCACACAACATCTGCTCTAACATCGCTATTTAACGTGAAGAGCAATGTTGACATAAATAATAGTGTATACCAGTAGTATATTACAGAGGAGTGTTCCTCTTCCCACATTATATTGTCACACAACACGGTAGACGGTAGAGTTGTTTTTAGCATAGAGTTTCCCGCGAGAAGAAACAAAGGCCGTCACTTTTAATCAATATGGATGCACTGAAAAATTGTAATTAACACGGTTAAAAATGCTAAAAATACTAAAGCGCAAGAGAACAAAAGACAACGTAATCGCATACCAGAACTTCGCGAATATAAATAGACACACCATCTACTGTGTTAGGGGCCAACACAAGGGCACAGGAACACTCCTGTGTTAGGGGCCAACACAAGGGCACAGGAACACTCCTATGTTAGGGGCCAACACGAGGGCACAGGAACACTCCTGTTTTAGGGGCCAACACGAGAGCACAGGAACACTCCTGTGATAGGGGCCAACACGAGGGCACAGGAACACTCCTGTGTAATATACTCCTGTGTATACATAGAACTCGGGACTCTATTTAGAAAATAATAGTAACATAAATAACGTGTTTTTGATTGTGGCATTTGCATCTCAGCTAAACTTAAATGGTTTAATTTATGATTAAATTGCTAGAGTTAGGGGAATTTTGTTTAGAAGAAGAAACTACTTACATATACACCTCGTGCCTCGGTTTATTCCGACAAAAAGGGAAGAAAACGCACAAGAAACCTATTTGTAAAGTTATTACGACGTGCATGTTTATTAATGTTTTTTATGTAATTATTTATTAACCCATTCATGTACAAGTTAATATTAATTGCATTTTATTATTCATATCACATTATATTTTATTTAATCAATGTTGAAAATGTGGCTTTACGTCTTATACAGCATTGTTCTACATCGCATTATCGCATTCTTAAAATAAGTTTATCCAGAATAACTTACAGAAATACATTCTGCACTCATGCATTTGAAAATCATTGTACCAAGTATATCCCATGTTGTAATATATGCAGAATCGATCTCTCGCCTAAGGCTCAATATTTTACCTATATATAACACACTTTGTTTACTCTTAACCTTGACGTTTAAGTGAAATGTATTTTTAGTTTTAGTTTATGCACGTTTTCGCAGATAAACAACATGTTATAAATTACCAGCGTTTGCTAAAGACACATCGGTAACACTTTTTACTACTGATTATGTCTACCGTTACCTTTGGTAAATAACTGGCACAATGATTGATTACCACGATGTTACTTACTGTGCCAAGACACGTCTGTGTATCCACCAAACACGTTACGATTTACACGTATGATTGTAACTGAAGGACCTTTGCCATCGCATCGTGAGTGGAAAGTCGATGCAGCCCAACCATTCGTTTTAGCTCTCCAGCACCTTTTCCAGCGGCTTGTTGCGGAGTTCCGTAGGACCGGTCTTAGATAGCCGTACAACGCCTGGAAATAGCTTGAGTTACCGTAGTTAGTCAGGATGTTGGATGCCTGAAGTCCGTCTAAAATAGGAGTAGTAAATAATCCGTTTAGGAATCTCTATGATCCCTTTCATAAAATATTGAGAAACTACAATCACTAGATTGTTTTTTTATGAAACGTATTTAATTTCAAGTCACTCATATTAAATTCCTTTCAATATCATGCAAACGTATTTTCTCTGTTGGTATTATTTCAACGCAGCACTTAATCTTTTCCGGAAATATAACCATCATATGCAATTAAAATGAACTTAAAAAAGGATCAGTACATAAAACCGAAATACGTATGCGCACTTTCTTAAATATAAAAACAGTTATGATGGATACGGCGATATTCGTTTACTTACTATGTTGTATGAGGGGTGTACATGTGATACCATCGCCACTGTGATCTCTGTTGCAACTGCATCTGTAGGATCCCTGTGTGTTTCTGCATGCAGAGTTCGTGTCGCACTTTCGGGGACGTTCTGTACACTCGTTTACATCTAAAAATATAAACAAGCGGCGAATAGTAAAAACGATGTGTTTTAAATATTTGTACATGAACTAATATATTCATATAAAACGTCCCAGTGCCATGAATTTGTATACAACAGGCACGTGCTAATATTAGTAAATAACTAGCGCAGTGCTAGAGCAGGTACGTTTATTCACTTCACTCTGAAAGTATATATAGGGACATTATTGTTCTTGCCCATTTGGAACATATTCAGGCAGGCCTTGGAAAAGCTGCGCTTTCTCTTTCAAGTATCATGCATGAGTCAAACAAGTGCCGTCCACAACACATCTCGATAAAGGCAGACGATGCTGAAGCTTTGTTCACTGCCACTTGGTTACTTATTTTGTAGCATAAACCTTCTAAGAATGTACCCCAAAAACAATCAAAAACCCTAACCATTTCCAAACCCCAATCATCCATATATTGAGTCTAAATATCCCTCAGTTACAATGGTAATTCTGCACAGTTTACAATGGGTTTTTCAAGTAATATTTTCAAGTAGAAGGTATTGTAGCTGTCTTTTTTCTTTTTCTCGTACTTAATCCCGTTATAAAATTACAAAGAAAAAAAATACAGCAATCTGAAGTCGTCCTATACTGTATTGAAGAGCATCAGTCTATCACATCATATGTAAATTTCCACGCTTTCCATGACCACATAACTCATATAACGAGTCCGTCCCTCGATCAACCTCAGTGCTTCCTTCAAAGCCGCCATTGAGATATTTCCGGTCATCCATGTGATCTCTCCCGTTGCGCGCCTTCAGATTCTTCTCTATCCGAGTCCTATTCAGCTACAAAGGTCACCCTCGGACTCCTGATAGTCCTTATTCCTAGGTTTAAGCATGAAACGAACTGCCATTCATTTAATTTCTGCAAAAGAAAACGTAGTTACATGGGAAGGCAGAACATGTTTACAACGAAATGACTGAGCGCTGAGTAACCCGCCCTTTTTCTTGTACGATCTGACGTCATCAAAAATATTGCGCAATACAAGCATGTACTTTAACATAATTTCCAGGGGTTCGCATTGCAACATGAATCTACGCAATCTATGGAAATCCGAATTATGGTCCGATATTTGGAGGTCACTGGACTCACGACATCTACATCTCTAATGACGCAGTAAATAATACGAATTCTGCCACTAACCCTCTGTCATACCAACCTCCCCATGGATGTAGTTATAATGACCAGCAATGCTCCTTCTTAGCTGGTAGCCACTATTTCACTCCAAGTGACGTAGATGTGTTTTATGCGACCACCATCTAATCACTAATCACAGCATTGTACGTTTGTTGTTAATTGGCAACTTGAAGGAATGAGTTATGATATGCACTAGTTATACATACATTGAAGTGAAATATTTAAGTCAATACAGAGTTAACTACTAATCGCATAAATATATGTGATGTCAGCTTTTTTCGTTAATGTTATTACTTCAGACGAAAATAAACGTATCGTGAAAGTTACTTGTTTCCTACTTTTTCATTAAAAAAACATACTTTGGTGTAATTAGAATTATAAGTAATAGCACGACCTGAGGAAAATAAGACATTTGTGATTATATACTTCACTTTTAGGTTCAAATGTTTCAATACGAGGCTCGGACATAAATTAAACTTCGATAAATTTAATTTATCGAAGTAAATAATACATTATATTTGTCTCGTAGCATCATATTGAAACTTTCGTGCATGACAAGTGAAGCATAATCGGTAGACAAGTACTATAGTACTAGTAGAGGGAAAAGCAGAACTCAAACTAAATATAAGTTCGAGTCCAACATTTGTGTAGGCGATGAAGTCACGAAATAATATGGACAAGTGTTATCAATCACCCAGCTTGATCTTAGATAATTCATATAAGGTTCAGTTTTTAGCTTTCTCGTTACCATTTTATGAACAATGAAACTACATGAGACAGTTGTTAAACGAGCTTTTCCCTCTTATTTTGCCACATCTTACTGAAAGGAAGGGCCCAACAGTTGGATGTTTTAATTGAGTTTGGCAAAAATAAAAGTTGATTCAACTAAAAGATGCTCCAAGTCGCATAGTATCAAGTTCGACGAGAAAAACACACAGTTCAAGTCATCTGCTACCTGGATGCATTTTGTATTATTGCTTAAATTTCCAACACAAATCGTCTTGAATTCTGAGTTATTCTTTTCGGGCAATGTTGTAAGGAGATATTTTAAAAATAGAGCAGCACACTGACACAGACTAATACCTTCGTTTCTCTAGGTTCTGCCTTGGCCTTGGGGATTGCCCGCGCTTTGCAAACTCTCCGTCAGTCGTGACTACAAATGCTCCTTCTTAGCTGGCAGCTACAAATTCCGGCCCTACCCAATTTGTTAAAAATTAATAATAATAATTAAATAAAGTCAAGTTACTTTTAAAACACCATCAAGGTACAGATTAAACATTATCATGCTGAATGTGATCTACAATTATTCTATAAACTACAGTGCTTTACAAGGATTTCCTGCACTGAGATATATTGTATGTATTGTCATGGAAAGTTCTAATCTATAAAGGCTCAAATCAACGTTATTTTGAAGAATTTATCCGTATGATTAGAACTAAATTTAATGTCTGAAGGCAACACTTTTTTGTGTTGATGAATTGAGACGGAATACGTTTTTTTAAAGAATACATACAGGCGAAAGGACGAAAACATTTGTCAAAATGAAGTCAGTCTTCGTCGAAAATTTCAACACTCGTCACCAGCTGTCTTGCGAACCTTAAACAATTTGTACATGGCTATCAGTGGAAAATCTGTAAGTGGCATCCTGAGACACTGCCAATATTTGCAGACAGCACATCTCGCTTGGCTGTTTTCCTCAGAAGTACCGGGAAAGGGACTGTCATGGACAACGAGGGACGAGTTGGAGCTTTTGTCAGTGTATGTACAAGATATTTTCGCTTTGCAGTAAAAAAATGGACGTGACTTTTCGAAGTCTTTATTCCAAAGGATATTAACTAGCCTTGGGGAATTTTCATCATAGAGGAATCTTTGGATACTATTTGAAAACACGAAAGCCGCTGTTCCAGGCTTGAAAAGTCGTATACTTCGCCGCTAACTTTGGGAATGTCCAATAAAGAATTTGGATATTAAACAGGTAGTCGAAGTCAGCTGGAGGTAAGGTTGCAAATATTACGTTTTCCTTGTTTATCGACTTCAGGAACCGAAGAACGTTTTTATGCCAGTAGCTATTTTCTTCACGGAACATTTCTGTTTATTTACGAACCTCTGGCTGTTCGGAGCCTCCACCGGCCTTTGCTGTTGGCCATGTTGTTTGTGTTCACTCTAATTATAACGTTGCTTTGTATTTCAGTAGAGTAATAAATTTCACTTTCAAAATATTCTTCCTTGCTCATTTTGCACTTTCTCTCCGGTTTTCCCTAAAATTATGACATTTCAGCTGTTTTTAGGGCTATCAAAGTTTGCCGGGCATTAAAATATCTCATAATGCCCGTGGGAATTACGTGGAAATCTCGATCGCTAAACAGTCAATCAGAACGCGCGCTTTTACCGGAAGTAGCTCTTGTCATATAATTAATGGAATTAATCTACTCGTGTTCAACTCGATTTCTCTTTCGTTCACTGCGCTCACTCGCGAGATATCGAGTTGAACACTCGAAGATAATCCCATATCTCCGCGCGCCCATGCATGTATTTATTGCATTTTTTGTTAAACTAATGGACCGCATCAGAACTAATATCAATGACAACAGTTTTTATCACGACTATGTCTTGAAACAGTTCAAGTTGTTTTGTCATAAACCTGCGTGCGTCGAACTATTGCATAACATAACTAAAATAGTACTTCAACTTGTCAATTAACAAAAAAACGTACAATGCTGTTATTAGGTGGTAGAATCAGAAAGTAGCTCTACGTCACTTGGGGTGAATCTGTAGCTACCAGCTAAGAAGGAGCATTTGTTGTCATTATAACTACATCCAGGGGGAGGTTGGTATGAATAGGGGTTAGTGAGAGAATACTTATTATTTCCAGCGTCATTAGAGATGACGATGTCGCCCCAACTTCCTCCTCCAAACGTTGGACCAAGATCTGAATGCCCATAGATTGCAAGCTGGTTCTGTCTACCAGTAATGGTCAGCTTGATGGGATAATATCCATTGATGTTATACAGCGTGTACAGGAACGATCGATGTCGATTATTCAATTTACATAGTATAGAATTTCTCTATTAAGTTCTTCCATCCAGGATTTGCAGAAATTAACTATATAACGTTTCGATAACACTAACCTAATGTTATGTAATATGTATTAATCAACTGCTTATAAATAAACTAGTTCTAAAATATGTTAAAACAAATTAAATATAATTTAATTATATAGATAAGGCGATATACTGTTGCGGATTAATTGAACGTTTATGGAAATCAACCCGTTTTCTATATTCAACGTTCAACGATCTGCTAACAGTTTCTTTCAAGGCCATAAGCGTTTTTTCTTAGATTCTGTGTTGTACTTACTATTCTTCAATATCAGTTAATATATATCCAAAACATCTCAAAGATCGGCCATAAATGTCCCGTTGAAACGTGCGAATCTTTATGATGCCAATTCGGCTGTCGCAATACTTTCACATTTTAGGAACATTAATGGTTAAAAAAGAACAAATCAGACAAAAGTAGTTATTGTTTGTGAGGTGATATCCCACACCTGATGATAACAACGATATCATATTTTTGATTTTGCTATCAGCCACTGATATCACAGTCATGTCTACAAATCACAGCAAAGTGAATACTGAACTAAGCTCAGTCCCAGTACTTGCCTATTAAACATTTATTAAACAAACGTATAATGTTCTGATTAAGTAGTGGTCTCATAAAACACCTCTACGTCACATGGAGTGAAGTAGTAGCTACCAGCTAAGAAGGAGCATTTTAGGTCATTATAACTACATCCAGTGGGAGGTTGGTATGACTGGGGGTTAGTGTAAGAATACTTATTATTTGAAGCGTAGCTAAAGATGCCGATGTCGTTTCCCCAGCCAAACGTCGGACCATTACCTGAATACCCAGCGATTGCGCGGTAGTTTTTTCTACCAGTGAGTGTCAGTTTAAAGTGGTTATAATACGAATATTAAGTTGATCTCAATTGAAAACCCTTAAAACAATATTAGTTTCGCACATGAATAAAAGGGAATATAATAATGTTGCCAAATGCCAAGTAGTTTCTTTTATGATGAGATACAGGGAGGCACTGCATGTCTTATGTTTAAATATTCATTATGTGTTCGACGAATTCCCTGGTCGAATTGAATGTTAGGTTATTTTTTTAGGATAGAGGAAAATAAAGACAAATGTTGGAATGTATCCGTGAATCATTATATTTAACGAATTTATTGTGTCTTTTAACTTGCTTATTTTGACATTCTTGGTCTAAATAACGCGCAAGACGTAAGACTTTCACATCTTCAGCTCAACTGATAAGTCTCCATAGCTACATGTATGCTATTGCTATTGTAACTATTTCACAATGTTATTTAAAAGTCGAAAATAACAAAATATCGATAATCGTCAGCATGCAATATGGGAGCTGTATTATGAAACTGGCAATGAGAGAATTGGAAATTTATATAATCTAAGAGCAGTAGTATTTCAACTTAAAACTGAAAATACAAACTCCATGGAGTAGTATTTAAACTTCTGGGAGCATTTGGAAGCCGGATCCAGTCTAGTCACTACCGGGTCCACGTTTGAGCCTAATTTCGCAAACGAAGCCTTGTTTTGGAGCTAATCATCTATTAATTCGGGTTGATTTTCATAAATATCATGGAAATCGTGGTTAATAAGAATACCTTCACTAGTTTAGTTTTGCAAACCGAGACAGACTCTGAAGACAACACCTCACATATGTACCATTTATTTATTAATACGGTTTGAAGCACAGTTCAAACAGGTCGCCAAGCGGGCAGATGCTAAAAACTACAAAGCCTGGTTTTTGACGGAATTGAAATTGAAATAAAAATAAATATATAAAATGAACATCTATAGCTGTGCCACTACTAATGGATCTTTGGATGATTTGAGAAAGTTCAAAGAGTTACAAATTTCTTAGAGTTACAAATTTCTTAGAGTTACAAATAGTCTGGCGTCGAGGAATGTTCAGTTGAATCAATGAAAACCGAACCGAAAATTCACATTCATTTCGCTCAAAGTACTGCCCAGAATTATAGCCGACAAAATACCAGCATATTTACCAGTTGTCGTGAGACAGTTGATTTAAATCTTGTTGAAGTTGCCTAAAAAAGAATTATTGATTGTACTAATTTTAATACTTTTAGAATCCAGCTGAATTAGTTTCATTAAGTTTTCTAATTCTCGAAGTAAAGTTTATTCTTCGAGATGTATAAAAAGTATAATGAAACATCAAAATGACAACTATTTAATTGATTGATTGTGCTCGATGAACTGCCTGAAATCGAACTTCGCTATTTCCTAGTGTCACTGTACCAAACCTTGACATTTTTCACAGGTCAACGTTTACAGGTTTTCAAATTTTCACTTGACTTCAAATAATTAAAAATACTTGGTGCATCTGAGAGAATATCTGCAATTTTTACCTTTATCTCCCTATATTATTTCATTTCTCTCTTCATTCCATCCGTCTAAATAATTATTATACCTGTTTTAATTTCTTCGTTACTATCCCTAGTATTGACTAACTTATGATCTAACCCTCGCAAAATATTAAAATTATTATATTTGATATCCCCTAATTTCAGTAAATATGATACTATAGTAAACCAAGATATAGGCTCACATCTTATTAAAATTACGAGATACTTATCGTAATAGGATTGTCGTTATGTTCAAGGCAATAAAATAAGTATTTAAGTAATGTATTATGTATCGGAATATGCGGCATAGGAAGATCGCCAAGTTCAGATCTTACAGTTGAATTGGTAGACTTCCAATTAACTCCAAATAACATTTTATAGATTTATAGATTTAATTTTTCACATGGTATTTCGGAATGGAACATCTTCTCTTTGAATTTTGAAAAAGAACTATTACGTTTTGAGTGGGCGCCCCATATTTCACAATTATACATGAAAATAGGGCGAAGTAAGGCATTATACAATTTTAAGAAAATCTTCAATGAAATCGTGGATGAAACACTTTCAATATCGGCTAAATAATACTATTATATAAAAAAAAGCAAGAAGCAAATTTGTATCATAAACTTATATCTTCATCTGAATCAATAATATCAATGACAACAGCTGATATCACAATTATGTCTTCTAACAGTATAGTTTCAGTGGTATTGAATCAAACTCCTCACTGTAATATATAGGTAGAACTAGTGCATATCGTAACTCAGTCCTTCAACTTGCCAATTAACAACAAACGTACAATGCTGTGATTAGGTGGTGATCTCATAAAACACCTCTACGTCACTTGGAGTGAAATGGTAGCTACCAGCAAAGAACGAGCATTTCACATCATCATAACTACATCCAGGAGGAGGCTGGTATGACCAGGGGTTAGTGTAAGATTGCTTATTATTTCCAGCGTTGTTATAGATTGTGATGTCGTTTCCATAATATCCATCATATCCAAACGTCGGACCAAGACTTGGATGCCCACGGATTGCGTACTGGTTATGTCTACCTGTGAGGGTCAGCTTGATGGGATAATATCCATTAATGTTATACAGCGAGTACAGGAACGATCGGCTGGAGCTTGAATATCCGCCTCTACCTAGAATAGATCAGAAATACATACACACGAACAGAACATCAACAGGTATATGTAATATGTGACAACAGCAAGTGCCTGTAATTGTCGTTATAATATAAATTATGGGATCATCCTAAGAACGTGCAATTTGATGGATGATCAGCGTGCTTGATTTTCTTACAAAATGCACGCTCAAGAAAATCAAACACGCTGAACATCCAATTAAAACAAAACGTATCGGTGATTGATTTTCGCGAGTTTATATAGCTAACGGAGATAATTTCATAGCCTAGGACGAAAACATGTCCGACTTTGTGTTGTTAAGGTGTGTTGAAGAATAAGAAAATAAAATCACTTCCCAAAACTAAAAGAATATGATCGGCGCGAAAATTTAGCATTGGCTTCGTATACTGTGTAGTTTCTCCTTCGTTACTCAACCAAAATAATACGTTCGAGTCCCTTTAAAAATGGGAACTGTTCCTGGTGAACTATCCTTGAAGTACGCTGTCTTTGTTGATAAAAGGAACCACTTTAGCTACATTATTGTTAAGTGTTTTTGGAAAGAACTGATTCACAAAAGAATACTTAACAGAAATCGAACGTACCAAGGTAATTTAAATAGAAGCGCTTTAATTTGAGGAAAAGAAAGTCCGAAATCTCAAAATTGTAGTGTATTTCTGTTTGTTGTAGTGGGAACCACTTTTTCAAATCACAATTCACCCCTATGAGAAGGTTAGCTAAGTGATGGTGTTTACGATGCGAAGACTTGAAAATTTGTACAATCACGCTTTGGAAATAATATGTAATGTTTTTAGGCAATTTTAGGCAAGCAGTTATCTTTAATGAGCATGCGCAGACACGATTTTGTCTTGTAACACATAAGGTTTCGGTACAGCTACTGCTAAAGAAAGATCGCAAAACAACAAGCAAATATACATAAAGCATATATGGACAACACTTAACGGTCAGCTCGCGGAAAGAAGTGCGACTTTTCTTTAAATATAAATAATATGGAAAAAGGGAGTGGAGTCGTACGGATTGTGTGTCATTGTTTACAGCTAACGAAACCAGTTTTATATTTCCAAACTTTATCACGCAAATTTGTCACGCAACTTTATAAATTACTATATCTGATATTAAAATAATGTTTAAACA
Organism: Actinernus sp. WN-2022; assembly: GCA_030867875.1. Taxonomy (NCBI): domain Eukaryota; kingdom Metazoa; phylum Cnidaria; class Anthozoa; order Actiniaria; family Actinernidae; genus Actinernus; species Actinernus sp. WN-2022. The sequence goes on from JAOWCC010001210.1 coordinate 63,846,305, forward strand.
TAGTAGAATATTCAATACTATTAAACCAAACAGCTCACCCTAATGTACGTAGAACTAGTGCATATAATAACTCAGTCCTTCAACTTGCCAATTAGCATCAAATGTACAATGCTGTGATTAGGTGGTGGTCTCATACAACACCTCTACGTCACTTGGAGTAAACCAGTAGCTACCAGCTAAGAAGGAGCATTTCTGGTCATAATAACTACATCCAGGGGGAGGTTGGTATGAATAGGGGTTAGTGTAAGAATGCTTATTATTTCCAGCGCTGTTATAGATTTTGATGTCGTATCCACCTCCAAACGTCGGACCAAGGATTGGATTCCCACGGATTGCGTACTCGTTATGTCGAACTAAGATGCTCTCGATTGTTTATTAGTTTCATAAAAAAGTACACAAACACTTTGTGTTACGAATTTAATAATTTCTACCCGATTAAAATCATAATCGGGCCCATACATTTCTCCGGATGCTTCGAATATGATTTGAACAGTACTCTGCGGGAAGCCAGTTATATACTGCCTTTAGATTCGAATTCGGTTTACGAATGCGACTTTTCACAACTCTACAAGCAAACAAATACTCTTGGTAGCTTGTTTTCATGTCTCCAGAATTGTTTAGCTGTATTTCAACATAGTCTACTTTCCTTGCGAACGATATATTTTGAGTACAAATGTCGTACGCACGCGAGTTACATTCACAGTGAAGAAACAGTTGAACTCGGCAGATTGGAGGAGTGATTGGAGTTTCATTACGCGGTCGTAGTTTTGGTAGCAGAATTTTCTGGACGTACTGGAGGAGCAAAAAATAGGTTAAGGTCATTGCTTTTTCTGCTAATACAAATACAAATCTGAAGTTTCACACATAAGTGGTAACACCTGAGTGGAGATGAGCCGTACGAAACTTTAATTACGAATGATCTTAGAAGTGGCTGCTTTGTCTTTCCAAAACTGGTCCTTAGTGCAGCAAATCCCCGAGTAACTCACGCAGTAGTCCTTTTGAATCGCAAGTGTTCTCTTGTAGGCCAAGAGAAAGCAAAATGTGGACTGCTGAAGGATTATTTGTCGAGTCGCTATGTTCTTTCTTCGCATTCCTCTACTCGCCACTCTAGACCAAGATTCGACGACATATTCGACTAAAGTTTCATTTTAAAATGTATATATACAAATATTAAGATAAAAGAAAGTTAGTTAAACATATATATATAAATAATTACACGATGGCCCAAAGTAGAGATGGATTTCGAAAGATTCGAGAGTCACACAATAAAAAAATGAACCTACGAAAATCATTTGCGCGCGCAAAGCACCATCGGCTCGGACATAGGGTCTTTAAGGTACATTCACACGCTGCAACATAGCGCTGTTCAACGGTGCTGTTGCGCACAATGTCACCGAAGTAGAACTCGATCGTACATTTGGAATGTAAAGTGCCGGCAATGTCCAATCTTCAATTGACGACACGCGTGTGATTAGCATATATTTAACGACATACAAATTGTCGACATGAACAAAAATAATGTTTCCGCTCTCCAAATTAATTTTTATTGCATAAAATGACTTAAGGAAGACTAAAATTTAATAAGGCACTTTAAAACAGGTTTGCACTTGAAATAAAATTAAATAACCTAAGATTGAAAAGCAATGGCAAGCGTTCAGGTAGCTTTTTGTATATTTCATATTTCAGTGCTATTGAATGTTATATAACCGCCTTTCAGCCAATCACGCGCTTACCCTTACTTCGAACAACCGGGCCCAGGTCCAAGTATTGTTCATAAAATAAATAAAACAATACATGGACACTTGGAGATATGGAATTTATCTTCTCCTGTTGAACCGGCGATATCTCACTCGTTCGCATTCCATATCTCCGTGCGCCCATGTATTATTCTCTATATAATATATAGAGGATATTAGGTGGCAGACCGGAGATACGGACTTTATCGGCTTTGAGTGTTGATTGTGTGAAATATCGTTCGAATGAGCGCAGCGAATGAATAAGATATTTCATCAAAATGAGAAGAGAAAATTCATATTTGCAATCTTCTGTTTAAGATATAATTATCAGTAACATGCCAGTATTCATCGCGTAGTAAATAGACTAGATTTTTAAAACGCCAGTCATCTTTTCACTAGTGATATATAGGCGATTTTGTGCACGCATCAGTAGAACAATAGAGGCGAGCTCGTAAGACTATTGTTCTAGCTGCGCGCGCAACATTGTCAAAATGGCCTATTTACGGTACGTCGGTGTGAATATATCACATATATCTTGACATGTGAATATATTACATTGGTACTTCATCGATAATTATACGTTACGCTTCTTTTTTTGGCCAGGTTATTATTGTTTTGAACCTTTGAATTGGTGCAAAGATATTATTTTCATAAAAGTGTGGACGTAATTTTAATAAAAATGCGCACGTCGAAAATCATCAGCGGCCTTATATTCCATATCCCTAAACAAGACATTGGTTGTCTTCATAAAACAATTAATGACTAAGTAGGGCACATTTGAACACATCCTTTTAAGTATTGCTTTTTTATTTCTTTAGAATTACGTATCATAGGGCCATGTTTATATCAGTTGTGTGGGTTGATGAAGTTTCATACTGATATTAAAAAAATATATTTGAACATACAAAAAGGGAGAAAGCAAACAAGAATAATGAATTTATATTTGAGTCTGGAGTAATAATATCAATAACAATAGCTAATAGCACAGTTATATCTTCAAATAGTGGTATCAGTGGTATTGACTCAAACTCCTCACTGCAATGCAGGTAGAACTAGTGCATATCATAACTCAGTCCTTCAACTTGCCAATTAACAACAAACGTACAATGCTATGATTAGGTGGTGGTCTCATAAAACACCTCTACGTCACTTGGAGTGAAATCGTAGTTACCAGCTAAGAAGGAGCATTCGCCGTCAAGATAACTACATCCAGGGGGTGGTTGGTATGACTCGGGGTTAGTGAAAGAAAGCTTATTATTAATAGCATCATTAGAGATGACGATGTCGTCCCCTCCAAAATTCGGACCATGACCTGAACCCCCATAGATTGCGTACTTGTTCCATCTACCGGTGAGGATCAGCTTGATGGTATAATATAGCGTGTACATGAACCAATATATTCAACCATGTAGATTCCCAGCTACCAAGTTTAGATCAGACAAACATAATTTAATAATTTCTTGTAAATGTGATTAGTGCGTATTTATGAAATGAGTTAGGACGGACATATACTTATTTTTTGGTCATAATTGTATCATTCCGTTTAGCATATTCATTAAGGTTTGTTTTTCATTTAATAATTTATTCACCCATTCATGCATACGTTATTATTCGTATTTATTGTAATCTTGTAAATGTGATTAGTGCGTATTTAGGAAATGAGTTAGGACGGACATATACTTATTTTTTGGTCATAATTGTATCATTCCGTTTAGCATATTCATTAAGGTTTGTTTTTCATTTAATAATTTATTCACCCATTCATGCATACGTTATTATTCGTATTTATTGTAATCTTGTAAATGTGATTAGTGCGTATTTAGGAAATGAGTTAGGACGGACATATACTTATTTTTTGGTCATAATTGTATCATTCCGTTTAGCATATTCATTAAGGTTTGTTTTTCATTTAATAATTTATTCACCCATTCATGCATACGTTATTATTCGTATTTATTGTAATCTTGTAAATGTGATTAGTGCGTATTTAGGAAATGAGTTAGGACGGACATATACTTATTTTTTGGTCATAATTGTATCATTCCGTTTAGCATATTCATTAAGGTTTGTTTTTCATTTAATAATTTATTCACCCATTCATGCATACGTTATTATTCGTATTTATTGTAATCTTGTAAATGTGATTAGTGCGTATTTAGGAAATGAGTTAGGACGGACATATACTTATTTTTTGGTCATAATTGTATCATTCCGTTTAGCATATTCATTAAGGTTTGTTTTTCATTTAATAATTTATTCACCCATTCATGCATACGTTATTATTCGTATTTATTGTAATCTTGTAAATGTGATAAGTGCGTATTTAGGAAATGAGTTAGGACGGACATATACTTATTTTTTGGTCATAATTGTATCATTCCGTTTAGCATATTCATTAAGGTTTGTTTTTCATTTAATAATTTATTCACCCATTCATGCATACGTTATTATTCGTATTTATTGTAATCTTGTAAATGTGATTAGTGCGTATTTAGGAAATGAGTTAGGACGGACATATACTTATTTTTTGGTCATAATTGTATCATTCCGTTTAGCATATTCATTAAGGTTTGTTTTTCATTTAATAATTTATTCACCCATTCATGCATACGTTATTATTAGTATTTATTGTAATCTTGTAAATGTGATTAGTGCGTATTTAGGAAATGAGTTAGGACGGACATATACTTATTTTTTGGTCATAATTGTATCATTCCGTTTAGCATATTCATTAAGGTTTGTTTTTCATTTAATAATTTATTCACCCATTCATGCATACGTTATTATTCGTATTTATTGTAATCTTGTAAATGTGATTAGTGCGTATTTAGGAAATGAGTTAGGACGGACATATACTTATTTTTTGGTCATAATTGTATCATTCCGTTTAGCATATTCATTAAGGTTTGTTTTTCATTTAATAATTTATTCACCCATTCATGCATACGTTATTATTCGTATTTATTGTAATCTTGTAAATGTGATTAGTGCGTATTTAGGAAATGAGTTAGGACGGACATATACTTATTTTTTGGTCATAATTGTATCATTCCGTTTAGCATATTCATTAAGGTTTGTTTTTCATTTAATAATTTATTCACCCATTCATGCATACGTTATTATTCGTATTTATTGTAATCTTGTAAATGTGATTAGTGCGTATTTAGGAAATGAGTTAGGACGGACATATACTTATTTTTTGGTCATAATTGTATCATTCCGTTTAGCATATTCATTAAGGTTTGTTTTTCATTTAATAATTTATTCACCCATTCGTGCATACGTTATTATTCGTATTTATTGTAATCTTGTAAATGTGATTAGTGCGTATTTAGGAAATGAGTTAGGACGGACATATACTTATTTTTTGGTCATAATTGTATCATTCCGTTTAGCATATTCATTAAGGTTTGTTTTTCATTTAATAATTTATTCACCCATTCATGCATACGTTATTATTCGTATTTATTGTAATCTTGTAAATGTGATTAGTGCGTATTTAGGAAATGAGTTAGGACGGACATATACTTATTTTTTGGTCATAATTGTATCATTCCGTTTAGCATATTCATTAAGGTTTGTTTTTCATTTAATAATTTATTCACCCATTCATGCATACGTTATTATTCGTATTTATTGTAATCTTGTAAATGTGATTAGTGCGTATTTAGGAAATGAGTTAGGACGGACATATACTTATTTTTTGGTCATAATTGTATCATTCCGTTTAGCATATTCATTAAGGTTTGTTTTTCATTTAATAATTTATTCACCCATTCATGCATACGTTATTATTCGTATTTATTGTAATCTTGTAAATGTGATTAGTGCGTATTTAGGAAATGAGTTAGGACGGACATATACTTATTTTTTGGTCATAATTGTATCATTCCGTTTAGCATATTCATTAAGGTTTGTTTTTCATTTAATAATTTATTCACCCATTCATGCATACGTTATTATTCGTATTTATTGTAATCTTGTAAATGTGATTAGTGCGTATTTAGGAAATGAGTTAGGACGGACATATACTTATTTTTTGGTCATAATTGTATCATTCCGTTTAGCATATTCATTAAGGTTTGTTTTTCATTTAATAATTTATTCACCCATTCATGCATACGTTATTATTCGTATTTATTGTAATCTTGTAAATGTGATTAGTGCGTATTTAGGAAATGAGTTAGGACGGACATATACTTATTTTTTGGTCATAATTGTATCATTCCGTTTAGCATATTCATTAAGGTTTGTTTTTCATTTAATAATTTATTCACCCATTCATGCATACGTTATTATTCGTATTTATTGTAATCTTGTAAATGTGATTAGTGCGTATTTAGGAAATGAGTTAGGACGGACATATACTTATTTTTTGGTCATAATTGTATCATTCCGTTTAGCATATTCATTAAGGTTTGTTTTTCATTTAATAATTTATTCACCCATTCATGCATACGTTATTATTCGTATTTATTGTAATCTTGTAAATGTGATTAGTGCGTATTTAGGAAATGAGTTAGGACGGACATATACTTATTTTTTGGTCATAATTGTATCATTCCGTTTAGCATATGCCCTGGGCATTTGAATCATGGCAGTAGGACAGTAAAGTGTGACGCGTGGCCAGTGAGTTGGACTGCGTTAATTACTCGAAATTACAATATCGTTATATCAGCGGTAACGCGCTTTTTCGTTCTGGGCGTTCTTTATAGGAGCTTCTAGCTCCTTTAAATTATCCTTTTGATTACAAACATCACGAAACAATTGTGCATCATCACGGCTTGCCGTTGTCTGTCAATAATAATAACATATATCACAGTTAAGATACTGTCAAACGGTCTCAACATTTGTCTCAACATTCTCTCAACATTTATTGAGAGCCGATGCTGAGGCGGTTTGACACCCCTCTCAACAATGTTGAGAGGTGTTGAGACTTGTTGAGAAGCGTTTGATTTCGTTTAAACTTTGTCTCAACATATTCTCAGCATTTCTTTTGTTCTCGAAGCCATTTGACACGCTCAATATCACGGCCGTGGACGAGCGGGATCTGATTCTCAGTCCCAGACCTGACGCATCTCACTTGTTGAGCATTTGTTGAGAGGTTGTTGAGGCCGTTTGACACGGCATGGTCTCAACATCTCTCAACATAACTCAGAATGACTCAACAAATGTTGAGCAAATGCTGAGACAAATGTTGAGACCGAATATGTCTCAAGGTTTCCTTAAAGTTTCCCTAAAATCAACGTTCTGCTATTTTATTTTTCTGTGTTGCGCGTCTATGAAGAGAAAATTAGTCTCCAAGTTCGATTTTCCGATGAAAAATCTATATTGTGTGGCGGCTCAATTCAGTGCAAATATCCCCATATTACACGGCGAAAATAGAAAACACTGATCAAAAGAGACTGTTCCGGTTGATTGACGGGATGTTCCACGTAAAGCCTGTGTCTCCACTCCCTTCTCACGACTCGCTTGAACAACTTACGGAGCGTTTCAGTAGCTATTTCACAGAAAAAATACAAACTCTGCGTCATGGTCTGTCCCTTGTACAAGTGCCTGAAATGTCTGTCAATGTCAGTGCTGTGTGCTCTAGTTCCCTCTCAGAATTCAATGTTGTATCCATGGAAACCGTACGTGAATTTATCCAGGATGCGCCTTCTAAGTCTTGTGCCCTTGACCCCGTACCGACTCGTACTCTGAAGGATTGTCTTGATGTTGTGCTTCCTGCCATCACTGCTATTGCAAACTCGTCCCTACAGACTGGAGTGTTCCCTACGGCACTCAAGGAAGGTCGTGTTCTTCCCTTGATTAAGAAGTTGACCTTAGATCCTGATGAATTTGGTAATTTCAGACCGATTACGAACCTGTCATTTTTATCAAAAGTGCTTGAGAGAATTGCTGCTGGTCAATCTCGTAATTATTTAGTGATGAACCACCTTTATCCTAGTCTGCAAGCGGCGTATCAGCAAAACCACAGCACTGAGACTGCGCTAATACGGATTCAAGACGATATCCTCCGTGCTTTGGACCAAAAGAAAGAAGTTGTCCTTGTGCTATTGGATCTTTCTTCTGCGTTCGATACTATTGATCATAATATTCTCATAAATAGACTAAAATCTCAGTTTGGATTTACTGGAACAGTCCTAAGTTGGTTCATGTCCTACCTCTGCAGTCGCTCTCAGAAGGTTGTGATAAATGGTACAGAGTCTAAGAGCCAACCTATTACTTCTGGTGTTCCACAAGGCTCGGTGTTGGGACCTTTGTTGTTTATATTGTACTTTGCCCCTCTACAAGACATAATCAAGTTACATGGTCTGGACTGTATGCTCTATGCTGATGACTCACAACTGTATATCACGATGAATCCTGCGTCTCGGCAGTCAGCCTTAGTTGATTTAGATCATTGTATTACTGACATTCAAACGTTCTTTCTCGCGAACAAACTCGCATGCAATTCAAAAAAGACGGAAATAATCCATTTTTCTTCTAGGTTTAGTAAGTTGGAGCCTATCTCTAACATAATATTTGGCAAGCATAGTATAGTACCTGTAAATGAGGCCCGTAACCTAGGTGTCATTTTTGACCGTCATTTGACTATGGCCACTCAGGTTAATAAAATATGCCGGTCCGCGTTACACGCCCTAAGGAACATAGGAAGAATACGAAAATACCTCAGTAAGTCGAGTACGGAACGGTTAGTTCACGCTTTTATTTCATCAAAGATGGATTATTGTAACTCTCTTTTGTATGGGCTACCTGCCACATAATTGTCTAAATTACAACGCGTGCAAAACGCGGCAGCAAGGCTCGTTACACGCACTAGACAGAGGGAGCACATTACACCGATTTTGCGCCAGTTACATTGGTTACCTATTAGAGAGCGAATTATTTTTAAAATTTGTTTAATATTTTTTAAGTCTATCCATTTGTGCGCGCCATCTTATATTAATGATCTAATTAAGCCTTATGTTCCTGGCCGTAGTTTGCGCTCCTCCAACCTGGGTCTTTTAACCGTCCCCAAATCTTTCTCTGCCACGCATGGGGACCGCGCCTTTTCGATCGCAGGACCCAGGCTCTGGAATGCACTACCAGCTAGGATACGAAGTGCAAATTCAATAACTAATTTTAAGTCGTGTCTTAAGACACACCTTTTCAATTATAATTTAGAATAGTGTGTTTATTTATTGCTTCGTGGAACAATTTATTCATTATTATATATTTTAAGAAAAATGTAAATCTCGAATCTTTTTAAACTAAGTACTGTTAAATTTATATTCATATTGTAAACGCATTGAGGCTTGCATAATGCGTTCTAAGAAAGGTTATTATTATTATTACGTCACACAAACCAAGGAAAAACGATCGCACCTCCAGCACAAAGAAAACACAATGGTCCTCTATTAGTCATTGTGGTGTTAATGTACTTGTACAAGCAAGCACCACCAAATTCTTACTTATTTTCTAACTTATTTAGTATTAGTGAAATTGTTAAAAAGTATAGTTTTTTTATGAATAATAGAAGGATTATTATGATGATGAGTGTTAGTGTGCTTGTGTAAGCAAGCATCACCAATTCATACATATTCTAAAAATGTTGAGTGATAATTTGAAGAGTGGGTTATTATGAAATATATAAATAGTGGTATGAAAACTTATTAACGTGATTACGCCATGGATATGATTTGATAAAATATGATATGTGAATAAATTATGTAGGGGAAAAATATATTATGGAAATAAATATTTTCTTTGAATATTGAGTATAAAAATATGTCTTAAGCTAGTATATAACTGTAATCATTATTGGTTAAATGATGTTCATTCTACCCCCCCCCCCCCCCCCTTTGTATTTTATTTTATTTATCTAAAACATTTAGAGTAAAATAATTTAGATTAAAAATATGTGAAAAATACTTTTACATTAAGGCTGCATTAGAATTAATTGCCAAGCGTGTATTTCTGATTAGCAGACTCCTTCATCAGGGATTAGGAAGTCTGTTAGGACCTAAATCCCAGAGGTGCTCTGAGACGGTCGCGTGTTTCTGCCTCGGGCCCAAGCCTAACCCAACACGCAAATACACACGGCTAATTCTATGTGTCAGCCATTTTGTTTATAAACTTAACTAGTGTAATTTAGGTCGCCGAATTTTATTGAATGAACCGGTAGGATTATTTGGCTTGGTTATATTAAGTTGACAAGGGAGATGAAGTTGACAAGGGAGATAAAGTTAAGTATGCTAAAATATGTTTTACTTACTTTTTCATGTTTTTCGCTCGTAGTCTTGTTATGTTTACTCTTTGCTCTTGACTCCCTTGAGTTTTGGGCTTTACCCTTGGACGTAAATTAGTGTAATATGGATCTAAAAGTTTTATATATAGTTAGTTATGTGACCTAATAAGAGATAACAAGGAGAGCAATAAGTTAAGAGTCAGAAAATTAAGAATTTAGCTTACCGTCAACATGAGCTGTTGATTAAAAGACAAAACAAAACGGCTGATTCGGATGACGATTATAAATGTGAGGATAATACGTTATTTTTGTAATGAAAAAGCTGATGTCATAGGAAAATGGCCGTTACAAATAGAGCAAGCAAGTTTATATGTATTTTAAGTTTGAGCGGAGAAAGATGATTTGAAAATTGTACAGGTTGATAGGTTAATTAAATAAAACTGTTTTAATACAAGGAGATGTTGGCTATTTTTTATTTTAGTTTAGCTGGGGTTCTAAACTGACAAATGTATAAAATGATGTTTGAGATTGAATGGTATTTGTGGAAGACATTATTAATTAGTTGATATGGAAATTATGTGAAAGTTATGTGAAGGTTAAGACATATGGTGTGGGGGTTATGTGAAAGTTAGTGGAGGTTTAGATGATGTTGGGTTCATGTAGAGGTTAATTAAGATGAGGTTATGATTGAGTGATAAAAATAAGTATTTGAATATGGTATGGTGGACTTAAGGAGCTACCTGGTTCCTTCCTGTATGGAACAGTTGTAGGTTATGCAATGTCCTCCTCGTAATATTTCTAGGTATAGTATTATATAAGTATTAGTGGTATTCTAGTATTAGTATTATTGATAAAATAAGTAATTGAATATGGCATGTGTGGACTCTAGAGTTACCAGGTTCCTTCCTGTAGGGATTGGTTGCAGGCTGTGCCAAACCCCCCTCGTAGGTGGGTAACCGAGCCAACCGTACCGTTCCAGGTTAGGTGGTACCGAACCCCATCATCAGTGATGATAATAATTGTGGTGTTAATGTACTTGTACAAGCAAGCACCACCAAATTCTTACTTATTTTCTAACTTATTTAGTATTAGTGAAATTGTTAAAAAGTATAGTTTTTTTATGAATAATAGAAGGATTATTATGATGATGAGTGTTAGTGTGCTTGTGTAAGCAGGCACCACCAATTCATACATATTCTAAAAATGTTGAGTGATAATTTGAAGAGTGGGTTATTATGAAATATATAAATAGTGGTATGAAAATTGATTAACGTGATTACGCCATGGATATGATTTGATAAAATATGATATGTGAATAAATTATGTAGGGGAAAAATATATTATGGAAATAAATATTTTCTTTGAATATTGAGTATAAAAATATGTCTTAAGCTAGTATATAACTGTAATCATTATTGGTTAAATGATGTTCATTCTACTACATTAGTCCCGCTATTCAATGTCGGGGACAGCATGGCAAAACTAATTTCTTCCCCGTATCTAACGTCACAAATTACAAGACTTGAGCCGTCTGTACATAGCGGAGGCTGTGAGGAAGGTTTTCAGATTTTCTCTTCCTAGACGCGCAACACAGAAAAATAAAATATCAGAACCAATTTATTTCAAATACGTATTTGTATAAACATTGGATTAATTTTAGGGTTCAGTTCCCCTTTAAAAGGAACTAAAAAAACAGATTGCAGAAAACAAAAGCAAATCGTCAACTTGTATATGCCTCTGAAGTAATAATATCAATGACATTAACATATATCACAGTTATCACGGTCTATAAATAGTAGTTTGAGTGGTATTGACTCAAACTCCTCACTACAATGTAGGTAGAACTAGTGGATATCATAATTCAGTCCTTCAACTTGTCAATCAACAACAGACTTACAATGATGTGATTAGGTGGTGGTCTCATAAAACACCTCTACGTCACTTGGAGTGAAATTATAGGTACCAGCTAAGAAGGAGCATTTGTAGTCACGATAACTACATCCAGGGGGAGGTTGGTATGTATTGGGGTTAGTGCCAGAATTCTTATTATTAGCAGCGTTGTTAGAGATCCAGATGTCGGAATCTCCAAAATATCCACCTCCAAACGTCGGACCAGAACCTGAACTCCCCCAGATTGCGTACTTGTTATCGGCTACCAGTGAGGGTCAGCTTGATGGGATAATATCCATTGGTGTTATACAACGTGTACAAGAACGAACGGCTGGACGAAGACCACTCGTTTCTACCTAGTATACAAGAAGAAATGCATTAACAAAACATCGAAGTGTGCTTATCAGAGAAACGAGTGTATATCCGACGGACTTCGTATAAGGGGGAAAGTTGTTTTGAGAGATACTTGAGGACACGTCCAATATTGCTTACTGCTATAAGGATGATGCTCGACATATGTTGTTAATATGTGGACGGAAGTTAAGGTTTGAATCCAAACTGACACCTATAGGCAACTAACTTGATTCGTAAGTTTTATGTCAGTCATACCAATGGTGAAATCATAGATAGATGGATTTTTGATGAAACCTGACGAAAAGTGTATTATTTCAGTTTTTGAAGGATTGCATACCAGCTTGTTCTTTTGTTCCATGCAGATGATGAAATCGTTTGAACACGTTCTGAGTTTCCTAAGAGGTAATGTCCTACCGCATGGATTAATGGTCATATACAGTTGGGAATCGTCGGCATATATCATACAATTTAGATTATAAGAATTAACGTATTATTTTTGCTCTACTACATTAAGTTGGGTCAGGTCCTAAACCCCTCATGTGCCTCGGTGCGGTTAGCAGCCACTGACCAGCTGAACAGCACGCTGGATTGGCAAGACCTCAACCAACTTAAACGCTTTGTATGTGCGTTCCCGGCGGACTCTCCTTCAAAGCGTACTCACCTAGGATGAGAGCAATAATGGACTGGCTAACAATCGGAGTATGAGGGATCAGAGATTGGGGTGTGAGATTGGGAGCTTTTGAAGACCATAAATGGTCTCCAAGAAGGGGGGTTTTGGTTGGTTATTTTGGTGATAGTTTAAAGCTAAGAAGATGGCGCGAAAATCACCTGTTTTACACATCCTTAATATAACGAGCGTGAGTTGCGAGTGTTGTGTAATTGTATACTATTTACAGGCCACTGACCTCTAACAAAATATTCAGAGGTTTGTCATCACTATCACTGTTTCCCCGGGTTAACTTCCACGTACTACTACTAACCGGTACCTTCCACTTTCATTGACTTCCTCGATTTTTGTGGCTTAAGGTTACACTTCCAATTCACAGGCACAGTGAAAGAAAGTGAAATCAATTAAAATCTGATATGATTTGATTGGCCAGCTACTGGAGAAAGTGTCGAGGAGGCGAGGCTAGACATGTGAGGGCGTGAAACGTGGTTTTCTTTCAATCGGCTTTTTCTCGGAAAACTGTTTTGAGCTACAGAAAGAACTTCAAAAAGCTAAAGGTCGACACGAATTTCTCCGAATCGTCTGAAAATTGACTGTCTGATATATTAATATTCCAGTAAGAAAACGTTTGTCGGGGAATTGTAAATTTATCGTTATTTTTCGTTTTACGGCCTTTTCTGCGAGTCCATTCGGCTTTTAGTAGTTACGAGTTCGACTGAAAGTAGTGAAATTAGATAACTTTAGAAGTATTTGGAATATTGACAAACCCTGACACGGTTTTAGAGTACTATCCTAAGGTGAAAATGAAACAAATTCCTAAAATTTGAACTGGAACGCTAAGTTGGGAAATCAGGGGCGCCAGAAATAAAGTTTTTTTTATAGAAACCAAAATAATAAAAATTAATGTAGTCTTGTAGCCAGTTATATAAGATTTACAATGATATATACTTTATGTATGTGCGATTAATTAATAGACGGAGAGCAATTATTTCTTTCCCTGAAACGTACCTTGAAGGTCTACAGTTGTGTTGCGTTCCGCTCTGGATCGGCCCAGAGAAGTGATCCGATCATGGAGAGAAAGGAATTGAAAAGTATATCAAAATCAGGAATAGTAATTCAAAAGTCTAACCATTATAACAAAATCCCCAGCCGAGCAAGTTTAGAGAGGCAGGAGAAACAATACTACGAAGCGCGGCCATGTCAAAGTATAAAAGCCCGATGTAGCGAAAGCAAATACTTCAACAGATTGGGTATTTCTTCTTATTTATTGTAATAATAATATTTAGTTTATTCACGCCTCTTGCAGTGTATACATATATTGAATTACAGGCTGATTACACTTAATAATAGGCTACTGATTATATAAATAAATACGTACTATATGATATAAGTTAGTATTTAGATACCTTGGAATTTCACAGTTACAAAGTTGCTAAAACGGTCAGTCTTAGTGGCCATTGGGTAACTGCTTTTGCCCGATCTTAGCGAGTACGTATACTGCGCCGATGAGTTTATTACTCTGTTATGTATTAGGGGGTATATGGAATTACCCGACTTAATGCTGCTTATAAATTTCTTATACGCTGCTAATCGACGATCGGCTAGAGTGAGGATACCCGCCTTTTCCAATGCTTCGCCGTAAACAATACGCGGAAAATGATGGACAACGCCCTTTTCCGGATATTTTCCAGTGCACTAGATAGGTATAATGGAAGGCTGGCGTACACGTACGTTTATCGGAGCAATATTGACTACTTTCTTTCGCTTCTAGAATCAATGTGTTTACAAGGACAAAGTATTAGTACTATGGATGAGACTTTGCAAGTCTAATTGCGGGGTTTTGATTTCGACGGATTTTCTCACTATTCATGTCGCCGTTTCCTCAAATATTTTCAAATGACATCCTCGAATGATAATGTAAGCCACATATTAAAATGTTTAGGAGAAAAAAGCCCGTAAAATATCAATATCGGAGCTGATTTAAAAAGTGTTATTATTGTGCTAGTTTCGCGGGAATTTGTTACGGCTGAGTAATTGTACGCTTTGCCTATTGACACTCTGTCAATCAAACCTTGCAAATTTTCTTCCGGCAAAATAAGAAATCGTGTTTTTTTTCGATAATTTTGTTTTTAAAAACTTTTTTTTTATCTGGAAGATTTGATCAAATACTACATTACAAGCTGTAATAATCCAAGATTAAGACTGATTTGCCTTCGTAATACGAGCGTTCACTCTTCAAGATGGCGGACTGACCCAACATGTGCTCGTGCCCAGAACGAGGCTGACTCGGCCCAAGCTAACGCGGCCAACTACTACAATCAATCAGTGAATCAATCAATCAAACTTTGTTTATCGAGGGTAACACCAAATAGTGCAAAGCACTAATAACCCCGTGGCGCTCATACAAATATTCTAAAAATTCTAAAAAGTAAAATTCTAAAACTAATATCTAGTACTAATATATTATATTACAATTAAAAAACATCGGATACTAAATATTAACATAACTACAAGAACAAATGACTTAGTATAGATAATAACACTCTTAGACTAAATACATAATTAAGACTGAATATTCTGAAAAGTAGCCAGCCGATTAAATTTAACTTGAAGGGAACGAAAGTATTTATACAGACTTATTTTAAAGGCATTGATCGATGCAGAGGTTCTTAGATTAATTGGCAAGTTATTCCAAAGTTTAGAGGCAATGACTGTAAAAGAGCGACCAGCCGCTCTTTCCCTGTTAACATTACCTCAACTCGTTCTTGTCAATTCATTTACTGCTTTTATTGACTAGCACGGAAGAGATTATCCTCATATCAGCATCAAAATAATTGAATCAATCAAACACACAGATCATATAGGCCTGTCTTGATGAACTTTTTCGGAAGAATTACAAAAACCTCAGTCAATCCAATACTCAGCAACTTTTCAGCTCCACGCATTTATTTTATGTAAGTTAGATTATTGTAATAGCCTCGTGTATGTGTTGCCATCTGCTCATACACAACAGCTTCAGAGGTTGCATGTAGAACACGGCTACTATAATGGTTATTAGAGCTAAACGATCTGTGCACGTCTCGTCAATCCTATGTGATCTGCGCTGGCTCCCATTCAGGGTACGTTTTCTCTTTGATATGTTATTGCTTACTTTTCAAGCAATTAACCGGGTTGCTCCAAGTTATATTAGGAGGTTTTTAAAATTAGGCGGCTTTTATCGTGTCAAGGCATTGCGAGATTTTAATTCATGCAATCATAACTTCAAAATTAGTTTACAGTAGTAACTCACTATTAGCTGGCCTTCCGAAACACCTTATACAAAAACTTCAGTACGTCCAAAATTCTGCTGTACGCCTTCTCACGTATTCGCGTAAATATGAACATGTCACGTCTATACTTATAGAACTGCACTGACTACCGATAGCCGAGATAATTGACTTTTTAATCTTTTATTAATATGGCACCATTATATATTAATGAACTTTTAGTCCCGTATACACCTTTAATGTCTTTACGCTCATCTAATAAGAACTTACTGGTCATTAATAGATTTAATCTTAAGTCATACGATTTTCTGTCGCTACCCCTATGCTCTGGAACAGTTTACACGATAATATTAGAAGCACTAAGTCGTTAAGTATTTTTAAAAGTAGAGTCAAAACATTCCTTTTTAAACGTACATTTTAATTCTTATTAGTCTAAGCTCACAATAATACCTGTAAATGCAATTGCAATTTAGAATAACCTGTTTTTAATTCTAATTTTAGTTTTAGTGGAAACAGCGCTCTATAAATAAATATTCAAAACTCATGAATAATTAATGAGCATTTTGTCGGATCAGATGAAGCAAATCAGTCACGTGCATGCTCCTTTATACCTGCTAAAACCTCATCATTTCTATTGATGAAAAGCTGAAAAGCTTTCTCATTGAATTGCTAATTAGGGTGAACGTTTTATATAAAGAATACTAATGAACATGAAATTTTATATAAAATGTTCATCCTAATTAAGAATTCACTGATAAAGACCCAAAGATAGCAAAAACTACACGGATCATAAGGTACCTAGACATACAATTTTGCACTAAATTTACTAATATCAGCAGACTACCGAGATATACAGATATTTACCGAGCCCTTTTTTGGCCATCCCTTCATGTAGGACAACACGAATTGCTACCAAATTATATTCTATTGTATTGTATTGTGTTGCGTTCTATTGTTGTATTGAATTATATTGTGTTGTATTCTATTGTATTTTTGGTAAAAATTCGTGTCGTCCTACATAAAGGGGTTGTGCATTTTTTTAGTCCCAAAGTCGTAAAATAATAAAAACGTGCATTAAACTTACAAATATCCTCTTCATATTGTGAGCCGGAGTAAAAAAATAGAATCAGTCACATCGCTTTCCAAGCCTTGAACTTTACCACGACACCAGGTTCTTCTTGCCCTAGTTTGTTCTTTGCCACACAATGATTTCAGCATTGCGAAACGTCCGCTTGAATCCAGCCAAACAAACAACACAGTATGGTAAGTTCTTCATGTCATTCTCTTGAGATATTCGTAATCGCAGGCGGTGATTACTCCAATTTTTGCATTGCGTTGTGAATACAAACGTTCAATGGTTCATTAAGTCTCACAGCACGTGGCTTCGCCCTCGAATTTTTAAATCTTGATAAAACACTGTTGTTCGTGTTTTGAACAGTACATAATACAATGATAATAATATAATATTTCATAACTTTTCCAACCGATACCGTCCCTATAGCGCTCTTCGCTTCGGTGTATTTATTGTTTGTATCCGGCAAAATATTACAAATGTTGGTAAACTATTGATATATTTCAAGTTGCCTATTTTAACATATGTTGTACATAGCGTGACACATTCCCAAATTATCCGGCAGTTCACTGCTTAATTATATGTATTTGTTCTCATAGATATACAAAGAAAAACATTAAACAATATTGAAAACCCTTATCAAATGCATGGGTACATTTGCAAGCAATATGAGAGATCTGGTATTACTTTATCGAAGAAACAGTTGGAAATTTGCATTACTTGGGAAAGTTTATTGTGGTCTGCTATTCCATGTGGCATGACATTATAATAATAACTGAACATCATTTAAATCCTCTAGATGTTGAAACGCACATAGTCCACACTTAAAGCCTGCAAATCATGTTTGTTTCGTACAGTATTTCTGACATTAACACAATTTTACCGCGGAAATACGATTTTTACCATTTTTTTTGTAAAAACACTCCTTGGAACAACGATAGAATGTATAAGTTGTCTAATTGTTATTTGTTTGGTATTTTGTTGTAAATAAATCCATTGTATATCCCCTCTCTTGTACTTGCTATAACTTTATTAACCTTTCAATTAGTTGTACGAGAAGCAGATGGAAGACTATGCATTGACATAAGTGCGTCAACGTTTCAGTCTGTCAGTTGAAAAACAAGTGCATGTCGGCAATCATCAATTGCTTTATTTTATAATATTATAAGTGACTACCTTGAACACAATTGAAAACACAGGCTGTTCCATTTAAGCATTGGATCTTTATTTCAATTAATATTACACATCATATTAATATATAAATACATATTTTTATTTCTGACCGTATTTTTTGACTGACACTATACGTTTCATATAGAATACGGATAAAGCAAATAAGTATCAAAATGTTTTATTTGCGTCAAATAATATCAATGACAATAGCTGATTTCACAGTAATGTCTACAAATAGCAGTTTCAGTGGTATTGACTCAAACTCCTCGCATTGTAGGTAGAACTAGTGCATATCATAACTCAGTCCTTCAACTTGCCAATTAACAACACACGTACGATGCTGTGATTAGGTGTTGGTCTCATAAAACACCTCTACGTCACTTGGAGTGAAATAGTAGCTACCAGCTAAGAAGGAACATTTCCTGTCACGATAACTACATCCAGGCGGAGGTTGGTATGAATATGGGTTAGTGAGAGATTTTTTATTATTTGCAGCATCGTTAGAGATGTAGATGTCGCCGCTATATCCATATCCAAATCCAAACGTCGGACCAAAACTTGAACCCCCATAGATTGCGTACTCGTTATCAATACCATAATATCCATTGGTGTTATACAGCGTTCATATTGCCTCGTCTTACTTTTCAAACTCAATGAAAACGTTCAGGAGCCCATTACTAGGAGCGTCCATATATACTATACCCGTGAGTCAACGTATGACCGGTTTGAGCTATTTTTAGAACATGTTTCCCGGGTAACTGCCTTCTGACCCTGCTGCGATCGTGCATATGCTTGCCCTAATTATCGAGATTGAGAATGATCTACTGTTCTTTGAGGTAATTTTACTAACGCTGCATTGGCCTGAATATGGTTTGATTGGATTCCCAAAGTGTGGGCACGTGAACTCCCGTGAGATCTGTTCTAAATATAGCTCAATCCGGTCATACGTTGACTCACAGACCTAGTATGGGAGTTGGACGCTCCTGGTAATGGACTCCTGGAACGTTCTACTTTTCAGTAGTTTTAAGCAAGTATACGAGTAGATGAGGTATTAAATGGCTTTTCTAAAATGTTCTCAAAACGTAGGAAATGCCATTTTCGAGAACATACATTTTCAAATTTTCGGGGGGTACATGCCTCCCGTACTTGCCTCCTCTAAATTTTCGGTTTGGCTACGGCTCTAGCCTGAATGGGTTTACCAAAGGACGTTTGTATTAGGCGTCACAATATACTACAACTACCAGAACTCTTTGCGCGGATTCTTTTGTTCCTTTAATTTGTACCATTGTCTTGGGATTCTCAAAGGAATTGATAAATTTGAATGAGAAAGAGAATTTGAAAAGGATTCTGGTAGTTGTAGTAAAATGACGCCATAATGAAAACGCCTATTATTATTTTTAACTATTGTTACCTTGGTTAAATCATTATTGGTAACTCTTCGTATGTAAGCTGGGACAATGAAGCAAAACATTTTGATCGCAATTTTGTGAGAAAAAATACATGTATGTTAATGTTTATGAAGTAACATGTTCATAATTTGTATGGTACATTTGAACGAGCATTTCAAGAGACGAATGCTATAAACCGTTTCTCGATACGACAAATATATCGAGATATCACATGTTGAGTACATTATAAGCGTCCACCTGAACTAGACTTAAAACATATCTGTGATTACCCGTTGGTTACAATTTTTTGCTATTTTGTATTAAACCTCAGGGCAATATAATCAGTGAATAAATTACGCATTTTGAAATAAATAAAGCAAACTTCCCTAAAACTTATAAGTTATTTTCATAATATTTATACAAGGTTAAGCTTTGGTACCGTCCAAACCATTCCAGTTGTACGCTCCCGCGAGCGAATAAAAAACCAGGCACTAATTTATGATATGTCATTTTAGACGCATAATCTGGCTTGAAAATGCCGCACAATTTGCTTTATTTTTCGCACCCTAACAGAAGCTCTGAATAGGCAATTATTTAGGACGTCACGTTAACGAACTGAATCAAGTTTTGTTGTGCTAGTTAGCTTTGATAAAAGTTCGAGGAAGATCTATTTATATATTATGTTTTTTTTTTTCATTCAGACCATTAATGACATATTTGAACACATGCAGTTTCTTTTTGGTGCTGTACCCAGTTTATTTCTGTGACCATATTAGAAATCAAATGAATCTGTAAATCAGGTGTTTTATAATATTTGAAAATGACAAACAAAAACTATATGGAAAAGAGAGAAAGCAAATTAAATAAGTTTGATGATATTTGTTTTTTCCTTCTGAAGTAATAATATCAGTGATATTATCTGATATCACAGTTATGTCTACAAATAGTAGTTTCAGTGGTACTGACTCAAACTTTTCACAGCAACGTAGATAGAACTAGTGCATATCATAACTCAGTCCTTCAACCTGCCAATTAACAACTCACAACACACGTACGATGCTGTGATTAGGTGGTAGTCTCATAAAACACCTCTAGGTCACTTGGAGTGAACGTGTAGCTACCAGCTAAGAAGGAGCATTTGGCGTCACGATAACTACATCCAGGAGGAGGTTGGTATGTATCGGGGTTAGTGTGAGAATTTTTATTATTTGAAGCATCGTTAGAGATGTAGATGTCGCCATATACATATCTAGATCCACCAAACGTCGGACCATAACGTGAATCCCCTTCGATTGCGTACTGGTACTGATCACTACCGGTGAGGGTCAGCTTGATGGGATAATATCCATCACTTATCGTCGTTATACAATATGGAATATCGGCTAAGGTGGTGAAACTTGCTGGGCCAGCAATTGCATCACCACTCACTAACTTATATTCACTCGATAGGCATAAACAATGGAACCGTCTACAGGGACTGGAAAACAGCAAGGTTGAATCCGATGTTCAAGAAAGAAGATGAAACGGAACGCGGAAATTCTGAGCGTACCGAGAAATACAATACTTTGGAATCATGCGACTAACAGATAAGATTGCTGAACACGTCTTTATCGATAATGAGCTGGTCACTGATACTCAATGGGCATACAGAAAGGGTCACTCAACAGATCTATTATTAGCTGATTTAACAGATATCTGGAGGAAAGCACTTGACTCGAAACACGTAGTCGTGGTAGTGTTCATCGATTTCCAGAAGGCGTTCGACTGCGTATCGCATCCCATACTCGTAAACAAACTCGAATACTGCTTTGGAATTAGTGGTAGTCTATTATCGTGGTTGAAAGACTACCCCAGGTAACGAAAACAGTGCACTATTATCAATAGACAACGCTCTGACTACGCTGAAGTTCAAGGAAATGAGGAGGAGGTGGTGGTTGCGGGCGGCGGACGTTGCGGGTGCCGGGCGGCGGGCGTTGAGGGTTTGCGGGCGGCGGGCGTTGTGTCTAGACTACTAGGTAGTCTTTCTAGACCTTCTATAGACTAGACTTGACTAGAAAATAATAGAGAGTCGATTATATCCTTGTGTGTATAACGTATTGAACCCAAAAACTGGGAAAGGAGAGTCTTATGAAATCACCGAGGGGAAAGATGAATTGCAAATAGTATCGCTTATCATAGTCCGAATCAATAAAATCTTGTTCCGAGTATTTTTGTTTTGTTCATTGTAATTAATTGTGGTTGCTTTCGTTGGAGAGAAGACTTTACATAAACTATTTTTCCTCGAAAGAATAGAGCCCTTGTTTCAGTCAAACTGTACTGATTGCCCTTCTTGTCTCGCTAATCCATAAGAATATCGGAGTTATTAAGGAAACGAATGTAGATATGTATGTAGCTCTTATGACTTGAATTTACCATTCACGATCACTCTTTTAAAACACTCTTATCCTACTTAGTTAGGTAGGCCTATAACTGAACACCTGCACCAGTAAATTTTCTCATGTTCTAACTTAATGAAATATGTGTTATGTTCTAATTCGCTCCCCGCTCAACCGAACATAAAACATTTATAATGTATTAGGCAACCACTCATTGGGATGTGTCCACACGAACCGCGTGCGCCCTCTTTATAACTATCATAACTTCAATATACACGATGATAAGTTGTAATCTAGAGCAATTTGCCTATTATGCGCTCACGAACACTAATTTGACAATAACTGGCTACTTAGACGTGATGTATCGTGAAAATTACAATAATAATACCTGAATGGTAAACTCGTTAACCCATCTCTCTTACAATACTTAAATAGCGTTTTATAAGTGTAATATTCCACAAAACCTATTACAAAAATCACAATAATTTGTGAACACTAATACATTATAACTACTAGAAACCATATAACTACTTATGATCATGCATTGGGTATTTAATTTGTAAGACGAGCGGCGGACGTAGGACCCGAATGACTGTTCATTACGTAACTCCGACTATATAGCACTGTCCCACTAATGACGTATTGTGTCTAAAACAACACGTAACACTCTACTATCGGGGTTACGTAACCCATGATAAATACATTCTAATTCGTTCCCGCTCAACCGAACATAAAACATTTATCATGTATTAGGCAACCACTCATTGGGGTGTGTCCACACGAACCGCGTACGAACTAAAAGAACGGGAAACTAAATTAAATATATACCCAATGACCTAGAAACGGATAATAAAGCTTGGACATTATCTTTAATATAGCCGTCTTTAGCTTTCTCTGAACGCCAACGTCCGTGTCTCTTAAACAACCTGTGACTGACATTAGCGTTAGCGGCTGCAGAGGCGCCTCCAGCTCTAAGGCTATGAATACCAAAATCTTTACTAGAGAGACCAATACTTAGTCTCAAAAGCAGACAGTACTATCTAGCGTGCTCTGGGAGAACATATACGCTAGAAGCAGGAAAGATAGTAATTTCCTTGAATTGCGAAACCCACGTTTCCCAAGCGTTCAAACCCCTCTCATACTTCTTAGTGGTATTGGCAGCCTTGCTCTTAAGAAGGACTTCGGAAAGGTCTCTGGCCAATGACTGGAGGTGACGATCTGATACAGAACGGAAATTGGTCGCAAAGCATCTCTAACGACACCTGTAAGAAAGGTAAAAGTAACCAATACGGAAAAGATACTAAAACGGTACGTACCATTCGGATATACCGATATTCATAAACATCCCCTCCTTACATGGCTATAACAATGTCACTCGGCAACTCCGGATCTCATCCGGCTGTAGCTTTGAGATTCCTATAAGCTACTATTCCACTCCAAGGAATACATGTATGCCGATCGACCAGAGACATTTCCTACGAAATGTCAACATGTACAGGAGTTAAACCAACTGATCTCAATAGATGTCCTTCACCCTGTTACAAGGTGAAGAACATTGCCAATCGGCATTCGGTATGAGATACCTATCCCACACATACCCAACATAATAACACTATTTGTATGAGGAAATGAATATACGCACGATGCTTATAAGGTAAACAGTAATATGGGAATGATGGAAAGTAGAACATTTCGTAATGTAATCTTCGGGCGCCACTCGGTTGCAATAGGCAACCTAATACACTCGTATATAAAAAAAACTAGTTGCCACGTCTGCTATTGTGGCATTACGTTATAATGATAACTGAAAATCATTTAAATCCTCTAGATGTTTAAACGCACATCGTGCACACTTAAAGCATGCAAATTTTGTTTTTTTAACTTTATTTTTTGACTGACCATATACGTTTCATATAGAATACGGATAAAGCAAATAAGTATCAAAATGTTTTTATTTGCGTCAATAATATCAATGACAATTCTGCCTAGTGTAGGTTAGAAGAAATTCATTATAACATAATATTAAATGTATGAAGTGTGAGTATCAGGAAAACGAGTGCTGGAATCGTAAGCTGATAGCGAAAGAGGCTGACTTATAGGATTTGTATTAGTTTCGTATTTTGTAATCTCTTAGAGTTTGGTTTAATGTAGTGCGCTTTATTTGGTCATTTTAGGAAATTGGGGTAGGAATGTTACCCGGGCAAATAATTTTCATGTTTAAACATAGTCAGCGGAATATATTAGTAAACAACGAAATATATTTTTGAATATATTTTTATGTTTTTCTGTGTTTATTTTGTTTTGTTTTAGTTTGCGTAATTCCCAAAGGACGACTTTTGTCTTCGTTTTGAATATTGTTTTCGTTAATGAACGAGGTCTCACGTGATTTAAAATTTAATCTATTGTGACTAAATGCCAGGGACTTAGACAAACAAAAAATGTTGAAAGTGCAAAACTGGTAAAAAAAACGTGGAAGTGACACGTTTATACAAGAAACGCATTCGTCGCCTGACAGTGAACAAAGCTGGCGAAATGTGTTACAAAGAGATACAATTCTGCCGCACGGTCTTTCAAATAGTAGAGGTGTCGCTATTCTTTTCGCGCTTTATTGTTATCGATGCAACGATTCAAGGCACTAGTTTTATCCTTATTAACTCTTACACTCCTAATACCGAACAGGCACAAATTCGTTATTTTAGATCGTTGTTTACTAAGATTAGAGGCTTAGATTGCGACCCAAGTACAAGTGTCGTTTGGGAAGGAGACATGAATGTAATCTTTGATTTATTTTTGGAGGCTTCTGGAGGTAACCTTATGTAACTCGAGTAGATATCATACCCGCTCCGGCTACTGATCACTCAGGATTATTGCTGAATATTGCAGCTTTTGATCAAGGTAAGAAGGGCCCGTCCTTTTCGAAATACAATAATTCTCTTTCAAAAGATCATGTGTACATTAAAGAGATGAAAGAAAGAAAATTAAGTGTAAGAAAGGAGCTTTCAGAGCAGAATCTTTTAAACCCCCAAGTAGGTTAGGAGCTGTTAAAGTATGAAATACGAAAACTGACTTTAAAGTATTCAAAAGCAAAGGCTAAAACGTTTCGTTCGAAATGGCAAAATTAAACGAATTGAGAATATGGTGGATTGGAAAAGCGAGGCCAAATTAGAGTATGAACAACTTTATGATTACATTACGGAAGGACAAATAGTACGGTCAAAGGTTAATTGGTATGAATATGGTGAAAAGAGTAACACATTTTTTTTTGTCTTTAGAAAAACGAAATAAAGTAAAAACTCAGGCGAGGAAACTTATTGTAGAAAATAATAAGGAAATAACTGACCAAAAATAAATAAATAGGTGTATAGGATCTTTTTATAAGAATCTTTTTACTTCCAAAAGTTATAAATCTGAA
Organism: Actinernus sp. WN-2022; assembly: GCA_030867875.1. Classification (NCBI taxonomy): domain Eukaryota; kingdom Metazoa; phylum Cnidaria; class Anthozoa; order Actiniaria; family Actinernidae; genus Actinernus; species Actinernus sp. WN-2022. The sequence continues at coordinate 63,871,868 of JAOWCC010001210.1, forward strand.
AAGGATTGTTATAAATATTTGTATAAGATAAATGTTGCTGTTCTTGATGAAGATGATTCTAATTAAGAGCTGTGCAGGTTATTTAACTGGGAAGAATGTTTCAAAGGTTTACAGCAAATGGGGAATATGAAAACTCCTGGAGCTGATGGCCTAACAAATTAAAGTAATTTCATATTACTTTCTGATCAATTCTCGGAAAGGAGCTAGTTTTATGTTTAAACGACTGTTTCGATCATGGTACATTGACGACATCACAAAAACAGGCAGTTATAACCCTCCTGGAAAAAACTGACAAAGACTGTAGATTTCTAAAGTCGTGGCGTCTGATCAGTCTTTTGAATGTTGATGTAAAAAATTGTAGTAAGGTTTTGAGTAATAGAATAATTAATATTTTACCGAAAATTATTCATTCTGATCAATCTGCGTATGTAAAAACAAGGAATATTGAGGATCATTTGCGTTATTTAGAAGGTACTATATAATTTTATTTACAAAATAGCCAATCATTCCTCCTTTTTGCAGTAGATTGTGAAAAGGCATTTGATTCCATTGAACATAACTTTATTTTTGCTACTTTGAAATAAATTGGTTTTGGCTCTTTTTTATTAAGTGGGTAAGAACGCTTTTGGCTGAAAATCAGAGTTGTGTGTTGAATAATGGTACGGCCACACCATATTTCAGTATTTCCAGAGGTACAAGACAGGGTGATCCAATTTCCGCGTATATTTTAATACTGGTACTAGAAGTTATGGCACAAATGCTGCGTTCGGCCGGTGATATACATGGTGTACAGGTAACTAGAGCAGAGAAAAACATTTTGTTATTTGCAGATGATACCACTTTCCTCTTGAAAGACCTGAGTTCGTTTAACTCTGTTTTAAAAATCTTAGATGAGTTTGGTCGGTATTCATCTCTGCAAATTAATTTAGAAAAATCTGAAGCATGCTGGATAGACAATTCCATAGGAGAGGAAACAGCTAGAGGTAAATTCGTCAATTTAAGCAAGGAAAGTTTAGAATCCTTGGTATTCATTTTTCGTTAAATAAAGACTTGAAGAAAAGGGATAATTTAGATCGCGTGTTCGAAACATTCAGGGCAACATTATTAATTTGGAGGATGCGGCACTTCACACTGTTTGGCAAAGTGCAGATTATACGTTCTTTAGCACTTCCACAGCTTTTATATGTTTGTTCTAAGATTTGCCCCACAAATGAATTTCTAAGAAGTAGTTGACAAAGAAGTTACGAGTTTTCTGTGGAATGGGAAAAAAGTAAAAATTAAGTACCGGGTGTTATTGAATACTTATGAGCTGGGTGGTTTAAAGTTATCCGATTTAGAAACCTCTGTAAGGACCCATTACGCATTTTTGTTGATTCACTTGAAAAAGGATAGAGGTAAAGTTTGGTCTGTTTTTCCTGACATATATTTAAAGTGTTAGGAGGCATAAAGTGTATTAATGAAAATTTTGATAGTGCAAAAATTCCAATAGAAATGTTTTATAAAAATATGTTAAGCGCCTGGGCAGAATTAAGTGATTATCCAGTAATGGATGATCCTCATTTTATTCTTAACCAGTCGTTATGGAATAATAAGTATATTTCATTGGATACGCCCTATTTTAAGAAGATTATCAACAAGGGTGTTATTCGAATTAAACATCTTTGGGATAACGAACTCGGTTTCAGTTGGGAAAAAGCTAAGACTGTCGGATTAACAGAAGATGATTTATTTGGTTGGCTTGGAATAATTTATACAATTCCCAAAGCCTCGAAATTGCTATTAAAGGTTAGGGAATCATCAATTGATGCTGCTCAAATTCCTTTTGAGGCGATAAGTTTTAGGGGTACACTTTATATAATTGAGAAGATAACAAATAAAATAATTTACGATATCCTGATTACCCAGAAAGTTGCAATACCGACAGCTCAAAGTAAATGGCAAGATAGGCTGCCTAGTGAGACTGGAAGCTAGTCTATGTTCGAATTTATCAGATAACAGTAGAATCGTAACATAGAAATGTTCAATATAAAATTTTAAACAATTGTTTATATCTCAACAAAGATCTGTGTAAATTGAAGTTGGTACGTGATTCTCGATGTTCATTTTGCCTAATAGAGGAATAGTCAATGTTGCACCTTTTTGTACAATGTTCGTTCTCAGTCAATTTTTATTACTCGGGCCAGCCTGTCAAGGTTTCCAAGAGTTTTTCTTTTTTCCAAGTTGAGCTATTCAACACGTGACAGGATCAACCAATTAAAATTCGACACCGCTCGGGGCACTTCCGATATTTGTAGAGGCAAATTCCAATAATTTCCCATCAACGGGAGCGAAGATTTGGGCAATTCTACCCATTATTTTGCTGAAACCAAAGGTTTCTTCGACTGAAATAGCAAGATGTTCAGTTATTCTGGGGCTAACAGGACCTTTAGGGGCTTTCAATGGAAAATTCTCACATTTACGAAAGGGATGGCCAGAGAAGTGAAGGTTTTGGTCCAATAATCCACGGAAACCTGTACTGCTGCATCTATGAAGTGCTAGGATTGCAGTGTTGCGTTGTTGATATTGGTGAAAAGCTCTTCGTTGATACCCTGATCACACACTGTGAAGAGGTCAAATGAGGGATTTTAATTGTTTAAATGTTGGCTGTTTACCGCCAAGTACTCTCCTGAAGTACTCTTGAGACAACTGGGAAGTCTTGAAGCCAGTCTACTAAGTCTTCATGATCAACTCAAGAGTCGCAAAAGCTGGAAGTGAACAGTGATTGACCCTTGTCTTTGAACGCAAACGGAATTATCTGAACTGGTGAGGCTGAAATTATGTATATACGCACACAAATCTTACTAGTTCCCTACTTTTAAAATTTTATGAAGTGTAATGATTAATTCCTGTATAATGTAAATGTGGAGACTGTAATTCGAACTGGAAATGAAATCGATCGTAAATTGAACTGTATGTACCAAGAAGAAAAAGTTGAAATCGTTAAAAGTAACCGAGAACTTATAACCCTGCATAAACAGAACTGTATATGACTTAGGGGGTGTGTACCGGAACGAGTTTCATTCCGGATCGACTTTCATTATAGACATATTTCTGCCTCTGTCAACGTTTATAAATACTCTTTCTATGTTAGTTAATTAGAACAATACCAATTTGGAATGCTCTTCCCAGCTACACTGTACAGGTATCTTCAATAGATCGATTTAGCTTGTATATTTGTTGTCCCAATTCAGGTCGCCTGACTTTTCCATTGAGTATTAAATGTTTTCTTGTTTTTCTCTATCCCAAGAGGAAATGTACAAATTCCTCTAATTAGAAAACAAAGCACTAAATCCTCTGGAGAGCTGTCACATGATCTGAATTTGGCAACAAATGTACAAGCTTAATCGGTCCATTAACCAGTTCAAGGAACTCATTTAATATTCACATTAGCTTTTGTGGCTTGAATGTTTTTCGTTTGTTTTATTGTTTATTTAGTTGTTTAGCATGCTGCTGTACTAAATGCCAATATCGGGATTACGCTTGCCTATTTTATTTGTTGATACTTAAACTGAAACTGCAACAGTATACAGTGTGGTCGAAAGAGAGGCTAGGTCAGTGTTATGTGAAGTTGATTTATTATAATTACTGGGAGCAGTTGTAGGAGGCCTTTTGCAGTAAACAGTCATGTGCTGGTATAATACTTTGTTAACGAATGAATTGAGTTTGTGATCTCCATGGGAAAGACATTGCCATGGATGCTGGATGGCAAGCTATCTTTTAAAAAGGCCCTATTTTATAAAGATCGACAATCGATTGGAGGTGGAAAATAGCATTTACAAACAGGTTTTGCAAATGACCCTACCAATCTCATACAATTGCCTTTAAATACATGTACCGGTATATGAAATAGATTTGTTTGCCATCTAGTACAACCACATGATTGAATTCCTGCAAAAGGTAATTCCATTATTTATAAATTACCATGAGCATCAGTAGTGAATCGATTATCTGGCTCCCCTAGCACAGACTATAAATGGCACACACATATGCTACTAACAACTCAATGAACTACATGTATTCGCCTGTTCCTACATGTAGGTGGCCCGAGTTAAGGCCACTCAGGGCCTCTTGTTATTCTTTAAAAACCTGGCTGGTTTTGTGTAGCATTACCTTGCCTTTTTTTAAATCCTATTAATGTTATCTTAGGTGTAAGGAAAGGAGACAATAACAACATAGTAAACTTTGTTCTTTTTATCTTTAAGTTGATGTTATATAAATTTAGAGCAAAGGCTAGGGCTCCAGTACTGGATGATTTTATCCACAGACTACGTCGTTATTATAGGACTGAAACGTCAATAGCAGAAAAAAGTGACAAAATGAACTTACATTTAAAGAAGTTGGAAAAGCTGATTCCCCTCATGATTGTGCTATGACGATTGTCTCTCCTTTGCTTATTAGTGTAGTATTTGATAGGTTTGTGTGTGTTTTTTGTATATTGTATTTAATAATTTTCCTTAATAAATATTGATTAAAAAAACAAAGAAAACAAACAAGGGATTTGTCCCCGGGACATGTCCCTAGGTCTTGTCCCTTCGTGTGTGCCGACCTTTATAGGGCTGGTCGCAAGTTTAATGTGAGAGAGAGGGGATGCTGACTCGTAATACGGAAACCGTTATCACCATCGCCAGAAAAGTCGAATAAAAGTGGGCAGGGTTTAATATTATAATCAAATGCTTGTAATTGGTTCACACGAACACGTAATACGTTTCTACTAAATTAATTAATAATGGCGACTCGAGCGCAAGCAATTCAAAGTTGTCGTGAACTCCCATAAACCGTTACTTATCTCTCGGTACTAGTCCTAATCCAAAAATAAACAACAAGGAACGCCTGCTACATAATTTTACAAGATGGCCGACCAGTTGAGACAGCGAAAGGGGAGGACATGCTTTGTTTTTACGAACGCCGTCGCTAGTTATGAGCCTTGAATATTGAATATTACCCAAACTGGATTTGTAAAAACGAGCCAAGTTTTTGATAAAAGGTGCCGAAATTTAACAAATTTACGAAGACATACTGGATCGTTGGATTTGGGGATGAAAATAGAGAAGAATGTAAGTGTTCGAATAGGAACTCAAAATGAATCATCATTGTATCTGTTGAGGTCCTTCGTCTCACTAATCCTTTATATGGTGCCCTTGAAGTTTTGAAGTTCACTTTAGCGAATATTCCCAAAAACCAGACGAAACACAACGCTTCCTTTTCGCTTTTGAGCTCTAAACGGCGAAGACGCCTAGTGGATCCACAGCTATTTTGACCATGTTATGACGAAAATCATTGTCAATATTAGGATAGATACATAAAAAAACTAACTTCATTTTTTTTTTTACAACAACAACAAACTAAATAGTCAAGTGGGCAGGGCTTTGAAGAAGAGGGAAACTGTGGGGTAAAAATCGAAAGAAAACTCAATTGTTATTCAATCTGACGCAATCATTGACAACAACTTTTCTCGCTCTCTCATTGGATGATAATTAAAGTCAAGCAATCGGACCACTCAAATTTTGACTTTGGCTTTTGGAAAAACGGCGCCTGCTCAGGGTTGAGCTTCGCTATATACATTTTCAAACAAGAAAATACATCGCCGTCTCGACCGGTGCTGTAAAGCCGTGTCTGTCTTTCCTCGCTTGGTTTATCACTAAAGCCTCCCTGGTGGTTTTTGGTGAGTTCTTCGTGTGACATGGTGGCATACTCAATCCCTTCAGCATCTTTACCAAATTGAAAGCTCTCCCGGCGAAGTAAACACTGGCCTTCGCATCCCCGTCTACACCAATATAATGTGAAATTTAACCACACTTTGCGTAGGAGACCATCAGGTGTATTTGGATTCATGAATGGCCTTTCATTCAACTTCACAATGTCTCCAGACTCCAATACTGGCTTGTGTTGAACATTCTCCTTCCCCTCTCCGTGTATGACTTTACGTTTGGACTCTAGCATTTTGTTGTTTCGGGAGAAAACTGGATTTTTGGTGAGCTTCAGAGAACGATTGTTGGCAGTGAGGTGTCTCTCCACTGAGTTTCTGAGGCCTAGGAGCGACGACCTGCTGTATTCCTCCCCACTTTTTCTTCTTGCCTCAGCATAAAAACGTCTCAGGCTTTCATCCAGCTCCTCATCACTCATTTGGAGGACGGTTTTCCTGATACCCCTTTCACTACACCAATCTGTCAAAGTAGAGGTAAACAGTAGTAAATACTTCATATAGTTACAAACGCTGGTTTAATGAGTTAGCTTTTTTGATGCAGTATAAATCATTTAAAATGGCGTTTAAACTTTGAAATTAATATTTCTTTCAACTATTTTATAGTGGGTATTACCTTCAAATGTCTTCACTACCCATTTAGTGTTTCTCTTCATCCCTTTTGACTCGAAGTTTGATACAATTTCTTGTAGTTCCTTGTTGTTAAGTGATGCAAAACGAGTACTTTCTTTCACTACACGTTCCTCCACAACTTCTAGACAAGCTAGAAGTTCCGCATCTGAACACTCTGGTTCTTTGCCACAATATGGAATATAACTTTCATAACTATCTATATCGAAAAGTGGAAGAATCGATTCTTCATCCATATTTACGTAGCGTACCTCACAAAATTTTGGTCTGTCTGTTCAAATATTGCATATGAAAATCAGCCAATCAGATTGCGAGAAAACTTACGGTTGTTGTAAAAAAAGTTTTTGAGTGTCTTATTCTACACGGAGACCAAAGAGCTCGGGGGATTTAGCGTATAATATCCTCAAAGGATTATAAATAACGGTTTGATTACGCTCACGCCTGATCCTCGACAGGTGTGTGCATTCACTGCGACAAAGCAAATATCTGATCTTCCCGTTCCTGTCGTATCTGGTCTAGGCACCTCCTTCATTCACAGCAACACTAGAAATAGCAAAAAATGTTATTGATGTCTCTGTTACATTGGCCTCGAACTGTTGTACATGCACCTGAAAACTCATTCTTTCAATAAAAGTATGCTTCAATGATATCTGTGCCAGCATGCGCTGATGTCCAAGCATCACGACATTTTAGCCATTACTGAAACTTGGCTCTCTGGCGACTTTCATGATAACAACACAGTTGGTAAAATTATGTATACCCTAAACATGATTTATTTTCATCACATCCCTAATTCTTACGCAAATGGCTTAACGGGAAAATAAATTCTCATTCACATCCATGAAATATCTTGACCTGGTTTAATATTACTTACGGCAAATGCTGCACCAACATATTCAGAGGTTTGTCATATTAATCACTGTTACCCGGGTTACCTTCTGATTGCTGGTGACTACTACTAACCGGCATCCTTTCACTTTCATTGAATTTCTCGACTATGTTATTTAAATCAGCATGTCAACGGCCCTACATACCGTTGCGGACACATGCTGGATCTGGCATTATTGATCGGCAAAAGGACTGTGTGTTATCTGGGGTTCTTGTTTCTACTGATTTACCATCTGATCATAGTGAGGTAATTTGTACTATTGTGTATCCGCTACCTGAGGCTACAAAACCTCAATTAAGGCAGCGCAGACTTCATGATATATCTGTAACAAGCAATTCTCGAATCACCTCTATCTCATGATATACACCTCTTTGGATCCTTCCCCTTCGCGCCCCATGCATGGTTTACTGCTGGTCCACGCATTAGTAAACCGAGAAACGGCGTTGTGAGCGAATATACAGTGCAACTCATGTTGAAGCCGCAAGTAGATTTATCGAGATCAATATCGCATTTACACTGCTATGCTAGCAATACTTACTATTATACCTATTTTGACTAATAGGTGGGATGTTGCATGTGTATTCCGTTCCCCTCCTGTCTTCACATGACTCACTTGAACAACTTGCTGAGAAGTTTAGCACTTGATTTAGCCATCTACTATATTCTGTAACTGCGCGATGACCTTGCAACGATACTCTCATCTCAGCAGACTGTTAACATTACCGCAACTCGTTCTTGTTCATTTACTGCTCTTAATGAGTAGTACGAAATACATCATCCTCAAATCAGCATCAAAATCATTGGATGAACTACTCACACGGTCATATAGGCCTGTCTTGATGAACGTTTACTTATTACTTTGTTTTTGTCTAGTCACGTTAATATTATTTGACACTCTGCTTCATTCGCGCTCAGGAATTTCGGAACAATTACAAAATACCTCAGTCAATCCAATAATACTCAGCAACTACTCCACGCATTTAATATATGTCAGTTAGATCATGTATGTGCTGCCATCTGCTCATACACAACAGCTTCAGCGCATGCATGCAGAATACGGCTACTAAAATTGTTGTTATTATAGAGCTACGTAAGATTGGCGAGACGTGCACAGATCGTTTGATCTGCACTGGGTCCCATTCAGGTATATTAGCTTTAATATATCATTGCTTACTTTTAAAGCTGTTAGCTTTAATATATCATTGCTTACTTTTAAAGCTAAATCATTGCTTACTTTTAAAGCTATTAACGGGCTTGTACCATGTTATTTTTCAGCTATCGCACTCTTCGTTCTGCTTCTCGTGGTTCATTTATTATTTGTATCCAGCCAAATATTACAAATGTCGGTACACTATTGATATATTTCAAGTTGCCTATTTTAACATATGGTGTACATCGCTCAACATTTAAAATTCCCGAATTATCAGTTCACTGCTTAATAATACGTATTCGTTCTCATAAATTACCAAAAATATATATTTTACAACAGTATCAAAGACAAATGGTTAGATTAAGGTCACTTGCAATCAGTTTGACAGATCTGGTATTACTTTATCGAAGAAACAGTTGGAAATTTGCATTGCACGGAAAGTTTACTGGGTTCTGCTATTGTGGAATTACGTTTTAATGTATCCACATATAGTAATAACTAAAATCATCAAAATCATCTAGATGTTTAAATGCACATCGTGCACACTTAAATCGAAAACATATGTGTTTCGTACATTATTTCCGACATCCAAACGATTTTACAACCAAAATACGATGTGTACCACATTTCTTTTCAAAAACGTATACGTTTTGTAATTATTCTTCGTTATGTATTTTGTTGTAAATAAATCCATGGTAAACTCTCAATCTTGAACTTGTTATAATTTCATTAACCTTTCAATTAGTTGTACGAGAAGCAGATGGAAAATTTATGCATTGTGTGTCAACGTCAGTAGCTATGTTTCAGTCTGTAATTGAAATAAGAAGTGTACGCCGGGAAATCATCAATTGCCTTATCTTGTAATATTATAAGTAACTACGTTGAACACAATTGAAAACACAGGCAGTTCCGTTTGAGCATTGTACTTTTATTTCAATTAATATTACACGTCATATTAAATATGTAAATATCTATATTATTTTTTGACTTTATTTTTTGACTGACACTATACGTTTCATATAGAATACGGATAAAGCAAATAAGTATCAAAATGTTTTTATTTGCGTCAATATATCAATGACAATAGTTGATTTCACAGTTATGTCTACAAATAGTAGTTTCAGTGGTACTGACTCAAACTCTTCACTGCAATGTAGGTAGAACTAATGCATATCATAACTCAGTCCTTCAACTTGTCAATTAACAACAAACGTACAATGCTGTGATTAGGTGGTGGTCTCATAAAACACCTCTACGTCACTGGGAGTAAACGTGTGGCTACCAGCTAAGAAGGAGCATTTGCCGTCCCAATAACTACATCCAGGGGGAGGTTGGTATGTATGTGGGTCAGTGTAAGAATATTTATTATTTGCAGCATCGTTAGAGATGTATATGTCGCCTACATATCCATGTCCACTTCCAAATGTCGGACCAATACCTGAATTCCCACCGATTGCGTACTGGTTCTTTCTACCGGTTAGGGTCAGCTTGATGGGGTAATAACCCTTAATGTTATAGAACGTGTACAGAAACGATCGATCGGACCTTGAAAACTCGCCTCTACCTAGAGTAGATCAGAAAAATGCATTAACAAAACATTGGGTATATGATATGTCAGTATCAAAGAAATGAGCTAGAGAGGATTTCGTATGAGCGGGAAAGTTGTGGCAATGACGTTACTGAACAGTTTACCCCGTGTCCGTATTTAATTGGGGTAGCTTAAAGTGCATATAAGCCCTAGCCAGTTATCTTTGATATCGATTGTACATGAAGTGGATTGTCCAAATGTAGAATATTTCTTCATTTGGGTGTTGCGTCTATGAGATATAAAGGTTTATATTTCCAATATGCTAATGATGTGATGTCATCACCGACATTTGCTGAATTTCTTTGTGCTTGTAAATTAAGCTGCTTTCTAATCTAGAATATTTTTTTGTAAAATCACTTTGATAAGCTTCAAATATAACTTAGGTAATAGGTAATTTGTCTCCACCAGCATGCTTTTGTATAATTATATATTTATAATAATTTCTTAATTACTTAATTTTCGTCTCAGGTAAACAAAAATGGTCAGTACTAATCTATTATATTTACTATCAGTTTTAATAAAAATTAATAATAATCTTTCATATGCATACATCATGCATCATAGTGAGACCAAATATACTAAAAACTAACGAACTTCGCTCTTTGTCTTTTCTAATCTTTCAAAAGACGTTAATTACATTTTTCGCGGTTCGTTATATCTACTGCGCCCACTGGACTGCGCTATATTCTCGTCATCAGCTTCCTCAACAAGGAAAATAAGTTATACAATTTACCCTTGCCCTTTTACTTTACTTGTATGACATTAAACGTATTAAGTAGTGGTCCGGTAAAGAACGATAGCACTGAACGGCAAGGAACGTGAAAAGGTGTTAATTTTCTATTCTTCTCTCTCGTAATTTCATTGGTTGATACTCGTAAATTCAATAGAAAACCATCGAAATAACACGTTTTTATATGATACTTTTTGAAGTTTCAATTCACTTTTGATCAGAATGACTATGGTTTAATTTCGAAGAATATCGACCTTGGGGAAAGTTATCAAATTTGCGATTTAAAGATCTTTTGTTTTCTCCCTTTCCGATTGGTTGGATGGTGGTTTCTTTGAGTTATCACAGTAAAAATAACCCAAAGGATAAAAACCACTTTATTTACTGGGTGTAGTTTGGGCTGTAGACATCTCCTACAGCACTTAAGTCGTATTCACGCAAAATCGACCGTGAGGATATGCTCATTGCCACTGCTCTATTGTTTTACTATAGTTCTTACGCGGACCATTACTTAAACATACTACCTGTAAATGCACCACGCGACTTTATCTTTACAGCCTCTTACCGTAGACATTCAAATGATGTGTGTATTGATTTTCAGTGTGCGCACAGGGGTATAATTATTTTCTAGAATCAACAATTTCCGTTAAACGCACTTGCCTATCGTTAGTAACTTTTTATTACTGATGTTAATTAGATAATTTCAATTATGCTTTTGCGATTATAACTAGATATATAAACGTCTGTTAAGTGCTTCAGGCTTAGGTTATTTATATACTTATAATATATATATATATATAGGTATAGGTATGAAGTCTACAATACATTTCCTTATACTTCTAAAATTCGATGTACATATTCGCTTAGCTGATGACATTTTTTGTGGTACATCTAAGCAAACCAAGTATTTTTGTGTACCAAGATACGGCCTAAAGCAACTTTGACGAAAATGGTTACAATTCGACTCCTCTTATTTCACGGATTTACGAAACTTTCGAAACTAACACTCTTAAGATACATGTATTTAGTATATACCACACCAGTGAATATCACTTTTCGCGCGCTCTGATTGGCTACTCAAACAGTGAATATGATTTCATATTCACCTCCGAGCAAAGCAGCGATCATCTCGCGCGAGTTTTGTCCATTTGACAGAAAATAAAATAACTATTTGGTGCTGGCTATTCACCTGGAGTGTGGTATATACTAAAAAAAATATTCAACTCACCGAAGCGGCTCGGTAAATATCCACCACTATTCACCTCCACTTCGGTGAATAATTGTTAAATATTCGTATAATATATATAGATAAATAAATGTTTCGATTAATTCTATCAAACAGTGCTCGATACAATGCAGTAGAGTAATAATGCTAAGGATTCGGAGTATTTAAATTCTTGGTTAATTCATATTTCGCTCTACATGCAATACTGTTATGTGGGGACCAAAGTCCTCACTCATCAGGAGTTACTTCGTGAATAAAGGTGAAAGAGAAAAATATGCCCTGAATGGGATTAGAACCCACGGCCTCGGTACTAGTCCGATGTGTTAACCACTACACCATCAGGACGACCACGCTGGCAACGCAGCCGACTGATTTTTGTGGTACCGTGAGTTTTCCCAGGCTTTTTCTCTTTCGGGTTCGGGATGGGAAAGCCCATAACTTCTCAAATAAGCTTTCAACCTAAGGATCATTATTGATTCACAGTCACAGATATAAATATATATTTAAAATAAGCTCGTATCCATTCGGATCCTTCTGGCAAAGCAATTCCTAGGTTGGACGTATGTGCCTGTGAATCAATAATGATCCTTAGGTTGAAAGCTTAGTTAAGAAGTTATGGGCTTTCCCTTCCCGAACCCGAAAGAAAAAAAGCCTGGGAAAACTCACGGTACCACAAAAACCAATAAGTCGGCTGCGTTGCCAGCGTGGTCGTCCTGATGGTGTAGTGGTTAACACATCGGACTAGTGTACCGAGGCCGTGGGTTCGAATCCCATTCAGGGCATATTTTTCTCTTTCACCTTTATTCTGATTATTAATATTAGGGATGGTTTCTTCTCTCTATATACTTAATATATACAGTCGATGCCAAAAAGGTTGTCCAGCAGAACCTAACATAATACTTTAATATCCATTGTTTTGGCCTATTGTTTTGGCCTAGACAATAGGCCAAAACAATGGATATTATAGTATTATATTATGTTCTGCTGGACAACCTTTTTGGCATCGACTGTATATATATATATATATATATATTAATGTCCAATTGCAGACATTGCAAAAAATTCTTACTTAACACACCGATAACTTAACATCTTGACTGTAACGCGTGACTGTAACGCGTGACCGAACCATGCCGCTTAGGAATGCATTGTTCTGTATTATCTATGTATACTCCATATTTGTGAATTGTAATCAGTTTCACCTGAAGATCGATCGAGAGATCGTGAAACTCTGAGTTGTGATTAAAATGTTTTTACATCAACGTTAATCGTCCCATACCTACTCTTATACATCGCTCTACCTGGTATTGAGCACTCTAGATAGACCGATGAGGACTTCACCTTACTTCTTAATAATATATATATATATATATATATATATACGAAGTAACTCCTGACGAGTGAGGACTTTGGTCCCCACGAAACAGTATTGTAGAGCGAAATATGAATCAACCAAAAATTTAAATACTCCGAATCCTTAGTATATATATATATATATATACAGCAATTTTCATAAATTCTGACCCCCCTCACCATATATAAATATATATCAAAAATATATCAAACATTATGGGATACCTCTACCTATACTTTTTTAAGAAGGCCTTGATGATAGGCAACATGAAAAAAATATCAGCAATGACATCCCATAAGGTGAGATATATGTTTGATATATGTTTATATATGGTAAGGGGGGGTCAGAATTTATGAAAATTGCTATATATATACTATAGTTACCGTGATGTCCTTGTTGTATCGATTCCATATTAGTATTATCATAATGATCATGATGTATTACTTACTGTGCCAAGACACGTCTGTGTATCCACCAAACACATAGCTTCCTACACGTATTATGGTTACTGAGGGACCCTTGCCATCGCAAAGTCGGTGAAATGTGCGGGAAGCCCAACCGTCTGTATGAGCCCGCCAACATCTTGTCCAGCGGCTTGAACTTGAACTCTGAAGTACAGGGGCCAAGTAACTGGACAGTTTTAGTAGATATTTTATGTTTCCACGGGAACTAAGAATCGATGAGCGTTCCAGTCCTCCTGGATATTTAAAGTAAAAACATTTATTTTTTTATAACTAAGATTTAATAGACATGCAATCAAAGCAATAGTTTGATTGCATATACAATAGACTCCCCGTTAACTCGAACTCCAAGGGGCAAATATTTCAGTTAGCAGGAGTTCGAATTAGCGTGCCATCCAACTAACTATTACTCATTACTGCTTCTGAAAACAAAACGTGAGTTCTCTGTAACACTTAGCGAGAAGTGGTTTATCAAGTTGCTGACATTGTCCAACAATTGTCTACCATTAATGGTCATCAAATTAAATCAAATGTTGCGGAGTTCCAGTTAACCGGGATTGATCAACGGCAATCCAAAATCTTTGTTTTGAAAACTTCAAGTTCTCCGTATTTAAATTTAAGCTAGTGTTAATTTACTGTTATAGTCTGCCTTTAGTTCGAGTTATCCGGTGATCGCTGTAACAGAAATGTACCGTATTAATATGCAGTTCTTATTGCAGCAGTACTAATATAACTGCAATATCATTTTATCTCGATGCTTAAAGAGTATATAAGGTCAAACAAACACATGTTGGTAGATATAAATGATCTTATGTCATATTTGAAGGTTATATAAGTGTTTTTACCAAATATGTTTTCCAAATCAGAAAACGGTTTCATTCACATGAAAAAAACACTGAAAGTAAATTCCCGAATTTACGTCACTTCATTAGTATATTGGAAATAGAAACCTCTATAACTCATAGACGCGACACTCAAATCAAGAACTATTCAACTATTCAACTATTCAACTATTCACTTGATACATAATCGATATTGATCCTAAAAAATGACCTGATATACACATTAAATTGTGTTTATTACCGTCGTTTATCGTTATTGTGAAATGGAAAAGGTAGCTTCCTCTGAGTTTGACCCAGCTGCAATTCATATCGTTTTCTTGGATAAGAACAAACCCCCAGGAAATCATTTGAATCATTTGAATCATTTGAACATTCAGAAGTAATCTTGGTAACTATGTTATATAATCTTTTTATTTCCTCAGAAATGGGTTAACCGCTTCTATAAAAAGCATGACAGCTATTCTACAAACACACCATATTTGTGAAGCTGGAACAGGTTAATTTACTTACGTTTAGTGCACGTCTTTCCATTGCCACGGTAACCAATATTACACATACAATTATACGATCCCGCTGTGTTGGTACATAAAGCGTTCGAGTTGCATTGGTTGGTTCCATCTGTGCACTCGTTGACATCTGAAGAGAGTTAAATCACTTAACGACCTGTTCAAATACATTTCTTCATAAAATAGAACAACCGCTACGTTAGCTAATGCATGAAAAAAGTGATATCTATATTATTCTAATAATGCATGCGCATTGGCCATATCTGAAACTTTTGCGTAAAAATTTGTTATGAAATTCATTCTACTTACACGAGCGCTTAATTAGTTTTCAATATGCTAGGATTATTGTCGTATGCACCAATCAGACTTTACCTTCGATATCCTTGCAATTGACGCAATATTACATTTAAAAGGAATCCAGACAATACGTCTGGCACTGGCCAATCACAGGAGACTGGTCTCACGCTTGAGATGAAACAATTTGTAAATTTCATGTTTCACGTTTTTCATTTCATATGTCTCTCGTATGTTTAGCTCAATGAATTTCAAACGAAAACTATAGACAAACAGAAGAAACGGATTGATTCAAATTTTCACTTCGAAAAATCAAAATGTTTGTCAGATTTTTAGCATGTCATAATAACTTGTTAGATCATATTTCATTAGCACTATAATTAATATCATTTTACTATACTGAATGTAAACTCACACGTCTACTGTTGAGTATTAAATAAAGACTATTAATAGTACATTTGCATGATGACGTCACATACTACAACTACCAGAACTATTTGCGCGGATTCTTTTGTTCCTTTAATTTGGACCATTGTCTTGAAATTCTCAAAGGTGTTTTATAATTAAAATCTGAATGAGAAAGATAATTTGAAAAGATTCTGGTAGTTGTAGTAAAATCGCGCCATAATGAACATGTCCTATTGGTTGTACGAGAGCAGATGGAAAAACTATGCATTGATATAAGTGTGTCAACGTCAGTAGTTAAGTTTCAGTCTGTAATTTAAATAAAATGTGAACGCCGGCAATCATCAATTGCCTTATTTTATAATATCATAAGTAACTACGTTGAACACAATTGAAAACACAGGCAGTTCCATTTGGGCATTGTATTTTTATTTCAATTAATATTACACATTATATTAATATGTAAATATATATTTTTATTTTTCATTTTATTTTTTAATTGACACTATACGTTTCATATGTAATACGGATAAAGCAAATAAGTATCAAAACATTTTTAATTGCGTCAATAATATCAATGACAATAGCTGCTTTCACAGTTTTGTCGACAAATAGTAGTTTCAGTGACATTGACTCAAACTCCTCACTGTAATGTAGGTAGAACTAGTGCATATCATAACTCAGTCCTTCAACTTGCCAGTAAACAACAAACGTACAATGCTGTGATTAGGAGGTGATCTCATAAAACACCTCTACGTCACTTGGAGTGAAATTGTGGCTACCAGCTAAGAAGGAGCATTTCCAGTCATTATAACTACATCCAGGGGGAGGTTGGTATGAACGGGGGTTAGTGTAAGAATTCTTATTATTTCCAGCGTCGTCATAGATTCTGATGTCGTATCCTCATCTAAACGTCGAACCATAACCTGAATTCCCATAGATTGCGTATTGGTTATATCTACCAGTGAGGGTCAACTTGATGGGATAATAACCCTTAATGTTATACAGCGTGTACAGGAACGATCGGCTGGACGACGAAAATTGGCCTCTACCTAGAATAAATCAGGAAAAAGTAAAAAGACATCAGATATATGATATGTGAGTATCAGTAAAATGAGTTAGACAGGATTTCGTATGAGCGGGAAAGTTGTGGTAATGACGTTACTGCATAGTTGCACCCCGTGTCGATATCTAATTGGGGTATCTGAAAGTGCCTATGAACGTTATTTCGTTTATTTCAAATATTAACTCTACATCAAGAGAATAGCAGAATATTTATTTCTTCGAATTCCGTGTCAATGAGTTCTAGAGGTTTTCATTTCCAAAAATATAATCACATGACGCCAGAGGAGGCATACTTTTTATGCACAAATTTGCTGTTACAGACTAACGATCTTTTTTAATTATCAGTGTTGTGGTTTAAATAAATATTTTGCAAATTTGTTTCCTATATCAACAAATATGTTTATTCACGAGCATGAATAAATAATGGCAAATGTCTCCATTGACGTCATGTAATTGGCATTTTGGAAATTAAAACCTTTGTAATTCTTTGGCACGGCATTCAAATAAAGAAATATTGTATATTTCTACTATTTACTTGATGTAGAATTCATATTTGAAATAAATAAAGATATGTTTATAGGCACTTTAAGAGAAATGTCCATCATGACCGAAACTCCATCCTTAATAACGAGGTGTCCATATTAAACGGGTGTAACATTCCGTAACAAAACATTAATTCCATTGTTTCTGTCTTTCCTACAATTGTAGTACAGCGTTACACTACGGCAAGCGATATATTCAGTTTTACAGATATCGGCACAACAATTCCGCTGCATTTATTTCCCGCTCATACGAAATCTGCTCTAACATCGACACAACGTGAAGAGCAATGTGCAAAATACTGTTTACATTAAACTAGCGTCGTTACTAAGAAGACTATTAACATAAGTTTGGCATATATTTAATTATTTAATCTTCATCTCAAATAAACAATAATTCTCTACTAATCCACTACATGCACTATCCGGTTTTGTAAATAAAAATATATCCTTTCATACCCCCCCCCCCCCCCCCCCCCCCCCCCCGTTTTGTGCCTTTCAAATGTGTTATCGTGCATGTATTACACATGAAAATGCAAGTATACCAAAACTAGCGAACTTTGCTCTTTCCAAACCTTCAAATACGTTAATCCCATGTTCCGTTCGTTATATCTGCTGTTCACTGGACTACATTATAATATCCTTGTCATCAGCTTCCTCACATCGAAGTTCAACAATTTACCTTTATGATTTTAGGATTTAGCATTCAGCATTTAGGATTTTTCTATTTTAGTATGACATTAAAAGTATTAAAAGTATTAAAAACACTAAAAAACGTATTGGCGATTTATAATTGTATGTATTTTGTTGTCCAAAATAATTTGTTTAATATGTTATGTTATGCAATCACGTATTTACTAATTCATCTTTACGTTTTTATTGTACTCATTAATTATGATTTATATTTGATACAGTATTTCCCTACATCACATCACCACCTTCTTTGGAGTATAAACAAAATATAACAACTTAAAGCAGGAGCCCATTACCAGGAGCGTCTGTATGGACTATATAACTGAGTTGGCGTATTTACACCTCGGGTTATGTTCAGCCTTTTACCGTAGACATTCAAGTGATGTGTGCACAAGAGTATATTTATTTTCTAGAATCAAACAGATTCCTTAAAACACACTTGCCTATAGTTAGTAACTTTTATTACCTATGTTAATTAGATAATGTTAATTATGCTTTTATGATTATACATGTAACTAGCTATATAAACGTTTGTTAAGTGATCCAGACTTAGATTATTTATATACTTATAATATATATAGGTATAGGTATGAAGTCTATAATACATTTCCTAATACTTCTAAAATACCATAAATATATATTCGCTAAATAGTTGATGGCAGTTTTTATGGTACCAAGATACGGCCTAAAGCAACTCGGATGAGAATGGTTACAATTCGACTCCTTTGTTACACGTTTGTTACACTCTTAAGATACATGTATGTTCTTATAATATATATCCTATAGTTGCCGTGATGTCCTTGTTGTATCGATTACATATTATTATTATTATTATTATTACAATGATCATGATGTATTACTTACTGTGCCAAGACACGTCGGTATATCCACCAAACACATAGCTTCCTACACGTATTATGATTACTGAGGGACCCTTGCCATCGCAAAGTCGGTGAAATGTGCGGGAAGCCCAACCGTTTGTCTGAGCCCGCCAGCATCTTGTCCAGCGGCTTGAACTTGAACTCTGAAGGACAGGGGCCAAGTAACTGGACAGTTTTTGTAGATATTTTATGTTTCCACGTGAACTAAGAATCGATGAGCGTGCAAGTCCTCCTGGATATTGAAAGTAAAAACATTTCTTTTTTTATAACTAAGATTTAATAGAAATGTAATCAAAGCAATAGTTTGATTGCATATATGCATATTCAATAGACTCCCGTTAATTCGAACACCCAGGGGGGAAGATGCCAGTTAGCAGGAGTTCGAGTTAGCGAATGTGCTATCCAAATAACTATTATTCATTACTGCTTCTGAAAACAAAACATGTATTCTCTATAACACTAGAGAGTAGTGGATTTATCAAGTTGCCGACATTGTCCAATAAGTGTCTACCGTTAATGATCATCAAATTACATGAAATTATACGGAGTACCAGTTAACCGGAATTGATCAGCGGCAATCCAAAATCTTGTTAGAGTTTGCGAAAACTTCAAGTTCTCCAAATTTAAGTTTAAGCTGGTGTTAAATTACTGTTATAGGTGAAGCATATTCACGAGAATCTGCCTCTAGTTCGAGTTATCCGGTGTTAGAAATTATGGAAATTTACCGTATTAATATACAGTTCTTAGAACATTAAAATGTGTTTATTACCGTCGTTTATCGTTATTGTGAAATTCAAAAGGCTCTATCCTCTGAGGTTGATACAACTGCAATTCATATCGTTTTCTTCGATAAAAACGAATCCTCTGGATACCATTTGAATGATTTGAATATTCAGAAGTAATCTTGGTAACTATGTTATATAATCTTTTTATTTCCTCAGAAATGGGTTAACCGGTTCTATAAAAAGCATGAAAGCTATTCTACAAACAAACCATATTTGTGAAGCTGGAACATCAGTGTTAATTTACTTACGATTAGTGCACGTTTTTCCATTGCCACGGTAACCTATATTACATCTACAAGTGTACGATCCCACTGTGTTGGTACACAAAGCGTTCGAGTTGCATTGGTTGGTTCCATCTGTGAACTCGTTGACATCTAAACAGAGTTAAAGTACTTAATGATCAGTTCAAATACATTTCTTCATAAAATAGAACAACCAATACGTTATCAAATTCATGTAATAAAACGAAAGTGATATCTATATTATTCTAATAATGCATTGGCCATATCTGAAACGTTTTGCTTAAAATGATGTTATGCAATTCATTCTACTTAAACGAGCGCTTAATTAGTTTTCAATATGCAAGGCTTATTGTCTTATGGACCAATCAGATTTTACCTTACATAAACTGGCAATTGACGCAATGTTACATTTAAAGGGAATACAGACAAAACGTCTGGCACTGGCCGATCACAGGAGACTGGTCCCACGCTTGAGACGAGACAATTTGTAAATTTCATGTTACGTGTTTTTCATTTGCATATGTCTTTCGTATGAGCTCAATGAATTTCAAACGAAAAGACAAACAGCAGAAACGGATTGACTTCGTGCCCTAGAAGTTAAAAAGACACTCAAACAATTTGAGCTTATTTATAAAGTTGTGGTCAACGGCCGAAACGGCAAAGCCAAAGGACTAGCTTTAAAAATCCTGATCTAAATGTTCTTACAAGTCATGTTCAAATCGCATCGCAAAGAAGTCTGAATACTGATTCTTTAAAGTTGTAGCTTTAAAGTGAGATATCATTCAAGCTTCTCCGTTCCCTAAAAGTTAAAAAGTCACCCAAAGAAACTGAGCTTATTTATAAAGTTGTGTTCAACCGAAACGGTACTTTAGGCTTTTAAAATCCTGATCTAAATTTGTTACAGTCATGTTCAAATCGCATCGCAAACAAGTCTGAATACTGATTCTTTGAAGTTGTAGCTTTGAAATGAGATATCATTCAAGCTTCTTCGTGCTCTAGAAGTTAAAAAGACACCCAAACAATTTGAGCTTATTTATAAAGTTGTGTTGAACGGCCGAAACGGCAAAGCCAAAGGACTAGCTTTAAAAATCCTGATCCGGCTAAATGTTCTTACAAGTCATGTTCAAATCGCATCGCAAAGAAGTCTGAATACTGATTATTTAAAGTTGTAGCTTTAAAATGAGATATCATTCAAGCTTCTCCGTTCCCTAAAAGTTAAAAAGTCACCCAAAGAAACTGAGCTTATTTATAAAGTTGTGTTCAACCGAAACGGTACTTTAGGCTTTTAAAATCCTGATCTAAATTTGTTATAGTCATGTTCAAATCGCATCGCAAACAAGTCTGAATACTGATTCTTTAAAGTTGTAGCTTTGAAATGAGATATCATTCAAGCTTCTCCGTGCCCTAAAAGTTTTGAACATTTTATGACGTCATTTCTATGATGTCTCCATGGATCTTTCTAAGGCATTGCCACATAATCTTATTATACTAAAACTACGTGAATACGGAGCTGATAACAAAACAACTGACTTGATAAAAAACTATTTGTCCGACCGTAAACAAAGAATAAAACTTGGCGACAAGTATTCAACCTGGCAGTCAATATAAAGAGATATCCCACAGGTTCAAAACTTGGCCCGCTGTTGTTCAATATATTTATGAACGATCTATCTTACATCATAAAACACTCGAGCCTGTTTACATACGCCGATGACACTCATGCAGATCTTCTTCGCCAACAATGATCCCGCTAAGGTAGAAGAAGCTATAAACATAGACCTGGCAAGGAGGGGATATCATGATAAATATCAGGCTATGGTTATGGGAAAGAAGCCAGTAAAACCAACCTTCTGCTGTGACAACACTATCATTCCCACAAAGAAAAGAAAAATAATTACTCGAAGTAACAGTGGATGATAAACTGAAATTTGAACCTCAAATATCCAAAGAATGCAGAAAAGTAACTCAGCAGATTGCCGTTTGTAATTGCCTGCAATATGATTTGTAGCGGTTGTTTGCATTGAGCATGCGCATTAGAGAATATTGACACACGTTTTGGTTTGTGTTTGTCTGATTGATGAACCCAGAATATTACAGTTTTGGCGACGAGGATGGCGATTTATGGAACTCTCGGGGAGTTCAACGAGACAGTGGGAGAGGTTTCGTCATACACAGACCGAGTGGATCAGTTTTTCGTAGCCAACGAGATCGATACAGCGGAGAAGAAAGTCGCCGTGTTTTTGAGCGTCGTTGGACCACGAACGTACACCCTGCTAAAGAGCCTTGTGACACCGGTCCTACAGAAGAGCAAGTCGCTGAAAGAGATTAACGAAGTCTTGTCGAAGCACAAAACCCTTAGTAATATCGGAAAGGTTTAAGTTTCACCGTAGGGACCAGAAAGAGGGAGAAAGTTCGCCAACTACATAGTAGAACTCAAGAAACTGTCAGTGAAGTGTGAATTTGGTGATTTCTTGAACGAGTCTCTGCGAGATCGTCTAGTATGTGGAATGAGAATGCTCAAAAGAAACTGCTAACAGAAGCAAAACTGACATTCAAGAGAGCGTGTGAAGTAGCTCGGGCTATAGAATTGCCTGCGCAAAACACAAAAGAGCTCAAAGCTCAAGCATCTGTACACAAAATGTTTGGTGCCACTGGAAAACCACCTCAAAGAGCTAAAGCGAAGCCTACTGCTAGGAATAATAACAAAACTCCAGGAACAGCTCAAGGTCAAGCACAAGTTTGTTACAAATGTGGAGCAAGGCACTCCTCACTCACTTGCAAATTCAAAAATGAGAAATGTTATGCCTGTTCTAAGACAGCTAGGGCACATAGCAAAAATGTGCAAAAGCCATGAGAAATCAACTACCAGCACAAAATATGTGGAAGAGGAGCTGGAGGACAGTGAACCTTTGTGTTTATTTTGAGTGTACTCAGAAAATAATGGTGCTGTGGGATACCAGGTTCAGGTGCAGCTTGATGGTCAAATCATCGGCATGGAAGTTGACACTGGGGCTACAGTCTACATTATTCCAGAGGCCATATACAAGAAGAACATTGCTAACCTGCAGTTGCACGAGAAAGCATTAAATTAAGATCTTATACGGGTGAGAGACTGTGCCTGCTGGGACAGATAACTGTGCCTGTGAGGTATGAAGAGCAAGAAGCCACTCTCCCTTTGATTGTAGCAAAAGGGGACAAGCCTGCACTTTTTGGACGGAACTGGCTTGAGAACGTTTAAAAAGCTCAATTGGAAAAACATATTTTCTGTGGGAAAGTGTAGTGTTGATGAAATAATCAACAAGCATCAATCTGTGTTCCAAGAGGGGTATGGTACTTGTGTTCGTGTCAGTGCAGAGGCACCGCCAATATTTAAGAAGGCTAGGACAGTACCCTATGCTCTGAAGGATGCAGTAGACAAAGAGTTGTCAAGACTGGAGGGACATGACATAGTGTCAAAAGTAGAAAGAAGTTGCTGTGCAGCACCTATTGTTGTCGTTCCCAAGACCGATGGTTCTCTACGCATTTGTAGAGATTATAAGGTGACTGTTAATCAATGCTTAGAAAGTAAACAGTACCCACTACCTAATGTGAAGGATCTCCTAGCTACACTAGCTGGAGGTACGTTGTTTACGAAGCTTGATTTGACACATGCTTATCAACAGCTGGAGCTGGATGAGGAATCAAAGCAGTACTTGGTGATCAACACCCATAGAGGCCTGTATTGCTACAACCGATTACCATTCGGGGTAGCAAGTGCACCGGTAATATTCCAGTCAGTCTACATGGATGATATCTTGATAACAGCAAAGTCTGAAGCCCAACACCTCAAGATACTGGAGGAGGTATTGTCAAGACTAGAGAGTAATGGTGTCAGAGCTAAGAAGTCTAACTGTAAATTCCTCCAACCTAGTGTAGAGTACCTAGGGCATGTTGTTGATGCGGAAGGAATACGCCCAGCACCTGACAAGGTGGAGGCTGTAAAGCAACCTCAGCGAGTTGAAGTTTTTTTTAGGACTTGTGAATTTCTACGGGAAATTCATGAAGGATCTGTCTACTACACTGCAAGGAACAGTTGCAGAGCTCAGAAGTGCTTGTTCACTATGATCCTGACAAGCCGTTACGGTTGGCTGGTGATGCATCTTCTTTTGGGCTGGGGCAGTGATCTCTCATGTCATGCCAAATGGAGATGAGAGACCCATTGCTTATGCCTCCAGGACACTCAGTAGCAGCTAGAAGAATTACGCACAAATAGAAAAGGAGGCACTTTCTTTGATTTTTGGCGTAAAAACATTTCATCAATACTTGTACGAGCGACACTTGTCACTGATTACAAGCCACTGACGGCTATAATGGGACCAAAGTCTGGAGTTCCCACATTGGCAACGCTGGGCCTTGATATTGTCTTCCTATCAGTATCACATTGAATACAGGAAGTCAGCAGACCACGGGAATGCTTGATGGCCTGTCTAGATTACCAAAGAAGGAATCTAAGGGAGAGGAGGAGGCAGAAATCTTTGCAGTTTCTCACGTTGATGAACTCCCAATAACAGCTAAGGAGTTGTCTGATGCTACAAGGAAGGATCCTTTGTTGTCTCGGGTGTTAGAATATACACTAACTGGATGGCCTAGTGCCATCAGTGATGACAACTTAAAGCCTTACTTTGACAAGAAAGAGCAGCTATCAACAGATCAGGGATGTGTGTTGTGGGGGTTACGTGTAATCATACCCTTACCATTTCGTGACGGCCTGCTGGATGACCTACACGAGGAGCATCCAGGAATTTGTCGGATGAAATCCCTGGCAAGAAGTTACTTGTGGTGGCCGGGACTTGATATGGACATTGAACGCAAGGTTCAAAATTGTATAAGGCCTGTTTGGCGGTAAGGAAAACACCATCTGTTGCACCTTTGCACCCTTGGCAATGGCCAACAAGGGTGTGGCAGCGACTCCATATGGATTTTGCGGAGAAAGATGGACATATGTTCTTACTAGTTGTGGACAGTCACTCTAAATGGCTTGAGGTCTTCCCTATGAGTAGTACCACCACTGCTAAGACAGTTGAGGTCCTTCGTACGCTTCTCGCATCATATGGGTTGCCTGAAGAGGTCGTTTCGGACAACGGTCCTCAATTTAAGTCTTCAGAGATGGCAAGGTTTATGAAACTTAATGGAGTCAAGCATACTCTGGTACCACCGTACCACCATGCTTCAAATGGTGCAGCAGAGAGAGCAGTGCAAATCCTGAAACAGGCTTTGTTAAAGCAAGCCCTGAGTGACATGAAACCAGGCATGACCATATCACATAAGGTTGTAAACTTTCTGCTTGCTTATCGTACAACTCCTCATACAGTTACGGGTTGTTCACCAGCAGAACTGTTTCTTAAAAGACGCCCAAGAACACGTCTAAGTTTACTCAAGCCTGACTTATCTAAGAAGGTTCAGGAGAAGCAGCAACAACAGAAAGAGCATCATGATAAGGGTCGTGTGAAGTCAAGGGACTTAAGCGAAGGGCAAAGGGTGAGAGTATAGAACTTCAGAAGAGGAAACGAGAAATGGGTTCCTGGACTGGTCTTTAAGAAATTGCGACCTTTAACCTACCTTGTTCGCACTTGTGGACGGCTTCGGTATTGTCACATTGACCATTTGATTGCATCTGAAGAGGACGTGGATGTAGAAACTCGGCATGTGCCAGTATCTGAACCCCCAGTGCAAGTAACAGCGATTTCAACAGAAGCAGACCTAAGCGAATCTGCCAAGCTGCACACTGACAACTGTCTAAGAAAAAACGAGTCTGCACCAAACTCTGAAGAGCCCACTAACATCCCCAGTAAGAGAAATGTTCCCACTAAACAGGAACTGCCTAATGTTATTGTACCGGAGAGACGTTATCCAGTGAGGGTAAGGAAACCTCTCACCAGGTTGGACTTGTAAAGTAACTTCGTTTGTTTGAACTGGCCATTGTTTACTCGCACATATACAATTCAAGTCTTACTCATGTTATATAGGACATGCACATTTAGAGGGAAGGAATATAATAGCCTGCAATATGATTTGTAGCGGTTGTTTTCATTGAGCATGCGCATTAGAGAATATAGACATAAATTGAGTCAGCCATTTTGGTGTGTGTTTGTCTGATTGATGAACCACCGTTATAAAGAGAATGAAGAAGATGCTCCCGTTTGAAACCCGGAAAAATCTCTACCAGGCATTTATAGTACCACATTTTAATTATTGTGCTGAAACATGGCATTTTTGTAGTAAACATTCCACTTATAAATTATAAACACTGAATGAACGAGTCTTTCAATTTGTGTATCATGATAAACAAACTCCATATGAAATATTAGTAGAGAAATCAGGACATTAGTAAACCAGAGACTTATGGAAATCTTATGTACAGTATTTAGGTCACTGAAAAGTGAACATGCGCCAGTGTCCATATCGGAATTACTCAAGTTCAGGATAAGTAGCTATAATTTAAGGGGCAGCGCCATTCTTAGCATACCTAAGGTTAAATCTATCACATATGGCCTGAAATCATGGAGATATACCGCTGCGAAGCTGTGGAACTCTATACCAGACAACCTACCTTATTCCAAATATGTGTTCCTCTTTAGCCGAATCGCTTTTTACCATAATTCGTTTTGGGGAGGGACAGTTGGAATTTAGATGATGAACCTCTTGTGTTATATGGTCTATGAACCTATTAAATTTGTGTATTAAATACCCAGGCGCTTGGTTATTATAGATCTTGAACATTTCTATTACTAAAAGTGTGCGCCTGCGTATTATTAATCTGTCCCAACCCAGTTCGTGAAGTATTGGGCCAGAGCTAGAATCGAAACTAGACTGTGTTATTATTCTAGCGGCCCTATTTTGGAGTTTATTTGCGAGTTCAGTACCCAGGCTCTCCCAAACTATGCTGCAATAATCAAATTTAGGTTGAATAAATGAGTGGTACATAGTCTTGAGGAAGGACATGGGCACGTAGGGCCGTACGAGCTTGAGAGCTCCAATAGAAGATGATAATTGCTTATAGATCTTCTCAATGTGTTTTGACCATGTGAATGTTTCATCTATGTGCACCCCTAACTACTTAGCGAACGCTATTTTAGGGATGCTTTCGCCTCCAATTACAAGGTTTGGACATGCCACATGAGAGGATCTCTGGCGAGAGCCTAACTAATAAAAACTCTGTTTTTGTAGCGTTCAGACGCTACATTTCTGGCGCTCTACCAACTGAGCTATCAAGTCAGATTAGAACAATCGTGGGTATTGGTGCGTTTTATGGGGTCACGGCGATTATATATGAGCTATCTGACTTGATAGCTCAGTTGGTAGAGCGCCAGACATGTAACCTGGAGGTCGTTGGGTTCGAGTCCCACTTGGGTCATAGATTTGTTTCTCTTTACCTCGTAGGGCGTGTATACACTTAGTACTACAGCTTACCACTTTACATCACATTCTTTACACTTACTAGTGCTACGCGGCAAACATGATTTAATATCATAACTACATATATCTTATTATTTTATAACGTATTTTTATCTAATTTTCGTTTTGTTGTGGCAAACCTGTAAAATAGCTGGTTTACTCCATTGGGGGCATCCCTTATATTACTAAGTGTTTTTGACCACGTTAATAAAATTATTGTATTGTAGCCTTAAATATCATTCTGTGAACAATTTTGTAGAAAATTATAGTCAATAATAGATGCATTGCTTGTGGAATACTGTCAGTTGGATTTTCATTTACAACTACATTTCTATCAATACCATTATCATTTGCAACAATGTTGCCATAACCGTAACATTATCATGAGTGATACATTTTTGAGGTTGGAAATTCTTCTCTTCTTTAGCAATTAGTGTTTCTCCTTTGTTCAAGTGTTTCTTATGAAATTATTTTGTGATGATAGTTTCTTAAATATGCGATGTGCTCTCTTTTCGCTGGTTTGTTGTGCTCGTACACGATTCGTATTTTGATTGGAATTTCCGAGATAACGTTGTGTTTGCGTTGTAACTTCAATTTCCGATTGTTTTGTTGTCGATTGTTCACTGTAGTTGAAGCTAAATAAAACTGAATGACATTGGGCTTTCCTTTCCTGGTTCGAACTCCAGTGGAGGCCTACTTTTTCTTTAATTCTTCACTCCTTACTTGTACTTTATCAGTATATAAGTCATTTGCAAGCAATATGAGAGATATGGTATTACTTTATCGAAGAAACAGTTGGAAATTTGTGTTGCATGGGAAAGTTTACTGGCTTCTGCTATTGTGGCATTACGTTTTAATGTATCCACGTAGTAATAACTGAAAATCATTAAGATCATCTAGATGTTCAAATGCACACTTAAATCAAAAACTTTTTTGTTTCGTACATTATTTCTGACATCAATACGATTTTACAACCGAAATACCATTTTTACCATATTTTTCGAAGAAACACTCCTTGGAACAACGATAGAACGTATACGTTGTGTAATTATCCTTTGTTAGGTATTTTGTCGCAAATGAATCCATGGTAAACACTCTCTCTTGGACTTGTTATGATTTCATTCACCTTTCAATTGATTGTACGAGAAGCAGATGGAAACATTATGCAATGACATAAATGTGTCAACGTCAGTAGCTTATGTTTCAGTCTGTAATTGAAATAAGAAGTGCACGCCGGTAATCATCAATTGCCTTATTTATAATATTATAAATAACTACGTTGAACACAATTGAAAACACAGACAGTTCCATTTGAGCATTGTATTTTTATTTCAATTAATATTACACATTATATTAATATATAAATACGTATTTTTATTTTTTGCCTTTATTGTTTGACTGACACTATACGTTTCATATGTAATACGGATAAAGCAAATAAGTATCAAAATGTTTTTATTTGCGTCAATAATATCAATGACAATAGCTGATTTCACAGTTATGTCTACAAATAGTAGTTTCAGTGGTATTGACTCAAACTCCTCACTACGATGTAGATAGAACTAGTGCATATCATAACTCAGTCCTTCAACTTGCCAATTACCAACGAACGTACAATGGCGTGATTAGGTGGTGGTCTCATAAAACACCTCTACGTCACTTGGAGTGAACGACCAGCTTCCAGCTAAGAAGGAACATCTGTTGTATAAGCTACATCCAGGGGGAGGTTGGTATGAATAGGGTTTAGTGTAAGAATGTTTATTATTTCCAGCGTTGTTATAGATTTTGATGTCGGTTCCACCTCCAAACGTCGGACCATAACCTGACCACCCACTGATTGCGTACCCGTTATGTCTACCAGTGAGGGTCAGCTTGATGGGATAATAACCCTTAATGTTATACAGCGAGTACAGGAACGATCGGCTGGAGCTTGAAAGTCCGCCTCTACCTACAATAGATGAGAAATACATACACACTAACAGAACATCAACAAGTATATATAATATGTGACTACTACTTAAGGTACGGACACACGCTACAACCTGCGCGCAATATTACCATCAATTTGTGTTCACGCGGTGCTGTTGCGCACAATGTATAAATTTAAATAGATTAATAAATTTATATAGCGCTTAAATTATGTAAAATATTCAAAAGCGCATTACATTAAGTTAAAGGAGACTAAATATTCAATTCTCCTTTCTATATTTGACTGTACTTGCATTGTTTTCCTCTTATATCAAGTTGTAACTTTGTAACAGAACTTGTGCAAAAATAAACTGATCTGACCTGAATGATATCTGCTGCAAATCGGTAGTTAACGTGAAGATATGTTTTAATATGCAATATCGCGTACATTCATAACATATGTTATGTACAACATAGTATTCATAATAAAATAATTTAAACACTTAAAAAGTTATATGTATGCCACAACTATTGTCCTCCTTGGCTTGAAAATCGTGGCCGCGTCAAGAAGACAAGCTTGACTCGGAGTCTTTATTAAACACTATTTAATGCAAAATATATATAAACATAATATTATAAGTAAAGAATACTATTAAGAAATGACTAGTTTGATTATATATAATTGATACATAGAGAAAAATTGTACAACGGTCAAAGAAGCGAAGCTTTCGAGTTAACCACTACCACGTCCGGAAGTAAAGATGAGTATCCTATTTGTACCAGTTCACTTAACGCTCGTCTAAATAAGAGTGGGAAATGACCCTCGTGGGAGGAAACCCGTAAATATCGAAGACAAACCCAAAGACAGAAGGACCAAAATCCCCATACTAAGTAGATTCTAAGCCGGTGGAAACCCACCCTGAAAGCGAAGTCTAAGCTGCCGAAGGGAAGGCAAGTACAAAGTTTTTTTAAACATTCGTGTCAGATTATTTGGATGATGCAGTTATAGCGGAAGAGTTGTTAGCTAACAGCAAACTGGAATGACCAACGGGGCGCAGCACTTGCGCTAGGTGCAAATAATATGAGGTTGTCGCGGGATTGTGCCAGCCTACGTGGCCCACGACATCAGATAGCTGGGCACCTGATAGGGCCAGAGTGATGGCTGCTCATACTTGAAAGCTATACTTGTTCTCGAAATGTTGAAGCCGTTTGACACGCTCTCTCAACTTTGTTGAACAGAACTGTGAAAATCAAGATCACGGCCGTGGACGAGCGGGATCTGTTTGTCAGTCCCAGACCTCATGCATCTCACTTATTGAGCATTTGTTGAGAGGTTATTGAGGCCGTTTGATACGGCATGGTCTCAACATCTCTCAACATGATGACATGAGAATGGTGAGACAAATGTTGAGACCGTTTGACAGGACCTTTATGTCTATATATATTATATTCAGTGGTTTATCACACACTTCGCTACAGTCGTCGTAGGCCTTGCCAAATGTATTTTCCGCCGGTATGTGTAGTAGTTACGTAATCAGGGCTATTCAGAAAAATCAGTATATCCCTCTGGGATATTCTATTGTTATCTGTAGTATAAGGTATAGTCGGTTACTCCCTTTCCATTCTTTCACTCGTGTCATCTAGCAGTTCCACCAAGGTTACAAGTCGTTCCATCCATGTCTGATCATGAGGGTCTCCCAGGGGTTTCGGGGAACAAGGAAACATGCCAAAAAATCCGTTGTGAACAGGGAACAAACTAATAATATATCGAGGAACAAGGGAACATTAATAGAGGTTTTAGGGAACAATTGAACAACTTCCATTTTTCTAAATGTTTCCCTCCCGAAATCTTCTACTGAATAATTCACAGAGAATATCGTCTCCATTACAAGTCCTGTGCATTTTAGATCCGATTCTGACGGCGTTTTTCGACAAGGGGTATGGTTGACGTCATTTTCGATTGGCCACTAGAGGACTGGGGAGGATTTCAGTCGTGCACGTGAGCCGTCGGCTGAGCTTGTAATTCCAGGCGAGCAACCATGGCATTGCTGCTATACGGCTGTCTATAAAACGGTCCTCGCAACATTTTAAGACAGTCTGCTTTTTTCCTTCGTACGCAGGATTGTATTCTCTAAGCTCATTATCAAAGGCACATCACCATAGGACAGATAATGTATTGCTGTCCAGGAGATTAGTTAGGCCAATGCTGAGCTCTTTTACATTTATTTATTTATATGAAACTACGTAACAATGCAATATGATGCACTAGAATGCAATATGATGCACGAATACACAGTACCATTTAAAGTTATTTATGACCCATCCGGGAAGGAGGGTGAGGTAGAGATTTCCAGAAGAATACAGAATACATGTATATATGTTTCCTACTAAACAAAGGTAATGTATCATGGAAAATACCATAAATCTAGAAACATTAATAGTAAATTTAATAGATTATATTTTGCATTCGTTCTTGCACATCCATCTTTTTTGTTTGGGGGGGAGGGGTGAATAAAGTTTTGAGCAATTTTATTGGGGGATCATCTAAATTTAAAATCATTCATAGGGGTCATAAAAGTTTTAACAAGAGAAGCAGATGAAATGCCGTCTCCTGAATCTGTTATTGTGATAGAGAAGCCATCCGAATGCTGAGGCTAAAGTCATTCACGCATCCAAAAACCGGGCCAGGAAAGAACAATGAAAAAAATATCACCTACGAATAACTGTTTCCAGTGGAAAGTTGCATGATACACTCAAAATAACCTCGTCCGCTGAAAAAAAACGCGGGCGCACCGTGATTGGTTACAGCTTCTGGGTTGTTTTTGAATACGTTAGTATCATGGGGAACAACCGAAATATTTTTTGGGGAACAAGGGAACAAAAGGTAATTTTCGTTGGGAACAAGGGAACAAGGACCCCTCTGGGAGACCCTCATGTCGGACTCCGAACGTGCAGAAGGCAGAACTTTCGAGAAGGATCCACCAGTACTCAAGGCCAGTCGCGAGTCTGTCCAGCACTGACACGAGTCAGGCTGATGAAGGCCAAGTTTTTCTTTGTTCAAAAGTTATCTAGAGAAGGTAAACTAGAGGAGAAAGGCAAGGAGATCCAAAATAAGAGCAAAATAGACAAAGAAGTCGTGCAGCTAAAATACAAAGGGACACAAAAGCAATTTGAGCTCAACGCTGAAGTGGACACTACTTTGGATAGCATAGAGAAAGAAAACCAACAAGGGAACAAGAATTCACGTATCAAGAACCTAGTACAAGAGGCCAAGGAGCTGATTCGAAAAAGGAAGAAGATAATAAAGATTGCTGTCAAGAACAAGGATGGCTGTCAGGTGGTCGATGAGTACCTCTCAGACGAACTAGCGTCCGGTTCAGAAGATGAACAGAAGCTCTGAAAAGCTAAAGAAGCCGCGGTTATGAAAAGAAAGCAGAAACAACAGCCTAAGTTTGAAGGGGAGAAGAAAACTAAATATATAACTCGGGTGCTGATTATCAGCTTTTTCGTGGTAAGAACTATCCATTTGAATATTTATGCACGCCTCATTATACTTTGTGAATTCTCATGGTTGGGATGCGCAAGTGTATCCAACCATCTAAACGTTGTCCTGCTATTATTACGAGGAATTGAAGTGGAAATATTTTACGTCCGTTTAAACGCAGTGAATTAGAACGTAATTAACAACAAAAGCAGATGATGTGATTAGGGAGTGTTGGTTATTTATGGCTTGGGGGGAGAGGGTCGGCATTTCATCTGCTTCTCTTGCTAAACGTTTTATGACCCCCCTATGAATGAATTAAAACTTAGATGACCCCCCTATAAATTTGCTCAAATCTTTATTGCCTCCCCCCCCCCCAAAAAAAAGATGGATGTGCAATAAAGAATGCAAATTGCATATATATGTAATCTATTAATTTTACTATTAATGTTTCTAGATTTATGGTATTTTCCAAGATATATTACCTTTGTTAAGTAGAAAACACATATATACATGTATTCTTCTGAAAATCTCATTAATTTGTGCATTATATTGCATTCTAGTGCATCATATTGCGTTGTTCCGTAGTCTCAAATAAATGAATGAAAAAGAGCTCAGCATTGACATTAAACTAATCTCCTGAACACCAATGCATTATCTCTCCGATGGGGATGTGCCTTTGATCATGAGCTTGAAGAATACCATCCTGCATATAAAGTAAACAAAGCAGAATATGTTTCTTAAATGTTGCGAGGACCGAAGGCCCAAGCCTAAATTTGTGAGATTTTACTGCTCTCTAAAACACTGGTTTCCTGCATGTGTTCTGGAGACTTAACATTGGCTTAGCATTACAACAGCAATTTCATTTTACATGACGGGTATGTCAAAAGAATGAGGATTGGTAGTCATTATAACTACATCCTGGAGGAGGTTGGTATGAATAGGGATTAGTGTAAGAATCCTTATTATTTGGTGCATTGTCAGAGGTATTGTTGTCGGCATTATATCCTCCAAGCTTTGGACCATAACTTAAATCCCCAAAGATTGCGGCATCGTTATGTCTACCTGTGTGCATCAGTTTGATAGGATCATATCCATAACGAGCACGAAATATCTGCGACTTCTAACATCACTAAAGACGTCCCTATATAGTATTTTGTGTTCTTGCAGGCTTTTGGCATCTACTAGTGGTTAAAGGGGCTGTGTCACGGTAAGGCTTTACATTCGTTTTTCCGGGCCGGAAAGAGCTATTTCCACAGAATTAGATATGAACTATCGAACCTCTCGGCCATGTGGGATGCTTAAAATGAAAGCAAATATGCAAAAAGTACTAACAGTGTATATAAACAGTCTCCAGGGACAATATTGAAAATCCTTTCAATCAAGCATTGAGGGAGGGAAGTTTAACTGTTTGTATCCAATTAATAGGCACTAAACGAGCGATTACCCGATACATGCGCAGTACCATGACATAGCCCCTTTAATGTCGGTACACACAAAGGGACAAGTCCCCTGGGACTCGTTCCCTCGTCTGAACTGGGAAAAAGCTTTTCCCTTCAAATCAAACTGGGGACAAAATGTTATTGTCCCTTCGTGTGAACTGTTCATGCAACATGTTCCTGGGACAAAATTAAAATAAGCAATCGCGAAGCATCATTTTACTTTCTCACAAGCCCTTACGAACTCTATTTCAAGATGGCGGCTGCTAAAATCACAATGTCCCTGCAACAAGCTAGTCCCCTCGTCTGAACACAACAAGGGATTTGTCCCCGGGATATGTCCCTGGGACTTGTCCCTTCGTGTGTGCCGACCTTTATAGGGCTGGACGTATGGTTAATGTAAGAGAGAGGGAATGCTGACTCGTTATCACCATCGCCAGAAAAGTCGAATGAAAGTGGGCAGGGTTTAATATTCTAACTAATGCTTCTAATTGGTTCACACGAACACGTTATATGTTTCTACTGAATTAATTAAAAATGGCAACTCGAGCTCAAGCAATTCAAAGTTGCCGTTACTCCCATAAACCGTTACTTCTCTCTCGGTACTAGTCCTAATCCAAAAAATAAACAACAAGAAACGCCTGCTACATAATTTTACAAGATGGCCGCCCAGCGAAAGGGGAGGACATGCTCTGTTTTTACGAACTCCGTCGCTAGTTATGAGCCTCTGCTGGCAAGTCCTTTAAATTTGGCTGTTTACAAATTCATGTTGTCATTTCATCGAAATTCACCACCGCTCGTGTGGATCACTGAGAAGATAACCCAAACTAATTCTGATATATGTTTTAGACCAATGCAATCAAAAACGAAGATTCAATGGCTTATGAATTATACCACACATAAAATATTTTTTTCAAAAAAGTGCCCTGAAAAAAGGTTTTCAAATTAGCAAACTACAGCGTATTTAAGTGGGCTCTTAGGATCTTGAGAATAAAGCTATAATCTAATTATTGCACTCAAACAGTTGATCAATACTTTCTAAATAAATTACTTAAGCTTAATTATTGGCCTTTTGAACAACCGGGCCCAGGAGAATATGGGGATTGAATAAAAGTTATTTAATCGTAACATATTTAATGAAAAGAACTGTAGCCAGTACACAAAATAATAATGATTAATTGTGCAGCCTTCCAAAACAATGGGTCATTCCATTCCTTGCAAAATGAAATAGACTCCTTCACAGTTGCGTTAGTTGTTTTGAAAAGTAACCAGGCCTTTGCAAAAAAGCAAGGCAATCGATGACCCTGCACCCTTTAGTTCATGTCGAGTCTGTCCCCCTCATAAACAAGCTGTGACGTCATAATGATATAGGGCAATTATTTAAACCTTGTGCTTCTCAGAAGAAGGTTCTCAGAAGAAGGTTCTCAAAAGCCTTCTGGGTAATTGAACCACATGAAACCCAATCATAAAGAGGTGGCTTTGAGCATGATACCAATTTGTACTCAATATTGGGTTACCTGTGGTTCGAAGGTTTGGACACCAAGCCACTCAAAGCAAAATGGTGGATTTCTTCAGTCAGAAGTTGCTAAACTCTCCCCTGCACTATCAAAGCAAGCTTAAGAAGGGAAGTAAACAGATTAAGTTGAATCAAATGTGCATTTATCGGGACAATCTGTAACGAAGCTCCCCTTACAATTATCCAGGTTGCGGCCAAGGTTAGTAAGCTAATACTTTATACATAAGCTAAGAAGTTTATAGTCATCTCCTAATGGGTTTAGTAGGAGTACTTATTAAGCGAATAATAACTTGGACAACCTATTTATCTCTATTTTGGTATGACAGTTCACAAAGAAGCAAGTGTGTGCATTGTTGTGTGCCTTATTTTTTTAAATAACAGTGCTGCTAGCAATTTAATAGGAATATGGTATAGATGTATTGATCGAGATTCCATAAAAAAACTTGTGAGTAATACCGTGCGAGTTTAGGTGAGACGGGGTCAGGCGGGATTTGACGAGATTGCATAAAATGGTGGCACATGATGTGGCAGGATTTGGCGGGTGTTGGCGGGATTCAGCGGGTTCGGGGCCAATAACAGGCCTAATACGATTTTACAACCGAGATACGATTTTTACCAAATATTTTGTTTAAACTCTCCTCAGAACAACGATAGAATGTATACGTTGTGTAGTTATTCTTCGTTAGGTATTTTGTTGTAATAACATGAATCCATGGTAAACACTCTCTCTTGGACTTCTTATGATTTCATTAACCTTTCAATTTATTGAACGAGAAGCAGATGGAAAACTATGCATTGACATGTGTGTCAACGTCAGTAGCTGCGTTTCAGTCTGTAATTGAAATACGAAGTGCACACCAGCAATCATCAATTGCTTTATTTTATACTATTATAAGTAACTACGTTGAACACAATTGAAAACACAGGCAGTTCCATTTGAGCATTGTATTTTTATTTCAATTAATATTACACATCATATTAATATGTAAATATATATTTTAATTTTTTTACTTTATTTTTTAACTGACACTATACGTTTCGTATAGAATACGGATAAAGCAAATAAGTATCAATATACTTTTTTATTTGCGTCAATAATATCAATGACATTAGCTGATTTCACAGTTATGTCTACAAATATTAGTTTCAGTGGTATTGACTCAAACTCCTCACTGCAATGTAGGTAGAACTAGTGCATATCATAACTCAGTCCTTCAACTTGCCAATTAACAACAAACGTACAATGCTGTGTTTAGGTTGTGGTCTCATAAAACACCTCTACGTCACTTGGAGTGAACAAGTTGGTACCAGCAAAGAAGGAGCAATTGTGGTCATCATAGCTACATCCAGGGGGAGGTTGGTATGCATATGGGTGAGTGTGAGAATTCTTATTATTTGCAGCGTCGTCATAGATTCTGATGTCGTATCCTCATCTAAACGTCGGACCATAACCTGAATTCCCATAGATTGCGTATTGGTTATATCTACCAGTGAGGGTCAACTTGATGGGATAATAACCCTTAATGTTATACAGCGTGTACAGGAACGATCGGCTGGACGACGAATATTCGCCTCTACCTAGAATAAATCAGAAAAAGTAAAAATACATCAGATATATGATATGTGAGTATCAGTAAAATGAGTTAGACCGGATTTCGTATGAGCGGGAAAGTTGTGGTAATGACGTTACTGCATAGTTGCACCCCGTGACCATATTTAATTGGGGTAGCTGAAAGTGCCCATGAACGTTATTTCGTTTATTTAACTCTACATCAAGAGAATAGTACAATATTTATTCATTTGAATTCCGTGTCAATGAGTTCTAGAGGTTTTCATTTCCCAAATTATAATCACATGACGTCAAAGGAGGCATAATGTTTTTATGCACAAATTTTCTGATACAGACTAACGATCTTTTTTTAATTATCGGTGTTGTGGTTTAAATAGATATTTTGCAAATTTGTTTTCCTTTATCAACAAATATGTTTATTCACGAGTGTTAAGAAATAATGGCAAATGCCTCAATTGACGTCATGTAATTACCATTTTCGAAATTAAGACCGATATAATTATTTGGCACGGTATTCAAATAAAGAAATATTGTATCATTTTACTATTCACTTGATGTAAAATTGATATTTGAAGTGAATCAAAATATGTTCATAGGCACTTTAAGAGAAATGTCGATCATAACTAAAACACCATCCGTAATAACGAGGTGTCCATATTAAACGGGTGTAACATTCCGTAACAAAACATTGATTCCATCATTGTTTCTGTCTTTCTCTACAATCGTAGTACAGCGTTACGCTACGGCAAGCGAGATGTTCAGTTTTACAGTTTTCGGCACAACAATTCCGCCGCATTTCTTTCTCGCTCATACGAAATCTGCTCTAACATCGACACTAAACGTAAAGAACAATTTGCAAAATATACTAGAGTCGTTATTAAGAAGACACTATTAACATAAGTAAAGCATGTATTTAATTTGCATCTCAAGTAAACAATAATTGTTTACTAATCAACTACATGTACTATCAGTTCTTCATTTCCCCCCCTGTTTTTTCCCTTTCATATGTTTTATCATGCTTGTATTACATATGTGAGTCCAAATATACCAAAACTACCGAACTTCGCTCTTTTCAAACCTTCAAAATATGTTAATTCCATGTTCCGTTCGTGATATTTGCTGTCCACTGGACTGCATTATGTCACGTCATCAGCTTCCTCACCAAAGAAACGAAGTTCAACAATTTTCCTTTTTGGTATGACATTAAAAGTATTAAAAATACTACCTGAAAATGTACCACGCGACTTACCAAAAAATAGCGCGTGAAAAACGTATTGGCGATTTATAATCGTATGTATTTTGTTGTCCAAAATAATATGTTTATTATGTAATGTTATGCAATCACGTATTTACTAATTCATATTTACGTTTTTTATTGTACTCATTAATTATGATTTAATCAATGTTTAAACTGATCTATACTTGATACAGTATTTCCCTACATCACATCACCACCTTCTTTGGTGTTTAACCAAAATACAATAACTTTAAAGCAGTCCATTACCCGGAGCATCCGTATTTATACCTTGGGTTATGTTCAGCCTTTTACCATAAACATTCAAGTAGTGTGCACAAGAGTATATTTATTTTCGAGAATCAGACAAATTCCTTAAAACAGACTTGCCTATAGTTAGTAACTTTTACTACTTATGTTAATTAGATAATGTTAATTATGCTTTTGTGATTATACATGTAACTAGCTATATAAACGTTCGTTAAGTGATCCAGCGCTTAGATTATTTTTATACTTAATGTTATAATATATCAGTAGGTATAGGTATATGAACTCTATAATACATTTCCTTATACTTTTAAAATACCATAAATATATACTCGCTAAATAGTTGATGGCAGTTTTTATGGTACCAAGATAAAGCAACTCGGATGAGAATGGTTAGATTTCGACTCCTTTGTTACACGTTTGTTACACTCTTAAGATACACGTATGTTCTTACAATATATATATTATAGTTGCCGTGATGTCCTTGTTGTATCGATTACATATTATTATTATTATCACAATGATCATGATGTATTACTTACTGTGCCAAGACTTGTCTGTGTATCCACCAAACACATAGCTTCCTACACGTATTATGGTTACTGAGGGACCCTTGCCATCGCAAAGTCGGTGAAATGTGCGGGAAGCCCAACCATCTGTCTGAGCCCGCCAGCATCTTCTCCAGCGGCTTGAACTTGAACTCTTAAGGACAGGGGCCAAGTAACTGGACAGTTTTCGTACGTATTTTATGTTTCCACGAGAACTAAGAATTGATGACTGATCAAGTCCGCCTGGATATGGAAAGTAACACAAAATATCTAAGATTTACTGTAACCAATTAAAACTACAATTTGATTACATATACAATATAATCCCCGTTAATTCGAACTCCCCGTTAATTCGAACTGCCATCCTACTAACTGTAAGTCATTACTGCTTCTGAAAAGAAAAAGTGTATTCTCTGTAACATTTAGAGATAAGTGGATTTATCAAGTTGCTGATATTGTCAAACAATTATCTACCGTTACTGGTCATCAAATTAACCTTCCAGTTTGCCAAATTCTCCGAGTTTTAATTTAGCTGGGGTTAAATTACTGTTATAGGTGAAGCATATTCTTGAGAAACTGCCTTTTGGTCGAGTTATCCGGTGTTCGAAGTGACGGATATGTACCGTATTAATATGCAGTTCTTAGTGCAGCAGTACTTCGACTGCAAGACCGTTTTATCTCGATGCTTATTTATAGAACATGAAAATGTGTTTATTACTTTTTGTAATACCGGTGTTATGGTCGTTTATCGTTACTTCGTGGTGATAAACATACTTCCTGGTGATAAACATTACAATTGTTATGCTAATCTCCCAACCATGATTTCAAAAGGCCGCTTTGTGTCAGGAACCAATGGATCTCTGGTTGGGCATTAATGACAATGGATGACGTGCAGTAAGTATAGTGGCAGTAAGTATCGCTTATATGAGCTTATTATCTACTCATTATTGGCAGTTATATAAAAAAAACATAATAGACGTGCTACAAACACGCTATATTTGGAAGATGGAATTTAATTTACTTACGGCATTGAATGCACGTCTTTCCATTGCCACAGTAATCTCTATTGCATGTACAATTATAAGATCCTACTGTGTTGGCACAGAAAGCGTTAGAGTTGCATTGGTAGGATCCATCTGTGCATTCGTTGACATCTAAAGAGAGTCAATAAAGGCACTTAATAACCTGTTCAAATAAATTTCTTCATATAATAGAACAACCGTTACGTTAGCAAATGCTTGTAAAAAGAAGTGATATCTATATTATTCTAATAATGCATTAGCCATATCTGAAACAAATTGGGTAAAATTGTGTTATTCAATTAATTCTACTTACACGAACGCTTAATTAGTTTTCAATATGCAAGGCTTATTGTCTTATGGACCAATCAGATTCCACTTTCCATATCCTGACAATTGACGCAAATGAATGTTACATTTAAAATATATCCAGACAATGTATCTGGCACTGGCCAATCACAGGAGACTGCTCCAACTGTTGAGACGAGAAAATTTGTAAATTTCACGTTTCACGTTTTTCATTTCATGTCTCTCGTATGTTTAGCTCAATGAATTTCAAACGAAAACTATATAAGACAAACAGCAGAAACGGATTGATTCTAATTTTGACTTCGAAAAATCTGAATGCAGATTTTGAATTCTCATAACTTCATTGTTTGTATACATTTGAACAACCAGTTCGCGATGGTTGCATTGCGCGCAAATTAAACAACGTCTAAAACTGTCTCACACTGATTGGACAGTAAAATCAACAAATATCAGACGTCAGTGTTGGTATATTGGAAACTAATTAAGCGCTTGGGTAAGCAGACGTTTCTTATTTCGTCATATGTTTGAGAGCGAAAACAATACCCTTAAAAAAGAACGAATAAGAATATTTAATCTGAATGGAACCTGTTAATTTTCTAAACTTGTAAATGACTAGACTAAATAGATTAGATTTCTTGCCGACAATATTATTCATTTTACACCGTCCAGACAATGTAACCCAATAAACGTTTATAACATGACATTTAAATTATAATCTTTTTTCGTGCAATTTAATACAATAATGCACATTTAGCAAACATTTTGTATTTCAAACCTAAAATAACACCGTCCAGTACAAAGTAATCCAATAAACCTATTAAAATAAATGCTTATCGACACGTTATTTCAATACTAATTTTGTTAATATTAACTACAAAATAATATATACAATGTATATTAGGAAAGAATGAACAGGCAACTTCTGACAGGTCCAATACTTTTTTAATAAGTTTGCACCTTGGTCTTCTTCAGTTAATAAAAGAGAAATTGGTAAACTAGCTAACAAATCAATTTATTGTAGTTTATTTTAATTTCCACTGAAATATCTTTCCTGAACTTTTTTGACTGTAGTCCTGTTGGTCTTTTATGTATGTCTATCATCCAAAAGCGTGCCTAAATATTTAGATTTGCAAACTGTCAATATTCCTGAAATAAAAATATAGGCACGAACATGAACAAAATCTGACATGAGCCGCGTGCAACACAAGGACAAATGGTCGATGGCTATTTGCCAATCAGAGCGCGTGACTTATTTTTACTTCTTACCTGAACATATTTCTCCGTTACCGGAAAACCCTGACTTGCACTGACA
Source organism: Actinernus sp. WN-2022 (assembly GCA_030867875.1). Classification (NCBI taxonomy): domain Eukaryota; kingdom Metazoa; phylum Cnidaria; class Anthozoa; order Actiniaria; family Actinernidae; genus Actinernus; species Actinernus sp. WN-2022. Next base: position 63,913,921 of record JAOWCC010001210.1, read on the forward strand.
CGTGAAAGATCCAGGCGTGTTACTACACACAGCGTTTGTGTCACAGCTGTGAGATCCATTGGAACATTCATTAATGTCTGCAAAAAAATGACAAATACTTACACTTGTTAACTGTACGATAAAATCGACATTTATCCGGAAATACCAACAGTCGACAAACAAATCTATTGTCCGGGTTCTATATTGTAATTAGCTTTAGTTCGTCTTTTTCATTTGTTTAATCTAAAACATTCCGTTTGCTGGCTTCAATACTTAATCGCTTTTAAAATGTTGTATTATTTTGTAACTTGCATATAGTTGCATATAGTGTAATTTACTGAACATTTACTCCACAAAGTCGAGTCACATATAGTAAAAGAGGCGCACAGCTCAGTACAACGACAGTACGTCGTGTTTTGGGGTGTTGCTTTCCCGAGTAAATATTCAATGTCTGCTTCGCACAGTTCGGTGATTTTTGTTTTGGTGATACCTTCTCTTCTGTACATCAAGATTTGGGATGATATCCCAGTATTAGGGACCTAAACAGGGGCACGCAGCGAGAGTTTTCGCTAAAATGCTTTAATATACCATTATATTACTTCTAAAGCAGAGGCCTTGACGAAAACATAAGATTCTGACATTTTGTCGATCAGTGACAGAACATTTTAGATAACCTTTTTCTCAGAATGTTAGCTTTCACTGATTACACCGAAACTTTTAGGGACCGTAAACTGACAGGAGAAAAAAATGCATCCGAAAACTCTCAGGTGTTAACTAGGTGTTTTGAAATACTCCGCAATACTACGAAATACTCTGCGATATTCGAGAAATCGAAAAGCGTAGAAATTTACCGATTTTTACGAAAATTTTAAGCGAGCATATTCATTTTTGGTCTTTATATTCCGCCGATGTTCCGAAAATTGTAGCCAAAAATATCTGGAATCGCAAATTTAATAAAATTCCGAAAATTTGAGCCTTCGTTTTCCAATTACAGAAAAGTATAGACAACCTTTTTCATCCGAACAGTTATTTAGCCGAAAGTGGCCGATGGATGTCCCTGCCTAAAGAGAGAGCTCGATAACTCATATTCAGTGAATACGTGTATACTATGTGTTAGTTGTATATGCTTCTTTGCCATCGACTTCGCAGGTTCCCAAATGCAAATGAACTAATTGAATTACTGTTATCATTTGCAGTTTACTCAATCACTTCATGCCACAGTAACTGAGCATGTAAATCCGTTTCCACTGTAGCAACTGTTGCACCTGCATGAGTATGAACACAGAGCATCACGATGAGAACCGGTTCAGCATTTGTCAGTTGCTTGAAAACAAAGGTATAATAGCACATGGTTCCGGTGTTAATATTTGGTTGATCAATTAAGTTCTAAATTATACAGAAAAGGGAAACAGGGATTGCATATAGCAATAATACCATCTCCATTTTCCCCATCTATTCTCCTTTTCGTTTATTACTTTCTCGATGCACACGTATCAATGTACATTAGGCGTGGTTACACTAGCCCTTTTTCCCGTGATAAACATGCAGCCCTACCAGTAAGCATTATTTGATACGTGTGACGGTAATTTCCCTAGCTAACTTTCCCTTGGGTAATTTCCATGGATATATCAAAAAAGAACAATAGAATAGCCCATGACATTTCCGGTTTACGGGTTGCCTATGGTGTACAGGATTAAACAATCCCGACGCTCGTTTAACAAGTACACGAAATCGCATGCTGTGGTGTGTTAGTGAGACACACGCGGTGTTCATCGAAGTGCTTCCTTCGCTCCACCGGAAATTCTAAATTGCTCAATATTCTCTAAATGTTTAGCTAAGCCTACGTCATGGCTGGATTTCCTTCATCGTGGTGAGTATTTTAACATTTTCGTTTAACTCAGGAGAGTTGCATAAATGTGCAGAAATTAACGGGGAATATTATACTTCCTTTCGCTGGTATTGAAGTAACAGGACAACTGAAATTAAGTGTGCCAACTCTCTCGAATTATACATTATTTATGTTTATAATTTGCACCAGTTAACTCGGGTGAAGAGTCACCTTGGAAAACTAATTTGCATGTAACCGAAAACCTTTGGTAAATTAAAACACAAGATGAATTCAACGTACAAGGAAAAATTACGACGGGAAATCACAGATACCATGGTATATCTATTTTCAGGGCGTAGCCAGAGATTGAAGTAGGCGGGGTTCCTAACTGCTGCGGTGCCCAGGGGGGGATTTGAAAATCTAGAGTAGGAAACACACTCGCTATTTCTTTTTATCTTTTCCTTTATTTATTTCATTTATCTTCGTTCTGGCTTGGAAAAAGGAGGGAGAGCAGGGTTTTCCCAAGCGAAGGGGAGGGGAGAGGGAAGTTCGAAATCCCAGGAATCCGTCCCTGACTACACTCCTGATTGTTAAACAACCTTTAATTTCAAGGAGATCATTATTATGTTCAGTAATTAAATATTCGATATTGAAACATTTTCGTTACTTGTAGTTTTGTGAAGAGAATACTAAGAATGGTTTAAAAATGTATCAGTCAAGGAAAGGGATGACCTATAAAATAAAAATAGCAAACATATCTTACTTCAAGTATTTAAAGTACTTGTACGAGATCGGTAGTTTTATTAGCAAAACCTGATTGTCAATATTTCTAAAACAGCGCCGTGAAGGTCATCCAGTAAAGCCTTTCGCATGGGACCATGAGTGCAATTCATTGGTTATTGAAGCGATATATCAGCACGTGACTGTTAGCTGTAAAAGGCCTATTGCCATCTACAATTCACATATACTTCCTCCATACTCATTCAAACCACGGAACAATACCTAAACATGTAAATCCGTTTCCACGATAACCAGTCTTGCACAAGCATGAGAAAGAACCAGCGTTGTTGTTGCAAAGCGCGTTACGATGGCAACGACTAGAACCGCTAGTGCATTCGTCAACGTCTGTAGACAGAAAACAAAAGAAGAGTTGTGTGAAAGTAGACCGCTTTACCGAAAAAGCGGCCATGTTGAAAACAAATGTGGGATGCTCAGTAGGCAAAAAATCGTGGTACAACAAAGCGTTTCCTGGCAGCTATTCATTAGTTTCATTATTTTTGCTCCCTGACATGTCATACAAACTACTGTAGCGAAAACGTTAGATCTGTTATGAAATCGCAGTAGAGAGGTTTTAAATCTTAAAGTGCAAGTATCATGCCAAAAAAATTAATACATATATTGTACTGTTGTGTTTGTTTCTCACAAAAAGATATTAATCTTCAGATTTTGTAAAGTTTCTGACATTTAATCCCTAATTTTGGTTACTTGTTGTGGATCGTGTGAAGTCATAAGATGAATCAATTCCCTCCCAAGAGAAAACTACTACAATAAAATCCCGTAGCTTTCAATTGTGACATCACAAGATGAATCAATCCCGTTATTCTAGAAACTTTTATTCTAGTTATTCTAGTTGAATTGCTGCTCCAGTCTCTCAAAGAAAACTAATTTAGACAACTGAAGTATATTAGAAATATACATATATATGAAGTATATTAGAAATAATTTGGAGCAAAAAGAGATAATGTTGTTTTGTGGCTTTACTTGCACTTTAAAAACAAGCAAGTCCAAATGCTGTCGCCAATCCACTGTTATAACCCACTTTGACGGTGTTGTGCACGCAACTAGAACAATGCTCATAAAATCTGAATAAAAAGAGACAGGCGGGCCACATCTATTGTTCTCTGATGCGTACAGATGATGCGTGATGATATCCAAAAATGATTGAGACTGACAATCGAGTTAGTAGTCCTGTTGGTCTTTTATGTATGTCTCTCATCCAAAGGCATGCCTAACTATTTAGATTTGCAAACTGTCGATATATAGGCTGAAATGAAAAATTAGGTACGAAAATCTAACATGAGCCGCGTGCAACCCAAGGACAAATGGTCGATGGCTATTAGCCAATCAGAGCGCGTGATTTATATTGGTCATGTTATAAAGTTACTTCTTACCTGAACATATTTTTCCGTTACCGGAAAACCCTGACTTGCACTGACACGTGAAAGACCCAGGCGTGTTACCACACACAGCGTTTGTGTCACAGCTGCGAGATCTTCTGGAACATTCATCAATATCTGCAAAAAAATGAGATATTCCGCATTACCAACATTACCATTATGAACTAATAACAGAGTTAAATAATTAATTCCCATTGTTCCTGTTATATTCGTATAAAACGGAGAAGGCAAAATGAAATGTTTAAAAGTACGCTACCCTTGTTATTTTCCCTTGCTTAATCATTAATTCATGGTGAATCTTCATGGGTTATATGAGCTCATATAACCCCTGAATAAGGTTGGTTCTGCCGAACCGAAATATAGGGTACAATAAATAACATCGTACAGCCGTGCGATCAGCCTTGCAGTCTTCGTACATTTCAATCCTTTTGCTGATCCTGATCTCCACACATCAGACTACACTTTTGTTTGTAACAGTGGTCCTTGCAGCCTTTTTAAAAATTTGAATGATATATTTAGCTATTTTTTATTGAAGAAGTGATTTTTCTTCTGAGAGTTTACACTGTGAAATAAAATAGAAGAATGCAATGAGAGATCAGTGGATAAATAATAGTGTGTTTCAATTTAGGAAATGTTTTCAGCGCAGTGGAATGGCCCGGCAGATTCAAATTACTCGATTTCCAAACCACAGAAGGCAGGATATAGTCCTCGTCGAATTAGAGAAACTATTAAAGAAGGTATACTTTTAATGTGTGAAGCTTAAGTCTTGGTATGATAATACTTGGCCCAGAGACAAAGCTATTCGAGTTTCCTTCATACTGATTCTTATTTGGTCGAATGTTTGAGAGCGAAACAAATAGCCTTAAAAACGAACAAATTAGAATATTCAAACTGGATGGAACCTGTTCATTTTCTAAACTTGTAAACGACGAGACTAGAATAAATTGATTAGATTTCTTGCCGACAATATTATTCATTTTACACCGTCCAGTACAAAGGAATCCAATAAACGTTTATAGCATGACATTTAAATTATAATCTTATCATTCGTGCTATTTAATACAATAATGCACATTTAGCAAACATTTTGTATTTCAAACCTATTAAAATAAATGCTTATCTACACCTTATTTCAATACTAATTTTGTTAACTACAAAATTATATATACAATGTATATTGTCATTTATCATTTATCAAGTTACTTCTTACCTGAACATATTTTTCCGTTACCGGTAAACCCTGGCTTGCACTGACACGTGAACGACCCAGGCGTGTTATCACACACAGCGTTTGTGTCACAGCTGCGAGATCCTCTGGAACATTCATTAATGTCTGCAAAAAATAACATATTCCGCATTACCAACATTACCATTATGAACTAATTGCAAAGTTTAATAAATAGCTCCCATTGTTCCCGTTATATTTGTATAAAACGGTGAAGGCAAAATGAAATGTTTAAAAGTACGCTTATGCTTTCCTTGCTTAATCATTAATTCATGGTGAACATCCATTTCTGGAGAATATTTCGATTGATTATCCTGATCATATAGCTAATAGCAATCACGTGACACAGACTGATTTGCATGATTACAAAAACTAGTATTGACTCTGATATAGTTGACTATTAACATAACTTCAAGGTTCCCATTGTTATGACGACTCTTTGATTGTTTTTAGATTATGGAGCTCTGATTCCCATTGAAATCCACTGCTGTAAACTGATATTGAATAGAGACGTCTTGACAAATACATACACTTGCTAACTGTACGATAAAATCGACATTTATCCAGAAATACCGACAGTCGACAAACATTTTTTTTGTCCGAGTTGTATATTAATTTATAAAAAAGAATTATATTGTAATTAGATTTAGCTCTTTTTTGATTTGTTTAATCTAAAACGTATATTACATTCCGTTTACTAGCTTCATTAATTATTCGCTTTTAAAATGTTTTATTGCAATTATTTTGTAACTTGCATATAGTATAATTTACTGGAAATTTACTCCACACACAATCATTTTCAGCCGCTTTTTTCGTTTTTTTTAGATGTTGCTTTCCAGAATAAATCTTCAATGTCTGCTTCACTCGTTTCGGCGAAACAGTTAGCCATATTTTTGTTTTGGCCATACATGCTCTTACATCAAAATTTGGAATGATAGCCAAGTAGTAAGGGAACTAAAGAGAAATATCGATAACCCATATATCCTCTGAAAATTCGTATAATTAACAATTAGACCCGAAGCCCGAATGAGCTACGAGTCAATAACCCATGAGGCGCAGCCGAATTGTCTATTTAAAGTGCCCCTCAACCCTTTTGCAATTTATATATATATGAAACTTTGAAAGGTTTTGAGTACTTCTGCGAAGAAATGCTTGGCTTACAGAGAATACACTATGTTCTAGGCTTGTTTGAAATGGTGAAAATGTGATCTCTCCTGACCCATTACCGTGTAAGAAAAAGCCTGGGTCGATTCCCCATCTTACGTCACCTCATTAATGCATTATTGTCCATGACACCTTTCTATCACAACAGCATCGATATTAGAGAATATACACAGTCTGTGAGATTTTAGTAAAGAAAACAGCTATTTTAGACAAAATGCTAAATATTTATTCAAGTTATTGCAAAGTCGAATGAATTGGATGACGTAAGATAGGGAATCGACCCAGTCTTTTTCTTACAAGGTCATGGGTCAGGAGAGGTCACATTTTCACCATTTCAAACAAGCCTAGAACATAGAGTATTCTCTGTAAGCCACAAATTTCTTCGCAGAGGTATTCAAAGCCTTTCAAAGTTTCATATATATAAATATTGCAAAAGGGTTTAGGGGCACTTTAACTCATAGCCCATGAGCGCGAGATGTCTAATTGTTTTAGATAAACTAATTAGTCGGACAGTAGAAAATAATAGAAAGAAACAAATTGTAGTTGAAAACATGTTATTATTTCGTGAAAATGCGTGCGGTTTTTCTATACCATGGGCTATCACAAATAGACATGTAGTAGGGTAGCCAATCAGAATGCAGGATTCGTAATAGTCCACTAGTTGGTTTATATGTTTATATGTGTTAGTTGTATATGCTTCTTTGCCATCGACTTCGCAGGTTCTCAAATGCACAGCAACTTATTGAATTACAGTTACCATTTGCAGTTTACTATCTAACAATCCACTTCATGTGTTCAATCCACGTCACAGTACCTGAGCATGTAAATCCGTTTCCACTGTAGCCGCTGTTGCACCTGCATGAGTATGAACCTGCGTTGTTGATACACAGAGCTTTACCATGACAACGATTAGACCCGCTTCGGCATTTGTCAGTTGCTTGAAAACAAATTTATAATAGCACATAGTTCCATTAATTGGTTGATCAATTAATTTATAAATTAATTTATAAATGATCAATTAATTTATAAATTCTACAGAAAAGGTAAACAGGGCTTGCATATACCTACAATATAATCTCCATTTTTTCCTCTGTTTTTCTTTTCGTTTACTTACTTCCTCGATGCACAAGTATTAATGTACATTAGGTGTGGTTACACAGCCCCTTTCCCGTGATAAACAGCCCTACCAGTAAACATTATTTGAAACGCCGGTGTGAACGCAATTTCCCGAGCTAACTTTCCCTTGGGGAATTTCCATGGATATACATCAAAAAGAACAAAAGAAAAACCCATGACATTTTCAGAGCTCCTGAGCATGGTTTACGGGATCCCTATGGTACTTATGTCGCTCCAGTCAGTCGTGAACTCTCAACATGGTAGGCTTAACTTTAAATTTCTCGAAAAATTGCCTAAATTTATTTCCGGAAATTATAAATTGCTCAATATTCTTTCAATTTCGAGCTAAGCCTACATCATGGCTGGATTTTGTTCATCATAGTGAGTATTTTTAACATTAGCGTTTTACTCAAGAGAGTTAAATGTGCAGCAATTAACGAAAAACATTATGCTTCCTTTCGTTGGTATTGAAGTAGCCAGACAACTGAAATTAAACGTGCCAACTCTCTCGAATTCTACATGATTTATGTTTATATTTTCGCCAGTTAACTCGGGTGAAGAATCACCTTGGAAAACTAATTTGCATGTAACCGGAAACCCCTTGGTAAATTAAAACCCAAGATGAATTCAACAAGGGAAAATTACCACGGGAAATCACAGATACCATGGTGTATCTATTTTCAGGGCGTAGCCAGAGTTTGAAGTGGGCGGGGTTTCTAACTGCTGGGGTGCCCGGGGGGGGGGGGGGGGATCTAGAATAAGAAACACACTCGCTGATGTTCCTTTCTATCTTTTGCTTTATTTAGTTCATTTATCTTCGTTCTGGCTTGGAAAAAGGAGGGAGAGCAGGGTTTTCCCAAGCGAAGGGGAGGGGAGAGGGGAGTTCCGAAATCCCAGTAATCCGCCCCTGGCTACACCCCTGATTGTTAAACAACCTATTATTTCAAGGAAATTATAGCATTCTTATGATCATTATTATATTCAATAATTATATATTCAATATTGAAACATTTTCGTTGCTTGTAGATTTGTGAAGAGAATATTAAGAAAGTTTTAAAAATGTATCAGTTAAGGAAAGGGAGGACTTATAAAATAATACCCCTTACCTGTACATTTTTGTCCATTTCCGACAAACCCTGAGTTACACTGACATCTGTATGACCCTTCGCTGTTGATACACATAGCGTTCGTGTCACACCTGCGGGATCCGCTGGAACACTCGTCAATGTCTGCGTTGAGTATTGTAATTTAGAAATCGTTAATGACATACAATTTACGATGTATGTTGACCTCATTATTCTCTAGTTTTGGCAAAATCAGCGGTCACTTTAAGTAACTCCAATTGATGAACTTCGAAATAATTATAAAGGTTATGCAAACAATTTTCCAGTTATTGGATATTGTAGTTTAATATATAATTATCGATGAAATACCAGTGTTTATAACCCATCAAACATTTTCTCTCGCGCGTGATTGTTTGAATGCGACACGTGACCCGATATTTTCTCTCCGCGAGCGGAAAATATCAGCGAATACATCCCCTGTGAGCGTATAAGCTAGCGTCAAAGAGAATATTTGAAAGATGATAACGACAATAACCTACATTGTGGCGTCGAAATATGCCCTGATATTTGTCCTTGGACATTATCTGATCCTCGAAGCTCACAGTTTCCCTCAAGCTTCGCTCTCGGGAACTGTTCTCTTCTCTGATCAGATAATGTATCAGGGCATATTTTGACGCCACAAATAGGTTATTGTATTTATATTTCTTTCTAAAAGCTGATATCTTCACACATGAAGATATCATTTTTGAAAATATGACTGGCTTTTAAAAAATTCTAGCTTTTTTATGAAGAGATGATAACTGGTATTTCATCTACAATCCTATATTAAACAGAACATTACATGGCCGCATGGAGATACGTATTTTTTCTTCTCGTGTTGATGAAATATCTTACTCGTTCGCTGCGCTCACTCTTAAGATGCTTCATCGATCCGTATTGCAGTTTTCTTGACACATATGTCGATTTATTTCATTATTATCTTATGTCAATATTCACGAACAGTCGCTAAACCCACGACGATCGTCTCAACTGCAAATATGTTACTGTGCAGTGTGTTACAGGTACAATGAGATCGGTAGTTTTATTAGCAAAACTTGATTGTCGATATTTCTAAAACAGCGTTGTGAAGGTCATCCAGTAAAGCCTTTCGCATGGGACCACTAGTGCAATTCATCGGTTATTGAAGTGATACATCAGCACGTGACTGTTAGCTGCAAAACGCCTATTGCCATGTACAATCAACTTATACTTCCTTCATACTCTTTCAAACCACGCAACAATACCTAAGCATGTAAATCCGTTTCCACGATAACCAGTTTTGCACAAGCACGAGAACGAACCAGGGTTGTTGCTGCAAAGCGCGTTACGGTGGCAACGACGAGAATCGTTAGTGCATTCGTTAACGTCTGTAGGCAGAAAACAAAAGAAGAGTTGTGTGAAAGTAAATAAAAAAGCGGCCATGTTGAAAACTAATGTGGGATGTTCAGGGGGGCAAAACATCGCGGTACAACACAACGTGGCTGCTTGTACTTTTACCCACAATCATTTGCGTGCAAAAACTTTAAATCCGTTATAAAATCGCCGTAGAGAGGTTTTAAATCTTAAAAACAAGCCAGTACAAATGATGTTGCCAATACACTGTTATTGAAGAGAATAGACGATTTATACGTATTATTTCGACCGTGTGGTCAAATGTACAGCCGTCGTCTTTTTCGGTACAGTGGATTGGGTTTAAATTTATGTTGTTCAACAAGGTGGCGTAAAAGGCAACGAGGTATATTCTTTTACATCTTTCAATCGTTAGTGATATAAACAAGAAAGGAAAGCTTGATTGGCAACAATATTTATACTTTCGCAATCTTTAAAGTACCAATGAAATGAAAAAATCGATCCCGTTTCTATTTTATTAAATTCTAGGTTTCGCTTAGTCATTTTGTGCAATTAAAAATCAATATGGAGAGCGCGAGCACTTTTTTTCATATCGAGGTTAGGCAGAATTGCCAAAATCAGGCGACAATTGCCAGAGCTTTTAGCAATGCTTTTAGCGCCAGCGAAAACATACATGACTGGGCATATCTTTTCTTTTTTCCAAATAGGAAAATGTAGCCCTTTTGTTTTAAATATTGAAGTTTTCGATTAAGGAAAATCATAAAAGACCATTATACATAATAAGAAAGAACGGTAAAGCCTTGTATCTTTTCTTTAATATTATATAAATGCGCTACTCGATATTTTGTTTACCTGTACATGTTTGTCCATTCCCCACAAACCCTGACTTGCATTGACATGTATATGATCCACGAGTGTTTGTACACACAGCATTAGTGTTACATAGGCAGGTCCCATTAGTACATTCGTTAAAGTCTGAAACAAAAATAGTGTCATGACTAAATTTTACTTAAAAGAAGTAATAAAGTATTGAACTTCTAGCAATAACAATATGTAGTCATTTAGTAAATCCAATCTTTCCTTGTTATTTTCTAAAGGATATTTATATGTTTATTTTGATCCTCTAATATATTACAAGGTGGTGCGTACATATGAAGTTTATTATCGTAAAAATTCATTTTTCATGATCATTTGAATGCCTTCTCGAAAAGTCCTTCCATTGTAGTCGTGAAAACTTTAGAGAGCTTTAGATCTAGTTTCGCTATTTTTATATCGTGAATGTTCATGATCATTTTATTGTTGCTCAGTAAGGTGTTAGATCTTACTCTGACTTTCGCAAACCTGCCGCCATTTTTGTAGTACGATTTTGTAGTTTTGTAGTCAGTGTTACGTTACACAACCCGGGCGATGAGTGGCGTATTTCCGTATTTCACCCCAGCGAGTGAAATATGGTTTCTACTTGTAAGAATGGTTTAGATCCTGGTCAAATACTCTCGTCCATATAATAATACCTAATAATATATTTAATTCCAAACGTCGTCGTGGAATGTTACTAATCACAATAACACCAACTTTGCCTTTGAAAGCGTTTATAGACAGACTATATAGCCTATTTAGTAAATAGTGTCCAATTCTCACTGCTTTATGGAACACTTAAACTACCTTTACTATGTAGCTTTGGAGGAACCATATACCAAGTATTTTAGAAACAATGCACCAACTAATTGGGATTTACAATAACTTGAAAATTCAGGTATTAGGCATAGACAAGAAGCAAGAAAGCACGTGAAGAACAAGGTGACAAATCAATAAAAATTGTAACATGGAATGTTTAATTAATATAGATGTGTGAGACCCCAAGGGGGCAATTGAAGATGGAAAGGTTTGCTTTCTCTTTCTCCGTAGGTAACTATTGAAAATGTTTAATAGCATAGTTTCGTTAAATAACGTTTCCTAAGACCGCGTAGAGAAACGAAATACGTATAATTCTAAACAATTGGCTACATTTAAATCCATTACATTTTACAACGATTTACCCATCGGCTTGTTGTGGAAGATCAGAAGAGGCAGAGAGATGCAAATGCCAAGGAATACTGTGGTAAGCAGTATAACAAATAAAAAACAGTTATGATATCGATCCGATGTTTCCTCTTCTGTCTCTTCACCATATTTTATCTCTGCAGCTATATCCTCGATGTTGTAATAGATCTTACTGCTATCAGGTAAGACCGATTCCATGCTGAGCTTGCCATATAAACCACGCTCGAGGAGACGTCAAGTGTCCTCGAGTCGATATCCTAAATAAATCGACACTCAAGAGTGCCTCGGAAGTCGAAACAGCGCTAACTAATTCAAAAGTAATAGTTTCTGGTTGGTTTTCCTTTCTATCAGTGCCAACTACTGCTCTTTGCTGTAAGCATAGAATGGTGTGTTATAGCACTGGATTTAGTGTTGAACTGAAAAACGTTTTAGATATATCAGTTTCGTTAGTGGACTAATTATACATCATCTCTATTTCGACATGCTATCTCTTCACGAATTAACAGAATGATCTACCAGAGAGCCGTGTATTTAATTACAAATATTCAAATACATATGATAAGACGTTTACATCATTAGAACCTACTACGAGTGAAACCTGTTTAGTAGATCAATACTTTCAATAACTGATATATACACTGATCTCTATCCTACATAACATATAAACAGTAATTAAAAAAGAATCTAAATTTGAATAATATATAACATCTAAAGCTTAGGTTTTCTTTGCTATCGTTAGTTCAAAAATCTGAAATGAAGATTGTATTTTTTACAAGGGGTAAAAGAAAATTGAAGAAGACCAGGCTGAACTTATTTACTGATTCGCATCTTCTGATACGGCTGTTTCCTGATTCGGCCATTTATTGATTCAAACAGGGGGTTAGTCCTGATAACTTCTATTGTGCTCTAAAATCGTTGTAAAGACTAAATATATTCAATTTTGTATCTAACGTTGTATAACTCTGATATACATTTTCTCTGTGTGTTTATCTCTGTGCTAACTGTTTCACTCTCAAATGACCTCACCAATGCATTAGTGAATCGATTAAATCTTGTAATACAAATGCCGCTATATTATTGTTGAAACCTTACATGTATTGAATTGAATGATGTATGTATCTGTGTCCCGCATTTCATCAGGAGTCTGATTTTTTATAGGATTTACATTCTTTTCAACAACATATTATCTTCACTTACTTTGTTTTCGTTTATAAAAAAAGTGAATCAAGCTGTATGAAAAAAAAAATTTGCTTAATTCCTTTATAATTATAAACTCGAACAAACTCATTGATTAATGATATTATAATAATTTTGTTGAAAAATATATTTAGGGATCCTGTTTCAATAGATATAGAGAAACATATCAATCCCCATCCCCCACCCCAAATTAAATTTCTAAAAAGATGTTTACCTATACATTTGTGTCCATTGCCGACGAACCCTGCTTGACACTGACAAACGTACGACCCATGCGTGTTTGTACAAGCTGCGTTCCTGCCACACCTGTTGGATCCGGTTGAACACTCATCGATGTCTGTAACAAAGGATTTCACATGCCGATTGTCACATGCTTGATAAAACACCCAATAGAAAACATTCAGCATCCGCTTCAGGTCTATCATACGCTATCACGTATGACTATTTTGTCTTTCTCTACTCGAAACAAAACTTTCCTAACGTTATATTGAAATTTTGATTTCTACGATTAATTTATTTCGTATTGCCTTTCAGATAATGCATTGTTTAATTAGTTGATATTTTATACACTTCTTCTTTTCAAATTTACGCCAAAGGTTGATTAACGGGGGACATCTACCTATAGTTATATAGTCGGATTATTGAAAACAACTGATATACCTGAACCGAAGTAATTGTAAACAGACAGTCCAGAATTCAATTCCTGCTTTTTAAATTAAAAAGCCGTTGGCAATTTTCTTAAAGTGCCTACGAATCGAACATTAACTTGATCTCATTTGAAAATCCTTTCGAAACGAGGAAGCTACGTGGCGTTTTCTGTTTGTCAAAATCTCATCTCGTTCCAGATATATTCAGATTTTTGCAATAAGCAAATTCGATGAACTTGGCGTCATTTGATGGACACAGTATGGAGAGTAATCACAAAATGGAGAATCTATCTGCAAATAGTGTCTAAAAACAATTGAAACTTTGCGTATGTGTGGTACTGAGGAAAAAAACATCACTGCGGATGTGTTGAACAAAGGAGACATTAGGAAATTGTATTTCCGCACGGAACAAGCCTGATGCTAAGAGTGTGTCCATGGCAACGTCATAATTAGCATAGTGATGTGTATTTTCCTTAGTATCACACATGTGCAAAGTTTCAATTGTTTTTACATATATTCCTTATTTTGCAATTTATCTCCAGGCTGTTGTCTATCAAATGAAGTCATAGTTCATCATTTGCATATTGCAAAAATCTGCAGATCTTTGGAACGAGATGAGATATTGTAAAACGGAAAATAAATTCGAAAGGGTTTTCAAATGAGAGCAACTTAATGTTTGATTCGTAGGCACTTTAATGCATGGTGTAATTGTTCCAACGCTATTTAAGTATCTACCTTTCGTAGTAACATATCGTTCCTAATAGTACATGTATCTCTGTTCAGTAAGTCTACAATAAACAGTTGTCGTTACAGTTGCAATGTATGATCCATTTTGCGATACCTGTACAAGTATGTCCATTCCCACGGTGGCCACTTTTGCACCTGCACGAGTAAGAACCAACGCTGTTTGTGCACTGAGCGTCACCATGACATCGATGAGAACCATTACGGCATTCATTGATGTCTGATAAACAGAAAATACAGTATTATAATTATGTCACTCTTTGACTTCTCCTTTAATATGTAAATGTGAAGTTTTTCTCTTACATAATTTATATTCTTCATTACTTTCCTTATAGAAGGGTTAAAAGAATTACGCAACGCATGCTTCCTTGTTTGAAAAAAGATATTCGAAAGCGATTTAATTATTTATTCTCACTGTTGTTGTTTTCTTTACATATTGGATTAATGATGCTTATCAATAGAAAGAACAGGTATTCAGGAAATAGATGCATAAAGAGAGGAAAAACACACTAGAAAAACTGATGATTACCTAAGCATTTGTGTCCATTGCCAGCATACCCTGGTTGACACTGACATATGTATGACCCACGCGCATTTGTACACACAGCGTTTGTGTCACACGTGTTTGATCCAGATGAACATTCGTCAATATCTGCAGTAAAGAATGTGTAACAGTTGATTTAATGCAAACTATATAAAGAAAATGGGTACCTATTTGAGTTGCAGTATATTCCCCTACACCTCTTTTCGATATTTATCTCTTTGATAAGCTTCGCTGCAATTTTGATTTGACGTTATTTGGTATTCAATTCAATTCATCTTTATTTTGCATTTCTCAAACTCATGAATCATTAATGAATTTTTAGCCAATCAAAGGACTGCGTTTGGTCACACGCATGAATCTTGATACCCAATGAAACACTAGATGAACATCTTAAGGGTTTTGATATCAGATCAAACATCTGTGCTCTCATTGGGTATCAAGATTCATGCATGTAGCCTAATTAAGCTACAAGTATGACTTTACATGGAGAAGTGAAGAAGAAGACGGAAGTAAAAATTGCCGTCCAGTGTGACTCGAACCATCATCCTCATGGCTGCTCTTGACTACTAGTCCGCTGTCGTGTCCACTACGCTATGAGGCCGTTTGTTGAAATGACCGTGACAAAATAACAATCACAACCCTCGTAGTCTATAATTGCATGCAATAAAATTCCAGGCAAACAATGTTTTTTAATGATTTATGAATGCAGGTATTGTTTTCGCTTGAGAAGTCACATCAAAAACTCGAGCTTCGTGTTTCACCAGGGAATCCAAACACCTCGAAACAATAAAAGCACTCGGCTGAAGCGGCCTCGTGCTTTCATCTTTCTCGGTGTTTGGATTCCCTGGTAAAACACTAGCTCTCGTTTTTTATCTACACGTCAGTCACGAGCAGTACATACAACTGGTTATTATAACCAGTCACCAGGCGGCTTAATTTAAAGTAGCAATTTTTTATCTGGTCAAGTTGAAAATATGATAATTAAAAGAAAAAAAGAACATGTATAGTAAAGTAGTTCTGCGTTGTTGTTCGTCTAGTTAAGGTCTATCAAAGTTTGCGTTGGAAAATATTTAGTGATGTGGAGTTTTTTTATATCAGTGTTGAGGGAGTTCAAAAGTGTTGTACCAGTGGAACGAGGTTCACAACAGAATTTAAGACTACGGATTCAGTGTGATTTAAGTGAGAGCAGTTATTTCGAACGTTAAAAGTTAAGATAGATGGCTTTAGGTGGCATAGAAACGCTTAACTTTGCAGAACTCGAGCTGGGTGAACTTTCTGCTTTGGCGTCGTTATGATTATTTGACTTCCACTAACATACATACTAATTTCGTTTTCTAAATACATTTGGCAATCATTTTCACGATATCTCTCTTTTTTGGAGGGAACGGCATACTATTGATTGAGCAGCAAGGTTTAACTTAACTGCTACAGTTTCTCCATTACATGAAAATCATCTTTGTATTATGAAAATGTTAATTGTTTTCGTCAACAACACCAGCCCTTCCTCCGTTAGAAGGAAAAAACGTTTTCCAAAATAGAAAACGGAATCATACGCCACATTGTGGAAATGTTATAAGTTAAACTTTTATTTGTGTCCCACTTGCGAGAACGAATTAAGATAAGACACAGGGCCAATTTCAATATCCAGACCATTCCGCCCTAAGTAATATGTATTAAAATTACGATTGCCAATTGCAATATACTGAAATACCTGTACATGTATGCCCGTTTCCACGATGGCCCCTTTGGCACTTGCATGAGTACGAACCTGCGTTGTTGATACACTGAGCATCACGATGACACTGATAAGAACCACTACTGCATTCGTTAATATCTGGGAAGTAGATTGTTTAGTATAGTTTTGTAGATATTCGATTCTCAGTGTTAACTGTAAATGAAGTGTAAAGAAATAATGAAGTTCCCCTAGCTACAATATAGATCTATATACTTATCTTTACTGTAACTTTCGTTTATGATTTAATTTGCAGCGATTTTCAGTCACACGTGCCCTTTCAGAATTCTGTCTCGGACAAACAAGTCGTGTTTTTCTGTACGTCAACAGGAGCCCATTACCAGGAGCGTTCCTCTGTTATGGGTTGGGTCCCCCGCGAAAAGAGGTTGCCGCCATGTTGGTGCCCTTAAACAATAGATTCCTCGTTAGCTTCTTTTGTTGGGGCACCAACATTTGAATCTCTGGGGATTGAGTGAAAACCAGCAATTCGAATTCCCGCGTTGAAAGTGAGAATAATGATAATGAGAAGTGACGTTAGCTATCTAATTGGCTAAGAATAGCCTACCTTTGTTCTTTTTCGCGCGAAACGCAATGCTAAAAATAGCCTCATCTACCTCTGTGCTGGGGTACAGACACAGTGGGGAAGATGGACGCTCCTGGTAATGGGCTCCTGACGTCAATCATTATTTTCCATGCAATTCCACTGACTAATTTTCTGCCACGGAGTTTCGACACCGAGCAGAATATGGCAGTCGATTCGTGAAAAAATTGTTGCTGGATTTATCATATTTAAACCCAACTTTTTCCGAAATATGAAGATTTCTCAATCCTTGCTTAAATTTACGCTCCACTCTACAGTTCTGGACATTTTTCGGCAGCTTAGAAGAGTCTCATTGCAAAAGATGTTTATCTCAAACTTAGCATCGATTTAGCCAACGGTGCTCCGGATAATCACAACAACATCATCTTTATTACCAAAAAGGTTATAAATACTTAATTTACATAAATACATAGATCTCACTAAATTATGGTAATAGTTACTCAGAATAACTAAAGTTAAACGAGCTGAGTAACATTTCAAGTTAAGTAACAATGTTTTTGTAGGGTTTTAAAGATGAAAACTAAAAAAATATACACTACGATACAGATTACAGCAATATAGAACACTTAATTAATGTAGAAAACAAATGGGTTTAAAGTAAGTAAAATATATAAATAAATAGGGTACCAGATGTTTTCAGATAATAGTTGTATTATGTAATAGTGACAGATGTAACTGATGAAGTTGTTACTGATAAGACTCCATGAGACTAGATTTAAGCTTTCGCTTAAATGATGTTAATGACAGGGTTTTAAGGCTTT
This sequence comes from Actinernus sp. WN-2022, assembly GCA_030867875.1. Taxonomy (NCBI): domain Eukaryota; kingdom Metazoa; phylum Cnidaria; class Anthozoa; order Actiniaria; family Actinernidae; genus Actinernus; species Actinernus sp. WN-2022. The sequence continues at coordinate 63,932,129 of JAOWCC010001210.1, forward strand.
CATCAAGCTCGTTCCAAATAATTGCCCCTTTATAGCGGAGGTTAAATTTCCCATAGTTTGTCCGAACTCTATTTATAGAGTAAGTTGATCTTGATGCAAGTCTGGTGTTGTATTGATGTTTTGACACTATAGTTTGGAAAAAATTATCAAACACAACAGGTAACAAATTATGATGAAATTGACACATTTTATTGCCATTTCAAGGAAATCTTATATAGTTACAGTACATAATTTACGTTGTCGAGTCTCAGTCTAATTTTAGCTTGACTCCTATTCGCTATTCAGTTTACCGCGCAATGGGTTCCTGGCGCATGGCAGTGATTTCAGCAAGACTTTCAAACGGATTATATTTTTTCTACTTTCGTTAATGCAATGAATTTAACTATGGGATTTAAAATGTAAATCAAAAACCTAAATTGGAATAATCATAATAGATAAAGCTTAGTTTTATCTTTCCTGTTGTTAGTTAAATAAGCTGATAGCAATCACTTGCATTTCCTACAAGACGTAAAATAAATTTGAAGAAGGGAGTCACTGAAATCAGAAGAAGCTAGAGAACAACGCGGAACTTAAAAATAAAACGTTAGCCAAAAGTAGAATGTGTACAACATATTTATATTTACTTGCTTTGTTGCAGTTTTGCAATAAAATGTAAATGAAGCTGTTTTGAAAAGGCATGCTTAATTCATTCATATGACTCATCGATTGACGATTCTCCAAACATTTTGTTGAGAAATTGATTTTAGAATGCTGTTTCAATAGATGCGGGGGAAAATATCAACAATATCCATCCCCCACCCCCAATAAAATACAAAACATCTGTTTACCTGTACATGTTTGTCCATTGCCGACGAACCCTGCTTGGCACTGACAAACGTACGACCCATGTATGTTTGTACAAGCTGCGTTCCTGCCACACCTGTTGGATCCGGTTGAACACTCATCGATGTCTGTAACAAAGGTTTGCACATGCTAAGGCCCCGTCCACACTAATCCGTTTTCGTTTGAAAACGCATACTTTCTTATCCGATTTTACCGATCGTCCACACTAAAACGATAAAAAACGGAGATGTTTATCTATGAAAACGGAGGTTTTCGAAAACGCTTTCCAGAGTGGAGACTTTTCAAAACGCAGGTCTATCGTTTTAGTGTGGACGGCAAAAACGGAGCTTTTCAAAAACGCTACGTCACAACTCATTATGCAAGCCCCAGTTTCTCGCGTTTGCGCGTAAACAAACCATTATTCAATATGGCGGACGAGCTTGTGTTTATGATGTTTAGCCTTCTTTCTAGCTTGATTGCTTGCCTGGAGTTAGATGTGGCACTGATTAATCTACAAGCAGTAGCTTTACGTTTTCGGCCGCTTTTTTTACTTTAAAATCAGTTGTTATCTTAAGTAAAAGTTCCACTTTATCATCAGTCCAGATGAAGTGAACTGTTTCCTTTTCTGACGTCTTTTTATTTGAAGATTTTGCCATTTTTGCTGTAAACTTCGAGTGAACGCGTTTTGTTTACAGTGTTTTCGCGCTTCAAAAAGAGCGGGAATAGCCGATAGTATCGCTGGCGCTATTGGAGCATGCGTATTGAACAGAAAAAACGTCCGAGCAGAGCCTGGTGACGAAAACGCATCTTGGATCATCGTTTTTCAGCCCCTAGTGTGGACGGTCGAAAACGATGCGAAAACGCTAGTGTGGACGCATAGCTTTTTATCCGTTTTCGGGGAACCAAAAACGGAGGTTTTCAAAAACGCATTAGTGTGGACAGGGCCTAATTGTCACATGCTTGATAAAACATCCAATAGAAAACATTCAGTATCCGTTTAAGGTCTAGCATTGTTCAATACTCGAAATAAATAAATAAATAGATAAATCAGTATTTCCAATATTAATTTATGCGGAATTTCGTTTCAAATAATGTATTGTTTAGTTTATGTCTTTTAACGCTTCTTCATTTAAATCAGTCTACGCAAATTATTGAAACTATTGAGACGATTTCTGAAAAAACTATGTTAACACTTAAAACAGCTAATATGATTGAAAAGTAATTGGAAATATATATGCAGTTATTAGATTGTTGCATTTTAAAAATCTTTTGGCCATTGTTTTAATCCGGTGAGAAAATATGCTCTATCCTTATTTAAGTATGTCCTTTTTCTCGTAACATAACGTTGCTGTTAGTATCTCTGTGCGGTAAGTCTACAATAAACAGTTGCTATGCATAATCCATGTTACGATACCTGCACAAGTATGTCCATTTCCACGGTGACCACTTTTGCACCTGCACGAGTAAGAACCAATGCTGTTGATGCACCGAGCGTCACCATGACAGCGATGAGAACCGCTACTGCATTCATTGATATCTAAGAAACAGAAAATATAGTATCCTAATTAGGTAACTCTTTGACTCCTCCTTTAATTTGCAAATGAAAAGGATAAGAAAACGTTATTTCTACATAGTTTATATTCTTCATTTTATCACTTACGTTCGGTAGAGAAGGGTTAAAGACTTACAAAACGCATGCTTCCTTTATTCAAAAAAAGATGTTCAAAAGTGGACAATAGTTAATTAATGATTCTTATTGTTGTTGTTTTTCTTTAAATTGTGGATTTATGATGTTTATCAAAGAGCATGTATTCAGGAAAAAAATAAAATAGGAATAAAGAGAGAAACAGGTTACTTACAAATGACTGAACATACGATAGATGAACTGATGATTACCTAAGCATTTTTGTCCATTGCCAGCATACCCTGGTTGACACTGACATATGTATGACCCACGCGCATTTGTACACACAGCGTTTGTGTCACACGTGTTTGATCCAGTTGAACATTCGTCAATGTCTGCAGCAAAAAATGTGTAACAGTTGATTTAATGCAAAATATATAAAGAAAGTTGGTACCTATTTGAGCTGGATATAGGACATTTTCATTATGGCGTCATTTTACTACAACTACCAGAATCCTTTTCAAATTCTTTTTCTCATTCTCATGGTCCAAATTAGAGGAAAAGAAGAATCCGCGCTAAGAGTTCTGGTAGTTGTAGTATGTGACGTCATCATGCCAACGTCCTATTTCCCTACACTTCACAGACTCATGAATAATTAATTACTTCAACAGCCAACTGGATCTTCCCATTTTGTTCAGGTTCATGTAGTTTGATACTCGTGGAGCACCGTGTTCAGATATCCAAACACATCAGCTCAAACCTGATATACAAACCGCGCCGGGGTGGCGCAGTGGTTAAGCGCTTCGCCTCTCATCTCTGTGGCCCATGTTCGATTCCGAGACGCGGCGCCATATGTGAGTTGAGTTTGTTGGTATTTTGCCCTTGCTCCGAGGGTTTTTCTCCTGGTTCTCCGGTTTTCCTTCCTCTGAAAAAACCAACACGCTAATGCCAATTCGATCTGTGGATTAGCCGGGACCTGGCTTTGATCAGCCCCCATGGTTGTTTCAGGTCTCGTTAGAAATTCGTTAGAAATTCAGAGTTTAAATACGCCGTGAGGGACACGTTGTGTTTCTTAATCTAAACTAATATTCATCACACTTGAAATGTAATTAAGTATAACAGGGAGTACATCCTAGCTGTAAATTTATAGAAGGAGAAGCAAAGGAAAATATAGAAATAGATACCAGCGTACAGAGTATATGACTCGAACTACCGAACTCATGAATGCCCCCTACTTCTAGTCCTCTGGCATGCATGTCCACTATAGGAACGCTTTTTGAAATGAACCAGAGAAAATAACAACGAGATGTACAAGCCTTGTGATCGATAACTATATGCTGCAAAATACCAGACAAACGATACTTCCTAATAATCATCGAATACAGGCAAAGTTTCAGTTGGAGAAGCAATTTCCAAAACTCGAGATTCGTTTTTCATCAGCGATAGACATTTGATTGAGCAATAAGGGCTACTTAATATATAATATGTTATTTATCTGAACGGTGAAAATTCCTTCATAACATGAAAATTAAAGGTTATTTTTTATTTTTACTTTTTGCATCGAATGAACTGTGTTTGCATTACATTAACTAGTTCTTTCATCGAATTAAGTTTGCACTGCTGTTAGTGATTAACATGTCTATGCTCAATCAATCATAATTGACGATTTTTGTATCGACATTATTAGAAGGAAAAACGTTTCCTGAAATAGGAATCGGAGTCCACATTGTGGACATTAAAGTTATGAGTTAAATGTGTATGCCCTGCTTGCGACAACAAATAAAAATTAGACACAGAGTCACATTTCATATCCAGGCGTCCCGCCCAAAGTATCAGGTATGATAATTAGGATTACCAATTGCAGTAGACTATTATACCTGTACAAGTATGCCCGTTTCCACGGTGACCACTTTTGCACCTGCACAAGTAAGAACCGACCTTGTTGATGCACTGAGCTTCACGATGGCACCGATGAGAACCGCTACTGCATTCATTAAGATCTGGGAAGGATATTGTTTAGAATAGTTTTATGGTTTTGCTGATATGAGTCTCACTATTTACTGCAACTGAAGTGCATGTATGGAAGTAATGAATTATATGCATGTATGTACGTGTGTACGGATCATGACGTAAAATCGTAGGACTAAGTCAACAGAGGACCATGTGGAAGATCACTGAGCTACGTGTTAGCGGTAAACGTGTTACCCTCTATAAATAAAGTGCCTTTACTTTACTTAGAACACGTTTCATAGAGTACATTTAGTATGAGCTAAGTCAACAGGGGGCCATGTGGAAGATTACTGAGCTACATGTTAGCGGTAAACGTGTTACCATCTATGAATAAAGTGACTTTTGTGTGTGTGTGTACAGCATATAAATCCTTGTTCCTGTTCGCACCTATTATTACTCCTATTATTACTTCTATATATGGCTTTACTAGCTCAACTCTTACTTAGTTTATTTATTACCATAGGGGCGCTGGCTTAGAAAACTTCAGTTACTGCAGCTCTACAGCACTTCTTACTGAACTACAAATCATTACTGTATTTATACAATGGATTTTCAATTCGGTTGTAAATACCAAATTGACGTCAATTAACTCCTGTAATGCTTAAATATGCCAAGAAAACCCTGAACTATAGCATAGCTGCAATGCATATACTAATATATTTAATTTTCCATTTTTTAATTTTGGTTTATGGTTTTAATTAATTAACTAGGTTCTAATAAGGGAGAAGCCAGGTTTTACGGAAACTTAACTAGGAGCGAAATAGTTCGATTCCTGAGTTTACCTGTACAATTTCGTCCATTGCCAACAAACCCAGAATTGCATTGACATTTGAATGACCCGAGCGTATTGATACACACAGCGTTTCCGTGACATCTGCGGGATCCAGTGGAACACTCATCGATGTCTGGAAAGGGAATGACAGAAAATTCGAAATTGCTAAATACAATTGCATTGAAATAATAAAAAGGGAAGGACTTTCATTACAAGGACCGCAGGTTAGTAAAAATAGGATACGATACATAGCGATACATAATATATCGTACCAGAAGTCCATAAGCAGAAGTGTCCATCTCTACTAGAATAATCTATTTTTAGAAATGCGAAATCTCATATTTCGCGGGGGGGGGGGGGGGGGGGGTAGATGGCGGATATTGGGTCAGATGCGGGACTCAAGTCCGACATATATAAACTCCTTTATTACTTGTGCTCATGTTCGGCGCTATGCCTGTGTCCCAAAATTACAAATAACAACACTAATTAATAACCTAAATATGCTTTTATGATCCAAAAGGCAAAGCTATGCTTCGTCCTGTATACATCACACGCTGAGTCTGATATATTACAGATGAAACGGGAAAATAAAAGGTTACAAAAGTCTTACATCTGGTGCTCATCAGCTCTTGTTATAAATGAGAAATAGCTGATCAATAGAAGTTTCTACACTAGCAAGCTTAGCCAATCAGGTGCTACTGATCTAATTTCGAAGAATATAATTGGCTGTGTGATGGCTGGAAAAGCTTTCTATACCCTATTAACTGATGGGCCAAGACCTAGAGTGGGAGATGGACATTTCTGGTTATGGACTTCTGATAGTACTTGATACACTGAAACACATTTTAAAGAGGTTTGTTTTTTTCCTTTTGTTTTCGTCTATAGAATTTGTGTGCTATTTTAAGAAAATTAACATCATATTACTTATAACAAATAATATAAACACTATAACAATGTACAATGTTTACGGCACGATATCTTAAACATAAACATCATGAGATATTAAGGTTCAATGTATGAACCTAGCCCTCGTTCCGTTGTCAAGAATCAGGAGGTGTTCAAATGCTAAGACAAGTAATACTTCGATACGTAGTACACTAAACGAATTAATACACTCGATATTTATGGTTTTAGTTCTGCTTCCTATACAAATTGAAACCAGCTCTGCTACTATAGCTTCTATTACGCACATTATGTATGTAACGCTTCCAGTGCTATCAAGCAAGACTGGTGCCATACTTTGTACTTAACTTTCTTCGAGAGGAACTAAAGCTTTCTGGGTTCGTTTGTTCTCCAAAATAAATATAATATATTGGCATGCGACGGAAAAGTGAGACAATTCGTTGTCTGAACATTATTTGGACATCTTAGATTCTGTGTTCTCACTTTTAATCACTACTAACATTTAAGTTGCTCTAATCAGATAATATATTGTATTTGTTATCGCAGTTTTAGCAACGGTATTGTTTCGTCAATCAACGTGCTTAGACGTCCTGTTCCGTTTATTATAATAAGATGTCATCCAATCTATCTATAGCCTGCGTTGCGGCTCTGGAGTGTAGAAGCGCAGCTAGCGGAGATTAGGGAGTTTGGGGCGAGAGAAAAAATGAGGGGGGAGGGGATGGGGAGGAGAGGAAGAGAGAGCCTGCCGGCAAGCAAGGGTTATTTTGATAACTCTCGGCCTCAGAAGGCCGCGTATTACTATTGGCTAACATGCGTGATTGACAGAAATCATTAAATTTTATTCATACATGGCATGCGATAAGAGCAGAAACCAATTAATATGGCGACAGACATACCGAGAATTCCCTCAGCGATGAATTTAAAGAAAGAACAGGAGCAAGGTTATCAGATATCTTTTGTCTGGAAGAGATGTTCTAGCTGTAATCCCAACTGGGTTTGGAAAATGTAGGATATTCCAAGCATTCACTGGTGTAAAAAGACGTCGAAAATGATGGCCTGGTATTGTGAAAGATCAATTGAACCAGTTAAATCCGAGGAACTACAGAAGTGCAACTTCAAATTGCTGTTTAGTTCTGCAGAGGAAGTATAAATGAGAGCGAATTTCGCGATCAGCTGAAGAACCCTGCATCGGCACTCCGCAAGCGTGTTACTTGTATTGACGTCGACGAATCGCACACTGTTGAAACATGGACCGGTATGTTCGAGGAACATGCTTCCGAAAATACGAGCTGCTTTGATGATTTCGTAACGCTGCGTGGATGGTTTTTAGCGCTTCTTTTGACAGAACTTCGTTCCGGTGTTATTGTCTTATTGTGGTCGTCAGTGTTATTCTCTGATTTGGTGGCGACTTTATACAGCTCACTTTATATTTAGCGGCAACGAGTTCTCTTTATCTTAGTTATCTTTATCCTGCAAACTTTCTCGAACCAAGGTGTAGTTATCTACTGCATTTCGAATCTTCCTTCCACACGAACGACAGACTCGCTCTGATAGAGCTGCAGATTTCGGAATATGAAGATAAATACTTTTTCAGGCACCAGCTAGAATTAAGCCTCCGCTCTCCGGCTTTTCTTTCTGAAGGCTTGAACAGATTTTCGCCGTGAAAATATTTGAATTCCCAAACGCTACCTTAAAACATACATTACATATCGTTAACATTTACAGGTTTGGGTTTAGGCCCTAGCTATCTTCACATGTTTATTCGGAGTTTCAGCTGACATTCTCCAAGTTCGTATATTTTTTGTTTTGAATTTTACGCTCGAGTTGAGATTCCTTGAGATTCCACACGTGAGTTTCACAGATATAAACATGGTTTCAGTTGCCGCAACGCAGGCTATAATCTATCTAGAATTTGTTGAGTTGAAAGTTATAACTACTAAGCAGTGCGAACGAATTTCAAAGAAATACAGGCTATGATCTAAAACAACAGATCAGACTATTTTTGCAACAAGACAACTTTCTCCAATCTCAATTCATCCTGTTCTGCAACAGTTGTTCGTAATACTTCAGTTATACATTTATCTTTAAATGAAGATATTCTTATTAAGCATCAATCCCCAAATTTAGGGGGGACATGTAATAACGTTTTCTCTTCATAGACGTTTTAAAAGTCTTTCACTGATTGATCGGTAATTCCATTTTATTAGGTTCACATTTTGAATTAATAGTGATCATGGCACAGAATAATTTATACCAAAACATGACAACGAGAGAAATAGTTTATTCTTCAACACGAGGAAACTAAACTTGGCTGCATGAAACGAATATGTACCTGAACATTCTCTTCCACTGCCGACAAATCCCGAATTGCACTGACATGTATGTGACCCTGGAGTGTTCCTGCATACAGCGTTAGTGTCACACATGCGGGATCCAGTGGAACACTCGTCTTTGTCTGAAACAAAGGATGCAACTTATTATTCAACTGCATGCACCCAGTGAAATGAAAATAGCACCCAAAATGAGTACAGGTGATTTTCATACGGTTGCGTCCGAAATTAATGCATCTCATGTCGAAGAAAGCGTGCGGTCGGTAAGGTATGGCGAAAGATTTTTCAATCTTTACATGTTTTCAAGAAGAGGAATATCAACCTTCACTTAAGAAAGAAAAAAGCGCTTAATACCACTATTCTAGGAAAGTGTGGTCGAAATGGGCGAGTTGTCTTCCCTAGCTCTTACTTATGGAGAGCTGGAAAACCTTAAGGAGAAAAAATTCCTAAAATGACTTTTCTTTGCCCTAGAGAGATAAGAGGATAATTGCAACATTATTTATCATTATCTTGATTTACAAAATGACTGCCTGAAATACGGCTACTTTCTGGCTATAATACTTTATACATATAAATATAACAATATGCTTTAATGTGTTCAATTTAACAATAGTACCTGTACAGGATAATCCGTTTCCACTGTAGCCATAGTTGCACTTGCAAAAGTAAGAACCAACGCTGTTGATACACTTAGCATTACGATGACAGCTATGGGTTCCTTTACTGCATTCGTTGATGTCTAAGAAATAATGTTTCGTAAATATATTAATCTATCCATATTAATGCCAGTTTGTTGATTAAAACTAATAAAACCCACTTCAATTCCTAAGTATTAACTTTCTAAAATGCTAGATCGATTGTGATTGGGCATTTCTAATTCTAAAACGTGAACCATTAGGATATGTATTCACGCTTGGGTCATTCCTGGTAAGGTTATGATATAGCATTGCCATGTATGAAGATTTTCACTTTTTTTAATTTGAAACTGAAATTATTATTTGGGATATTTGCTAACAGTACATGAATTATCACAGTATCTTTTCACATTCTGGCTAGGACAACATCTTCAAAGCGGGAATGTTTCTCTACATACATTGTACCATGCACTGTATGATTTCGCTCTGTAGTGTTTTATATTTACTCTCTCTATTAAACATCAAGTAAATATTTTTCATGAAGAATAAACATTAACCACTTTTCATATGAATGGGTTAAAATAATTTGTATAGAGCCATAGACACATTCATAATGCTGCCTCCTAATTTGCATAATTTGAAAGATTAATCTGTAGAGGGAAACCAATGCTACCACATGAAATATCATATCTAAACTAGACATTGTGTTCAGTTTTAGAGCAATGTGGAGAATTGCTGTTGAGTATAGGTATTTCAAATGCAGAAAACATATGAAAGCGAGGATGGAAATGCTTCCGTTGTTATTACTTATACAAATCTCTAATTTCAAATGGATGTAACTTCTCTGCTTTTTATGCTACAGCACTGAAATATTACAAGATCACTAATGTAGACACTCTCTTTCACATGACAATGTTTTTGTTTCCTGTACATGTAGATAAACTGTTGAAACAGGAATACGCAGTTATGAATAAGGTCTATAATCCACTAGCTGTTCCATGGCGTTTCACAATTAATAATATATATATCTAAAACATTATATACAATACAAGCATGGTCCTTTAAAAACTATAAAAATGTAACAATAAATTAAAACGCAGTACACACGCAACTAAATTGTATTAAAATTAAATTTAAAACTACTAACACATGAACTCTGCAGTCTAATTTTAACTGGTAGAGCAATCCTTATATTAGGTGCGTCAACGGTGAAAAGCCTGTCGCCATAACTCTTTGAATGGGACATTGGACAAGTCAACAAATACTTTGAGGATGACCTAAAACTACGACTAGGAACATAGATATCAAGCATATCAGGAACACCCAACGAACTGTTATTCAAAATATTTATATCTGTTCTTCTGGGCCACTCAGCTGGCAAATTCTACAGTCTGACATTTTTCAACTGACAAATTATACAGATTATATTTCTTTAATATTTTTCAAAATAGTGAATTCTGCAGGGTATTACAATTTGGCTGACATACCTAATGTGTAAATTTGATGAAATCTTGTGGTCTACCAGTATTTCAGATTCCCTCTACATAAAATTATCTTATGATACCTGTATCTTAACTCTACCACTGCATTAGTACTGTAAATTACTGTAAATTTCCTTTTTTTTAACTGCTGGCAAATTCTGCACTCAAATTTTTCAGCTGGAAAATTCTTCATGAGATTTAGACTAAAAGACTTATACAGTAGATGGTGGAAACATATTGGTTAAGGCTCATGATATTATCAAAGACCACTCATGATATTATCAAAGACCACTCATGATATTATCAAAGACCACTTTATCAAAGACCTATTTAATGCTAACTTTATTTTGTAGCATCCACTTATCGATGTCACTTATACAGGCTTCAATATTAGCTACAGATGATTCCTGGTCTTTATGTGATGTACATTTGAAAGACAAGTGCAATCGTGTGTCATCAGCATAAACTGTGAAAACCTATATTATAGTGTTTAACAATATCTTCAAGTGGAGAATTGTAAAGTAAATACAGGATTAGACCCAGAAGTAATTAATTTACACTATTCGAAAAAAATAATCGAAAATACCTGTACAAGTATACCCGTTTCCAAGGTGACCACTTTTGCACGTGCATGAGTAAGAACCAGCGTTGTTGATGCACCGAGCGTCGCGATGACAACGATGAGAACCGCTACTGCATTCGTTAATATCTAAGATAAAAAATGGCACCGATGAACGATTTTAGTATGACGTGTCAAGCAAACAATTTAACCGCTACTGCATTCATTAATATCTAATAATAAATTAATAAAATTATTAGCGACATTCTTTGATCAGTCCTCTTAATCTGTTGCATGTTCGAAGGAAAGCGACACACAACAAACTTTTAAAAAGATGGACCAAAGTAACGGAAGGAATATATTTTTGTGATTCTACACATAATTTTTTCACTTTAATAAATTATTAGCTAGTCCTTTACAGGAGCATTGGTCCCTGTCCTCATAAAAATGAGTCAAATTCCGCGTGAAAATTTACAGACAATGTATGGAAACTGAAAACACGATTGCACGCTTCACAGCACAGCTACATCCCTCAAATTTCGATATGTTAATCTTTTACCTGGTATCTTAAGTTTGTATCTGAAGAATATTTCAGAAATTCGATTTTACGCATTTTATGTGGCATCGGATTCCCATCGATTCCCATACAAACACTGTATTTCGTACCAAGTTTGCACCCCTTTCAAAATGTCGGAATTTACCGCGAACTGGTCTATTAGTAGAAACATACCGATTTTCAATTCGTAAATTGTAATTTATTGCATATATTTTCTTTAAACTACTCCTACTATTATTTATTATTATTACTGTTGTTGTTCAAATCATATAGGCCTTTCGCATGTTAGAACTCAATTTTACTTTACCAATGCAGTTTTGAAATGGTTTGCTTGATATACGTAAAATATGAAATACTAAAAATGGAAAACTGTTGAAGTGGAGACTGAAAATGTGTGTACCTGAACATTTTTCTCCACTGCCCACAAATCCTGAGTTGCACTGACATAAGTATGAACCTCGTGTATTTGTACACACAGCATTCGTATCACACACTCGGGATCCAGTGAAACACTCGTCAATATCTGAAACGTACAAATACTTTGATGAATTTTAGAAACGGGAAAATGAAAAAAACAATGTCAGTTTATTGTGTATTTTAACTTTTCCTTACGTTCTAAAAGCATTATCACATCCGTTCAAATTATGATTAAATACCTGAACATGTTAAGCCGTTTCCATTGAAACCGCTGTTACACCTGCACGTATGAGAACCAGCGTTGTTGATGCACTGAGCGTTACGATGACAACGATGAGAACCGCTACTGCATTCGTTAATATCTAAGGTGAAAATGGCACCGATGAACGAAGTTAGAAAAGTACATGTATGACATGTCAAAGAAACGATTTCTTTTGAAAGGGAAGCATAATAACTTTACAAAATGTTATTCAAGTCGTTATAGAATAAACTGAATATTGACTTTTATACTTATGAAATTTGCGGATTTGCGATAATGTAGGGAATTTTGTTTCAGGAATATGACATATTTAGTATAAAGATGTACAGCGAGATGTTTCTTATTTAAACGATATGTTAAAGTGTTTATGAAACCAAATTTTGCATCTTTATATTATTGCAGAATAATAAAGTTCATTCTTTTCTGATTATCAAGAGTATATTTATTTTTCAGTTCTGCCTTCGGAAACGTCTCTTTTTCGCCATTCAAATTGACTACTTTATGTTAAAAACTGTCCTGTTTGCCGCGCGGCCAAATGAACTGCGTGACATCACTGTGAGGACTCGCTGTTACAATGAAACATGGCGGACTCTAGCCATTCAAATTGACTACTTTATGCTTAAAACTGTCCGGGACCTGGAACCGAATCCTGCATTACAATGACGTCACTGTGAGGACTCGCAAGTGACACTTCCTAAATATGATCATGTGGGACGACACGCATTTGTACAAAAACTACTATATAATAAAGCACAATACAATTCAATACAAAAAATTAAATACAGTAGAACGCAACACAATACTTAACAAATAAAAGATGGTTCTCCTTGTTCTATAAAAAAATATTGCACCTCGAGGTCTTGAAAAAACTGCGGATGCACGAGCAGAACACGGGTACATTTAGCAGCATTTCAAGATCTCCAAAGTATATTATTTTGTTATAGAACAAGGAGAACCATCTTTTATTTGTTTTATAATATAAACTTCAATCTAGACGAAGGAAAGTACATGTAAGCTATCTAATTTTAAGAACCCACATACAAATCTAACTAAGCAAATAAACTGACTACAGCGAAAACTCCATTTACTGTACTTGACTTGTTTACAACATTTCTTGTCGCTGATTGGTTCAATTCTGAGAGCTTGACATTGACGATCTGAAAGCTCGTTTCTTATTGGATGAAATAACCTGCTATAAAAAGAACATGTCGATTGATAAAAGTGAAATACAGAAATTGCAAGACTGCCGGCCGAAAAATTGTCAACTGATCAAAACTGTTGCAGGAAACACAAGTGCTTTCTTTTTACAATGTATGGTCAGCACAGGAGAGGTTAATCTGCATATTGTGATAGTGTTGAAAATGCCTGATGGAAAAACATTCATATAGAGAAAGCTTATTCTGAGTTACGTGAGTTGAGCTTCCCGACTATATTTTATACAACAGCTGCATCGCTGTCAGCCACTGGCTATTTATTCTGTGGTTTGAAAAAGGATATTTTCATTATCCCAAGGAACAGTGTTTAACTGCTGCTCTGATGGCAGTGAGTTGTGTAGCTTTTGGAGGCTCAGTTCGACTATACGGCTTTCGAAATTCTGGGTTTTATCGTCCGTTTTTTATTCACGAACATTCAGGATCCTCTTAAACGAATTTCTACAGGAAACCAGAGAAACCCTATACTGTATTATTTGCCATTCACTGTTCTGGCTTCAGCATAAAAGTACAGGAGTATTAACTGAAGTTATCGTCGAGTTCTTGGTGAGTCATTTCTTGTAGTTTTGTTGTACCAAACTGTGAATGAGTAACTGTATGTTAGAACTTCAATGTCCATTGTATTTTGGCGTAGCCTGGATAAAGTTAAATACGGGAAGAAAACCAAGGCCACCAGCCACACAATATCTTTCTCTGCAACTTTCTCGCTAGAGTCCGCCATGTTTCATTGTAACAACGAGTCCTCACAGTGATGTCTCGCAGCTCATTTGGCCGCGCGGCAAACAGGACAGTTTTTAACATAAAGTAGTCAATTTGAATGGCGAAAAAGAGACCTTTCCGAAGGCGGAACTGAAAAATAAATATACTCTTGATAATCAGAAAAGAATGAACTTTATTATTCTGCAATAAAATAAAGATGCAAAATTTGGTTTCATAAACACTGTAAGTAAATGCTGTAATTACTCATTTTGAAAGCTTAAAATTAAATATGCAAACTGCATGACAGGTCAGACACCCATACCTTTCATTGATAAAGAATAAATAAATACATCGATTAAGAAAGTAAAGAAAATAATGATAGCTATATATACTAATGCCGGGTTCACACACAGATTCACAAGTACAAATACGCTCATAAAGAGAGGGAATTTGACTGAGCAATGTAAATGAATAAATACAAATGAAAATAAAACAACTTATTGATGAGTTAAACAAAATAATTCATTATTTACCTGAACATTTCTGTCCACTACCCACAAATCCTGACTTGCATTGGCATAGGTATGACCCTCTCGTTTTTATACACACCGCATTCGTATCGCACACACGGGACCCAGAGGAACACTCGTCGATGTCTGTAATATCGGTTAGTTCAGAAATAGCAATGAGGAAATAGGTTTTACAACTTATTTAAGCTAAATCTGCTTTAATAGATAAACACATGATAAACTTACTGCATTTTAAATATATTCTTAGAGCATTTGTTTGTCCGGTACAGTAGGACCTTTCATATCAGTACATTAAAAGGTTTTTTTGGGAAAATGTATACACGAAGATACTGCAACACTTTAAGGTAAATGAAACGATATATCCCATAAGGATTTAAATGTATAACTTTTTGTTATGCCTTAATTGGGTACATTTCTTAACTTTCAACAAAACGATTTGTTTACAATATATGTCACTTTTTAAATGAAATTAGTTGCATAACATGTAACTATACACACGTGACACTTTTAAACACATTTATGATATTTTAATCGATTTATTGAAAATGAAAACCGCAAGTTATTGTGACACTCTGTAATTGATAAACTCATCTATTTCCTGACCAAACTTATTTTATTCAAAACTAAATGTCAGAAAAAATATCAGTGATTATAAATCTCAACGTATATGAGGTTTAAACAACACGTTTGGCTCTCGACAAAGGAGGAGGGATTTCATCAGCCAGCAAAAGCCTGTGTTTGATTTTAGTTATGGGTGGAATTGTTTTGGTACTACAGTAATATAATTCGTTTGTAAAATCTGTGGCCAGCTTGAACTAAAACTACAGTAAAATGTATTATTTGTAATATTTGCTGGTTGATAATCAACTATTTCTAAAAACTGTTTGGAAGGTTTAATAGTAACACGCATAAGTAACATCTCTTCAAAGTTATATATAATGTTAAAATTTATGGCTGTCGTTGGTACCTGTGCAAATGGCGATTATGCAAATGTTTGTCTCAAAATATATAGTCTGTCATACAGGAGATACATAAGTCAATCCTACTGTTCCTTATTTCTAGCAATTATATGTCATTCTCGCTATTTAAATATGCGGTTGGAATGTCGTTAGAATGTGGTTTTCCAAACACGTGAGGTCTCCCTTCCACAGGTTTACACAACAACTTGAGAATAGTTCTCCCAAAGGGTAAGAGAGGATCTGGATCGAGTGCGTTATGGGTGTCAGGAGTGCTTTGTTCTCCAATAAAGCACAGTCATTAGCCAATCACATGCCTCGATTTCCTACAGTGCACGAAGTTTGATTATTAAACCTATATTTAGTACCTGTGCAAATAGATCCGTTTCCGCGTTGACCACTTTTGCACTTGCACGTGTAAGAACCAACTGTATTAATGCATTCAGCATCGCGATGGCAATGATTGGAGCAACCAATGCACTCGTTAACGTCTGAGAAACAAATGAATAATAATTTAATGTTTCATTAATTTTGTAAATTACTGGATAAATTGACTATCAAACGGAAAGTCATTAAATGCGAGTGAATATTTCTTTGAGTTACCTTTGGGATTAGCTAAAAGTGCTTTACTAAGTTTGAATTGCTGTAACTCTTTCGATGGCTACCCAACTTAACGAAAACGCAATAGTGTAGCTATTATGTAAGGACATGATTAGATCATGAAAGCGAGTGCTCTGCGGGATTTAGAGTCCTGGCCGAGCTTTAGATAGAAGGCCAGGAGGGCCCATACCTAATTAGTCGGCGAGTCGCGGCCACCACTTGCATTGTAAAATATAATATTAATTTACTTACCTGAACATTTTCGTCCATTACCAAAAAAGCCCGCCTTACACCGACATGAATAGGACCCTGGCGTATTTGTACACACTGCCTTTTTGTCGCACTTGTGGGTTCCAGTTGAACACTCGTCAATATCTGTAACATACATGTGATACTTTGTTTATCTTTGGTGTTTTTCATGATTTGTCCTTCCAATGCATATTAGTTAATGTTTTATTATCTAAAATTGTGATTATGCTACTATAATGTTGATTAACCCCTAATCATTTCTGCTTTTCATTTATTTATCATAAAGTGAAAAGCGTGCTCTTATCTTTTTTTTATTTAAGACAGCATGCACTTAGAAGCTCAAACTCAGACACTCATGGCTTTTGTTGAAAGCTCATATTCCGTCAGTGGTGTCACTGAAGAGTGAACGTTATTTCGTCTTCTCTAGTTGTAATTTAGTGATGAGTCGACTGTTCCCTCGGCTGGCTGCAATATATGTAATAGTGTCGTTGGCCTTAGTAGTTATCTATTTATATTTACCGTTAAATAAATCAACCAATTCAATTGTTTTATTCTCTATGCCATGATGATCTACGACTTTTGCTGTCTCATTTCTTCATATTACTGTTACAATGTCATGTTTTACTTCATTCGGTGTTTTGTCCAGAGCCGTGTTACAGCCAAACTTTTAATTTGGGTTTGTCAACCTTGCTCCGCTGATGTTGGTTTCTCCGGTTGAATATATCATGTTCCTACCACTGGCCTCGTGTAATTTAAATGAGAAGAAATATGATTTGCTAAGTCTGATTTAAAAAATGAAATTCGAGTCGCTAGTATAGTGAACGAATGGAACGCATCTTAAAAGTCTGAAAATGGTCTGAAAATGAACATAATATATCGCGTTGTACATGTTTTATGATTTATGTGTGTTTTGCTACTTGCGGGAAAAACGCCATTTCTTCATATTACATAAAGGATTTCGAAAGCCAGTTACATCGTTTGAGGACAAGAAGTGTGTTCTTTAATCTATACACTCATACACCAGGCGCGCAGCATTAGCATTAATAACAATGCATCCAGTAAAGCGTTATTAATAAAAATCCCATATCCTGCTGCCGTTCCCGGTGCACGTATAGCGTTAATCCTGGTAATTTCCATGCTAACAAAAGGTCCGCCTTCGTTTTCGCGAGATGTTTGAATTGTAAAACCTCATCAGGCTACAATCGTAGATATATTGAAAAGGAATAACAATGGAAGAACTTGTCTGAGCATCCTTATTAGAGAGAGGCAGCTAGAAATCAGCGTATTTAATTTGTTTTTAATTTTAATTTCATGAAAAGTGACATGTACAACTACAATACTAGACATAATAATGACATTTATAAGCCTAGATCTAGAGGCTCGGTTATGTTTTTCAAGACTAGGCTGGAATATGCTGCCTGAGAGCACAAGAAACATTTGAAATTTAGATCAGTTTAAACGCTCTATCTAAAATAGCTATAGGTGTTATTAATTAGTACTACTAGATATATCACATTTTTATTATCATTATTGCTATTTTAAAAATCATATTCTATATTACTAGATTTTATAGATTGATATAGAGTAATTATTCAGTAATTATTCATTCATTAGCCGTTCAATATTACATGTCAATATAACGACTACATGAAACAGCTATCGATAGTTTACATACGCTGATAAGCAGATACCACCCTTACTAATTACATTTATTTCGTAGCGTTGATTGCGTTAAGACTGCGTTGGGCGAAAAAAATCGTAACCAAGGTGAACTGCGAGGTTACGTTACGTTATATATAATAGCGTATTCGCCTATTATAAAATTAAGCATAAAATTATTTCTATCAAGAATAATCTACAATAAAGACACAAAAAGTACGCAAATTCTCCAAAAAAAGATAAGCAGTAATTCAAACATTTCCCTTGCTATTCCTTGATGATTACATTTTGTAACTCGAAACCATATGGGATAAGCGGATGCTATTATATTCAATTTTTTAAGCGGTCTCTTCTGGAGATAATACAGCTAACTAATAACTTCTACATGTATATTATAATGTACGATCGCGAATATCGGGCCGATGGAAGTGGCCGGATTCCAAGCCCTATTTAAAATAAATATTACCTGGGTTAACAAAATGGCGTGTTGGTAAGTGTGAACGCGCAATAAATTATTGCTTGTATTATTAATCTATTAGTTATCTAAATGAAAATTAAACACAACAATTTATAAATTGGGATAATCAACTAAAGTCAATTAAAACTGAGGTATGCTAACCGCCGCGAAAAGCGAGTAGCAGAAGAGGCGTTGGCCTTTTCCTGTGATGCTACTCTCTTCTCACGGCGTTAGCATACTTGATAGATTTTTAGTTGATTATACGAGTTTATCTTCCCTGTCGACACAGAGCACTAGTATTAGTAAGAACTAGTTATTCATTGTGGTTATCCATTATACTTATGATTTATAGTTTAATGTATTAAAATATTCTAAAATATTGTAATATTTAAAACTTTACCTGTGCATGAAGTTCCGTTCCCACTATGACCACTATCACATCTACAGGAGTAAGATCCAATCGTATTGATGCACCGAGCGTCACGATGGCAGACATGGGAGCAACTACTGCATTCATTAATGTCTAAAGGAGACATAATTGCGGGATTTTTTCTGTTGACTGAATTTTTATTACATTTCTCGACTGTGTATCATTGCCATATATTCCACGAACTGAAGTCGTATATATGAGATCATATAGCGAACTTGGCACGCAGCTATGAGCTCATTACGACGAGAGTGAGTGGAATAATTGTTTTATTATACACACATTCACTGAACATGAGGTATAGAAAACCATAATAATTTCTGGGTCCTAAAGTCGCTGTAATTTAAGGCGATGAATAGCAACTTAAGGCAACTTAAGCAATTTCGGGTAGAAAATTGTGGAAATTTTAGGCGACTTCAGGCAACTTAAGTAAAATTGCTTGTTGCAACTTTGGGCAACTAAAGGCGACTTAAGCAAAACTGATTATAAGGAGTAACTGCTGAATACTTTCTTAAAGCGACTTAATACGATTTAAGGCGACTTGAGACTTACTTTAGGACCCGGAGTAGGCTTATGAAACATTTGCGCCCAAAAATGATTAGACTTCGATCCGTTTTCTCGAGTGATCACGCGGGACCGGTCACGTGAGGAAATCTGCGAAATTGAGCGAACTGTAAGTTTATTCGACGAACTTCAAAATGTACTTCAAAAATATTTTTCCTAAGTTGAGAAAGGCCTTAAAGGTTATAACAAATCCCTGAGAAGTCAAAGGAGGAGTTGGTAGTATATTTTCACGTTACAGTTATAGAAGATTAACGTTGGACGTCGAGGAAAGTGATTTACTTGTTTAACGAGTATGGCGGCTTTTGTGAACGACGGCGGACAATTTCCCTGACCATGGCAGGTCTTTCACAGTCATCCAGTAGAGCACTTGCTTAAGCAAAGGTATATATGGTCAGTTACTATTTTAGATACATTGTATTTGTCAAAGGCAGCATGGATTGACTTGATTTTTTGTTGGTTTTTATACTACGAGTCGTGGTATCGTGGAGCTGAATAAAAAAAACGGAACGACTGAATGCAGAAATCATGAAATAATTTCAGTTTTGGCCCTTTTAGTGATATGCCTGACATTTTTTTTTTTTCAACTTTTGAGCCAAAATTGAACTGACCCAATATATTAGATTAACGTGATTTGCTTTCGGGTTTCGATACACAAAATAAATTCTGTAATTCACTAAACTAATAATTACAAAATTATATTAGAAAACAAAACACTCTCGTATTTCTTTCTTTTACTATCTACTATTTTCTATCTCCTCTTCTCGTGCCATTTTCATACCTTTTTTCTGGTTTTGGCTGGCATTTTCTCAGTAAATCCAGTTCAATTTCTGCTTCGCTCCGTCGTTCAATCATGTTTGTTTTTACCAAACGTTCTCTACAAGAGGTATATGAGCTGATATACTAGTTGAGGGAGTCAACAATCAGAAATAACAGTGTGTGTATAATACTATGACATATATCGTATCGTATGATTTACCCACATAGCACTTATTAATAATTAGGAACTTCATTTTATTTATTCCCAAAAAAATCACAAAATTGTAGAAGAAACATTGCTTATTCCAAAGAGTACAATCTTTATGAGCTAAACCATGTACCAGGATGCACTTTCTGCTCTCGAATTTGGCCTGCCTTCGGAGTGTTGAAGAGGAAAAGTCGAAATGGAGGAAAAGAATTATCTGAACCAACTGAAACTTATATTTATAGAAATAGTTACCAAATACATTTATTATGGCAAAGTTTGAG
The DNA here is from genome assembly GCA_030867875.1 of Actinernus sp. WN-2022. Lineage (NCBI taxonomy): Eukaryota > Metazoa > Cnidaria > Anthozoa > Actiniaria > Actinernidae > Actinernus > Actinernus sp. WN-2022. The sequence goes on from JAOWCC010001210.1 coordinate 63,953,094, forward strand.
AAATGTCGATTTTCCATAGGCCATAGGCGATATTTACGGAAACCCACTCTTAATTGATTTACCTGAGCATTTTCGTCCATTGCCAGAAAACCCAAGCTTGCACTGGCACGTGTATGACCCTCGCGTGTTTGTGCACTCTGAGTTCGTATCACACTTGTGGGATCCATTGGAACACTCGTCATTATCTGAAGAAGAAAAAATATATATTTGGGGCTGAGAAATGTCCTCTTTCAATTCTAGAGTACACTAGAACACAGAACGCAACCACTATTTTCATAACCAACATACATTAAAGCAATTGAATATAAATGATACTCTAATTATTTGTATAATTATAGTTATTATAGTTTAACGTGTTGAACTTATAACGAAATATAGTACCTGTACAATTAAATCCGTTTCCATCGTAACCACTGTGGCACCTGCATGAGAATAAGCTACCGTTTTGTATGCACTTGGCGTCACTATGACAACGATTAGAACAGCTATCACGTTCCTCAGTAACTAAACAAAGAAAACAACATAGAAAGGAATTGTATCAGCAATCAAAACCAGAGAGTTTTAGAGAAAACAAGTGCAAGGTACTTCATGAACATGTCATTTATGAGTTGTAAAACATATACCTCTCAATAGTGACCAGTATAAAAGGTCCCATTTCCATTTCCTTCGTTTCGACTACTTGTTAGATGTTCTTTATATTTTATACCGATTAACCTACAAAGTGTTAAGAAAACAATACCTGGACATGTCCCGCTGTAACAATTTTTTGTTTCAACGTTGCTTCCTGCACATTTTCCTTTTCCATCTGGTATTCTGGATGTAGAGTTGACACACGTGCGAGTACGTGATTGGCTACCGCTACCGCATGTGGCACTGCATGTGCGCCAGTTGTTCCATTCACCCCACACGTGACTCATGTCTTCAAAATAATGAATTGTTGACAAAATTATATTAAGAAGTGGAATAAACGGATATAATGATCACACCTAACAAAGTGAATACGTTTCTATCCAACAAAACAAAACATATTGGTGAAACATAGAAAACTACTGGATGCTCGATATATTATTCACATAATAACTCTAGAGCTATTTTATTTGAGTACAGACCGTAACGTTATTTTTTTAACGTGGACAATCTTGAAATACATACACATTTCAATACACGTATGTAAGAAAGAATACATATTTTAAGAACATGCCAAGATGTATCGTGGGAACCAATCGTGCTCCCCCGTCTGACTGTGATGTATTAATTTGAATAAACCTGAAAATGGTCCAACGAAATCCGTTGTGTTCCGTTTTCTCGCTTTTTTGTTGTATGTCGCTGATGATTAAAATTCAACTATGCGTTTTTTTTCCATTTGTTTTCCAATAACCTTTCTTGAAATAGTACACACATTTAAGTCGGACTAGCAATCTAAGGGTGCTGCCGTGTTCCGGAATAAGAGTACACAGAATGATCACTACAAATCGTTTCGTAAGGAATCTTTTGCCACTGCAACATAAATGTATCGTGAATATCATATGGCAGCAAGCATATGGCCTGAACCAGTGATTTCCAGAGACGACTATTCCATCTATATTTTTATTCTGGAGTACAGTCAATCGAACTCACCCTAAGATGCATGTTACAGATAATCATTGAATTTCTTTACACTTTCAATCCAATGTTTTGTTGAGGCCACACCTTGTCTGAATTTTTTTTTACTGATAGCCTGATCGATTGTGCATCAAGCTTGGAATATTGCCAACACACTCACGCATATCTAGACAGGTGCTAGACGCACCGTTGGAGTCTTGTAGCTGTTACGGCAACAGCAGAAAGGCTGTTTCGGCTTTGTGTTTTCTAAAACAGCCACCTGTTATACGTATATGTTCTTAAGTTCATAAATAACCTTGATAGATTGTTCGCTTAAATTGTGTAAATACCGGTATGCCTATTTTATGCATGTCTATTTTACGCAGTGGTATGTAGGTATAATATTTGCAAACTTACCTTTCCTTAAGGGAGTGCCTTGATATGCTTTAGCGCCTTCTTGAGCTATGAATTTGTTTGAAAATAATACATTTAACACCAAAGCTGCTTATTTCTGTATAATTCGTGCACAATACATGCAATATTTAAAATTAATTATGATCATGATTAAATTCATCAATCTGAAAAACTGAAAGTCTATCAAAAAAGTAAACGTGTTTTGAAGCAGATAGATAGCCATTCAATCCACCAACTTATGTTGCTACTGCCTACTAGTTGTTATTTAATTATTTTCAGTATAAGGTAAAAGATCATAAAACTAAAAGCAAGGAGTTGAACAATTAGAAACTAGAACAATTGTCCAACCTCAACGCTCGTGTATAAATATGAGTTTCTGTTGGGTGCATAACGAAATCTATTACTTTTAACTAATACATATATTGATTAATTGATTTAAATCTTATCAACATTATATCATATTTTCATTCTGTTAGAACATTCCAATACAACACTAGTTATATATGTCTTATTATTAGGATATGGGTCTTTATTTGTGTTCGGTTAATGATTTTCATTTCCGATAACATAACCCCTCCCCCTTTTATAGATCTGTACTTCATTTTATTAAAGTGTGTTACTCTTAATTAGTTATTCTTTGAAGTTAACTAACACTAAATTTCGGTTAATGGTACATGTTCATGCACATCTGATTAACATTAATCTGAACGCTTACTCTCACATAATTCCTAAAAACGTTTTGTAGTAATCCAAATGGAGCACGATCTTACCCGGGTTTTCGTTGTAGAGTAGAAGAAGAGGCAGGCAGATAAATATGACGATGACTACTGTAACAAGCAGTACGCCCGATAGAAAAATGTACCTATATCGGTTTGATTGTCTGGACTGATCTTCTCGTACATGTCTAATGTCCGTCAAGTCTGCTTTGATATCATCTATGTCAGCATAGATTCCATAACTATCAGAAACGGACGCCATGCTTAGTTGCATGTGTATGCAGACTAGGTTCGAGTTGATCTGAAGGAGGCCAGATTAGTTGTGCTGTCTTGATCAGTATTCAGATTTCTCCTTCAGCAAGCCCGGTTTATTTGCTAAGTTTGTTTGCTGTTTTTCACTATTCCTTCAGCTGTAAGTTTTACTTTGCTTAAAGCTCATAATTGCCTTTGTTGCAGCTTGGACTTCAGTTTCGGATTGATTAAATTGATTTCAATTAATCGTATTCGTTATGCGGTTACATGGGCGCAATTAAACAGTCAGTAACTAATACATCGAGTATACATTTTCTGTATTTATCGCTCTATAACGACGTCTATATACCGTGATATAGCGGCCGCCATCTTGACTTGCAACAATGCATTTTCCCTACACATCCTTGCATAGCAGCATTTCAGAAAGAACTTGTGTAGGCAAGAACGGCTTAACGCAGAATACCCTGCCACTTTAGGAATGTGTGGTTAGGGTTTGTTAAAATGGTCGGGTAAGCTTTGTATGGAAACAATGGAAAATGAAATATTAATAAGTACATTCCAGAAGTGACAGGGTATTCTGCAGTTACTCCCATATGCCAATGTATACGACTCACCTATGGCATACTCTACTCATTTTAATGTTTATATATCAACTTTTCTTAATTATACAGAAGGCCAGACTTTAGAGACTGCAATCAATTTCTGTCTTAAAATAATCCAATGTCCAATGTCCGTATGGCATATCTATATGGTATATATTTCATTTCTTCAAGAAGCTGTTTTTTTTGTCAGTGCACCTCGATAAACGTTATATTTTATGTCATCTTAGTGTTGTTCGACACTTATATTTGAAGATGGAATTTGACCATCTTAGGCTGTTACTTTTCTTACGATAGGTAACTACTGAGTTCCTGTAAAAACTAGAGTTGGTCTGCGTCGGCTGGAAAGATAAACACTGGTATATAATCAACTAAAGTCGATTGAGGTACGCCGTGGAAAGCGAGTAGCAGCGGACGTTTCGAGCGCTAGCCCTTCGTCAGAGCAAAAGAGGGAATTGTGGGTGGGGAAACGATTTATTTAGTGTTGAGTGCATTATTACCGCTGAGGAAACATGTACGCGGATCAATTGGGATCGAAGAAAATTGCGCCAACAATATAAATGCTAATAGTTGTAACAGGAAGTATTGATGAGTAAACTAAGGATACATGCTGATCTAAGTGTGAGTGAATACGTGAATTCTGAAATTAAATGAACGAAAAGCGGTGCCAAAGTGCCTAATTTGAAAATAAAGTTGTTTTTTTAGTGTCGGTAGTACTTTGATGCAGAGAAATGCCGCATACAGTGATGTGATTAATGCAATGCTTACCGCGAATCAGCGAGGTGAATTTATGTTATTTTAATATGTAACATAAACGCACTCCTGCACTAAGAATAACACGTGATAAGCACTCGATGGTGAGTTGTTTATTTCCAATATTTTAATATGTTTATTCTACCCAAGTCACAGGGATGGAATAGGATGTTGTTAATTACTGCTTTTAGAGAAAGGGTTACAGAACAGAGTAGTTATGAAAAGTATTGAGTCTACAGTGTCTACCGTCAGGAAACATTCATGCTATCGCTTGTCGTAAGACCAGGAAACGAGTAATTAATGAATGGTCAGAAAAGGTTTAAAAACTATAACTTTATCAAAACGATATTTCCGTCTTTTTGTGGTGCATTAATAGAAAAGTAACTCATCCCATTGTATTAAACCCAATTTAACCCGTATCGTTTTCTCTTTCAAATATATCGTTGGCGCCATAATAACACATTTAACAAGAAGACCCAGATATCTTGCTTTTTGATTGGCTCGTGGCCGTGATCAGTAAGAGTACAAAAAATGATGGAGACGTTAGGCGTGCGCGACCGTAGAACTAACCTATTAAAATTTCTCTCAAACTCAACGCCCTGCCGCTTACCGATTACAGTTTGTTGTACCTCTATTGATCATAGATTACGTCGCATAATGTTAGCGTTCGAAACACAAGCGGAACAACGACCCCGACGAACTGTTGTTTCTGACAGCAAATTTTACCGTATTCAAGTATTTGTTCAAATTTCTACTCTTTTCAATTTAACGAAGATATGTACATATGATTTTTAATTAATCTTATTGTTTTCTTATAGAATCTATTATGTATTTTACAAGTATGGTTTTCCAATTTGAGCGGTATTTTCGAAAATGCTGTAATTAATCTAACAACCAATGTGCACCGATGTGTATGTATTAACATGCATAACAATATATTTTTAATTTCTACATCATCACAGAGTTATACAAATATAAACAAATGTGTTTGTATGTTATAATATCCAGCTTACATATGTCGTTCTTACCTTTCGTTCTGCTGTCAAGTAGCGCAATAAGGAGGTATAAGCAAATGGCAAGGACTGCTGCTATCGACAGTACACCAAAATAAAAACGACAGTTACGACGTCGGTTTTGGGCTCTGGCTTCTCTTGAACGCTCATAATTGACCTCTGCTGCTATCTCCGCTCGGTTGCCATACATTCGGTTGTTATAATACATAACCGACGCCATGCTTGGTTATGTTAGGAAACCCGCCGAGAATTTGGTACGAGGGCATCTAAAGGTGGCCGGATGAGTTGTGATTTTTAACTGAGCGCTCAGTGATTCATCAGTGGCGGGCTGAGTATATTCAAGGAAATCGAAACACCTTAGTGGTTTTGTGGTTAAGCTATTGCTTTTTCACTTTGTTTCCACTAGTAGTTTTCCTTTGCTTTAAGCTTAGAGTTGACTTTGTGTTAGCACACGTAGTTTCCGATTGGTTGAAATGTATTGGATATATGTCTACTGTATTATCATGGATGCAATGTTTTAATTATTCATCGTTACTCAGTCGAAATAAAGAGTAATAAGTAAAGAGCGATTTCTACTCTTGTGGCTTTATTTGTAACTTTAGTTAAACAAAAAAACGCTGCAAATCTTTCGCAAAGCAGAGCTCTTATTCGACAGTCTTTTGTGTAATGCTGTTGTCTATTCATCTATTTCTATATATTTACTATATATCAATATTTACTATATATCAATATAACAATACAATACAATATTCAATATAACAATGTTCACAAAACATCGAGCACCTAGTGGTTAGTGATTGAGAAATAAATAAATAAACTTTATTACTTGTCGAAAGTTATATTGTATAAAACAGTCTTAACTACCATTATCAAATTAATTTACCGGGAAAATGGATATAATCATTATCTGGTTCGTAAAATTATTTCTAAAACTATTGATTCAATAATTCATTTATAAAATGTGTATTTCCTTATGTCCCTCATCTAAAATATTTTCAGTTTCCAATGAGCGTACGCATAGTCGAATCTGAAGCTCGAAACTCAATACAGGCTACGCGGTACTTAATAAAGGAAGTTCTCACCAATACTCTATATGTTCTGCTCGAAACCCTTATTTGCTCCCGAGTCATTGAAACAAACGCCATAATGAAATTCCTTGATACCAGTCCTTCTATAATTTTGACTGAAATATTAACTCGACTCTCCTAGGAAAGAAAGGTGCGTGGTAAACACACCTATTTGTATGTTAAATGTTTGTATATATATTGAATTGAAAATTAACATTCTCAATCAGAAGAAATTAAAATCAGATGGAACATACGAAACGAAAAATATCAACAATAGTATTGTTACCGCTGTTATTATTATAGATTTATATGTGGTAAAGCTCATGCAATTACTTATATCTTAATTACAGTTGATAGATTACAGACTGAGCCTCTTATCTGCATTCCAAATTGATATTTCAAGATTCTTTCAAAAGCGCTTATTATACATAAGTCACGACATAAGGAATACGTGACAATATAATTCTGCACATCTCTGTTACAGGGTCGATAGTGGCTTTTTCTTTCGAAAGATGTTAATATATTTTGAATTCTAATACGATAAACTAAAACCAATATGCAATTCATTAAAGCGCACGTTTATTATCGAAAAAAAGAAACAATGTTCTGTATGAAGCATAATATTTCGCAAATTGAGAGTTGATTACATACATATAGAGGACATTGCAATTAAGATATACCTATAACACATGTATAACTTGATTTGTGGCAACGGGACGAATTATAACAAGGATGGTGGAACTGCATTCATTGTTATGAGAGGGAAAATTTAAAGTAAATATCGAGCACTTTTCAATTCGAGACACGGCTCAGTGTATAGTAGCTCAAGCTGAAATCGAGGTCGCTTGACTATGCAACATATAATATCGAATAGTCATTACAAAAGGAAGAAAGGCCAAAATTCCCTTTTTAGGAGTTACATTTAGTTTTGAGTAAATATTTTGAATCTGTACCTTATTATTTTGACAGCAAGTTTTAAATTTACTGTGATTAGATTACCATATAGGAATTTTAAAATCGTAAATTATTGAATTTCGTTCATAATTATACAAGTTCGACATGACTATTGTATTAAACGCTTGACATTTGATATTGCCAGTTATTCATCGAAGTGGAGGTGAACAGTGGTGGATATTTACCAAGCCGCGACGAGACGAGGTAAATATCCACCACTTTCACCGACACCGTCTGAGGTGAATAATTGTATATACCACACAAGTGAATAGTGAGCACCAAATAGTTATTTATTTTCTGTTAAATGGACAAAAACTCGCGCGAGATGATCGCTGCTTCGCTCGGAGGTGAATAGCAAAGGATATTCACCTCCGCAGTAGCCAATCAGAGCGCGCGAAAAGCAATATTCACTTGTGTGTTATATACTAATAGTTGATAATAATTAAAATGTTTTTCAATTAAGTTGTGAATAATTCATTGAACCGGAAATCTAAGAAGCAACATCCATGTACGGATCTTTTCATTCATGAATTGACAAGGTTTCATGAATGGACAAAGTTTCCCCTGATTTTAAAATATGCAAAACGCCTTCCCCGCCTCGCCGATTCGCAACTATTGGTATGAATTGAATATTTATGGGAATCATTAATATGCACAGTTCTGCAAGTTATGTTTTCCACTAATAAATTTAGCAGTAGACATAACATTGGTGTTCCGCAATTGGTAATTTACATATTGCGTTTCTCCCTTCTTATAGTGTTTAGATTATGTACTCGGGTAATAAAGCTACTAGTCCGTCATTATTGAGCAGTTGCGAGGAATCGTGTGCTTTGGTATAGTTATTGTAGCGCTCGATTCACTTTATGTACCGAGAAAGAAAACAAAAACAGCATAAGAGCCATGGAAATAGTACTCACCTTGCGGAGGATGATGGGAAGGGAATAATGCAATGCTGCGAACATTTCTTGAAATTGACGCGTGTTCAGTGCTATTACTTTTCCTCTTACTACTATTGGACTTTCAAGCCATATAATTATTCAATATATAGTGTCAATCTTCATATACAATTATGCTTCCACGTACAAACCGGTCCTTGATGGTGGAAAGTATATATTTTCTAGAATATTGAACATATGATCTCCAACAAAATTTCGCGGGATTTTTTTCAGGAATGCGATGTTCACCGCCATGGATGATCATTCTACGAATCATTGATGAAAGGTAAAGTATCCATTTATTTGACATTGACTATATTATGATTCAAGTAAAGAACCATTTTAATCAATTTTTGTTTTAAATTATAGTTTTTCCAAATCCGTTACTCCCGCTAAAAATCGAGAACGTGAAGATGTCTGTATGTTACCGCTGTTTATCATGGATTGGGGTCAAGGGAGTTCCGATATTGGTATTAAACAGGAGGTAAGGCACTAATATGTATCTCTGATTTGATATTTCTTTCCCGAGAGAGTGATTATCAATCGGAATAGATCGGGACAAGCGTTACCTCTTTGGTATTTTGTTACTATAAAATATTACTCTTTCGGAAACTGGATATGAACTGAAACTGTTTACATATATAATTATATACAATATATAAACATTTCCTAAACAGCGACAAGAGGAACCTAGACAGTACATGATGCCCTTAATTTGGTCCAATTTTTATTCAAGATAAAGAATTTTGGCCAAATTATGCGACTCACTTGGTTTACATAAAGAGTGGTGTTGGGTTTCAAAAGAGATGATTATTCTGCATAGTTCCTACATGTGCATTATTATAAGATAAGTAACTATATTGGAATTGTTTATGTATCATCATGACAGATATGTATATATCTTAGAGAACTAAGATGAGAAGCACCAGTTATTTATTTGTTGATGTGGGATACGATTTCCATGTCAAAGCCAACTTTGTCGATCAAGCTGAGTGGAAGCAAACAATAATATCCTCCTTGTTGAACAACGAGGACACGAGTCGACCTTTCCAAGATGGACGCCATATTATATTCCCCCACAACCCAATGCATGCTGGTACATCATTACTATAACAAAGCATCCTGGGACATAACTAACAGGGCATGCTGGGGTATCGTGTAACATCCCCCTTTTCAACAAAAATTAAATCACAAACAACTGGTAAGTGAATATTAAATATAACTTAACAACGGTGTCTCTGTCTCTCCCTATCTACGCACCCGTGTCTCTGTATTACTAATAAACGAAGTTTTAGTTTTGTTCACAAGGGAAACGAAATTGCCTTTTGTTGGCCTCCTTGACATCACAATTAGCATATTCCAATTATAAAATAAAGCGATGTTTCGTTTTGATGAACATTAAAATTGTTATACTAATGTGCCAACCATGATTTGAAATGGCCGCATTGTGTCAGGAACCAATGGATCTCTGATTGGCACATTAATAACAATGGATGACGTGGCAGCGAACACGGCTATTACAACTCGTAAATGCAACATTTAAATCTAGAAATATTTCACTTTACTATATACCACACCAGTGAATATCACATTTCGCGCGCTCTGATTGGCTACTCAAACAGTGAATATGATTTCATATGATTTCATATGATTTCACCTCCGAGCGAAGCCGCAATCACCTCGCGTGAGTTTTTGTCCATTTGACAAAAAATAAAATAACTCTTTGGTGCTGGCTATTCACCTGCAGTGTGGTATATACTAAAACAATTATTCACCTCAGCATCGGAAAACGTGTAAGAATGAGCATTTTTAAAAGCCAATCAGAATCGAATACATATATCCTGGTACTTCGTTGGGGGTCTAGAACAAGCTTTGTCGCTGTTTCGCAGAAGGGCTTAACTAGGGTTCAGTACGGAAGTGACGCAGGCTAGGAGTAAACACGCCGAACGAGATTTTGATATAACTTCTCAAAAACCATTAGGAAGTATTGTTTGCCTGGTATTATGTGTATACAATTATTGATTACAAGGCTTTTCATTATTTTCTGTTCGTAATTTTAACAAACGTGCCGAGTAGTTTGGTGGACATGAACACAGCCTCCATGCGCTCATTGGAGCACAGATGGCTTGAACAATCGTTAATCATATTTTTTAAGAGTTTTAAACAACAAGGTGCAATTTACATTTCTAACTTTTTTAGGCCCCGTATCACTCCATATGCCTTAAAGTGCACCTATCCCCTTTTGCAATTGTTATACATATGCTTTGAAAGGTTTAGAGTACTTCTGTGAAGAAATATTTTGCTTACATAGAATACTCTATGTTCTATACTAGTTTGAAATGGTGAAAATTTTACCTTTCCTGACCTATGACCACGTAATAAAAAGACTGGGTCGATTCTTGAACTACGTCATGTAATGAATTCCACTTTGGGTATATACTTCATGGTAGTGTTTCGTCCATATAGTCTCCCTGCATAATACTGTAAAACAGTAGAGAAAATGATTATGCAGGGTGACTATATGGAACGAAACACTACCATGAAGTATATATCCTACTTTGCAATAATTTGAATAAATATTTAGTATTTTGTCTAAAATAACGGTTTTCTTTACTAACAACTCGCAGACTGTGTATATTCTCTATATATTGATGCTGTTGTGATAGAAAGGCGCCATGGAGAATAATGCATACGAACGAAGTAAAATATTAAAAATCCCCCGACACACTTTTGGAGGCGGTCATCTGCTGATTGACATAGTGCAATTGAATGGGCGTACGCCCACACGCGTACACGCATAATTCACTGATCTAAACCTCGCCTCTTTTGCGTTTGTAGGCTTAGTACTGCTTTTCAATGAAATATTTATTTAAACAGTAATTCCAACAGATACCTCGTTTCATAAGCTTTACAGTGATGTATAAGTTTCTATAGTTTCCTTTAAAGCGTAGCGCGAGGGGCACCCGCGGTCTTTTCTATGACGAAGTAAAGGTCTCCAAAGCGTCGCTTGTGTATAAACGGCTTAATGGTAACTGCCCCCATTATTTACTAATAGAACTGTAAAGAAAGAACTCAGATATACATTCTAGGCCCAGCCGCTATGACAACATTAATCTTGTCTGTCCCAAATACGACCAGTTTATGGAATTCAATACCCAAAGATATTCGCGAGAAAGAATCTGAGGCATCTTTTAAAAACGCTTATATCTTAAACGTGGATATAAGGACTTAGACCATTTTCCCTTTAAAGTGCCCCTACGATCAAATTTTGACATATCAATGTTTTTGCATATTCATAAAGTAGAGTTCATATATTATTACCAGTTCAAATTGTTTTTCGATACAACGACAGGAAGTCTTATTTTTTTAGCTCCGAATATTGAATCTACACGTCCGCCATTACTGGAAGCCGTGCCCTTTGTTCAGCTTTAAACAAAGGTTTATTCACCGGAAATGATGTCATACACTTAACGCTCGCCTGCAGAACACAACGCCTGGAGGCATATTTCTACTAAAAACGTCTTCACGTACATAAGAAGAAAGTTATATTTATCTTTGCGAGGTTGGCTACTTTTTTATGCACGCTATTTCGCGCCACGAGGTTGTCGTGTTAAGTGTATGACATCACTTCCGGTGAATAAACCTTTGTTTAAAGCTGAACAAAGGGCACGGCTTCCAGCAATGGCGGACAGGATTTTACCGGTAAACTCTCCTAAAATTTGTGGTTTAAGATGCCCATTTGGGAATATTTTTTACTATTTCGGATATTTCTAATACTGATTGACCTATAGACACTGAAAAAGTGGCAAATCGAAATGGTAAATTTTCGTCGTAGTGGCACTTTAAAGCTGAACTTTATGACCTAAGTATGTAATATATATATTTGTTATATATTATGTAATATTTTAATTGTATTTAGATATATTAGATTTTTATTGATTGTAACATTTACAGATTTTTAAGATTTATAGTTTTAAGATTTTTGGTTAGTTTTCTTTATACGTTTTGAGGGCCACTAATTTGTCAGTGAAAACTGTTAAGTGTTACCCTCGGTAAATAAAGTTGTATATTGTTATTGTTATTATTAATACGTGTCCAGCCCACATCAAATTTGTTTATCGGTATCCGCTTGTTCTACTCACCCGTATTATTGTTTTGTTTGTGCTCTTAACTACTGTACTGGTAATATTGTAGATAGCCCACACTGCGTATGTGGAGCTGCACGTGAAAACCTTGTTCATTTTATTCTATACTGCCCACTCTATACCCACTCTCGCACCCAGCTCATGGCTATCTTCATCGACGTACCTGATAGCCTGATAGCCTGATTTTCAGACGGTACGAGGTCCTCCGCTCACTTCCTCCCACCTCCCCGTCTGATGGACTTTGGCAGAAACAGTGTTCTGGCTATTGTTTCATTTCGACCAGTCAGAGCGAAGGTTTCATTTTTAGAGAACTGAGGTATGCGTGGAATGTCTAGTGGAGCCTGCATGAAGGTGAAACCAATATTGCGGAAGATACGGACGGACTTGATATGGCTTTGGAGAAAGCATGCGAAACTTTCGGCATTTCTGAATTATTTCCCGAACAGAGAAATGCATTATCCTCCTTAGTTTCCCGGAAGGACCTTAGCCATCACGGCTGCATCTATAGACGACGACCAGGTCGAGAATCGAGAAAAATAGATTATGTAGTCTGCTACAGTTCGCCAGAATCAAGCACTTTCATGTACTGCAGAATATGTTTTACAGCTTCAAACTTATGGAACATAACAACAAAACGTAGAGAAGCATGTTGTCCTCAGACGTGTACCGGGAAAATCTGATAGGAAGCGCTATCACAGATATCATTAATCTTCCTCCGCTTTGCATGCAATAAAATCTAATGTCCCCTAGATTTATGGCATTTAGAATACCAAATCATTCATGAAATGTAATATCTTTTTACAGCAGTGAACACACATGCCGAGTATGTCATGGTAATAGTTTCATGACATTTGGGCAAATATTTATGCTTTCAGAATAAATTTTAACACATTTTTGACAATTGTGCTGCCCTAAGAGCTGAAATGTCTTAGCTTTTTCGCCTTAAGACCATTAAGAAGACTAAACCTTTCATGAAATAGCATGAAATTTCTACAGGAGTGAACCCATATAGTGAATATGTCATAGTAAAATATTACATTTGCCTAGTAAATATTTGTTTTCAGATTTTTGATCACACTCGATTTTGACATAATTTTATATTGAAAGTACAACAAATCCGGTAATTAGACCACAGTGTTGTAACCATGCGTTTGGAATACTGTACAAAACAAACCTGTTTAAAAAGTTCATTCTAACCCAAAGAACCAGGGCAGCTCAAACAGGATAGCCTCCTGAGCAATCAACATAAGTTGGTAGCTCTAGAACATATTCGGAAGTGCACGAAAGTGCGTGATTCCGGCGAGCTGTAGAAGTTGTAGAAGGGTATATACTCTCGATTCTCGACCTGGTGCAGTTGTGATAGCCAAGGTCCTTTCGGAAAACGAAGGATAATAATGCATTTCTCTGTTCGGGAAATAATTTAGAAATGCGGAAAGTTTTGCACGCTTTCTCCAAAGCCATATCAGTCCGTTTGTATCGTCCGCCATTTGGCTTCACCTTCATGCAGGCTGCACTAGACATTCCATGCATACCTCGATTCTCTAAAAATGAAACCTTCGCTCTGATTGGTCGAAATGAAATAATGGCCAGAACACGGTTTCTGCCAAAGTCCATCAGACGGGGAGGGGAAGGAAGTGAGCGGACGACCTCGTACCGTCTGAAAATCAGGCTGATGTCATATATTCGTGAGTTCAGCATTTTCCCAGACTAGACCGAGTTATTTTATAGTTCACTTCTCGTTGTTGCTTTCATAACGGCATGTTGTCAACAAAAGATGTCTATTAGTTTCTCTATTTTGGTAAACAAACATAGCTGCAAGTTCATTAATCATTAGAATTAAAGCTATGCAAATGATTATGATGTGTTCGCATTGGTATGAATCAAAGGAGCGAAATGAAAAGTTTATTCACCTTTTATTTATCATTTCTGTGACATAAAAGAGGCTCGTGTTCCGACTTTACATAACGATCGAAACATACATGTATAGAAACTGTTTCTTAAGTATCATTCACTAAGATGTTATGCTAGCAAATGCATACAAACATAAGACACAATATGCTGTACGAGATGACGAACATGTCAGCAAAATATAAAACAAATCATTACTAAATTATTACAAATGTTTCCCTTCATTCTCAGCTTTTACAATGTACGTAGCTTTTAAACGATTCTCCACGTTATTTGTTACATTTTTACCAGTGCTTGACAACTAGGTAACATAACGAGCACACTAATTAGTTTCACTCTATTTCATCTACATCCACACGTATTGTGAAAATTATGATAGAAATACTGGCCGAAATCCTGTCAGATGACTTCATAGCGTGAACGCTTTCCTCTTTTATATGGATTTCTCGACTAGGGACTCGTAGTTTCACACCATCACATCTGGTTAGGCTGATAATTTGACGCTTCTTCTTCATTATCCATCTTATTTTCTACGTTAATCGTACCACATCTTATACTGTCCACTAATTGTGCGAGGTCCCTTCTAAGAGACATAATTTCCATGTCTTGATTATGAACGATATCCAACAGTGTTTGGACATTTCTGTTTAAATCGATAAGTTGCGACGACATTTCCTGCAGCTCGCTGGAAGGAGCAGCAATTGGGGATAAGGCATGCGCACTAGCAGGACGCATCTACGACAAGAAAAAGAGAACGGATTAATATTATCATCCGACAAACGCAAAATAGCGTCTACTTTGAGGCCTATATTCTCTTGGTACGACGACCTCTATGATTTACCTTTGTTATGGCTGTATTCATTATAGTATGGGAACATTAAGTGGTAGATTAGTCGCCTCAAACCGCCTCACTGGTTAGCTCAGTTGCTAGAGCACGGTCAAGAGTGCGGCAGTTCAGGAGTTCGAATCTCGACCGCGTCCTTGGGCAGACATGAGGGGGACATGAAAGAACCTGTTGTGGTATTTCGAGAAAGAGTAGGGGATTGTCTTCCGACACAACAACCTGGTATTCTGAGGTACTAACGTAACAATCACTCATGATTGTAAACTGTACGGCAATACATTGCGCCACAATAGCAGTCTGTGTCACAAAAATAACATTGTGAAGCGTATTTGAATATGCTCATATAGAATTTGCGCTATATATATGAACACATTATTCTTAACTTTTTTGGGTTAAACATGAATTATGGTTTCGATAGTTTGCCTCATGACTATACTAACCACCACATTACAGGTGTAACTAGTTACCAGCTAGACACGTAGATGTTAGTGTATCACGTAAATGTACTGAAAGGCATTTGTATGTGTTGAGCTATACTTCTGCCATGAATGAAACAGGTGAGGGAAGGAGGGAGAGGATATAGGAACGGTCGTGTAAACACAATGACGCATGCGCAAGATACGTGCGATTCACATATCGTTATGATCTAAACGTTGATGGGAACGAGTACGAATTCAACTACGTCACGTATTGAGTACTATGCCTGTTAAGGAAACGCCTCCTTTATAATTAGTATTATTATAATGTTCTACCGTGCACAGAGGTACGGTCGAGTGGTGTTCAATTGAGTGTCGTAAAACCAAAATCAGTTAGCCAATCACGAGCAAGTAAAAACATCAATGAACCAATCACGAACTGAAGTAATTCACGATTGGTTTTACTTCAACCAATCACGAGGTAAAGTAAACGCAATCATGGATAACTAACCAATCAAATTCCGCCGAAGGCAATTACTTTTCGACACTCAATTGAAAACCACTCTATCAAAACAATAGAACATAACATATAGAACACGTGGAACACCCTAAAACACAGATTAAATACTTTCATAATAACTACTACAAAAATATTGTGTTCACACCTTAACAAGTACGATGATATCCTTTGAACCCAGAGCAACGTAAGGATATACCTTACTGCTGCTGTATTTGTCATGCGCCAAATCAGCTTTACCGATCTCCCTGCCATTCAGGGTAAATGATACCTTGAGAGGTACAAAATCGTCATAACCTCTTCTCTCAAACTTCTCAACAAAACAACCAATCAAATCTCCTCTGTGCGCCATGGCGTCTGAGAAAGAAAAAGCATCGATCAGTGAAAACTGGAACATTCCAGTAATTTGCGAATAACGAAAAAATCTAATAACGAGCAAAGAAGAACCCGCACTATAAAATGGCCTCAACGCAGAAGACACCTTCAGTTGTCACTAGCCTTTGTCAAGTGAACATCTCTGTTCAAAGCTCTGTAACATGTTATGCTCCGCTTGAGTGATCTCTCACATTTGTCAACACTTCGATGGTTAATCTTTAAAAATGTAAACGGTGTTTGTAAACGGTTCTAAAACATTACAGAGGTTTTGCACCATCACGTGATGGCAGCCATGTTGGTGGCAGGAACAATAAACACTTAATGACTGGCCTCGAGGGAATCAGTGAGTTTAGTTTCCCCTCGATCCTCGATGTTCCCCGAAACGGAGTCGAGGGGAACATCGAGGATCGAGGGAAAACAAAACTCACTGATTCCCGAAGGGACAGTCATTAAGTGATTTGTTATATAGACATAAGTTTTACTACCTGATACGAGCGAGGTTTGTTGCCTTCTCTTCGGGAAGCTGCTTTTCAACTCAAAACGCTGCCAGCGTCGCTACGGCATTTTTAGAATCGTTTTGTGTCTTTCTTGCATCATTTTTTAGCTAGCAATTTCTCTCTCTCTTGCGCTCTCTAGTGGTGTACTCTAGTGGTGTCCTCTAGTGGTGGGCTCCTAGTGGTGTGCTCCTACTGAGTCGTGTACTCTAGTGGTGTGCTCCTAGTGGTATACTCCTACTGAGTCGTGTACTCTAGTGGTGTACTCTAGTGGTGTACTCCTAGTGGTGTGCTCCTAGTGGTGTGCTCCTAGTGGTGTGCTCCTACTGAGTCGTGTCCTCTAGTGGTGTGCTCCTAGTGGTGTACTCCTACTGAGTCGTGTCCTCTAGTGGTGTGCTCCTAGTGGTGTACTCCTACTGAGTCGTGTACTCTAGTGGTGTGCTCCTAGTGGTGTACTCCGAGTGGTGTACTCCTACTGAGTCGTGTACTCTAGTGGTGTGCTCCTAGTGGTGTGCTCCTGGCGGTGTACTCCTACTGAGTCGTGTCCTCTAGTGGTGTGCTCCTGGTGGTGTGCTCCTAGTGGTGTACTCCTACTGAGTCGTGTCCTCTAGTGGTGTGCTCCTAGTGGTGTGCTCCTAGTGAGTCGTGTCCTCTAGTGGTGTGCTCCTAGTGATGTACTCCTACTGAGTCGTGTACTCTAGTGGTGTGCTCCTAGTGGTGTGCTCCTAGTGGCGTGCTCCTACCGAGTCGTGTACTCTAGTGGTGTGTTCCTAGTGGTGTGTTTCTCGTGGTGTGCTCCTAGTGGTGTACTATGGGCAACGTCCTGGCGGCTAAAGGGGATCCAGTGAAGCAGTTAGGGCCAATCACCCAACTGTGGATTCTCACTGATTACGACAGCTTCTTACAATAACTCTGAGTCAGACTTGCCAAATATAATGCTGTTAGTCATGACCAATCTGTACTGTAGACGGGGCATAGGAAAAGCCCTGTCTCTCGACAGCGACCCTTTAATTTGTCTCTGACGGACAAACAACTGAGTAAAGTACCCACAACCGTGTGCGACTCCGCGGCATCACCTTTTCTACTTACAATGTCAGAACCTTACATCAAACAGGCAAATTCAATCAATTAGAAAAACAAAATATATACATATAGTAGTATACACACTAAGATACACACTTACAATGATATATCCAATAAAACATAGTAAAACTAGGAATCAAAAGGTATTGTTTCAATAATAAAGGATTCAACGTAACGAAAAAAAAGAAACGTTCACATTAAAAGGTTCTGGTTCGATTTGAATCATTTAGCCATTTTGTACCAAACAACTGGTCAGCGGAAGTAACCAAAATGGTACGAGGAGCAGCACATAGATCGTAATAAAAGAACACTGAAGTGTTCAGCTGAATCATTGGTGGCGCCCCAAGCACAGACAAGTGAAGTAACACAGTTTTGGATCCTGATTCAGTGTTTAGTCTCGTTTGTATAATGACTGGAAAACGATTCTCAGTATAATACAAGGCCTGCTTGTTTGACTATTTACTTTTGACTGACGTTTTTACTGTAGCATGTATCGTATACACTGTTTTAGAAACAAGAACATATAGTATTATGGTTTTTGAATGCTAAGAACAATACCCATTGCCTTATCATATTAATGGTGATATTATACAGACCGTCTCCTTCTCTTCCCGATTTTGCGTCGGCTTTGTCGAATATCCTTCCGTCGTCAATGTGATAACCAACTGTGTTACTCTTCCAGCCTGGAAACAAGTGAAGATCATAGTTCTGACTGACCAAGCCTATAGCAAAAAATCGCCTCTCGCCACACTCTTGGATGAGGACCTAGTCAATGAATCAAAAGAAGAAAACAATTAAGAACGTTACTGCTGGGGCCAAAACTATTGAACCACGTTGCTTCCATAGGGCCCCATTCCCCCTGTGCAATGTTGGTTACAAGGGCGTAATGATTATCTCGCACGTACTTGCTGCTCTGACTGGATTTGCACCCAATATGGGTGTTTCAAGGACATTTGGCTCCAGCTATAGGATCGATCAGCAACGCCGTCTAATCACTCACTCGCTTGTACTCGGTCGTTTCGTCGACACTTTCCATGTAGTAATATAACGGTATATGTGAAATGTGGAACAGGGCAGACACTATAGTTTTAAAGTGCATATGAGCCCAATTTTTTTATCATTAAAATCTATTATACATCAAGTAAATAGTTGAATTGTAAAATATTTCTGAATTTGAGTGTGGCGTATAAGTTATAGAGGTTTATATTTCCAATATGCTAATTATGTGACGACATGGGAGGCCAACAAAAGGTTACTTCTTTCTCCTTGTGAATGAAACTATTTCGGATTTATACAAAATATTAGGTAAAATCACTGATATACATGTATGGCCCAAATATTACATGGATGTTTAGAAAAAATGTATATTTCTGCCAGCACATTTTTGTATAATAAAAGAGTCCTCACATGTCGAAACATAATTAGCATATCGGAAATAGAAACTTCTATAACTCATAGACGCAGCACTCAAATTAATAACTATTTTACAATTCAACTATTTACTTGATGGAGAATCGATTTTAATGATAAAAAATTGGGTTCATATGCACTTTAGTATAGCGTTAATGAATGAAATTATTCCAATTGTCACACGATTAGGTAATTCCTGAGCCGGCTGAAATGGCTCATGAAAACTGTTTATAAGACATCTTTGGTAATACTTCAATATATAACCGATAAATATCAATGTCCTCTGTACTAATATCAGCAAATTGTGCTGCAAAAAGAGTGTTCAGTTATCAAGAAAGAGCTCAAGATTGATGAACAACGTTTTTCAATGCAACCGTCTGCACTAATTATAACAATCCAGACCGGTTTACACAGTTTTACGCTCAACGTTCACATTTTTTGAATTTTAAAATAATGTTTTCTAAATTGATAATTTAAGCAAACTCCTATGAGTTCATAGCTTGACGAACGCCTTTGAATTCAGCAATGCGACAGTCAATAAGTCACAGGCGTTTTCATCTAACATTCTTGTTAATGGAGTTTTCTATACAAGCGAATGAATCTTCTCATTGTAAATCAGTGTGCAGCACTGTGCAAAATATATAATTATGACATCGTCACCTTACAATATGTGATAGAATTCACAAGGTGGGCACAAATGACCTCGCTCACATTGTCATATTTTCAAAACTTTCTAATGTAGAAGATTGAATTTTTGTGGGAGGATTAACACGGGTGAACGAAACAAAATCCGATGATTCCCATTACCGTAGATATCTTGATTACGTCATAATTACGTCATGTATCCATTTGTAATAGTTTTCCAATGTTTTCAGTTACCTTTCTAAATTCCTATCATCTTGACAACAAAGAAACCGAAATCCATGTTCGATTAGTTAAGAGGGAGAAAAGTTATTAAATGTTGAATTTTGGTAATTTTCCCGCCAAAATATATTTTCGGATTTTAACGAACAAATGTACTTATTTTACACTGAATAGGCTCAAGTCTTTTTTTAAATATTTCGTCAATGTAGAAAGCATAATTTAAGTCAGAAAATGTGACATCAAAGGAAACTTAACTGAGTTCTTTATAACTCGGCATATATTTATCGTAGAGAAAAAAATTGCGGCATTCAAAAATATATATTTATGTTGTTGTGATAACATGCTTTATTGCAAACGTATACGTAACGAAGAATTTGACATTGATTCGTTCATTATGACGTCACAACAACATCAATCTGCAAACCTCATTGAACTTGAAGACGCTAAATTTGAATGAATAACACTGTGCTAGTTTGTAAACGTTTGGCACGTTCAAAGTGAGCGACTTCAAGGTCATTTATGCCCACCGTGTTATCCTTGGAAAATTCCTTTTCGTTACAAAACCGGACATGAATTTAAGACGAAATCTCATACCTCAAATCCAGGGAATCCTGGGGAGATTGGCTCGTTGTACCTTGCCCCGTGATGATTATCACGCTCGCCGTATAAGCACTGAATGCAGTGTTCTGATCCTAGGTAGGATAACTGGTTACCATCGATCTTAATTCCCTCGGAGTTCCATGCCTGAGAGAAATAAAACAAGTCTATTTATATTACCTGTGACAGGAACTCACATTGATTCGTATAAATGACTCCTGCACAAAACATGACAAGATTTGTCGATATTCCTCCATGTATTGTAGTTCAAAGTACACAAGTAAAAGCAAGGTTAATAAGCATTATTATATATCATATTACTACCTCGTCTATAATTGGCTGAAAACCTCGTGCCGAATATTTATATCAGGTTTCGACGTCATTGATAACTTAACACGGTAATGTAGCATGACATCGCAACTCCGGCGCGCGGTGGGTAATATATCTGCTTTCCCCTGGATAAAGAAACATACGGAGGACAACAATGCACAAAAACTCGCAAAGAACAACTCAATTAGCCTGTATTCACCGATTGTATCAGTGAAGTCGTTCAGGGGACGCTAATGAGCTATGACCGTGCGCAATCTTTTGTTTTACCCCCTTCCAACATAAATCACAGCGCCTTTATTAGCTCCTTTCAAATTTGCCGAGTTTTCTAACCTCCCCCTCTATGAACTATGGAGAGACTCGAAGCCACACACACACATAAAATTGTGAAAACTTGCTCCATATAAAATTTGGTTGTAACTTTGTGGGTAGTATGTGCTGCCGTGGAATGGTTAGAGAAAAACAGAGGAAACCATAGACCCAGAAATTGCATATACATAACGAAACTGAACGAAACTTAAGTCCGATGTGTTTAGCAAGTAAAATCAATACAGCTTTCATGATCAGAACATCGTAGTCTTGGAGATAATATCTAAATATGTTGTTACAGACAGGTATTTATAGTTTGGTACGTCCACCTTGATGTTCATTGCCAGTCTTACTCAGGCAATCGTCCAACCAGTGCCAGTTTGTTATCATTTGTATCGTGAAAACCAATAGTAATAGGTTGTAACGTATATATTAAATGTTATAATAAATCAATTAGTCCAATAGGTAGCCAAGCCTTAGCGCATATAGCCTCGCATGGAGGCTGGAGTTGACCCTGCACTGATACAAACCCTCTTTCTATGAATATGGATAGTTTTTAATACCTTGCTAACTAGTTACAATAATCTAACTAAGCTTTCCCAATTTCAGCCTCGATGTCAAAAAAGGCTTGGTTACCTTATAAAATGGCGGTCAAGAACTACACATTGGACTATTGTTGGATTTGGTTTCTGCGTGATATTACACCTTTGAAAAATTGGTCTTGACAATTTTCATATTACTATCACCCTCATCCAATAATTGTTCAATATTTACCGATTTTCCTTTAGGATATCCCTGTAACAGTTCCCTCTCTTCCCAGTCGTCCCTGAAGACTCTCTTAGCGATGTGACCAACAATCTGATGATTTCCTTCTGTCTCTTTCATTACGACATCCATCTTGCTCTCATCTATAGATATAAATGGCATTTGTAATGAAGATAAACTTGAGAAATTGCAAACGTTCTCATGTTGAAAGACACAAATAAATACTCAGATTAGCAGAGTATGCTTTCCAGGTAACTGGAGAAAGAAAATATGAGACAATTGATGAAGGATGGCAAAGATTCGAGTGGATGAAAAATACTGCTTTTAAGAAAACTTTAGAGCAACTTGAAATCGGTTCATTGTAACCGAAATCAAGTTTCTAGAATAAGCTTTTGTAATCCACTTTAATCTTTGCCATCCTTTATAGAAAAAGTTCGAAAAACATATCAGGACATTAACATGGTATTTCTCTTCTAACTTAGGGTGTTATTTTTGTAGTTTTATTTTAAAGAAACTTGAAGGGTTGGATTCGCTTGACAGTGCCCCTTTAAAGTATAGTATATAACCACACGAGTCGCCCTACTATAAGTATTATGGATTAGAGGAGCAATGCCATGTTTATCAAGATACGTGGTTACTTGGTAAACGAGAGGATCAATGAATAATAGTGCAGTAAAGAGGGGAATGAAGACTGCAGCAAGGCAGTTAAATACACATTGAATTGCGTTATTGAATCTCATGCTTCTTTTTTGTCATTCATATCATATCATATCATAATTATTACATCATCATATCATTGATTCTGCAAAATTTATCTCATGCCCTTCTCATTAAACAATGCATTGAAAGGTTACTTCGACGTGTTTTTAAACAGAAAATTCCAGTATAAAGGGCCATGGTGAGGCCATTGACATCTGCAATTATCATTCAGCTTTCGTGGAGTGAACATCTCTGGGATGTTTACTTCACCAATTGCTTTTCGCGCGAAATTCAAATCAAACGCATCAATGTTAAACTTCAGAGTAAGGGCTAGAGAGTTCGCAGACTCATAAAATGTCATTGGCAGTCATTAATGGGCACATATCTACCCTCGGTTCACCCTTTTTATGGCTTCTTTAATTTTAAAATAAACTCAACAATCTTTTACACTATCAGAAGGTCTTATTTTCCCCACTGCTCTGTTATTTGAATTTCAAAGTTCGAGTTTAAAAGATGTGAAAAGAGGAGCTTCTTGTTTAAGGGAAGCGGATTCTATGCAAATTAAAATGTATATAGACAACCCGTGATGAAGTTCCGGAACTTAGGGAAGAAAGGATGGTCGAACGGTGATAGAGTTCGTCTCTGACCTCTATGGTCCGGATTCGATTTCCAGACTCGAGGTCATATGCGAGTGTAGTTAACGTTTGTTGGTATCTTAGAGATTTTTTTTCGGATCTCCGGTTTTCCTCCCTCCACAAATTCAACCTGAATTCAAATTCAATCTCCAAATGCACGTACGCGTTTAAAACTATCTAGTATTGAAGCCCCAAGTGCAAGTGAGTAAAGTATATGATTTTATTTGCCTGTTAGTTTAGCCATTATGCATAGAAACTGACCTGTCAGAGGAAAAGAATATCCATACACGGAAAAATATATCGCCTGAAGATCGGTCAAAAGTCGGTCAAAAATCTGGAGAAAAGACAAAAACAAAGCAAGATAACAATGTATCCAGGGATTAGGGTCAAATGTTAAATAAAAGCAGTAATAAATGTAATTATCATCTAAAAGTCACTAAGACTATTTTCAGGTTTTCTGGCAACATTCCTCGATTCATCTGACTCTAAAGAAAACCAAACATGCTCTTTACAACTGAATGGATTTTAATGTTACGTGCATAGAGCAAGCATTCGGACTACTCATTCGACAAAATGATGCGACACGATGCTTTGTAACAAAACACTGGGTTTTTCATGATCTTGAGGATTTGGATCGAATACTTTAGGTGCTGTATCACATTCGAGTATTTGACAGACTTCGCCAACATTCGTTGCCAATCAGAAGAAGCAGGAATTTTCGACAATTGTGTCGAATGAGTATTGTCGTATAATTGTCTCAAACATTTGAAACACCAGCTACTAAATATGGAACAGGGCCGGTTAAATGGAGTCATTGTGCGGTCGACCACATTATTCTGTTGCAAAAGCTCAATGTTTATGGAATAGGAGGGGTGAACTCAAATGGCATCAATCCTACCTGTCTAATCATTCTTAGCAATGCCAAGTCAATGGTGTTTTATCGGACATACAAGCCATATCATATGGAATACCACATGGGTCCATTCTTGGCCTTCTCCTCTTTCTTATATGCATAAATGACTTACCAAATTCATTGAGTAGTTGCACCACTGGTATGTTTGCTGATGATACATATATAACTAATGCCAACACTAGTATCGTACAAGTAGAGGAAAATAGATTTGAAGATTTGAAGCGAACTGAAAAGTGGCTTATCGCCAATAAATCGAGCTTCAATGACATTAAAACTAGAATAAAACAAAATACTCCAGCAGTGTCGCCGTATTTTTGTGGCCTCTCGATCAAACGAGTAGAAGATTTCAAACTTCTTGGTGTACACATAGATAAAAATTTAAATTTCAAACCCCATATTGAACATGTCATCAGCAAAGTTACAACAGGTCTAAAGATGCTATATCGTATAAGAGATCTTACAGATAATAGAAGCACTATCATTAACATTTATAATTTCCTTATCCAATCTTATCTTGATTACTGCAGCACCGTTTGGGCAGGTTGCAATAAAGGTCTTAAAGGAAAGCTCCAAAATAGAACAGGAAGAATAAATAACGAGATCAGACTATAGCATGTGTTCGCTCTCACACCATCAGAGAACAATTGAAATGGCTAACGCTTGACGAGAGAATAGCAAAATTAGAAGCTATTATGATGTATACAGTTCTCAATGGTCAGGGGCCTCGATATTTAAAATAAATGTTCTCGTATTCTGGTGAACACCACAACTACCATTTAAGAGCTGCTAATACAAACCTCTGTCTACCAGCCCAAAAAACAAATTTTGGAAAGCATTTTCCTTTAGTGGTGCAGCACAGTGGAACAAGCTGTCATCAGCTTTCCGCCTTAGTGAAACATTAAGGTCTTTTAAACATGAATTATAAATTAATTTTAAGTATTTATAAATATTTTTCTGTATTAGTAACAGTAGTACTGTTAGTAAAAGGAACATTTATATAAATGTTCCTCTAGTTGTATATACTTATGTGCTTAATGATATAATTACAAGTCAGGAGCCCATTACCAGGAGCGTTCCTCTGTTATGGGTTGGGTCCCCAGCACAGGAGTAGATGAGGCTATATTTAGAATTGCTGGTTTTCACTTGACGTCATAGCCGCCATGTTGATGCCTTTAAACAATAGATTCCTCGTTAGCTTCTTTTGTTGGGGCACTAATATGGCCGCCATGCCCTTTGTCATTCGAATCTCTTGGGATTGAGTGAATACCAGCAATTCGAATTCCCGCGTTGAAAGTGAGAAGCATGATAATGAATAATAATGAGAAGTGACATTAGCTATCTGATTGGCTAAAACAACATGGCCTTTGTTTATTTCGCGCGAAACGCAATGCTAAAAATAGCCTCATCTACCTCTGTGCTGGGGTACAGACACAGTGGGGAAGATGGACGCTCCTGGTAATGGGCTCCTGTACAAGTAGATAGTAATTAGCCAATGTATCTGTTGCAGGTAAAAAAAATCAGGTTAAATTTGTCCAAACTAGTTTATTTTGGTTCAACCTAGATTATTTTTGTCCAAACTAGTTTATTTTGATTCAACCTAGTTTATTTTTTCAACCTAGTTTGTTTTTTTCAACCTAGGTTATTTTTATTAGATATCAATCATTCTAAAAAGGGATCCTTTCTTTTTGGGGAGTCATAAAACAATGGGGTTTAGTTTTTTTAGGGGGCACATTCTAAAAAGAATTGAGCAGGTTTTCGTATTCTACCTCCCCTCTCTCTCCTCCCTTCCCTCGATGACGTGGTAGTCATTTAAATCACTAATATAACTACGACGTCAGGTCTTATGCAAATTATGTATTCACGCATGTGCATTGCTAATGAAATCTGACTTTGAAAAATATAATACGGACGAAAATAAAGACGAAGTTTGTGTTGACTCTGCGTTCTTTTATGAAAACTCAAGGGAAGTAAGAAAGCCAAATTCAGAAACATATATCGTTTATAGATGATCAGGTTTACTTACTGCTCCACTCGTACTTCGAAAGAAACTGTGAACCGAACCGACGTTTACAGAGTAATCACTGAGCTAAATAGTATAAAAGCGAATCAACGCTAACATTGACTGGAAGAAGACTTCTACGAAAGAGCTAAACAGTATCTTAAAGTAACGAATTCAGAGGATCTTGGATTAAATAAAATAAAATAAATAACCTAGGTTGAAAAAAATAACTAGGCTGAATCAAAATAAACTAGTTTGGACAAAAATAACCTAGATTGAACCAAAATAAACTAGTTTATTTTTTAAACCTAGTTTATTTTGGTAATTCAACCTAGTTATTTGTTTTCAATGGGTGCTCACTAATTTAGGGTGTTTATAGAGCTATATAGTCACTAATTGTTTTTACGGCTAAGTCACTAAACAACAGATAAATATAATGCTTATTTAATGGTCCTGTGAACCACTACAAACCATACCCCTACATTTAAATATACCCTAACCGTCCATAACGGGTGCTCACTTATTTAGGGAGTTTAGAACTAATCACTAATTTAGGGTATTTAGAGCTAGTCACAATTTTTTTTACGGCTAAGTCACTAAACAACAGATAAATATGATGCCTCTTTAATGGTCCTGTGAACTAATACAAACCCTACCCATAGATTTAAAAACACCCTAACCGTCAACAACTGGTGCTCACTTATTTAGGGTGTTTAGAGCTAGTCACTAATTATTATTTTTTTACGGCAAAGTCACTAAACAATAGATAAATATAATGTTTATTTAATGGTCCTGTGGACTAATACAAACCCTACCCCTAGATTTAAAAACACCTAACCGTCAACAGCTGGTGCTCACTAATTTAGGGTGTTTAGAGCTAGTCCCTAATTTTTTTAAAGGCTAAGTCACTAAACAACAGATAAATATAATGCTACCCTACGTTTAAAAAACCCTAAAAATTACTGTTTGGGAAAAAATAACCTAGGTTGGACACAAACTAACCTAGGTTGAAAACATAATCTAGTTTGGACAAAAATAAACTAGATTGAACCAAAATAACTTACTTTGGACAAAAATAAACTAGATTGAACCAAAATAACCTAGTTTGGACAAAAATAAACTAGGTTGAAAAAATATACTAGTTTGGACAAATTTAACCTGAATAATCTTTTTAAACTACATGCAAACATAGTATTTTAATAGATTATTAAGAGAAGCATTTTCAATGCCCCAATATAGCTAGATATATTTAGTAATGATGTAAAAGTTGTACTGAAGTAGTTAGTGACCACTGCATGTATTATTTTATGTTATACTTTTTAGCCACACGGCTCGTCTGAAAACCAACTATGCTCGAACATTTGTATTTGACACCAGAGCCTTCGTTCTTTCGGCCAGCGAATCACAACGTTTTGCCGCGGTGAATACAACCTCTAACCTTAAAACAAATAGATTATTTAACAGTTAAGTCCAATTGGGTACGACCTTAAAAACAGTGAAGTCTAACTCAGATTGGCTAGGCAGTTAACACACAATATTGGTAGGGTTCCTTGAATGTTCTGCCATTTTATTGTCGGTAATGGCCATGCTTAAAACCTGATAAAATTCATTTAAACATATAGACTCGTCGCCGTAAATTACTAAAACTACTTACCGGATCACGAATAGCATCTCCTGATGGCTGTAGATGAAACAAATGCGTTATTTGTGAAGTATACCAAGCATCAATTTCTACACTTGTTTTTAATTCCTTCATATCTCAAAAAGAACAAAATGTATAATTCATCGCATATTTGACATCAGAACAACATTGATTTGACCAATATTATTTTATTTCCATTACAGATGAGAGTCTCTTAGAACGTCCAATCAAATATTAGGTTTTTTAAGGTAGTCCATAGAGAACAACTTGTCTGCTCAGAAACGTAACTTCCAGTGCATTATCATTCCAAACACTTCTGCATTTAATTCTGCCCACAACATTTAATTCCGGCTTCTTGATTTATGGTGCTGGTATAAGGATTAACCAGTGAAACACCCTTATCATTAGGAATTATACTACAAATGACCTAATCATTAGGTATTTTGCTAGCCACATGTGGATATGAACCCTAATGATTAGTGGGAGAGACCGAATAAGTCCTTTGCATTGGAAAAGTTATTACGAATGCCCAAATGGTAATGTCCTGATAACATATCCGTGTTTTATTTATTTTTATTTATTTACAACATTTGGGCGTAACGCCACAGGAGACAAACAATAGGACTCAAAGTCCCCTACGAGGCTTGTCTCCGCCAGCAGTGACGATGGATGTTAACGAGAAGAAAAAAGAGGAAAAAAAACATATATATATATACATACAATAATTAGATAATGAATGAATAAATACAAAATCAAGTACGATAATAACATTATGCTACATATAGTTTGAATGCAAGCAGCGCAACTGGATATGATGATAGGAACAATAATCAACTACTTTAACACGGGCATACGGTTACAAGGTTAGAACGACGACAGAGGGGACAAGTAACGAACCAAGTTCGAATGTTGAAGGTATCAAAGACCGAGTTTAGCCTTTCAAAGTAAAGTTTTTTCAGTTTGAGTTTGAAAGAGGAGGTAGAGGGAGAAGAGCGAAGATCGACTGGAAGAGCGTTCCATAGAGGACAGATACGTACAAAGTAGGAAGAACGAAAAGTCGAGGTACGGGCAGGAATTAAGCGTAAGTCTAGACCAGAGGAGCCGCGACGAGTTACAGATCTGTTAAATAGTAGAATGTCAGAGGTGTCGATCAAAAAAGCCCTAATAATAATGGGAGTTATTGCATTTCAATATATCCGAGCTTATAGAATGAATACGCTATCACGCACCAGAAATAAGAAACAATGCAACTCGCACATAGAACAATATCGAACAGCAGTAAATTGATGTGCGCATGCGTATATTAGGTCAACACAATACTATAGTCAATTTCGGGAGAACGACTCTCCTTCAAAGTCTCTACAAAGGGAGGATATTGTTTTGCAAAGAATGTTTGGTAAATGTTGCTGACCAGTACTCTACGAAGGCTCCAGTTGTCAAATGACCATTCTGTGACAAAACTGGACCATTCCAATCAGTGGCCGAGCACATTCGTAAAGAACAGCTTGACATGTGGAACATACCGTTTCGTTATCATCATCTAAACTCGTTATTGGTAAATTATTGGTAAATTTTCTTTTGCACGAACATGTGCATTTCCATTGGCAGTTACATCGTCTTATGGTCGCGTACACGAAGTACAATAGCTTTGCCGTGAGTGAGATGACGTTGAAAGGCACTGGTACTGGATGATAGGTGCTGTAGGTTCTGATAGTGATGGCTTTCTTGTACGACCACTCGTAGAATGAGTTATCCTGCAACAGAGAAAACGTTTTGTTTAATTTATTTAACATGCTTTAATTCTACTTTAGACAATGGTAGCCTATAGGCCCTTTGCAGCTAACAGTGAGTCACATGCTGATATAATACTTCATTAACGAATGAATTGAGCTCGTGATCCCATGGGAAAGGCCGTCGTCATGGTAGCTAGAGAAGAAGCTATCTTTAAAGGAAACCCTGGCTGTTGGAACAAGTTGCCGTTAAATTGTTGGCAGTATGGTTTAAAGGGATACCGGAGTGAAATACAAATTTGAGCTCCAAAGCATCTTTCAGATGTACTTTGTTCAGAAAATGTATTAAAATTTGATAAAACATTTTCAGAGTTGAGAACGAGCCCCTGAAAGTTGGTCCCGCGAAGACCTGGGCGCCTCCATCTTGTTTACATTAATTCCTGTAACGTTTTTCACGTCACTTCGTCCCACCGGAGTCTTGCGGTTAACTTGTAGATTTTCATCGATATGGCAGAGCAATTTCATACTAGAACAAAAATATGATGAAGACGATATTGTGAGAGATGTTCAGAATACTGGGAGGACGAAGAAAAGCATGTGGATGGTGAGAATATCAGACGAACAATAAAAGGCGACTACCGAGCTAGTGCTATAAAGATTCGCTATCTGTATTTTTGTATGGAACTTGTCAGCCTTAAACACAAGACTAAAGGTAGATTATTACAATATTGATATCGGCATAGGAATCGAAACTTGTTTAATTCGACCCAGAGATAATCAGGGTGTAGCAAGCCACATAATCTTTAATTTCGTTTACCTATTAACTGATGTGTTGTGAACAGCGCGCTCCACGGTTCCACCACAAACATGCCGGGCTTGATAGTGCCAATCCTTTGACACAATTAAGGGAATGGAATTATTTTTGCAATAAAATTGCTCCGAGTGTCTCGTTCTTGTCTCATTGTCTATGTTCTGATATGTTGGGCTAGTTATGATCGGTTTTTACAGGGAGGTTTTAACTTTTCAGGTGTTTCGTTTCAGTTGCACAAAGCCATGCAGTCAGTACAGATCGAACCGGATAACTCGCAAATTATATAGCTCCAATAATACTAAGTTTCGAAAGCAATGCCAATATCAATATTGTCATAATGTACCTTTAGTCTTGTGTTTAAGGCTGACATAAATAATGACAAATAGCCAGTTTTAACAGCCGTCTTAACTGAAAAGGGCCAATCGTAGCAGCGTATTAGATTTTAAATAGCGCGCTAATAGTTTCTTCTATCGAGTTTCCTATTTGCATTGTGTATATAAGTAAGCAGAGGGTGAAGCGACACTAGAGTCGGCATACTTTAATGTTGTGTATTTCCGATGCGGTATAAGCCATACTTGTCTAACCTCCGATGCAGACATCTTGTGTGGTTCGTTTCCCTCCATTCCACACCAACGTCTGCTTCAAAATCCATAGCCAAAGTCCAAATTTTATGCAGTGAAACATCGTGTTTTTGACCATTTGGCAACCTCTTGAGCGTTTTGAAGTTATGTTCTGTTGTCTAGGCGACTGAGAGGAGACGAAGACTTGCATGTGCAGGATAGCACGTGCTTCACGTGCAAAAATGGAAGTCAAAATAATCAGCCAATCAAGTGTTCGTGTTCTCACGGTCCACGAAGTAATTAATTAATGTTTGGGCTAAGGGAAAAACCAACCTAGCAATTTGATTGGTCAAAATAAACAGTCCGTAAGTCACGGAACACGAAATACGACTTGAGTTCGCAGACGTTGGTGTGGGAGGCAGGGAAACGAAACACACAAGACGTCTGCTTCGGAGGCTAATACTTGTCTGGGTCGTCACGGATAGGTCATTTTCCAATAATGTTTCTCTAGACTCTCCTGGCTTTATACATTTGTCGAACCCACCTCTACTTGCTGTTAAGTGTTTGAAAGCAGCGCTATCATCATGTTCATCAGCATCACAATATCCATTATCAAATGTTAACCTTTTTAACAACTCGTCTGATCTAATACATTGACTGGCCAACCTCTACTTGTTGGTAAGTATTTGAAACAGCGCGATAATCATATTCATCAGCATCACAATATCCATTATAAAATGTTAACCTTTTTAACAATTCGTCTGGTCTAATACATTGACAGACCAACCTCTACTTGTTGGTAAGTGTTTGAAAGCAGCGCGATCATCATATTCATCAGCATCACAACACCCATTATCAAGAACACGCCATACAGGATTTTAGCAAGTACGTCGGACGTGACGTCTGACGATTCCAGAGGACCAAGGTCAGCTATTCCAAGAAGGGACCAAGTAAGATGCGTTGCGGTACTCCACCAGCTACATATGTTAGATCATGCGAACAAACAAATGACAACGAATAATTAGCTTAATTACGTTATAACATAGTAGGCATTAATAAAGGTCTAAAAGGATAGCAATAGAAATGTTTACAAAGTTATTTTTTTAATGCATGAGCACCTTTGGCGTTACTAATTGAGGGAAATTAGTGTTACCAGGATAGAAAAATGGAGAAAACAATGCATCAAATCATAGGAAAAGCACGCTTTCGGGGAAGCACAGGATTGTTGTTACCTCGCTATTTATGTGGCGCTAGGCGGCGTGGTTTTAAAATCGTAATAAAACTACATGAAAGTGGAATGGCCGATGTACATATTGTAAGACTACTAGCTTGGTTATGTGGCTTAATTGCTCCTCTTTACTTACCAAGAAATTCCCTGCTCCTTGCAGAACCTAATATGAGCAATTAAAATGTAAAAATGTATTTATAAAAACTTAGATATGATCATTGTGTGCACATTTATTTTCATTTCATTTCAATAATTTTGTTAAAAGAAATATTCCCATTTAAACGTCTTATCGTCCTTGCACGACATAATTTCATTAAATGTCACTAGACACGGTTGCAAACAATTCAATTATAAAATCACTAATATAAAATATATAATCATTTTAGATATCACTGTAAATTCGCGGCGTGTTTATAAGGACTGTATACTGATTTCACCAAATCAATGGTAAAAAGGTTCCAGGTTGAGGTATTTCCCTTCTCAAAATATAAAGGCTACTCCTGTGAACTATAACAGTTTTGTTATTGCCTGGTCAGTTGGCTGACGAATAGTAATAAATTTTGAAATATTTTAACGTACCCATGAGATGTGCCATTGGATGCCGAATTGTAAGAACGTTCCACCATGTAAATTTTGGTTATTGCCAAAGAAAATGCCATGAGAGCGGCCAGGAACTGACCAAATATGGCAATCACTGCACCAATGATGTGAAACAGAGCGATTTGGATTGCTCCAGTGCCTTTTTTCGACTCCATGATATGACCAAACGATCGAAGAGTTAGCAGCATGGCATTGAGGCCGTACAAATAACCTGCCACAGCCAGCAAGCGGTTCTGGGATACTGAAGCACGTGATGACCATGTGATTGCTCTAAGAACGAGTAGGACTAGGTAGAACACGAGGGTGACTGCGTCCAGAAGATTCCACTTGTCACTTAAAACAACAAGGGGAATATTAGAAGGTGCAATCCCAACTTTCATCTAGAACTAAAGCAATGCGATTAGCCAAGTATTAAATCATCGGTTTGAGATGATATTGGAGATTTTGTGATAATAACTGCTTCTTAACGGAGCGCGAGGTCTGTACCGATGTCTTTTCTGTACAGACCGAGCCGTTAGACCTGCTCTCTACAAGAAAGACCAAGGTCTGATATTTCTCTGTACAGCCCGAGCAAGCAAGGTTAAGACGTCGTATATTATATTTACGTTTATTTCCATTGCCGTAAGCGCGTGAACGTGTACTTTTTGCCACCGTTTTAATCTTAGTGATGTTAATGTAATGGATGTGAACTATGAATCAAACAAACCATACAACTGTAAAATTGTTGACTTCGATAGCTTTCTTTTGTTATTTTCCAAGTTAAGAATTGGCCAGGATCAACTTATATAAAGGTTGATACAAGTTTACGAGAACATTCTAGCTTCTGAAGTGGTTAATTTCCGAGGTGAATCGTGGAATCCTTGTTTGGGGCTACTCCGGTCCGCTGAGATTCATTGCGATGGACATTTTTCTTTGCTGTTTATCATTTATTGATTTGTAAGTTACAAAAGAGCTTTCCGAATCACCGCGAGAATTTGCTCGACTTCACAAATTCTTTGTCCTTGGCATGGAAATATCAGAGCAAGACTTGTTCTCTTCTCAACACCTTGGGATATTTCGTTGATAAGTGTATTCAGCTTGAATCCGTGTATTCAGCTTGAATCCGTTGCCAATGGACCCTTTGCACTTTACGTCATAGTTAACAATAGATTCCTCGTTAGCTTCTTTTGTTCTGTACACCAACATGGCCGCCATGCCCTTTATTTGTCATTTGAATCTCTGGGGATTGAGTACAAACTATCTGAAGCTCCTATTACAGTGGCGTCTACGAATAGCAGTTTCGGCAGTATTGCCCCGAACGCCTCAATTCAATGTAATGAAGTGCTATTCAAACAGTGTATCTAATTAGTCGTGCTTGTTTAAGAGGTGTTGGTGTCATTCAAGAATGATGGTTTCAATGGAGCTTCATTACATCGAAGTGAGGCGTTCGGGGCAATACCGCTGAAACTGCTATTCGTAGACGCCACTGTAATAACAGCTAATGATTTGCACTTGATTTACGGACCATTTACTTAGTCCTATCAATTTATAAACATTTCTAGGACATTTAGGCATGGCCTCAGTTTCTTCACTTTGTTTGCAGCCTTTTGGTTTGCTGTGAATGCAGCTATTACACCACGTTTTTTGTCTTGCTCTTAATTTTCGCTGCCTTGGCAAAAAATTGCATTTTCCTCGCTTAATTCGTATGATGTTCTCGTCTCTTATCCGTCTTATCCTCTTATGCCGAAAACCTGTATTTTATTGCAGCTCAGCACTCTCCTTTTGTTTGTTTTTGCATCATTTTAAAGTCGGTTTTGTTTGTTATGTAAATATGGAAAATAGGTTTAAATTAAAATCAAATATGGAAACATCTTGACCGACGATTGACCAATCAGAATGTAAGATTTGACAGAGCAATATCATAATACTAACTATCTAAATACCATATCACAACTTACCTTACATATTTTGTTATCAATTTGCGCAGTTGTATTGTCAGTTTGGTTTTACTCTTATCACGGTTTTCTCTCTTGTCATGTTTAGCTGACATTATTGTCGTCGTGTCCCCGATGACAACTTGGTGAATTTCCATCATCAGTCTACCCAGGAAGAAGAACACGATGATCCATTCTGTGACGGTGAAGTAACGAGTGGAACGTTGAAGACATATGGCGAAATGCAGCCCCAGTAGAACAAGGTAACTCAGTGTGTCACGTACAAAGATGAAGTAAGGCGTTGTGAAGTAGTTGAAGTAGTGATCTGATGAACAATTAAAACAATGTCTTACCATTCTCTGAGAAAACAAAATCATTTCTTTAAATAACGAGAGAACAAGCGCACGGAGAAATTATACCGAAGCTTCCGTGCGGTCTGTCCTTAGATAAAACAATATATCAAAATTCGCCTTATTTCATGTACGACCTCATGCCCGGAGCATTGCTCACTGCGTGCAACCCCGACGCTCAGCATACCTGAACATATATGTTGTACATTCTCTCTATATGTATCGCTTTATGAGGTCATATGGCTACGATGACTCCATTGATAGAGGTCCGATTCCCAGTGGAACAAGTGATTCTGTCTCTGAACATATATGTTGTACCTTCTCTCTACATGCATCGCTTTACGAGGTCATGTGGCTACGATGACTCCATTGATAGAGGTCCGATTCCCAGTGGAACAAGTGATTCTACCTCTTCTCGCACAGGAACGAAATATTGTAATGTGGGAGTTCTATCACTTCAGTTATATCAAAAGTCCATAACCAGAAGTGTCCATCTCCCACTATAGAGTTTGGCCCATCAGTTTACAGAGTAGTCTATTTTTAGAAAGCTTTTCCCGCCATCCCGCAACCAATCATATTCTTCGAAATTTTATCGGCAGTACCTGATTGGCTAATACAGCGATTTTCTTTGTTTGTAATATTGTACAGCTAATTATATATGAGACGATTTTTTTGCGGACAAGGCGTCCGAATGCTACTTGCTAGTGTAGAATCTTCTGATGATCACCAATTTCTCATTTATAACATGCAAGAACCGCTCTGCAGCTTACATGTAGGTGGGGTTCAAAATGCATGTTTTATCTTTCTAGGTTATTTAAATACTATATACACAGATTAGTATTGTTTTATATAATTAGTACTCCCAGAATGTATGTATCAATAGCCACAGCGTCGCAAAGTATAACGCTCGACACAGAGACTTTAAGAAACTCGCTAACACGAAAATATTATCTAACT
Source organism: Actinernus sp. WN-2022 (assembly GCA_030867875.1). Classification (NCBI taxonomy): domain Eukaryota; kingdom Metazoa; phylum Cnidaria; class Anthozoa; order Actiniaria; family Actinernidae; genus Actinernus; species Actinernus sp. WN-2022. The sequence goes on from JAOWCC010001210.1 coordinate 63,989,469, forward strand.
CACAGCACAGTTTCATAACTATGAGCCATGTGTAAATGTAAACAATTACAAGAGTCATATTATACCCAGATTCATCTCTTCTCTCGTTGTAACATTATCATCGAACACTTGACCTTATATCCACGAGTTGTCCATTTGCAGGCAGTATTTCTTTCTGTAATTGCTTTGGGAGAGATTTTCAATTCTTCTACTTATGGGAAAGTGTGTGTAGAAGAGGATAACCATATCATCTAAATCACCAAGCACCTATCATAGTGATCCCTGCCAATTAATCGGGAGGTTTGTGTTTGGCTTGCCAATATATTTTCCATGCTACTTGCCCTCCCCATGTCAGGCACAATTTAAAATGGTTCGTTCAGCATTACTTTTCTGTATTAACACAACAACAAATAGAACTTACCAAAAACATCTTCCCCGTAGATACCTGAGAATTGGAATTTCAAAAACGAATATAAAAATGAGTCTTGGAATTCTAATTTCTACGCATATTTATATATTTTGAAGGGAGTCATTCTATCTACAATACTACTATAAGCTAAGATTCTCAAAAGAAATAAACAGACATATACATGTATCAACATTTGGAGACTATAATAATGATATTATTCATGACAGAGCTGAATAACCAGCAAACACTATCTTGTGGCATTCAATGTCTCGTGTTTGTAGTACGTTTTACCCACGTGTTCAAAAATTAAACTGCACTGTTCAATACATGTTTTTTTTCTTAGTTTCTGGAGGAAATGGTCTGAGTATTTGAAGCTTCATTAAGTTTGCTACAAAACTTTTACTCTTCACAGAAAACAGGAAGGCACTCGCAAAAGTTTAACAATTTCGCCATTTTTATAACCGCTTCTATCGTCCTAGTTAGTGCGATGATGCCCTGTTAGGGGTAAATTCCGACAAGCGATACGGCGTTGAAACAGCGACATGAAAGAAATGAATAACGACGAACGTCTGAAATTGCCTGAAAATGCGAGTGCGACAGAGAGAAATAAGAAAACAATAGACGAAATTCCGACAGCGACATGCCCACCATCCGAGACTGCGATACGACTAGTTTTGAAACTCAGACAGGGCACATGCATACCTCCCTAAAAGGGCCTCGTTAGTTCCCGCTCGTGTCACATTAAATATTCAGCTGTCATTATTCATATGATAAAAACAGTCACAAAACGTTCAAATGATAAGTTAACGTCGTATGATAAAGACGTATTCATGGCAATAGACTTGTCTTGATCTTGTAACGATACTAGATCTAAACTTGGCCGGTTATCGCCTAGTATCCTTTATTATGCAATGCATTATTGCCAAAACTAACATCGGAAAAACTATATTACTCACTGTCCATTATTGTTTTGCTGACTTTCTCGGGGTCTATCCGGTCTGGAAGCAGAACGATGTCTTTATCAAACGTTGCCATAGTTTCCAGTTCTTTAATCTCGGGATTGACTCCAACGCCAACTGGTATAATTCTGATGTCCATTTTCTTCAGCGACTCTATGGCTTCGCTCAATTGGTCTCTTGGTACGCCACATTTGTCATCTGTTAGAACTACCAGTACCTAACGAATCAAGGGCTCCATCACTAAAACATCTGTTTATTTAATAATGGTATTCCTATTATTTTTTGTTACTAATAGTAGACAAGTGTGACTTGCTTTAAGCTTTGTGCTTAGCGTTATGTAAGATCATTGTTTATTAGAGTATCGTAACCAGTATTTGAAGGAATGATGCCCATATAGACACTTAGACACTCAGATCCTACTAGCTCTTGGTAATTGGATTTTTTTTAAACTATCTAAAGTATTGATCGTTTATATAAACAATATGCCCGGTATTAAATGTTTGTAAATAGGATTATAATTAAACACAAGGTTAACCATTTAATATTAAGTTCTAAAGGCATGCCAAAATACAATTAGATTTTAACCGAATCCTAAAATATCGATTTCAAAATTCAAAATTCATTTTGACCGCATGCCACAGGGGACCCAATCCGGGGAAAACGACTGAAAAAGTTACAGAATAGCCGGCAAGCAGGCTAAGCTTTCTATATGTTCGTAACTGGGGTCCATTTTCGTCTGACTCAGAGGTCTAAGGCAACTTAATAATCGCTTGAAACGGGATGGAATCGTATTGGAAATTATAATTTCTATAACATTTCTAAGTAAGAAATGAAAGTTCTGAAAGAAAGGAATTTGATGAAAAAGTGCAAAAGTGAACAATCCCAGATGGGTTGAGCAACATTCCAATGCGAAAGAATGACGATAATTAATGGTAAAGCAACGACTCCATTGGCGGATCCAGGATTTGTGAAGGAGGGGGGGGCAAGGTGGCTGTCATTTTTGTTTTCCGGGAACATGCATTGCCCCTGTAAAATGCCAGCCCAAAGGGGGGTGGCTAGCCAGCCAATCCACCCCCTCCCCCCTAAATCCGCCCACGGACACCCACTCAATGCCACGAGTTACCTTATCTGAGTTTGCAAATTTGTCGTAGAAGATATCGACAGCCTTTCTCAGTGCAGGAAGAATACTACACATGTGTGATTGTCGTTTTCGTTTGCCTTCTGTTAAGGAACCTGATTCGTCTTCATGAGTTGCTGATAATGCTGAGATATCACTGATATCCCAGGGCAGGCTTGACCTGTTGAACAATCCATCGATAAATTCCTCGGCGTCATCTGAATCATCGAAATCACAAGTTATAGGGTTTTCGCCATTGTGTAACACTGCAGCGTAGTTGACATTGCCAGGTTTAAAGACTTTCGTGATCATCTCTGTGATATATCGCATTGTCTTGAAGTCCGTATTCTTGAATTTCCATGAAGCGTTCAACAAGAATACCACGCGGTAATCTGTAAAATATACAAACGTTATTGAAAACGTACGTCGCACCGTTTTATATGATGGCCTGACAAACAACCAACAGTCCTTAAATTTCCGCGTCTTAATCATAAAAGTGCCCTTTCCTCCGATTATTGAACAGTTAGACTACGAGCTCGAAGTTTCTATTCGCTGTAGATAGTTCATGAGAAGCGCAGCCATACAAACTGAGAGCGAGTAGTCTGTTGATTAGTTTAGTAGAAATCAACCAGCTGTTCTTTGTTAAAGGGGCTTTCAGTCAGCTATATTTAGCATCACTTTGGAAAACTCGGAACGGTTTGAACGGCTTTCCCAACAATGTTGGACTCGCGCACGCGCACTTCATTCGTCATTCGCGCTGTATCCATGGAGATTTGATTTTGTTTACTAACAGACGATTAGGCGATCATTTCAATTGGCACCATGATGGCGGAGAGTGAAGTATTTTCAGAAGATTTTGAGCAGGAAACAGGAGCAAAACTCCTAAAAATGTAAAAAGGAAGGCTGTAAACACAGGGAAAGAAATTAAAGTGCAAGACGAGAAAGTGGTCAGACGCCGAAGTTGACGAACTGCTAGATCTGTTAGAAGAGAGAGTTTGCCTTTGGGACGTATCACATCAGGAACAAGAGAGAAAGGGCCTACGAAGAGATGGAAGAAAAACTAGATATAACTATCTCAGACATAAAAGCCAAAGTAACATGCTTACGAGCTCAACTCGGCCGAGAAATCGCGAAGACGAAGGCGAACGTAAACAGCACCGGAATCCTTTGCGATATCACAGTACTATCCAACATGTTGGATTGATGTTGGATCCGTTTGAACACCCCCGTCCAACATCGTGCAACAATGTTGGATCCAACATGTTGGACGATGTTGCATCCGTTTGAACAGGCCTTAATGCCGATTTCTCGGCTACAATTTTTCAACGTTTCTGCAGTCTTCAAGTGAATTGATTGCATATAAGAATTTACCGGAATTTTTTGAAATTCCGCCCAGTGATTCTACGATAACTAATCTCCAAAAGAGTGTGTGCTTTTCCCGATTTGTTTTTAGTTTTAAAGATCCAAGCGTGGTGGCTTGGCAAAAATAATCAATGACTCGACTTTAAACTGCAATAATTTCGCATAGAAAGTAGATATCAAAGATCGCACACACGCTTTTGGAGATCAATGACCGCTTAACTTGACACAAGTGTAATTACTTCGTAAGTATAAAAACCGGCGCTGGTAATTCGCGTTTATAAACGTCTTCGACACCGGGTTAAAGTGACTGTAGTTTTAAATCTAGAGTAACTCCGTACAAAATAACCTTTTACTGGTATTCTTCAGTTATCAACCTTTCCATTGATATATAGGTTCCCATATTTTGTTCGCCGAGCGCCCGCGTAAACGCATTTTTGCGGAAATCACTTTTGAAGGTATCTAGTAACCTTAATACTCCAAATTTCGTGGGTTTAAAGTTCATAAGATCAGTATCATTTGAGGAGAAGGCAATGTCGCTTTGCAACGCAGCTGGAAATGGCAGAGGGCACACAGAGACTTGGATTTGGTACTACAGCGAAGTCAAGAAGAACGAAGCAGCCAAGATGAAATCGACAGTGGAAGGAGTGCGACATAACTTGAAGGTCAGTCATTCCATTTTGTTTGTGTTAGTTTAAACCCATACTGTGAACAATCGACAACAACACAATCAGAAACTGAACAAACTCAAGTTCTTTCAACACCAACACAAAATACAATCGGAAATTTCAATCTAAATACGAATCGTGCGTTATGTACCGATCAAATCGAAACAACAACATCCCCCCTCCCCGGGCAACCACCGGGCATTTGACTCATTTTCGTGCCCGGGGAGTAGGGAATTTGACATCGGTAGTTCAGTGTCCTTGGGGTGGGGAATTTGACACCGGATGGAGGGATGCAGGGGTGGGGGGGTTTAAACAAGTTGTCTCGATTTTATGTTATGTGCTGTGTGGCTTCCTCGATCGAAATCATGGCGGAATTGGAGCGGGGAGGTCACATTAGACGACTTCTAAAGGACAAAATTCTGCTTTTGTAAGCGACTGGCTTAAAAACAAAGAGACTTCAAAAGCTTTGTGCTGTATTTGAAGGTATTAAAATTTAAATGCAAATTGCTTACGAATATTTAAACTGTCTGTTAAAAACAAAACGCGGTGTCACAACTAATAATTGTTACATAGCCATAACTTTTCCAGACACAACGCACGTACTCGTTGGCTGATTCAGGGTCACGTGGCAGTCATCAAAATCCAATGTTTCCCGCGCTGGCACCAATAATTCATCAATTGTTGCCCGCCACGTGATCACATCGTGACAGAAGATGGTGTGATGTGTCGCGCGCGCCACTGGCTAGCTAAAGGCGGGAAATATTTGTTTACCAAAATCGGTCTAGATCTTCATAAAAAGCTGACCATTTTTCGTCAAAAGAAAGCAATTCACAATGGAATCAGCTCTAAAGAAACAATTTACAAACTTTTTCAAAAGCAAGAGAGAGAAATTGGTAGCTAAAAAAGGATGCAAGAAAGACACAAAACGATGCTGAAAATGCCGTAGCGATGCTGGCAGCGTTTTGAGTTGAAAAGCAGCTTCCCGAAGAGAAGACGACAAACCTCGCTCGTATCAGGTAGTAAAACTTATCTCTATATAACAAATCACTTAATGACTGTCCCTTCGGGAAACAGTGAGTTTTGTTTTCCCTCGATCGTTTACTATGTCCCGGGGGTAGGGGCATTTGATAGCCTAATACGACCATGGGGTGGGACATTTGAACACCATTTTTGGCCCGGGGGATGGGAATTTGAACATTCCAAACTCAAAAAAATCAAATGCCCGGGGATTGACTGGTGGAGATGATGTTTGATGTTTTGATTTGATCGGTACATCAGCTCGACAAACTAGAGAACAGATGCAGAGAGGAGATCGACTTCTATATTCCAGAAACAATTATCAACTAATAATTGAAGTTCACAAGAAACAACCGAACAAAGGTAAAACCGACTTCAACAGATCAGAGACAGCTACGAATTTCATAAGAAACCCGACGTTCTTCTTATCTATACACTATAGATCTAACAATAATTTATTCAAGATAATGATGTATATATTACTGTACATTATTACATGTGAATACATTAATGATTATATATTTGCATATTCTTTTATATAATTCTGTAGTAAATGATTGTAAATTGTTCACAGAATCGGTTCAAAATGTATATGAATTAAAAATTAACCAAAGTTGATATTATTTCAAATCGCTTTCGAATTGATGAAGGATGACATTTTCCGTTTGTCAATAACTCAACTCGTTGCAGACTGAATTCATCGCGGCAAACATGAAATCTGAAAGGGGCATTGAGATATGGAGCTTTTAATTCTTGAACTATGCATGTTTGTCTTATAATTAACAACAACAAATGTCTGAGGCTCGCTCACCTAACATTCAGCAAAGCAAAGTAAAAAGTTTTTACATTGATTTACTGTTTATTTCAAAATAAATCAAATGAAGACAGTGTGTAAAAAAAATCGGACCGGTAAATTGGAAAAATCGATTATCTTTGCTCGAAATTACCGAAATTGTGTATTTGCTTCATAGTAATTATTACATTCTTTGTAAAATTCGGGCCATAATGAAACACTATACATTTGTACATGGTAAAAACTGCTGGCGTATCGCGGGCGCATGGCAGTAATTGCTGGCGATAGTATCATAAACAAAGTTGAATGATTAACTTCTCAGTGCCAAACAACTGAACAGAATTAAGACAAGAGCAATATGCAATTCTGGAAAAGTTGACCTTCATTAACATATTTCCTGTACTTCTTTGAATTTCCTCATTTCTTTTTTTCCACAAGGATTTTAATAAAACTATTTCATATGAACACAATGGTTGTGAGGCTTCTGCATTTCATGTATTACTAGTAATTAGACTACGAACTCAAAGTTTTATCGGCTGATAGTCTACGAGGAGCCATAGAAACGGAGACCGAGTCGTCTAATTGTTGTACTGGTATTCTATTTGCACAAACCTATAGACCTTTTCTGCTTTAAAGAGGTCAAATGTTTCAAATACAGGTTTTTAACTTTTTTCTTGTAAAACTTCCCTTCTTCAGTTCGACCACATGCTAAACAATCGCTCACAGAAAACGAGATTGAAAATGTTTCGCTGTTATTTTTGCATTTATGTGCGTTATTTTTTATAGGCATAAGCTAACTGATATATGTTCTGCATTGAAAATGTCAAACTACAGCGTTCTCCTATTCTTTATCTGACTCACTAATATGTTTTTTCATCCACCATGTTTGATTTTGGTAAATCTATATCCTGTCTTCTGATTGGTCGAAATCGGGGAATTGCAGATATAACAAGCCATTCGCTAAGCGCTGTCTATCACAGAATAGATAGCGAGTAGCTTAGCTTATAGCCAATCGATATCAGACTGCTGGATTTGCAATAGACTACTAGTATGTTTCTACTAATAAACAAATAGTGTGCTTGTAGAGGAACTATCGGCTGATAGGTGACGTTCTAAATATGCTAGTTTAAGGTTATTCGTCGGGATACCTTCAGAGAACCGATTAAACGTTGTTATATACTAAACAAAACAAGGGCTATACATGGGCAACTCATATACCAAAATGACCACTGATAAATTGATTTTGTTCAGCATTGCTATGGTAAAATACGTTCGGAGAAGTTACATTTACATCAGTGAATTGCTCGCATATGCTAATATAACATATCCATCAGAAACTTTGCACGGTAACGTAGAGTAACATCGTCTTCAAAACAGTGTCAGCAATTTTGATATGTGCTTTAAACAAATTGTATGGTCAATTGAAGGTGAAAGTCAGTGAAATGCACTTAAAAGTGAACACATTTCTTATTTTTCTAGCAATCCTAATTAATTATTAAGTACAAATTAAATGCTCTCTCAACTATTCGATTCCCTAGCACCCATGCAATCTAGATAGCTATATGTGTGTACGACTATTTTTAATTATGTGTGTATTATTTATTAATATAGTTCTTAGTGATCTGTTCAATGTATAAACTTATATAAATTATCTTGGATGTGAAATAAACTGAGCTTAAGTTAAACTGCCTTATAAAAAACAGTGGCTACCATTATTTGTGTAGTGTCAGAAACGTTGCTTCTTTGAATAAGTGAGAATCTTCATGTATCATGGAGACGATATGCAGTATCTAATAATTACTTGAAATATATGTACGTTTAAAAACTAGAAATCCATGGAAACAAAGCTACTCAGTCTACGTTAAACTATGGCCATATAAAACTCTCTAATTTCAGATCGCAATAACATTGTACCATTTTACACATCACAGTATCACCATAAACACCGCGGTATACACTTTAATGCATTCAACAGTGACAAACGCCACTCTATAGTACTCTGCACAGAACAATTGATGCATGACATATTCTCCTATAACAGCAACAAAATTAATCCCAAGAAGTTGAAAATCATACCAATAATAAAGTAAGAATTTCTATGCATGGAAAAAATGTTGATAGTCAAATTCTATTTTACAGTCTAAAAAAAGCGGGGAAACAGGCGCGCGCGCTCCAGCATTTTCGCGCCAAAATTGACAATTGTTTGAGAAAAAACTTTATTTGGGCTTTGTTTACAACAACTCACTTTGATACATGACAACTTTCTAGCGTTTAAATCTATACACTGTCGATTACACTGACTCAAGTTTAAAATATATATGCCTTTCAAAAAGGAGGATTTAAATAATCCCTCCTTTAAGCGAAAAGGACGGAAAAAGAAAAACAATCGTGTCCAAGAAAGTAGAGGCAAACCATTCTCTCCGAGATCGAGACGGACCGTGTTAAAGAGAATCGAGTCTGGAGTTGAAATGCAAACTGCACTGGAGGACGCCGGAGTTTTAGATATAAATGCCGCCAATCGGTGGAGAGGTGTGAAAAGAAGTACAGGAGATATTACTCCACTAAAAGATCTGGTGGGAGTCAAAGAAAGGTAAAGAAATGCTCACCCGAGGTGAAAACACTCGAGCGCTTGGCTGAACGAGACCCTTACGCAAACACAGAAGCAATCGCTTGCCGTCTACTAAATAGAACCGGGATTGACATTAGTAGCCGAACTGTTCGTCGCCAGTTCAGTATACCATAGAACAGAAGATAAGTTCACTTTTAAAGTCCCCAATCAGTCTTGTAGTGAAGCCAACCTCGAGAGAATTCTCGATATGCAGATGGGGTATCTAGAAGGCTTGAACCGCACGATCGAGGAGGGAAAATGTACTCCAGGTGAATTCTATTTCGCCGATGAATGTCCAATCTTGATTGGCGTCCTTCCCAGAAAGGGTCGCTGTAGAAAAGGAGAACAACTGTATGGCAGAACACCATACCGACCTCAGAAGTTCACACTTCACTCTGCAATTGGCCCTCGTGGATACTGCAAAGTATGGCTTTCTGAGAACAACGCCAATGACAGTGAGGTCAAACATTTTGTGCTCGATAACATCGAATCGCCAGTGCATGCAACAAATCTTGGAGGTCCTCCACTGCCAGTGACTATTCCACCCCATAGCTATTTTATTTGGGATCGTCTTGGTGGAGCTGGGAGATGTATGAACCCATCCAAGCAACATTACAACCCGGAAATCCACGAGCGCTTTCGCCAGGTTGAAGTGCAGGTAGTCATGCTACCTCCAAAGGGCCACGAGGCTAACCCGACAGAGCTATTCCAAGCTATAATCCAGGCGAATGTAAAGACCTGGAGAGCTCCCAATCAGTCATTTGACGAATGTGGGCTAAGGAACTTTAAAGAAGCACAGCAAGCCGTATCTGATGCTCTTGGAAGGCTGAGGTTTAATACTAATGCCTTCCATGGTTGGTACGAGGCACGAGGCACCGGCCGCCATCTTCTGTGTCGCTGCATGGGCCAAGCGAAAAGAGTCCTCAGATGGCGTGAAAATGAAGAATCACAAGTTTTCCTTTAGCCACAGAAACTATGAGTAGCTTAACTTTTACTTACTGAGGTTTATTTCCCAGATTCAAACCATGCATAGCTAAAAACGTGACATGATTTCCCTGTTTCGCAACGAACGTCAATTCGACTTGAGGCCATGTTGATTTTCGTAGAAATTACGTGATTCTAGGTTTTACGTCATTCGAGTTTCCATATTTAGAAAGGCTGTAAAACAAAAACCGTAACATTGTTTTCGACAATAATAAAATTCCATGTATGGAATTTAATAAGGTTTTTAATAAAAAAATAAATGCCGAAAAATAATTTTGTAGTTTTTGTGTAAAATCGTAAAATGTCATGCATCAATTGTTCTGTCCAGAGTACTATTTAAAGGAAATTCGCCATTTTCGCATAAGTTATACGTATTCCCCACATTATTCATGCATATGTTGATTTTAAATACCTTTTCTCTTCTTTAAAATTCCAACCATCTTGTGGATTAGGAAGAGCACAGCGAATACCACAGGGAAAAGCACAAGATCGAAAACGGTCCATATGTTTAGCAATATCCACTTCCACCAGTCTTCGGTCATAAAGGAACTGAATCTAATGCTCCAAAAATCACCAGTCCATCTTCTTATTAGCAGGCTGTACACCACTGGATGGGATATAAACTAAGGGTACACAAATATAGCAATTAGTCATGGAGGTGTGTTTTAGACAATAACAATTGAGTCGCATATGTTTTTACTTCAAATTAAGTCAATCAGACACTCAAAGGCAACAGTTAAACGAAGAGGAAAACAAACATTGCGCTGTAGGTTAGCCAAGCAATAATGGCAAAAGTAATCATAGGCTCTCCAATGAGGCCTCGCCAATGAATGCGAAACAAGGTTTAGAGGAAAAGCGACAGTAAACAATGTTATTGTTGTTTACCATTTGATTTCTTACTTTATAATATAACAAATATGGCTATTATTAACCTATAGTAATATTGCAGAATTTACTCAATACCTTCTTTTGCTCAAACTGTACGGCTTCATCAGAAATTCTGTCGAAGTCTTTGCCGCCAAAGATGGCTCTCTTCATGTCATCTCCTTTCAAAGGCTCGATAAGCTGCACTGAGAAGTCCTCTACAGACTTTCCTAGCTTCGTCAAGTCCGCTGCATTAGGGCCATTCTTTTGTCCTAACTGGTACAGTTTGCTACTGACCTGATGTAAATAGTGCAGAGTATAGGCTGTAACTGGCATGGCTCACAACAAAAAACAATTCCCTCATAGCTCTACTAGAATCTGTCTACTAAATTTAGTCTTCCAATTCGGCTGCAGACGTTACTCGATCAGTAAATATCTAAAAGTGAGACACTTCTTTGAAATCGTATAACTATATGCCACCGTATGTATTGTAAACAACTAGACAAAATAGAATAGTTTGTGTGTGTACTTTGTAAAGGGGTAATACATTGTTGTTGATGTTGAAAGAGTATGTACAGAGCAGGTTTTGTAAGAGTGGGACAAACTACATCACTGAATACAGCACGGTTACCGCACGTCAAGTCGTGACGATGAAATCGTTTCCCATTGATCCAATCAAATTACAGAACTACAGTACAGCATGGCTACAGCACGGTTACGGACATGCCGTAGTTTGTCCCACTCAAATCTGATCTCTGCGTCACATACTGCCGGCTTCTTATTTAATTGTGGGTTAAATTGGCAACCAGCCCTTATTGGTGCATTCGCCACACATAATAATATTTATAATTATTATTATTATTATTATTAAAATAACTTAAAATTGTTAACATTAAACTTGTATTGTAACAGTAAATCCACTCATTTGTATTAGGTGATAACTATCTCTATAGTCTGACGCGGTGACATCAAATTAGCATTGATTGATTCAACAAAAGCTACGGGATAAATGATTTGCATAATCGTACCTCCATTGCCTTCTCTAAGCAGTTAACGGTGCATTTCCCAAGTCCGTATGGAGTGACAATGTCAGTAATTTCATCAATGTCGCCATCATCCAGCGTTCTATTCAGTTTTTCTTCAAATTCTAAAGACAAGAGTTAGAATATTACCAAGTGGAGATATGTGCATTTAATTGAAAAAAAAAAAAATTGTAACTGCGGGGGATATAAACGACTCTAAAGTTGAAATTATTCTCAACACAACTAAATACACCAATTGGTTATTTCATTAAAAAAACAAGTAATTAATTTCTGTGTGTGTTTATTCTTTTTCTTCTTCTTTTAAAATAAAATGACATCTTATTTCAGAGCTAACACGTGTTTACCCTGCTTAAAGTGCACCTAACCCTTTTTGCAATTTTTATACCTATACATATTTGTAATGTTTTGAGTACTTCTGCGAATAAATTTTTGACTTACAGAGAAATCGAACATAGAGTATTCTCTGTAAGTCAAACATTTCTTCGCAGAAGAAATCAAAACATTTCAAAGATTCATACAAATTGGAAAAGGGGTTAGATGCACTTTAAACTGAAGTGCTTATTAGCCTTAGCCAGTTATCTTTGATTAAGAAGTCAAACTGGAAATCAGAATGACTGACACAGGAAACCTAATAATTAACGTATGCCATTTTCGTTCATAAGGAATCAAATTTCAATGACGTCGTGTAATTCAGAACCTGATTCTCGTCCATTTTCCTGTTTTTATGTCAGCTCCATAGAATAAAATACATTTTTCTCAGATTGTAAATATCAAATATCTGACATCTAAAATACAACATGATAACATTCAATGTTATGACTCAATTCATTTTTAAATAATTATTAGCATAACGTCCCATGAATGACGTCATTTCAAGTATTTGTAATGGTAAAGCAATATTACGAGCATAAATTGTTGACTGTCTCAACAATTTTGGCTGCGATTATACGAATAACGAGATTGAAGGCAGACAAACAGACAGAAAAACATTAATGTTACCTTCTGCGATCGTTTCATTTTCCTGTGTGTCTTTGACTTTTGCCGGATCTGAAAGGTACACATTGTAGAGTTACATGCATATATGTCTTGAAAAAGTAATAGAGGACAGCGATCCACATTCATCTCACAGCTAGGGCCTCCAAAATTAAACGAGCCAGAAACACATCGAGGAATGAGATGAGCAGATCTTCGAAGACGAACAACAAATCAGCAACATTCCCTTTTTTCTGTAAACCGCTTAAACCGTTATCTCTGTTCTTCTCTTATCCCAAACTAGATGAGGCAGTTGTACATGTAAACTATTTCATTTTAGAAAGCTAATTAACAAAAAGTATCCATAATTTTTATAACAATGATGAATCCGACAAAAAATGGAATAGCAAATAATAGAACACCGTTCGATCAAACCCATGCATGAAGTTTGGTGTTTGACGTATAATGTCCTGTTCTATCCAGCCTTTATTGTGGCAAATAAGAATCGAAAGCAAGAATATCACTGATGGAATAGAGATGTTTCAGCCGAACCTTGATGCAGAGAAAGTATGTTCTGGTCTCACAAATAATATCTCACCTTTAAACCCTTTCTGGGCATCAACATCATCCAGATTTCGTACTTGCACCTATAAGAAACAGAAAGTAGCACAAACAATGTTTCATTTGTTGGATACATGAACATGAACATCTCCTTTCTCGCAGAAACCGACAGGAAGAAGTATATGGTGGAGACAAAGGCACAGATAAGACTGAACGGATTTGAAATGGTGGTCTTTGTTAAAACATTTTCATATTTCCGTAGTATGGCCTTAAAACATTTTTTTGACAAATTTAAAGATCCTCTCTGAGAAAATTAGACTACCGCACGTTCTACAACGAACCGATCTAAAGCGTTAAAGTATATGAACTATTACCCTTACCAACGGTTCCTGACCTTCACCTATAGGTACGTGTGCCTCCTGGAAATTAATAATAATTTTCAAATGATAACAAAACAGAATGTTAACAGTGAAGTCAAGTTAATGATGAAAAATGAAATAAGGCATATATACAGCTTTCGCTTATTCTATAATATTGGAGTCTCCCTTGATTATTTGAGATTGAGGAGATTATATTACGGTATGCCAACCGCGCCACGATAAGCGAACTGCTGCCGACGCTTCGAGCGTTAGCTCTTCGTCACAGGAGCTCTAACGAAGGGCTAACGCTCGAAACGTCAGCTGCTACTCGTTTCTCTCGATGGTTAGGCATACCTTAATCGATTATATGAGTGTTTAATCCACCGATGCAGACCTGTGCTAGTTTTCACACTATCCATTGAGATCTAGACATCGTGGTGATGAGATGGAAAGAAATACTGCGAGACTGCTTCTATACCGTAAGGCGTTACCGTACCGTTAACTTTACCGGACGGTAACTCTATAATTCAATTGACATGCCGTATGCATGGTAGCTGTGCCGCAACTTTTACACTCATGCAATTTCCACTCTATCACATATTATACCAGGATCTGCTAGAAACAAACGCACGCCAACAAACGCACCGTTTGAACATTCAAGAAAACTCCTGGGTAATTCGAGTGTCTTCAGTGTGAATTGGATCTGACACGAAGACAAACTTCCCATCCTGTCCGTACATTGTAGACTAGCCCTATTGTTAGTCACTTTCCTCACGTTACAAATAAACAACCAGACTACGACTGTTTGTTAAAAAAGCATCTTTGCATGACCAAGAGTATAAATTGTGTTCCTAAAGTAGATCAGAAAATCACATGCCTGACTCCGTAATTCCTCGGAAAATTGCACGAAGCATAGTTCGATTAATTACTTGATGGTTTATTACTCCTGTTGATATTTTACAGTCATATACGTAAATAGCGCACGTAGCCAACATTCGTGATTCCACTCTGAATCACCACTCCTCTCAGCCAATCAGCGTCTGATTTAATATATTAGCGGAGCTTCCGAGAGGAGCACCATAGATATATGATGTTAGCAATAGTTTGAATAGTGTTTCATTACATCGAAGTGAGGCGTTTGGTCAATACCGCTGAACCTGCTATTCGTAGACGCCACTGTAATATCAGCTATTGGCTGGATTTCCCCTCGTGCCCAGACCCAGACGTGCGGCGAGCGACGTGCCTGAAAAAGTGTTACACCTGCGCACGCACTGTGGAAACCAAGCGGCCCTGCTAGTGATTGTTTTCTTCTTCTTTTTTCATTTCCGTTATCTTCTTTAATCTTTTAAACGTTTTGCACTGATTTCCCTTGATTCTACCAGTTATTTTTGTTTTTATCTTTGTTTTCTTTATATAATTTATCTTTTTTTCGGGTCGTTAGCTCCGCTTTTAGGCGTCCCTAAATATACACGTTACCTTGAAATACATCGATCTAAGGGAATTTAGAAACGAAATTAATATTCATCAAATAATTACCTCGAGCACTGGCATCTCATCAAGAGCTGGAGCACGACGACGCTGCTAAAGTGAACAGAAAACAACTGAAATACGACACAAATACAACACATTAACGACGTGATAACATTGACTGAGATATGTATCTCTATTTATACGTTTCTCATTTCTCTAGGGCGCTGGTATTCGGAGAAACCAATCTTTTTAAAAGCTCAAAATGCCTATAATCCCTATTCGCCCTATTTTTATCGAGGGTATTTGCCTCATAGAACATTATTTTGCAAAAAAATGTTTAATCTTTGAATTGGTATTTTTTTGACAGCTACTCAAAGTTAGCGAAAAATCATAATGTTGGCTCCCTGTGGGGTCATGAAAAGGTCTGGGGACGAGTCGGTTGATGACGTAGCATAAGGAATATAGTTCCATTCCGAATCGTTTCGAGTGCCTTCTGAGTCAGAACTACTACTTGAACTGCAGTCTGACATTATTTAGTTATTACCTCCGAAAACGAGTAGCACGGAACCTCTCGAGACCTGTATTCTGATTGCACCCATATTACAATACTTCTATTGTTTTTGTACTGCACTTTCTAAAGTTTAGATGTTTTCTATTGTTGGGTAGGCCAATACTGTCGCTCGTTTCGAGAAGTTCCACCCGACCCCCGAAAACAGCCCCAAACTTTTTCGGACTAGGTGAAGATACCAAGAGCGGTCCAGTATACTACGTCACAGAACTAAGAGGAATGGTGTACCGTTACAATCAATGCGTACGATACTAAATATGAAATATCAGATGAGATGGACGTAAATACCTCGCTCTCCAGTGGGTACGCTATTTCCAGGATGGGAGCTCTCTCCGCTAGAGGAGCCGACATGGCATCGTACTAGAATGGGAATGAAATCGCAAGGTTAAGAGATTTTCCCCTGCACTCAACATTAAAGTTGTAGGTGGAAGAAACTTTATGTGAGAAATGCTGAAACCTGTAAGGTCGATCTCGTCTGATCAGCATCAGAGGACTCTAATACGTTTGCTTGACTTGCACTGGATTTTACTACATGATGAACATAACAATCATTCAATCGGATGATTCATTTTTAATAATTTTAGGCCTTTCCAGTTTCTCTATTATATGACGCCACTGCGCTAAGTTATAGAAAAAAAATTGTTAACCTATATAGCCTTAGTGTCAGTAGGTAAGATCATGAGCCCATAACCAGCACTCGAGTCACTCTTTTCACCTGGTGGCCATCTTGGATTCAAAGCGAGGCCGAGCTTTGTTTTTGCGGTAGAGACTTGTTTCCATACCTCAAACCGCCCTTGGACTGAAAAGTCACATACACTAACACAAACCCTAACCCGACCATACAAAATACCCTAACCCGACCATACAAAATACACGTAAGTTCCCAGATAAACAACGAGGTTTTAGAGCTAACTTGTGGCTAGGGTTCACATGTAAACAAGAAGAGAAGATAAATGATAGAAAAAAAGTAACGGTTCTTCTGGGACTCGAACCCCTGACCCACAGAGTAGAAATTGTCATAAAATACTACAATGGCTTATCTCATTAACTAATTAGGCACGTCATAGTGCGCACTCGGTTCTCTTCGTGTCGAAGAACTGGAATAAAGGTATGATGGACGTACGCCTCCTTTCATTATTGCTAACATATTCATAAAACTGGTAACGAAACCCGGGAGAGACGAATTAGTGCGATCTGCTTCACTACGAATAAGCACTGGAAAAGAACTCTCGAGACCGATAGAAAAGTTTTATCCTCTGGAAATGTCAGAAGAAGCAGACGAAGATAAGACAGAATTCCCAAACAAAGAGGTAACCCCAAATATAATGAACATTATTGACATCACGAAATATAGTACTTTAAATCGAGTAATACCATGATCGCCTCGGATTCCTTTGTTTGTTCACGCACATTTAATATCTAAATTCCCCGGCTCATTACAAATGCAAGGGAAATTTAGAAATATGCATTGTCTTCAACAGAGAAATTTCTAAATTTCCCTGCAAGAACAATGCATATTTCTAATTTTCCCTTGCATTGTAAAGAGGGAAAACTAGAAGACAATGCACGACTACCTCCCGGGTGAAAAAATTGGAGAAAAAAAAACTGACCTGTCTTCATTATAACCTTCAACGTAATCCATGTGGGATCACGTATTTCAATCTGCACGTTCTTCTCTTATTTCTCAAACCCGCTTCTTAAAACCATATACGCATGACCTTTAAATATTTAGTCAAGCACATAATTACAAAACAACACACTTGTCCCCCGGGGAAGTCAAGGTCATTCAATCGAACATTAAAACGTTTTCGAAAGCAACTCAACTGCGACGTATTTAGTATAGGCAGAGAAAACTAAACTTCTCAGAGATTTGTTCCGTTCCTCGGCGATCAGAGTATTACAAAGTTATATCATGACAATTCGGGAAATTAGTGATTAAATTTCCCCTGAAGACTCGGGAGAGTTTGTAAAAGTTCCTCGGCCGAAGGGGCCTCGGGACTTCCACAAACTCTCCCTCGGCTTGCGGGGAAATTTAATCACTAATTTCCCTCTTGTCATGATATTACTTATAATAACTGTCTGCGTTTTCACTGTTAAATATGCGATTGAAATGAGGTTTTCCAAGCCGTACAAACACGTAACTATGCGAATGGCTGGCTCACATGCTCACGTGCATCAGGTCTCCCTTCCCGTTAGTAAGAGAGGGTCTGGGTCGAGTGCTTTGTTCACCAATAATGCACGCTCATTAGCCAATCACATTTTGGATTTTGTACAATGCAGCTCAACAAGCAGCTCAGAAGATCAAAGAACAATCTACTTAAAATGATATGAAACTGTAAGATTAACTGAACCTGAACGTTTCAATGAACTTTCTAATCGATTACCCTTTGATGACTATCTGTTTACTTGCTGGGCCGGGAGGGTGTCATAAAATACTACACTAGCTTATCTCATTAACTAATTAAGCACGTCATAGTGCGCACTCGGTTCTCTTCGTGTCGAATAACTGGAATAAAGGTATGATGGAAGTACACCTCCTTCATTACATATTCATAAAACTGTGGCCCGGGTTCGATTCCCGGACGCGGCGCCACGTGTGAGATGAGTTTGTGGTTGTTTCTCTCCCATGCTCCGAGGGTTTTCTCCGGGATCTTCGGTTTCCTTCCTCTGTAAAAATCAACTGGTGAGTCGAGAGTAGTATGTACAGAATATATGAATGTAGTGGGGAGTGTGTGTGGAGTAAAAGCAGGCCCCCACCAGCTGTAAGCTGTAAACACTAGCCTACTATAACAAATAAAACATTTATTTTATTTATTTACAAACAACCGAATTTTAGTTTAGAATGAATGCATAGATCTTTTACCTATATAACTAGCAAGCTACGGAACAAATTACCTACGTTACGAGAAGTTTCAAATGTCAACGAATTTAAATGCGCTTTAGCTAAGGTAGAACTTAGCACAAATTTAACTTGTAATTGTATTATTTGCGATAGCCTTTGATCCGTCATGCGTACTTCTATAGCTTCAGTAGTTTAATTATCATGTCATATCATATTTTCAATATAAATTATAGTTTTTAGATATACTTCACGTTCACATTAGAACGAGTTTGTTGCATTGCACTGCATTGTAACGAACACGAAAATGTGTACACTGAGTTTTTAGAGAGGTCTTATTGTAGATCTGGCTGGATGGTATGAGACCGGATTGCCGTGGAGAGCAAGTCATGCTTTGCTACCAAACAACAAAGAGGAAAGCGTGCGATAACTTGCGAGATTGACCAAGAAACTCATGCGCCAAGAGCTAACAACCAAATACGGAGATTTAAAAGAAGAACAGAAGGAAGCAGGGATCATAGAGAGGGAAGACGAGCCGAGCGTTTGGGGAGCGTTTATATACAACACAAACCGGTTGTACGAGCCAGCGCAGAGTCTACAAAGCTGCGCATTGTGTACGACGCTTCCGCGCCGGAAAGCTTATGACGATGCAGCGTCGCTTAACGATTGTCTAAATGCGGGGCCTGCCCTGCAGAACGTGTTCCACCCTGTGACGGTTACGGTTGATCTGCAGAATGCCTTTCTACAAGTGAGGGAGAGCGACCGCGCAATGCGCTATCACTAGCGTCGGGATGAACACTGTCCATTAGACGCTGCGATTCACCAGGGCTTTTGTTTGGACTCGCGCCATCTCCCTTTCTGTTTGGGGGAGTTATCGAAGTGCATCTCAGCAGTTGGAAAGAGAAGGAGCCTGAATTAGTGGCTACAATTCGATTATTTTATTTCGCGATCAATATCGGTATACATTGAAGTGAGGCGTTCGGTCAATATTGCTGAACCTGCTATTCTCAAATATAAAACCTATCGTAATAAATTAAATCACTTAATTAAAATAAGCAAAAAATTATATTATCAAAATTACTTTGATGAAAATAAAACCAACACTAAGAACATCTGGAAAGGAATCAAACAAATTATAACCCTAAAACCTCAGAAATTAAATTTTCCAACCAAATTAGTCAATGATAGTAAAGTAATAGTAAATTCAAAAGAAATAGCTGATGAATTTAATTACTACTTTGCAAACATTGGTAATAAATTAGCTAGCTCTATCAGTAAATCTAATCCTAATACATCATGTCTTGATTATATGGATCCACCACAAGTTAACAGTTTTTATCTGTATCCAACAACTTCTGATGAAATTGTAAACATAATTTCTGAAATTAAGACTGGTAAATCTGTTGGGCCTTTTAGTATCCCAATTAAAATTCTTAAGCTGCTCAAATGTCTTCTTTCTAAGCCTTTAGAAATATTGTATAATTGCTCATTTAACACGGGTACTGTTCCTGATAACTTCAAGATTGCTAGAGTTTGTCCAGTTTTTAAAAATGGATCTCAACTGATCTTATCAAATTATCGTCCAATCTCACTCCTTTCAGTCTTTAATAAAATCCTTGAAAAATTAATGTACAAAAGATTAATTAGATATCTAGATAAAATAAATTGCCTCTACAATAAACAATTTGGCTTTCGCTCGAACCACTCTACTATTCAAGCCATACTTCTTATTACTGATAAAATTCAAAAAGCTATTGATGAAGGTAAGTATGCATGTGGAATTTTCCTCGACTTGAGTAAAGCATTTGATACTGTCAACCATGACATTTTAATTAATAAGTTACAAAGGCTTGGCATTCGTGGTATTGCCATTGACTTGTTTGTCTCTTATCTAAATAACAGAAAACAATTTGTTTCTATTGGAAATGCCTCATCCGATCACCAATACATTTCTTGTGGGGTTCCCCAAGGATCAGTCCTCGGGCCTATACTGTTCCTCCTTTATATTAATGACTTTTCAAATTGCTCTAAAATTCTTGACATTCACCTCTTTGCTGATGATTCTAACCTCTTTTATGCTCATAATAATCTACATAGTCTTGAGAATGTTGTAAACAGCGAATTAATAAAAGTTAATGACTGGCTAAGTGCCAATAAATTATCACTGAATGTTAATAAATCTAATTTTGTAATATTTCACTCACACCAGAAGAAAGTTAATTATAAATTAAACATTACCATTAATAAGAAAATCTTAGAGCATAAACAGAATACCAAATATCTTGGAGTGTTAATTGACTCAAATCTAAATTGGAAAAGCCATACTCATCAAATTACCAAAAAAATTGCCAAAGGCATAGGTATACTCTCTAAAATAAGATATTATCTTAATATTAATATATTAATACAGCTATATTACTCTCTTATATATCCATATCTAACTTATGGGTTAGTAGTTTGGGGGAACACATATGAAAGTACTATTCATCCAATCGTAGTTTTACAAAAGAAAGCAATTCGAATCATCACTCATTCTAAGTATGATGAGCACTCTAGCCCCCTGTTCAAATCTCTCAACATTTTAAAGTTTAAGGACCTAATATTTCTTCATAATGCTCTGCTAATGCATCATTATCATAACAAAGCCCTTCCTGCAGTATTCAATGATTTCTTTACCCCTATTAATAGAATTCACTCGTACAACACAAGACTTGCTTCTAAGTCCTCTTTTTTTATTCCTCAAGTAAGAACTAATTATGGAAAATTTAATATAAGATATCAAGGAGCAAAAGTCTGGAATTCATTAGATGATAAAATAAAATCTTCCAAAAAATCGTCCTTTAAAAATAAGCTGAAGTCTTCATTTATAGCATCCTACTAGTCTTATACTTGTTTCCACGTGCAACCATTTAATTACTAGGTTAACTTCAATATTTTATGTAACTTCGTAACACTGCATAAAATACATGATTTTTCTCTCTTTTCTTAAGTATAATTGTTTGTGTCAGTATCTATGGTAACCAAATCTACATATCATCTTTAGTTTCTTCATTATATGTATGTAGTTATATATTTATTTAATTATTTGTGTATCTTGTATCCGACCGTATATATATTTCCATTATATCAATATATTTGCGTTACCTAGCTTGATTAGCTTTTAAGTTATTTCTAGGTAACCCATACCATTAAATTGTTTAATTCTCCCTCCCTTTTATATGTAAAACATTTCGTTATTGTATGAATAAAATCGTTGTTGTTGTTGTTGTCATAGACGCCACTGTAATATCAGCTATTGGCTGGATTTCCCCTCGCGCCCGAACCCCGACGCGCGGCGAGTGACGAGCCTGAAGACGTGTTGCACCTGCGCGCGCACTGTGGAAACCAAGAGGCCCTGCTAGTGATTATTGTTGTTTTTTTATTTCTGTTATCTTCTTTTTTCTTTTAAACGCCGTTTTGCACTGATTTCTCTTGATTCTTCCAGTTATTTTTGCTTTTCTTTCTTTTCTTTATGTAATTTATCTTTTTTTCGGGTCGTTAGCTCCGCTTTTAGGCGTCCCTAAATATACATGTTACCTTGAAATACATCGATCTAATGAAATTTAGAAACGTAATTAATATTCATCAAATAATTACCTCGTCCACTGGAATCTCATCTGGAGCACGACAAAGCTGTTAAAGTGAACAGAAAACAACTGAAATACGACACAAATACAACACAGTACCGACGTGATAACATTGACTGAGATATGTATCTCTTTTTATACGTTTCTCATTTCTCTAAGGCGATTGTATTCGGAGAAACCAATCTTTTTAAAAGATTAAAATGCCTATAATCCCTGTTCGCCCTTTTTTTCCCGAGGGTATTTGCCTCAGAACATTATTTTGCAAAAAAAGTATAATCTTTGAATTGGATTTTTTTTACAGCTACTCAAAGGTAGCGAAAAATCATAATGTTGGCTCCCTGTGGGGTCATGAAAAGGTCTGGGGACGAGTCGGCTGATGACGTAGCATACGGAATATCGTTCCATTCCGAATCGTTTTGAGTGCCTTCTGAGTCAGAACTACTACTTGAACTGCAGTCTGACATTATTTAGTTATTACCTCCGAAAACACCCGAGTAGCACGGAACCTCTCGAGACCTGTATTCTGATTGCACCCATATTACAATACTTATATTGTTTTTGTACTGCACTTTCTAAAGTTTAGGTGTTTTCTATTGTTGGCCAATACTGTCGTTCGTTTTGAGAAGTTCCAACCGACCCCCGAAAACAGCCCCAAACTTTATCGGACTCGGTGAAGATAACAATAGCGGTCCTGTATACTACGTCACAGAAGAGCTCGGCCCAGGCTCCTCGCGTGCCCACATTTTTAGGGTTAGATTCTGAATGCCAATAAAATCATGAAAGAAAAACCGAAGCGGAGTTTTTTCTTTTGAAGAAAATAATTTCAACTTTGTAATGATATTGGGCTCCCTGTGGCCACTCGGGCTATCTGTATACTTCCGGGTCCTTAGCAGGGTCCGCCATCTTGTTACTTACCTAGTAAAGCACAGATCATTACATGGTACCAGGAGTAAATCTCGCTAAAAAAGTACGCTGCAATGGAGGAATTTGAGAAGCCGGCTCGACTAGATCTCAGTGGAAGTCTTCAGGAGAATTGGATTAAGTTCAAACGTGAGTTTGACTGGTATTTAGCGGCGAAAGACCTTGAAAAGGCAAGTGCGACTCGCAAGATAGCCATCTTGCTTACCGTGGCTGGCCCAGAGGCTCGAGAAGTGTTTGCGACTTTCACATTTGAGGACGGTGAGGACAAGGATTATAAAGTTGTGCTGGAGAAATTCGAAGATCACTGCCAGGAGGTGAAAAACGAGACAGTGGAAAGGTATAAACTTCGGTGCACGACGCAACAAGAAGGTCAGTCATTTGAACAATTTCTAACTGAGCTTAGGAAGAAAGCTAAGTCTTGTGGATTTGGAGACTTGAAGGATTCAATGATTAGAGACCAGATAGTGGTCGGAATAAGAGAGAGCAAACTGAGGGAGAAATTGTTGAAGACCGAGAAGTTAGAATTGAAGAACGCCATTGCTATATGTAAGGCTAATGAACTAGTAAAGACGCAGACTAAACAAATGGCCCAAGATGAAGGCATATATGGTTAACGTAGTGGGGCATGGGAAGAAGCAGGGAGGGAGACCAAAAGGTGTAAATCCAGAAACTAACTCTGGCGCCAGTGGAAATGGCCAAGCTAAACGAATGATCAAAAATTGTGGGTATTGTGGGGGGAATCACCTCAGATTGCAGTGTCCAGCATATGGGAAAACCTGTGATTTTTGTGGGAAGTTAAACCACTACGCCCAGCAGTGTAGGGTTAGGAGGAACAGTGGGGCCGCTAGTGGGAGTGTAAGAGTAGTAGACGATGAAGCAAGTAGTGATGAGGATATATTTGTAGGACATGTGCAGTCCGGCCCTGATCACAGTGACCCCTGGAAAGAGGTTCTCCATACCAATGGAACATTGATAACGTTTCTGATAGATACATGGTCTCGGGCTAATATCCTCTCTCGTCGGGACTATGACAGACTCGAGCAAAAGCCCGCTGTTAAACCTAGCAGTCGCCGACTGAAAGCCTACAATGGTGAACCAATTCCAGTAATTGGAGTCTGTACTGTAAACATTGAGAGGAAGGGGAGGGAACAAGAGGTGGATATGATGATAGCAAAGGAAGGCATCAGCATTATGGGAGCGGCTGATTCAGAGAGGGTGGGGCTAGTCACCAGGGTCTATCAGGTTACAAACAATGTGAAGGAACAAGTGGCAGCTAAATATCCAGAGTTGTTTACAGGTATTGGCTGTCTCCCAGTAAAGCATAAGATTAAATTGGAGGAAAACGCCTGCCCAGTAATCAAGCCACCTAGGAGGTGCCCAGTTCACATCAGGGATGAATTAAAGAAGGAGCTGGATCGACTCTTAGAGAAAGGGATAATTTCTAAGATAGAAGAACCCACAGACTGGGTTAACCAAATGGTATGGGAAAGAAAGAAGTCTGGGTCCCTCCGTATTTGTATAGATCCTAGAGATCTGAATAAGGCCGTTAAGAGGGAACATTACCAGCTGCCCACCCGGGAAGAAATAGAGACGGAAATGACAGGGGCTAAGTACTTTAGCAAGCTAGATGCTGCTAATGGATTTTTCCAGATTGAACTTGAAGAGGAGTCGGCCAAGTTGTGTACATTTGGTACACCCTTTGGTAGATTTTACTTCAAGCGCCTACCAATGGGCTTGACTTCCTCTCCAGAGGTCTTTCACAGGACAGTCAGCCAAGTCATAGAAGGACTTGAGGGCGTGCGCAATTTTATTGATGACATCATAGTCTGGGGAAGTACCCTTGAGGAACACAATAGTAGATTAGAATCTGTGCTACAGCGTCTTAAGGGTGCAAACATGCGATTGAATCTTGATAAGTGTGCCTTTCAGGAGATAGAGATTGCATATCTTGGCGAGGTCCTTTCTGAGTCAGGAATCCGCCCCTCTCCTGAGAAGGTGAAGGCCGTCAAGGAAATGCCGAAACCGGTAGATAAAGAAGGACTGAGACGGGTCTTAGGACTTGTGAACTACTTGGGTAAGTTCATACCTCATGTTTCTGATGCTACTAAGGAGTTGAGATCTCTTGCGAGAGATGGTACAAGTTTCCAGTGGAGCAGCAAGGCTGAAGGGGAATGGACGGACGTCACTGGATACCTCTGCTCAGAACCAGTGCTCCAGTTTTACGACCCGTCGAAACAGACCAAGGTCTCGACGGATGCCAGTAAGACCGGCTTGGGTGCCGTTTTGTTGCAGAGACATGGGGACGAATGGCTGCCAGTAATGTATGCGTCTCGGGCTTTGACACCAACCGAGATCAAATACGCTCAGATAGAGAAGAAAACCCTTGGCATGCTGTTTGGACTGTCTCGATTTCATGATTATGTGTATGGCCATCTAGTGATTGCTGAGACAGATCACAAGCCTCTCATAGCTATAGCGGAGAAGGACTTTGATAGTATGTCCCCCAGAATCCAGCGAATGATGATGAGAATGCAACGCTATGATCTACAGTGGGAGTATCTGCCTGGAAAAAGGCTTGTTCTAGCCGATGCACTTTCCAGGTCTTACCTGCCCACGAGCGAAAGCCGGGGAGACCTGGAAGAAGAGATAGAGCTCCATGTTCGAATGGTAGTGCAGTCTAGCCTGTCAGAAGGGAAGGCCAAGCAGGTAGCTGAAGCGACGGCCGCAGACGAAATACTAGGCAGAGTTGTTGCCAACTTGCTAAATGGCAGGGGAATCAATAGTAAACCCTATCAGGACTTTGCTGAAGAACTGACTGTAGTGGATGGGCTACTAATGAGAGGAACTCGAGTAGTGATTCCGGAAAACATGAGTACTGGCTGGGACTAAATGAAGCAATTAAGCAGAAGGTAGCAATTGCAAAGTGTGAGACGTGCCAGGTACACCAATATCAGCAGAGAAAAGAACCACTAATACCTACCACAGAGGCTGCAGCAGGAATCCCATGGGGTATGGTCGCGGCTGACCTGTTCTCTATAAAGGGTAGGGACTATTTGGTAGTGAACGATTACTGCAGCAACTATCCAGAGACATGTCTACTCACCAGCACTACTAGTAGTGCAGTCATTTCGCACATGAAGAGTATTTTCGCACGCCATGGTATTCCTCAAATTGTCAGAAGCGATAACGGTCCTCAGTTTGCGAGTCAGGAGTTCGCTGAATTTTCAAGGTGTTATGGGTTCCACCATCAGTCATCTAGCCCCTATTATCCGAAATCGAATGGGATGGCGGAAAATGGTGTTAAAACAGTGAAGCGTTTACTGAAGAAGGCCATATATGCAAAGGAAGACCCATATCTAGCCCTGTTAAACTACAGAACAGCACCAATGGAATGTGGGAAGTCCCCAACGGACATACTGTTCAAGGGTCGATTCGTTAGTACAAGGTTAAGCAGATTCTCTGGTATTGTAGGCTCGGGCTCATCGGAACAGGTGCATTCAAAGGCTCACCAACAGGAGAATCAGAGCAAGTATTATAACCGGGGAACTGTAGTGCATCCTCCACTTCAAACCGGAGATACAGTAAGAATGAGAGAGGGGGTATGTGGTCGGAGAAGGCAAAAGTAATAGAAGAGGTTGCCCCTAGATCGTATAAAGTGGAGAATGCTCAAGGTGACATTTATCGCAGAAATCGACAGCAGCTATTTCCAGTGGCAACCAGTTGCCTGCAGGAGGGTGACAACTTGAGCTCCGATGACCAAGGCCAGGAAGAGGAGCAAGAAAGTACAGCTGCTCAGGAGGGGTCTCCGAAAGGGCAACGGAGTAGCCGTATCAGAAGGGAACCTGCCTGGATGAAGGACTATGTTAAATATTAATCTATTGACTTCATTGCAGGACTGTCGCATGAACATTCCACAGTTAGTTTCATCGTTATGCGTTATTGTTTTGTTAAGAGAAAGGAAGATGTAATGATATTGGGCTCCCTGTGGCCACTCGGGCTATCTGTATACATCCGGGTCCTTAGCAGGGTCCGCCATCTTGTTACTTACCTAGTAAAGCACAAATCATTACAAACTTAATTTCCTAGTTTACGAAAAAAATGATAGCTGGTTTAGGGTTATATATAGGCACTTTAATAAAGTATTAAATATATACTATTTTTAACTTGTAGTAAGAGTTTTAATTAACACCACAAGTTATGTCGATAATACCATACTTTAGTTTCTACCGCTAAAAACCAATCCAAGTACAGACAAAGATAGCGGTTTATACTGTTACCCACAATCCTTTGCGCGTAAAATATTTAAATCCATTTTAACATCCTGGTTGAGTTTTTTAAATCCTTAAAACAAGTCATTTTACAAGTGCTGTTGCCAATAGAAGGTCGTTGAAGAGAATAGAGATTTATACGTGTTATTTTGACCGAGTTAGGTTTGCAAGGGACTGTGGTCAAAAGGACAGCCCCCATAGTATTCCGTACAGTGGATTAACTTCAATCAAAATTACAACAGTTTAAAAAATAACCGGAAAGGACTGGGTGCTAACGTTATCCGCTGTGCATCATACTTAAGTAGACAGGTTCGAAAACCACTTGACGACCTGAACGATGGCATTATGAGCCGCGATTTGGAAATCCAGCAAATAACGACGGTCGATAATAGACCTTTCCTGCATTCGATCGAACAATGGCACCAAGTCGAGATTGGCGTAGACAAAAATACAGTAAATGCGCGAGAATGTCTACTCCAATCTCGACTTGGTGCCATTGTTAATGGGCATTGGAGCGAAATGCGAGAAAGGTATATTCGTTCTTATCAAACGGCGACTTTGTGTTCCAATTCGACACCCAGGCATGATACACTGCGCTATCATTAGAACCCAGGCCTTTCCTCGCTTTGGTAGTGGTTCATTGAATTCTAAACAGTCCATAAGTGATTCTAAACAAGCAAAGCGGAGAAACTCAATCGACATTTTATTGCCTCATTTCACCATTCACAATGAACTCGTATGCATAAACGTTGTGGTACAATATATACATTTAGACACATATGGTGTAAATACTAGAAATGGAATAATTTGTACACTTATCTACGATTATAGGATGTTAATTCTCGAAAAAAGATTTTGGGGTTAGCTTGAACATGTGAGAAATATATAATAGTCACTGTCATTGGATGAGAAATATATCTAAAGTACATATGTGTTTATTTCAGGTCTCAAATTGACAAATATATAATTATAATATGTTTCTCATTATACGATCGCGAGTAACATATATTTCAAAGATGTATTTTCGTTCAGCCCAATCAAAAACATTTTTTGAGAGCATCCCGTAATTCTAAATGTACAACTAGCATTATTACACTGAAAAGTACTTACAACTTATGAGTATCAATGAATATTTGGCATCACATCGTTTCTGCAAATGAGCGTATATGTGCGTATAATACGTAAACACGTAGGTCCCATGCACGTCGGCCTCAAGTTTATCAGTCGCGAGTTACCTAGGGTTGCTTTATAAATTTACTGTACTTTACTGTACGTCACTTGTACTTTATATATATAAATACTAATTGACAAGAATTACAGATCGATTTTACAATTGTACCAAGGGCCGGACGATGGTACAAAGTTAAAATTTCAAATCGATCCTCTTTGACAAACATGTACTAACAGACGTGCGAATGGCTGGGTGATATTTTCCTGCCTCCCAGACAAAATCATCGTAAATGGTGTAGTTTTATATGCAGGTTTCATAGTAGGAATCGAACTTGCCACGTTTTTTTACAGTAATAGTATTTGATATATTATGGCATGAAATTAAAATTGCTACAAAGTACATCATAAACACTATAGCGAAAGAAAAGATATGGCTAATGGACTCTACAAGAAAAACATAAACAAAACCTTACGCTTGTTATTACTACTTGCGGCTTGTAAAGAAACAAAATGTAAACAAAGTTACTAGTTTCATAACTGAAGAAGTAGAATATCCAATGATTAAAAACTAAACAAATTAAAGCTTCTCAACCCTTTCACTTCTGTTGATTTTACTTCCCGTTCCCTCCCCCCTTAACAATTTTACTCAGTCTTTTTTCACATTATATTGCTAATTGACGACAGGGGTAACCGTATGAGGT
The DNA here is from genome assembly GCA_030867875.1 of Actinernus sp. WN-2022. Classification (NCBI taxonomy): domain Eukaryota; kingdom Metazoa; phylum Cnidaria; class Anthozoa; order Actiniaria; family Actinernidae; genus Actinernus; species Actinernus sp. WN-2022. The sequence goes on from JAOWCC010001210.1 coordinate 64,018,724, forward strand.
CTTCAGTAGATCTAAAATGTACAGCATGCGGTAAATTCAAATGAGTTCAGCTGAACTTTCCTTGAAGAGTGGAGGAGTTACGTCATATTTTCTTAAGCGGACACAGTACGGTAGATTGCGTGATCGCTCACGCAATATCGAGTGCGTGATTGCACGCTAGAATATATTTTCCGCATTTTTCTTAGTCTTCAAGGCCCTATCTAGTTAACATTTCTTAGTTAGTTGATGTAAAAAAATACGGCAGTTTACCGTTGTATTTCCTCTTACAAAGTCATTGTCAGAAATCTATTCCATTGTGGGCGGGGCATATAATTATGCAACAGCACCTGTCAATCATAAATCATTAGTTCTCGGGCTCTCTCGCGCTTCAGTTCTCGTCACCCATTCACTACATATTCAGGCCAGTATTGCAGATGTTCTGACATCATGGAATGAGCTAGCTAAAGAATAACAATTTTATCGAGGACCGAGAGCTGTTATTCACCGGGAACACACTCCAGATTTTGTTTCCATTTTTGTTAATTTTAATATTCCCGCCAAGACAAAATCTTAAAAGTCATATTCAACCAATCACACAATAGTTACTGGACAGTTTCACGCTAATCGAGAGAATATGGCGGATGAAGGCTCCGAGAAAAAGAGAGAATAAGATGTACGCATTTACGGGTTTCGTTCAGCTGTTCTTTCGAGCTGTGGCTGTACAGATACCTGAAAATCACTCAAATTTATCCTCGTTGGGAACCTGTAGGTAAATACTAAGTCACATTTGGATGAATTTGTGTGTGATAAAATGACATTTCAACTATTCGATTATTAAGAATCGCTCATGCTTATTCCCCAAAATTGATCAAAGCAACCATCATCGTGGCTAGAAAGGAAGGAGATTATAGTGAACATGGAGGCCACAACACACGGTTAGTGCATTAATTGAAATAGCTTAAGAACCCAGAATGATTCGTTTCAATTCGAGTAAATGTAATGCGATTTTACAGTAAAGAACATGCAAAAGAATACGATGAAAACGTAACATCTGAAGCTTTATTGTAATTCTGTTTCATAATTTCACTCCAAACACAAACTTCCATACAAAGTACTGTAAAAGTTTGAGTAATACAATGTCTATTTATGGTCATAATTGATGCCTAGTGCGCATGCGTGGCATCGATTTCTGACACTGTTTGTTTGCGTAATCGCATGGAGAAATTGTTGTAGTTTAATTATAAGAATTGTTACCATGCGATTGCACAGCACGTGGTAACTAACAGGACATACTGCGGTAAACGATCGTAACGTGTTCAGTGTCAGTGAACTAGACCAATTCGCCTACGTAGTGCACCCAATGGCAGAAATCATGGACATCAGCGGAAGGGTACTGCGGGCGCCCTTTTAGCCGATTCAAAATGGCGGCTTATAGTGAGTGAGACTGTAGTTTCTTTATAGACCTTCCAACGCAAAGAAAATCGAAACTTTCTGTAATGAAAAAAGAATAGACAAGTGGAACGAGAGTTACATTAGCTTAAACGTAGCCATTGTGATTAAAAAGCCGTTTATTTAGGATTTGTCATCTCTCCGGCGTCTGTCTGTCCAAGTCCAGCTGCTTGGCGGCAATTATTTAGAGGAGAAAGGCCTGAAACCCAGTTTATATCCCAGCAAACATTGCATGATTTAGGTTAACAAAACAAGATGGCGGACAGAAAGCAATATGGTGACGTTTCTTTCCTTTCTCGTCGAGGTTTCTTCGAAAATGTAATCCTATGTCGTTCTGGCACTAACATTATTTCGACAAAACTCAGACGTCTTTGGAAGTACTTTTGGAGGAGTGTTATTGTACATTTTATTGGCGATATGGATGCATTGGACACTGCTTTATTGACATCGAGGCGAACTTATTTGCCTCACCGAAGACTTGGCGTACTGTTGTACCTCAAACTGTGTATGGGTTCAGCCAGATTACAGACAACAACATGGAGAACGAGTAGCATTTGAAGGGAGAAATTGACTTCTCGGGGAAGTACTTTGTCGACGATCTGAGGGATTGTTTGTGGCCTCAATACACAGCTTAATCCGTAAGTTATTGGTCTCGAGGCGAACTAATATGAAATCAAACTTAGAAGGTCTTCAAATTTGAAAAGTTATGCTTTTCATACATTTTCTTATACGAATCGACAGCCATTTTAGACACTGATGCGCATGTGCGCCGCCATCTTGTCTCGTATTTCTGCCAATGCAATAATACACAAACGGACGGATAAGTGAGAACAGGATGATGAAGAGCGCGATTTGATAAGTCTCCCCTTATTTACAACGTAATTAATTACTTTCACTCTGTAAGTTCCTGAACCAGTAAGCACTGGAATAAATACTGCGTGAGTTTGAATTAGTTTTCAGTTTCATTTGATGTCAAATTCAACAAGGAAGAGGGACGATCAAAAGAGGAAATCAAGCAGTCGTTGTGGTTGCGGTGTCCTGAGTTTACGCAATACATACGAAAACTTCAGCTACTTTAAAATAACGATCCCTAACGGTTACTACATTTAAGAGGAATGATAGACCGCTGCAATCAATGCGTACGATACTAAATATGAAATATCAGATGAGAAGGACGTAAATACCTCTCTCTCCGGTGGGTACGCTATTTCCGCTAGAGGAGCCATGGCCCGCCACTAGAATGGGAATGAAATCGCAAGACTTAAGAGATTTTCCCCTACACTCAACATTAAAGTTGTAGGTGGAAGAAACTTTATGTGAGAAATGCTGAAAGCTGTAAGATAGGTCACGTCTGATCAGCATCAGAGGACTCTAATACGTTTGCCTGACTTACACTGGATTTTATTACATGATGAACATACCAATCATTCAATCGGATGATTCAGAAAAAAGAGAATAAGATGTACGCATTTACGGGTTTCGTTCAGCTGTTCTTTCGAGCTGTGGCTGTACAGATACCTGAAAATCACTCAAATTTATCCTCGCTGGGAACCTGTAGGTAAAAACTAAGTCACATTTGGATGAATTTGTTTGTGATGAAATGATATTTTAACGATTCGATTATTTGAATCGCTCATGCTTATTCCCAAAAATTGATCAAAGCAACCATCATCGTGGCTAGAAAGGAAGGAGATTATAGTGAACATGGAGGCGACAACACATGGTTCGTGCATTAATTCAAATAGCTTAAAGTGCCACTACGACGAAAATTTACCATTTCGATTTGCCACTTTTTCAGTGTCTATAGGTCAATCAGTATTAGAAATATCCGAAATAGTAAAAAATATTCCCAAATGGGCATCTTAAACCACAAATTTTAGGAGAGTTTACCGGTAAAATCCTGTCCGCCATTGCTGGAAGCCGTGCCCTTTGTTCAGCTTTAAACAAAGGTTTATTCACCGGAAGTGATGTCATACACTTAACACGACAACCTCGTGGCGCGAAACAGCGTGCATAAAAAAGTAGCCAACCTCGCAAAGATAAATATAACTTTCTTCTTATGTACGTGAAGACGTTTTTAGTAGAAATATGCCTCCAGGCGTTGTGTTCTGCAGGCGAGCGTTAAGTGTATGACATCATTTCCGGTGAATAAACCTTTGTTTAAAGCTGAACAAAGGGCACGGCTTCCAGTAATGGCGGACGTGTAGATTCAATATTCGGAGCTAAAAAAATAAGACTTCCTGTCGTTGTATCGAAAAACAATTTGAACTGGTAATAATATATGAACTCTACTTTATGAATATGCAAAAACATTGATATGTCAAAATTTGATCGTAGGGGCACTTTAAAGAACCCAAATTATTCGTTTCAATTCGAGTAAATGTAATGCGATTTTACAGTAAAGAACATGCAAAAGAATACGATGAAAACGTAACATCTGAAGCTTTATTGTAATTCTGTTTCACAATTTCACTCCAAACACAAACTTCCATACAAAGTACTGTAAAAGTTTGAGTAATACAATGTCTATTTATGGTCATAATTTGATGCCTAGTGCGCATGCGTGGCATCGATTTCTGACACTGTTTGTTTGCGTAATCGCACGGAGAATATTGTTTTAGTTTTTAAGAATTGTTACCATGCGATTATACAGCACGTGATAACTAACAGGACATACTGCGGTAAACGATCGTAACGTTTCCAGTGTCAGTGAACTAGACCAATTCGCCTACGTAGTGCACCAATAATACACAAACGGACGGATAAGTTAGAGAACAGGATGATGAAGAGCGCGATTTGATAAGTCTCCCCTTATTTACAACGTAATTAATTACTTTCACTCTGTAAGTTCCTGAACCAGTAAGCACTGAAATAAATACTGCGTGAGTTTGAATTAGTTTTCAGTTTCATTTGATGTCAAGTTCAACAAGGAAGAGGGACGATCAAAATAGGAAATCAAGCAGTCGTTGTGGTTGCGGTGTCCTGAGTTTACGCAATACATACGAAAACTTCAGCTACTTTAAAATAACGATCCCTAACGGTTACTACATTTAAGAGGAATGATAGACCGCTGCAATCAATGCGTACGATACTAAATATGAAATATCAGATGAGATGGACGTAAATACCTCGCTCTCCAGTGGGTACGCTATTTCCAGGATGGGAGCTCTCTCCGCTAGAGGAGCCATGGCCCGGCACTAGAATGGGAATTAAATCACAAGGTTAAGACATTTTCCCCTGCACTCAACATTAAAGTTGTAGGTGGAAGAAACCTTATGTTAGAAATGCTGAAAGCTGTAAGATAGGTCACGTCTGATCAGCATCAGAGGACTCTAATACGTTTGCCTGACTTACACTGGATTTTATTACATGATGAACATACCAATCATGCAATCGGATGATTCACTTTTAATAATTTTAGGCCTTTCAAGTTTCTCTATTATATGACGTCATCTTGCGGGGATTTGTTACAAGCTATATATGTAGCATTAGAAAATCTGTCCTCGTTTTAATCTCCTTTTAGTTATTGGTCATTCCAGTTTGTCTGTGCATGAAAACACAAATCTTGCCTGTTGATTTTAGAACTTTATTCCTTAACAAAATGTAATAGCACATTTTTATTATGGCGTCATTTTACTACAACTAACAGAATCCTTTTCAAATTAGTTCTCATTCAGAACCAACTTTGGGAATTAAAGACAATAGTTCAAATTAGAGGGACAAAAAAGAACCTGCGCAAAGTGTTCTGCTAGTCGTAGTATGTGACGTCATCATTTCATATCCTATTGACCTATTCAGGTGGCTTTTTTGTTGCCCCATCTCAGACCATGTGACTGGAGCAACCAACAGGCAAGCTGAGTTGCTAGTTGGCCTGTTGGGAAACGCTCATGGAAGCCGGGACGATGACTTAGCCGAGTTAATGTACTCAGATAAATTAAACGCGATATCAACATTTTAAAATACCACCATTATAACGAATTATATTTTTGTTACTTCAACTGGGAGCACACGTCTACTGGTCAAATACCACAATATTATTATTATACATCCGAAGCCTCCAGCGAATAGGATCTGCTAATCGGGATTCAGTAGGATATGAGTAAAATAGTTACACTGTAATAATCTTAGGTCATACACAAAACTATCAGTTTTAATAAACGGTGTTTTATTGGATCCATACCTCAGAAAATTGTATATCCGGCCTTTCAATGAGCTGTTAGTAAATAATACAGAACATTAGTATATAAACAAGGTTGATAAGTACTAAAATACCAACTATATACGACAACACGAGAAGATGATATCATTTAACGCAAAAACAGCAATCTACCAGATATTCAAACCATGACAGGCCTGTCGAAGGAAACATGCTGATATATCCAACTTAAAATCAACATAACATTTTCAACTGGAAATAATTTAGATGTACTAACTGGTCTGCATGATTTATATCTATTTACATTAAATGCTGATTCAGATAATTATATTGATAAAAATGATGTCTGCAAACCTATCAAAAGTAATCATAGATTATCAAAGTGTGTTCGAATTATATTTTGAAAGATCATATCACCATGGAAAGACCCTAAAGAAAGAACATATGGAACACGGTTCAAACACAGATATCTCACACGGATTACGAGAAGCTGTGTCGCATTGATGTTTTGGGCTTCACAGACACGACCACTAACTGTATCCAATCTGTATCCTATGAAAATCTACTAAAGCTCACGAACACGTCAACTTTAAGTGTCTTATAGCATGATTGTCTTATACTTCTAGTCTGTCTGAGACAAGGAAACAAAAGCAGAAATACGAGAGGTTATATAGGGAGAAGCAGAAGCAGGTCAAAGACGAAGCATTTCTTGCAAGTGTAAGAAAATATTAAACGAACATGGAGTAATATTGACACTTTTATTATGACAGAAACAGAAGTAATCCTTAATTGTGTTGTATACTTCTGTTATATTGCTAAGCATTAGTAAAAAGAAATTTATCAGTGACTGTCAGGAATCGCATTCACGCTTGTAAAATCAGTTTTAAGCAGCAGTATGTGTTGTCCAATATTAAAGATTTTTTTTTTTATCAAATAAACTAAATGAAATAATTACTTTGGATGCTACCTAGCGATGTTACACATTATGGTAATTTAACTACAATGTAGTTATTACCGGTCTTATTGAACTCATTTCGTTAGTAAGTTATAGTTAAATGGCTTGAATTAGCATTATATTCATCAACTGCCATGTAACTTACGTTACCATAAATCATTATGTAACTTACGTTACCACGTTTCTAGTGTTGCCTCAACCTCACCAAAAACACGCAGGGGGTAAACTTAGCAAACTTTTTCACGGGCAAGTAACTGTTCAGTTCTTGAAAATCAGATATGGCACATGATAATAAGTCGCCCCTGATCTTCATAATTTTATCAGCAAAAATGTTGGCAAAATCATTTGCTAGTTGGTTGGCAGAGTAACATGTATGGTACAGTTTTTCCGTGGTTCTATGTACTAGCATATTAGTCACAGTGTTGAATAACACTTTCTGATCTTTTTTGTGTTCATCTATAACACTGGAATAAAAGGACATTTTTGATTCAAATATTGCGATGTTATAGTTTGAACAATGCTTCACATACAATTCCCTATCAGCTGGTGAATTGGCCGGTAACAAAACGAGCAGGGGACTGGGACCGAGTTTATCAGAATTACTCTAATTCTAAAATGAAGTTCATCACATGATAGAGCATGTTGAAATTAGCATGTGTGCCAAGTTTGACGTGATTCAAGTGAATCTTGTCTGAATTATAAGCAATTGAAATTTATTTGTCCCTCCAAAATTTTACAATGAATGTATGCTTTGGAGGGACAACGTTAAAAAATAAGAGAGTTTGTATGGGAAAATTGACATATTTGATGCCTTCTAGCATCGTCAATATTGAGCCAAAGTTCACCAAACTTTCCAGACTAGCTTAGTTTGATCTGTTCTTTTGGAAAAATAATGCTCGATTTGACTAGTTATTAATTGAATTAGTTTTACTGACTCGGTTCCAGTCCCTCACTCGTTTTGTTACCGGCTAATTGGTAGCGCGCAAACGCCACTCAAGCTTGCGTTTTGTTATTTTCAAGTGATCGATGTCATCAGTGAACCATGGACAAGACGGGCGCAGTGTGATTGTCTTTTTCTGGATAGACGCGTGAGAATCTAAGATCGATTTCAAAGTTGATTCATATCTTTCTACAACATCCGAGGCGGTTGAGATGCTCTCGTGATCACGTAATAGAATAGAGCATTCAATGTCATTTCGCAAGTTGCTGTAGTTAATGGTCTTCACACTGCACGAAAAAATAGATTTGCACCAATTTCTAAGGTATGCAAATATGAAGTGAATTTGGCTCTCCAAAATTGCTCTATATTTGACGTCGTCGCAAAGATGATGCAAACATTGTATTTGCAACGCCGTAAAACTGATGCAAATATAAAGCGAAGCTTAGATTTGCGTTAAGTTTGCCGCCATTCACAAAGCACTGTGAATCTGTATTTTTACTTCATGTTTGCACTCGATTTACCTCACTAGTAAATTTATATCGTGTTTGCATCAAATTTACTATACGCTGTGAATAAAACCAAATGTGAATATCACATTTGCAACACATTCACAAACCTTAGTCTCGGGGCTCCATATTTGACGTCGTTACAAAGATGATGCACTACACTTTATTGTATTTACACGCTTTGTAAAACTAATGCAATTTTTCAGATTTGAACCTGTAGCAAATATGAGCAATGTAGAGCAATGATGATATTTGCATCACATTCTCGAACAGCACAAATATAAACATTTGACCACAATTGCTATCCCTGCAAAACTAATGCAATTTTTCAGATTTGAACCTGTAGCAAATATGAGCAATGTAGAGCAATGATGATATTTGCATCCCATTCCCGAACAGCACAAATATAAACATTTGACCACAATTGCTATCCCTGCAAAACTAATGCAATTTTTCAGATTTGAACGTGTAGCAAATATGAGCAATGTAGAGCAATGATGATATTTGCATCACATTCTCGAACAGCACAAATATAAACATTTGACCACAATTGCTGTCCCTGCAAAACTAATGCAATTTTTCAGATTTGAACGTGTAGCAAATATGAGCAATGTAGAGCAATGATTATATTTGCATCACATTCCCGAACAGCACAAATATAAACATTTGATCACAATTGCTATCCCTGCAAAACTAATGCAAAATGTTAAGATTCACAATACATTCATTCCATTGCAAAACTGAGAGTTAATATGGTATTTGCTTCAAATTCACTCAAGTTCTTAAAGATGAAGATAAAACGGTATTCACCATGTTTGCTATCCCTAGTAAAGATGGATGTAAAGTCGAATTTGCTCTCGTACAAATATGAACAAATTTAAGCAAATTTGGTATTCACTACATGTTTGCTTCAGTTTTACTATTGGTGAAAATTAATTTTTCGTGCAGTGTCAGCATCATATAGGTTATTTATTTGCGTTGTGTGATGATTTCTCTAGACAAATCTTAAACTTGATAGCAAAATGATCGGAAAATCCAGGATTAATGACAGAAAGAGAGTGTATTATACTATAGAGTCGCCATTTATGGCCATCCTTTCATGTAGGACGACACGAATTGCTACCAAATTGTATTCTATTGTGATATATTGTGTTGCGTTCTATTGTTGTATTGAATTGTATTGTGTTGTATTGTGTTGTATTCTATTGTATTTTTGGTAAAACTTCGTGATAACCAAATGCAGAGGGTGATTATTCAAATGAGTAGTGTCTTTGACATGCTGCGATAAACCAAAAGAGTTAATTAAGTCTAGAATCTTCTTGTCATTGCTGTTATTAGAAGCATCGACATGGAAGTTAAAATCACCGGTGATAAGCAAGCAAGCGGAATCAGTACAAATATGTTCGAGATAGCATCTAAATTCGGTAAAGAATAGTTCCTGGTTGAGTCCATTAGTGTTGAAAAGGTGGAGGGCGGTATATAACGAGTACTCTCGAAAAGAGAAATGAACCGTTGAAGAAACCAATTCACAATACCTTGGACAGTAAGCTAGTGACACTTTTGTCTTTTTTTCATTCTCCGTTATCTTCGTTTTTCTCAGTTCTAAATCTTTTGCACTAATTTCCTTTGTTTCTACCAGTTATTTGTGTTTTTATCTTTGTTTTCTTTTGATAATTTATCGTTTGTTCGGGTCATTACCTCATTTCAGATAATTGTGAGCGCTTTTAGGCACCCTTAATATACAGGGTGTCTCAAACGTTCGTGACCCTAATTTAAACTGGGGAAAAAAATTGCTCTTCAAACCGTCAGGCTTTTAAGAGTCTTCGAGGTTAACGTTCAACGCTCGCACTGTTTATGTCAACAATTTTAGCAGCCTGCGTGCCCTCCTTTATCTGTTATAACGTTTTCAGGCGTCTCGGCATGGAATGGGACAGCTCCTACAACGTTGTCGAAGGCACATTTTTCCATGCGTGACAGAGTCGCCTCTTCAGCTCTCCCCTAGTCTTCGGGATCGGATGTTTGTAGGCAAGCTCATCAATTATGCTCCAGATATTTTCATCTGGGTTGATATCGGGTGAATTAGGTGGCCTATAGTTTTTTTTTCCATGTAATTGGGAACGTTTTTTTGGCACCATTTTTGGGTGGCCGCAGCTGTGTGGGCTGGTGCTCATCTTGCACAAAGGTCATTTTCTTGTTGGAACTAAACAGCTTTCTCTTTACGGGATCTTCTGCTGTAGATCGACTGCTAAGTAAAGGTTTGACTTCTTTATTCAAGAATGTTGTTGATATAATAGTTGGCTGTTACCGTTTGCACTTGTGGAACGAATTGAAGATTCGTTAGGTCTCGACAGGTCATTCCACCCCAAATGACCCATGTTCCGCTCTGCTTTACTGGATATGCTTAGGGAACTTGGCTCTGTTGCGAGCCCAGCACTACATCATTATTTGGATTCGGTAGTTGAAAAAGGTACTTTGGGCATTCGTCTGAAAACAGAAAATTGTCCCGGCACTCTTCTACTGTGAGTTTTCGATACTTATGAGCTGTTTGTTGTTTCTCCGTCAAATGGGGATTCTTTAGACGCCTAAATGGTTTCCATCCTTTTTTGGTCATGTAACGCCGATTTAGAACCAGACAAACCTTTACTCTGTAACTGTTTTGCAACCTTTCGAGTGGAGCTGCTTCGTTTGTATTTTGCTTTTTCGACGACATTCTTGATTTTTTTTACTCAGAACAGATGGCCTTCCCTTGCTTCGTTGATTTATTCATTAAATCACTTATTACACGGTATTGCTAACAGCATAACGCTGATTTACATATAATCCGTGACTAAAAATACATCCATAATATATAATTAAAAGTAATTCCTAATACCATATATCTAATTATGTACTATATTCTGCTCGTATAAACAATAATATATAAAATAGTAATAACAATAACAAATACAAAAGTAAAGTAACGTATAGTAAAAAAATGGTCTAAAAGTCAATTTAGGAGAGAGGCAGTCGCAATGTTGTTCTTAAAAGAAACTAACGACCTAGTCTCGCGTAATTCAGCTGGAAGCTGGTTCCAGAGCTTTGCTCCATTGTAGGAGATGCTCTTTTTCGCAAACTCAGTTTTGGGGAGGTGCAAGCAGAGTTTGGTATCTGCCCCCCTCAGGTTGTAGTCTGTTCTGTTTCCAACTGTTTTGAATAATTCGGTAAGACTGGTCGGTGCACAGTTATTTTGGATTTTGTGCATCAAGACAGCCTTGCGTTTAGCCCTCCGTTCATCAAGTCTACAAGGGCACCCAACGAAGTTTTCGGTTAAAAAGCTGTTCGGGAGAGTCAGTTAGCCTAAAACTTTCGGATTCGAAAAAATTGTCCCTAGAAAATTGTTTTCTGAAATACTGGCTAGAAAATTTGTTTTCAATCCCTAGAAAATTATAGAAGAAAGGGAGACTAAAAGGTTTCCCCTAAAATATTCGTACGTCCCAATTCGTCTGATCAATAGAGTCAGAACAACACATTTTCATTCCCTAAGAATTGCCTAAAGGAAAAAAAGAATCCCTAAAAAATTCGTACCTCCACAAAACTTTGCAACATGAAGTTACTTGGGCTAGAAAATTCTTGTTTCTGTTCTAGACTACTAACAAATTCGTAGGCCGGGAATATTTTGCCATAGTATTTTCAGTTGACGCGATTTCCACCTAGAAAATCCGAAGAGCTAATAGCTTTCTAGAATACGTCAAAAGACATAGTAGGCGCCTTAAAATGGCTAAATAAGCTGCAGACCACTGGTTTCAAACGAAATTTCAAAAGGTACTCGTTGGGTGCCCTTGAGTCTATCCCAATCTAGTATATCAAGGAGTAGACTGGAGCTCGTTTTATAATCAGCACTTAGAATAAGCCTAGCAGCCCTATTTTGAAATTTTTGAAGTTTATCACAGAGGACCCTCCCACAGGTATCCCAGACCTCACAGCAGTAATCCATGTGAGTTTGAATAAGTGAATTATATATTTTCATTAGAGTGTATTGGGACACAAATGGGCGGATCCTCTTTAACCCTCCTAGACCCGATACAACAACTACCCCTACCGTTTTGCTTTTACTGACCCTCTTAATATTTTTATCTCCAATTTCTATAATGGGCTCCTCGTCCAGATTCGATAAACGCTGACGCGAGCCGATCATCATGAATTTGTCTTCGAAATCTTCACGAGCTGACCACTTTTTACCCAACGCTCACTTTTCTTTAGTATTTTCGACGTTGCTAGAACAGATAGCCCTGAAGATCTCAGTAGTAGAGCTTGTGCTCGCAAATACGAAGTTTTTCTTTATTTTAGGGGATTCATCTTTGTCAAAAGAGCCGTCAAAATTGAGAAAACTAAAAGCTACTAAAAACGGCGGGAAACAGATAAACACGCGCGGCCTTAATTTACATATTTGGCGGGAAATGTTTTTGAACTTATGGATAAATTTACGATATTAAAGAAAATACATTTAGCAATTGTCTTGCGAAAATGTCGTTCAAATTGCAACAATTAAAGGAAATATACGATTTTAAATTAGGGCACGAACGTTTCAGACACCCTGTATATGTTACCTTGAAATAAATCGATCTACGTCATAAAACCGAAATTAAAATTCATCAAATAATTACCTCGAGTACTGGCACCTCTTCAAGAGCTGGAGAACGACGACGCTGTTAAAGTAAACAGAAAACAACTGAAATTCGACACAAATACAACGGCTGTAACGACGTGATAACATTGACTGAGATTTGTAACTCTTTTTATACGTTTCTCGTTTCTCTAAGGCGATCGTATTCGGAGATAGCTTAAAGTGTCTATAATCCCTGTTCACCTTTTTTTTCGAGGGTATATGCCTCGTAGAACATTATTTTGCAAAAAAAAACGTCCAATCTTTGAATTGGTATTTTTTTACAGCTACTCAAAGTTAGCGAAACATCGTTTTTCTAAGGCGATTTTATTTGGAGATGCCAATCATTTTAAATGCTATGTAAGTAAAGTATTAAAATCTTGTGTAGTAACTGTCTAGTAAGAGTAATAATTCACGCCAAATGTTGTGTTGATGATACCATACTTTAGTTTCTCCGTAATACATTCTTTCAGTTTTGAGTCAATGATCTCCAACTGCAAGTTTTTGGAGAACTGATTTATGCCTCATTAATTTCATTCAAAATTGCAACAATACCGAAAGGACTGGAAAGGACTGGGTGCTAATGTTATCCGCTGTGCATCATGCTTGGATAGACAGGATCGAAAACCACTTCACGACCTGACTGTCTATCCAGGAATACTTATTTGAAACATTTCCAATCTTGTATCAATACAAAACCTGACAAAGCTGAACATCTGACAAATAGGTTGGAGGAAGGTGGACCGATGTTGTCGTTGAAGTAATAGGGACTTTAAGATACTGCGACAACGACGGCTGCGACGACGTGATGTGAAAAATGGTGTTATCGATAAATTGTTTATTATCGTTTCTTTTCTTCGACTTTTGTTGTATTTCTCATCAACGTTTTTGAAAAATAGAGTGTGCACAGAGTTCCGTTTAGTCCGAACGAATAGCAGTGCCATTTACGTTTTCAGGTTCTCGTTCTCTACGGAACGTAAAACTCAGTGTTTTCATGTCGTGTTTTTTGCAGACAACGGCTAAAATGAATGCAGCTACATGCATTTTCACGTGCAGTTATTGTATTTTGTAATTAAGTCCATTGTTTTACCGCGTTGCCGTCGTCGTTGCCGACGTGGTATCTTAAAGTCCCTAATTATCATGGCATTATGAGCCTCGCTACTTGGAAATCCAGCAAATAACGACGGCCGATAATTCGCCCTTATCAAACGGCGACCTTGTGTTCTAGTTCGATACCCATGATGCACTGCGCTTATCATTAGAACCCAGTCCATTCCTCCTTTTGGTAGTGATTGATTTAATTCTAAACAGTTCTTTAAGTGATTCTAAACAAACAAAGCGGATAAACTCAATCGACAAATTATTATCTCATTTCTAAACAGTTCTTTAATTGATTCTAACAAACAAAGAGGATAAACTCAATCGACAATTTATTATCTCATTTCAAATCGAAGAAACGAAACACGATCTCCAAAACAAAGGCGTTTTTCTCCATATAGTGGGAGAGTCAAGCGATTCCTGTTATAGCTCTCGCTTTGAAGTCATTCCTCCCTTGAAATAATATCAAAACAACGTACTTCCAGCATGTCTAGATTTGATGCAATATGTTTTTCCAGGTACATGCTTCATATTGGGCGGTTTCAGGCGGTGCAAGAGGAAAAGGGTTAAGAAACTGTCTTCAGCAGTATCCATTGTTCTGCGGCATTGAGCCTCCCTAGAACATTGGGCGATAGGAATGAATATTATGAAATAAAGTTGCTGAAAGTCTTGTTTCGTTCCATTTTAATGAGGAAATCCTTTTCCAACCAATAGGAATTGCCGAACACAAAGGCTACGAAAATGGCGACGACATATGGAACCACCATGTAAATAATTTCATCAAACTTTAATTATAAAATCAGTGAAAATTATACGTATATTTTACTTTTTGGACGATTCTTGTTTAAACCAATGAAATCAATAATTTTAACAATACAAAATTAACAACTCACTGTGCCGTTGGTACTCTCTTTCTTACATGAACCATTACTTAATTACTTAATGATTTATTACTTCTGTTGATATTTTACAAAGTGATACGTACATAGCGCGTGTAGCCTACAGTAGTGATTCCACTCTGAATCACCACTCCTCTCAGTCAATCAGCGTCTGATTTTGCAAACGCGCTATTGCGATTCAGCTGTGACTATGCGATTGAAGCAACCTATTAGCGGAGCTCCCGATCGGAGTACCATAGATAGAGGATGTGAGCGGCTTCCCTCGCGCCCGAACTCAGACACACTAAACGTTTTGCACTGATTTCACTTGATTCTACCAGTTATTTTTGTGTTTTTATCATTTATATATATAAATAATTGATCTTGTTTATTTTCGGGTCGTTACCTCAGTTCAGATAATTGGGAGCTGCGCTTTTAGACTACCCTTGAATTACCCGAATTACCTTGAATTTAGAAACGAAATTAAAATTCATCAAATAATTACCTCGTACATTGGCTCTTCTTCATCATCTGAATCAGGAGGCTGTTAAGGAAAAAAAAAACTGAAATACCACACAAACGCAACTCATTAAGGACGTGATAACATTGACTAAGATGTGTAACTCCTTTTATACGTTTCTAGTTTCTCTAAGGCGATCTTATTCGGAGATAGCAATCTTTTTAAAAGCTTACTAAAGTATTAAATACATACTATTTTTAACTTCTAGTAAGAGTTGTAATTAACACAAGAAGTTGTGATGAGACCATAATTTAGTTTCTTGGATGACGTAAACAAAATGTTCCTCGTTAGCTTCTCTTGTTATATCAACCAAAGAAGCGGCTAAATACAGGAATACTCCGACCTCTGATTGGCCAAGAATACAATTGGTTAGCAGTGGCCGCTAGACGACTGGGAACTAATTTACATGGTTATAAAATTAAAAAATTGACGGACATTGAACGACGATGGGTGTTTAGCGTCAACGTATCCTCGCTCTACAATTACCAATAATCAGTAAATGGCAAACACGCTTGAAATACCGATTATTGGTAATTCTACGACAAATCCTAACCCGAACCATAAACCGAACCCTAACCATCGGACGAGTTTGCGGGTAAGCGACGGGTTCTCACTCGCCTAGAGCTAGGGTTCGCAGGTAAACAAGAAGAGAAGGTAAACGACAGAAAAAATGTTTTTGAGCGCTCCTACTCGGGCTCGAACTCGTCAGTCGTTTGCGTGTTGTGCTTGGCAGTGCAGGCGTCACGACCACTACACTAAGTGCGTCTACCGCCGTTCTGATTTGGACAATTGTTTATCTTTATCCTTGACTGGTTTTAAGAATGTCATTGTTTAATTTGCGTTCCAGAATTAGCGATTATTGATAATTGAAGAGCAAAAGCCATTTACTGATTATTGGTAATTGTAGAGCGAGGATATGTTGTTAGCGTACTGGTCGCAACGTCTGCTTTACGAGCAGGTGAGCGGGGTTTCGAGTTCCAGAAAAGCTCTCAAATATTTGTTCCTCCCCATTTTCTTTGGAAATTCTTTACCTGTGAACCGTAGCCACAAATTAGCCCTAAAACCTCGTCGTTTACCTGGAAACTTGTTTACTGACCGGTTAGGGTTTTCTTATGGTTCAGGGTAGGGTTTTAGTTAGTTTATATTGTCAGAGGTCGACGTAGACAATACGTTCTTCGTTAGCTTGTCTTGTTATATCAACCAACATGGTCGCCCTGTCGTTGCATGGTATCAGACTCTCTGGGGATTGATTGCAAACCGACAAACTTACGATATACACCTATTTCAAAAAAGGTTGTCCCGGTGTCCCCCCTCCCTCTCCCGAATCCCCCCCTCTTACCCCTATATTTCTTGAAATCTAAGTTTATTTCTCCTCCGGGGGGGGGGGGGGGGGGGGGGCAGAATTCCTTGGAAACTTACCCCGGGGAGGTAAAATTTAGGGGGGCAAATTCCCTGGGACACCGGTCTAGCAACAAGTGACATTGCCAGACCGAAATGCCTTGTGGTTGTAGTCTGGTGAATTCGTTTGTTTAAAATTTATCGTATTGTGCGAGTCGATTTTCGAATAACATCGTAGTTTATGGGAGAGTTGGAAACAATCAATATCGGTCTAGGTGTATACTAAATATAAAAATCATAAATACCTTTCTCTCCCGTGGGAAAGCTCTTTCCAGGATGGGAGCTGTCTCCGCTAGAGCCGTAACCTGTTACCGTTTGCCCTTGTGGAACGAATTGAAGATTGTAGGGTCTCGACCGGTCATTCCACCCCAAATGACTTATTATGCGCTCTGCTTTATTACTTGATAAGCTGAGGCTCTGTTGCGAGCCCAACACTACATCATTATTTGGATTCGGTAGTTGAAAAAGGTACTTTGGGCATTCGTCTGAAAACAGAAAATTATCCCACGCTTCTGCTGTGAGTTTTCGATACTTATGAGCAAATTTAAGCCGAGCTTTTTGATGTTTCTCCGTCAAATGGGGTTTCTTTAGACGCCTAAATGGTTTCCATCAATTTTTGGTCATGTAACGCCGATTTAGAAGCAGACAAACCTTTACTCTGTAACTCAGTGTTTTGCAACCTTTCGAGTGGAGCTGCTTCGTTTGTATTGTGCTTTTTCGACGACATTTTTTTTTTTTTACTCAGAACAAATGGCCTTCCCTTGCGTGGTTTGTCTTCGAAATCTTCACGAGCTGACCACTTTTTTACCCAACGCTCACTTTTCTTTAGTATTGTCGACGTTGCTAGAAAAGATAGCCCTGAAGATCTCAGTAGTATTAAAGCTTGCGATTCATCTCTGTCAAAAGAGCCGTCGAAATTGAGAAAACTAAAAGCCTACTAAAAACGGCGGGAAAAAGATAAACACGCGCGGCCTAAATTTACATATTTTGGCGGGAAATGGTTTTGTAGTTATGGATAAATTTACGATATCTATAATAAAGAAAATTCATTTAGCAATTGTCTTGCGAAAATGTCGTTCAAATTGCGACAATTAAAGGAAATATACAATTTTAAATTAGGGCACGAACTTTTCAGACACCCTGTATATGTTACCTTGAAATATATCGATCTACGTCATAAAAACGAAATTAAAATTCATCAAATAATTACCTCGAGCACTGGCGCCTCTTCAAGAGCTGGAACACGACAACGCTGTTAAAGTAAACAGAAAACAACTGAAATTCGACACAAATACAACGGCTGTAACGACGTGATAACATTGACTGAGATTTGTAACTCTTTTTATACGTTTCTCGTTTCTCTAAGGCGATCGTATTCGGAGATAGCTTAAAGTGTCTATAATTCCTGTTCACCTTTTTTTTCGAGGGTATTTGCCTCATAGAATATTATTTTGCAAAAAAACAAAACGTCCAATCTTTGAATTGGTATTTTTTTACAGCTACTCAAAGTTAGCGAAACATCGTTTTTCTAAGGCGATTTTATTTGGAGATGCCAGTCATTTTAAAAGCTTTGTAAGTAAAGTATTAAAATATTGTGTAGTAGCTGTCTAGTAAGAGTAATAATTCACGCCAAATGTTGTGTTGATGATACCATACTTTAGTTTCTACGTAATACATTCTTTCAGTTTTGAGTCAATGATCTCCAACTGCAAGTTTTTGGAGAATTGATTTATGCCTCATTAACTTCATTCAAAATTGCAACAATGCCGAAATGACTGGAAAGGACTGGGTGCTAATGTTATCCGCTGTGCATCATGCTTGGATAGACAGGATCGAAAACCACTTCACGATCTGAAGGAAGGAGAGACTCTATATTTCTAGACCTTCCTGTCTATCCAGGAATACTTATTTGAAACATTTCCAATCTTGTATCAATACAAAACCTGACAAAGCTGAACATCTGACAAATAGGTTGGAGGAAGGTGCACCGATGTTGTCGTTGAAGTATTATCATGGCATTATGAGCCTCGCTACTTGGAAATCCAGCAAATAACGACGGCCGATAATTTGCTCTTATCAAACGGCGACCTTGTGTTCCAGTTCGGTACCCATGATGCACTGCGCTTATCATTAGAACCCAGTCCATTCCTCCTTTTGGTAGTGGTTGATTGAATTCTAAACAGTTCTTTAAGTGATTCTAAACAAACAAAGCGGATAAACTCAATCGACAATTTATTATCTCATTTCTAAACAGTTCTTTAAGTGATTCTAACAAACAAAGAGGATAAACTCAATCAACAATTTATTATCTCATTTCAAATCGAAGAAACGAAACACGATCTCCAAAACAAAGGCGTTATTCTCCAAAGTGGGAGTGTCAAGCGATTCCTGTTATAGCTCTCGCTTTGAAGTCATTCCTCCCTTGAAATAATATCAAAACAACGTACTTCCAGCATGTCTAGATTTGATGCAATATGTTTTTCCAGGTACATGCTTCATATTGGGCGGTTTCAGGCGGTGCAAGAGGAAAAGGGTTAAGAAACTGTCTTCAGCAGAATCCATTGTTCTGCGGCATTGAGCCTCCTTAGATACATTGGGCGATAGGAATGAATATTATGAAATAAAGTTGCTGAAAGTCTTGTTTCGTTCCATTTTAATGAGGAAATCCTTTTCCAACCAATAGGAATTGCCGAACACAAAGGCTACGAAAATGGCGACGACATATGGAACCACCATGTAAATAATTTCATCAAACTTTAATTATAAAATCAGTGAAAATTATACGTATATTTTACTTTTTGGACGATTCTTGTTTAAACCAATGAAATCAATAATTTTAACAATACAAAATTAACAACTCACTGTGCCGTTGGTACTCTCTTTCTTACATGAACCATTACTTAATTACTTAATGATTTATTACTTCTGTTGATATTTTACAAAGTGATACGTACATAGCGCGTGTAGCCTACAGTAGTGATTCCACTCTGAATCACCACTCCTCTCAGTCAATCAGCGTCTGATTTTGCAAACGCGCTATTGCGATTCAGCTGTGACTATGCGATTGAAGCAACCTATTAGCGGAGCTCCCGATCGGAGTACCATAGATAGAGGATGTGAGCGGCTTCCCTCGCGCCCGAACTCCGACACACTAAACGTTTTGCACTGATTTCACTTGATTCTACCAGTTATTTTTGTGTTTTTATCATTTATATATATAAATAATTGATCTTGTTTTTTTTCGGGTCGTTACCTCAGTTCAGATAATTGGGAGCTGCGCTTTTAGGCTACCCTTGAATTACCTGAATTACCTTGAATTTAGAAACGAAATTAAAATTCATCAAATAATTACCTCGTACATTGGCTCTTCTTCATCATCTGAATCAGGAGGCTGTTAAGGAAAAAAAACACTGAAATACCACACAAATGCAACTCATTAAGGACGTGATAACATTGACTAAGATGTGTAACTCCTTTTATTATACGACTTGGCGTTTTCGAGTGCAAATACGGGCTAAAACGAGTGCAAATATGAGACGGTATTACACGGGTCACAAACCGGTTTGCACAGGTTTATTCAACACTTAAAAGGTTTTGTAAGCGCGCGAGCCAATCGAAATGGGGCTGTTTGAGTAACAGCCAATCAGCTTTTAGCGCGCGAAAAAAACTTTTCAGTGCGCGCCCGCCCCCGACATTGGGCTGAGAGATTTCTTCTCTCGAGATTTCTTCTCTCAAGATTTTCTTCAAACAGAGCAGTAAGGTAAGCGAAAACAAACATGTTTTGTTCGTGTTAGCTGTCGTATAATAAACAATTTATTACACGAAGAGTTGTGTAATACGGCTGGGAATTTTTACTCGTCAATTTTATTTTTTCTCGCCTTTCAGGCTCGAAAAAATAAAACTGACTCGTAAAAATACCCAGCCGTATTACACAACTTTCCGTGTAATAAGCTCTTTTTATACGTTTCTAGTTTCTCTAAGGCGATCTTATTCGGAGATAGCAATCTTTTTAAAAGCTTACTAAAGTATTAAATACATACTATTTTTAACTTCTAGTAAGAGTTGTAATTAACACAAGAAGTTGTGATGAGACCATAATTTAGTTTCTTGGATGACGTAAACAAAATGTTCCTCGTTAGCTTCTCTTGTTATATCAACCAAAGAAGCGGTTAAATACAGGAATGCTCGGACCTCTGATTGGCCAAGAATACAATTGGTTAGCAGTGGCCGCTAGACGACTGGGAACTAATTTACATGGTTATAAAATTAAAAATGTGACGGACATTGAACGACGATGGGTGTTTAGCGTCAACGTATCCTCGCTCTACAATTACCAATAATCAGTAAATGGCAAACACGCTTGAAATACCGATTATTGGTAATTCTACGACAAACCCTAACCCGAACCATAAACCGAACCCTAACCATCGGACGAGTTTGCGGGTAAGCGACGGGTTCTCACTCGGTAGACTACACTAAGTGCGGTAGACTACACTAAGTGCGTCTACCGCCGTTCTGATTTGGACAATTGTTTATCTTTATCCTTGACTGGTTTTAAGAATGTCATTGTTTAATTTGCGTTCCAGAATTAGCGATTATTGATAATTGAAGAGCAAAAGCCATTTACTGATTATTGGTAATTGTAGAGCGAGGATATGTTGTTAGCGTACTGGTCGCAACGTCTGCTTTACGAGCAGGTGAGCGGGGTTTCGAGTTCCAGAAAAGCTCTCAAATATTTGTTCCTCCCCATTTTCTTTGGAAATTCTTTACCTGTGAACCGTAGCCACAAATTAGCCCTAAAACCTCGTCGTTTACCTGGAAACTTGTTTACTGACCGGTTAGGGTTTTCTTATGGTTCAGGGTAGGGTTTTAGTTAGTTTATATTGTCAGAGGTCGACGTAGACAATACGTTCTTCGTTAGCTTGTCTTGTTATATCAACCAACATGGTCGCCCTGTCGTTGCATGGTATCAGACTCTCTGGGGATTGATTGCAAACCGACAAACTTACGATATACACCTATTTCAAAAAAGGTTGTCCCGGTGTCCCCCCTCCCTCTCCCGAATCCCCCCCTCTTACCCCTATATTTCTTGAAATCTAAGTTTATTTCTCCTCCGGGGGGGGGGGGGGGGGCAGGATTCCTTGGAAACTTACCCCGGGGAGGTAAAATTTAGGGGGACAAATTCCCTGGGACACCGGTCTAGCAACAAGTGACATTGCCAGACAGAAATGCCTTGTGGTTGTAGTCTGGTGAATTCGTTTGTTTAAAATTTATCGTATTGTGTGAGTCGATTTTCGAATAACATCGTAGTTTATGGGAGAGTTGGAAACAATCAATATCGGTCTAGGTGTATACTAAATATAAAAATCATAAATACCTTTCTCTCCCGTGGGAAAGCTCTTTCCAGGATGGGAGCTGTCTCCGCTAGAGCCGTAACCTGGCGCTATAATGGCAATTAAATCGCGAGATTAAGAGATTGTCCCCTAAATACAACATTAAAGCTGTAGGTGGAAAAAAACATTTATGTGAGAAATACTGAAACCTCTAAAACAATCACGGATCATCATCACAATCAGAGGTCCCTAACACCTTCACGTTATACTGAATTTCATTAAAAGATTAACGTACTAATTATTCAATCAGATAATCCACTTGTAATCATTTTAGGCTTTTCCAGTTTCTCTATTTTGGTGTTTTTATTTTATTCTAAAAATTGTTGTTTTAGTTTTCAATTTAGTTCTCAATAAATGAAATTTTCAATTTAAAAACTGATTTTTTTAATTGTTATTTGGTGGATATTTGCAACAAAAGCAAGCCTATAGTGGCAGTAAATATGTAGATCAGATCTGGTTTGAGTCTGAACGAAACTCGTTCAAGTAACCGCAGTTTTCGACATTATACCAGGAGTATATTACACAGGAATCTTCCTGTGTTCTTGTGTTGGCCCCTAACACAGTAGATGGTGTGTCTATTTATAGTCGCTAAGTTCTGGTATGCGATTACGTTGTCTTTTGTTCTCTTGCGCTTTAGTTTTTTTAGCAGTTTGAACCGTGTTAATTACAATTCTTGAGTGCATCCTGATTGGTTAAAAGCGACGCCCTTTGGTTTTTGTCGCGGGAAACTCTATGCTAAAAAATAACTCTACCGTCTACAGTGTTGTGTAACAATATACTGTGGGAAGAGGAACACTCTGTAATATACTCCTGATTATACTTAATGATGATAGCATTAAACATGAGTGTCATAAAATGAACGTTATATTTATGGCAAAAATCAAACGCAATCAGTTTCTTTTGTAGCTTTCTGTGAAGTTGGAGGATCAGTAACTATAAACGACATTCATAGAGGTAATCGGCTAACGCTGTTGCCACCCAATTCAGATCATGTGATGTAAACAGATGCTACTCTGGGGAATTATTCCTTTTTCATTCTAATCTTAATGCAGTCATGCCTATCTGAATAACATTAATTTTCAAAGAGTCAATTCTCCAGAGTAATGTGTGTTTACATCACATGATCTGAATTGGGTGGCAACAGCGTTAGCCGATTACCTCTATTAATTTCATTCTCACAAAAGTGACTATGCAATCAGCAATTTTAATAATCAACTTTAGTTATATTTTATTTTAATGTGCAAGTATCATGGCAAAAACAAAAATATTGTTGTACTGTTGTGTTAGTTTCTCACAAAAAGGTGTTAATCTTGCATATTTTGTCAAATTTCTGACATTTAATCCCTAAATTTGGTTACTTGTTGCGCATCCTGTGACGTCATAAGATGAATTAACTAACTCCCAAGAGAAAAATACTATAATAAAATCCCGTAGCTTTCAATTGTGACATCACAAGATGAATCAATCCGGCAATTCGGGTAAGTTTTATTCTAGTTGAATTACTCATCCAGTCTCTTCAAAAAAACTAATTTAGACAACTGAAGTATACTAGAAATAGAATTTGGGGCAAAAAGAGTTAATGTTGTTTTATGGCACTTTAAGTTTAATATCGGTTAGATTGGATTTGAATTTGATTTGGTGACCTTTTTCTCCGCCAGAGATCGTTCGACATCGTGTTTGCACCGTACGTTTCCAATGCGCTAAGTTTTCGACATGAAAATAGCGTGGCGCGCGAGGACTAAGTACGACAGCAGCGTATATAAATATGGTGGGATGTTTTTAAATTTTGCGAGTACCTTCATATTTTCTGCGAAAAATTAATGTTTTATGGCAAGGTAAGCTTCACATACTCAGATCATCCTTCAGAATTTAATATTCAGCTGTCTTGGAAACCTATAGAGCCTGTCAATTTATTTTGGGATATTATTCCTCAATTAAACCGATTGGATTCAGCTTGCTTGTCTTGCCGCATTTCAGTCCATGTGACTGGAGCAACAAAGACGAACGCTGAAATGCTAGTTGGCTTTTGAAAAACGCTCATTGGAAGCCGGGGCTATGACTTGGCCGAGACAATGTACTCCAAAAAATTTAATGCGTCTTTACATCAAACGCGATATCAACATTTTAAAACACCAACATTACAACGATTTTTATTTTTATTACTTCATCTGGTCAAACTCCACAATATTAATAAAAAAAAATTTTTTAATTTTTTTTAACAGTTAAAAGTTGTAATCTAGGCCTCCAGTACAAACAATCTTCTAATCGGAGCTGGGGATAGGAGAAAAATAGTATATGTATTATAATGCACGATAGTGGTTCCATACCTTACAATCTGGCACCCATTGACTGGGCTGTTGATAAATAATGTAGGTTATTAGCAAATAAACATGGTTGACAAGTATCAAATTCTCAAATACGACAACACAAGAAGATGATTTGATTTAACGTATCTTTTTTTTAAACTAGCAGATACAAAAACTGTTGCTATCACCATGCCTTTCGTTACGGTGTTTACTTTTTGCTGTGGAGATGGTACAGGTCTTTACATGACATCAGTCTGTTTCGCCTGCTTCCACTCATTCGGCTGACTTTCTTCTTCCAAGATTCTCTTCTCACTTTCTCCTGACTTTATCTCTTACTTTCTCCTCTACTTTCTCTCTTCTTACTCTCTCGTTACAAGTTTGCTCTATTTGATACTCTGATAGACCGGATGGTAATATTTTAAATGCAAAACGTATGACCTGTTTTACCACTAATGTTGTGCGGTCAGCAATCTACAAACCAAACTATAGTCAAACGGATATCTTAAACATGTCCAGATAACAGTCGACAAATACAAGATTTGTGGGTGGTTTTCCCACGGTTCGCTCTAGAAAAAGCTTTTGGGTATATTAGTTAATCGCGTTCCTGGTTGTAGTTGTTTCTATCACGAGTCGCTAAACCACGCCCTTACACTTTTATCATTTTGTTTCTATGTCATTGTAATTTTAGAAATCTATCGTTCGTGGTATCATTTCTAATATGATGCGTGTGTTTTTCTTCAGATGAAGCTTAATAAAATAAAATAAACATAAATAACAAAATAAAACCATAATTGATATACCATACGTATAGGTTTTAATTAAGCATTTATGTTATAAACACATTAAAACGTTTCCGTCCGCGCAACCATTTTCAAATTCACCGGCGTCAACCGAGCATGTTGAACCGAAACACTACAAGTACAGCTTATGCATATGTAGATGTTATTGACACCAGGCAATCATTTTCCGAGTAAGCTTCCTTTCTCCATTCATATGAATTAGACTCAATCATGTCTTCACCACCCCCTCCCCCTCCTCTTGTTCCATTCATCCCCCCCCCCTCCCTCCCACTACTTCCTTTCTTATCCTCGCCCCATTCTTCTCTCATCCAAATATAGCGCGGTTTCCCCAATATAAGGTCTGCATTGCATGTTGGTTTAAATACTCTCGCCGACGACTGAAGTCAATGGTTGCTTGAACTTCAATCAAACGGTTCTTAGGCTGGTCCAAAACGTACTCTCTGGCATCAAGTTTGGACAAGTTTGAGTCTCGGGGTGTGGGCAATTCTCGTTTTCCACCGGGTGGTTAGCATACAGTAATCTGATTTACAAGTATTTATTGATCTTCGATCTACGCCGACGTAGACCGGTCTACACTAGATTTTACTGAAACCAGTCATCCATTGCACTGAGGAAATTTAGGAGCGAACGCGAAATCTTCCAAAATCGCTAACAGTTGCCGTTTCAAGCCACAAGGACGACAATACACATCAGTATTCAAATGTGCATGCTCTTCGCGTATTTCGCGACACTTCGATCCTTTCGGTAATCGTCATATACATTTCCGATAAACTTTTAAAAATACAAACGGTCACACAAATACATTGTGTGGGCCCCCTGTGTTAGTTCCAGAATCCGCGCCTTTTTTTTCAACCGAGAAACGGGAAAAAGTTGAGTTGGCCTCAGAGCGACTTTGCGCTGCTAACCTGCGTTACGAGTTGCTGATATCCTACCTGAGCAATCGCTACCTCTGGGTTTTTCAGCAGTTTTTCTTGTTCTACGGCGGTGTCAACTTCTTGTAATTCAATTTTCTCTGCCATGCTATTTTCTTATCAGTAATTCCAGCGCCTCAAACTCGGCGAACCTATTGAAAATGTCAATAATATTTTTTAACAAATATGCATAAGTTATGAACTCCAAAATTTGTTAATTAGACCTCAGCTGAAATACCAATCTCCTCAGCGAACACCTTGCGGTTCCGGCGAGGTTTTCGTACAACCTGGTGTTCACCAGTTTTCAGTTTCAGTTTCATTTCATTTAGCACTATATTTAAGAGCCTAAGGTTTACAATGATTTTTTGAATAGGGAAAAGAGAGTAAACAAAAGATGATAGAGAGCCAATAGTTAAAGCCCTGGCCAATTATGATTTTATTTGAAAGCTTAGACCTTAAAAGGTAGAGAAAAAATTCCGAAATGTTTAAATAAAAATGTTATCATTATTTTTTTAGCGACTAAACTTCCAAATGTAGAATAATTTCCGCGCACCTTCGGGGACTGGGACGAGAACAAAACGTGACGTCATCAACAGAACTAGTCTCTTCGCGGGTTCAAAGCGGTGGCTTATTTTCAAAAGAAATAAATAGATAACCGAGAAAGATGATAATATCGCGTTAAACGTTTCGGAGAGCTTTATTCGGCAAGGCCTTTCATGCAATGGCGCATCGAGCGTGTTCTGTTGATGACGTCAAACTAGACCCAGTGCCAATTTCGTAAAGCGCTCTAGCGCGCTTGATTTTCGTCCACAGGCAACCCAAGACAGGTTTTTGGGCAACTTTGAACGGCCAATACACCATGACAAATAAGAAACCGCCTAATTATCTTTTGTTTCGATTGCGTTCGGCGCGTGAAAAGAGTGTTAACAGAAGATCATATGTATGTGAAACTAATAATGTTTATCACAAACGAAACGCAACGCTCCTACTTGTTTCTACACGTTATATGGCATGAATAATCAGCTTTAGCGATTTTAGGCACAAAATATTAAAACCTGATATCCCGCTCGACACAGCCGTTAGCTTATGATTTTATTACATGATAGTGAGTGGTATACCGGCTGATAGCAAAATCGTAAAACTGATGTCACACTGCATTCAGTGTACATATCATTTATATCAACACGTGTGGAATGTCACTCGACACAGCCGTTAGCTTATGATTTTATTACATGATAGTGAGTGGTATACCGGCTGATAGCAAATTCGTAAAACTGATGTCACACTGCATTCAGTGTACATATCATTTATATCAACACGTGTGGGATGTCACTCGACACAGCCGTTAGCTTATGATTTTATTACATGATAGTGTGTGGTATACCGGCTGATAGCAAAATCGTAAAACTGATGTCACACTGCATTCAGTGTACATATCATTTATATCAACACGTGTAGGATGTCACTTCACAGACCAAACGTTTTTGGTCTGAATTGCTCTTTTTACCATACCCCCTAGCAGGGACATATGGAGGTCCTGAAAATAGGAGAGGTAAATTATGAATTCTGAGACAGTTTCATTCGTAGCCGACGGGGGGTCAAAATTATGAATTCTGGGACATTCTCATTGATGACTTCTGTCAGACAGTATTTTATTTGCAGCCGCTTTGCACGAACGTGTACATCAACTTGAATCCAAATATTTTATACAGTATATCTAACTAAGATTGTTTTCCTTATCTCTAAGATTAAAACAGTTAAATATGTATTTCGCTACTATGTTTTGGAATTTAGGTGGAGGATCTATCATTAAGAGGAAGAACTGATCGTCTAACATTCTTTTTCGATTGATATTAAGGGAGCTAAATTGAGCTAATAATTCGTTCTTCAAGCCTTCTTCAAATTGTTATATAAACTAAGTGCATTTAACAAGAAAGTGTCTTTCATCTTCAGTCTCATTGGGGCACTGAAAACAAGTTATTTCTTCAGGTTTGTTATAACCACCTGAGTATCTGCCCTTTTCTATTTCTTGCGAATGATTGCTTATTTGTAATCTAGTGAGGGCTTTCTGTGCCTAAGGCTCTTAACCTCTGATAAATAGCCTTCAAAAGAAAATATGACTTTAAAAAGGCGATAAGTTCTCAATTTATTCTTCTGGTTAGGGTCGCTCCTATTGTCGTTATGTAGGTCCCCCAGCCAGACTTGAAATTCTATATCATTAATCCTTTGCTAATTTTTTTGTAGGTTCGAGGTTAGGTGGACATCGTGTAACTCTTGGTCCAACCACATATTTCCGAAACCAATTTGGGTTAGCATGTCTTTGATTTAGTGCTCCAAAAAGCTTTTTGGTCTCTGATTTCATGTATACACATCACGAGAGAATTTGGGTGGGGCATCATTATGTAGTGCAAATCTCCCCAGTTCTGCTAGAAAAGCAGAGTTGCCGTAGCGTATTTTCCGACCCCAAGTAACATCTTACAAAACTTAATATGTACACCTTCTATTATATCATCGGGCTTATCGGTCCCCCAAACTTCGCTTCCATATAATAGAATTGATTTTACTAGAGATTCAAAAAGCTTGATCGTAAGGCATGCATTATAACTAAAAGAAGGACCCATCTCTTTCTTCAACTTAAACAATGCTTTCGATGACGACTTCTTTAGCTCTTGCTTAGCAATAGTAAAGTTGCCGCACTGAAATAATACTACAAGTAAATAAACAGTAATAATTTATATTAATATTATATCTATTAATACAGAAATAAATATTTATATATATATATTGAACAGACTCCCCCTCTTCAGCTACGCCACTGCCCCTAGTATTTTAAGGTAATTGAATTCCGCGTGCTGTCCCAGATGAGTCGTTATTTGCGATCGCTTCTCCGATAAAGGTTTTCGCATGTTAGGTTTTGAAAATGTATCGTTTTTAATTTCCGCGTTCTTTGTGTGGGTGGGATTTCTTTCACGTAAAGTAGTTCATGCCAGATATTCCTCTTCTCAATATTTTTCAGTATTATAATCACCTTTAATGTCTGTTCAATGCATATATAAATATTTATTTCTGTATTAATAGATATAATATTAATATTAATTATTACTGTTTATTTACTTGTAGTATTATTTTAGTGTTTAATTATTGTCTAGATATCGCACAAATATTATGTGTATGCTTTATTTTATTTCATTTTTTTTCTTTTTCTGCTATATTGTATATACTGAGCTCAGATATTCATAATCTATAGTTACACAAAGACAGTAGTCAACTCGAAAGCTTCAGCTACATTGACTACTGCACACATATTCCTAGAGGGTTGCATTTAATCCGTGAAATAGAATGTAATAGTCACTTTATCTTTACTGATTTATCTTAAAAATGTAAACAGTGTGGAAATTAAAAAAATTGAGATTTATTGAATTGCCGCGAGAACTGCTCTTCATGTTCGTGCAAGATTAGTTGAGCGGAGTTCTCAAGTTATGGACGTGTGTTCGCCATTGAAGCTGGCTCCTGTCTAATACCAATTTAATAAATAAACGTCATGGTGTGAGGGCAGATTTATTTGTGTCTCCAAATCCCCAATATTTTAAAATCAAAACGGTTTTTAAAGGGATTGTCCTCACTACTCATTTGCAGTTGAACGTTCACACGAGGAAGGTCACGCGACATGTCACATGACTACAGTAAGTGTTACATGAAGGGTCACGTGATATGTTAGTCTGTGCACTTTGGTAAAGATTCGCTGAAAACCAATTTCATATAAACAGAGCTAATCTAGCCTCCTCCGCAGCCATACCCAAGTATCGGAAAAACCGCGGAAAAATTGTGAATTGGGTTACCTGTGCCTCTGGAAGAGAAGAGGAGGACTGGGGAGGGGAGGAGAAACCCAATCTCCCTCCCTTTTCTTCACCACAGGGATCCCATAATCGGATTTCTTCGACAATTAGAGATGCCTGCGGAGGAGGCTAGAGATAATCAATGTGGCCGTGTTTTTGTTGACCCGGTCATTAAGGTACTTGAGTTGTACTTGTGGTAAAGCCATAGGATTAAATATTTTGTTAATACTAATCTAACCTCGTTCTGGTACTGCTCAGTTCGAGGCTGACCATGCAAAACTATTGTTTGTAGCCAACGTGGCCGCTATGTGAAAAGGGCCGGGTGTAATAGAATATTTAGGGTAGATAAACAAGATAAAATTCCGCTCATTTTAAAATAATTATTCATTAAAATATATAGATAGTATTCGTGTGTGCTAGTACATAAGGATGACCAAGAGAGGGTAAAAGGGTCTAAGTTCCCACCAATAATACAAAAAATATCCCACTACTCCTAATTTAAAAAAAACGTAAAATAAATAAAAAAAGAATAGCATACAGGTACTCATTAATTTCGAAAACATTGAAAACATTTTCAAATAAAACCATTTTATTTATACAAAGATATAAGCAACCTGAAAACGCTTCGCTTCGCTAATGCCATTCATTATCGTGGTTTGAGTTATACTCTTGATACAAATATATTTATTTACAACAGCTGGCAAATGTCTTGAGAAGAATAATTGCCTAATTTATTAGTCGAAAGTCCAATATATGGTTTCGTATACAATGAGTTCATCGGATGGTCATGTGCAATCAATTTTTTTAGAGGAAAATTATTCTTAATTCTTATTACAAAAAAGTTTCTCATTTATTTTGAAACATGCACGTTCAATGAACATTATCGTTGTACTCTGCAACCGGTTTAAAACAATGCTTGAACGCAGTAAACACTTAGACAAAAGCGGTGCTTTTATAAATACATCAATTAAAAGTTCATCTAAGATCACAAATGCGCATAGACAGTGTTTTATCATTCATCTGTTTCCACATCACGTACTTCAACCTCGATTTATTCCCACATTATTGTGTGTCGTGGAAGAATTCTAACAGAATTCCGTTCTATAGAATGATGGGTCTGACCGGTAAAGAGATCCATGCAATTCACAATTATGTCAGATGTGTTATTTTTAATTAAAGAGATATTTAACAAGCTATTCAAATAAGACAAACCAATCGGGAAAGAAATGTGCATAAGTTAGTTATACATTAACGCCGGCTGAGTAAGGTTAAGGTTTCCCTTAAACCAACACTTTGTGCAATGGTTTATTTTTACTTTATTTCTGTCAAGTTTTGGTAGATCTCAGATCGATTCCAGGTACATTTAATTCCTAGGCCACGGCCGGGGTGAATATCTCACGCCTCCACAGTGCTGTTGCATGACACGAGCGAATAACGTTTCATATAATGTTATTGTGGCTCGATGGTCTACTAAATACCTTCTGGCGCCCTACAAGATCCCACTAAACTAACCACTAAAGTAATCATTACTAAGCATCTGAATACAGTTGGAGCTTAAATGAAGACCGTTTAGATAATTTCAAGAGAAAGTGCTTCGGACAACAAGAACACAGAAGAACTGAGTGAGTGCGTTACAAGAACTCGACAATATTCCGAATTAACATTTGTGTGACGAGCCAAGACAGTGAAAAACAATACTTATATTAATATTACGAATAACCCTGATGTAGCAATGATACATGACGATTAACACGTACTAAATATTTAAGGTTTTGAAAATCCTTTAGAACTATCGCTTAATCTTGCCAATGTTAATCCATATATATATATATTTCCTTTCGCGTTGCAGTACGTTATTCTGTTAAATCGAGGTCAACCACAGATGAAGAAAACATAATTATACGTCCAAATTCTACTATTTTCTGTAATGACCCGGTACAATCACTTACCTCCCGTTTAAAGACGAGCTTTGAATTTCTCTCTCAGATGTTCGCAGTGTTAGCTGGAGTTATTACAGTGCCTTGTATTCACTAGTCTTTCTCATTTGAGATGCATATGACGCGGTCACATGCATCGATATCTGCGTACTGGGATGCGAGATGGCTTTCGTGTAGCCTCTGACATTTGACACATTAACACTGAGCAACCAGGCAGGCTGAACTCGTGCTTTAAAACTATTAACATAGACTTCGTCTAAAGTTGAATCGAAAATAATTAGTTGGAAAAAAGTGTAACAAATGTATTCCCTGAAAGTAATTTGACCAGACGTATAGTGATGTTCACTAACGTCATCCATTGTCATTAATGTGCCAACCAGAGATCCATTGGTTCCTGACACAAAGCGGACTTTTGAAATCATGGACATTAGCATAACAATTGTAGTGTTTGTCAACACGAAACATCGCTATTTGCTCTAACGAATATTTTCGACTTCGTGCAAGTGGAACAAGAGAAAACTAATTACTTCAATATTTTAATATTCATTGCTGTATTGGTCAAGCTCGTTGCTTTCCTGTTGTTCAGTACAACAGGTATTCAATAACTAATAATAATAATAATAATGGATTAATCAGTGGCATATCCACGAAGTGGCTCTTCATCCACTGATGGGCCTACGATTTAACGTCCTTATCCGAGAAGACGTGAAGGTCTAACCATTTGCAGTTCTTGAATGAAATTATTTCACAAAGGCAGCACCTTCTACTCAGTTATTAAGACCCTGAGTCAGTGTTGGTGCGGCCGGGGTTTGAACCGTCGAATTCCCGCACAACAGACGGCGGCGCTTACTGACCACTGAGCTAACCGCCTCAATAGAAATCAACCAGACTGTACACCAGGGAGGGGAGCGAAGAGAGATTGACAGAAGTCATAAAAATATGTAAGGTTATCGGCCTGAAACGACAAGACAAGACAATTTATTTCACACTGATTCGAAAACGTAAATAACAGGAGTAGCATGAAAAAAATACAATGGATTGAGGTCATTAGTTTGAAAATAAGGATAATACAATGTCTGTGTGCAGTAGCCAAAGTAGTGCAAGGCTTTCGAGTTGGCTGCTGTAGGTCAGTGATATGCATGTGATATTAAGTCCCTGCGGGTTCCACACGAGGGCGCAGCCCGATAAAATGCGATAAAATGCTTATTTTTTACAATGGCGAAGTTTTCTCATTAACAAGTTCAATACACTGATTCGAGAAAAAAGCAAATTCTCAACTATAAACAGAGGGAAATATAACAGAATAGCAATAACAGAACAGAATATATAAGAGTCATTCTAGATGAATTCGCACTGCTAGCGCCAAAGTAGTTTGTATATGTTAATATTAACAAGTTGATAAGTAGATTTGCATGTAGATTTTATAAGTGGTCTTAAATTTGTAGTTTTACCGTTGTACTTTGTAATCAATTATAAATAATTTAGTTTAATTAAATATCATTGTAAGTTAAAACCTAATTAATTTTACCGTGGATAAATAAAGATTTCAATTCAATTCAATATATATTAGACGCTTTACAATAAGAATAAAGAAATAAACATGAAGACTATATGAAGGTTTGTGAAAGTTCATCAGTGTTGGCAGTAAAACTGATAAATATTTAAACTCAGTCTTGATTTCAACACTGAAATAAATTCACGGGAATTTTCAACCAACACTGGCCTTCATCAGCCGAACTAAATGCTGAAGCTGTGACGTCAGACGTTTGCACGTGAGTGCGAATGATGTTATGATAAGCCCCTGTAACGTAACATAATAACTTGTAACGTCCGCTGTCTCTGTTTGTCAATTTATGCATTGTTTTTATAACCAATACCCAGGGCTGCAATGCTGAATGAATTATTGGAGACAAAACCAAACTTTGAATATATTATGTAAGTTATTTTATTCCTTGAGCATGCGTATATGTTTCTATTAGACCCACATGGACTACGGCGAATCCCTTTTGTAAGTAAAATGGTGTTTCAGAGCGATATGAATGCAGGGGGCAGGGTTAGTCCAGAAAATACCACTCAGTATTTGTTCTGACCCAATACCATTTAACCAGGAGGCCATTACCAGGAGCGTCCATCTCCCATACTAGGTCTGTGAGTCAACGTATGACCAGATTGAGCTATATTTAGAACAGATCTCACGGGAGTTCACGTGCCCACACTTTGGGAATCCAATCAAACCATAGTCAGGACAATGCAGCGTTAGTAAAATCACCTCAAAGAACAATATATCATTCTTAATCTCGATAATTATGGCAAGCATATGCACGATCGCAGCAGAGTCAGAAGGCATTTCCCCGGGAAACATGTTCTAAAAATAGCTCAAACCGGTCATACGTTGACTCACGGGTATAGTATATATGGACGCTCCTGGTAATGGGCTCCTGCATTTAACCCAATGTGTAGCTAATTAAATCTGCAGGGAGAATATTTATTTTCCCCTAGTATATCTAATTAGTTCGTTTAGCCCCAGATCTTCCCTCGGAGTTTCAAAGCCGCTCCCGGCTTTGAGACAATTGGGCTAGGGGATATGTGATATATTCCCCTGAAAGAACAATATAAAACTGAGCCATGTGAAAATAACCCAGAATATCCTCCAATCAATGACAAGACAGTTTTTATTGGAAACCCTGGTACGTTACATTGGTTTGAGCTCCAATAGTTTACAAAGTTTCTCTAATTTGAAAGTTCTAGTAAATATACTTTGCAATAAGTGATTTGATTTTCATTGGCGCAATTAGTTCTGTAAAATATACTCTTTTTCCCTTAATTGTTTAGGAAGGTTCTCCCGATTTTATGTGTATAAATTACATTGTCATCTGGTCAAAACTGTTGCAGGAAACAAAGTGCTTTCTTTTTACAATTTCTGGTCAGCACAGGAGACTGAGGTTTATCTGCACATTGTGATAGTGCAAGGCGTTGAAAATGCCTGATGGAAAAGCATTCACAGAGAAAGCGTTAGCGAATTAGCGGCAGTAGAGTTGGACACGTGAGTTGAGCATTGCCGACTATTTTCTACAGCAACTGCATAGTTCATTAGTTGACACTGATTACTAATTCTGTGGTCTGAAGAAGGATATTTTCTTTATCCCAATTCAAGGAACAGTGTTGTAACTGCTGCTCTGTCATGGCCGTGTTGCGTAGCTTTTTTATAGGCTCTCTTCGTTGGCATGGCCGCTATACACATGAATGATAATCTACTCTTCTGAAATTCTGCCAATTTTATCGCCCGTTTTTCATTCAGGAACATTCAGGAACCTCTCAAACGAATTTCTACATGAATCCAGAGAAATCCCATTGTATTCTTCGCAATTCACTGTTCAGGTTTCAGCATAAAGCTGGCTTATTACAGTTATCGTCGTGTTATTGGTGAGTCATGTCTTGTTATTGTGTTGTGTTGTCACTTTCCTCTCGTTTTAAAATACACGAGGCTGTTAGAACAACCACATTTTTCTTAAATTCAATCATTTTTTTATATCAAACTCTCAATGAGTAACATATTATTAGAATGTGGACATTGCTTTTCTCAACTTCAAACGTTTTAGCATCCCATTTTGTGGTCGCTTTAAA
Organism: Actinernus sp. WN-2022; assembly: GCA_030867875.1. Taxonomy (NCBI): domain Eukaryota; kingdom Metazoa; phylum Cnidaria; class Anthozoa; order Actiniaria; family Actinernidae; genus Actinernus; species Actinernus sp. WN-2022. The sequence continues at coordinate 64,054,052 of JAOWCC010001210.1, forward strand.
AACGAAGCCGCGATGCTAAATTCTCTCGCCGATCCATTTTCTTTCATTTGGGAAGCGACTTTTATTTTCCTCTTCAACACACCTTAACAACTCCAATTCAAACATGTTTTCTACCTAGTCTAAGAAATTATTTCCGTTAGCTACATGTATATAAACTCGCGAAAAACAATCACCGATACGTTTTGTTTTGATTGGATTCTCAGCGTGCTTGATTTTTTTCTTGAGCGTGCATTTATTACAAAATCAAACACGCTGAGCATCCAATCAAATCGCACGTTCTTAGGATGATCCCATAATTTATATTATAATGCACGTTCTAAATGTTAGGGTGTTTTATATTGTTGGAAAAGCCAATGCTGTGGCTCGTTTTGAGCGGTACAGGATGGCCCCATTTTCTTAGGCCCTGTTTATATGAAGACTGAAAAGTTGGCTCGGGGACCCGGGTCAGCCTCCCCCCGGAACCTGGGCAAACCAAATTGTCATACACATCTTTATAAAGCGAAGTCAACCGTCTACATGACATAGACATAAGTTTGACAAAGACATAAGTTTATTACCAGTCCTTATCCTATACAGGACATCGGTTACGCTAATAATAATATAATATAATATAACAGCAATGACAGAACTGCAACAAGTCTATTTAAGTGTACAATGACTTCTTACTACTTTACGGCGTTCTTTCCTTAAAACACTCATAGACGTACTTAGCCACAGTGTTTTGAATTTCATGTGGTGGATTGATAAGGAAGGAGGAATATCTCATTTTCCGTTAGATGGTTTATTTTCTTATTTAACTGCCTTTCTATTTTTTTAAATAGCTCCATACGTTTCATATGATAAAATTTGCATTTGACGAGAAAATGCCTCTCGTCTTCAACTTCTGTATTGCATTTTGTACAAATTCTTTCTTCTAACTTTTGATATGGCCTTAAATGCCTTCCTACTTCAATTTGAAGGCAGTGATTGCTGATTCGGAGTTTGGTTAGAGATATCCTGTGCTTAACTACACTTACGTTTTTGAGATATTCATCTTGGGTGTAATTATATTTAAATAATCTATATGTTCTTAGCTTATTGGAATGAGATGGATTTTTTTCTTTCGTCGTTATGAATTTCTCCATGCCAACCTTTTTCTCATATAAACACTTAGGCTCGCCTAACCGGGCCAACTCGGGACACACAGAGCATGCGTAATCCAATATTACGTGCCCAGACTCGCTCAAGACAATGGTGTCTCGCGGGCACCCGGCACAATTTTTCTTCCATAACGCTCGGTAAAGTTGGCTCGGGGGGAGGGTGATCCGGGTCCCCGAGCCAACTTTTCTTCATATAAACAGGGCTTAGTTCCAGACTAACGTACTTTTATTGTAGCGGCCACGTTCGATTTCAAGAAAGTGGTCACTAATTCGGTTAAAGAATTAAAGTTCGGTAAAAGCTCTACGATTTTCAGTGTTTTTAATCTCTGACAGATAAGTTTCGAATTTGTAGTAAATTTTGAATTGTCGATATTTCCTTAGTTTATTTCTTCCAACTGGTCTATTATTGTCATCGAAAAGGCTTGATTTCCAGTTTTGTACCTATATATTTCAACCGTTGTTTCAAATCGCTTCAATTCATTGTGACCAGCAAAAACAGCTGTCAATTGGGATTCCCGCATATAACCAAAACCATTTAGGAACAAGAAATTAAAGACAACTTGTGAGGCCCAATTTTTCCCTATGTGATTTGTTATCATATCTAAATAAGCGGTTCTCGAAAGTCTATTCTCATCGAATGTGAGACAGAAAGCAACTGCTTTTGAATATATATCGACCGAGTTTTTGATTTGAGGCATTTGGATCCGAGAGCTTGTTCAGAGCCTGATCACAGGAGTACAAACAATAGGACTCAAGGTCAGTGGACCTACGATGTTACGTCCTTATCCGAGAAGACTTGAAGGTCTAACCATTTGCAGTTGCTTCACAAAGGCAGCACCTTCTACTCAGTTATTTTAATACCCTGAGTGTTGCTCCGGCCGGGGTTTGAACCCGCGACCTCCTGCAGTTCATTATACTACCCGTCTAATCTCCAAAGTTCGCTACAATATGTAAGAATCGGCTTTATTAGTGTATCGAACAAATGCATTGAGAGTAAGACATCTGTCCTGAAATGGTCTCGTTGCTCTTGCGTAATGCGTAAAAGGTTTTAAGAGCCACCTTTTTGAGTTCCTGTTTTGCAGTCGAGAATGATCCTGATGCATTTAAAGTAAGACCTAGGTATATCCAAATGTATTTTATATGGCCTTTAGCAAAATTATGTCCTACTTGAATTATATTTATATATTTTACAAATTTTCATGGAAACCTTGTTTTGTACTTAAATTTTCGTCATTAAAATTAAGATTTCAGTTGAAAATCCCTTCGAAATGAGGAAGGATAGCGTTTTCTGTTTTTCACTATCTCATCTCGTTACAGAGATATTCAGGTTTTTCGAAAATGCAAATTAGAGGATTTATGACGTCATTAGTCGTGCACAGCGGGAGGCCCATTGTTAAAGTGAATGATATCTCTGTAAAAATAGGGTACAAACTATTGAAACTTTGCACATGCATAGTACAAAGCAATACATACATCATTTAGCAAACCACAATGCTGCCACGGAAACACTCTTGGCGCCAGACTCCTTGAATGAGGAAAAGAAATTCCCTGATTTCTCCTTTGGCAAACACAATTTTATTGCTGTGGATGCATGAGAAGTTTTGCCTCAATGTAGGCATTGTGTGTAAGTGCCGTCATTGCCTAATGATGTGTATTTTCCTTATTACTGTACATCTGCAAAGTTTCAATTGTTTCTACCTACCAATTATATGCAGAGATATTCTTCATTTTGTGATTTGTCTTCAGGCTTTGCACAACTAATGACATCATAAATCCTCTAATTTCAATATTTGAAGAACCTGCATATCTCTGCAACGAGATCAGATATTTAAAAACCAAAAAACGCCATGCTTCCTCATTTCGAAAGGAATTTCAACTGAAATCTTAATTTCAGTTACAAAAAAATCATTTCATAGGCACTTTAAACTCCTTATCTACTTCATAAAAAGTACATTTAAATACAGCACTTTTCAGCTGTTTGTAATGCACTTGATGTGTACCTTTCTTCAAAGTATAGATAACATACAGACGTGATGAAGCTACCGTTTTTATACTTTTTTGGTACAATGTATTTTAATGGTATTTTGCTGTACAGCTCGTTATATATTTGATAGAAAATACGATTAAAATACATTACTTTTAGTTCCTCTATTTACTATTTTCTAAAAGTAGAAATAGAATGTATTTGCAGTGTTTGCGGCAATATATTTTTAAGTACTAGATAAAGAATGAGCGGACGATCTTTATGGGATTTACAAACTCGAGCTGAAAGTGAGAGTTTATAAATCCCATATAGATCGGACGCGAATTCTTTATCGCACTTATCAAACGTAGAGAGTCATGTTTTCAGTTATTTTGGTGATACGACTTATTTTGGCCGAGAAAATCGAAGCCAAAGTTTATGTAAATCAGGACGAAATCTCTAGTAGAATTAAAGACACTGATGTTTTATTTATTTCCTTTGTTTTTGCGTCATGAATTATTAATGAGTTTGATAAGCTTTAGAACAACTAGTTATTTACTCTTCGAAAGTACATTTTAAATACACTATTTTATAGCTATTCATAAATCGTTTTTACTCCTTTTCAAAAGCAGACATAAAATAGATTTGAAGAGCTGCTACCTTTTATATATTTGTCACTCACGGTATACTTTAAAACTTCTTTACAGTTATCCAGTTTTCCAGTGTATAGAAATAGATCCTTTGCATGTGACGTCATCAAAATTCTAAAATCTAAACTATGAGATATATGAAGATGTTCTTTTAATGACTTAGATATCGGTATTCTCAGTATTCTTCGAAAATTTTACGTCGATACGGTGATTTGTTTTTGAGTTACAGTACTTTGAATTTTGTGACAGCCTAGGTCAGAGTGTTTCCTAAATGTCAAGGAAATCCATATATTTCGGCCAATTTCAAATTTTAGACTTGATAAACCTTTAAAAGTGATATCTAAAGTGTTTTGAAGTGAATGCTAATCATGTTGATGGGAAAAACAGCTTTATTTGTAGAGTACGTTTTTGGCCGCCATCTTGGTGTACCAAAGCTGTATACCAACATGGCCGCCGCATACTAATTACACTAAATTGTTCGAATATTATTTGTCCGACAGCTCGGTTACGAAGTACTCTATTGCTCCAAAATTTCGGACATTTCTATATTTTTACCTGGTTATACACAGCATTAAAAATATTTTACTAATATTAGTTTTTTCTTGAGGCAATTTTTTATGTGACGTCAATGCAAACGATCAATACATTTAAAATACACTTACTGAAATGTTATTTTTACTGTGTTTAATATTTACTGTGATGTTGCCATTTATCTATTTGTTACTCTAGTGAGCGTATTATTCAAACCTACTTCACATTACAGCTGTAACAGCCAGTTCTTTTATACAAATATAGGAAAGAAATCATTACAGCCTTTTGCATAATTATCCTAATACCAGGCGAATTGCCATTATAGGAAAATCACATGCCTGACGAGGTAATTCCACGTTAAATTGCACGAGAAAACCGATATCACCCGAGTCGCTTCGACGAGGGCGATATCGGTTTTTCGAGTGCAATTTAACGAGGAATTACCGAGTCAGGCATATGATTTTCCTTGAATCGCATAGTCCGATGAATTACTTGAAGATTTTGTACTTTTGTTGATATTTTGCTAAGTTATAAATAGCGCGCGTAGACGGAGTGGTGATTCCACTCTGAATCACCACTCCGTCTCAGCCAATCAGCGTCTGATTTCGCAAATGCACCGTGCGATTCAGCTTTGGCTATGCGATTCTACTAGAAATCACGGACAAAATGGCGGATAGCTCATTATCCATAGCTTTTGCAGGGCATTTTAAAATGACCAACACTTACAAAGAAATGTATGGAACCAAACATAAAAGGTTTTAAAGCCTTACCTCTAGGAAAGCTTTCACTTTGCAGGTCTCCTCATTTCAAACTCAGGGCTGATAGAAACCATTAGTTTAAAAATTTGGGAGAGAAAAATCGATATTAAAAATAATTTGTTCTTAAATATCTTCAAAACTAAAAAGGCATAATCTAGAAACAAATGCATTGCAGGTTGTGTTTTACGTTATCATTTCATTTTCTGTGTTAAAATTACCAATAGGCCCCCCAGAATGGAAAATAGATGGTCAAAAATGGGGGATGGGGGTGGTACCCTGTGCTTACAGCTGTGTCTGGTGAATTAAATGGGTCTCTATCTGGGGCATGTATTTCGACCTGCTCCCGAAGTTGCAGACAATTTCAAGCCCTTCTTACGAAAAACCTTCCCAACCTTTACCTACAATATCGGACCGTGTTCAACAAACAATAACATACAAAGGACATACTGAAATGTAAATTCAAGGCACGCGCGAGTTTCTGGACTTACGATTAAGAAGCACTGATTATTTCTAAATCATTTTTAAAAGCCAATGTTTGTCGAAAAATAGTAAGCAATGCCAAAATGAAGTTATTTGGAAATTTGGAAATCATGATTCATTGGAAGGTTTGATATTAGATCGTTATAACAGGTTTTGTAATTATCACATCAAGCTTGCTCGAGCAATTTTTTTCGTTTGCAGTGTCGACGTTTTCATAGCTAATAAAACCTTAGGAAGCAAACTTTTACTTCAGAAATAACATTTGAACCTTCTCGGATGATAAAGTGGGAAGAAACGGATTTATTTACATGTACTTCCGTCTAGTACTCTCAACTTTAGCCAGCGGGCTAGTCACGAATCGCGACAATAATTATTTCATCTAGCGTTCATAATTGCGGAAATTATTGCTGGATGGTGCTTAAATAAATACGACATTTAAAAGCTGTTTACTACCGAGAAAAATTCGTTGGAACGCTGAAGCAAATCCTTTGAACTAACAACACGGCAAAAATGACAAATACGCGGATGAATATTATTAACAAGTAATCATATGTAATATTGTAATATTTCAAGACTTCGTAATATTTTAAGACTTTTTAATACTCTTAAACATCAAGTGTATCTAAACTTTTAAAAATTATAAGTTTGTACGTATTTTTATTTGCCTATCTTTTGTTCATGTTCACGTTTAAACGAATTGTATAAGCAGCCTCCTCTCATTTCTTTCAAACGTGACAAGAATCTCCGTGATTACCTAGTCAAAGGATCACAACAACCTGATCTTCAACCAGACACTTTTAAATGTTCTAGGACACGATGCAATACCTGTGCTTACACTAAACCTACGACATTTATTTCAGGACCGAAAAGCTCTCTTAAAGTCACTGATCATTTTGATTGTACTTCCAGTAATGTCATTTATTGTATCACCTGCACACTTTGTAACAAACTCTACATCGGAGAAACAGGGCGACGATTAGGAGATCGATTCCGCGAACACTTGCTAGATGTTAGAACTAACAGCAAGGATCTCGCCAAACCTGTAGCTCGTCACTTTAACCTTCCTGGTCATTGCATTAATCACATCACTGTATGCGGCATTTCTCTGCATCAAGGTACTACCGACACTCGTAAACGCAAAGAACAGAACTTTATTTTCAAATTAGGAACTTTGTCATCTCACGGTATTAATGAACGCTTTTCGTTCATTTAATTTCAGAATTCACTCACACTTACATCAGCATGTTTCCTTAGTTTAGGGGTGGACCATTAGAAATCCTGGGAGGGGGGGTGGGTAGTCCAAAAAAATAATTCGTGCAAGGCTAAATGTCCCAAAAGAAAATTCCTGCAAAGCACTAAGGCACAAAAAAAAATTCGTGCAAAGGAACCGATGCATTGTTCAATTCAGTTTTACCAATTCAAAATATAGTTCTAAAGATTACCCACACAGTCTGTGTAAGGCCAGATAAAAACAAATACTTGGTTAGCGTCCCTACCCGACCTGAGAAATGTCTCTAATTTTTTTGTTGTTTTAATAAAAAAACTTTAGAAAGTGTAAATGCGCCCGCGAACACCAATTCTCGTACCCAGACCCCTGCATGTACCACTTAAAATATGCGCCGGCGCATTAAACATTTTAACATCGACACCATTTTGTTTCTACAACATGAGGTGAGTGAATAATATCGAGTCAAGACAAAATAAACTTCACATAGAAATAAGATAAAATAAAAAACCTCCCTCCCTACCTGGAAAAATTGAAATGGGTGGACGCTAAACAAGTATTTTTTTATCTGGCCTAACTGATTTTCAGGTATTTCCAGATGAAAACAACCTCTCCAACCTTCATAACAATAGTTTAGTCACTGCGTTGTCATGGAAATATCAACTGGCCTTAATTCCCCCGATAGCAGATATAAGATAAACGGTACCAATCACCGGTAGCAAACCACAAGAATAAACACGCTCAAATGTTTGGCCAAGAGAGAAGTTTATTTGCGGTCTAAAACACTAGACAAGCTAAAAACAGCTATATTATTGGCAAATAAACCTTCTCTGCAATTACTGAAGCCTCAAATTATTCTCTGATGCCAGCAGTTTTTGCAACCAAACTTCAATGTCCACATTTTCAAATATTACAGAGTCTGTGCCAGATTAGGAGATATTGTAGTTGAGTCTACGAATAGCAGTTTCAGCGGTATTGACCCAAACGCCTCACTTCAATGTAATGAAGCGCTATTCAAACTGTGTATCTAAATTAGTCGTGCTTGTTTAGGAGGGTGTTGGTGTCGTGTAAGAATGATGGTTTCAATGGCGCTTCATTACATTGAAGTGAGGCGTTCGGGTCAATACCGCTGAAACTGCTATTCGTAGACTCAACTACAATATCTCCTTATTAGAGCACATAGAAATATTTTCATGTATTGTCTTGTGCAAAACATCATGGACAATGAAATCTTGGGGTATGCATTTTTGATTTGGCCTGAATCGGAGCCAAGCAATGAAAGACCGGGACTATATGCATTCTAAGGCGATCAAATTAAATTCCTCACATCACTGGGCTCGTTACAAAAAAACTGAGGCTCAAAGTAAATAAACAAGTCAAGGAATGTAAGCAAATTACTATAAAGATCTGATTAGACAAAACAAAGAAATTCAGGTGCTCTATGGAAAACTATAAATGATTGACTTGCCGTAATAAGATCTAATAATGGCTCTCAGCCGACCTTTATCCAATCTGAATCTGATGGAGTACAGTTAACAGAGCCAGCGTCGATCGATCAGACCTTTGCAAAGTTTCAATCTCACCTGGTCGGCGCCATGACATCATTACTCCAGCTAGGACAAATAACAGTGAAATTGTCTTTCGCTTTTCGAACATTTCCGAGAGCTTTGTTTTTAAACAATTAAGAGGTTTGAAAACAAACAAAGCTATTGGTTTAGACAGAATCAGCTCGAGGCTACTAAATGACTCGGCTGTGGGCCATCTCTTCATGTAGGACGACACGAATTGCTACCAAATTATATTCTATTGTATTGTATTGTGTTGCGTTCTATTGTTGTATTGAATTGTATTGTGTTGTATTCTATTGTATTTTTGGTAAAAATTCGTGTCGTCCTACATAAAGGGATTGCCCGGCTGTGTGTATGACTCCTGACCAGTTTTAACCAAACTGTTTAATCGTTCTCTGGACTCGAGTATTTTCCCAGCCATCTGGCAAGGAAAAGTTACCGCCCTGTTTAAATCCGGCGATAACTCCCGGGGGGGGGGGGGGGGTACTCCTGTTTGTGACGTATTATGTATGTGCCGCCCGGGTGGGTCAGGGTTTTGAGCTGAGTTTGGGCAGATCAGGGTCAGGATTGGAGTATAATTTGGGTGCAGTCAGGGTCGGGGTTCAGTATTTTTTAGGCAGTTAGGGTTCAGTTTTTTTAGCTACTATGTCGAAAAAAATACATTCTGTTGCCGCATTTTGATCGCCTGTCCACATGCAAGCACTGAGGTCCCTTACATTGTGACGCCGCTAATTCGTACTTCAGTACTTATCTATGTACTCCATCTGCTGATTTGTTTACCCAATACCACGTCCCGACTTGAAATGTTCCGTATTTTTCATGCAATCCCGGTACGCGGTATACCGGCCGGGATATATATCCGACCGTGTTTTGAAAACAATTTAAAGAAGGGGCACTAAGGTTTTTTTTCCCAAAAAGGGGGCAATCAGGGTTTTGGAGCTCGGATTGGGTCAAACAGGGTCAGGGTTTGAGTCTCTTGGCCTCACATACATACCCATTTTTCATGTAAGTACCCCCCCCCCCCCCCCCCCCCCCCCCCCGGGCGATCACTCTGATTTGAACAATTACAGGCCTTATATTCTACCTGATGTAAGTAAGATTCTTGAAAGGGCTGTACATCAACAACTCTACGGCTATCTCTCGTAAGAGAAAATCCTCACACCTAATCAGTTTGGTTTCCGCCCGAGGTTATCTCAGTACTGAAATTGGCTTAACACACTTCACTGACAACATTCTACGACACATGGACAATGGCAAGGTGACTGGTGCAGTATTCTTAGACCTGTCCAAGACTTTTGTGACTGTGGACCACAACCTTTTGCTGACAAAGCTCAAGGCCATTGGTGCTTGCAGTGAAGTTGTAAATTGGTTTACCTCCTACCTTGATAACCGACACCAGATAACTGCAATAGGCGACTCTCAGTCCTCTTCGTGCTCAGTGGGAGTTGGCGTGCCACAGGAGTATTCTCGGTCCTCTCTTGTTCTTGGTTTACGTCAATGCCGACCTTCCTCTTACTGTAGATCATTGCCAAGTGACCATGTACGCTGATGACACTTTGATATCAGGGCCGTAGCATGCCCTGAAAAACTGGGGGGGGGGGGGGGGGGGGGGCGGGGGCACAAAGTCATTTCGCAACACTTGATCACCAAAACATATTTAATTTCATAGATAATCCTTATTTAAAGTTATATGCACTCTGATGGCATTCCTATAGTAGGGTCAACGAGCCTATGGCAATGATTTTTTTAAAGCGAGTTGTAATTGACTAGTCTCGCGTTGGTGGCTATGGCTGGAGACACGCCGTTTTACAGCGTTCGACAAAAAAATTCCCTGGATTTCCGAGAGGGCCAGGTACCTGATAATACCTTCTTTTTTTTTACATTTGGGGGGGGGGGGGGGGGGGGGCACGAGCCCCCCGGCCTCTAAGGGCGCTACGGCCATGGATATACTGTAGCCGTCCTTCTATCAATGACATCGAACATTGCTTAAATCATGACTTGGCAAAATTGGCCTCTTGGTTTCATATACATCGCCTGACTTTGAATACTTCTAAATCTAAGTTTATGTTAATAGGTAGTCCACATAAACTGAAATCTTGCTCTAGCATCGATGTCATTATAGACAACGTGCCCCTCGAACGCTCTGACAATATCAAGTACCTCGGTATTATAATTAATAAGTATATGACTTCGCATGACCTGGTAGAGGCCTTATCTATTAAAGTAAACCAAAGGATTGGTCTGGCCAAGCGTATCAGGCACTTATTGCCCCTCGAGACACGCCTTACTTTGTACAATAGTTTAGTATGTCCACTTTTTGACTACCGCTGATGCGATATGGGGTGACAAATACAACTCAACCCACATAGACGATCTTCAGATTTTGCAAAATAAGCGGCCAAGATAATTCTTGAATTTACCTGGTTAAAGTTCTTCAGCACAAGCCTTGTCAAATCTCAATTGGCCTACTCGTTCCAAACGTCGTCTTGTACATCGTCATATTTGAATATATAAGTATGTCAATGGACTCATTGATTATGATTTTAATATCTTAAAGAACATTCACATGTATAATACAAGAAGAAAGAACGATTTTAGACTTCCAATAATTAAGCTTAATTATGGCAAACAACGTTTATTGTACCAAGGTTGTAGTGAATGGAATACTTTAGATAATTCGTTGCGGGAAATCGAATCCCTAACTCTTTTTAAACAAAATGTCAAAAGACATGTTTTTGAATTGCCTCATAAATTTTAGCTCTAGTCACTCTATAAATGTAATTTTAGCCGAGTTTTTAACTCTAGATTATTAATTTTATTTTTGATTCTTATTTATGTTATGCAGGGCTCTATTGAAAAAACTCTTCGGAGAAATATTATCTGCTATAAATAACATTGTTATTATTATATTATATTATGGTTGTATTCACAGGCTATAAATCTATATAGGATGTACACTGAAAAATCTCTATAGAATGTGCACTGAAAAAAAAAATCGTGCAGAGGTATCGCCTTAAAAAAAAATTCTTGCAGAACTCACACTGCTAAAAAAAATATCGTGCACAAAAAGTTTTCCACCCCCCCTCCCAGGATTTCTAATGGTCCACCCCTTACTCATCAACACTTGCTGTTACAACTATTAGCATTTCTATTGTTGGCACACTTTTCTTTGATCACAATTGATCCGAGCACGTTTCCTCAGCGGTAATCATGCATTGGCGCAATTTCCTTTGATCCCAATTGATCCGAGTACATGTTTCCTCAGCGGTAATCATGCACTCGACACTATATAAACCGTTTCCCCACCCACAATTCCCTCTTTTGCTCTGACGAAGGGCTAGCGCTCGAAACGTCAGCTGCTACTCGCTTTCCACGGCGGTTAGCATACCTCAATCGACCTTATAATTATTTGATTACATACCAGTGTTTAACATATTGAAAGGTGTGCAAACACGATCGTAACCCGTGCCCTGTCTTCACCAAGCCCATTTTTTTAAATACTCTACATTCCAGCCATTCCATTCTAGAGTGTGGTCACTGGAGAGGGGTGGTACCCTACTTCTGTTAGTTATTAGGATTGGGGCAGGAGAGTTATCAGTCGCGGTGACTTTCACTCTGCTCCCCTAGTATATATGTAGTCTGTCTGTCTGTTTAATAAACGAGCAGCAGTGTTTTATCAGGTTTAAAACACGTGCTGCGAGTTTATTAAACGGCTTCAAAAACTTATAATGGTTACTTAATGAACCATTGAAACTTTGTATTCACGTCATGCAAAATATTCGAGTAATCACCACCTGCGATTGCGAACATCTCAAGGGAATGACATGAAGAAATTACCATACTATGTTGTTTGAAGCTGCGTTTCACAATGCTGAAAGCATTGTGTAGCAAAGAACAAGCTAGGGCAATAAGCTGCACTTGAAGGATTTGGTGTCGTGGTTGACATCGATAAAGTTCAAGACTAATGGAAAGTGATGTGACTGACATGACGGAAGACTCTAAATTTTTGACTCCGGCACAAAATATGAAGAGGATGTTAGTAAGTTTAATGCACGTTTTTAATATTTTACGGCTTTGAGTTTGATTTAATAATTGGAACTAAACAGTGGCTCGGTAAACAAGTAATGGTAGTTGGTAACTTCATTTAAAAAATATTATCTGTGTATCTTGATAGTCTGCTAATATTAGTAAATTTTGTGCAAAATTTATTATCTAGGTACTTTATGTTCCGTGTACTTTTTGCTATCTTTGGGTCTTTATCAGTGAACTCTTAATTAGGATGAAACTTTATATAAAATTTCATGTTCATTAGTATCCTTTATATAAAACGTTCATCCTAATTAGCAATTGAATTAGAAAGCTGAAACATCAATAGAAATTCCAAGAGTTTCAAAGTGCTTATCCATTGTCTCAATCATTAACCCAGTTTCCCCCTGGGATAATTCAAATCCCTCAGCGGGCTTTTTAGAATGATGAGATTTTATCAGGTATAAATGAGCATGCACGTGACAGATTTGCTTCATCTGATTGGACAACATGCTCATTAATTATTCATGAGTTTTTGAATTGTAATTTAATATTTTTGTTTTTCTCGTATGTAAATTAAAGAAGTTGACCTTTCACTGTAAATATATTTATTCATGTAACACGCGTTCACAATTTACAGTTAGGACCCAGGACAAAAATACAGTACATTGTTTAATAAAGACAATTATATATTCCAATATATCATATCTCAGCCGCTTTTCATCGTATACACATAATTTTTGGTATGTAATGTTCTTTTATCGTTTTCTTTCTGAAACTATGGTCAAATGTTCTTACAGCGAAATGTCTTATTTATGACGTCATCACTTTGGTACTCTATTATAGAGGTTTTGCACCATCACGTGATGGCAGCCATGGTGGTGGCAGGAACAATTCAACATGGCTGCCATCACGTGATGGTGCAAAACCTCTATAGGCGACTATATACAATACAATATACAATACAATATACGTTTATTTCACTCAAAACAAAAACAAATAAGGAATTTAACAATAATTACTGAGTAGGCAGGACCTGAATAAACCAAGGGGTTATCGAGTCAGGAACACCTTATATGACTTTCTCTTTGTCCAATGGAGTTATATCCTGTCCATCCTGTGATAGAGTTGTCTCTATATTTCATTACTGTTCTTTCTACAGTCATGCTAATTGTATTCGTGGTCAATTTGTATGTCTCTGTGTAAAGCCAGAGAAAATATTCGCCGCGGGACATGGCTTCCACGTGTATGCGTTCACGTGAACAATGCGCAATGTGCAATGAAAATATTTTAAAAATACCACTTGACTCGAACCGCCCACAGGCAGCCCGAGTAATTACGCTGATTTTGCCACTATTATTATTAGTTTCGCTTTATATCTGTTTACTTGTCGATGCAGAGGGTATTTCAAGCCTCAAATGTTAAATTGTCACGAATATAATGTATTTTGTGAACACACTCAGGCGAGCTGTAATAAAATTCAAATCGACCTGGCTTAAAGGTCGCTACACACGAAGGGACAAGTCCCTGGGACTTGTCCCCTTGTCTGAACTAGGAAAAATATTGTCACGGGCACAAACGTTTCTCCCCGGGACTTGTCCCTTCAAATCAAACTGGTTTGAATTGAGGGGCCAAGTCCCAGGGACAAACGAGGGGACTTGTCCCTTCGTGTGTACGCAACAAGCGATTTGTCCCCGGGACTTGTCCCTTCGTGTGTGCCGACCTTAAAACCAACCCGGTACGTATCGCCACACATTCCAATAACTCATAAATATGAGTGCCCTCACCTCCATTCCCCGGTAAGAAATCTATTGAAAATCATTAAAACAATCCCAGAAAAATTCAAAATCAAGCGATTTTGTCACGGTTTATTAAAGGCTGATGGGACCATCCTTTCTAAACATGAACGTCTCCCATGTATAAAGGTAATCATTCGGCCCTGTTAAGGGGGCAATCTGCTCAAAATTGTGCAGAAATGGCACAACATTTGCACTGCATTTATATCACTAAAAGGAACAAATACTTCGTATATCACAACTATAACAATGATGACCACGACATAAGCTTTACTCTGATAAACATCTCAACTACAAATATTAATAGTTAACCTATTAATACTAATTAACTACATGTACCTCCAAAATAGGTAAGATATTACCCCACTCATTTTTTCAATACAGAATATATTCAAATTCTTTCCAAATTCATAGAATGAGACTAGATACAACAGGACATAAGCTTTACTCTGATAAACATCTCAACTACAAACATTAATAGTTAACCTATTAATACTAACTAACTACATGTACCTCCAAAATAGTTAAGAAATTACCCCACTCATTTTTTCAATACAGAATATATTCAAATTCTTTCCAAATTCAAAGAATGAGACTAGATACAACATGACATAAGCTTTACTCTGATAAACATCTCAACTATAAACATTAATAGTTAACCTATTAATACTAACTAACTACATGTACCTCCAAAATAGGTAAGAAATTACCCCACTCATTTTTTCAATACAGAATATATTCAAATTCTTTCCAAATTCAAAGAATGAGACTAGATACAACATGACATAAGCTTTACTCTGATAAACATCTCAACTACAAACATTAATAGTTAACCTATTAATACTAACTAACTACATGTACCTCCAAAATAGTTAAGAAATTACCCCACTCATTTTTTCAATACAGAATATATTCAAATTCTTTCCAAATTCAAAGAATGAGACTAGATACAACATGACATAAGCTTTACTCTGATAAACATCTCAACTATAAACATTAATAGTTAACCTATTAATACTAATTAACTACATGTACCTCCAAAATAGGTAAGATATTACCCCACTCATTTTTTCAATACAGAATATATTCAAATTCTTTCCAAATTCATAGAATGAGACTAGATACAACAGGACATAAGCTTTACTCTGATAAACATCTCAACTACAAACATTAATAGTTAACCTATTAATACTAACTAACTACATGTACCTCCAAAATAGTTAAGAAATTACCCCACTCATTTTTTCAATACAGAATATATTCAAATTCTTTCCAAATTCAAAGAATGAGACTAGATACAACATGACATAAGCTTTACTCTGATAAACATCTCAACTATAAACATTAATAGTTAACCTATTAATACTAACTAACTACATGTACCTCCAAAATAGGTAAGAAATTACCCCACTCATTTTTTCAATACAGAATATATTCAAATTATTTCCAAATTCAAAGAATGAGACTAGATACAACATGACATAAGCTTTACTCTGATAAACATCTCAACTACAAACATTAATAGTTAACCTATTAATACTAACTAACTACATGTACCTCCAAAATAGTTAAGAAATTACCCCACTCATTTTTTCAATACAGAATATATTCAAATTCTTTCCAAATTCAAAGAATGAGACTAGATACAACATGACATAAGCTTTACTCTGATAAACATCTCAACTATAAACATTAATAGTTAACCTATTAATACTAACTAACTACATGTACCTCCAAAATAGGTAAGAAATTACCCCACTCATTTTTTCAATACAGAATATATTCAAATTCTTTCCAAATTCATAGAATGAGACTAGATACAACATGACATAAGCTTTACTCTGATAAACATCTCAACTACAAACATTAATAGTTAACCTATTAATACTAACTAACTACATGTACCTCCAAAATAGGTAAGAAATTACCCCACTCATTTTTTCAATACAGAATTATTCAAATTCTTTCCAAATTCATAGAATGAGACTAGATACATTAACTGAGTTGACAGACGTCTGCTCCTGTCAAAGGCATCTCCATGGTAACCAGAACAATACATCATTTGGATAATTGGCCACATCTTCCAAGATTTAATATATTTGACTTTATTCTCAATTCATCTCATAGAACATGCAATAAACATATTATCTGCTTATTTTCAGTAGAATTGATAAACTGAACTGGTGAAAAAATGACGAAATATTATCTGACAAATAGAAAATAAAGATCAGAAAAAGTTTTGGAATTGAATAAAAAGCTCTATAATTATAACGAGTATGCGATCATAAAAGATTAAAATTCAAACTGAGGTCCTCGTAAAATATCGAGGCAGCTAATTGGCTAATAGCTCTTCAATTAATTATTACAGCGCCATCTTGGATTACGCTCATAAACTAAAGTCTCTAGATCTGGGTATGAGGTTGCTATTTGATAGCCGTTCTCTTTCCCAATCTCACAAAGATGCAGTTAACTCGAGAAAAGCCTCGTTTTCTATGTCGTATAATTTCCATTTTGATGGTTTGCCACCCAAAGACAACAGGGTATCTAAAGCAGGTTTGTTCCATTTCTGAAGAGCCCCAGAGAGCTTCAGGCATCCTTTCTCTTTTCCAATCTGAAGAAAAAGTTGAATATACACTTCACTTTCTGTTGACCTTTCTAGTTTTAGTTAAAGGAGAGGGGTTGGAAGTAGGGGATTTTAAGAAAGTTCTCAAAAGAAAATGCCATGAAATAGTCCAGTTTCGTATTCGAAAATTACCGCTGAATGCAATGACTGCAGACGCATGTACGCAGGGTTAGCCTCATTCTGAAGTTAAACATTCATAAATACCAGCGAGAAGGTGGGCTATTCACAACACTGTGTATTGTTGTAGTTTCACGCTTTGCACCTTCTCGCTGGTATTTATGAATGTTTAACTTCAGAATGAGGCTAACCCTGCGTACATGCGTCTGTAGTCATTGCATTCAGCGGTAATTTTCGAATACCGGCGAAACTGGACTATTGGGCACATCTTCCAAGTTTTAATATATTTGACTTTTTTCTCAATTCATCTCATAGTACATGCAATAAACATATTATCTGCTTATTTTCAGTAGAATTGATCAACTGAACTTATGAAAAATTAGGGTGGGGGACTGAAAAATGACGAAATATTATCTGACTAATCGAAAATAAAGACCAGAAAAAGTTTTGGAATTGGATAAAAAGCTCTATAATTATAACAAGTATGCGATCATAAAAGATTAATATTCAAACTTAGGTCCTCGTAAAATATCGAGGCAGCTAATTGGCTAATAGTTCTACAATTAATTATTACAGCGCCATCTTGGATTACGCTCATAAACTAAGATCTCTAGATCTGGGTATGAGGTTGCTATTTGACAGCCGTTCTCTTTCCCAATCTCACAAAGATGCAGATAATTCGAGAAAAGCCTCATTTTCTATGTCGTATAATTTCCATCTTGATGGTTTCCCTCCCAAAGACACCATGAAATCTACAGTGGGTTTGTTCCATTCCTGAAGAGCCCCAGTGAGCTTCAGGCATCCTTTCTCTTTTCCAATCTGAAGAAAAAGATTGAATAGACTTTCTGTCAACCTTTCTTGTTTTATTTAAGGGGGAGGAGTTGGATGTAAGAGATTTTAAGAAAGTTCTCAAAAGAAAATGACATGAAATCAACCCCTAAACTTCTGTAATCTATAAACACCTTAGTCGAGGTTTTCAAACTCTCGCGCATGTCAGTCCGGTCAGCGGTATAAATCATGAGGGCAGCCGTTAAGGCCCATTGACATATTCCGTTGCTACGCAACACCGTTGCTGTGCTCGCACGAGCAGATTCGATTTTGACTTCCGGTTTACGCTAGCCTGAGAGGCGATATAAGTCGGCTGTTTTCTCAGGCTAGTTTTATGCGTGTCCACCGGCCACCCGATAGTTTTAATACTTACACATGTTCATAAGTTTTATTCGTGGTTTACCTGAAAGGTTTTCATGAATGAATGAAGTAAAGTGTTCAAAAGTCGGAGCAAGCCGTAGCGGGTGTTTCAGTATCGCTGGAAAATGAAAAGTTTGGTTTATCGTGTGAAAGAAAATAATACTTGACAAGAAACTCAATCCGATAATTTTGAAGGAATCGTTCAGGACGCGAAAGGCGCCTAACTGTACTTGAACCTAGAGAAAGGGAAATGATTTATAATTTGTACCGAGCAAAAACGTAACGGAAAGCGTAGAGCTGGAAATCGCCGATGAATGGGAAAGCAATCTTGTATTGGATTCTCAGATGTAGCCGAGCTCTTCCCGCTGTTGATAGATTGAAAGAACATCTTGTAAATAATATCTATAGTTGTCAAAGATAAAGAAGATGAAATGGCTGCTTCCAGCGAGAACATGGCTTCTAAAAACACGAAGAAATGTACGGCCACTCAACTGAGAAGTCAAGTGATTTTCGACCGGCAGGTTTTCAACTTTCGTTTCCAGATAATGCTTTCGGGTTCCTGGTAAAGTTGTGATTGAACATCAGTGCAACTAATTAAAATACAGGTCAGTTTTCATCCTTAAAAAAGTATTTTTGATGTCGGAAAACAAACTGCTGTGAACGCCATGAGATTCAACTTCAAGTGAAAGTTGTCGAATATCGGTGTAATTTTAGCTTGATATCTATTAGCTCTTCGGTTTGCCGCGAAATGGGTTACTGGTATGTGCTCCACTGCCTCCACACAGTCCTAAGGTCATTGCAGACAATCAAGCTAGCTCATTGCAGACTGGAGTATTCAGCCAAGCCCAAAAACTGGCCATTGTCGGATGAAATAGGAGAAAATGCACATCCTGTTAGACCAATTATTGTACAGTAGACTTTACTGGCAACAACAATTCTCCGACAATTTCACGACCACAAAACAGGCACTTTTCCGGTTTCTAAAAATCCTAAACATTTTGCGCTCTTTCACTAAACACCAAACTTTTTCCCGTTAACATGTTGTTGACCACGTTCTCCACAAATTCGAGCATGGATTTTGGAAACCGACAATAAATGCCAAATTTATGGCTTTTCATTCGCCAAAAAACCTTAAAATTGGACTGAAAAGTGTTGTAAAATCTTCATTTTTTGTCGTAAAGGCAAACGCATGCTCGATTTTATGCGCCCTAATTCGTAGGTTCGGAAAATGTTCATAAATTACTAGTACATCAAAAATCCTTGGAGTTTAGAAATTTTCTGATTTTGATGACGTCATCATGACGTCACTTGGTGACGTCACCAGACTACAATACTTTACCCTAGGAGTCACCTTGACAATAATTATTGCCCACTCTTTAATTTTCCGGGTTTTATGAGGCTGCAAACTATCCCTAGCAATGGCCGATTTAAATATGTCAATGGGCCCTTAATGGTAGAAACTCGACACAGAAAAGCCAGAGTTAAGACGAACATCGCAAGAGTTATCGTGGCCGTCTCAACCATTGTCCTTTTCGCACCTCACAAGCTATTAGTTTCCTTTCCTGTAATCCAATTCTGAATTAAACAAATTAAGATATTTAGGATCTGTTGATTACTGTACGTATTTCTTCAAATCATCTTTACTGGAGCTGAGAAGCTCAAACTAACAAACTGAACTTTGGTTGGGTGATCATTTTCTAGGCCATCGAAAATAGAGGCTGAAACAGCCCCATTAAGGGTTTTATTAGCTCAGACAACAAGCTAATTATTTTTTGGACTGATTTATGATCAATAAAAGAATAGTCCAGTTTCGTATTCGAAAATTACCGCTGAATGCAATGACTACAGACGCATGTACGCAGGGTTAGCCTCATTCTGAAGTTAAACATTCATAAATACCAGCGAGAAGCGTAGTTGTAGTTTCGCGTTTTGTACCTTCTCGCTGGTATTTAAGAATGTTTAACTTCAGAATGAGGCTAACCCTGCGTACATGCGTCTGTAGTCATTGCATTCAGCGGTAATTTTCGAATTGGACTATTGCTGTTTTGTAAGTGCTTTAAAAGTTAAATTCCGTGTGAAATCTCAACCAAAAAGGCGCGCGAATTGGTTCAAATTGAGGCACGCCAAGCGTGTAACTCAACTGCCCCTCAACTTAAAACAGACTAATTCAAATCATATACTATCTTAGTCCTGATCTGGCCTCTCTTTCGACCGCTATGGGGCGGTGCCAGGTCAGGACTGACACTATCTGCTTACAGTCTGCTCACCTTGGCAACGTTCTTCAGGAGTTCCGTTGCCAGTCCTTCTTCTTAAAATAATCAATATAGCAAGATTAATACTAATCAGTGTTATATCTTTTTCATTGGATATTTTATTCCATAAGTATTTAACATTAGCGGAGCTCTTCGCGGGCCGAAGGACCTCGAAAGCAGAGCTATACACACATAAAACATCAACAAGAGAAAAAGGGGAAAAGAGGAAAAAGAAGATAACCCATGCGAGTAAAAACACCACACCGCGCGTGTGCATGCCTCGCCGTTCGCTGGCTCGTTGCCCGTGCCTCACCTGCTCGCTGCCCGTGCCTCACCCGCTCGCTGCCCGTGCCTCACCCGCTCGCTACCCGTGCCTCACCCGCTCGCTGCCCGTGCCTCACCCGCTCGCTGCCCGTGCCTCACCTGCTCGCTACCCGTGCCTCACCCGCTCGCTGCCCGTGCCTCACCTGCTCGCTACCCGTGCCTCACCCGCTCGCTGCCCGTGCCTCACCTGCTCGCTACCCGTGCCTCACCCGCTCGCTGCCCGTGCCTCACCTGCTCGCTGCCCGTACCCGCTACATGAGGTATAATTACATTCCGATTTGTCTAATAGCCAGCGCTAAAACTCCGTGGATGCATGTTCAATTCTCAGGTGGTGCACGACGCAATGTTTTCATCTCTTTTTCCCATGTTTTGCTGTTTATTATCTTCCGTATTGTTGTTCAATAACAGTTGCTCGACCATTTCAATATAAGATAAGATAGAGACGAAATTTTCTTCACCACAGAAATGTATTTTTAAACTATATCCAATCAGCAATGAAACTCTCTTAACCATTAAAATGGATTTTTAAACTTTATACAATCAGGAACAAACTTACAGTTCTTCAACATTGAAATGGATTTTTGAACTTTATCTAATCAGCAACTAAAAGTTATTCATCATTGAAATGGATATTTTAACTTTATCCACTCAGGATCAGCATTGGAATTTTAAACCATCGCCAACTATTCCGGTCATGACGAGTCTGCGGTACATCAGCGGTTTCTACCATAAATGACTCTAAAATGTCCTCAGATTACAAAGAATGTGTTGAACGACTTCATAATTTCGCAAATACAGGCGAACATAATAAATATGCTCACCTTGCCGCACCAGCAGTCCAGAATACAAGCCAAAATCATCTGATTGGTGCAAAATTTGGATCAAATGCTTGTTATACTTGTTATACTTGTTATACAAATGTTAGTTATACTTACAATGTCGGTTTACTCAATTTGCCGGACTGGATACACATACTAGACCTGGTTCTCGTTCATAATCCAAAATTATACCATGAGCATGAATATTAACTTTTCCCGTTCTCCCATAAAGTCGCCACAAACCGAATTAAATCCAACACGATGCTCCATCCTTCGTAGTCGTTTCCGGTTCGTGAATTGATGAGAATCTCAGGGTGATTTTACCTAGAAAAATCTCTCGAAGGTTCACATATTTGGCATCAAATTTTACAACGAAAACTCAGCTATCCAAGCATGCAGATAATTGTGGGATAGCTGTAAACACGGTAGATTTGGCGAGCAGTTAAACCTGCGAAAATTTCACTTCAGGTAAAATTTTCGCGCGAAAACAAAAATACCCCATGATTCCCATCTCATTCAGGGCCGGGTTGTTCAAAGCCCGATTAGTACTAATCCAGGGTTAATTTCCATGACAACCAATAGGTTCTGTGAAGAGTTAATCCAGGATTAACACTAATCGGGCTTTGAACAACCCGGCCCTGCAGGAGTGTAAAATCTTAATATTCCAACTTCTCGCACAGTATAACATCCATGCATGCTTACCACAGCACGCTGTGTGCTCAGTTGGAATATTAAAAGAGGTTAGAAACTTTATGTTTGTGTTTTATTGACAAATACAGGCATTTGCTGACTGTACGATGAACTCAAAATTTCTTCATACTACATTCGGACTTCGGTCTCATACAGTATTCATTATTTTTCGCGGTTCATCATAAAGTCAGCGCGTGCCAGTATTTGTCAATAAAATACACATGCCAGTCTCTAACACTTACATAATGAATGTTATGTATGCATTACAGTTTGAACAAGTATACCTCTTAAGTGACTCTCCACAAATACAGCATTCACGAAAATCTTTTTCCACTGATAAAGGTCATATGAATAATGAAACAGAGCAAGTCCCACCAGATGCTTCTTTACACCATCACTAGGCATTGGTTCAGTACTAACATCATGTTCACTTTTGATATTCTCTTCTGCTACCAAGCATTCAACCTTCTCTTCTTGTAGATCTTGTTTAAGAACTGCAGCACGATAAAAAGGGGTGATATTCAGTGACAGTCGATACTTTTTAGATTTGTGTTACGTTTTATCAGTAATTAGCAATTATCCTATAAATAATATATTTCAGCCAATCAGAGCTCAGCTTTACTATGCAATACAGGGCGGTATTTCATGGTTTATCTATGAAATTCAGTGCGGTATAGACCCATTCGAAAAATGGCGTCCAATTTAAAAAGCTATTGTCCTGGTAACGTGAACACGAGGCTAGTCAGTCCACACAAAAGCTTTTGAACGTGTAAGCGAGGCTAGTCAGTCCTAAACAATAGTTAGTTAAATTGGACGCCATTTTTCGAATGGGTCTATTTCATGGCTAGATCAGACCAATCAAATGCAGGAAATTTCGCGCCCTTTCTTTATCAGCCAATAAGAATTCAAGATTTTGAATATATAATTAGTATGCAGACGCGTCCGCCACTCAAATTTTTTTGTTTCCCGGCGAGAAAATTTGCAGTCTATCGTCCGGTAAGTTACGTTGTTTTCGTGACAAAATTTTCCCGTAAATTAGTTTTTATAGGATAATATGATTAAAAGGCTCGTTGTATACCAAACAATACAAATTTCTCGTGAAGTATTCCCCTGTTTTCCATAGAAAATCATGAAATAACCAGTAATTATTGGCTTAGCAACATATGATGAACATCAATTTATATCAACGATCTACCAAAAGGTTCTAACGTTCTAACGATTTGATGCTCTGTGTAATGTTGTAATTTATCCTCATCTCATTCACCAGCCGGTTGCATCTTTATCATATCGCGCTTGAATGAGGTCAAAATTCAAACTACGTTTTCATGGAATGCGTTGAGAATTAATAACAAATGGCACAATGTAATGAGGCTCATCAAATGCTCTTATTCGTCGAAGGATCGTATTCGTCGAATGCTCAAATTCATCGAATATCGAAGAAGAAAAAACATCCAGGCGTTATTTGAATACGTTGAATGACCGGAGGGACTACGCCCAAGTTAATCGTAACGTGACAAACATGGCGCCTACCCCTCGATTGAGTCACTTTCACATTTCGTGTTTTCAATTGTGAGTAAACCCTGCGGAAATTTGCATTAGGGAAGTACACCTGAATTTCTCTTACCCGGCAAGACATCTGTGATACTACTTTGTTGTACACATACACAAATATCGAGATCGTCTCTTGATGGTACTCTTTGATACCGCCAGTGCTTGTGAAATATCCCCTACTGATACAGAGATGGTAATCGAGTATACACTCTATCTGCTCACAAGGAATCTCAAACTTCGGTCTCCCTGCTGATCCGCTAGTAACGAGGAGCTGCATCTCAGTAAAACGCTGGAAATATGACTGTTGGGTTCTACACTTTACAGCAAAGTGACAACAGTTTCCACAGAATTATAAACATCGCGAATTAACTGAGTATTGGTTTCCCCAACTCGACTAAAGCAAATGTAATGATGCGCAATTTGCTGCAATCTAAACAAAGCAAAGTCTATGGTATATTCAATGGGACAGTATTCTAATCTTCTTGTCTTTGGACATATTCCCTACGTTCACCAGTGAAGTTCGAGTAGGCCATGTTTGTTACTTGGGCCAGGTCGCAATTTATTTTTTCGTGTTTCGAGTTAGCTCAACACGTGACACGTGAGTGGATATAGTCATATATGTATAGGGTTTATTAAAACTGTGTCCCTAATTAGCAATACCATGCTCAATACATTGAAACATCGTCGTAGTAGTAGTAGTAGCATAAAATGCTTTTTAATCCAATCTGCAAAGTTGTACCCCCACCCCCTACCAGTTAAGAAAACTGTTCGGCAACTAATCAACTAATTATAAGGACACTACTGGGCAGTTCGCACCATTACTTTTGTTCAATAAAGCCTTATCCATAACAAGGAAAAGCATCAATCATGAAATCACATATAATTTGTACTTAAACACGAAGTTCCGGTGTAAAAAGGGGAGCCCAGGGGTTTGTCCTCGCCAAATGTGATATTAGTCAGTTCCATATCTTGAACCTTCGGTTCTAATCCCTAAATATCCCGAGGCCCTACGGGATGTTTAGACCTTAGAATCTCGGTTCTCGGTATGAATCTCTTACTAGGCAGCTATTAATAAACAATTATCTTCCGCCTGGTTACTTTTTTATACGGTTTATTTAATTTTAAACCTTAAAATCTAGCTTGCTTTATTCACTGCTCTTCAATTTTAATTTCAAGTGAAAAGCTAGGAGCTAAGCCTTTTATACTGGAAATTCGTGTTTAAGGTAATGTACCTTCTTCGGTTAATTTTACTGAACTTGGAGGGTCTTTGTAGTGAACAACAAGTTCCTGAAAATGTAACATCATTCGGTTTGTTAAACCTTGGTCATTAACTCAAAAGTGACGTAACTACTGAAGTTATGTTTCTGTTATGAAATTGTATAAATTAAGATGGCTCGCGGGTATTGTAACAGCTGAATGGGTATCGTAAAGACTCGCACTTTTCAGCGGGAAGCGTTTGGCCGATCATTGAGATTTTTTGGATCATATATTTCATGATATTGAAAAATAATGAGTAAGCACCAAACAGAATTCCAGGATACGAAATATTTTTCGGAGATATGTGCTTCTTTCGACCACTTGTTCTGAAGTAAAATGCGAAAATCTTCAAAACGACGCGATAGATTTTTATAGAAATGATGTTATAGATTAACTAACCTATGAACTTTGTTGTTAACGAGTTTCAAGAAATTCGATAGAATGGAAACTTTTACAGCAAAAGAGATATAAATGTTACCGCAAAATATTATGTTTGCAAATTTCATACAAAATCTCAGGTAACTATGATCACCGCTTCCAATTCTACCCGGTAATCATAGTTTAACACCATAGGAAACTACTGTGTTAACTACAAGAAAATCTAGAACGCGGGGCGGAGTATATCACTAGATGAAAAGCGCCAATTTTGAATTTATTTAAATATTAAAATCTGAACGAAAACCTCGTTCGTAACTATGTACATTTCATAAGTTTGTTTTCAAATTCCGCACGTGTATTCAATCAGCCATTCAAAGCACTGAATATATTTTTGATTTGAGTTATAGTCACGATGAGAGAAAATATTTAATTTGTGCTTTAAGTAAAAAAAAGAAAAGAAACTGATGTTTTTTTTATTTTAAATTTAAAACAAAAAGGCGAACAAATGCGATGTCTCAAAAGGCGCTGAGCCGGACTTGCACCAATCCCTTCCATCGACTTATTGCACCACTCTAAAAGCGCCAACGGCTCTGACTGATGAGATTATTTGCACATCAATCAGTAAAACGTTATTTTACTAGTTTGAACGCATTCTTCTCATTGAACTATGGATGGTGCGGTTGGTAAACACTGCGAATTCTGATGATGCTACATCTGATGTTATATCTGAGAAGTCTGTTCCTACGACATCGGGGACGCAATATATTACGAACACAGCCTTCAACTCCTTGCTCACGATGCGTGATATTGTTGTGTCAAGTCGAGCGACTTCAATGAAGTTGCTTTAGCAGTCAACAGTTACTAACAGCAAACGACTGTTCAGTTTCCGCAGATTGGCTCACGCATTGATGCTTTCTGTTGATATCCGAGTCCGGTGTGAAGCATGAATTACTACCTTTAGTTCTTTGCGGAATACTAGAGTTGCAATTCATCCAGCATATCGAAGTATGGGTAGAGGCATTTAGGGACCTCAGAACCTCTCTCAAGCCATCCTCGATCTGCTGCCATCGAGCGTCACTGAATGGAAGTTAAAGGTCTTGTGATCCAGCTCATGTGTCAGGGAACATACAAATGGCAAAAAAAATAAGACCAAACTGCAGAGGAAAAGCTTGAGGTATGATAAATATGGAAGTCCCATCAGTACAATACCATCGCAAGTGCCGCAGCATTTTCACGATTAAGATACTCCACACCAAAGAAGGTGGTGAAAATGCAAAGACAGCTCTACAAGGTCATCTAGATATACGCCCAGCACTTCGAGGGTATAATATAATGAACAGTGTATCTTCTGCCAGAAATCAAGCAAGTATCTGAAGGGTCAAAACACGAGGGAGCCCCTCATACAATGCACCGAGTTACATGCAGGTGTTAGAATCAGGGAAACAGCAGTCAGGAAAATAGATGAGAGGATGCTTGCTATCATAAGCAGAGAGCTTGTAGCTACTGAGGGGCACTACCACAGGTCTTGCTACCGTTCGTGCACGAGAGAAGTCTGCCGCCAGCTGTGACGCAGAGAGTGGGGAACAAACACAATATGAGGCAGCAGAGAAACATTCATACAGTGAACTGTTCTCGTATATTAGGAATCAACTCTTCCCCAATCCTGAAGTGGTACCCATAATATATCTCCCATTTTAGACTAGTGACGTGCACTAACTCTCTTGGCATCAGTCAAGTCAAAGATTCAACCAACAAACACGTCCGTCGCAGGCTCGAAAGTGGGTTTGCGGGAGCACTCCACATCTTTCAGGACGACAAAGGAAAACTTCTTCTTTACTCAGACAGCCTATCGATGAGAGGTTGCCAAAGTTACATATTCCTTGAAGATGGAGTTGCACAGTGTGAAATATACTAACACTGGACATGTTATAACCAAAGCAGCTTTGCAAATGAGAGAAGACATTAATAAGCAAGATGTTAGTCAAGTATGGCCACCTGATATGGACCACAGCGATGGCAGCATCCCTGAATCCATCATCCACTTCCTGCGTACAATGCTGACAGAAGAATACGAGTGTGCAAATCCATCTCAAAGAGTCAAGCGACTATCCACCTCCTTTGGCAATGACTTGGTCTATGCCGTCTCCTGTGGCAAGAACAAGCCACCGTAGCACATACTTCTACCATTTGCTGTGAAGTCACTGACAGGGAATGTAGAACCGATACATACCCTGAACCGGCTTGGATATAGCATATCATACTCACAGGTCGAAAAGATCGACAGAGCCATTAGCCTGATTTTCAGACGGTACGAGGTCGTCCGCTAACTTCCTCCCACCTCCCCGTCTTTGAAATGTTCTTTTACATCCATTTTTGTGTATAGTTTATAATATGTAATTATAAATACTGTCGATGGTCGATGGTGAAGACATTAGGATAGATGTTTCCTGGCAGAGCTACTTCACCTCCTGATATTGCTAGCTACTGTAGACACATGGCTCTGTAGCCTGATTTTCAGACGGTACGAGGTCGTCCGCTCACTTACTCCCACCTCCCCGTCTGATGGACTTTGGCAGAAACCGTGTTCCTGACGTCATTTAATTTCGACCAATCAGAGTGAAGGTTTTATTTTTGGGGAACTGAGGTATGCGTGGAATGTCTAGTGGAGCCTGCATGAAGGTGAAGCCAAATGGCGGACGATACAAACGGACTTTATATGGCTTTGGAGAAAGCGTGCGAAACTTTCGGCATTTCTGAATTATTTCCCAAACAGAGAAAGGCAATATTACCACTCGTTTCCCGGAAGGACCTTGGCCATCACAGCTGCATCTATAGGTGACGACCAGGTCGAGAATAGAGATAGGAGAAATTATGTAGCCTTCTATAACTTCGCCAGAATCACGGCTCTTTCATACACTGCAGAATATATACTACGGCTTCAAACTTATAGAAACAGAACGTGGAGAAACATGTTATCCTCAGACGTGTACCGGGAAAATCTGATAGGAAGTGCATCGATATCGCGATGTTTATGAATCTACTAGCTACGGGCTTTGGAAAATCATTAATCTTCCGATCCTCGACCGCTTTGTATGCCGTATTAAAATGTAATGTCTCCTAGGATGTTGGCATTTAGAAGACCAAATCTTTCATGAAATGTAATGATTTTTTACAGCAGTGAACACACATTCTGAGTATGTCATGGTAATAGTTTCACAACATTTGGGCAATAATTTATTTTTGCAGAATTTTAAGCACACTATATTTTGACAATTTTGCCTGTCCTAAAAGCTGAAATATCTTAGCTTTTTCGCCTTAAGAAGACTAAATCTTTCATGGAATGGCATGGGATTTCTACAGGAGTGAACACATATAGTGAATATGTCATGGTAAAAGTTGGATTAAATTTGCCTAAATATTTATGTTTTCAGAATTTTGAACAGTCTTAATTTTGACAAATTGTAAAGTACAACAAATCCGGTCGTTAGATCAGTGTTGTGACCATGCGCTTGAAATACTGTACGAAAAATCCTGTTTAAAAAGTTTCTGCTGCCCAAAAAACCAGAGCAGCTCAAACAGGATATGGTTAGGGTTAGTTCTGAGAAATCGACATAAGTTTGAAGATGTAACACATAAGAATTCTGCAGTGCAGGAAAGTGCGATTCTGGCGAGCTGTAGAATTTATAGAAGGCTACATAATTTCTCCTCTCTCGATTCTCGACCTGGTCGTCGCCTATAGATGCAGCTGTGATGGCCAAGGTCCTTCCGGGAAACGAGGGGTAATATTGCCTTTCTCTGTTCGGGAAATAATTCAGAAATGCCGAAAGTTTCGCATGCTTTCTCCAAACCCATATCAAGTCCGTTTGTATCGTCCGCCATTTGGCTTCTCCTTCATGCAGGCCCCACTAGACATTCCACGCATACCTCAGTTCTCCAAAAATAAAACCTTCGCTCTGATTGGTCGAAATTTAATGACGTCAGGAACACGGTTTCTGCCAAAGTCCATCAGACGGGGAGATGGGAGGAAATGAGTGGACGACCTCGTACCGTCTGAAAATCAGGCTACAGCGCCATGTGTCTATAGTAGCTAGCAATATCAGGAGGTGAAGTAGCTCTGCCAGGAAACATCTATCCTAATGTCTTCACCATCGACCATCGACAGTTTTAAAGTGCCCCTACGATCAAATTTTGACATATCAATGTTTTTGCATATTCATAAAGTAGAGCTCATATATTATTACCAGTTCAAATTGTTTTTCGATACAACGACAGGAAGTCTTATTTTTTTAGTTCCGAATATTGAATCTACACGTCCGCCATTACTGGAAGCCGTGCCCTTTGTTCAGCTTTAAACAAAGGTTTATTCACCGGAAATGATGTCATACACTTAACGCTCGCCTGCAGAACACAACGCCTGGAGGCATATTTCTACTAAAAACGTCTTCACGTACATAAGAAGAAAGTTATATTTATCTTTGCGAGGTTGGCTACTTTTTTATGCACGCTATTTCGCGCCACGAGGTTGTCGTGTTAAGTGTATGACATCACTTCCGGTGAATAAACCTTTGTTTAAAGCTGAACAAAGGGCACGGCTCCAGCAATGGCGGACAGGATTTTACCGGTAAACTCTCCTAAAAATTGTGGTTTAAGATGCCCATTTGCGAATATTTTTTACTATTTCGGATATTTCTAATACTGATTGACCTATAGACACTGAAAAAGTGGCAAATCGAAATGGTAAATTTTCGTCGTAGTGGCACTTTAAGGGAAAATTATTTAAAATTACATATTATAAACTATACACAAAAATGTATGTA
The DNA here is from genome assembly GCA_030867875.1 of Actinernus sp. WN-2022. Lineage (NCBI taxonomy): Eukaryota > Metazoa > Cnidaria > Anthozoa > Actiniaria > Actinernidae > Actinernus > Actinernus sp. WN-2022. The sequence continues at coordinate 64,084,203 of JAOWCC010001210.1, forward strand.
AAAGAACATTTCAAATGGAAAAACAATTTTTCCTGACCCCAAATAACCACCTTTTGTGCGACAGATTTTAATGAGAGTTTGAAAACAAAAGGTGTGCAAAGGTATTCACGTCACAGGCCTAATTTACATGCTTCTGACCGAGCGAAATTTGTCGCATGAATTTTGCCATGTTCGACTGAGCTTTTGCACAACATCACTTGTTGGGTAAATGTTGTGCGATGTTGGCCGAGGGTGTTCAAACGATCACAATATGTTGGGCAATGTTGCGTGTACAGTGATACTGCAGTGCTTCGGGTGCCCGAGAAATATAAGTATAAATATATATATTCTAAGTCCCAAATTATTCATAGTTCACAAAGGAAGTTTTGTGATGCAGTCTGTGAGGTTTTTACACCGAGGTAATGCCAAACGTTTATTCTCGTTTCACAATTCAAACTGTTTGTTTTCTAGAACACTGCTGGCAGTTTGTGTATGTATGACCATTTTAAGACTCATTGCATTATCTTCAAGACTCAAATTTTGAACGGACAATTTTTTAATATCATGTAAATGTACGAAGAGACAATCCAATTTTAACGAGTACTTTTTAAGCCCTTACGTGACGTATAATTAAAACGTTAATCTTTGAGTTTGCCCAATACTTCTGTTAAGTGGAAGTTTGGCGATCTTTATTGCAAGACTACATCGTATAGTGTGGTTTTACTAACCCATGAAACAAACAATAATAGTCAGTATCTAATTGTCATATAGAAAGAAAAGAAAACAATGGAATTAGGGGTAAAATCTCTTTAATTAATTGTGTATCACGAAGAGATGATGTCATCACAAGACTCCCAAACAATACCAACACGTGTTGTAGTTTGTATTTCACCTTTATATCAATCAATATCCCACTGGGAATGACAATACCCCTTACTATTAAAACCTTGCCCAAAACAAGCTTTAAGAAGCAGTACATACAGTTTTTACTAGATAAACAGTCATAATATTAAAATGTGTGCCTTATATCTGCAAGACAAATATATACAAATCAGCTACTTATATTGACATTTTTATTCTCTTTTTTTTTTTTGCTAAGATAGGATCAAACAATAATGTAATGTCCTTCAAAATCTATACATAACTACATGAATTTATTTAAAATGTCACTTCATACTATTCTTTATTATTATTTATTAGCTATGTCTATTTCTCTCCTCATTTAGTTTTATCAATGTAGTGGCCAACTCGGAAGCCATTGCTACGTACTTTGGCCACAATGCACATTTTTTTCTAAACATACCTATTCTTTTTTTTCACTTATTTCTTTATATATGTATATTTATATGTTAATGTAAGATAAGGACCAATGGCTATAATTATGTGCAAATAAATGAATCTTGAATCTTACATTTTTGTTGGCAATTGCCTAGCTATCACGTCCTTGGCAGACTTTATTGGCGGTGGTACTTTACTATCAGACAATATGGCCAATGGAAAACGTTAAGTGCAAGGAGCTGTTTACATGTATGTGATAGGAAGTAGTTCTGTTTACATGTGAAGGATCAGTTTTGTTTCGGATACTAGGATACACCAGCACTAGGGTCAACCTTCCTGAGAGGTAGGATCGATCATCCTACTACTAGGGCCAACTTCATGTAAACGGTTCGCTAGGAATAACTTGCCTACCCGGGACTACTCTATTCAAATCTCAGTTAAAAGCTTATCTATTTAAACTTTCTTATAACTTAAATTAACTCATGCAGGGCCTGTAACTTGAATAGTTTTATCATAATGTTTTTATATTACCGGTACATGTTATGTCTATTTTTTAGAAAAGTTAGAATTTTTTATCAGTCATTAGTATAGCAAAGAGTTTTCTATTTCATTTTCTATATTATATTTTATGTGCTTTTATTAGATTAGTTAGTTTTTTTTTTTAACTTCAGATTGTTACTATTTTAATTATTGTAAAGCACATAGAACAGTTTGGATAAGCGCTATATAAGTGTTATTATTATTATAATATTCTGACTCATACAAACATTATCTAAATATTGTTCTAGAACCAACTTTCACATTGAAAGTTACTGGAGTTGTCTAGCAATTAGTAGGTAACAATTAACAACATTAAATGCATTAGACAGCAGCAATCAGGCACCACAGAAAAAAGAATCCACCAAAACCCGCCAAAACAGTTTACAGGCGCTAAGATACTTTGCGTAACAATTTAAGAAATCATAGTAAATGGTGGTATATCAATAGTAGCACAGTACTGTGATAGTACATGTACAAGGACATTTTGAACAAAAATACGCACATCTAGCGGAAACATGTTATATGGCTGCTCAGTGTGCAGGCAAAATGACTCTGAATATTGCAATTTAGATCTCCCCCATCTATCTAGACCGATTTAGCTTGTACTTGTCCTAATTCAGGTCACCTGACTTCTCCCTTGATTAATGTTTCTTGTTTTTCTGTATCCCAAGAGGAGTCTAACCGGCAAGAGGAAATGTACCAATTTCTCTAATTGGAAAACAAAGCACTGAATCCTCTGGAGACCTGAATTGGAACAACAAATGTACAAGCTAAATCTGTCTATTATATATGTGACTTAGGGCCTGTTTACAAGGAGATAGCATTAGGGCACCCAACAAAGTTTTCGGTTAAAAAGCTTTATAGAACATTTGTTTTCAATCCCTAGAAAATTATACAAGAAAAGGGAGACTAAAAGGTTTCCCCTAAAATATTTGTACGTCCCAATTCGTCTGGGCCGGGTTGTTCAAAGCCCGATTAGTGCTAATCCAGGGTTAATTTCCATGACAACCAATAGGTTTTGTGCAGAGTTAATCCAGGATTAACACTAATCGGGCTTTGAACAACCCGGCCCTGATCAATAGAGTCAGAACAACACATTTTAATTCCCTAAGAATTGCCTAAAGGAAAAAAGAATCCCTAAAAAATGTGTACCTCCACAAAACTTTGCAACATGAAGTTACTTGGGCTAGAAAATTCTTGTTTCTGTTCTGGACTATACTAACAAATTCGTGGCTGGGAAAATTTTGCCATAGCATTTTCGGTTGACGCGATTTACACCTAGAAAATCCGAACAGCTAATACATGTAGGTGCCTTAAAATGGCTAGATAAGCTGCAGACAACTGGTTTCAAACGAATTTCAAAAAGTACTCGTTGGGTGCCCTTGAGATAGGGTTACCCTAGCGCTGGGTCATTTCCTCTTATTTTTAGCGGTGTTTACAAGCAGGCGGGACAACTCAACTCAGCTGCCCGGGTCACCCTAATGCTAGGGTTACCCTGTCCGAGAGCTAGGGTGATCCTAGCACTAGGGCTATGCTTTGCCCTTGTAAACGGTTTGCTAGGGTATTAAACCCGCCTACCCGGGTCAACTCTATTCTAGAGCCAAATTTTACATTGCAAGTTTCTGAAGTTCTCTAGCAATTAGTAGGTAACATATCAACATTCTAGGTTACTATACAGCTGCAATAAACGGCACCACAGAAAGAAGAATCGACGTTAATCCACCAGAACTCTATTTGTGTCCGTCATGTTGTTTTCTAATGCTTGAATGATTTTGGCGGCTGCGAGCCTAGCAGTTCACAGGCTACCATAAAATCAGTAAAATCAAAATCACTTCCACAGATCTGTTTGAACCGGATAAAAATGAAAGAAAAGTGGAAGAGTAATATTAGTAGCACATGTTTTCATTCATTAGTATGGCATTTCATAAGAAACGGCTTTTCAAATGAATAATATATTTGAAAGAGACTTCGACTGGCTTGTGTTGAGTTGGCCTGGGCAGTAGGGTAACCCCATGTGCATCATTTTGCTGGTAAACCCGGGCTATCTTTGACCCTAGTGCTAGGGTAACCCTATCTCCTTGTAAACGGACCCTTAAATTAATATGGTACCTTAATCATCCTAAGTATATCTGCACTGTCATCTAGAGTCGCCGGTCGAATTCGCCAATCACTCGTTGTCCTGAGAATACGAAAGGTACTGAAGTTTGCTTTCTGTATGACTGATCGATAGCAGTATAGCCTGCGAAAACAACACCCGCTTCTTAGAGCCATACTAGTCATTTGCTATTTGGTGATCGTGACATGATTCACCATGCGTAATCAACCTCGTCCCCAGGGTCTTCTCGGTCAGATCCAAGATGGCGGCCTACCCTCGATCCCAGTGCCTCCCCAACTTTCCAGTTAGCAAGCGCAAAAATATTTTTCTTTAACAAGAACTGGCGAGCGGCATATGCACGAAAACTCTGTGGACTACAATAAATAATCGGCTTCGCATCTAACACGGCTGTGTATCAGTTTAAGGGTCATTTGTATTTTGGTGACCCTTTAACAACAACCTTTATTTTACTTTTACCCCAAAAATTAATATAAAAAGATTTACAGAAATAGAATAGTTTAGGCGAGCCAAACGAGCAAAAATACATAGCCATATCATATGCTTCGCCGACTAATAAGTTGTTTATTAATTGTGTACTGATACTGCCAAGAAACGAAATTTTATTTCCATGATAATAACCAAAAACCTTGTGCTCGTTCGAGAAATGGACTACCATGTTGATGGGAAGCCATTTGACTGTTACTACCGGCCGAAATATAGCCTGATTTTCAGACGGTACGAGGTCGTCCGCTCACTTCCTCCCCCACTTTCATGTTCCTGACGTCATCGACCTTTGTTTTTACAATAAGCCAATACGATCACGCATAAGAATTGAAGCGTGAAGTGTAGAACTGTCGTGCAGTATCGGCTTTTACTAGTTGGAATTATCAGCTTTCATGCACTGGAAAAAAACATTCTACATACAGCTTCAAACTTCTGTCGATTTCTCAGAATGTTATCCTGTTTGAGCTGCTGTGGTTCTTTGGAGAGCAGGAACTTTTTAAACGGAAGTGTGCGTGCAGTAGTGATCAGATTGTTTTAACCGGACTTTTGTGCAATGCCGTACATGAACTTACGGAAGTGCAGGAAGTGTGTTCATAATTCTGAAAACAAATTTATTCACCCAAGTGCCATGAAACTTTTTCTATAACATACTCAGTATGTGTGTTCACTCCTGCAGAAAAGTCATAATATTCCATGAAAGATTTGGTCTTCTAAAAGCCCGCATAAACCTAGGAGAATGTTTCAGATGTAATCCCGGGATCTAAATTAAAATGCATGCGATTTATATAAGCAGAGGAAGATTAGTGATTTACCAATCCCGTACGTAGATTCACAAACACATCGTTTCAATGAATGAACGATTCCAATGCTTTCTTCTGCTCTGGATATAGCTTCGAAATCCTGAAAACTTTACAACTTCGGTCGACACACTGCTCAAGTTCTTCCCCAACGCCATTTAGAAAAATATGCGGGCACATTCTTTAAATTTCAGACTTTGCCAAAAGTGTAAAGTTCGCTCTGATTGGTTGACATTATGACGTCAGGAACATGAAAGTCTATGAAGTCCATCAGACGGGGAGGGGGAGGAAGTGAGCGGACGACCTCGTACCGTCTGAAATCACGGTCTCAAATTTGGTACGTCCTTGTGGTTGGATGGAAAATAGGAAAATAAGGAAGTATGGAAAATGAGTGTGGAAAATGGGAGTGGGGAGAAAATAAGGAGAAATAATCAAATAATTACCCTGGATGAACACGAACACGCGGTTGCGTAAACAATCGAATGAAAGAATGAGGGTGTATTAGGATATGAAAACTCGCCATAGGCAAAAACTAATCCCACTACTTGAAGAAGCGTATTGAAATGGCAAATAATTATTCAAAGTAGGTAAAGCCTTAATTGCCACCAGTATATGTTTCTGCTTAAATTTTCCAATTTTGCATATATATTTTTTTTTTATTACACAGATGCTAATATGCTCTTTCAAGCCATGGAATTAGTTTTTGCCTCGAGTTTTTATTTACTCCTCTGAAAACCCCTCATACGTACAGTTCAGTGTCTTCAGTTATCTCGGTACTTTGTCGAACACATGAGTAGCGAGGATTTTCTTGTAGGCAAGGCTTTGCCTACCATTAAAGGTTTCTGCATAAATTTTCAAACTTTACGCATATAACTTTTTCGATTTTTCGATATGCAAGAAGGTAAAACTTTGCATACCGTAATTTCCGGCCTATTACCCGCACAGCGTATTACCCGCACCTGCTTGCAGGCGGTGGAGGGTGTTTTTTCGCGCAGCAAACGGATCACCAAAGCGGCCGCCATATTGGCCGAGCGTGATTGAGACCTGGGATCGAATGACATATGGAGGGGGGAGGGGGTGAGGGGGTGAGGGAGAAGAAGCTGAAATACCGCCTGCCCGAAAACCCCTGGTTTCTGAGTACAAAAGTTATATCCCGTCCACCAGCGGACGGGGAATATGATTATCTGAAACGGTGTCAATCAAAGCTTATCGCGGCAAGTGTTGAAAGCAAGAACTGAAAGGAATAGGTGTTGTGTACTGAGCTTGCAATTGATAAAATATGGTGAGTAATACAAAAATATTTGTCTTTTTTGAAGACTAAGGTGAAGTACCCTGGTTCCAGAGGTTTTCTAGAGAGAACAGCCGCAGAGAAAGGGCCGCGAAGGCGGCGATCGGCGAACTGCGAGAGGTTTGTTGTCGAGTTTTCTCTTTTCGCAAGTTCGTAAACCGTAAATACCCGGGTAAATATCATACTCTTTCAAAAGCGCAAGAAGATCTTTACTTAAAGTAGGCTCTGCTCTCCTTCGCTTTTACCCTAGTTCCAGATTGCAGAGCGTCACGGCCGTTGAACTGACAGTAGCGATGTACAGTAGAGGAAATAATCAGAAATCCGCCTCAATACATTTATGCAACGGTCGTCCATTTCTTTCGGCAAACATTCACTAAGATGGACTTCGACTTCTCAGTGAAAAAGCTTCTCATTTCTACTCTCTCGTTAAGGTTGATGATCACAACCTTTACTTGTGTACTTTGCACTCAAATAGCAAGCAAGTGTCCTTTTGAACTTCCCGCGGCCTCTTCCATATTAGGAAAATTCCATATTCCATATTTGGAAGAGCTGCAAGGAAATTCAAAATGGCGGTTTCTAGGTCCCAGACCTCTAAATCGACACTCGTTGTTTGATATTCCGTATTTTGTTTTTCCACGAGTTCTTCAATATCGAGTTCTGACAAAACATTGTCTCCATCGGAGTTTTCTTTGAAGTCTAGAGATTTTTGTGATCCTATATTTGTCCTCTGCCGCTTGTATCGCACCTCTTCTGGTTCGCCAGACTGTGCTGCTGCGGTGCTGGACTGCTCTCTATCTATTGGTTTTTGAAGCAGCTTGTAATAATGTTGGTATATATTTCGGATGATTTGCAAACTCTTTGAGAGACTGATGGGGCGAACGCAACAAGCTAAGAGGTTTTCGTGCAGGCGGTCTTTCCTTTCTGCTTCTCCCCCTCCCCCCTCCACTTGTCATTCGATCCCAGGTCTCAATCACGGTCAGCCAATATGGCGGCCCCTAAACTGCAAAACCGCACGCACTAGATAACGTGTGCACCTCAGCTCAAGTACTACATAATAGGCAGTTGGTGCAGCTGTCATCGGCCATCACAACACTCAAGTCCAGCTTACGAATATTCTTCTTAAAAGATGACAGTAATGGTGATTGTCTAATGTTCTCCGGTACGGTATTCTTATATTAGCCATAACTTCGGTCCCATATATCTATTGGGATGCTTACCGAATGTTACGGTTTGAAATCTAGGAATTACAAATTCTTTATTACGTAAGTTATACTTACTGCCCGAGATTTGAAATAAGTTACTGATATAGTTTGAGCATAGTTTGTTCTTGGCCTTATACATAAGAGTTGCCATGTCATGGAGTCTGCTGTTCTGTAGTGTGCAGATAGTAGCTTTGTCTAGTAGTTCATAAAAACTGGACACTGTCGCAATAGATAGCTCTAAGGGCCCTTTCCTGGATACGTTCGAGCTTTCTGCTATCACTAGCTCGACAGAAATGGCAAACAAGATGAGAATAAGTTAAGTATGGGAGAATTGCCGCTTTGAATAATTGTAATTTTGTGCTAGCAGGTATAAGATTCCTTAGTCTCATTAACACTCCTACTCGTTTACTGCTTCTCTTACAAGTAATACTAATATGTTCAGTAAATTTCAGTTTATTATCTGTTGTTATTCCCAATAGTTTGAGGCAATCTGTTGATTCCACCTCTTTATCTTCGATATTAACACTCACGGTTTCCTGCTTATTACCAAGTGTCATTGTATGGTACTTAGTATAATTACCTTTAAGAAAATTAGACTAACTATACCATTTAGTTGCTACTTTAGCACTTTCAGTAAGCTTATTGTGCACTTCCTCAAAATTCTTACTCATTTCATAAAACTGGTGGTCATCAGCGTACATATTTAGATTTGTGTTAATGCTATAAGTTAAATCATTCTGGAAGATGCTCCATAATAATGGCCCAAAGGCAGAGCCTTGGGGACATCCACGTCTGACTTTTTTCCAAGAACTAACAGGACCAAGCTTGACTCGATTGAAACGATCACTAAAATATGCCGAGTGGAGTAGGTTCAAACTGTTTTCACTGAGGCCACATGCCTTGAGCTTGCCTAACATGAGTGGATGGAGTAATGAGTCAAACGCTTTCCTCACGTCTCTTGATAAAGTCCTACAGTTTTACGTTCGTCAAGGGCCTTTCTCCAATCTTCAGTTAGCGCAAGTAAAGCTGTCTCACAACTATGCCTTTTCCTATAAGCAGTTAATTTATCACTTAGTCTTTCATTATAGTTATTATTTAATTACTTGCTAAGGAGCTGTTCAAATACTTTGTTTACCGTGACTTGTACTATTATCGGTCGATAGTTCTCTTTAGCCTGAGAGTCATCCTTCTTAAAGACTGGTGTCCACTTCCCCTTTTTTCAATCCTTAGGCCATTGAGACTGGGTAACACAAGAGTTATACAGCGTTGTTAATGGGTTAAAAAGCTCCTTTGCCCCAATTTTGAGAGCCTTTGCAGGGATACAGTCCCAGTCATTGGATTTCCTGGTGTTAAGATTTTGGAGTGATGTTTCCACCTCAACAGTATTCATTTTCTGGCACTGGAAGGTAGTTTGACCATCTGAGTTGCGACTGATACTCTTCACACTTGGATGATTCACAAATGTATTGTCAGTCGTTTAATCAATGTTCCCTATCCCATGCATCTGCTATAGAGGCGAAATAACTACACAGGTGATCAGAGATCTCTAATTGATCATTACTTATTCTATCATCAATTTTCAGAGTGATTTCAGTGGACTTGTCTGACTTGTTACCTTTCTTTGTACCCATAAATGGCATAAAGGTCTTATAGAACTGACTAGGATTGGATTTAAGGGTAGTGGATTGCACTTTCCAGTATTCTCTAATTGCCTTTCGTCTGCATCTAGTTGCCTCATTTCTCAGTTTACGTTTGATTTCCCAGTTCTCCTTGGTTTTGTTTTTCTGATATTTCTTAGCAGCTCTTCTTTTAGCTCTTATGGCTTGCTTCCATTCAGTTGACATATATGCCACATCAAGAGTTCTTACTCTCATCTTCATTAGTGACATATGTTCATTCATAACAGTGGTCATTGGGAGCTTCAAAAACCTGCCTGGTCATCTAGTGTCAAAAACCTCTCCAACATGCCATGGTGCTTGGACAAGATCTTCTTGGAACTGTACTTGGTTGAAGTTTTTTTGTGGATCTGAAAGTAATAACCTTGCCTTGATTTTATTTGGCTCTTTCCTTTATGAACCCATATATATGAGGGAATGGCTATACTTATTTCTGGATTGTACACTCCACTTTTACGGAAGAGTAAAAGTAGTCTAAAACACTGGCTAACTTGTGAAAACGCTGTGGCATGGGCCTATATAGTATACGGAATGGACGCAACTGGTTATGGCCCGTTATGGCTAGCTCCTGGTTGCTGGGACACGACAAACGGCGCTTTGTGGATTTTCACAGTCTGTTTTGTACCTCTCGAGAACGCAATTTGTGGTAAGAACAGTCAGCTTTGAATCATTTTGTGGTTTTACTTAAATAATTCGAGATATAGATGGTTGCACATGACGTCCATGTTGGTGTACCATTAACAATAGATTCTTCGTTAGCTTCTTTTGTTAGGTACACCAACATGGCCACCATGACAAGACAATTTATTTCACACTGATTCGAAAACGTAAATAACAGGAGTAGCATGAAAAAAATACAATGGATTGAGGTCATTAGTTTAGAAATAAGGATAATACAATGTCTGTGTGCAGTAGCCAAAGTAGCGCAAGGCTTTCGAGTTGGCTGCTGTAATTAGGAAAGTAAAAAATAGGCGGAGCTCAGTTACAAATTACAATGAAATAGATGACTAAATAATTTATAGTAATTAGCATGCATATATTGATCATATTTACAACTAGGAAGAAAAAGGTTTGATGTTAAAATTAATATATAGTACGATATAGCACAACTTATAAAGAGACAAAGAAGGGAAAATTTTTTTTAGACGATTGCCATAAAAATAAGAAAATCAGGAATTCAGTGATAGTTGAGAATTAAGTTTGACGATTCAAGAGATAAGTTTTGAATTGTTTTTTGAAAGAATTAGTTGATAGGTCTTTTAGATCAGGAGGGATGCTTTCCCATAATTTGGATGCTAAGTATTTGAAAGTGAATTTGCCATAATTTGTTCTCATACTAGGCCTAAGTAATTTTTTTCTAGATGAATATCTCGTATTATGAGAATGCCCTTTGTCATGCCCTATGTCATTTGAGTCTCTGGGGATTGAGTGCAACCCATCTGTAGCAGTCTGTGACTTAGGGCAACTGTCGATCATAAATCACTTTGTGGCATTTAATTGAGCTCCAAAGTGCTTCGAGACTATTCAAATTTCTGTAAGAGGTTTCGCATGTTACTTTTGTTTAAATTGCAATGAAACTTTCAATATTCATTTGGCGCTCAACATGGAACGTACATGTACACCACAGTGTGCAACCAATCAATCAATACTTTATTTATCCACGGAAAATATTCTAACAGTCATTAAACTGATTTTCATAGAAGCCGTTTTAATCTTACAATATAATTATAAATGGAAATAAAATAAAAAGCTAATTAAGTTATTTAAAATGACAGCTAAGTGTATAATTCCAATACTAAAAACTACAATTTGAAATTAAAATTGGCCATATTTGATCAAGGTGCCAAAATAAGTATAGATAACTAATATATTTAATATAATTAATAGATGCTAATTGATACAATTAATTAATAGCCTTTATCTGATTTTTAAAGGAGACAAAGGACTCGATTTGACGTAAGTTTTCTGGTAAATTGTTCCACGTTTTAGCACCATTATAACTGAAACTTGTTTTTAAAGATTCAGTATTAGGTCGAGGAATAAAAAACTGCTTTATGGTTAAAAAAAAAAAGGCATTATATTCTCTACCAAGACGGGCAGTAATATACCCTGGATACCAGAGGTTCTACTGCCTCCCTTCGCCTCCATCGAGGAGAGAAGGGAGGCAGTGAGAACCTCCGTTATACAGGGTAGGCAGTATATGATGAAGCAGCAACGACGACTGCGTACGCAGGCTACTAATATAAATAAAGTGACGGGTGACTTCGGGATCTCTAGCTTTGACGGTCTACATGAGACAAAAATAGAAAAATAAATACCTAAATAACTGTGGAGAAGTCTGATTGTATGGGGTTGTAAAGAAAATAGTTAAACGTTTAGATTTCTATTTCGCGCGAATTTGGTTTATTGTTATGCCGCACGTTTCGGCTTTGAATCAACATGTCAATTATCGGGACAATACAATTCAAAGAGGAGGGGAATCAATTAGATTTCCTAAACGATGTAACTATCTTCACAAAGGCGACAACACTTGTTTTGTTGTTAAGTTAAAATGTGAAGAAACAAAGCGACAATAACTTTTTTCGACAGTTTATTTTATCGATTGACCGACTTCGAAGAAGTCAACACGTCAATTGCAGCGTCCTTCCCCAACAATATACCAATTTTGCTGTAAGACATAATGCACTTATCAATTGAAATCCCGACCCTCCCCCCTCCGGGCTAGGTGGGGGATTTGATAGTGATTGACCAGTTTTTGTGGCCCCAGGGTCATGTAGTTTCAAAGTTCTTTCGCAGTAGCCACAATCTTGGATCTGACCGAGAAGAGCCTGGGCACGAGGTTGGTCAGGGTACAGATGAATGAGACAGCGCTGAGTAACTACGACGCATGCGCGACCTGATGCGTATTTTACCGAAAACGCTACAGGCTCCAAAGTTCAAATTGCCGGAAATTTTAGAGAACGGTCATTTTATACCGAGACGCAAAATGCGTTCAGACGTATTTGCGCAATGAAAACGTAGTGCGTCCAGTCGCATAATGCGTCTTGCGCCCATTTTATAGAAGACGAACTGCAAAGCCGCACTAAGTTTTATTTGCCCAAATACGTCTAGACGAATTATGCGTCTCTAGTATTTCTTTCCGGTGGAACTGTGCCTCGCATCTTTGCCGCTCGCAAGTCTTACCTCGTCTAAATGTTCGGTCTGGCTACGGCCTCGACGCGGCAAAACGTACTGCGCTGGCCGAAAGAACGAAGGCTCTGCAGTTCAAATACAAATTTCCGAGGGCTTAAACTAGTTTAGTAAATAATTTTATAATAATTTTATAACTTTGTAAACTCAGTCAATTACAAATTAACAAATTACAAATTAACCTTCAACCTGCGAAACATTTCACGTAAATTGATTAGTTTCGGCGGGAGACTGGGGAGCCGCGTGACGTGTGGCCACGGTGTGGGCTACGGCCCTGTATATTGAATCAGGAGCACAAAACAAGATACGAGTGAATCGTATAACATCCTATAAATCGTAGCTCAACACACCTCTTTGCCAATAACGCGGCCATGTCGAAAAAACTATTTTATGGGATGCCCAGGAGACTAAACATCGAGCTTGAACGAAGATTTTCACGGCCAAGCTTCATTAGCTTTCATCTGCTTCGAACCCAGGCGTCTGAAAATCGCGGAGCAAAGCGAAGGGAGAAGATCTTTCCCGCTAAGACGCCTGAGAACGAGGCAGAGCTTTTATTGTTTTTGCCCCCAGGACATCACATAAGATTTTTTTTTTTCAACATGGCGGCGTTATCAGCAAAGGAATAGACCCTTTGCACGTTACGTCATAGCGGCCATGTTGGTGTACAGTTAACAATAGATTCTTCGTTAGCTTCTTTTGTTCTGTACACCAACATGGCCGCCATGCCCTTTGTCATTTGAATCTCTGGGGATTGAGTGCAAACCATCTATACTACACAAAATATTAAATAACGAAAACCTCTAAATAATCAAATATTATAAACTCCACACTTCAGGATCCCTCTTTTTGTTTCTTTTTCTCGAGTTGTTTAAAGGAGAAAGTCCGAGATCCAATTTATGGTTGGACCATTGTCTTTTAACTAGTCTAAGTGCAACATAAACAATACATAAATGTTCGCCAAATAGCCCACTTTCGATAGAATCATAATTTACCCCGGAGCCTCGTATTGAAACCTTTGTGTTTGACAAGTGAAGCATACATCGACAGTGGGCTTATACGCAGTTCAATGGGCCTTTTGCAGGTAGGCAATAGGCCCTTTGCAGCTAACAGTCACGTGCTGATATAATACTTCATTAACGAATGAATTGAGCTCGTGATCCCCATGGGAAAGGCGTTGCCATGAATACTGGAGAGCAAGCTATCTTCAAAAACGCAGTTTTAGAAAGATCGGCAATCGATTGGAGGTGGAAAATAGCATTTACAAACAGGTTTTGCTAATAACAACACCGATCTCGTACAAGGCCTTTAAATAAATGAAGTCAGATATGTTTTGCTCTCCAGTACAACCACGTGATGTGTTAGCTGCAAAGGGCCTATTACGTAGTTATACTGGATGGTGCAAAACCTGTTTGTAAATGCTATTTTGCAACTCCAATCGATTGTCGATCTTTCTGAAACAGCGTTTTGAAGTTTGTTTGTCATCCAGTAAAGCCTTTCCAATGGGATCACGAGCTCGCATTATGGGCTGTTATCGCAATTCGGCTATCTTGGATAAAACAATAGTTTTGGCCCCGGTAGCCTCGCACTGGTTGGTTTCAGAACGAGTTTACCGGACGAAAACAAAGGTTTTTATTCTCCTGGGACTCAACATGGCCGCCGTGCAATAAAAGCCCATGGCGTCATGTTGCTACAACTATCAGCTTTTTCTCATTCAAATTTATCAACTCCTTCGAGAATTCCAAGACAAAAGTCCAAATTAGAGGAACAAAAGAATCCGCGCAAAGAGTTCTGGTAGTTGTAGTATGTGACGTCATTATGCAAATGTACTATAGGCCATTTTGATGATGTTGCGCGCGCATCAGTAGAACAATAGACACAAGCTGCTAAGACTCGTTCTGGTTCACCAGCATTTTGTTATTTTAAGTAATGGTCCAGATAAGAACTGTAGTGTTCTACGGCAAGGAATGTTAAAAGGTGTTAATTTTCTATTATTCTTTCTCGTAATTTCATTGGTTGATACTTATAAATTCAATAGAAACTCATCGAAATAATGCATTTTCATTCGATATTTTTTTGTGGTTTGAATTTATTTTTGATCAAACTAACTATGGTTTAATTTCGAAGAATATCGTGTGTGGAGAAAGTTCTCAAATTTGCGATTGAAAAATCCTTTGTTTTCTCTATATCCGATTGGCTGGATGGTGGCTTCTCTGCTTTTTCACAGAAAAAAGAGCCAATAGCATAACAAATACTTTATTTTCGAGAGGTAGTTTGGACTATAGATACCTCCTAAAGCACTTAAGGCATATTCAAGCAAAATCGTATGTGGGGGAGGCACATTGCCGCAGAACAATGGATTCTACTACAGTTCTTATCTGGACCATTACTTAAAACAGATAGCCATTGCTCTAGCTGCGCGCGCAACATCGTCTTAATGGTTATTCATTCATTATTGAAGTGAAATATCAACACGTGACTGTTCGCTGCAAACTCACCTCGCGGCCATGTTGAGTCCCAGGAGGATACAAACTAGTGTTTTTGCTAGTCTAACCTCGTTCTGATACTGCTCAGTTCGAGGCTGACCTTGCAAAACCTTCACGCCAACATGACCGCCATGCGAGAAGGTTCAATCACTGGATGATATCACATCTAAGATACCCCAATGCCAGCTCACTACTTTTAAAAAGTAATTGCGATGTTACTTAGTTCTTTACGATTCAATGTACAACCGTTTCATACCACATTCACAGCAAAATTTGGCATTAGATACGGGGTACTTGGTGCCGCACTCGTAACAAAATTTGGAGAGTCTCTTAGCTCCTTGAGTGGTGATATTACGAGATTCATTCGAGGTCGGTCGATGAACCTGTGCTTTTGAAGTAAATGGGTTCTTGGCACTCTTGGCAGGGAGATCTGACAAACCAAAGTCATCGAATAGGGTAGGACTGGGGTCTCTCACATTGACGTGCCTGCAAGAAGTTACAAAGCAATAAGGGAACACAACTTTAGACCTTTCCCACGCGGCCATCTTGGAATACATCCATTGCTCATGCCCGTCCTACCCTGGGTGCCAGAGGTTTGCAAAAGGATTTTTTTTTTTAATCTAGAGATTTTAAAATTGAATTTACAGTGATTTACAGGAATCATAGTGGGTGTTGCAACCCCCGAAACCCCTCCCCTGGATCCGCTAGTGATGTGCTTCAGAAAATGTATTTTTTTCAAATAATGGAACAACAGACTGAAGCTTATGTATATTCAATTTATCAATGCCTCCTCCCAATTGAAAATTCTGAAGCACATGCCGGGGCCATAGGGGCGGGTATTATAACAGCCAACTGTCCCCGATGGGCGGGGAAAAGGTCAAAATGTAACACTGTATAAATGTTACATTCTCCGCTATGTCCCGGGGGTCAAGGGGCCGGAGTTTCAATTGACTAGTGCATAAGATGAACAGTGAAATTCAATGGTGGGAGGAGAGTGGCAGTCACGTTTTGACCGCCTAACCTTACCCAGAGCCACACCGCGGCAAAACGTCACGCGCATGCGTATTTGCAATTTCTTGTCCGCGCGCGGCCGCCCCCAGTTTCCCGCGAAAACTGAAATGAAACAACAGGCACATGCCGTGATTTTAACGTTTCTGCTAAAAGTATTCATTTGTGAACTGTTTTGTCAAAAACTAAGAAAACTACTTAAAAGCTAAGCCTAAGACTTTAACAGGTTAAAGTTTTCTTAATTTGTAATTCATTGTGAGTTTACTAAGTTATAAAATTATTTACTAAAAAAGTTGAAACCCTCGGTAATTTGTATTTGATAGCAGAGCCTTCGTTCTTTTGGCCAGCGGAGCATACCGTTTTGCCGTGGTGTGACCCAGAGCCAAAGAACTCAATGCGTATAATTGCCTGTCATGAGCTTATATACCTCCTGCCAGATGACGTTCTAGATGAGCCTGACGACATCCGGTCAGCAGTATCAGAGTGCCCTGACCCCACCCTGTCTCCTGTCACGTGGTTTGTAGGGCTGTCCGGGTCACGTGTTCTGTTGCTAGCTCGCCGTCCGTGTAACACGTCTTTAGCTCTAGTTGATAGGTCCTCGTCTGAGTCAAGGTACTCCATGTAATTGCCGTTGCTTCTGTATTTGCTGGAATATTGATCTAAAAAGAAGAAAGCACAGCTGCAGTTTTTCTAAAGGACAACCATTTAGACCTGGGTCTGCACAGCAAGCATTGGTCAACCAGGCTGCCATGCAGTGAGTTCCCTCTACGTAATCATATTCACCAGGTCAGCCGGCTTAGCAGGCTAGCATATAATTTCACTTAATTTCTCGCAAAATCTTATCTGTACAGTGTATTAGAAGGATTAAAGAAAAATAATAACAAAATTGCTGGATGATAGTGATCAAATATTTTTTTCTCACTGTGGCAGCCATTTTTATAACAACATTTCCTAGCAAACCATTCTAACGGTCTATTAACCGAGCTGATTTGTTTTAATGTACATGTAATAGCAGGCTGAAACACATCTCGGCTACAAATGGAGCTACCAATCTCATAGAGGCCAAATAAGTAGTAACTCCCCCCTCTCCCAACCCTCTCGTCTTCCTATCCAGTACAGTATGAATCTACGAGAGACGTTATTTTGTAATCAGGGCCTCAATCACTATATATAGAGCGGTTTTCAGTTGAGTGTAGTAAAACCAAACGCAAATTACCCACAGCCAGCCAATCATAGGAGCGAGTAATCATAAGTAACTCATAAATGGCTTCCCTGTGAGCCAATGACAAACCAAAGCAAAACCAAAACCAATTTGCGTTTGGTCTTACTTTGGATTCTGATTGGTTGGTTTACTTTCTCAGCCAATAGGAGAGCTTAGTAAACGCAAAACCAAAACACTCTAGAACATATTACGTAATGATTCAGCTAACTGTAGCAAAAGAAAATAGGTTGCGGCAATGAGCATATTTCCAAATACGAGTTTGCTTGAATATGCCTGAAGTGCTGCATGAGATGTCTACAATCCAAACTACACCCAGAAAATAAAGGATTGTTTTATGCTATGGGTTCTGTGAAATCTCAAAGAAGCCACCATCCAGCCAATTGGAAAGAGAGAAAACAAAAATCTTTCGAACTCAAATTTGATAACTTTCCCTACATACGATTTCTTCGAAATTAAACCATAGTTAATTTGATCAAAAATAAATTCAAACTTCAAAAATTATTGAATGAAAATGCACTATTTCGATGGGTTTACATTGAATTTATGAGCATCAAACAATAAAATTACGAGAAAGAATAGAAAATTAGCACCTTTTACATTCTATTGCCGTTCATGCTATTACTTAATTATAAACACATCTTTTGCCTCTGGGAACGCTTATCAATACTCTTTCTATGTTTACTGTACATGCAACTTCAATTAACCAGTTCAAAGAACTCATTTAATATGTACATTAACTTTTTTGTCAATTGAATGTTTTGTTGTTAATGTTTGATTGCTTATTTAGTTGTTTAGAATACCACTGTACCATATGCCAGTATCTGGATTAAGCTTTCCCATATTGATACTTAATAAACTGAAACTGAAACGGTGCACTGACTTTACTCCCTTCCATGTCAGAGCTCCTGATTAAGGGAATTCAAAGCTATACATTCAAGCTACTCAGATTACCAAAGAAATATTGGTACAGATGTACCCGTCCGTGGTAAGATCAAACTCGGGACCACTTGCTCAATGTGATGTGTGCTAACCCATTGTGCCATACACAATTGAAGGACTGTGTGCAACAAGGCCGTACAGTGTAAGTGACTCCTGGTCATACTCTAAATTCTCCCTCAGAAAACAAAGAATTGGAAGGAGAATTTAGAATGTGATCAGGAGACACTCACACCCATTTTGCACACAGCACTTCAATTGTACATGTACCTGAAAGTGGCAAATGATTACAGGGAGAAGCCATGCTCCCAAACAAATGGATGTGTACATCTCCCCATTTTTGCTTTGGCTACGTGGTCCCTATCCCTTGACTGATTTTCGTGATATGAAAGGGACTGTAATGCAAAATCAAACTTAGTCTGGAAAGCACACCCATAATAGCTAGTGAGCTGTTACCAGCCATGCTCACCTGTCGATCCATTAGAAGTGTCAATTGTATGTTTTGACCGACTGCCTGTGGATGACGATGACAATGGTGATCTTTCAGTCCTACTGTTTTTTGGTGTTTGTTTTGATTCAGTTGCTGTACCAGCCGATAAAGCCTTTCTTCTGCTACTCGTAGAGGCCACAGGGCTCATCTTACTTGCGCTTCCTAAAACAATTAGGATGAAAGAATTCGTATAATTCAACACATCTTTTTACAGACCTTTTTACAGTGTATGATGCAGTAATTACGCAAAGCCTCAATGGCAATGCCAAAATAAAGAGGAGAAAACAAGAACAAATTAAGGGAAATCATGCAGTGTTATAACAAGAAAGAAGAGACAGAATTGAAAAGAAAAAGGAAGAAAAACGTGCATCAGATACACCCCATACCACATACAGACACACCCTATGTGATACATACCACATACAGACACACCCTGTTTCAGTGATAGTACATACCACATACAGACAGACACACCCTATTTCAGTGATAAATAACACTTATCATTTGAACTAATTAAAAATTCATGAAGCACAACGAAGGAAATCAATGGGTGATATAAAGTGATCTATAAATCTGATACAGATAATCGTCCTGGTTTACACAAACTTTTGCTCCGATCTTCTTGGCCAAAATAAGTTGTATCGCCAAAATAACCGAAAACATTCTATACATCTAGATGTTTGATAAGTCAGATATATAATTTGTGTCTGTGCTTTAAGGGTGCGTTTACCAATTGTTTTGGGCCGTTGCTAAGTAGAATTTAAAACGCCATAAAACTCCAACAATTTAAGTAAAATAATTAATAAATCACTCATGAACTCCTGGGAGACGGACCCTTTTATTTTGATCGTTTTGGCATTTTTTTCACGTGAATTTTAACAGTTAGATGGTCATAACTTCCGTGTTTTTATTTTTTTCGCTAAACCCATGCTTGGCTCTGTGCAATGCGACTTCAGGACAATTTTTATGTGAAAAAGGATTGACTTTTCTTTGTTTCACGAACTCAGTTTCATTTTTTGTGAAACCGGAAGTATAATATTGTTACCAGGGCCCACGGGGCACGGCCGCGTTTAGGTGGTTACAAAGCAATTTTCTTTACGTACATGGATTCTCATGTACCGATGGAATTTGCAAGGGCAAAGCTTAAGCGGCATCTTGATTTAACGGAATCGACGGAATCAACGGAATCACCTGAGTCTAAACTGTCTAAAAATACATCTCTGAGTATTAATATAATAATACCTTCACTGAATACTAGATCGCACAACACATTCTGTCATAGTGTGGTATACTCCTATACAGTAGTCTATACATGTGGAATTTTCCTCGACTTGAGTAAAGCATTTGATACTGTCAACCATGACATTTTAATTAATAAGTTACAAAGGCTTGGCATTCGTGGTATTGCCATTGACTGGTTTGTCTCTTATCTAAATAACAGAAAACAATTTGTTTCTATTGGAAATGCCTCATCCGATCACCAATACATTTCTTGTGGGGTTCCCCAAGGATCAGTCCTCGGGCCTCTACTGTTCCTCCTTTATATTAATGACTTTTCAAATTGCTCTAAAAATTTTGACATTCACCTCTTTGCTGATGATTCTAACCTCTTTTATGCTCATAATAATCTACATAGTCTTGAGAATGTTGTAAACAGCGAATTAATAAAGTTAATGACTGGCTAAGTGCCAATAAATTATCACTGAATGTTAATAAATCTAATTTTGTAATATTTCACTCACACCAGAAGAAAGTTAATTATAAATTAAACATTACCATTAATAAGAAAATCTTAGAGCATAAACAGAATACCAAATATCTTGGAGTGCTAATTGACTCAAATCTAAATTGGAAAAGCCATATTCATCAAATTACCAAAAAAATTGCCAAAGGCATAGGTATACTCTCTAAAATAAGATATTATCTTAATAGTAATATATTAATACAGCTATATTACTCTCTTATATATCCATATCTAACTTATGGGTTAGTAGTTTGGGGGAACACATATGAAAGTACTATTCATCCAATCGTAGTTTTACAAAAGAAAGCAATTCGAATCATCACTCATTCTAAGTATGATGAGCACTCTAGCCCCCTGTTCAAATCTCTAAACATTTTAAAGTTTAAGGACCTTATATTTCTTCATAATGCTCTGCTAATGCATCAATATCATAACAAAGCCCTTCCTGTAGTATTTAATGATTTCTTTACCCCTATTAATAGAATTCACTCGTACAACACAAGACTTGCTTCTAAGTTCTCTTTTTTTATTCCTCAAGTAAGAACTAATTATGGAAAATTTAATATAAGATATCAAGGAGCAAAAGTCTGGAATTCATTAGATGATAAAATAAAATCTTCCAAAAAATCGTCATTTAAAAATAAGCTGAAGTCTTCATTTATAGCATCCTACTAGTCTTATACTCGTTTCCATGTGCAACCATTTAATTACTAGGTTAACTTCAATATTTTATGTAACTTCGTAACACTGTATAAAATATATGATTTTTCTCTCTTTTCTTAAGTATAATCGTTTGTGTCAGTATCTATGGTAACCAAATCTACATATCATCTTTAGTTTCTTCACTTCATGTATGTAGTTATATATTTATTTAATTATTTGTGTATCTTGTATCCGACCGTATATATATTTCCATTATATCAATATATTTGCGTTACCTAGCTTGATTAGCTTTTAAGTTATTTCTAGGTAACCCATACCACTAAATTGTTTAATTCTCCCTCCCTTTTATATGTAAAACATTTCGTTATGGTATGAATAAAATCGTTGTTGTTGTTGTTGTACAGTCTGCATAGTATAGCTATATAGTTCATCTGCATCTGTTCATCGCGATTAATTTCCTCCCCATGTCGTGGCATATAAGTAGAATTTTCCCGCTATTCTGGTCTGTGGTATTCTTCTTTTACCGATAACTAAGTTTATCTTATCTTTCGCGTCGCAAGATCTACCAAAACACTTGAAAAGAGAAAATTATCCAAACAATTTATTGGTCGCCATTTTGAAGTTAACAGAGGAACCTAGCCTGGTTTCAGCCACAGGAAGCCCGTTTGTAAAATACTGAACTAGTAATCGAGGTGCACGTGCCTATCAAAATGATTGGGATGAATTAATTTTGGTGTCTTCAATACGTATGATCTTTATAGATTGTGTCAGTTGAATCCAGTAACAATATTTACAACGAGTC
Organism: Actinernus sp. WN-2022; assembly: GCA_030867875.1. Taxonomy (NCBI): domain Eukaryota; kingdom Metazoa; phylum Cnidaria; class Anthozoa; order Actiniaria; family Actinernidae; genus Actinernus; species Actinernus sp. WN-2022. The sequence continues at coordinate 64,106,099 of JAOWCC010001210.1, forward strand.
TGTGCTCCTCGCAGGTTAGGATAGGAGAATCATTTCTCCCAACCCAGAGGCGGATTCAGGCTTTTGTGAAAGGGGGTTGAGCGAGACAGGGGGGTACTCCCTTAAATTTAGTATGGGAGTGTGCCACTGAGACCCTACCCTGGTTACCAGAGGCTCGAAAGTTGCGAGTCGCGAAGCGATGAGCCTCTGGGCTAACTGGGTAGTAATCTCACTTCCATGTTGGATATGCTAATGAGAGGATCAAATATTCAGTCAAACAGGATTTTCTGTTTTGACAGCCGGCGTGACACGCTCGTGAATGCCCGGTTCGAAATACAATTCAAAACAAACTTGTCTCGTGTTACGGATAACTTCTAAAAACCCTGTGAAAAAGTTAAAATCTACTCAACGTGCAACTTTAAAAGAGATTTGCTGGACGTGCACTATATATATTCCATTTTCTGGTCGACAAAGACAACATTCCTCTAAAGGAGAAAGTAGCCGAAAGGTTGACGGCACTGCTTGGGATTGAAGTAATCCAGGAAGAGTTCATTTCTTAGATCATTTGCTCGAAATGCAAGCGGGAGCTTGAAAAACTTGAAGCAACGACTGACTAGTGGAAAGTTCTAAATCTCTAGCTGAAAGATCTGCTGAGGTACCGAGAAACTTATAATTCTGCAACACTGCTGGTAGAGGAAAATAAAATCAAGAAGAGGGATTTGCCTGTCGAGTGAAACGATGCAAAGGCAATTCACCACGGTACGATCGAACCAACCCAACGAAATATCCTGACCATTCCTGAGTATCACGACCAAATCAACTCGAACTCGAGCTTGTTGTGCATGTCGACCTTGTTGTTCGAAAGTTGAGGTTTGTGTAAATCACAAATTTACAAATTTACATTTGACTGGCTCAGAGCCGTTGCGATCGGAATAAGCTGAAAAGTTAAAGACTTCCCGTAGCCTGTTGGTAGGACAGCAGTGATATCTCGTCGTTTCACAAAGCTAATAATCGCTTCTTTTTGGACTTCTTTTAACATTTTGACGTTTGGGAAGCTTTTCAACGCGAAACTTATTGCCGTTCGAAGTTTGCAGTCGCCATATAAAAATAAACTCTTAGCACGGCACCGAGACAAACTAAAGTGACAGCTGAAACCCTGTTTTCAAAATCTAACCGGTTTAAGTCCGTTAACCAATCACAAATGCCTACAAAACCTGTTGGTGCGATCATCCAATCAGATTTCTAGTACAGATTCTGTACTCATGAAAGTGAGACTTTGGCCCAATTAGCCCAGAGGCCACATCTGGCTATCAACCCCAGGTCCACTCGGTTACGTCGGTCACTGTGGCCTCTGGAACCAGGGTACTGAGACCCTGACCCTGTTTCAGACAAAAGAAAGATAATTTTGCAACCCTGTTCCAGACTGTTATTGTAGTCATAAAATGAGTAAAATATACCCCTATCCCAGACAGAAACAGTGATTTGTATATCCTGTTCCAGACTCAAAGGGCAAAAAACATACCCTGTTGAGCGGCACATCCCAGTATAGGCCATATGTGGGAGAACTGCCCCCCCTTTTTTTTTCTCCGGAACTGCTTTCAACCGGGCGTCCTGTGGTTTGAACCTGGCTTGGCTCCTCTGTTTACTTCAAAATGGCGGCCTGTAAAATGTGGTTCTTTTCAAGTATTTTTATAGCAGATCTTTCGACGGGAAAGATAAGATAAACTTAGTTATCAGTAATAGAAGAATACTGCAGACCACGGCATAGCAGGGGAAATTCTACTTATAGGCGACAACATGGGGGGAAGTAATCGCTTGATTTAATCGCTTGATTTAACGGAAGTAATCGCAAACAGATGCAGATGACTATATATACAGTATAGTCAGTAAGCTTATACCATACTACGAGTACGACAGAATGTGTTATGCGATCCAGTAGACAGCGAAGGAACTCAAGGTGTTATATTAATACTCAGAGATGTATTTTTAGACAGTTTAGAGGTGATTCCGTTGATTCCGTTGATTCCGTCGATTCCGTTAAATCAAGATGCCGACAAGAAAATGAAATCAGTGAAATCCAAACAGAGCTGCATTATCAGACATCTAATTCCAGTAGTTTATTCATGCAAAGAAGTCGATTTGCACCATAATCAGTCACGTCTAACCACCTTCCGGTTGTAATAAGCGCCGGTCTGTCGAGCGGGAGGTTGCAGGTTCGAACCAACACTCAGGGTCTTAAAATAACTGAGTAGAAGGTGTTGCCTTTACATAACACAGTAAACGGTTAGACCTTCTCGTCTTCTCGGATAAGGACGTATAAAAATCGTAGGACTAGTGTCCCCAATTAGCTGCAAAACTAAATACATTGACACTTAAATAAAGTCACTCACTTTTATACTTTACGTCGCATTGAGGAAAAACAACCCGATTCAACTTACGGTAAGCTTACAACAAAATCTGATTCAGTTTCCTATCCTATAGCAATCGAAGCCACTGCTAAATGTCAATTCCAGAGGAATGTATTGCTATAATGTGTAATATCACTCGTACATGTTCGTAACCTTATACTATTCTCCATTGATCAATAAAGAAATAATTACAAAATTCGGCAAGTAGGCCTTAGGCTTTGTTCGCCGGCCCTAAAGGAATGGTCGCAAGTTATTAGGAACTTGCCATCGTCCGTTCCGTATTTATGTTTAACTTCCGCATTTTTCACAGACATTTCCGGCATTAGAAATAGTTCGATATATAACGAATTGTTCAAGCAAGCAACCGTGAACGACAATCTACATTCTACGTTCTATCGATCTTTGCTTCTTTATAGTTAGAAATAGTGTCCAGGGTATCAGAACACTCTGGTATCAGAATATATGAAAACGTTTTGGTCATTATTATCCGATTACTTCCAGTCAAGTCCCTAGTATCGTGACGAGCCGCCGTAAAAATGGAGTGGATTTCTCTTTCGTAGGCACTGCCTTTTTCTTCGCTACTTTCCTGTGAACGTGGCTCAAAACCAAACTCTTCGAAGACTCCTCTCACGTCTAGCTGCTCACTTGTAAGTACATTCTGACTCCCCTCGTTATCAACAAGCTCTTTCCGAGCACTTTCCAAACTTTCTTTGTCGAAATCCGAAAGAAAATGAGTTTGCACTTGACACCCGAATTCCACTGACATCGAATTCCACTGCCATCGAATTCTACTGACACCCCTCGTCCAGTGACCCGCTCTTTTTTTGAAGCATGGAATAAAAAAAAAAAACGGGTTGAAGTAGCAAAAACAACTTCATTGTAACTTTTACGAAATGTAAACAAAACAGCTGGAGGAGTGGAGATTGCTAGCCAGCAAATTGCAAAGCGCGCGCATTGCTTTTTCACTAAACCGGATGTATTGTTGTTGATGGTTTGCACTCAATCCCCAGAGATTCAAATGACAAAGGGCATGGCGGCCATGTTGGTGTACAGAACAAAAGAAGCTAATGAAGAATATATTGTTAACTGTACACCAACGTGGCGGCTATGACGTAAAGTGCAAAGGGTCCATATATAGGCCTCACAAAATGTATGTTTTATCCAAAATCAGTCAGGTTATTAACTTAAAATCATAAAGTAACATAACTTCTACAATGTCAAGCGATTTAGACTATTGTTCTTGTTGTAAACCTAGTCTTCAATCCCAACAAAGTCTTCCTGGTCTTTGTTGCATAGCACTCTTTAGAGGGCAAAATAATGATAGAGATTTTCTTCATAATACTGTACAATGTAGATTTCTTGACACAAACAAGGAAAAAACATTGGAAAAATGGAGAGTAAATCTCAGCTCCCCCACTGAAAGACAAGGTGTTGAAACCTTCTTTCCGTTCCTTCTTTAGAGGGAAGGAAAACCCACTACAAGATAGTGTTGTTCTTTGCTGCACTGTCTTCCTCGATAACAATAATGAACAAATGATTGGTGCTTAATGGTTCTATTCAACATATTTTATTATAACTTTTACTCAACATGTGCTCCTTGTGTACTTGACTACAATCCAACATGGCAGCCAGCAATCAACACACATGGCTGTGATGCGCATGTGCAATAGAAAGTGCTAGTATCATATTACAGGTGCCACTCAATATTGTCAGTACAACACCAAGCATAAACGCCTGTTTGCTGATAAATATTAGGTTTTTTCAAAATCACAGGGTTTTATCCTGGCAGGCATTCCCTGGCCTCCCCTCCACTTTTTTCCTTCTCCTCTCCTCCCCTCCCACCCTCCTTCCTTTTTTGTCCTCTCCTCATTCTTCCCTCGTTCAAATGTAGTGCTGCTCCCCATACAGAACACCTGCATTGCAGGCTAATATGAAGGTTGAAAATTTTAATCTACATTGTAGGTTGAAAATGAATTTTACCTTGCTATTGCAAGTGCAATTATAGTAAGCAGTTTAAAAAAACGTTACATTTACGGTTCCATGCAGCTATACAGTCAGTATAATATTATGTATAACCCAGTCACTTACCTGCTGTCTTGGTGGGTAGTGGGTGATCATCATAGTCAGTGGCTTTGTACTCTACTTTAGATGGTGTCTGCCTTGTTCTTCCAGCAGAAGATGATGAAATTCCTATGGATGTTCTTTTTCCTGGCAGTGGAGGCTTGTACTGAAATGATATACCATACAACAGCAATAACTGAGGTCAATAAAAGCAATGATACATTTTGTAATTTATATTATTTGGTATTAATCATTAGTGTGCAATTTCAATTAATAACTAGTGTGAGTGATGTTTGAAAATTCAAACCAAGTAACACGAGTCAACAGGACGTGTTATTTGTGGAATTTTCAAACATCACAAGCACTATTAATCGTTAATTGAACGTTGTACACTATTTAATGATGCGAAAATCATGCGCACTGCTGGACATTTGCTTCAAACAGACCACTACCATGCCAGATGCTGCCTAGGCCTGCCGCTCAACCCAACCCTCGCAACAGAGCTTGCCCCCTGTGCAAACAAGCCAGCCATGTTAGTAACAACCATTTCTTCCTGAGCAAGATTGCAAATTTATGTTAAAGGCGAGACAAATTATCTCCGTTCTCAATGACGAAGCCGACGAAATTACATCGTTAAACTCGACCCTGACAACCTACTCCCCCCGGAAACCCAGGCTTTTACCACGCTACCACCTTCGCCAACATAGGCCGGTATTCCAAACCTCAGCCCTCCTTGATGCCCGACATAGACAGCACACTCTGCCAGATCGCCCAATGAAACACATTATTGCTACAGATCTAACAAGCACATTTTACCAGATACCTCTATCCCGCAATTCTATGAAGTAATGTGGGGTACTAGCAACCCCATTTCTTGGAGTCCGTGACTATACGCTCGGTCAGCTATGGATATGCCCGGCTCAGAAACCTCACTACGGGAGCTTATGTACCGCGTCCTTGGTGACTTATATTACTAGTCAGGCATAGTCGCCAAGATCGCCAATGATTTGTATTGCAGGGTCAACAGTCCAGATGAGCTATTACACAACTGGTCCTAGGTTTTAAAGGCCCTCCAGAACTCTAACTTGCGTCTATCAGCGAGCAAGACCATCATTAACTCCCAAACCACCACAGTCCTAGGGTGGATTTGGTCTCAAGGCAAACTCCATGCAAGTCCCCATCGTGTTTCTACACTAGCATCATGTAGTCCACCCAAGAAGGTTGGAGGTATGAAGTCCTTCATAGGAGCATATAAAGTTCTAGCACGTGTAGTCCCTCACTGTTCTACCCTACTAGTTCCCCTCAAAGATGTTGTAGCTGGCAAACAATCTCAAGAAGACATTCATTGAACAGACGACCTCAACTGTGCATTCCGTACCGCTCAAGACGCCCTTCGCAATAACCATGCAATCACACTCCCAAGGCCTGACGACCAGTTATGGATAGTAACGGACAGCGCTGTGAAAAAGCCTGGGATCGCCGCGACACTCTACATCACCTGCTCTGGCAAGTTAGCAGTCGCTGGTGTTTTTTAGCACCAAACTACATGTACATGGCCACCAGTCATGGCTACCCTGTGAAATAGAAGCACTTGCAATCTCCATTGTAACTATTAAGCACTTTAGCCCGTGCATCATCCAGTCCTGTCATAAAGCTTGCATCCTCACCGACTCGTAGGATTTCGTATATAGTAATATTATTATTCATTAATTTTAAACATAGATTTAGATTCATTTATAGTCAATAATTATATACATGTACTTTAGTTATTTAGCAGATTCCTCATATATAAAATTATTGTTAAATAATTATAGATTTTTAGGCAACATATATTTTAGAACCAATTGATATATTAAGTTCTTTTACATTCTTCTGTTGTACACGACCCCACAAGCACGTGTGCTTTAAATATTTATTGTGTTTAAATAAAATATTATTTAAAGTTATTAGTATTAGTATTAGCAAGCCATGTGTTAGCAGGGCTTTGGAAAGTTGTGCAGAGGAGAGTTTTCCGCTAGCCCACGGGTGTCAACCTTCCTTTCAACCATCAGTTGTCCGTGGCACGACTCCTATTATCCCAATATGTGTTATCCGGCCTTGCAAGACACAACAAATGATGTAATAGCAGTTGGAATGACAATAATCTCTTCTGATGAAGTTTTGCTTTAGCTATGAGCCTTTACGAACCAAGATTGGAGTGTGGCCTACCCACGAGTATTTAAAGTACTTGTCCTCATACTCAGTCAGCCTCGGCCAGAGGGTAGTTATATATGTTGTGGTTCAATTATTACCTCTGGTACAAATAAATTTTAACCAGTACCATTTTTTTGAACCAGTACAATTTTTTTGAACTGGTTCATTTTCTGAAGATTCTAAAAAGGGATTTCTTAATTTTTGGGGATTCATTAAAAAAAGGTGTTTTTTGGGGGGGGGGGGGGGGGGGGGAATTTAAAAAGAAAAAAAATTCCACCCACCCCTCCCCTACAAAATATTTTTGTTAACCCTCCCCTCTACTTTCTACCCTCCCTTCCCCAGTCCCATCCCCTTGTCCCCCCTGACACACCTTACTGTACCATTTACCTTGACTCAGCTTACACAAAAAAATACAACATTTCTGTTTTGTTTTGCCATTCCAAGTGGAGTTCACAAGGGCCAATAACAAGCAGATTTATTAAAGCCAGTTAGCACTCCACTCCAAGCAAACTCATTCCTAACACAATCCAAGACCTAGCTATATAAACCGAACATTTAAAAAATAATTTCGATAAACCCTGGAGTGCTCATTAATTTAGGAATTTTAGAGCTAGTCACTAAATTAGGCTTTTTAGGGCTAGATTACTGAACAACACAAAAATAATGCTTCTTCAATGGTCATGTGAGCAAATCCAAACCCTACCATACATTTAAAAACACTCTAACCATCAACAACGGGTGCTCACTGATTTAGGGTTTTTAGAGCTAGTCACTAAATTAGGCTTTTTAGGGCTAGATCACTGAACAACACAAAAATAATGCTTCTTCAATGGTCATATGAGCTAATCCAAACCCTACCCCTACCTTTAAAAACACCTTAACCGTCAACAACATGTGCTCACTGATTTAGGGTTTTTAGAGCTATAAAGTAAGTAAATTAAGTAAGTAACTTTATTTAAGTGTCAAATGTATTTAGCTTTGCAACTAATTGGGGACACTAGTCCTACGATTTTACGTCCTTATCCGAGAAGACGTGAAGGTCTAACCATTTGCAGTTGGTTCACAAAGGCAGCACCTTTAAAAACACCCTAACCGTCAACAATGGGTGCTCACTGATTTAGGGTTTAATTAGAGCTATAGTCACTAAATTAGGGCTAATTAAGTCACTTATAATGCTTCTTCAATGGTCCAGAGAACTAATCCAAACCCTACCCCTAAAAACACCCTAACCGTCAACAATGGGTGGTCACTAATTTAGGGTGTTAGTTGCATAGTTTGCTGTTTATATTTGTATTAAAATACATCACTGCACAAAGTAACTGTGTTTCCAGTACATTCCAGCTATAAAATAAAAGATGAACAACACAAACAAGGTATAAAGGTATTTTTATTCCAAAGTACTTCTGTAGAACTTACATTACCATGCTATTTTCTTACATGGAAAATAAGCCTATCATGAACCATTACCCCAAACTACAAGTTCACACTTGTAAATAAAATTTGAACTGGTTAAAAAAAATTGTACTGGTTCAAAAAAATGGCACAATTTTGTACTTTGTGTCAATTGCATTAATTTGCTTCATTTTGAAATTTTATCTCCTTCTTGAATCACATTAATTTCCTTTATTCAGAAGTAATTTTCCCTCCTACGTGTATTTGCGTTAATTTAAGTCACGTTAATTTCAAATACCTTAATTAACACAAGCGTTAATTTCCTATAATAAGGTAATTATTGTAGTAAATGCTACCTATGGCCAGCCTATCATGTACATATTTTCCGAATTAACAATAATAAAATGTAGTAAAAAAATTATTAAAAAATTATTTAAAAATTCAAAATACTCTTTCACTCCAGATGACTGATGAAGAGCCTACCCTCAAAATGTCAGCTGCAAGCATATACCTTAACCAACTTTTAGTTGATTATACCAGTTTTATAAAACCAAGCATTACACAAATTATACAGTTGTCAAACTTTTACTATGCGCACATGCAATATACAATTTTTTAAAGCACACAATTGCACAGACAGACACACACACACCCCACCTGTGTCCTCACTGCCATTCTCTGTGCCGCAGTGCTGGCCGATGCAGGCGACTTTCCAATACGACTCTTCTGTTCCTTGCAAAATCCTATGTGTCGCTCGGCAGAATGTTTATTAAACCGTCTGCTACAGTGTGGACACTGGACATAATCAGGGTTGATAGAAAGAGGTGGTGGTGAGGGCAACGGCCCTCCAGTCTTCTCTGCTACTGTCACTGCTCTTGCAGTTTGAATTGTAGCCATGAACTCATTGTGTTTCTGCTTCCAGTTGCTCTGCAGTAATAAATACCTCTTATTAACCTTGTTTGCTTGGTCCAATACCATAAGATTATACATGATTGTACATTAATTTTGTAGTTTATTATGGACAGAGGTTTTTCTCCTTTTTTTTATGGCCCAAGCGTGAAGCGTACGGGCCATAAAAAGAGGACAAAATGAGGATACATAACTTATGGGTATGGAGCAAGCAGATGAGCTTAATAAGATGTTTATTATAATTATGGCTTCTTCATTTCCTTCGAGATAAAAGTGGGCAGAATGTCTGATACAGAAAGTTATAATTTATAAAGGGACTGCGAATAATGCCCAATCACAATTCATGAAATTACATTTAATTATCTACATATTTTTTCATTATTATTAAATACATATTATTTAAAGATATGACTTCATATACTGTACATGAAGGAATAATTATTAGTCAGTCAAAGGCTACATGTACCAACTTGTCAAAATACATTTTGTACAAAAAAAGTTTTGTTTTAGTTTGAGATATTTGAACAGTTACATGTAGTTGGTTCCAATATACTGAAACAATTAGAATACTCACTGAGCTCAGTTTCTATGGCTGATATATATGTAGTTGACCTAATTGGAGCTATATAAATACTGACTTTAATTAATTGTGTAATAATTACATGACGTACAATGTATATGCATGCACTGTACCTTGGGTTTTGGAGGTAGCGCAAAAGAATCTTTGGTCTTCACATATCCCAGTTGAACAATTATGCCCTCTTGTCTTTGTTTGCTAGAATCAAATTGCTTTCGTTTCTTCTGCTTTGCACACACCTTTAAATGACGAGGCTGAATTAGATTAACACAAGGGGAAGAAAAAAATCAATATTAGTAAAATATTTTTAATGTTGTGTATAGAACAAGTAAAAATATATAAATGACCGGAAATTTGGAGCAATAGAGTACAATGATATCATGTACTTTCATTTTGTAATGGATGTTGAACAAATAATATTTGAACATTCACTTTAGTGTAATTAGTATGCAGTGGCCATGCAATGTTGGTGTACCAGACTTTGGTACACAGAGATGGCAGCCAAAATTTACTCTACAAATAAAGCTGTTCTTCACAGCAATATGATTACAAATTTTCCTGTGGACATGGACGCCGTTGTTACAGACAAATGTATGGAAAACTGAAAACATAATTGCATGCTTCCCAGCACAGCTGCTACATACATACACGTGTACATCCATCAAACTTTGATCAGTTAATCTTTTACCTGGTATCTTAAGTTTGCAGATAGTGAATATTTCAGAAATTCAATTTTACGGAAATTATTTGGCATCGGATTCCCATACAAACACTGTATTTCGCACCATGTTTGCACCCCTTTCAAAATGATAGAATTAACCATGAACTGGTCAGTTTAGGGGGGACTCCGGTACCAAAATGACAGGGAGTGCTCGGCAGTTATTTTGAAAAGGACCCCTAAAAGGTATGCATAAATTAAAATGCATAATAATAAAATTTAAAGTGATTCCTTCATGTACGGTGTAAATTAAGAACCTTAAAATTGTAATTCTGAACCACTAAAAGGTACAACATGGGTTGCATTAAACTAACTTGTGCGAACAGGACCCCCTAAAAGGTATGGTTACAATAATTTTTTACCCCTTAAATGAGCGTCGAGCACCCCCGTCAGTTACTGAATGGCAACCTTGGATTCGTCTACATCAGTAGTTATACATGCAATTGATAATTTTAAACTATAGGGATGCATAGTGTTACACTGAGGCTATGTCAGAGACCCAAGCTAGCTACAATTGTGATCAAAAGTGTTGGGACACAGTTGTTTTTTATCCCCCACCCCCCAATTCAATGTTGATCTATAAAAAGTAAAGTTGCCTGTTCAATGACCCAATATCACAACATTCTCTGGGGGAGGGGGCATTATTGTGACATGTACATGTATTACTTGAATATTGTAGACAATTGGTCATCAATAAGTTAGAAGTAGTGTGTCCCAAAGACATTTGACCAGGATTGTCTGAAAAACATCTGCGAGGTAAAATCGGCTGTAGAATCTCAAGCATTCACTCCAGATAATTCTTGCTGACACACTTGGCAGGCTCTTTTAAAGTCGGAATCTACAGTTGTACATCTCACGTATTTTGTTTGAAGTCCATCGCTGCTGAATGACAACACAATGTCATGAAGATAATACCATAATTATTCCCAGCATTGAATGCAAATGACAGTAAAGTACAATGTACTTAATATTAATAAATATATTGAAAAAGTCTTAAAAATAATAACCTTTGCAGAATTCAATGAAAATTCAATGTTTTTTTTAAAAGATGATGTGAAAAGATTTCTGCAATTATTGGAGCTTGTATTCACCTTTTATTTGGTTCAGTCCACAAGGTTCATCTCTATTTGTGACATCAGAATGATGTCATAACTTGCTCTAATTGCGCAAAAAGTAGCATCATTGGAAAGAACAGCCCAAGCAGATTCAAAGGCTCATGAGTTACCACAGGGGATATTACAAAGCTCAAAAGTTACAATGATTTATGCAGTATTGAGGCTTAATGTTATAATGGTTAACCAATGGTTCACCACATGGTTCACCCCTATTTCTGACATCAGAATGATGTCATAACTTGCTCTGCTTGCCAAACCAATAACATCATTGGAAAGAACAGCCCAAGCAGATTTAAAAGCTCATGATTTACCACAGGGGATATTACAAAGCTCAAAAGTTACAACGATTTATGCAGTATTGAGACTTAATGTTATAATGGTTAACCAATTAATGGTTCACCACATGGTTCACCACATGGTTCACCCCTATTTCTGACATCAGAATGATGTCATAACTTGCTCTGCTTGCCAAATCATTGGAAAGAGCAGCCACAGTTAAGGTTGTAAAGTCATAATTTTATATGCTTTGCCATGGGGTTAGGCAAAATCAGAAAAAAATGACAACAGTTCACCCCTTTAATGCTACTAAGATCTGCTAGCTTGTTTAACTCTATAGTTATTCTGAGAAACTATTACCATAATTTAGTCAGATCAGTACTTACTTATGTCAATTAAGTATTTATAACCTTTTGGTAATAAATATGATGTTGTTTAACCAGTTTAAAAGAATATGAAGTATATTTTTAATAGTGGTTAGTGAACAGTGCTCGACCTTAGCAGTATAGTCCACTAGTCCTGGACTAGTAAGAAATGCTTCTGGACTAGTAAAAAAATAGAGCCACTAGTCACAGGACTAGTAACTATTCTATAATTTGTAATGTTTAATAAAAGATAAAAACAAAAACATTGTCGTTTGAACGTGTTTCTTTGCAAACGTTCTGAAAACAATCGTGAAAGGGTGAGAAGACTGAACAAGGCTGAGGCGAGGCCTGGGCACTAGTCAGCCCCAGGAGCTCCTGTGAAGGCTGCTATCGTCGCAATCTTTGTTTTGACTTGTTCACTCATGTGTGTATCATGAAAGGCTTAGAGATCAGCAAATATTGGCATGCCGGAGTCGAGACTGCCAGGAATTTTCTCTGGACTAGTAAATTTTCAGTTCTACTAGTCCCAGGACCAGTGATTAAAAAAGTTAAGGTCGAGCACTGAGTGAACCATTATTATTATCTTTTTACTATTAAAACATATGGTATGTTATATGACATTCTGAATCTATTTTGGTTGCTCTTTCCAGTGGTGCTAGTGTCATTCTGATGTTGCAAATAGGGGTGAACCATGTGGTGAACCGTTGGGTAACCATTATAACCGTTATACATGTAACAAGCCCAATACTGCAGGGATCGCCTTTTTACGTCATTTTCACAAAATATTATTTTAAGTAATTCAGGGCTTGAAATAACGGCCGGTCAATGGACAATGTCCGGTCAGAATTGGGTACTGACCAGACAAATCCTTGGATTGCCGGTCATGTTGACTGGTCACATACACCTTTCATAAAAGAAAACGTAATTTTGAGCTAGTTTATAATCACATTAGACATTATTCATGTTCCCGGGGAAAAAAAGATAATTTTATAGTAAGAAAAATGAAGATGGACTAGTCAGTATAGTGGGTGACAAATTCCTGTTAGTTTTAAATTCCCCAGAACATGGATGTCATGAAGCCGCGACTGCAAATTTGCATATCAGAAATTGGCGTCACAGTGTCTACAACAGGAAATGTCATTTGCAAGCTACCGTGAAGCATGACGCGACAAACTAGTTGTTTCAAGGTTTCAAACCAGACATTTGAGCATGTGGGTGGGGCCAATATTGTAAAAGTTTTTATTGTTTCAATATTTTACAGGCCAAAAACGGGTCGTGTCCGAGCAAAATTACGTTTGACTGGACAACATGTCCAGCGCCTATCCATTAGTTATTTCAAGCTCTGTAATTTAATTACTGTCATTTTCATTCAATGCTGCAAATGTTATTCTCTTCAGGCCTGACGTCATTGTGACATCATTAAGCAATGGAGGACTTCAAGTTAAGATTAAGATTCCAACAATAAAAGAGCCTGCCAAGTTTGGCTAGAATAATTATATTCTCCTAATTTTCGATATCCTGCAGTCGATTTCATCAAATAACTTCTCAGACAATAGTATTATTATGACAACCTACTACTCAAATAGATCGATATGCCATTTTGATGATGTTGCGCACACATCAGTAGAACAATAGTCGTGAGCCACTAAGACTCCTTCTGGTTCACCAGCCTTTTGTTATTTAAAACAGATAGCCATTGTTCTAGCTGCATGTGCAACATCGTCAAAAATGGTCTATTGTAGACAATTGTCATCACTATGTTAGAAGTAGTGTCCCAATTAAAAGACATTTGACCAGGATTGTAGTTTGCGTTCACCTTTTATACAGTTACAGGCTAGACTACAGAATACCCCACCACTCATAAGTGACTTCGGCATAGCCGTCTACACGTCTACGAGTAGCCACCAACATCGCATAGCCAGACACATTAAGTAGCTTCCCTCTACTTATAGACTTGAACTGTTGAACTTCTTTTTGCTGTGGTAGATCGAAGCATATAACGCGTTGACGCGTAGCTAGCCACACAGTAGCTTCCTTCTACTTAGTAACTTACTAACTTAGACTTGAACTGTTGAACTTCTATGGTTTTCCTGTGGTAGATTGAGGCGTAGACGCAAATCCGAAATATTTCTAGGTGGGTACCTTCGTGCGGCGGAGTATTCTGTAGGCGCTCCCAGTTACATATTTGTATTTCATTACGTGTTCGTAATATGTAGGTGACGATCTATCTACAAAAAGCGAGAATTAAAAAGTAAAGGGATAAACGTAAACGGGTTATGAAGGAGGTTAATCCGAAACGTACCAACGCATCCACGTTAAACGTCCGTCCACAACAAGAGCACGGTAGAAGGCTGCCCGGGGCCGGGGTCCCTGTGTCGCGAAAAGCTGAAATTCAAGCACATAATTACGTTTTAGCTTTAATCTTTAAAATTAGTAAAAAGGACGCGAGCTCACCGTCGATATAGTCCGCCATAAAGCAACTTTTCGTTCAATTATGATTTTAGTTTACAAAAAGCCGCCATCTTAAATTTTGAATGTCAAGGCAGCACGCTGACAATCTGCATTGCGGGCCTACTCAGAGTAGCCGCCATCTTGGATCTGACCGAGAAGACCCTGGGGACGAGGTTGCAGACAGACAGACAGACAGACAGATGATTTTATTTGGAGCCTTATAGGCGAATCCTTGCTGACGTCATTGTTTACATTTTTGCCTCATTAGCATAAATTAAACTTCAAGCTACAAACAAACAGACTATATCAGTTGAAAGAGAATTTTAAACTGAGTAACCACCGAAAATTTGAGATTGATATGTTAAAGGGATACCCGAGTGAAAAACACATTGGGGCTCAAAAGAATCTTCAACATGTTCTTTGTTCAGAAAATGTATTAAAATTTGATCAAACGTTTTTAGTATTAAGAAAGAGCACCTCAAAGTTGGCCCCGCGAAGACATGGGCGCCGCCATCTTTGTTTGCATTTACGGAAGTGACGTCACTTCGTCCCACCAGCGTATCGCGGCTACTTGTCTTTGCATGATTTTCACACGCTCGGAATTAAAGTGGATATATTTTCATCGAGATTGCAGAGGAATTCTTACAGAAACCGGAATTATGATGAAGACGACATTATGAGAAAAGTTCAGAAGACTGGGAGGAGGAAGAAAAGCATTGGGAAGGCGAGAAATTATCAGACGAACAACAAGGTCTCGTAACTGCCATTTAATAACAGCAAAACATATGGCTTAACAGACTCGAGTGACTTCTGAATAAGTATAAGAACTACAATGTATGTGAGGTACAGTTAAGGCGTTTATCATCCTAAAAACACCTAATAAGTGAGAGAGTGAGAACGCTGGTGGGACGAAGTGACGTCACTTCCGTAAATGCAAACAAAGATGGCGGCGCCCATGTCTTCGTGGGGCCAACTTTGAGGTGCTCGTTCTTAATACTAAAAACCTTTGAACAAATTTTAATACATTTTCTGAACAAAGAACATGTTGAAGATTCTTTTGAGCCCCAATGTGTTTTTCACTCGGGTATCCCTTTAAATATTTACGGAAAAATTGACTTTTCAAAACTATAAAATGGGCTGGGTGGCAAGAGTTGCTGACAGCCATACATTCATTGTAAATTTTGAGCTTTTTAAATGCTCATTCCTCAAAATATCTTTATCATATCACTCTCAAATTTTCGGTGATTATCAAGTGTGACAATCTCTTTCGATTTATGGACTCTGTTTGTTTGTATGTACGTCGCTTGAAGTTTGATGTATGCTAATGAGGAAAAAACGTAAACAAGGATTCGCCTATACTAATGTGTACATTGGCAGTAGCCCAAATAAATTTACATAAAAGACAAGTTATATCAATAAATAAAAGTTAGTCATAGAATGTTATGAAGTTGTCCTTTTCTTTCTTTCTTTTACGCATTCATAGATAAATTTGGCAATTTGTTTTTGCACAGCTCTATCCTTGTTTGGGGGATTTATGATTAGTAAAAATACCTCATTAGGCGTCATTCTGTTTATTTTGATTTTCATTTGATCCTCCAAATAATCGAAAAGGCTTTTCCTTATATTGCGGTATGCTGGGCATTTTATTAAAAAATGTTCTTCATCTTCGACGCCATTTGTACAAATGGGGCAAATTCTTTCTTCGGGTATTTTGTAAGGTTTCGAGTAACGCCCAGTTTCAATTGCCAATTTGTGATTACTTAGCCTCAGCTTTGTCAATGCTATTCTGTGATTGGTATTGGTGACCTGTATGAGGTAGTCTTCACAATTATAATTGGACTTGAATCTGCGTAAAGTCCTTAATTTATTGCTTTGGCGGGGATCTTTTCTTTTATCGTTATTTATGTCACTAAGCCAAGTTTGGTACTCTATGTCCTTTAGTCTCTGGCTTATAATACTCAAAATGGTTTTGCGATCAGGAACTTGATTTGTTCAGGGTCATTGCATTGCGGGCTTCAATTTTCAATTTGCTCCCCCCCCCCCCCCCCCCCCCCCCCGGGTTATATTTATACTGTGCAGTATTTCACTTTGCTCGTTTTGTAACACATGGATGTAGGTAGGAAGAACGCCATAAATACCAAGGTAAAACTGACAAAAGCCAAAACAAAAGCTAAAATTGACTGAAAAATTATTTATGAATTTGGCCATGTTTTGTTTACCCATAGGAAGCCCAGGCTTAATTTGTGCCGTTGAAAAATATAAGGCTTTGTATGGAAATTTACGATTTGTGTATCTCAGTAAATATTTCAATAAAGTTGTTCAAGCTCCGGCTCATCCCCTCCCCAATCCATTTATCGTTCGATCCCAGGTCTCAATCTCGCTCGGCCAATATGGCGGCCGCTTCGATATCCGTTCTGCGATCCGTTTTCTGCGCGAAAACGGCGGAAATGGCGAAGACCAGCATCAACCATTTTAAGGTGGATGGCGCATGGGCTGCCAATGGCTTAGGCTTAGCTACAAAAATCCAGAAAAGTGCCCTAAAAATCTATCCGAATAATCCCAAAAATATTTCTGAAAATCTCAACTTTTTTTTCGGGAGGTGGAGTGGCGCTTATGAGCGCTGACCATAAGATACGCGGGCTCTCGGAACGAATTGCCAACATGGCGGGAGTGAAGGAGTTTTGGATAAAACAGCCCAGAGTGTACGAGGGTAATCGTCTAACCCCGAATTTCTATCAGTCTTGCATTTTTCAGCAGCAATGGTACGAGACGTGCAGACCAGGTCGAACACGCTGTGAGTAGTTTGAAGCTGTTGGAGTGGTTGGACTTGCAGTGTCTTCAAAACTTCATCCTTTTTTGTAGATGTTCATGATTTAATCTGTACGATTTTTTTGCCTTTGAGTGTATCCAAACAAACCTTCACGTGTTTCAGTTTCACTGAGTGGGTTCACTTGAAGTTTAACATGAGTCGTGGAAATCCACAAATTAAAGGTTTTGGGCTTAATAAATGTTTAGAACTAGAAGTTCGATTTAATTTAATGGGACTCATCTTGAAATCCGAAAGAAATGTTTGCTTTATTTAAGACTGCGAAGTTTTTGGCGGCCATCCGGCTTGATTCAAATACAAGGGGCCGAAAGTCACGCGTGAGGTTGCAATAACAAAAATACTGCAATTATTCAGTACTATTTCACCGTTTACTTGTTCTCTAAATACTTGAGAACTCGTTTTGTGACGGTTAGGGTTCATTTTGGGGCCAGGGAGATGCAATGGGCTATTGCGCAAAAAAACCGAACCCCCCCTATTGCGGAACGTCGGATTTGCCCTTTTCTTACCCCTCCCCTGGAATTTCCGAAAAACCTGTAAACTATGGCATTGCCATCTTGAATTGACCCCCTCCCTTGGAATTCCACATATTTTTGAGAAAGGTACCCTTCCCCTGGAAATCCACATGAAAAACCCGACCCCCTCCCCTGGAAATCCACTTTCAAAAAATAACCCCCTCCCCTGGAATTTCAAGGTTCCTCAATTGGGGGGGGTTTGGTTTTTTTGTGCAATCGCCCAATGTATTCATAGGCAGTAAAACACTATTCACTTCCGGCCCCTAGTACTTGAATTGCACCGACTGGACTAGTAGTCACTGGAGCAGCAATGATTGAGGATGATGCTATTCAGGTCACAGATTACAGCATCCTTTTTACCACCATTTTCATTGCTATGCAATGGTGAAAATGTCTCTGACCAAGTTTATTTTATTCCACAGCATTTAAATTTATTTTTTGAGGTCAGATGTCTCTCAGTGTCATAGATTACTCTGATGCCAAGCCAAAATATTATGCAAATTATTCTTTTGTCTGGTTGAAACTCTCTTTATTTCTCAGTGAACAGTTCATCTTGGGAATTATTGAGAAAATACAAAATTAATGTACTTAAATGTAGGCTAAATTTACATCTCATTGAGCAATTGAGTATTATTTTTACATTTTGAAATAAATTGTTGAGCTTTTGAATGAATAGTTTTACATTGGCCAAGCTGGAAATATTACTAGATTGAACTGATACAAATTTTGAAGACCACCATCAGTGGAAACATGGTAATCCATATCACATGTGCAAATGTCGGGACAGTTTGAACAGATCAAAGGTCTAGATATTCAATCACTGTTTCTGTTTGTTTTTGTAATGGTAGAGATGTGTCATTGAGAAATTCCCTAGCCAAATGGTAATAATAGTAATTAATAACTATTTCAATAGCAGTTTTCCACTAAATGACACTATACATGTAGATAATAAATAAATAAATACCGGTACAGAAATTAAAACTCTCTTCCATGAGATGATAGCCAGTTACAATGTTGATTAAAATACTAAATATTGAAAGGCTAAAAAGATAAATATTTACATCATACAATACATCCCACTGAAATTCAGGAAACACATAAAATACAGTTATGATAATCATTGCTAACCAATTGGTCCATTGAAAAGTGGGTAATATGAATGTACAGTCTAAAGCAGATTTTTAAGCCTTGGAAGATAGGAGATAGAGATAGAAACTGCTAAAGTTTGAATTGAGAGTGGATCAAAATATTCTGAGTGTGTTAATTGGACCAACGAATGGTAAACATTTTCTACCAATCAGATCACTGGAACAAACACAATACATGTACGATTACATAATTAACATTGTACTGTACATGCAAACAGACACGTGAGATTTAACAATAGTATAGATTGTGTAACATACATGTAAAGTATTGTATTAAGAAAAGCACTGTAAGTTTATATTAATTATTGTTACCAACAGAACTTAATTAGTTGATACATTTGTATATCTCTTCAGGGAGCTATAGGTGGATGAAATTGCAGCACACAGATTACCTAACAAAGCTCCTCTTGGACAGTCTGCTGGAGCACAGATTTGAAGATGCTGCTTATTGTGTAATGGGGCTTTGTGGGTATGCCAAGAATATCCCTGAGCTAGTGTGGAGGGTAAGCTACCATGTTATTGAAGTGACACACCTTACACTTGCAAATTTTAGACCTACAAACATATGAAAAGTTTTGAGTACTTCTGTGAAGAAAGTTTTGGTTTACAGATGGCGAGTTTACCAATAGATGGTGGCTGAATTATAAAATATGCTAAATGTATATATATATATATATATATATATATATACACAGCAATTTTCATAAATTCTGACCCCCTCAACTATATCGGGTGCATTGTGGGTAAATGACTACGAGATAAAGAGATATCAGACCGGTAACCAGACCAAACGTTTAACCGAGGCATTTTTTTTCTATATTAGATTTTAAACGAAGCATTTTCTATGTTTGATAATAAATTTATTTATTTCCCAACGCGTTGTTGAATGTGGAGTCCAGGAACCGACACTACTAATGGAACAAATCTTAGAGAATCCGTTGTTGTCGTTACAAGAAATAATATGGAAGATAAATACAGAATACTACTGGCACAGTGCCGGTATAGTCTACCTACTTTTCAAGGAACATCAGTGATTTAGTTTAACAAGAAACAGTTCTCAAAGCTTAGCTCTAGTTCTCTGCACTGATATAACACAATTGCGTGCAAAATATTTTTTTTAAGAACATTAATTAGAGTTATTGATTTATTAAATAAAAAATAAAAAATGTGGTTTTAAAAACCAAACTTAAACACAGTTCCGATGTGCAAATAATTTTTATTATGCACACTCGGACAAAAACACGAACAGTTGAATAGCAGTTTGCAGAAAGATAACCACTCTAGGGTTTACAATTTAATTTTGACATTAATTATTTCACTTTATCGAACTCGCGATTTGCATTCAGTTCTCAATTCAGTTTCAGTTCTCCGAAGATATTTATTTTCTACTAGGGCCGGCAGTTCCATACGAGAGAGGGGATTATGGTAAATTTGAAAATGGAAGTTATAAGGGCAACTTAAATGATTCACGAAGTCTGGATACCTCAGGGCTATAAAATATAGCATTATTAGCTGCATTGTTTTGTAGGCTTCACCAGGGGGAACCTAAGAGTACATGTAATATTAAATAATCATCAAAAATTACACCAAATTGGATAAATATTAATTATTTGGATGGTTATAAAAAAATATTATTACCAATGTTAAATAAAACTTTAAAAATGTTCTGGACTCATAATATTATCAAAGAGGGTTTACTAAAGCTTGTTACAGCTGGTCCTAAAACGTTCATATTATACACCACTCTTGTTAGGCTATTTTGCACGTGTAACGTCCGTGACAAATGATGTAACGTCCGTGACACTGGTTTTTCTCCCCTCGGCCAAAAGTAAAGAAGGTGGTGATGATATTTTGGCACTGAAGAAATAACTATCCACTACCTGCATACATGTACTTCAAATTATAAAACTAGCCTGGTGTACCATCTCCTCTCACAGTGAGTTAACTTTGAAGATTTCTGCTTGGAATATTGGTTGTTTTCCATGTAACGTCCGTGACAGTGCTTTTACTTGCATTTTAATAATGTATAAAAATTAATGTCCAAATTCTTACTCATATTATTTTAAGTATTACTGTATTCTGGTAAAGAGTTATGATATTGAAAATTTGGCAAACTGTCTTTTGGCATTTATCTAGAGAAATAAAAAGGTTCAAAATATTGTCTGAGATGTAACGTCCGTGACGTGGAACTGCCCACTAACTGCCGGCTTAAAATTAGTAGTATTTATATTTGCTTCATGGCTTTAAGAGGCTCCATTTTCAATTAAAAGAAGATTTATTCGGCAGAAAATGGTACACACGCCAGGTTAAAATAACAATATCTGGTATCATTCTCAGTTTGTTTTGAAGAGAATCCTGTCATTTGTGTGCTCCACAAAGCTTCGGAGCCAGCAAACGACAAATGTACGCCCATGAACGGAAATATTTAAATTCTGATTCGTTAATAAATTGCAGCTGTCTAGCGTGTAATTCTGTGTTACATGATAAGCTCTATATTTGACTCTTTCCCTTCTTTCCATTCTTTTCTTCTGTGATATTCAGAGATGTGAGACTCGTTTGATAAAATTCCGGTGCACTTTGTTTACTTTTAAAAACCACAAAGATTACATCAGTCTTGGACTATTGTTTTTTGTAAACACAGCGTGGTTCCAGTGCTAAATATTTCTTTGCCGTGGATGCGTCAGAATAAAATTATGCAGATCAGTTAATAGAATACTGCTATCTAAAATAAGTAAAATTTGTTGTTGTATAATTATTTTAAAAACGAAAATTTGTGTGTTTGCGTGACATTTATAAATACAAATCGAAACCATGGCAAACGCGCCAAATCGCCAAAGTATTCTTGAAATAGTAGGTATAGACTAGTAATACCGGCTCTCAGCCAGTTGCATTCTGTATTTATCTTACATACTATTTCTTGCAATATGACAACGAAGGATTCTACAACCAGCTGTTCGTGTAGCGTAAATTGAGGCAGTTGCTCCAGTTAAAATTTTCCTCGTGTTTCGTTATTTCACATTTGAAGAGTTTGTGTTAGAAAATAAATATAATATGTACATGTATTATCTAACATAGGAAATCTGTTAAAATCTAATATAGAAAAATCCTTGGTTAAACGTTTGGTCTGGTTACCGGTCTGATATCTCTACATCTCGTAAACTGGTACTTTTGCTGAGGCTCGATCGGCAGTCATTTACCCACAATGCACCCGATATAGTTGGGGGGGTCAGAATTTATGAAAATTGCTGTATATATATATATATATAAAATTATACATTTATAATATAGATACAGTAGTATGGACGCTCTGATTGAGTGGCTAAAAAGCCATGTTTTGTCAGAGTGTGTAACATGGTTTGCTGTGTTTTATTGTTTTCAACTGGTGGTTTCCTTTCATTGTGTGTGTAAATCTACATGTATATTATAAAACAGATACAGAGGCCTTAAATCGATGTTTTATACTATCTTCAAAAACTGATGAATAATTCATAAGCATTTTGTCCAATCAGATGAAGCGAATCACTCACGTGCATGCATGCTCCTTTATACCCGATAAAACGCAAGGGTCTTTATACAACTTTTCACTGTACGAGTGTGGCCCTATGTAAAACTTCATGGTTGAGGCCTTTTTCCTTAATTTTTCAACAAAGGAAAAAGGCCTCAACCATTAAGTTTTATATAGGGCCACACTTGTACAGTGAAAATCGTATAAAGACCCTCCTAGTCAATCCTCATGAAGCCAAGGGCTTAACCGTGAATCTTTATAAAGACCCTCACTCGTACATTGTACAGTGAAAGTCCTTAAAAAGACCCTTACAGGAAATCTCAGTTCATAAGATGAAATTCAGGGTTGCTCAACCAACGGTCTAAGTGCAATGACTCGAGGAGCTTGAAGACAAAGGCCCCTTGGCTCACAATTATTCATACGCAACTGGCCTAATATTATGGGACCCAAATTTTCGCTCCATATTCCAACTGCGCATGTCAGTGATGCACAACGTAGCTTAATAAACAAATAATTATTTGTTTTTCATCTAAATTTCTGAAAATTATCTTTTAGAAGTAATGTTTTTGAAGCCATTTAATAAACTCTCAGCACATCGCCCTCATCAGTTTTTATATCTGATAAAACACTGGTGCTCATTTATTAAATTACCAGTATACATGTACATAAAACACTCTGGTCATTTGAGACCACTTGAGAAATGTTGGAAGCATGCGCCTTTGGGTTGTGCTTTAACATGTCTCTCGTGTTATCAAATGCCCATCATGTTTTATGATAGTATAAAACATGGTTAAGGCTTCTTTATTTGTTAAATACAGTGCTGGACATCATCACAATCCCTTTGTTTTGTAGACTGGTTCTGAAGTTTTGAAGAGCCTTCCAGGTAATCATTCCCGCATGGTAAAATTCTACAAGTACACTTTCATGATGTGTTATGTGTATCAAGAAGAGATGCTCTTGGACTTTGCTATGTACCTGGTACAACACAAGCAAGAAATCACTGAGGCTTATGAACTGTTAAGTGCAAAATCTGGCAATAAACAGTTCATTAAAAGCCATGTTCTACTAGCCTATCTTGGCTTGTTTGAGTATCTGTATTGGAAAACCGAAAAACTCAAGCTACAGTGCACTGAGCAGAATGTGGATGACCAACTAGAAAGCTGGGATAATTACATGTATACTGCTGAAATGTCACAAACAGTATGTGGAAAACAGATGCTTTATCATGGTCGTAAGGCTTTTGCATATTTCCGGGGACTTGTCGAGTGTGATGGTGTGTGGGATATTTTTATCACGAGACATGTTGAGATGCTGAAGCACTATGATGAAACTGACAAGGCTAGGAACATTCTGCAGCGATACAGAGACAAGAATCCTGAAAATCCCAATGCGCACAGGTATGTTTTATAAATATGCTTGAAACAATGCCATTATAACAATTATAAAATAATAATAATGGCCGTAATAAAGGGAACCCCCGGGGGGGGGGGGGGGGGGCTCCCTTATGTGAGGGGTACATGGATGCTCGTCGTACCTTTTAGGGGTCAAAATCAGGAGTTTGGTACCACTTAGGGTATCCACCATCAAACACAGACATTTCTATGTAAAGCGGTACCTTTTAGGGGTCGGGTGTCAATTGAACAAAAAAGCTGTTATCAATTTACATTTTTATTATCTTTTAGGGGTCAAAATAAGCTTGAGCCACGCCCATTTTAGTACCTCTTAGGGGTGAAATCGAAAATGTCCGACGAGCATCCCTACCCCTTTTATATGGGAGTCACCCCCCCGGGAGGGAACCATCACTGAAAAACAATGTTTGCTCTCAAATGTTACTTCTGGATACCTAAATCTAATGCTACATGTTTGTTTCCTGTAAATCGTACATTAGCTGTTAGTTATGGACCGATTTTCCTGTCCAATTAAAACCCATTTGAATTTATTAGGTGGCAGTCCATCGTGTATCTTATAACATTACATGGTTGTGTAATTTTGTCAGAAAACAATTAAATGTCATTTCTCTTTGGATGAGTAAACAAGAATAGCG
The DNA here is from genome assembly GCA_030867875.1 of Actinernus sp. WN-2022. Taxonomy (NCBI): domain Eukaryota; kingdom Metazoa; phylum Cnidaria; class Anthozoa; order Actiniaria; family Actinernidae; genus Actinernus; species Actinernus sp. WN-2022. The sequence goes on from JAOWCC010001210.1 coordinate 64,130,579, forward strand.
AAGTGCACGAAGGAAAAGAGAAATTAGTTCCTAATCGAAAGGAAACACTGTCTATTGTTGTGCTGTCAAGTGCCAGCCAATCAGATTTCGCTAGATTAGTTGAATATGTAATGAGCGTCTTGTTTATAAGTGAATGTGTCACTTGAGATTATTCAGTATCGTGGTTCTGATCTGACTCAAAAATAATGTCTAGTTTTATTAAGCTGGATGTAAAGTAAATAAAGAAGACTGGAGCTACATTTGTAGCTGCATGATTAGAACCATTCCACCACATATGTGCTTGTGTGTTGATCTTAAGATTAGGAATGGCTCTTTTGTTGTGTACTAGCTGGTATATGATTTACAGGTCTGGAGACAAATACAGCAACTGCAGGTTTAGGTACCCAAAGATGTAACATTTCAGAGCAAACAATTTGTATACATGTAAAGGTATAAAAAGGTATTCATTAATATAGCGCAAATTCTATATGAATATATTCAAATGCGCTTCACAAGGTTATTTTTGTGATACAGACTGCCATATAGGTCATCCTTTGTAACCATTGGCTGGTTTACATGAAGCCTTATTCGATTAAAAAATTTTTGGCTATTGTCAATGTTAAATAAATATATATATTCACCAAATTTTGAGAACATTGTCATGTAAAAATCAAAAATAAATCTAAACATTGTAGACTGCAGCAATTAAGTCACTTCTATTCTGCTAATTTCTATATACATGTAAGCTTGGTTTAACAGTCCATGTCAAAAGTTGTTCACACCATACAAACCACATATATGCTAATGTGTTTAGTCTGCATTCGGTGAAATGAATTTAGTGAATTCAGTGACTCTACTACTTTCTGTAAAACGAATACAGTGACTCTACCAGTTTAAGTAAAATGAATTTGGTGAATCAACCACCTTCAGTAAAATGCATTTGGTTTTAAAACATATAATTTCGCAGTTCACAGAATAAAATCTACCATGTGGTTACCGAATATTAATTTGTTTTCCCCAAACCACTTTTCATTAAATACCACTTATGGTACCGCATACGGTTGAAAAACTTTTGACAAGGACTGCATTGTATTAAATTATCAGCTATATGTTCAAACTAATTAAACTAGCACAATCTGTTTCAGCTGACATTACAGTGGTGTCTACGAATAGCAGTTTCAGCGGTATTGACCCAAATGCCTCACTTCAGTTTAATGTCAAGCGCTATTCAAAATGTGTATCTAAATTAGTTGTGCTTGTTGTCACAAGTTGACGCGTTCGGCTCAATACCGTTGAAACCACTATTCATAGACGCCATTGTAAATTATCAGCTCATTCAGATACACAGTTTGAATAGTGCTTTGTTACTTCAAAGTGAGGCGTTCGAATCAATACCACTGAAACTGCTATTCATAGATGCCATTGCAAAATCAGCTATTGAGACCTCTGTTTGGTAATTGTCCTCATGAATAATTAATATGTAGTAGAACTGTGGTAGACTCAAACTCTTTCTCTCCCTCCCCCCCCCCCCCCCCCCCCCCAATCTTTCTCCAGTCCCTCCCCCCTTCGGTTCTCACATTCATCTGATTTTCTGCTGCCAGGTACTTGTATTATTTTCTGAAGGAGGAAGGGTCTCCCAGCACTGAGCTCATAGCTGTTTTGGAACATCTCCTTACTATAGATCCATCCTCAGAACTAGCACAAGACTACAGAGAATTAATGAAAGAACAGGCCATTACAACTGGTAAGTAACCACCGTGTGTAAGAGCAACACATACAGTATTTAGAACTACAGTACCAGCAAGTACAGGCCATTACAACTGGTAAGTAACCACCGTGTGTAAGAGGAACACATACAGTATTTAGAACTACAGTACCAGCAAGTACAGGCCATTACAACTGGTAAGTAACCACCGTGTGTAAGAGGAACACATACAGTATTTAGAACTACAGTACCAGCAAGTACAGGCCATTACAACTGGTAAGTAACCACCGTGTGTAAGAGCAACACATACAGTATTTAGAACTACAGTACCAGCAAGTACAGGCCATTACAACTGGTAAGTAACCACCGTGTGTAAGAGGAACACATACAATATTTAGAACTACAGTACCAGCAAGTACAGGCCATTACAACTGGTAAGTAACCACCGTGTGTAAGAGGAACACATACAGTATTTAGAACTACAGTACCAGCAAGTACAGGCCATTACAACTGGTAAGTAACCACCGTGTGTAAGAGGAACACATACAGTATTTAGAACTACAGTACCAGCAAGTACAGGCCATTACAACTGGTAAGTAACCACCGTGTGTAAGAGCAACACATACAGTATTTAGAACTACAGTACCAGCAAGTGCAGGCCATTACAACTGGTAAGTAACCACCGTGTGTAAGAGGAACACATACAGTATTTAGAACTACAGTACCAGCAAGTACAGGCCATTACAACTGGTAAGTAACCACCGTGTGTAAGAGGAACACATACAGTATTTAGAACTACAGTACCAGCAAGTACAGGCCATTACAACTGGTAAGTAACCACCGTGTGTAAGAGCAACACATACAGTATTTAGAACTACAGTACCAGCAAGTACAGGCCATTACAACTGGTAAGTAACCACCGTGTGTAAGAGGAACACATACAATATTTAGAACTACAGTACCAGCAAGTACAGGCCATTACAACTGGTAAGTAACCACCGTGTGTAAGAGGAACACATACAGTATTTAGAACTACAGTACCAGCAAGTACAGGCCATTACAACTGGTAAGTAACCACCGTGTGTAAGAGGAACACATACAGTATTTAGAACTACAGTACCAGCAAGTACAGGCCATTACAACTGGTAAGTAACCACCGTGTGTAAGAGCAACACATACAGTATTTAGAACTACAGTACCAGCAAGTACAGGCCATTACAACTGGTAAGTAACCACCGTGTGTAAGAGGAACACATACAGTATTTAGAACTACAGTACCAGCAAGTACAGGCCATTACAACTGGTAAGTAACCACCGTGTGTAAGAGGAACACATACAGTATTTAGAACTACAGTACCAGCAAGTACAGGCCATTACAACTGGTAAGTAACCACCGTGTGTAAGAGCAACACATACAGTATTTAGAACTACAGTACCAGCAAGTACAGGCCATTACAACTGGTAAGTAACCACCGTGTGTAAGAGGAACACATACAGTATTTAGAACTACAGTACCAGCAAGTACAGGCCATTACAACTGGTAAGTAACCACCGTGTGTAAGAGCAACACATACAGTATTTAGAACTACAGTACCAGCAAGTACAGGCCATTACAACTGGTAAGTAACCACCGTGTGTAAGAGCAACACATACAGTATTTAGAACTACAGTACCAGCAAGTACAGGCCATTACAACTGGTAAGTAACCACCGTGTGTAAGAGCAACACATACAGTATTTAGAACTACAGTACCAGCAAGTACAGGCCATTACAACTGGTAAGTAACCACCGTGTGTAAGAGCAACACATACAGTATTTAGAACTACAGTACCAGCAAGTACAGGCCATTACAACTGGTAAGTAACCACCGTGTGTAAGAGGAACACATACAGTATTTAGAACTACAGTACCAGCAAGTACAGGCCATTACAACTGGTAAGTAACCACCGTGTGTAAGAGGAACACATACAGTATTTAGAACTACAGTACCAGCAAGTACAGGCCATTACAACTGGTAAGTAACCACCGTGTGTAAGAGGAACACATACAGTATTTAGAACTACAGTACCAGCAAGTACAGGCCATTACAACTGGTAAGTAACCACCGTGTGTAAGAGGAACACATACAGTATTTAGAACTACAGTACCAGCAAGTACAGGCCATTACAACTGGTAAGTAACCACCGTGTGTAAGAGGAACACATACAGTATTTAGAACTACAGTACCAGCAAGTACAGGCCATTACAACTGGTAAGTAACCACCGTGTGTAAGAGGAACACATACAGTATTTAGAACTACAGTACCAGCAAGTACAGGCCATTACAACTGGTAAGTAACCACCGTGTGTAAGAGGAACACATACAGTATTTAGAACTACAGTACCAGCAAGAACAGGCCATTACAACTGGTAAGTAACCACCGTGTGTAAGAGGAACACATACAGTATTTAGAACTACAGTACCAGCAAGTCGGAACGAGTAGAAATTTGACTCTCAAGTGGATGTTACATTACTGACCGTGAGCGGTACTGTAGCACCTTCCTGTGGACATGTATGTCTTAAAACAAAGGTTTATATATTGAAATACCTTTTTTATTGTTTATGTATACCTAATAAATTCAATAAACATAGTCAGAAGAAAATAATAAGGGTAAAGCTGTGACTACTTTAAATAATAGGTGAGAGACTAAGGTTTAAATTACCATTTATACAGAAATTTCAGTTGGAATATGTAAATATTGAATGTTTTTTTGTTTCATCCCATGGAAAATTTCTGAATTTGACAGAACATGTCCATGTTTCCAAAATTCCCAACCAGAATTTCTGACCAGGAAGCTTGTGTTCTACATGTATGTACATTGTCGCTTGCACCAGTTCCAGGCCAAGTATGTTAAGCTTTTGTGGGGTTAACTCAATCAGGCTATTTTTCATCTGGAACGGTTTGTGTATACAAATGATAAACGTTTTTCCGATCTGGAAATTCCGTTTGGGAACTGTTGTTTACCGTTTACACAAACTTAGACTGATAATAATAATAATTTATTGACTTCTATTGTGCTATTTACATTTTCTGATCAAAAGCGCATTACAGCATATCTTTATATAATAAACCTACTTAAAACTAATGGAAAAATGATTTACAACATGGCTTGATAAATAAATAAATAGATGAATGAATATAAAGTGAATTATATCGATAAAAAGTTGAAAATGGGATAAAACTACCTAATTGTATAAAATTACATATTAATATTATCACTAAAAGCAAGTCTAAAAAGATAGGTCTTTAGTTAATACTGCGTTTAAAAGCGCAAAGTGATTCATTGTCACGTATGTGCATGGGCAAGCTATTCCACAATGTTGGTGCTGCCACCAAAAAGGCTCTTGCCCCAAGTGTAGGTAGCATTTTCCCTTTAGGTTTTCCAGAAGTAGACTGTCATGCGATCTCAGGGCATAGTGAGACTTTTGTCTAACTGCAATCAGAGCTCGCCATGCGTGAAGAGAGGAGGGGCTAACCTATTTATACCGGAACTTCGTGTTTATGTTTGCCCGTTTTCGAGAAACAATGTGCTTATAATTTACTTACATATTTTTAGATTTGCTTTATTTTACCCGGCACACACACACTCAACGACATGAGCCTTTACTTTAGAAGTTTGTTTTTGTCACATTTCCCGAAAAAAGTGGTAGGGCTATAGCCCGACCTGCCCCACCCCCTCTGCGGTCCCTGTTATGCTCACATGTAAAATGTTTCGACTCTCGATGATAAACTTCATATCTTTGCACCACTGTGTAACATCTATATATTTATGTTTCTTTACAGGAAAAGGAAAAGCCATCAGTAACATTATATCAACGCTCTTTAAAAAACTTGATCACTTTGACTGCAGCCAAAGCCTTGATGACTGGGAGGCACTAGCCAACACTTTAGACACATGCTTCCAGGACCTTGCGACAGACCAAGACATTCAACTGTCAATCAAGAAATGCTGGACCGAGCGCTCTGACTGGTGGCCTGAGTACCACTTCAAAGAGGTCTACGCGCAGGAAGATTTCACAGTGACGGAGAATGAGCGGAAGGTGGTTCTGGCAAAATCTCGTGTAGCAAAGATGTTGATATTTACAGGTACAGTTAATACCGTAATTGTTAGCATTAAAACATTAACGCTGTGCGTGGATCATTGCTGACGCAGTTACTCAACGTTCTGGTGTAAAATATTCACACGTACCAGCAAGAAGGTGTTGGCAGAATTTCAAACTACAACAATACATAGAATTGTGTATAGCCCGTCTTGCTGCTGGTATTTATGAATATTTAACATCAAGACGAGGCTAGTTATAAGTAAATGCATCTGTAGTCATCGCATCCAGCGGTAATTCTCGAAAGCGGAAGTGGACTATTAACAAGATAATAGACTAAATAGTACGCGCATTCTGATTGGTGGTTTGTTACCGTATGTATTTGCATTGGTACATGGAATGGGCTCTTTACACACAAACAGTTTTCTATTTCTTAGTGCTGTTTCACGGTGAGAGCTAGACCTTTATATTGGTAGTCTGGGCTGGATACAGTTATTTGCAGCGATGTTCATCTGAACTGACGAACCTCGCGCACGTATGGGATGGTTCAAATCAAAGCCGATATGCAAAACTAACAAACAAACTGCGTATAGATGTAGTCTTCAAGGGAAATATTGGGTATCATTTCAAACAAGCATTGTTTCCTGCCAGTAGAAATTTCGCGCATTCCGCTCCAGTGCGCACAAACAATGGCACCAAGTCGAGATTGGAGTAGACATTTTTGCTGCGAGCGTAGCGAGCAACAACACTAATCTTGACGTACAACACAGGATGACCACATGTATATACCTTTTCGCAAGCATACCATTTCCTTGAATTCATGGTCACCGGCCGGTTATCGCCTCGCTTTGACGCCGTGGGTCTCAGAGGATATATCCCGGATGTAGCAAACGGTATCCATATTTTCTCAATACAGTGTTATACCGTTTTGTCAAATATCATCTCAAACTCCGCTTTATTCATAGCAGGAAGTATTCATCAGGGTCACAATCGTTTTAGTGATGTATCGAGAGGAAGACAATATTCTTTTATGAGATTTTCAGCGCTGTCGTGTGCCAATTCTAACCAGTTCGATTCAGCAGTGAACGATACAAATTATCCTGACCCACAGGCAGCCCAGACTCGACATATATTTCCCGCTTATTAGTCTGTTGGGTTACCTGTGGTATGTTTCAAAAGCGATCTCGGAAGAGTTTATATAATTGTTCCTTGTGAATACTCTTTTCCGATTCCTACGAAATAAATCTTCAATAATAAAAGACTGATATAGGTTAAGATCCGAAAAGGAAAATAGGCCCAAATCGCTAATAAACGACGAAAGACAACATATAGAGCAAAGGTACGTTTATTTCAGTTGATTTTAACCTATCAATAGTGGTAAAATTCGTGATTTTCCCCGTTTAGTAGTTCCCCTATATTATACTGACAAATACACACAATTAGAGCTTGGGTTGCCTGTGGTATGTAATCAACTAAAGTCGATTGAGGTATGCTAACCGCCGTGGAAAGCGAGTAGCAGCTGACGTTTCGAGCGCTAGCCTTTCGTCAGAGCAAAAGAGGGAATTGTGGGTAGGGAAACGGTTTTTATAGTGTCGAGTGCATGATTACCGCAAATATACACGACGTATGCAGCTTTGAGGCGCTTTTCATCGATGTGACCTCACTCGCCATCGAAATTCGACAAGAAATTCAAATTGATTTCGCCTCTGCTTTCGGCATACAAATCCAGAGATGTCTAAGCACTTGTCAACCACGTTTCAGGACAAACACGTGAAAACGGCCTGGAAAATCCCGAATTCAAAATATTGCCATCGGTATACGATCTGCAACTTGATCGGTCCACAAATCAGCGGTAGACATCGCAGGCGACGCTTTCAAGATGCGTGGGCATGGCAACTGAAATTTTTTGAAAATACCCCTCCCCACTAAGAAGAATTGTCATGTACTTCAAGCAGAACGGAGGTGCATAACAATTCTCCTTAGTGGGGTGGGGTAGTTTCAAAGAGCGTCGCCTGCGATGCCTACCGCTGATTTGTGGACCGATCAAGTTGCAGATCGTATACCGATGGATATATTTTGAATTCGGGATTTATTTTCCAGGCCGTTTTCACGTCGTTTGTCCTGAAACGTGGTTGACAAGTGCTTAGACATCTCTGAAAAAAATCTGAAAAATCTCTATCCAAATGGTACGATTATTTTACCCACATGCACGTTTAAAACAAGCTACTTGAAGCTCTACATGCATTCCTAGCCTGATTTTCATCGAGGGGGCTTCCGCTTCAATTAATTTACAAGTTTGACGAAGGGGCATACAAATACAAGTATAAACGATAACAGTAATAGCAGTAACAATAACAATTAGAAAATGGAGGCTGACAGAAGGCTGTGTTTTGCATTCCGAGATCGTATTGGAATTTATGTTTGGTTTTTTGGGGGGAGGAAAATCGGAGAAAACCCCTCTAAGCAAAAGAGAGAACTAACTCAACTCACGTGTGATGCGTTAAATTACCGAGTTTCAATCAGCCATCTTTTGCTTACAGATAACGAATCCAAAAAGGCCAGCAGGGAAGTCGGTAATGTTAGAGCCGGAAAGTGTACCGAGCAAGACGACCCACTGACAGTCGACAGAACAAGTGACAGTACTGAATCCTATTCCTCTGCGACAGAACTGTGTCCATCAAAATTACGACCTAGGAAGAGAGAACACAAGAACACTGTTACACAACAAGAAACAACTCCAAAGTTAAACGTAGAACTATCGCGCCGTTCTTCTTGGAAAATACAGTGCAATAAATAATCCAATAACTGATTGTTCGTGTCCCTATGATGCACTTCAATATCGGTAGCTTATTAGACGAGTTCCCGCTTTACTTCAAAAGATAAGTTGTGAAAGCTCGTTTTAAAACAAAATACACCATATGAAACTTTCGAACCTTGTGTGTATTACTCCATTCACACCAAATAAACCTGCTTAATTAAACTGAGTCGATCTAGCCCCTCTTGAATGTGTTTAGTTACACAGGGTTAAAACTACCTAGAACAGGTTATTTAGTTAAACTGAGTTTATCTAGCCCCTCTTGAATGTTTAGTAACACAGGGTTAAAACTACCTAGAACAGGTTGTTTAGTTAGGAAAGGTCAGATTGCAACAAGTTTAGCACCAGCAAGTACACGCTGGGAACATATATTATTTAAACGTATTTATTTAAACAGCTTTTAAACGTGTTTAAGTGTTCAATTGGTGAGAGTAGCCTGCTATGCAGACGTATTTTTCACTCATAAATTCGAAGAAAAACGTGTTACTTTTTTCTTCGAATTTATGAGAGTGAAAAAATACGTCTGCATAGCTAGCAATTGTGCGAGGGACATATGTCGTTATTGTGCACAATTAATTACCTCCTCCCCCCCTTAGTTACTGTTGCTATGTTTAACAAACAAACTTGCATGAGCGGCAAAAAGGGTTGAGTTAGGCGATACAATAACAATATAATAACGGTATGAGTTGAAAACCTCGAACCCCGGCATTCACGGCCCTATGATCCCGTAGGCCCTCGGGAAGTTAAATTTGTATGCGAGGTTTTCCGCTGTTGTGTTCAGAAATATGAGAACGCAAGAACCCCCAAGGTAATTCGCTAACAGAATCTCCGTGTGAATTTTACAGGGTAATGTTACCCTCAACTAATGACCAGTTCCCGGTTGATTCCGACATTTTGAAAGGGGTGCAAACATGGCGCAAAATACAGTGTTTGTATGGGAATCCGATGCCAAATAATTTCCGTATAATCGAATTTCTGAAATATTCTTCAGATACAGACTTAAGATACCAGGTAAAAGATTAACTGATCGAAATTCGAGGGGTGCAGCTGTGCTGGGAAGCGTGCAATCGTGTTTTCAGTTTTCCATACATTGTCGGTAAATTTTCACGCGGAATTTGACTCGTTTTTATCCCGGGGGGGGGGGGGGGGACTCCCTTATGTGAGGGGTACATGGATGCTCGTCGTACCTTTTAGGGGTCAAAATCAGGAGTTTGGTACCACTTAGGGTATCCACCATCAAACACAGACATTTCTATGTAAAGCGGTACCTTTTAGGGGTCGGGTGTCAATTATTGAACAAAAAAGCTGTTATCAATTTACATTTTTATTATCTTTTAGGGGTCAAAATAAGCTTGAGCCACGCCCATTTTAGTACCTCTTAGGGGTCAAATCGAAAATGTCCGACGAGCATCCCTACCCCTTTTATATGCGAGTCCCCCCCCCCCCCCCCCCCCCCGGTTTTTTTTATAGACAACTGAAAACACGATTGCACGCTTCCCAGCACAGCTGCATCCCTCAAATTTCGATCAGTTAATCTAGAAAACTCAGATCTAGTTTCTCTTCGGCCAGGTATGATTTATAGCACCTTAATGTTTGTAGTTTTGGTACCTGTATGTACAACGAAAAGCAGAATCCAATCAGCGAGCCAACAGAAATTTCTATCGCAGATTCACTCGGGTTCAGCACAAATTATGGCCGAGTTGATTTTCACTTCATCTTTAAGGTGCAGAAAAGACCATGTTCGACTTGATATAGTTTGGACATCAGACATTGTCGAATGCTCCAGAGGTAGCACACACTTTCCTCAGGCTTTGATAAATCGTACTTGCTAACTTTTTAAACATTATTGCATTGGATTGGGAAAATAAGACATTTACTCGACGCTCACATGGCGGTTTTCATTTTGTTCCGAGCATCGTGTAGTTCCCCGGTTCAGATAATTTATGCGAAAAGGTGAACAAGACAAACAAAAATCTCTATTTCTTTCGCCTGTGAAAGCACAGGTAGCCCACACACGACCACAGGGAGTCCAATGCAAGATTAGGATGCGTTCTCCTTCGTCGAACGCAATTATCCTAATTTTCCTCATCAAATGATATTTTAAAATCTGAAGGGAAAGCAAAACAGACTCATTTCGTGCCGTTTTAGTGGCTGACTAGCCTAAATAAATACGACCGCCGCCTCTCACAAAACAAACTGTCAATATTTCAGCTTTGAATATTAGTAAACTGCAGTAATTTCTCTAAAACCTTAGTAAAATTTAAGTAAACTAACATCCTTATGGAGTTTTGTCCATTGTCATAAGGATTCTTGCTAATGAACGTGTCGTTTCTAGGTGACATGGGTACGTGGCTAGTACTGATAATGGATATCAATTTATTATCCTAATTTGAACCTGAAGATGTACATGAATATTATAAGCTGGGTTATATAGGATGAAACCGTTTAATTTGAATCAAAACAAAGTTCTTTTCGTCGGAATATTAATATTTGCAACCACAACAGCGTTTTTATTATACCAGAGTCAGAAAATGCTTTTCGCTCGACAGAAGTCGCGAAGAATAAGCGCAGAGCCGGACGAAGCCGGACGAATCCGCAGGCACGATCCGAGGTCGACGCTGCCATCGTTTCAAGTAAGCAAGGGGAATCACCAAAAAGGGTTCAGCTACAAACTGGTCTTATTGTACACTCCAATTTTTGGTAGATTACCTTGGAAAGGGCTGAACAACTCGCACGACTTTACCCATTGGGAAAACACGCCGTGCCCCGTGTCGAACTGTCAAATTTCCTATGACAAAAAGGATCTTTCTCGAAGCGATGCAGTTGTTTTCCATGGTAGAGATATGCCTGGTGTTAGAGAGATGAAACGGATTTCCCGCCACAGACCCTCCAGGCAAAAATGGGTGTATTTTATGCAGGAAAACCCTCACTTCACATTCTACGACCCGGCGATTTACAACGGATTCTTCAACTGGACGATGACTTATCGACGAGATTCCGAAATCTTTGTACCTTATAATTACTACACTCCAATACAACCCGAAGATTTCCCGACTGACGCGGATAGGAATTACGCTAGCAAAAAAGACAAATTCATCGCTTGGATGGTGAGCAACTGTGGTCAATTGAGAGAGAAGTATGTTAGAAAGCTCATGGAATATGTACCAGTCGACATCTTTGGAGCGTGTGGTATCCGGTTTAACCAAACAAATCACTGCCATCGCGGCTCTGAAAAGTGTACGACGCTAAAAAAGCGCTATAAGTTCTACCTCGCTTTTGAAAACAAAATGTGTGTGGATTATATTACAGAAAAATACTGGTATACGCCCTTTAAATCGGATATGGTTCCAGTAGTGTTGGGAGGCTCAAACTATGATTTCAGTATAGCAGTTCCTGGCTCGTATGTAAATGTATTGGATTTCCCATCAGTGAAAGCCTTAGCGAACTATTTGGAATATCTTAACCAAAATGACACGGCTTACAATGAGTATTTCCAATGGAAGAGAAGGTTTAAGATTAAGTATACTAAACCGTGGACGTGCCAAATGTGTTCAGACCTCAATAACTCCTCTTTACCTACAACAGTGTATAATAACCTTGGTGAGTTCTGGGGAATCAAAGCTTCGTGTTTCGGAAATATTGGTGTTCTCAGAAAAATGCTTGAAGCTACACAAGTAACGAATAGGTCTGCTGGGCTCTCGTACCCAAGTGAGACTTAAAAAGGCTTGGCCAGGGTCATTTGGTGTGTACCTCAAATTTTAGCGTTGCTTCCACCCGTCCAATATCGAGTGAGTGCAAGATCTAATTCTCCCTAAGAATAGTTATCGCGGTTGCTGAAATACCAATCAAAAACCTGAATGGCAAACTTCAAAATAAAGCGTTACATAAATTTAAGAGTTTGTTAACAGTTATACTTTCATAGCTGGGCAACTGTAGACGGATAACAAACAGACTCCAGAAGCCTGGGTTGTCACACGTGCACAGCCATATATTCTATGCAAAAGTTAATTGCAGAATACAAAGAAACATGGCAAATATCGCAATAGACTTCACTGTTCTGTATGTCGTATCCCTGCATCGTAAAACATATTCTCTTAGGATATATATTTATAGTTTTTCATATGTCGCTTTCCCTTTAAACTTTTTTTAGAATGATCTTTATATTGTGTTATTTTCAATCTTTTTTGTTAGGTCCACAAGGGAAAATACGGTATTTACTGTAATGGTGCACCCTCTTTAAATAAAGTGTTATCTATATCTATCCGTTTCTCAAGTAGAAACAACAAGTTTATTTTTTTGTACTCATAATTGATAAAAAGCAATAGACTAATAATAATAATAACCAGATTTGTACAATGAGGCTCAGAATAAAGCGTAGTCCACACGAGCAAGTTTTCCTTGACAAGTTATATTTGCTCGTGTAGACGACGAAAAATGACAAGTTTTGCCTTGACAAGTCTCCTTGTTGAACTTGTCAAGGAAAACTTGTCAAGGAAAACTTGCTCGTGTGGACTACGCATAACTGAAAAGCTAAACTCAGCTGAGCCACCAAAAATAGATTTACATGCATTGTGAAGGTCAGCGGAACACGAGGCAATCATTAGGCAATCATTAGGCAATCAAAGTGCCTATGAACAATACTTTTTTATTTTAGATATCAATTCTATATCAAGTGAATAGTAGAATGGTAAAATATATATTGCTTTGAATGCTGTGCCGCTGAGTTAGGTTTTAATATCCAAAATGCTAATTACATGACGTCAGGGGAGGTATCTGCAATCACTTCTTAGTGGTTATGAATGGGCGTTTCTACTGATATAGGAAAACATTTTTTTAACAATTTATTTCAACCATGGGTATTAACACTGATAACTTGAAAAATTTGTTTAATTGTAACAAAACATTTTGTATAATAATTGATGCCTCCCCCGACGTCATGTAATTATCATTTTGGATATTAAAACCTTAACTCAACGGCACAGCATTCAAAGCAATATATATTGTACCATTCTACTAGCTGTTCACTTGATATATAATTGATATCTAAAATAAAAATGTATTGTTCATAGGCACTTAACGATGAACGTCTTTATAATGAAGTCATTGTTATCTGAGTGATAGGGACTCTTCACTTTTCTTTTAGTCTTTCACCTATTATTTAAATCAGTCGCAGCTTTTCTCTTTTCTTATACCTCATTTCGAGAAGGTTGACAAAAAAATGAACAATATAAACAATAGCGATGCGCTCTAGCTGTTGATCTGTTTTTATTTGGCAATCTACCCGCTAGATACTAGTAATAATAGATTAGTGAAGTGCGTTCGTAACGTTTATGTTAGAAGAAATGTGTTGCACTAAACTTTTAAGAGAGATTGGACTAATATACATTATTTCACGTGGCTCAGTTTTCTATTGTTCTTTCAGGGGAATATATCACATAACCCCTAACTAATTAAATATGCTGGGAGAATATATATTTTCACCTAGGGAAATATATATATTCCCCTGCATATCTAATTAGCTACACGACTGAGTGGTATTTTCTGGAATAACCCTTCCCCCTGCATTGATATCGCTCTGAAACACCATTTTACTTACAAAAGGTATTCGCCGTAGTCCATGTGGACAGAATCGACATGAACAATAGAATTTTGAACTAAATCTGCTCTGCTGAGGAAAATTCGAATTGTCTGGTTTCCAGATATCAGCTGTCTCAATGTTTATCTCACAATTATTTACCGTATTTGGAGGCTGTTACCGCTATTCTACGTTCTACAAAATGCATTTGATAGCGATTTCCTTTGTGCTGTTGCTGTTTTGTCCCCCTCCCACGACCGTGATCCTTAGCGTTTAAACAATATTGTTTTGATTCGACGTCATAATGATATAGGGCAATTCATTCGTTTATAATTTCTAGATGTGATCAGTGGTGGATTCAGGGGGGGGACCAGAGCTAGATTGCTATTAGTGACCACAAATCATGGTCTATAATGGCTGCCGAGCTACGCAACTCGGTTTATTTGTATTTTGCCGATCGAGCTACACAACTCTGTTGGTATTGTGACTGCAATGAGTTTGTGTATTTGTGGATGTATATATAGTACCGAGACACACGAAGTTCCGGTATAAATAGCTTAGCTCCTTCCCTTTTCACGCATGTTGAGCCGCAGTGAAGAAAGCAAGCGAGAATATCAGCCTCTCCTTTGAAATGCTAGATTTAAGGTTTAAAATTAAACAAGCCATAAAAAAGTGACCAGAGGGAAGATAGTTGTCCATGTATGACTGTTTGCGAACTCTGTAGCCCTTTATCTGAAGTTAAACATTTTTGTTTCATTTGAATTTCGCGCGATAAGCAATCACTAGGGAGCACTCAAGCGGAGCATCGCGCACATGTTCACGCCACAAAGACCGATTAACAACTTGAAGGTGACAAATCCCTGGGCTCCCCTTTATATACCCGAGCTTCGTATTTAGTAACTGAGCAGTGTCAAACTCAGTTACATCTGCCAAAGCCTAAAACAAACTGGGGCAAACAAAAACTTTCATACCATGCATCAAAGGACTTTAATAACTTCGATTTAGATGTTCGGACTGTAAGATCATTATCTCTATTCAATAATCAATCGTTTTAAACTCTAACCAAACACGTTTAATACTTAAAGTGCACCTAACCCCTTTTGCGATTTTTAAAGATATGAATCTTTGAAAGGTTTTGAGTACTTCTGCGAAGAAATTGTTGGCTTGCAGAGAATACTTTGTTCTAGGCTCGTTTGAAATGGTGAAAATTTGACCTTTCCTGACCCATGACCGCGTAAGAAAAAGCCTGGGTCGATTCTGGATCTTACGTCATCTAATTCATTCGAATTTGCAATAAGTTGAATAAATGTTTAGCATTTTGTCTAAAATAACAGTTTTCTTTACTAATAACTCACAGACCGTATAAATTCTCTATATCGGTTGTTGTGATAGAAAGGCGCCGTGGAGAATAACGCATTAGAGGCACACCGCGGCAAAACGTCACGCGCATGCGTGTTTGCTATTTCTTGTCGGCGCGCGGCCGCCCCCAGTTTCCCGCGAAAACTGAAATGAAACAACAGGCACATACCCGTGATTTTAACGTTTCTGCTTAAAAGTATTCATTTGTGAACTGTTTTGTCAAAAACTAAGAAAACTACTTAAAAGCTAAGCCTAAGACTTTAACAGGTTGAAGTTTTCTTAATTTGTAATTCATTGTGAGTTTACTAAGTTATAAAATTTACTAAAAAAGTTGAAACCCTCGGTAATTTGTATTTGATAGCAGAGCCTTCGTTCTTTTGGCCAGCGGAGCATACCGTTTTGCCGCGGTGTGCATTAGAGGTGACGTAAGATCCAGAATCGACCCAGGCTTTTTCATACGCGGTCATGAGTCAAGAAAGGTCAAATTTTCACCATTTCAAACAAGCCGAGAACATAGAATCTCTGTAAGCCAAAAATTTATTCGCAGAAGTACTCAAAACCTTTCAAAGTTTCATATGTATAAAAATTGCACTGAAAAGGGGTTAGGTGCACTTTAACTACTATTCTATTTGTAACTTTTATGCTTACTTAGTATTCCATTTAGTTAGCTTTTCCTTTTACAGGGCGTCTCTGAAAAACACTTCAGTGACGAGAGCACCCTGCCAAAATATTATTATTATTATTATTATTATAGTGTCACGCTCCCTTACTTTCTTTAGTGTTTTGTAATTTGAATTGTAAAGGATCTATGTCACGGTGAGGGATACGCCTTTATGTTCCGGGCCGGAACAAAATAATTTTCAGTGATTTTCATAAACTGACGACCCTAGCACACGTGTGGGATGAATGAAATCAAAGCTGATTAACAAACTGTGCGTAGATCTAGTCTTCAAGGAAAATATTGCATATCCTATCAATCAAGCATTAAGGGAGGGAACTTTAAATGTTTGAACATTGATTCCAGACATGCGCACAACCATGATTCAGCGCCTTTAAATTTATAGATCTGAGAACTTAGCGCAAAATGTTATCAAAGTTCAACGCATTAAGTAAGATAGAAAGGCCTCTCCCCGTGACACACGGCCCTTAATTGGACTTTTAGTACTATTTACAATATCAGCTACCAAATTGTATCGGATATATTAACAATAACCAATTTGTGCATGGCGTCGAAATATGCCCTGGTATTTCGTCCGCGGACATCTGTTCCGAGAAGAGAACAGTTCCCGAGAGCGAAGCTTGAGGGAAACTGTGAGCTTCGAGGATTAATAGGTAACGGCCAAGGACAAATATCAGGGCATATTTTTACGCCATAAATAGGTTATTGTTGTTATCAATCTTCAAATATTTTCTTTGATGCGCACTTATGCTCGCAGGAGCTAATATTTGTCGTCTGGCGGAGAAAATATCGGGTCATGTGATGTAATCCACCAATCACACGCGTGAGCAAATATTTGATGGGTTAATAACTTATGATATGAACTATATAAAATTTTGATGAAAAGCGTAAAATAACGCAAAGAATCCTCGTGGATCCACAGCTATTTTTACCATGTTATGACAAAATTCAGCATCAATAATAGGACAGACACGTAAAACTAACTCCAATTTGTTAGTCTGTGAACAGGCTCTCTTGGGAGAGGAGAGGAGAGAGGGACTGGGTAAGGGAAGATGGTAAGGGCCTGTAGACCAGCTTCAGAAAAAAACCTTCCACTGCAACCTGATAACCAGTCAGATTCAATGTGCTGATTGACAGCAGCCAGGCATCGACAAAATCAGCATATAATCACGAGGAGAACACAACATTTGTAGTTTGAACCGAAACGGACAGGTCAAAGCGTCTCAAAATATCGCGAACAACATGCATATTTGAACAAGAAACGGTCTCTTTTATTTATAAAGTATACAGAGAACGTAAAACCTTCGAGAATCGCAAAGATTTGCCAATGTAAACCACAAGCACGACAAGAAAGGGAGACTGTGCGGGATGGGCAAGCAGCGGGAAGCCGAAAAATCCAACAGTGAGGGAAATTTATACTTACCGTTATTTCGTATTAAAGCATGCACGTTCTTCGCGCTAGTTTGCGACACTGTGATCCTATAAAATTAAATACAAACGGCCACTGTCAAATATTACTGAGATCAAAACGATCTAAAACAATACGGTGTCTTCGGCGTACGTGTTGCTTCGGAACGAGCTGAGGAGACGGCAGTATTTTTCAGGAGAAGTTTCAGTGTGTTGTGAGCCTTGAATCACCCCCTTCCCCCAAGAGAGGCTACGACTTGTTAACCAACGATTATATATACATGAGCTCCATCCATGCATCTTTCTGATCTTTGTATGTTTATTTCTTCTTTCACAATGAACTTTTCCACTTTGTTTCGCTGCCATCTTTGACATCAACTGTAGTAAGATAAAAGAAACGGCGACATGCTTGAGTTTCGGTCAGCGGTTGGTCACCACTGCAGGGCGCGACGTGGAACATGTCCGATAGCCCGGGGCTTACCGAGTAGTTCGAGAGACGATTTCCTCCGGGCGTAGAGGGAGGTTGAGTTCGCGGTGTCACAGACATAATTACACGGAAAATTATGCTGGGAATTTTAAACTAACTAAACCATACCCTGAACCATAAAAAATCCTAACCGGTCAGTAAACGAGATCTTACCCAGCTAGAGCTAGGGTTCTCAAGAAAAACTCGCGAACTCAACCTCCCTCTACGCCCGTGGGAAATCGCCGTTTGCCTAGTAGTTCGGCTTGTCGGGCTAGTAATTACTGTTCACAGGTTGCCCGAAGGGGCAAGTAACATTTGCTTCTCTTTCTTTTTGAAAACTTCACAAACGAGTGTGAAGCATAAAGTTTTTTGAGAAAGCTAAACCTTTTAGGCGAATATTGAGTTTGTATACGAGCCATTGAATGCCGGTTACTAAGCTTGTAGAACATACGCACTTCGTGTCGCGAAACGAGTTGTAATTGTTTAACTCGCTTTTGGCAGGTAAACTTCAGAAATGAACAAAAATACTAAACAAACTGGTAAAGAGGTAATTTACTTCGTAATTATGCCTCCTACCTCGGTCTAGCTCCATAGAACTTCGGGCGATTTTCGTCATGCCCTGCGTGCACTGGCCAAAAAAAGGCGCAAGCTCTGGGAACGAGATTGCTCCGTCATTTTTTAAGCTTTCAATTCTACGCATGCGCAGTTGTCACAAAGCCGGCTACTTCGGGAGATATGCAAAATCTAGTTCCCAGAGCCAACGCCTTGGCGATGACCAAAAGAAACGCGGACTCTGAAAACGAGATACTTCTATGGAATCAAACTTAAGGGCGTGTTTGTTTGGGATGTTCCGGAATATTCGTATTCCGGAATAAGAATATTATTTTTGAAGAGCAGAATAGGCGAATCTTTGTTTATGTTTTTTCTTTATTAGCATAAACCAAACCGTCCATAAATCGAAAGTGATATGATAAATATATTTTGAGGAATGAGCGTTTAAAAAGAACGTATGGCTGTCAGCAACTCTTGCCACCCAGCCCATTGTACAGTTTTGAAAAGTCAATTTCTCCGTAAATATTTAACATATCAATCTCAAATTTTCGATCATTACTTAGTTTACAATTCTCTTTCGACTGATGTAGTCTATTTGTTTGTAGCTTGAAGTTTAATTTATGCTAATGAGGCAAAAATGTAAACAATGACGTCAGCAAGGATTGGCCTATACATTCATCTCTAATTTTCGAAGAAATCAGATTTTAAAAATCGTGAATTGGGTTACCTCTCTCGGCTCCAATTTCCCTCTCTTTTCTTCACCTGCCACAGGGAGCCCATAATCTGATTTCATCAAAAAATAGACGCCTGCGGAGGCTAGCCTATACACAGATTGCATTCCAAGTATTCCAGAATAAGAATAACTCCCAAAGGAACACTTACACGTATTATTCCTCTTATCCCAGTCCCAAACGAACGCGCCCTTAGTGAATGGAATAGCTCATAACAATTTTTTGGATCAATCACGTTTTCTGGGAAACCCCTACCCAATCATTAAGTCCGCATGTATTCCCAAGGGAGGGGTGGGTGGATTGTTTCTCAGAAATCCCCACCCCCTATTTCACCCTAAATTGAATAGTTAATATTAATTACACCTGGGTGGTAGTTTCCTAGAAACAGTGATTGATTCATTTTCAACAGTTACCTATTTTCTTTTCTTTTAGTAACTTTGTAAGGTGATGTTTAACGTTATTTTCAGCTGCTCTGTGCAGGTGCCACGGGGTGTCCTGTGGAGTGGAGACCCTATAGTTACTTTGTTCTTAAACAAGGTCCCCTCAACCACGTTGAAGACACCTTCTGTTGTCAATCAGTCTTTGTCAAGTGAACATCTCTGTTCATATGATAACAATGATGTATGTTAAACAAGGACCCGCACTATAAAGGGTCTCAACCAGGTTGAAGACACCTTCAGATGTCAATCAGTCTTTGTCAAGTGAACATCTCTGTTCATATGATAACAATGATGTAAGTTAAACAAGGACCCACACTATAAAAGGGCCTCAACCAGATTGAAGACACCTTCAGTTGTCAATCAGTCTTTGTCAAGTGAACATCTCTGTTCAAAGCTCTGCAACACGTGATGCTCCGCTTGAGTGATCTCTGACATTTGGCATCGCGCGAAATTCAAATCGAAAACGTCAATGTCTAAAAAACACTAACGAGTTTGTAAACGGTTCTCAAACGCTGTTGACAGGCATAGCCGAGCAACTAGCGTCCTGGGCCGGGTTGTTCGAAGCAAGGTTAACTTTAACCCTAGGTTAGCGCTAAATCTGTAATTGCAATCTGTACAGTTTAACCCTGGGTTAGCGCTTAACCTTGCTTCGAACAACCGGGCCCTGTTTACTTTTACTTGGCTTATTTTTATTTTAGCTTCAACAATAGGCCTTTTGCAGGAAATAGTCACGTGCTGATGTAATACTTCGTTGACGAATTAATTCAGCTCGTGATCCCCATGGGAAAGGCGTTGCCATGGATGCTAGATGGCAATTTAGAATCCCAAAGGGCAAGAAGGGGGAGGGTCTTTTCCCTTTTATAGGCGGGTCCTGTTTAAAGTGCCTATCACCCTTTTGCAATTTTGATAGCTTATGAACCTCCGAAAAGTTTTGAGTACTTCTGTGAAGAAAGTTTTGGTTTAAAGTGAATACTTTATGTTCTACGCTTGTTTGAAATCGTGTAAATGTGACCTTTCCTGACCCATGACCGTGTCAGTAAAAGACTGGGTCGAAACCTGGGTAGACGTCATCTCATTAATGCATTATTCTCCATGGCGCCTTTTTATCACAACAACATCGATGCATAGAAGATATATACACAGTTTTTGAGTTGTTAGTAAAGAAAAAAGTTATTTTAGTCAACATGTTAAGTATTTCTTCAAATGATTGCAAAGCCGAATTAATTATATGACGTCAAGATGACGTCTACCCAGGTTTCGACCCAGGCTTTTACTTACGCGGTCATGGGTCAGGAAAGGTCACATTTACACTATTTCAAACAAGCGTAGAACATAAAGTATTCACTTTAAACCAAAATTTTCTTCACCGAAGTACTCAAAACTTTTCGGAGGTTCATAAGCTATCAAAATTGCAAAAGGGTTATAGCATGGACACTTTAAAGGATAGTGAGATCACATAGATGAAATATTGCACTGGACTTTAGTGAAAAATATCACATGCACACAATAACTAAAGAAGAAAACACAACGGATCATGGGAAGATAGACCATGTATAAATATAAAGGCAGTTTGCACTCTATTACATTAGTCAACTACAACTACCAGAATCCTTTGCGCTGATTCTTCTAATTTAGACCATTTTATTCGTATTCTCAGGAATTAAAAGATCTGAATAAGAAAAAGAATTCGAAAAGATTCTGGTAGTTGTATTCAACTGACGTAATAGGGAAAACCGGGAATAGGCCCTTTGCAGTCACGTGCTGATATAATACTTCATCAGTAACGAATGAATTGAGATCGTGATCTCCATGGGAAACGCGTTGCCGGAGAGCAAGCTATCTTCAAAAATGCAGTTTTAGAAAGATCGGCAATCGATTGGAGGTGGAAAATAGCATTTACAAACAGGTTTTGCTAATAACATTACCAATCTCGTACAAGGCCTTTGAATAAATGAAGTCAGACGTTTTGCTCTCCAGTACAACTACATGATGTGTTAGCTGCAAAGGGCCTATTACAGCAACATCCTAAGAACGCGAGATTTCATTGGCTAATAGACTTGAGTTCAGCGTGCATGATTTTGTTATAATGATAACACTTCTTCCATGGTAAATACAATTTTATAGTATATTTAACGATATCACCTTGAAAGTGCATTATTATTATAGACAACCATCTTCTATTTAGACTGCGAACAGTCCCTTTATTTTTCTTGGTCTCTAGTTACGAAAAACTCAAAAAACGGTGCTTTGGCCGAGCGCGGATTGGGTGCGAACGAACTCCCCGGAGCCGGGTAGGAGGGAGGGGGACAAAAGAAAAATAAAGGAATGCAACCTTTGGCCACTGGAGCGCGTTCAGCAATTTCAGTCGCTCCAGCAACGGAAAATCGTGATTGGTCAATTAAACAATAGAGACTTGACAGAAATGCCATTACGCGCGAAAATGGCGACGAGAGAACTGCGACGGCAATTTGGATTATTGCTTTCGACGAAGGAGAGCGCCATCCTAATCTGGTGTCCGTTGGGTTCCCTGTGTCTCACAGGCAAGAGAAATCGAGAATTTTGTTGTGGTCGTTTATCTTTTTTTCGCCATTTTGAATAAATTAACCTCGTTCTGGCGCGTGAAAATGCGCAGCGGTCGTTTCGAGGTAAGTAATATAATATTTCTTCAATGAAATGCAATGTTGTCTAAAAAGTACGTAGGTACGATTTATCAGAGCCTGAGAAAAGTGTGTACTACTTCTGGACCATTTCCAAAACCCCATTCTCGAGCTACAACAAGCATACACAGTCCGTGTTAGTACAGCCCAAAATGGTTTCCTTTATCTCAGCAATTTGATGAGCTGCATCCCTTTTTATACAAATTGTATAACTTATTAGTGAATTAAAACATTCAAAACTTTACACCCACAATAGAGTCAGTCTGTTAATATCAACAGTGTAGTCCAGAACACTGAAGCAATCTTTCAGTCTCCAAAGGGTTATGTTTGTTTTACTACAGGTAGCCAAAAACATTGATGTCAAACGCACTTTAATAATCTATGATTACTTCTAGTTATCAAATTATTCAAAGGTTTATCTCGTCAGCTTGGTAGCTTAATTTTAAAAGATGAACAAAAGCAAGCCATTGAGAGCTTATTAAGAAACAAAGATGTGTTGGCCGTGCTTCCAACGGGCTTTGGCAAAAGCTTAATTTACCAAAGTTTTTTGTTCGCCAAACAGAACAACAACCCGAGCAAAGCCCTTCTGTCCTGGTAATCATGCCGCCTCTGAGAAGCATTATCGAAGAACAGATAAAGTGCAACGACTTTTGCCTGAAAGCGAAAGCTTTCGAAAAGACGAAAGAAGTTTTGAGGGATATTTGTGACAACAAATATCAAGTGATATACGCGTCGTTAGCGCCCAAAACATCGTTTTTCGAGTTTTTCGTGACTAGAGACCAAGAAAAATAATGGAACTGTTCGTAGTCTAACTTCTATTTGTTAAATATACTATAACATTTTGTATTTTGCGGTTTACGTGAAAAGAAATGCTGAGCCCGAAGTGAACGGACATACAAAATGTTGAGGAACCATGCAATTCCAGCCCAGTACGTATCTCCCCAGTTTCCCACCGAAACTATAAAAAGAAAACCGAAGAAACCACCTGTTTCTAATTTTAAGTACGTACTCGTACTCGTATATACGTGAAATGTTTCGAGAAAACCAAGAAAACTACTTAAAATCTAAGCCTGAGACTTTAACAGGTTGAAGTTTTCTTAATTTGTAAATTTTCCCGCGGACTTTCACTCGTTGTTACAGACAAATGTATGGAAAACTGAAAAAACGATTGCATGCTTCCCAGTACAGCTACATCCCTCAAATTTTGATCAGTTAATCTTTTACCTGGTATCTTAAGTTTGTATCTGAATAATATTTCAGAAATTGGATTATACGGAAATTATTTGGCATCGGATTCCCATACAAACACTGTATTTTGCACCATGTTTGCACCCCTTTCAAAGTGTTGGAATTAACCACGAACTGGTATATTATGCACTAGTCAATTGAAACTCCGGCCCCCCGACCCCCGGGACATAGCGGGGAATGTAACATTTATACAGTGTTACATTTTGACCTTTTCCCCGCCCATCGGGGGACAGTTGGCTGTTACAATACCCGACCCTATGGCCCCGGCATGTGCTTCAGAATTTTCAATTGGGAGGAGGCATTGAGAAATTGAATATACATATTAAGCTTCAATCTGTTGTTCCATGCATTATTTGAAAAAATTACATTTCGGAAGCACACTTTTTAATACTATATTTTCTTATTGCTATCGTCGACATCGACCCGTTCGCCCCAGTCTTCGTCAAATCTTTGCAAAAACACCGCATGTGATACGCCAAACGCTTGGCTTGCTTGGAA
Source organism: Actinernus sp. WN-2022 (assembly GCA_030867875.1). Lineage (NCBI taxonomy): Eukaryota > Metazoa > Cnidaria > Anthozoa > Actiniaria > Actinernidae > Actinernus > Actinernus sp. WN-2022. The sequence continues at coordinate 64,154,771 of JAOWCC010001210.1, forward strand.
CAAAAACTCACTTATAGTGGAATTTCTGATCCACAACCACAACTTTCGTACGATCATTGTAATGAAGAAGCACCTGATATGAAAAGTAAATACATGCATTACAACCGAAGTTCGTGAATAATGGCGACAGATTGAATATGTATGATGATTGCATATTTATAAACTGATCACTACATGAATAATTCATGTCGAAAACGAATTGCTACGGAAATAGAGAGCAAAACATCGGGAAAATACAGTCTCTAAGCATTAATAATGGTTAGCTCACTGGTTAGCTCAGTTGGTAGAGCACGGTCTAGAGTGCGGGAGGTCGGGGGTTCGAACCCGGCCGCGTCCTTGGGCAGGGACATTTATAAGTCGTTGGCCTTGTCTCCTTCTACTTCTAATCAGTATTTGAAGGGGACGTGAAAGAACCTGTTGTACTACTCGAAAAAGAGAAGGGGATTGTCACCCGGTACAACAGCCTGGCCATTGCACTAACCACACACTCAACATTGTAAACTGCGTGGCTGCCATTGGCGCCGTAAAAGCAGTCCGATACAGATTCACTGACGGGATATGTCAGTAAAATGTAAAGCGCCATGAGACTGTGGTGATATGGCGCTATATAAATATGGCCTATTATTATTATTATAAACCAAGCGTTTAGGACTAAAAATAGCGATGGGTAAAAAAAGGGATGATTTCAAAGGATGCAACTTGCCTTTTCCAGCGTTGTTGATGCTTGGGCCCAGTCCCTCTCTGTCGTGGCTGGCGTTACAACCACCGCTAAAATCCCCGCAAATTTTGCAAATCGTTACATTCCCCGCTCCACCGGAGAAATGCAGCGTTAAATGTGCGTTATTCCACGACCATGTCCCCGTTAATGCCCCGCTATATCCCGGGGGTCGGGGGGCCGGGGTTTCAATTGACTAGTGCATTATTTGTAATTACTGGTCTAGCGTGATCATATAGCTGTAAGTACTTACTGTATAAATGTTCTTCACGAGGTCCATAGCTGTTACTGGTTGACCTTCTTGCTTCTTAAGAGCCTCAATAATCTAACTCATTTAAAAAATAAAAAATAAAAAATGGAGATTTGTTAAAATTAGCAGTCATCTGATATACAAACGTGGTACAACAAGTTAATGTCTGTCTGGAGATTTCCATGTAAATTATTTGTAAAATTCGTTAATAATTCATAAGGGTGCTAACCAATCCAAACGCAGCATTCGAGTCACATGAATACCACTGTAAACCCATTGAACTTTGCGTTTGTTTGATACAGAACTGATTAATAAAACATCAGTGTTGTATACATCAGATACTGTACAGTTACTCGATTAGATGCTGGGTCTTGAATAAACGCCGAGTCGATGAGGTCAAATTTTAAATAATAATAATAATAACGGCCATATTTATATAGCGCCTTATCAACCACAGTTTCATGGTGCTTTACATATTACTGACATATCCCGTCAGTGAATTATTTCGGACTGCTTTACGGCACTAATAGCTGCCACGCAGTTTACAATGTTGAGTGTGTGGTTAGTGCAATGGCCAGGCTGCTGTACCGGGTGACAATCCCCTGCTCTTTTTCGAGTAGTACAACAGGTTCTTTCACGTCCCCTTCAAATACTGATTAGAAGTAGGAGACAAGGCCAACGGCTTATAAACGTCCCTGCCCAAGGACGCGGCCGGGATTTGAACCCCCGGCCTCCCGCACTCTAGACCGTGCTCTACCAACTGAGCTAACCAGTGAAGCCGGGGGCATCTATTCGAGTCGATTCTAACTAAGGTTTCACGGCGACAACTGATCATGTTCTGCTTTTCTATTATAAATTCTCGTGAACCAAGAAAGACATAACGGTTATGCCATTTACAATAGTTTTGTTTGTCGTTTTTTTTATCTTGAAATTCTTTGATTATGAGGAATCTATAGCAATTCGAGTGTTGAATGAATATGTCAGAAATGGAACTAAGTGAGATTGGAAAATAACGGAAAATATACCTCATTTAATAATTAACGCCGGTATCAAATCAATGCTGGACCGACAAGGCCGAATTTTGAATAGAAACCGGGGTTGTCTAATCGAGTAAATACGGTATACAGATACTGATTAATAAAACATAAACGTCAATATCATGATACTCTTGTATCACTCATACAGAGACTGATGTTTTAATCATCGGTTCTGTATGCAACACACACTATGATGATGAATTCTGGGACATTTTCATTTTGGGGGGCAAGATGATGAATTCTGGAACATTTTATTGATGATTTCTGTCAATCTCTCTTCTGGGACTAGGCAGAGGGGAGATTAATTTCGTTCTTCTGGCTTTTGGTAGGGCCTAGAATGTTGACCTTTTTCAATTTCGAGGGGGTGTTTTATTAACTACTTATTAACCGAGCGTGAGGTCTGTACAGAGAAATATCAGACCGCGGTTTTTCTGTACAGACAGAGGCTTTGCGAGGTCTGTACAGAAAAACCAAGGTCTGATATTACTCTGTACAGACCGAGCAAGCGAGGTTAATAAGGTGTTTATTATATGGCATATTTTGTTTTAACTTTTTAAGGTTTAATTCGACCGATTCGTGTACACAAACACTGCAGCGGGAAAATCCGTATTGCCCGTGGGCATTACGGGAGAATTCCGCCCGCTAAACGGCCAATCAGCGCGCGCCATTTGACCGGAAGTAGCTCCTGTCATATAATAATATAACTTATTCTTAGACATGTACAAGTTAGAGTTTCTCGATGATTATACAGGCCATCCCAATAAAATTTTGTTTCCCATCGCCCAACCGATCCAATTTTTGGGAAAATTAAAAAAATTAAAAATAATAACCAGTCTTTTCCGAGCTATCTACGTATTAGGTTTTTACCTTTCTCATACAAATTGTCAATCCACCACTAGTAGAGCAAAAAGGAGTTGAGTCGTTTATGCAAGTCTTCAAGCCGACTTGGTTCCAGATCCCCTAACATTTTTTTTCCTCCGACCGACGGACCCACCATCACGAGAGAAAGGGGAATGGGAAACAAAACATATTATTGGGATGGCCATAGTTTCATTTTACAAGTAGTTTACAACACTCTCGCGCATGTTGTAAACAAGTTCGCAGATATCTTAGTATTGAATCTACAAAGACCCTCGTTAACGCATTTGTTACGTCTCGAATTGATAGTTGTAATTCTTTATTGTATGGCCTGCCTAGCTACTTAACCCAGCGTTTACAGTATGCTCTTAACTCGGCTGCGAGGCTCATATCCTTGTCGCGCAAGGCTGATCATATCACGCCTTTGCTCATAGAATTGCACTGGCTTCCAGTGGAACAGCGCATAAATTTTAAGATTTTGTTGTTTACCTACAAGATAGTTAACGGTCTAGCACCAATGTACCTAAGTGAACTGCTTGTACCTTATGTTCCAAAGAGAGCTCTTAGATCTGCTGACAAGTTGCTTTTTTGCCAGCCATCATATCATGCCAAATCGTATGGGTCCAGAGCGTTCTCAGTTTGCGCTCCTTATATGTGGAACAAATTACCTATGGACATTAAGTGTAGTCCTAGTGTTGTAATTTTTAAGCAGAAACTCAAGACACATCTTTTTTAATTAGTATATTATTAACTTTTTACTGTTCATATAAGTTCCGATATTTCTATTATATATAGTTAGCATTTATTATTGTTATTTATATTTTAACTTAGGTTTTTAGATTTGAATTGTATATATATGTAAAGCGCATTTGGGCATTTCTGGAGAGTGCGCTATAGCAAATAATAAAGTATTATTATTATTATTATTAAACACTACATAGAGAGCAGTTTTGACTGAGTGTTGAAAGTAATACATACATGAAAAACTTTTATAATTATCAGCCAATGAAATCATGATCGTGATTGTGTAAAACCAATCACAAATTACTTCAGTTTGTGATTCATGGCTCGTTGCATTTTTATTTGCTCCTGTGATTGGCTCTGTATTGACTTTGGCTTATACAACACTTAAAGTGCATATGAAGCGAAAATTAAGTTGATCTAATTTTAAGATGCTTTCGAAATGAGGAATAATGACTTTTCCATTTGTCAACATCTCATCTTCAGGTTTTTGTAATATGCAAATGAGATGGCCTATGACGTCATGTTGGTTGCACAGCCTTGGAGATAAATCACAAAATAAAGAAAATATTTGCAAATATTGGGTAAAAACTATTGAAACTTTGTACATACATGTATGTGGTACTTTGGAAAATACACATCATTGTACAAAGTATATTGTTTCCATGGAAACACTCTAGCACCAGGCTTCCTCTACAAATAACACAAACTTCCCTAATTTCTCCTTTGTCAAACACATTTTTTTTGGTGTGTTACAAAATAAGATTTGGTACAATGTAGGCATTGTATGTGTTGAGTAGTTTAAGCAACTTATTTTTTATAACAAGGAAACAAATTGGAATTTTATGTTCAAGGTGAAACTTTAGGTGCACGGGGCCATGAGTGTTAAATATATTCAATATTGAATATTTAACGTTATAAAATAAGTATTGAAACAGGTCAGCTAGAAAAAGGTCTTTAAAGGTCTTGAATCTTACTTGATTTTCTCTCCTGTTTCTATGGTCAATATACTCCTTGATTTTGTCAGTAGCATTCTTAACAACAGGACCATGGCCAGGGTAGATAATGGTTGGTGACAGGTTAAGGATGAGCTCCAGGGACTTCATGTAGTCAAACAGATCCTCAAACACCTACAACAGGAAATTAAAAACATGTTAACCCTTTCGCAAGCTAAGGGTGTTCAACATCTACATGTACATCTAACTTCTCTTTAAGATATTACAACAAAGTGAAGCAGGTCATGAGAATATTGGAGTTGATCACCTGGAAAATTGTTTTTTGATCAATGTGATACCAAATTCTCTTAACTGACACTACAGGAAATGTATGAAGATCAGTTACTATAGGAGAATTTGAATGTTACCGAGGATGAAAGGGTTAAGTACATGTACTGAGGATTAGCTTCTTATATCATTCCATAGAAATTATGTTTCAAAAACCTGAAGTTGCCATGTAATATACATTCACCTAACACTGTACATATATGTAGATCGACCTATAAAATTCCAGAAGTACAAAAAATCTAGATGAAGAAAATAGTATTTTCCAGGAGTTTTCCAGGCCCCACAAGAAAATTTTATGATTCCACAACTTTTCCAGGAATTCTATAAGTACAATGTAGTACAAACCTCGTTTAAATCATTGACAGTGACGTAAAGAAGAGATCTTTTAACTATTGAATGACAATTTTTTTTACATTGCCGAGTCAGTCATTTTGACTAGCATAATAATTATGAGTGCATTCAGCAGCTTTTTTAGACCTCAAAAGCACATTATTTTATATTTCTAAAATGAAATAGGAAAACCATCTGCTATTGTTTTGTAATATATAATTTGATCTGACTGTGCAGTTCTATTGCTGTGGGTGCATTTATTTAAAAAATTAACATTGAGCTTATCATTTTCAGCCAATGAAATCATGCATTCTATTCACTTACAATCTACATGTAGGATGCTTCCCCGTGGAGCTGGGGTAGAGTAGTGGTTTTAAAAGCACTTCACCTCTCACTTCTGTGGCTCAGGTTTGATCCCTGGATGCAGCGCCACATGTGAGTTGAGATTGTTGGTATCTCACCCTTGCTCCAAGGGTTTTTCTCTGGGTTCTCCAGTTTTCCTCCCTCCACAAAAACAAACATGCTAAATTCCAATTTGATCTGTGGATTAGCTGGGACCTGACTTTGATCAGCCCCTATGGTTGTTTCAAGTCACATTAGAAATTCAGAGTTGTTTTTTTTCCCATAATAAATACCCTGTACATGCAGGGTAATGTCACCAGAGGATCAAATAAGGGGGAATTTTCCCCCATTTCTGATTTTGCTTGACCTAATACCCCAAAATCCTGGCAATGACCCTGACATGTATAGACCTATCCCAAGTGGCAGCCATCTTGAAATATTAATAATTATAGTATTTCTATAGTGCTATAAAACTATAAATATTCTAAAGCGCTGTTAAAATTGTTAATATATATGTATATATACTAAAAAATACTAATGGTAAATACTATAATAAAATAACTATAAAATACTAATAAAATACTAAAATAAAGTAATAAATTACTATACTGTCTAATACTACTGCAGAAGGTAAAACTTGTAAAAATATATAAATCAAAAATGACCAATAGTTAAAGCAGCTTTGGAAGCAACACTATGTAATATAAGCATTCTCGAACAAGTATGTCTTAAGGCGACTCTTAAAACAATCTATACTAGATGCACTGCAGATCTGCTTTTGTTGGCCCTAGCAAAAGCACAATCACCAAATGTCTTCCGGTGTGTCGTAGGTACAACAAGGAGAGTAGCGATCATCATTTTTGTGACTTAGGAGTTCAGAGATGTATTGTGGAGATGAAGAGCCCATGAAGAGCCTTGTAAACGATCAATTAAGGACCTTGAAAGTCACACGTTCTCTTACAGTTAACCAGTAAAGTTTCATCAGTGTTGGAGTAATGTGATAAAATTTAGGTACGAGACAGACGACTCGAGCGGCCGCAATAAACCTATTGTTAATGCTAACCCAGCCTCAGTTTAACACGTTTGAGACCAAGGCTGGATAAGCATGGCAGTCAGACTTCATGTTATTGGCACGCCACGATTCCTAACCATTTTCAACACCAAATCATTTAATTTATAACTGTTACGACCCTAAATACACTTGCACTATAATGGACAATTTTGTACTTTGGAAGTGGCCTAGTTTACAATGTAACTATGGGGAATTGTGGTGTGCTATATACCGGTAACATGAAGCCTTACCCGTAAGCATTAACAATAGGTCTATTCCAAGATGGCTGCTGCATGGGATAGGTCTTTATAATCATGTTGTACATACAGATGTCCCCTGTCCCAAGATACAGTCCCCTGAGAACACTGCATTTTCTTCCTCCAGATAAAGCACTATGTGATCTGTTGTGTGCCCTGGGGTGTGTAAGGCTCGTAGTGTTGCTCCTTCTGTTTTCAGTACATCACCATCTTTGACATAGTTATACCCTGCTGAATGGCCAGTGATATCCTCTTTAAAACCCACTCTTGGAAACTTTGATACTGAAATATTTGTTCCTGTTGTGTAATTATACAATATAGGTCACAATTAGACTGGAAAGTTGAGGGGAGGGGTGGGTCAACAAATATTTTGTAGGGGAGGGGTGGGTGGAATTTTTTTGTTTTTAAATCCCCCCCCCCCCAAAAAAAAAAAAAAAAAATAATAATAAACCCCTTTTTATTTTGAATTCCAAAAAAATAAAAACTCCCTTTTTAGAAACTTGAAGATTTCACAAATTAACCTAGTTTGGCTTAAATTAAACTAATATCAAATTTAACAAGCTATAACATAAATATACATTTGTATATCTACTGTACATGAAGATACCAAAGTACATGTGATGTACATGTATTACATACATTTGTAGGTGGAGGCTTTCACTGCCCAGCTGGCTTGAAAATATTATCAGTGCTACATGTATCTCTAATTTAAGTACATGTAGATGTCATTACATTTGGCAACGAAAACCTTGGATTAATTGGTCTATAGATCTCATTCGTATTAATGAGATCTATAATGGTTGCCTCTTAATTTGCATAATTTGGAAGATTAATCTGTAGAGGAAAACTGCATGTACATACAATGATAAACCACATAAAAGATCACATTAAAACTAGTAATAGTGTTCAGTCTTAGAGCAATGTGGAAAATTGCTGTTGAGTTATAATATGTATTTCAAATCAGAAAACACATATTAACCATAACAAATCTCTCTAATTTCAAATGGCTGTAACTTCATTGCTTTTTAAGCTACATGTACATGTACAGCACTAAAATTTCATGAGATCACTAATGTTGACATGCTCTTTCACATGTTAATGTTCATGTTTTCTGTACATGTGGATAAACTATCGAAACGGGAATACACAGTTATGAATAATATCTATTGCAGACTACTACACGCACCTTGTTCTACTGCCCCTTTAATTACATCAGAAATTCCACCAACATGGTCTGGGTGCCAATGGGTAATGAAGATTTCCTGTATACTACTACAGTGGTTGGTTAATGTGTCCTTTAGGTTGATGACATACTCACTGATGCCCCCATTACCAGTATCAATCAGAATACGGCTGAGGAAAGATAGTATAGCATTAACTATATATGTGATTAAATCGAGTACAGTTTAACTTCCCGTAAGCAGACACCCTTGGGATCTAGCGACACTGTCTGCTTACGGGAGGTGTCCGCTTACAGGAGGTTGACAGTAAGGGGTATGTAGTGGCAGGCAACTGTCAAATTGTAAACCAGCTGGCATGCTTTAAATGGCTATATAATATGTTCAATCTAATGCTCATAGCTCAAATATGCTTGATTTACCTAGAATTCAAAGATAAAACTGCATACATTTGAAATAATTAACTTCAATCTCTTCGGGTGTCAGCTTAAGAAAGGTTAATTTTGGTTATTTTTGCTCATGCAGACCTATATAGAGATACAATGTAGGTGTATGCGTCCGCTACAAGGTGTCTACTTACAGGAGGAGGGGCAAATGTAGTGTTTTATTAGAAAAATGGTCGGGACCACGGAATTGTGTCTGCCTACAGGAGGTGTCCGCTTACGTAAGGTGTCCGTTAGCGGAGGTTCGACCAGTTAGTTCAGTGGTATTAAAGAATGTGCAAGTACTGGTCTGATGTATGGAAAGTCACAGGTCAAAACCCCAACTGCACCAACACTCAGGTTCTTAAATAAAAATAAATAAGTAGGAGCTGATGCTGCTTAAATATACATGTAGCATCCTCACCCAAGAACACATGACTGTCTAACTGTTTGCAGTTCAAGAACAAGGTTGTTTCCATAAGGCCAGCACCTTCTACTCAGTTATTGTCAGAACCTCAGTGTTTGCATCCACCTCCCTGAGTCGTAACAGACCCTCATGTTGGTGTATTAAACCTGGATATGAATCCTTATAATTGACATACCTTCTGCACATCACACTGGCCTTTAACCACTGAGCTAACTGGAAAGCAGTTAAACTATAAAGAGTGCAGTGGTTTCAAAAACGTTTGAAGTACATACAGTATTATTATCATTGCCTTTGTCCCATTTAAATGTACCTTCTCACTTCACTTTTATTAATATTTATCTACATTTGTACATGTACTAAGTTATACCACATAACAGGGCACGAAATTAAGAAAAAAAAGGAGGTGTAATTTTACGCCCAGCTTAAAAATTTTAGGCGTAATTCTACAAAATTTAGGCGTAATGTAATGTAAACTATTTTCCGCGCGAAACAAGTTGTTTTGCATGACAAAAGACTATGTTTTGCATGACAAAACCTATAGATAGGAGCTGTCAAACTTTGACATTTTGCGGTTTAAAGTTCAGACTTCACACGCCAAACATCGCCGCGTAATTAGTAAACTATGCGTTTCAAACTTGAAACAACAGACAAAAAAGTTTACACTAAACGCTTGCTTGCAAATGGTAGTATTTTTTTTCAAAAAAATCAGATAGTTTTAGAGATTTGGAAATAAGACTTGTCTTCCGATAATTTTTACCTTTGTAAGAGGATCTAGGCGTAATTTTACGCCTAAGTGGAAAACGTTAGGCGTAAAACAAAAAAATCTAGGCGTATTTACGCCCGTATCGGGCACAATTTCGAGCCCTGCATAAGCTTCCTTCACTTGGTGCAAATGTGGAGAACAATTTGTACATGGTTAAATACAAAAAATTATAATAATTAAAAGTACAGTAGGAGGCAGTAAAGAAAAAGTAGGCAGACAATCTGTAATTCAATTATACTTAAACAAGTTAAAATCGTTCGTTCAAATTTGTAACAGTAGGTGGAAAAATTTTCAAAGTACATTTACTAGATGGATAAAATTGTTGGTCTGCAGTGACTTTTGAAACCACTGAGAGTGACTGAATTACATACAAGTACATTTGTACATGTACCAATTAAGGCAAAGTTTGAATTTTTTTAAATCAATTTAAATAACACTACATGGAGATCTACATGTACAGGCTTAGGTTCTAGATATGTACAGTGTACATGTATTATTAGATAGTTGTAATGTAGGTTGACCAGTACATGTACTAGACAGTGTATAAAATGATCAGTGTATGGCATAATTTATAATTAAACCCACAAGCTTTAGTAGCCAGCCTTGCTGGAGAAGCCAGTCAGCTAGTGTCCTCGCTTCTGCCAATAAATGTTCTTCCATTTATGTTTGTTGCAATAACGTAGTTGACAACGAAGGAAACTACAAGGCTACACTGTACATGTATGTACTGTCTTGTAGGTTCTTTCAAATAATTGTTTTCGGTAGTGTAAAATGCCAGCCACCTTTCACAACATGGACATCACACGACTGAGAGAAAATTGGATTGAAAACGGTGGTAAAATGTTACTAACCACAGACACGTTTCTTGTTGATCAACACAGATTTCAGTTTGACATTTGTGACTTGGCATTACGCACCTACGTTTTCGATACAACTTAGTCAAATTGTGCCCCCCCCCCCACCCCCAAAAATATTTGACTTATGGTTGCCATCCATGACTTTTGCTTAAAAATGCTTTCTAATGCCCGACCCCCAGGCCAATATAAAGTTGCAAATGCCCAACTCCCCCAGGAGATCTCAAATTATACAAATGCCCCACCATGTATCTGTCCTCTTATAGATGCACAGATGACGTCACAACGTGAAGAGAACAAACAAGTGCACCACGAGATGCAGTCAAGTGGCATTAAACTGATGCAATGCAGGCATTCTATTTGGGAAACTGCACTATATTTGAACAAGGGAAGAATGGGGTGAGGACAAAAAAAGAAGTAGGGGGAGGGGAGGAGATTAGGGAACACCTGCCAGCAAGGACTGTGATTTTCAAAAACACCTTCTAATTAGTTTTTCATGCCTGATCTGTCAAACGTTACCAGTACAACATTAGGCACGTATTTTAGGCCTCCAAAATTAACAGGGTTCTTAACCTCTAAGTTATAAACTATGATATCAAGTGATTTGAAAATTTTAGTGTTCATGACTATCAAGTCTTCTATAATATATAATTGGCTGCTAAGGGATTTCAATGTAGTAAACAATTTGATCCGATCAGTAACCCATTCACAGCACAGGTATTTCACATGAGATGGGATTATAACATGAAAGAATCTGAAAACAGCAATCACTTTATTTTCAAAATATATTCACAAATAGGATCAGGCACCATATATTTTCTTCTAAATTATACACAGAGATTGAGCCAGAAATTGAACAGAACAGACAATTTGGTAATTTGCAAGTGATCTGGCATTTAATTTCCTTTGGAAGCAGACAAAGCGGGTCAATTTGACCGTTATCATATATTTTCAAGGGACTAATAAATGTGTTTTTAAAGAGGGAATGGCACAATGGCATAGCCTGGCTTGCTCCCTGCTTACATACATGTATGTAATAGGAAGTTAGTAGTTATAATAGAAGTGGTTTAAGTAATTCTATTTAATATGCACTTGAATATGATCGTCTCAATAATTGCCTGAACTTTTATGATTTATAATTCCTGTGTGCGTGTCTGTTTTATCTAAAGTCAGTCAAGTATCATAAACATAACTTCTATAGTGTCAAGCAATTATTTTGTTCTGTTGTTCTTGCTGTACATAAATCTAGCCTTCAATTTGAATGAAGTTGCCTTGGTCACTTGGGTCTTACTGAGACTTACTCGCCATTCTTCCTACCCGAAGACAAGTTGTCACAAACCTTCTGGATCATGTCAAGTTTACAACTCCAATCAAAAAATTCCTATCGAGTCCATTGAAAGTCAAACATTTGAGAATGACAAAACTCCACATGATCTTGCTACCCCCTGTCAATATTTGGGGATTACTATGTTGTGCTGTTCCTAATAATAATATTTAATTTATATTGTGCACATTGCATGTGAATATGTTCATGTGCGCATTACAGCATATATGCCTACATGTAGATAAATAATAAATAAATATATACAAACTATAGATCAATTCAAGGCTAGTTTAACTCTTTCAGGTCCGAGCCTGTAAATATAGGTCCCCTGAGACCTATATGAGAAAAAAAATGCATCACATCTAGACATGCCGGAAAGACAATGTTGCGATATTATGTGAAGGGATGAATGGCTTCAAAGTCAGAGCTATAACAGGGATCGCTTGACTCTTCCACTATGGAGAAAAGCTCATTTGTTTTGGCGTTCGTTTTTGTTTCTTCAATTTTCACGAATTTTAAGGAGCTGAAAATCGGCTCAAAACATCCTTCCCATTCGCACTTGAAATCAAGAGCAAACACAAAATCAGCACTCAGTCGTTACAGTACCTTCTTTAATCTTTCGAACCACCAGGTTTGTTTGCACAAAACACACCAAGTGACTGTGAACCACGCTATTCTTGTCACTGCATTTCACTCGACCACATTTACCTGCTCCCGCCTCCAATTGCATGCTGGGTAATGGACAAAAAATTCCACAAGGGGTCCCCCCTCTGGGACTCCGGTAGGTTTTTTTTTAGAAGTCTTTTACCCCTACAACCAAGAGCGGTGATTTGGACTCAAGCCGTTGCTTTAAAGTGACAAAATCACATCTTAATAGGTTAAATTCCCTTTATTTAGTAGAAAACATATACAGTGTACATGTATATGTACATGTATTCTTCTGGAAATCTCTACCTGGCCCTCCTTCCCGGATGGGTACTTAAAATAATTGTACTGATAATTTGTGCATCATATTGCATTCAGTGCATCATATTGCATTGTTCTATACTAGCTGTATCAAATAAATAAATAAATAAATGAAAAAGAGCTCAGCATGGGCACAACTTAAATCTCTTGTGACCAATGCATTATCTATCCTATGGGATGTGCCTTTGATCATGAGCTTATAGAGAATACCATCCTGTGTATGAAGAAAACAAAGCTTTTAAATATTGCGAGGGCCAAAGGCCCAAGACTAAATTATTGAGATTTTACTGCTCTCTAAATCACTGGTTTCCTGTGTTCTGGAGACTAAACATTGTCTTTATAGCATTACAACAACAATTTCATTACATTTTACATGACAGGTACATCAAAACTTTGATGACCCCCCCCCCCCCCCCCCCCTACAAAAGCACTTAAAACTTGTTTTGCCCCCTATTTGTCCATAAATAATGAACACTCCTTATATAAAATAATATACATTTCAATGTATATGTACAGTCATATAGATAAAGCGGAACGATTGCAGAATACCCCACCACTAATGCACCTATCAATGTCAACCCCCAGGGGGGGGAGGCCGGGCAGATGTGGGGCATTTGACTTTTTGGGAGACTTTTTGGTCAAAATCCCCATCCTGGGGACTAAATTCTGGGTCAAAATGGATCAAATCCCCCAGCCTTGTATGAAATTGATTTACACAAATCCAAGGAGTATTTGGAATGATCTATAGTAAATAGGAATGAAGCATTGAAGTATTAAATTAATTTATATTTTTAATGTGAACTGGACGGTAAACCTACCTTTTAGACGAATCCAAGATGGCCGACAAACATTTAGTACCAGTCCCTGTCTTCCAAAAGTCAAATGTCCCCACCCTGGAGTCCAGTCTCCTGTTCAAATTCCCCAGGGTGGAGACACCAAGAACGGTCAAATGCCCCACATCTGCCCGGCCTCCCCCCCCCCCCCTGGGGGTTGACATTGATAGGTGCATAAGATTCATTAATAATGCATTTTCTCAAATTCTCATACAAACCCTCTAAAAACCTAACCCTGAAATTCAAGTATATCTTACCCATTTTCAACTCCAAATCATTCATAGAACGAGTCTAAATACACCTGAGCTAAATGTATAATTTTGCACAATTCGTAAGGGCTTTTCAAGTGATCTTTCGAAGTGGCCTAGTTGTGGGGTATTCTACAATCTAGCCCTTGTTAGGAGAGGGGGGATACAAATTTCCTAGGGCCTAAATTTGATAAGGGTGCAAAGAACTGTATAATTTACTGCCATTAGTGCGTATTAATCAGTATCGTTTAAAACTTTAATATCACCTCAGACACTCTCCGTACCTTTTTCCCGTGCCAACCAAATACGTATTCGTCCCTTGTAGTGTCATAGGACTGGCGTTACAGCCCAGTACTCTAATAACCCTTGGAGACAGCTGTTCTATGTGAGGTATGGCCACTAAATTCCCGCTCAATCCCGTGATTTTCGCTGCAGCAGCGGCCATCATGTTCCCCATATTGATTTCAAATGAGAAACTGCTGACCAGTATTAACAAACATCGTTCCCATGGGTCTTTGCGCCCTGTGTTTGGCCCTTTGTCAATATTATTTTATTATCTATGGATATAATTTTATTATTTACTTTGATAGGACTTAATTTAATACTCATGCGTTTTTAATTTCTTGTTCTTTAATTTAATCAGGGTGTTCTGTTTTAAAGAAGACAACCACATAGATAACTAATGTTATTCAATATTTGATTGTAATTCCTTTTTAAAAAGTCACAACATTTATTATTAACATTTTTAGCAACGTTCCCTTTTTCCATGATTTTTCTTTGAGTATTGAGTTTTATTTCTCCTTATAATGAATCGGAAAAAAATGGTTCCCAGTCTCCGCTAGTTTCGCGCGTCTGGTTGCTATGGAGGGGTCAAGGCGTACTTGGCAACAGCCAGAGTGAATGAAATCGATCCTGCCGACCGGTTCGACACACAACAAACAACAGCAACAATGGAGGAGCAAGAACGACCTAAACAGGAGACCACAGAACCTTCAGAACAGCAGAATACCACTGATAAATGTGAGATAACCGATATGGAAGTTCATTCGATGTTTGTGCCTTACTAATTCTCGAATAATTTGTGTTCTTCTAGCCGATACAAACCGAATAGATCAGCTCGCGCAACCGAAGCCTGTTCCAGTTGGCTTTCTAGAAGAGAGGTAAACTCGTAGAATATTTGCTTGGATAATTGATAACCTTTTCGAGAATATTTGCTTTATGTGTGATGGAATGTTAGGATTTCTACGAACTTGTTTATCGGTTTAGGGATCGATTTTTGAAGTTTTACGGAAATGTTTGTAATATTGGATTCAAAGTTTAGACAATCGGTTATTCATCAAACCATCATGCCAGATTCATGGTGTTAGTTCGCTTTCAGGTTTCGAATTTCTTCGTTTTCTGTATACATGTGACTTGATTGTCGAAGCACAGTTTAATTTAATTGTATTTGCCTAAAATCTTATCCCGGGGTGTTATGGATTTAGGATATTCGCTCGAAAATACATATATATGCATCGTGACAAAATATGCGGGCCAATATTCAATCTATTTTAACATCGAGTTCTTCTATCCAAAGATTTGCTATTCTTGTTCTCAAAGCCAATAATCCGATTTGTTGTTGTTGTTTCTAGGCTGTCCGTATATTGGGATAATGATTTGGCGAAAGACTGGTCCAGTATCCAGCCGACAACATGTGGTAATTTTTACATTCATATCAAAATGCTTTGAATAATATTTGTTAAGACAAAGATCACATGAGCATAGCACAAGTACGTATTCAGTGTTTATTCTTGTTATGTTGAGTTGTCATTTTAGGGGACATAAATGTATGTATTTATTTGTAAGCAAAATTTGATAAATGGCCTTGGGTTGCTGTAGCTCCAGTGGATTTCTTTCTGTCTATCTTTCGTTCATAGCCCTTATTTATTGGCTGAGCTGAGTCACCTACAACCCGGAATTCTTAATACTTTTTTACATAAAAGTTCAAACCACCCTAGTCCTAGACTTTTCTGATTTGGTTGATGGGATGCCTGTGGTTTGTAAGGTTGTGACGTCACTGCTCATATGAGTCGTGCCGTCACAAACCACAGGGATCCCATCCCACATGGATGTAAATATGTCCCGCATATTGCCTTGTCACAACCTTTCTATTATTTTTTTGGCTGTAAAATTAAAATAAGTTGAAGAACATTTTCTAGCTTTGACTTCGACGTCATGCCCCGAATTTGAATTCTGCAATGTTGTCAAGTATGTATTTATATTTTCACATTTCTGATGAATATTGTGTTCCTTTAAGTTTTGACAGATCGACAAGCTGAGCTAACAAAAAGCAAACAAACCCACAAAGAGTATGTTGGAGACAGGTGAGCATTCATCATCATATAGGCAGAAAAGGATAGACAAAACATCCCTTGTGTTTCCAAGGATTAAAACAATATAATAATGCTTTTGACTGACAGGAGTCAGAACTGAATGCAGACTACAGGTAGCAGACCTTAAATATTTGCATGATTGGGGAATATTTAAAAGCTAATGGGTTTCCTGACTACACGGGAGATATATACCCATACTACATTTTTACCGAAACATCTGTCAACAGGGGCGGATCAAGGGAATGCAGAAATAAGGTGCTGTAAAAGTGTGCCGTAAGCCGAACCTCGCGTATAGGTGCGATTATAGCTAAGGGGTGCGGGCATGCCAACGAAAGGGGGTCACAGCCCCCTCCCCCCCCCCCCCCTAAATCCGCCCCTGGTCAAGAATACCCCCTCTAGTTGCCCTCCCCCACCCCCACCCCCAATTATTTTTGTTTTCAATTAATAATGACAGCATTTGCAATCAGTAATATTATGGCATACTATGGATGTGTGGGTACAGGTTTTGTTCCAAACTATGTGGAATTCAGGGTTATAGATATGACTGAGAATAATGTATTGGGGTTTGTTAATGAAAGATCATCATTGTATTCTGTTCAGAAAGAAATTACAATGAGTCTTGTTAGCCTCGATCCTACACTGGCAACTCGATCACAGAGTCACTATCAGCTCAAATCCACTGATCTGGGAATGAGAAAAGAGAGGGGAGAGAGAAGGGAGAAGTAAATAGTTGACTTCCAAAACTGAACAAAGCCTTCTTTCTTCTCTCTCCCCAGTTCCCCACATCCATTTCTCCACAGGGAGACATAGGGGGAGGAGGCCAGGGTCTCGTATATTGTTGGCCTTGACTGATTTATTAGCACCAGTACGAAATCGGTAGTGTTATTTATAGCAAAACCTGTTTTCTAAACTGCATTTTGAAGTTAGCTTGTTCTCCAGCATCCTCATGGCAACACATTACTTTATCATGGGGATCACACTGAAGTATTATATTAGCACATGACTGTTAGCTGCAAAGGGTGGGCCTACAAGGACTTTAAATAAATCAGGTCAGAATATGTTTGTTCTCCAGCACAACCGTGTGTGTTAGCTACATTGTAAGGCCTATTAAGATTATCATCTCAACCTCCCTCAGGAACAAATTTGTATCAAGCCTGCAGTCATTACAATAAAACATTCAAGCCTTACATTTCACTAATAAACCTCTCTCTATAGCTTATTCCTGTGCCTGATCGGCTGAATATATACATATATGTGGGGGGGGGGGGGGTTAATATGCCTTGCCAGGTGCCAGGAGTATATTACACAGGAGTGTTCCTGTGCCCTTGTGTTGGCCCCTAACGCAGTAGATGATGTGTCTATTTGTAGTCGCGAAGTTCTGGTATGCGATTACGTTGTATTTTGTCCTCTTGCGCTTTAGTATTTTTCAGCAGTTTGAACCGTGTTAATTACAATTTTTCAGTGCATCCTGATTGGTTAAAAGTGACGGCCTTTGTTTCTTCTCGCGGGAAACTCTATGCTAAAAAATAACTCTACCGTCTACATTGTTGTGTGAAATATCGAGATTGAGAATGATCTATTGTTCTTTGGGGTGATTTACTATTCACTGCATTGTCCTGACTGGTTTGATTGGATTCTCAAAGTGAGGGTACGAGAACTCCCGTGAGATCTATTCTAAATATAGCTCAATCCGGTCATACGCTGACTCACAGACTAAATAGTAATTGGGAGATGGACGCTCCTGGTAATGGGCTCCTGGTCTTACTGAAATTATTCCCGCAACATTGCTTATTATTCTATTCTTTTATTCTTCCCAAAATTACCTATTATGCTCCTGATAAATAATCATCATTCTCAAATGTTCCCTATTATTCCCGTTTTCATTCTCAAAAATTAACAAAGTTACAATTAGTAATTATTCAATTGTTAATATATTTTCTACTTAACAAAACCAGCTCAGAGAAACACTGTAATTTGTGAACGAGTAGGAATCCATTCTGTTACTTCTGGAACGTTACTTCTGGAATGGTCGTAGCAATTATATAACACGGGAATATTCCAACTGACAGAGGCATGTGCTGATATATATATATTCTGATATACAGTCAATCCTAAAAATGTTGTTCAGCAGAATACAATACTATAATATCCATTGTTTTGGGCTATTGTCTATGCCAAAACAATAGGCCAAAACAATGGATATTATGTAATAGATAAAGAATGAGTGGCCGATCTTTATCCGATTTACAAACTCGAGCTGAAAGCGAGAGTTTGTAAATCGGATAAAGATCGGAGAGGAATTCTTTATCTTACTTATCAAACGTCTAGATGTAGAGTCACGTCATGAATTATTAATGAGTTTGATAAAGTATTATATTATGTTCTGCTGGACAACGTTTTTGGGATTGACTGTATAAGTGATATATATATATATCACAGTGATATATATATATCACCCCTGATATTACTTCAGTAATGAATGAATTGAGCTCGTGATCCCATGGGAAAAGCTCAGTTTCTGGCAAATGGAGTAACCGTACAGAATACCCTGCCACTTCAGGGATGTAGTTATTAATAATTCCTGGTCTATTGTTTTGATTCATACAGAGGGGTACGTTGGGGGGCTCTCAATACCACAACGCCGCAAAAAAAATCCGAAATCACCGCACGTAACGTTGACAAAATACCGACACCGCAATGACCCAATATTTGTTTTAAGAGTCCCGTGATTTACATGGATTCGTCTTTGAAAATAAACGTTTCACCGAACACCGCAGGTTTGAAAACACAAACAACGCACACCGTAGGATTTGAGATCACCGCAATATAGGATTTAATTCACCGAAATACCGCACTAAAAACTGACCCACACCGCACACCGCAAACCCCAATGTCCCCCTCCGTACAAACTAACCACATTCCTGAAGTGGCAGGGTGAGCTTCCCTAAACTCCGAGTTAAAATCCCGAGGTGGATTTCGAGTTGGATTTTCGAGGTGGATTTCGAGTTGGATTTTCGAGGTGGATTTTCGAGGTGGATTTTTTTCGAGATCGAAATTTCGAACCCGATCAGGATTTTCGAGGGAATTTTCGATTGTATTATCCATCCGGGCGGCACCCTCCTCCTGCCATGCGTCGTGGCTCGCGTTTGGACGTACGTGCCGTTTCCCGTCATCGTTTGTTCAATGCTTACACACGAGCAAATTACCAAGGATTTATCGCCTATATTAAAACGCTGGTTCCTTTGAGAGCGGAGGCAGTGTGCGATGGATGCAAATAAAAGGTTTTTCCCCCTTCGCATTACGTATATTACGTTTGAGGACGATTACCAAACTGTTCCTCATCGAGAAGTCAGCAGAAACTAAATAGACCATTTCGCGGTAAATTCCGACACTTTGAAAGGGGTGCTAACATAGCGCGAAATACAGTGTTTCTATGGGAATCGATGGGAATCCGATGCCAAATATAATCCGTAAAATCGAATTTCTGAAATATTCTTCAGATACAAACTTAAGATACCAGCTAAAAGATTAACATATCGAAATTTGAGGGATGTAGCTGTGCTGGGAAGCGTGCAATCGTGTTTTCAGTTTTCCATACATTGTCTGTAAAAACGAGTCAAATTCCGGGTGAAAATTTACAGACAATGTATGGAAAATTGAAAAAACGATTTGCACGCTTCCCAGCACCTCTACATCCGTCAAATTTCGAGCAACTTTTTTTGGAGCAACCTCTTGTTTTGTTTTTGTTTCTTTTAGCAGCTTTTTAAGTTTTTGGCAACTTTTGAGCAACTTTTTGGCTTTTTTGGAGCAACTTTTTCTATTTTTACTAGCACAATCTGGAAAGGCTTAGTCTCCATTCAGGCCAAATCAAAAATACATACCCCAAGATTTCAGAGAAGAAATTCCATACTGACATAGTACTCGTTGATCGGTGGATTTGCAAGCTGGATGTTCATAATCTGTCAAGGGCGTGACCTACATTGTAGCTAGCTAGCAGTATAAACCTATTGTTTGTGCTTTAGCACTTATATAGCGCTAATCCAAACTGTTCTAAGCGCTTTACAATAATTAAAATAGTAACAATCTGAAGTTTAAAAAAAGTAATAAAAACCTAACTAATCTAATAAAAGCACATAAAATGAAATAGAAAATAGAAAAACTCTTTACTATACTAATGACTGATAAAAATTCCTAACTTATCTATAAAATAGACCGCAACATGTAATATAAAAACATGATAAAAATATTCAAGTGATGAGTCAGTTTGCGATTTTTACAATTTCATAAACCTCGGTTTACAGCCTGCAGAAACAACCGCCTCTATTCGGGCCAAAGCCGCAAAAGTGCAAACTCTGAGAGGCTTTGCACTTTTAGACGACTCTCTCGGGGTATGCATTTTTGCTTTGGCCTGATCATGAATAGAGGCGGCTGTTTTCGCAGGCTAACATATTTCTCACCCCTTAAAAATTAATACACAGAAACATAAACGCAATGTGATAAGAGAAAGCCTTGTGGCGTTGAGGGAAGTCCACCACAGGGCATCAATCCAGTGCCCTGCTGCCTTCTTTCTTTGAACAATGCATCAGTTTCTTTGCAAGACTTTTTTGGTGTGCCTTAGTGCTTACAGGATTTTTTTAGGGCATTTAGCCTTGCACGAAATTTGTTTTGGACTACCCAACCCCCTCCCAGGATTTCTAATGGGCCACCCCTTAGTGAACGACGTTTTCTGCCCATCGTTCGGATTTTTTGCTAAAACCCACCTCGAAAATCCACCTCGAAAATCCACCTCGAAAATCCAACTCGGAAATCCAACTCGGAAATCCACCTCGAAAATCCACCTCGAAAATCCACCTCGAAAATCCACCTCGAAAATCCACCTCGGAAATCCACCTCGAAAATCCACCTCGAAAATCCAACTCGAAAATCCACCTCGAAATCCAACTCGAAATCCACCTCGAAATCCAACTCGGGATTTTAACTCGGCTTTTAGTTTATCTCTGGCAGGGTGTTCTGCAGTTAAGCCCAAACTGGCGTTTTGCAAATAACACTACCGATCTCGTTACAAGTGCAGTCTGATATTTTTGGGTGGTCCAGCTAGGACAACCACCTGATTGCTTCCTGGGAGCCGTTTCCTGCAAAGGGCCCATTGTTTATCTACTGATTACACAACCATAATCTTGAATTGTGCCGATTCTTCTGGAATATAATTCCCAATTAGTCAAACTCCGGCCAAGCTATTGAACAATGTTGGATTTCACGATCCAACTTCGTATGATCCTACATTGTTTGTCATCGCACGCTGGACGATCATGTTTTGCTTGATCAAATGTCGGCATTAGGCCTGAGCGGATTGTGCTCCTAAAAGTGGCATATTATGCCGCTAGCACTGCTCCAAATTTTGTCGAATTATGCCCAAATTATGCCAAAGTTCAAAAATTATGCTCGTAGATTACACAATTACGCTCACAAAAAAACGTTTTTCGAAGACGGCCGGCATTAGTTGATGCGCGGCATTTTTAGTTGTTCACACAACATTTTATTAGGTGACCTATTTTTGGCTTTTTTCACGTTGAACGCACACTCATTAAGTGAAATTCAGGTATTTGCTTTGGAAAAATTTAGAATCTAAGCAAAATATACCAGCTGATAATTAGGAAAGGCACTATAAAAGCAATAATAGCATTGCTTTTGGCTTTAATGCTTCAAATTATGCTACAATCTGGTAATTATGCTCGAGCAGTGCTTCTTTGAAAAATTATGCTCGTTTGCTCCAATTATGCCAAAAATTATGCTAGCACAATCCGCTCAGGCCTAGTCGGCATTATTACCTCAGTGCCTTCAAAACCTCACAGACTGCGTCATAAAACTCCCTTTGTTAACTTTGAATAATTTCCGACTTAGAAAACTTACCCGAAGCGGCACTTATTACAAGGAATTGGGGAGCCTCTACTTGAAATCATACTGCGCTCAGGGTATGAATCGAACCCTATCTCTAACCGCTCAGTGACCACAAGTGAATTCGCTTGGTGGCAAACGTTTTTTTTTTCACGTATTTATATCAACTAACCGATGAATGACTGCATAAATTATAGTATTCAAACACTATAATCGGTAATACGACAACTCACCGAGCGCGCGAAGGCATGTTTTTATACACCGAGGTAAAGCTCAAATGTCGGATTGTTTCCCACATTTTCATTCAACAAAGCTCGTGAATTAGATCGTTCGGTAGTTGACTGTGTCGCTACGGATGCGATGCAACAGATTAATCAGTTTACTCGACATCAGCCTCATCTTTATGTTAAACATTCATAAATACCAGCGGCAAATGGGCGACAGCGATGTTTCGTGGTTATACTAATGTACCATGATTTCCAAAGGCCGTCGTGACATTAATGAAAATGGTAGCAGTGTACATCGCTGAAGGCCATTGTGACAGCTAGAACAATGGCTATCTGTATTAAAATTAATAACAAAATGCCGGTGAACCAAAACGAGTCTAGCAGGTCGCATCTATTGTTCTACTGATGCGTGCGCAACATCGTCAAAATGGCTGGCGAATACTTTGCATCGAAACTATAAATGCGTCTGAGTCATGGGGAACAGCGGTAATTCTTGAATGCGAAACAGCGTATTCTTTATTTCTCTCAATATTTTTATTTTTTTCTTCTTCTACAGACCAAGCCCCATCTGGAAAGTAAGCGAAGCTGCACAGAAAGCAGCATCCACTGCTCGCCTCGATGCATTAGCTGAATCGAAATCCGTACATCGAGACTACGAGCCGTGTAGACAGGTTCAAAGCAATGTCAGCGAAGCAGCTCAAAATGCTGAAGCATCAGAACGTTTGGAGTTCATGGCGAAAGCCAAGAGCTATGTACCGTTGAAAATCAAACTATCGAGTGAATGGGATTGGAGCGAATGGCAATCAGACTTAACAGGCGCGGCAAAATTGGCGAATGCATCGGAGAGGGTGACATTTCTTTCCAATGCCAAAGCACCACACAGAGCCTACAAAGGCGGCCGACCAGTCATTTGGGAAGTTTCGGAGACAGCGAAGAAAACTTTGCCCTCTCTGAGGATTCAACAACTTGCAAGGCCTAAGAGTCGAAGTCAATATAATGAAGATTATGATTCGAACGCTTGGAGAGTCTCGACTGGTGCCAAAGTTGCGCAGGCAACGCCAAGAATTGCAGAACTTGCAACTCCGATTCCACGAAAAGTTAGAGCCAAGAAAGTGGCATAGAATTATGACACTGAACGAATCTTAACCTACACAAACCGATTCTTTTATATTTTAATGGAAATGTTGCAATTCTATGAATGAATTATTTGGAGTCATAAAATTCCTCGTACTCTCCTAGTCACACACAGACAATGCTTATTCTATAAAATATTTTAAAATTTATTTTTAAGTCGCGGAAGTTGATTGTAAATACGGATGCTCGTTGCGAAAGTTGTATTTCAGCTGATAAGTCGACTAATGTTTTGTAAGCATTAATTTCTTTCTTCTAATAAAAGAAGCACAAATATACAGTGTGGTACTTTATACATCAGGGTCGTCCGATGTGGTACTTTATACATCAGGGGCGTCCGATGTGGTACTTTATACATCAGGGTCGTCCGATGTGGTACTTTATACATCAGGGGCGTCCGATGTGGTACTTTATACATCAGGGGCGTCCGATGTGGTACTTTATACATCAGGGTCGTCCGGTTGTTCAAAGCTTTTGAAACCGCGGGATTAAACCACTAACCTGATGTTAAACTGTACATATTACATGTAATTACAGATGTAGCACTATCCTAGGAATAAAGTTACCCTTGCTTCAAACATCCGAACCCTAGTCCCACAGCCACACCTATCCGAATACTTGCCAATATTGCTTTAAAAATACTGCCACATTTCAATCTACCCCAAAAAGGCCAACTTGTTCAGAACTTGTGGCGTTAAACCTCTTCCCTGAGCAAAATGTAACGAAATAAAAAGAGCGGTCGCAACTTTAAAGCGATTATCGTAGATTTAATTCTCCATTCCAGTCACAATACAATATAAGTTTTTAAATGTTACTCTTAATGCAGTACCATATGCCAGGTTTTTCATGCGTGGTCAGAGTCATGCGGGCTTCTGTATGATGGTACGCACATTTTCCTTTATTTGGGCGTGCGGCTGGGTTACATCCCCCTTCCAAAATCTACCACAGGAAGCTGTTAAAACATCTCTTTATTTTTATTTACCCACCGAGTCTCTTCATACAATCATGCTCTTCCAGAGAGCCGTGTCTAATATATAAATTACAATCAGTAGCGCTAACAAAGACCAATACCTTTATCATTACTAATTGAAAACCTATTCTAAATATTAAATACTTATACTGTAAAAACGATAAAATTGGTCAAACTATAATAAATTATCCTATATGTATGCTTTACCTGATGGCAGCGATTTCACGAATTTAGCATAGGTCAGCGTACCTTGGCACGCCCGAGAAAGTGAATTCCATAACACTGCACCCTATAGGAAAAGCTACTTTTCCGTGCCTCGGTATTTGGTCTCGGTACAAACAGAGCTGAATCCGAATTTCTAAGATTGTATTGATGGATAGAATTTGTTTGTGTAAAACTGTCACTAAGATAGTCTGGCACGCTATCATGGGTGCATTTGTAAACCATTGAAGCAAGTTTAGACTGCCGTCTCTGAAATGGGTTAACTGACTACTGACAAACGGCCTTAAAAATAACTGACAAATGACGATTTTTTTACTGACAACTGAAATATTAGGTTTTTTTGGGTCAAACATTGTAAATTTTATCTAGTAATGATCGTAATTTGAACTTTTGATGATCCTGGCAGCTCTATTTTGCAATTTTTGGAGTTCAACGGACAGTGTTTTCCGGCCCAGACTACCCCATACCTCACTACAGTAAATTAACGATTTGTGTATTGTTATTAGGATAGCTTCATGCAGGGAGGTATGGTTTCAGCCTGCGTAGTACACCCAGCACCTTGGCAATTTTCTTAGATATATATATAGTTTACATGTAAGGTGCTTTCTTTCAATTTGCTGTCCATCTAGATTTATATTAAGATTACTTGGCAATGATGCAATTTTTTGCCGAGTCCCTGATAGCATATATTTAGTTTTAGTTACATTTAAACTAAGCTTATTGGCATTTAACCATTCATGAACGCTTTCAAGATCCCGGTTCATTGCGGATAGTAGGATCTCTTCTTGGTCATCCGAGGCATATGCAAAACTCGTGTCGTCTGCATACATACGTAGCACGCTATATGATAAATTACAGTTGCTATGGGCAAGTCATTAATATATAACAGAAATAAAACAGAGGACCAAGAATAGATTCTTGTAGAATACCACACTTGACAGTGCAAGAATCTGACAAAATTCCGTGTACTCCGGCGTGTCATTTGTGTGCGATTTGTGAGGTAATCTGTGAACCATGCCAATGCTTTCGGTTGAAGATAAACTTTAGACTGAAACGGCAAAGAACCGTGGACGAAAATCCTGCTGGTTGCTACGTTGGATCTAAGTCAGATCTAATCAGCCAAAATGAAAATGAATACGAATCCAAGGACTACGGCAAAGCTGACACAACGTAGGATTTTATATCAGTTGAATAGTACAATATTTCGGCTGGCCAGACCAGCCTTCTTCAGGTCCTATAGATGTTATAAGTGAAGAGCTCTAAGGTAAGAAGATATATAAATGCGGTACATTTCGCAATAGAAATTGCGGAAACGAGAAGTGACGTAGACTAATGTAGCAATAATGTATAAGAGATATTAAATGAAGCACTATCTAATGTTTCATCACGTACCGCATTCATACCATATGGTTCTAGAGTTAGAGGGATAAGTTGCATGTCCTGGGGCGGATCTAGGATTTTACAAGTCCTGGACGCGTTGCCATGGTAACATCATTCACGACAAAATGTCTAGCAGTTCCATTCGGCGGGGATGGAGTCGGGCAAAGCTGTCTATAATGGCATCAATGTTCAACTCCATGTCATAATGGATGTGAATTAACTGTAGTCCGTTCATTCTTCCTTCGGTCATAGTGGTGCGAAGATAGGTCTTTACACGCCTAAGACCACTGATCGACCTTTCACACTTACACGTACGATGTCACTGGTAAAGTACAGAATACCCGCATGAGCCAGTAAATGTTTGGTAAAAAATAAACTATCAATCTGCTTAAGTGTTTTTGCTGCTGTGTCGGGAAGGTCTTGTGATGGCGTCTCTTCCCTTCATTTCAGTGCCACAAGTGAAGTTCTGCCTCTATAGCTGCTGGTGAAGGTAAATCCTCCTCAGTTGTACAACTCGATAGTCTCTTTGATGTCGTTGCCCTTCAAAGGCTTAATTAGATACGTCTATCGCAGATGGGATTGGTTTGTTCCGAAAAACGCGTGACTGTAATTCCGTTAAGAGATCGATGGTCTATAAGTTTGTAATATAATTGCTCAGCAGTCTCTGCTGGTGTGTTGGTCCGATGTTCCATCCTTCCTACGTTTCGGGCGCTTGAAATTGTTACGCCTACTTTATCTGCTAGCTTGCATGCATCTTCGAAGTATTTTACACTGAATTTGTCGATCTTGTCTCTAACGTCCTGCAGACTCTGCTTAACAAGATTTACGTGCCTGTATGCTTTAACAATGTCAGTACCTCTACCCTGCACACCGACACAGGGACTTAGGGTACGCCATGACGCGATGTGTTATGTACACGCAAAAAAAATAAGAACTTGCATCCTTCTGCGTGTCTCGATTCCAGTTCTGTGAGTTGTCTCGCGGAACACTGAGCCAAGGACAGATTCAGCAACGGAGTACACAAACTCTATCTCAAAATTAATCGGAAATCAGTAACGGCAAACTCCCTTTTTGCGATCAGTAAAGTTATTGCGCTTATTTTAATGTATTAAACACAATGTTCCAATGCACCCCTTGGATCCGCCAATTGTCGGTATTAGAGTAGTTAGGTCTAGAAAGAAATTGTTCAGGTGATCACATGCAGTAGTATGGTATGGTATTGGGCTTGTCTATACTGACTGTCCGTTTGTATTCGTTAAATCCCGGGCCTTTTTTACTGATCTGTCTTTGAGGCGTCGCTTTATTTCACCTATGTATTGCAAATGGCAACGATTACATTTTATCATGTATATTTGGTTGAACCTCGTAGAAATTTAATTTTGTTATGAGCATATCGGTCGTGATCAATAGTATCAAAACCCGTTTTAAGGTCGAGAATCAAGACTGCGTTTATTAAGCCATAACTATTCATTTGTGGCGTCTTTAGAAAGAGCTGTTACAGTTGAGTGCAATGGCCTAAAACCTGACTGAAACTTTGCCAAATGTGTTTATATTGGGCATTCGTAATTAGCGCCAGTTTGCGCTAGTCCCTTAGGAGTTGTTCACTGCTTATAACGGCTCAGCGAAAGCATTTGCATATCACTTGACGCTGACCAGTTTCTAACTTTACCCGTTGTTTCTGGGTACAAAATTTCCCATATTTTTTATCATGTATGATTAATACGTATACCTTGTTACTTAACCTGTAAACTATTTATCACTAACGTTCGGCCTACATATACATTGTATACTTGAAAGTTACGTTGTCTGTAACCTCGCAGTCTCCCAATAAACTCAACTGGTTCGCGGCTCTCCTACACTGTCTTGTTTGATGGAGAATATACAATATAAACGTTTTCTGTGGTCGGAACGCAGTGACAGAGCACATAATATATTATTTTGAGTTAGGTAATCATACTTGATAGCTTAGCTCTCTCAAATTAATACCTTGATTAAAACTGATAGCACAGAAATAAGACGATAATTATTAGGTCTATTAGGGTCTGTCTAAGAATCATCTTTAAAAATTGAAGATACTCTAGCATTTTTCCAGCCAGAAGGTATAAAACGCCAGTATCAAGAGACATTAAAAATATGCGTAAAGGCTAACGCTAGCCTTTAAGGGAAGAGGTCAAAACAATGGTACTCTGTCGGAACCCAATTTTGATGGAAAGGGGGTTGTACCCGGAACCCGCCACCTATTTTGGCAAAATCTAGATTTTTGACCACAAATATCTTCTTGAATAAAATACTTATTCAAGAAGTAACTATATTTCTAGTTTCTACAGGCAGAGAAGAACGTGTATCTGCATTAAAATCAGGTATTCCTATTTTACAACGCGAGAAAATCACCCTCGAAAAAGGGGTAGGGGGTATTACCCGCCACCCATCACCACCCCTGAGAAAATTGGGTCCCATTCGAAATCCATTGTTTTGACCTCTTCCCTAAGAGGCTAGCGGAAATAGCAACAGGGACACTGGCCTTAATTGTTGGTCATTATTCCAAGACTTCCATGCAAGTACTTCGGTCTGAGATAGATTTCTTAACTCAAAAATGGAACTCACTCGATTAATATAATAACGGCCAACTTAGGCCCAATATTGACAAAGTTACTATTACTGAAAGCATTGCTAATACTGAATAGGGTTTTGTATATCGGCATCATTAACTACCAATTTGGTATGCTCAACACAGGACCTATATCCTACTCAGACAAGATTCCATTCCAAGTTCTGCGCGTATTATACAGGTGTTTGTGGAAAAGAAATGATTGTATTAGTAAGCCTTGGTACTTGTTATAGCCATATTTTCTTGATTCCTAGAATGTGCATAAACCGTCCAGTTGCATTCAATATTTTTAATG
Organism: Actinernus sp. WN-2022; assembly: GCA_030867875.1. Classification (NCBI taxonomy): domain Eukaryota; kingdom Metazoa; phylum Cnidaria; class Anthozoa; order Actiniaria; family Actinernidae; genus Actinernus; species Actinernus sp. WN-2022. Next base: position 64,183,750 of record JAOWCC010001210.1, read on the forward strand.
GAATGATACCGATGGCTTACACTGATGGGAGTACCCCCCCCCCCCCCCCCTCTCTCTCTCCCATCCCCCTCCCCCCTCCCCCCCACCGGGAATTGCGCCGCTCCGATCTGCTTTGTATGTGTACCGGCCGTTTGCGGTCAGGAGCCTCCTGACCCGATATATAGTGTAAACATGAACATCAACATGCCACGACAAAAGCGAACAATGAAACTAGGGCTTTTCGTTCTTCACTGCTCTTTCCTCTTTTTACGCTTGGAGAAGTCGATATTAGGGACTTACCATTTTATACCGGAACTTCTTATTTAAATATGACTGTACATTATGATTTGATTATGATCAATATTGAAATAATTCAAAAGTGATTGGTTGATTAGTATAACACACCAGGGACATAATTTGATGGACCCAAGTAACATTCCTAAATAAAATTATGACATAGCTATCGAGGTAGCCAAGCTCGACTCACTGTCCGGATGGGAGAGTGAACATTTGTAAACAATTTATAAGACAAAATCAGAAAGGGGGACCGTTAAAATTTCTAGCTCCAGTTCAGCTAACCACCGTACGGTAAATTATGGCTATAACCTTAGGTCTGGTGCGATAAATTACGAATTTTTTAGGGGTTCTTTTTTCCTTTAGGCGATTCTTTTAGGTGACCCCCATTTTCTAAAGGTTTATTCTTTCGGATTTTAGATGTCAGAATTTCTTAGAGAATGAAAGTGTGTTCTCGAAAACTTTAGGTGGCTGCTTCACTAAATGATTTGTGCTAATATGTGGGGTTTTTTTTCATTCCAACCAATGTTTTTTCCGGATCGTTCTGACTCTATTGATCAGACGAAAACGTACGAATATTTTAGGGGAAAGCTAATAATAATAATAATAATAATAAGTCTTTATTAACAAATACTAGCAACAGACGTGCGAGTTTACAAATATGCTAAAAATAGTTTTAAAAAGTATATAAATTCTAATAATTAATTATAATAATAGTAAAGAGAAAGATGTATAGTCTAAAGAAATGATTTAAAATGTTTTAGAAATGTTTTGCGTATCCACTACAGAAATGAACATGATGAAATTAAATAAAGTTAAAAAGGCATCTATTAATGTAAGTTCGTTTAAAACGTTCAGTACGGACACGAGGTAAAATAAAATTATGGCCACGGTCGCGTAACTGTCTTGTTCTCTTTTGCGGAATTAGATCATAAAGGGGGTGATTAGGATTTAGAATAATTTTCTTCCAAAGTTTAAAGTCCCTTTCTCTAATGATGTCAGTAATTGGTACATATTTTGTTGTATAGCCAAATCTAATGGCTCTTCTACAAAATTTGTCAATACGACTTAGGTATTTGTCCTCATAGGCGCAGGCCATACCTCAATAGCATACTTAAATAAAGACATAATTAAACTTTCAAATAAAGTAGTAAGTTCTTGTGAAGAATAGCCATAGAACTTACATACCCTTATAATATATAGGCGACAACTAGCTTTGTGTAGCAGATTGTCTATATGTAAATCCCAATTACAAGGATCTTCATTAAAAGTAACGCCAAGTAATTTAAGCGAGGTTTTTCTCTCTATTGTAGGTACTGGATCCGGTAGAGGCTTACATTTCTTGCCCCTAACTACCATCTCCCATGTTTTACTGATGTTTAATGTCATGAGATTATTTTGAGACCAACTCTCAATATTTTGAACTTCTCTTAAAGAGGGATCTGGAACATTCGTCTTGACAGGCACACTTAGGGTCATGTCATCTGCATACTTAATTAATATATTCCTACATGGGTTCACAGCCACAATATCATTTACCATAATGGAAAACAATACAGGGCCAAGAACAGTCCCTTGTGGAACACCTCTGTTAATACAGACAAACTCTGTAGACACACCATCTACAACAACCCTTTGTTTTCTATTACTAAGGAAACTGATGATCCAGTTGGTAACATATGGGTTAATATTGAGTGACTTAAGCTTATTGCATACTATATTATGGGACACCGTGTCAAAAGCCTTACTGAAATCAAAAGAAAAGACTCGAACAAAGTCTATATCCTTATCTAGCCGATTTAACCAATTATGATAACATTTAATGAGAGCCATAGTGGAGTTATGATTTTCTTTGTACGCGAACTGATCAGAGCCAATTACGGATTTCAATGCAGTGGATAGTTCCTGCTTGTATACAAGCCTTTCAAAAAGCCTCATGATGATGTTCGTAAGAGATATTGGCCTCAGCTGGTAACACGTAGTGAGAGGGGATTCTTTGGGAATAGGCGACACATTGGCAAGCTTCCAGAGGAGTGGGACTGACTGGTCTCTAAGAGAACAATTAAACACCTTTGTGACAACAGGTGCAAGATAGTGAGCGAAGTTCTTCCATAACCAATATGGCAACTCATCTGGACCAGGGGCAGTACGCTTTAGGCGAACCAAAAATCTTCTCACAGTATGCTCATCAATGGTAGGAATTCGGGTACTCTCCATGATAGGTAAAAAGTCTGGGGCCGAGTACTGCGCATCCGTATTGATGGACTGGAAATATGAATTAATCACATCTGGACTGATAACAGAACTAACAGGAATGCTTTGGCTTTTCCTACCAGTTATCTTGTTTGCAGTGTCCCACCAGCCTTTAGATCCTTTGTTATGTTTTCTATTCTCATTGTTGACAGCATTGACTTGATTTACGCGAATAAGTTCATTAATTCGTTCTTGAAGGATAACGTTGCCGGCTTGATTGTGGTTGCGCGTGTTCTTATTTCTAATCTTGCACAGGTGCTTAACCAGGGGGGACATGTATGGAGGATCACGCGAAGACATTTTGACTTTTTTTAAGGGAAAACATTCATTAAACATTGCCCAAAGAGTATCATTCAGCAGACGAACACTTTCGCAGGGGTCTCTACAAGCATCTAAGCTGCCCCAGTCACAAGCCTCAAGCTTCTGTTATATGCAAATGAGATAGCACTTTTAGCACGGCGAGAACTCGAGCGATTAATGACTGAAATGGATCTTTGCCTCGTCATTTTCGAACGTACGAGGTTTCCACTTCTAATACCACGAGTTCGAAGTAATCCTTGGTGCTTTAAATTTAGTATTACCTGAAGAGGGAGATAGGTAGTAGCTTCTCTTACTCTATTGATCAGACGAATACGCACGAATATTTTAGGAGAAACCTTTTAGTCTCCCTTTTCTTCTATAATTTTCTAGGGATTGAAAACAAATTTTCTAGCCAGTATTTAAGATCTAGAAAAAAAATTCTAGGGAAAATTTTTTCAAATCAGAAAGTTTTAGGCTAACTTACTCTCCCGAACAGCTTTTTAACCGAAAACTTCGTTGGGTGCCCTTGATAACATGCTGGGAGCTGTCAAACTGTTGACCTCTGACTCTTTTTTAGAGTTTAGAAATTTAATCAGAGCACTGCATGCATTCGTTTTCGCGCCTAAATTGCAGTCGTATTGTCGGTTAGGCCTTCGCATTGCCGGTTATGCTAGCATTATTTTCAGCATTTCAGTTTTAAGGCAAAGGCATTGAGAATAATGCTAGCATTTTAGGAATGAAATTATCCATCTAATTTGATTTTGACATTTCACTGAATAAGAAAACTGAAGCGGGAAATTCCAAGAAGAACCTTTTGTACCTTGGCTGTTCAGCCTTTTATTTGCTAAGCCAGAAGCGGCAACCTAAAGTCAAACGTCTATATTTGCCACTAGAAAACCTGTGAGCTAGTTGTGATTAAGTTAATGTTTGGGACTCAAGAGTTTCTTTATAAAAGCGAGCATTTCCGAGCATTTTTGCAATACACGGATACTAAGCATTAGAAGTTTTGCAAAGAAAAACGAGCATATTGTTATGTTAAAAGAGGAAAGAGAATTAACTGGCACATTTTCGAAGATTCGGGCTTTTATTAGCAAGTTAATTTTTGAAAATTCTGGCATAATTTCGTAAAGCATGTTCTATGACGTCATTCTGGCAATATTGCAACCAATAAAAATATGTCCGTCTGTCTGTCTTGCTTAGCCTGATTCTCAATCATGATTGGCTACTTCCCGTCTCCATTGTCTATCAACCAATCAACGACAGTTAAGTAAGTCAGGGCATGAAGAAAAGCACGACTTATTCCAAAATGGCGGAACATGAAAAGAAGGAAACTAAGTCCGGTTCGAATAGCTGCTCTCCTTCTGGCGGAGAAACATATAAGTAAGTCAAAAGTCACCCTTTCGAATGGTAGATGTATATTCTTGTTTCTGATAGTGTTGTCTTTTCTTATAGGCACATCGATCGGCTGGTTTTACTTCATTTCTTCGTCGTATTCGTTTCAAGTTTTGCACTGGGCTTGTTATTCCTTCATTCTTCGTTAACTTTTTGGAGAACACAGGTAGGGTATTTCTCGGAGACTCTTTACGTTACTGTCTTTCAAAAAAAGCTCCCTTTAAAGTTAATTATCCTGTAATGTTTGTTATTATAAAGTTTTGCCGCTTAATAAATCCCAACCTCTGCTTGCTGCAATAATTTGCAACCACTTACTTGCTCAACGAAGCGAAATCGTTAGCATAGGTTAACAGTGGCAAGCTTTAATAAATATTTGCTGCGAAAACAGTTTCCGAGATGTTATTCTGTACAGTCAGTTTTATTTTCAGTTTAAACCTATAAAATCCTTCGACTTAGTTCTTTACGACAAGAACTATAGAATTTCACGTGTACCTCCTTGAGTGGTTTGGTACAATGTACTAATATTTTCCTGTTTCGTTATCTACATGAAAAATTACACAATCAATACAGTTCTGGTCCATTTAAGCCTCAGTAGTGTCGTAAATTTTGCGTGATGTGGTTTAAAATGTTTATGTATTTGTGGTACTATAGTTGTAGTATTGTAGTCATGTACGGTTCTCAGCTTTATCAAGAATCCACAAAATACAGAAATTCGTGTATATCGAATTTCTTTGAATCCTAATTGTCTGGTTTAATCATCTCGATAAAAAATTCATTTAATAGATATAATTGAAAATTTAATCAAACCATTGCCATTAATCGAGGACCCTCAATCTGATAATTATGTCATATATAAAGGATTATAGCTACAAACAAAAAATAAAGAAGTGAAACATTAAAATAAATTTTGTGAGAATGGCATAAACAATAGGAAAAACATGAATCTAACCAATAAGCTTTAACTTCATCAAATCAACAGTTAAATGTTTTAATCTGACCTTTCTCATTTCCTCATCATTTGCTTTGAGATTTTACCCTTTATCTTCAAAGCTGTGCTTGGTTGAATGAAATTAGATTCTATTTGCAAAGACTAAGAGTAATGAATATTATAAAACAAAATGCCAAATGCCTTAAAAACAATGCACATTTAAGGTTTTGAAAAGCATTTGAATATAGTAACAAAACAATTAAGAAAAAAAAACCATCATGATACCCTCGTCTCAGAGGTTTTGTAATATTTTTTACTCAGTGGCTTTGATTGTGCAAGGAAAAAAGGTTTTCTTTCCCTCGCTGTTTTGCAGCAACAACAACAATAGTTTATTTGTATCTAATGCTTACAATTTGTCAATGACATAAGTAGAAAGAAAAAATGGGATACTGGCAATCTGAAAATAGTATAAAACTAATCAAGTCAGATAGCCACTAGTTAATAAAAAAATAATTGTTAGGTTTTTTAGGGTCGGACTAGGAAAAACCGGGATACATACTAGATGAATTAATACAAACAAATACACATACAAATGAGAACTACAAAATAACTACAACAAAATTTACAAACTAAATAAGAAAAGAAAAGAAAAAATAGTTAAAAGAAAATTTAGCATCAGTAGAGAATCATAAGGTCTAGCTTAATTGCTTTCTTAAAGGACTGTTTGGACAACAACTTGTACTGTTCATTAAGTGAATTCCAGATTTTAGCTCCATGCTGCAAAGTGGCGTAATAGGCACTTTGCAGGGCATGGTCACATGACTTGTTTAACTTGTCAATCAAAAATTACTTGGTGCTAGAACAACATGGATGCTAGAAATGGAAAGAGCGAGCCAAAATTAGTAAGCAGCGTATGTTTTAGGTTCATATCTTTAAAACTAAAGGAATGGCATATTTTTGAAAACTAAAAATTTAACAGAGTTCGAGGCTGGCTAGCACGGATTGCTAGTCATTGGAAAACCTCTGGATTTTTTCTTGTGGCCCTGTACTAAAAAAACATTTTGTACCACTACAGAGTACTGGTGGATATAGAACTCTGTCATCTTTAATAATCCTTAAAGTGGATACATTATATAACTATACAGAATGCTAAAGGCAGCTTAGTAGTGAACAGGGCTCGAAATTTGGACAAGTACGGTCTCCATTGGAACTGAAACATGTTTGTCGACTAAAACTTAGTGATTGGTTGCCAATCTAGCTATTAACATTTGCTGGCTGGTGACTAGATTGTATTTCCAAAGATAAAGGATTTTTTATTTCTGAATCAAGGCCTGCAAGATGGGGAAAACACAATGTTTGCAGAGACCAGAGAGCAGTTCCATGTGCTGCACAATCCCCAATGCACATGCAACTTAAATTGTTTCTTAAATATTAACTATTTGCAGTATGAAGATGGATACCATGACAACCTATTTGATAGTGGAAACCAACATAATTTTGTACCAAAGGATGACATTGTCAGCGTCGTATCATATAATGCCAACTCGAGCTTCTCGTTAGTAAGATGATGTACATGAACCCAACATGAAAACAAATTCCACCATGCAGTGCATGACGGTGAACTAACGCTGGGTGTTAAAAGTTGAATAATGGATATGTCAAGAAGTGTTGGGACACCAGACGTAAACAGAATTAATGGAATTGTAGACAGCACTTTGTTTTGACCACAGTGCATTAAGGTATGGCATGTCCAAAATTAAGTTTTACCAGGTTGAGTGCCAATGGCAAACAAACAGACATTGGAAGCCAAGAGTTCAACACTTATGGATGAGCAGTGTGCTGTGAATCATGTTCAACTTCAGTTGGAAGATCTTAATATTTACAGACTGCTATTTGATTTATTACTAGTAAATGAGAATTTGAGATAAAAGTGCCATACATGTGTATGTATGTAGTATACATGTTTACTGTTCAGTAGTTTGAACTGGAACTTCCCAGAGGGAAGCTCTGTGTAGTCAAAGCTGGTTTGGTAAATCCTTGTTTTGAAGTCTGAGAGAAATTAGGACATGATCACAAGTACTGTAACTGTACTCTGTCTTTGCATTCATGTCTTCATAAGGTGTCCATGCAAGCTCAGTTTTGTAAAGCAGAACTTGATCACAAGTCACTTTCCTGCACATTCAGGTTGAGCATCTGATTATGTTTGTTGCAACCATTTATTAGTCACATTGCTAAATAGAAATTGAAGGGCTGTGTCCAATAAGGCTGTAAGTAACTTCTGATCACGTTCTAAATTCTCCCTTTGAAAACAAAGAATTTGAAGGAGAATTTAGAATGTGATCAGGAGTCACTTGTGCCCTTGTTGCACACATCCCTTCAATTAACAAGTTGCTAACCAATTTGTCATCTGTTCACGTCTTGGCTTTGTACATTGTAGCAGTCGCACAAGTAAGCAAAACATGTTTTGAAGTCAAATACTCTATATTCATTTTTACTACCTCCCCATTAAAAACAATGAAATTATTTTGCCACAATAGTACTTTAATCTCGATTAAAGACAGATTGAATGAAAGAAACAAAGCGTGGTTATATAAGAATGTCTACATGTACTTATGTGTTAGCAATTGATCAAATTGTGTCTAGAAAAGCAAGCGATCAACCGTTGCAACAAACACAAAATCTAACACTGTTAAATGCTCAACCTGAATGCATGGACCTCTTAAAATATCTTGCCACACACCATGATAAAGTTATATTGCAGCTAGTTCAATATGTACATCTTTGGAAACCCAGGGGTAAAAATATGTTACTCCTTTTCTCACTTTCAGATAATTAATTTATTCGCTGTATGGTACATGTATATTGAATCAAACACTCAGGTCATTTGCATAAAAGCACTAACACAGAGTCGTAGCAATAGGATACTTCATTATGACGTCATTTTTACTACAACTACCAGAATCCCTTTCAAATTTGCTTTCTCATTCAGATTTTTTAACTCCTTTGAGAATGGCAAGACTGGTCCAAATTAGATGAACGAAAGGATTTGTGCAGAGTTCTGGTAGTTATAGTATGTAACTATATAACTTTATTTAAACACAAGATATCAATGAGTTGGGAAACTCGTTACAAAAATCTGACATCATCATGTAAATGTCCTATTTGTACATGACAGTACAGTAATTAAAGTGCCTATCACCCTTTTGCAATTTTGATAGCTTATGAACCTCCGAAAAGATTTGAGTACTTCTGTGAAGAAAGTTTTGCTTTAAAGTGAATACTTTATGTTCTACGCTTGTTTGAAATCATGTAAATGTGACTTTTCCTGTCCCATGACCGCGTAAGTAAAGCCTGGGTCGAAACCTGGGTAGACGTCATCTTGACGTCATATAATTAATTCGGCCTTGGAATCATTTGAAGAAATGCTTAACATGTTGACTAAAATGACTTTTTTCTTTACTAACAACTCAAAAACTGTGTATATTTTCTATGCATCGATGTTGTTGTGCTAAAAAGGCGCCATGGAGAATAATGCATTTATGAGATGACGTCTGCCCAGGTTTCGACCCAGGCTTTTACTTATGCGGTCATTAGTCAGGAAAGGTCACATTTACATGATTTCAAACAAGCGTAGAACATAAAGTATTCACTTTAAACCAAAACTTTCTTCACAGAAGTACTCAAAATGTATAGGAGGTTCATAAGCTATCAAAATTGCAAACGAGTTATACTAGGCACTTTAAGTAGTGCCACTTTAAGTAGGCATGTTTGGTTACAAAAACGTAATCCACATAATTATTATATACATGTACAGATAAAGTATGAAAGTGTGTTCAAGAACAGGATAAGGGAAGGGATGTGTGCAAAAAGCATGTAAGTGACTCTTGATCACGTTCTAAATTCTCCCTTAGAAAACTAAGAAATTGAAGGAGAATTTAGAATGTGATCACACAGCCCTTAAAGTGACAACTGATCACATTCGAAATTCTTCTAAATGTATTCTTTGTTTCTTAAGGAAGAATTTGGAACTTGATCACAAGTCACTTATGTTGCTCTTGCACTCAACCCTTCAACTGTAAAACACTGTCGTGTTTCAAAACATAGTCCTTCACTGACTCATAAAGGGTATGTTGTACCTTTCAGAGGTGATTCCATTGGCCAAAATGATTTTTGAGGTGTGAAATGAATGCCCTGAGAGAGGCCTTCAAAAATAATTATAAAGGAAAGATGTATTTTTTTTATTGTTGTACTATTGTACATGTGCTGATTTTCGGTATCAGCAAACTTGGATCTCTAACGTGCGAAAATAACCACTGCCATCTCAAAGAGATCAGCAAACTGGGACATCTAACATGAAAATAACCACTGTCGTCTCAATTTAGTGCACCTATAAATCAACATTTTTTGGGAATGTTTTAATATTGTAGGATGAAATCGTGAAAACATTAAAGATAGGATTTATAGACTTTTGTATGGGATTCTGCAGTCATGCGTATACAACCTCGTTTTGATGTTTCTTTTCAGTCTAAAACGTCAATAACTACATATATACAGAGAAAGATTTCATTTTCAAACTTCTACAGTTTACTTACATAAACATGCTCTTTTAGAGGAAAGAGTTATTTCTCCTTAAAACCTTGAGAGTGCCACTACAACGAAAATTTACCACTTTTTCAGTGTCAGTAGGTCAATCAGTGTTAGAAATATCCGAAATAGTAAAAAATATTCCGAAATGGGCAAGTTAAACCACAAAATTTTACGAGAGTTTACCGGTAAAATCCTGTCTGCCATTACTGGAAACCATCCTCATTGTTTAGCGAAAATGATGTCATACACTTAACACGACAACCATGTCGTGCAAAATACAATGTAGTGTATATAAAAGTAGCCAACCTCGCAAAGATAAATATAACTGTTTTCTTGTCTACGTGAAGACGTTTTTAGTAGAAATATGCCCCAAGGCATTGTTTGTGCAGACGAGCGTTGAGTGTATGATATCACTTCTGCTGAATAACCCTTTGTATAAAGCTGAACAAAGGGAATGGCCTCCAGTAATGGCATGGCAGCATTTAGATTCAATATTTGGAGTTCAAAAAATAGGACTTCCTGTTTTTGTATCAAAAAACGATTTGAACTAGTAATAATATATATTAACTCTACTTTATGAATATGCAAAAATATGATACAGTGTATGTCAAAATTTGATCGTAGTGGCACTTTAACTTTGACATTATGCAAATTAGGTGTTTGCATCATTGACTTCCTCAATATCTTTTTGGAATTTCATCCTATACTACAGTACATGATATATTAAAACATTCCACAAATATTGATATATAGATGCTCTTTGAGATTTCAGTGGTTATTTGCATGTTAGAGATCATGGCCAGTTTGCTGATCTCCGAAATTAGCATGCGTGGATAATGTGTATTTTGGAGACAAAGAAGGGAAACTTAGTGAAGGATAACATTACAAGTTACTGGTAAAAAACTTTCATGAGAGAATAATAGTGAATTTCTGATTCAAGGCTGTGACTATTAAATATGTAATAGTATAAAATTATTTAAAGAAGGAATACTGTACTCTAGTTTGGCAATCTTAATTTTTTTTGTACCTTCCTACTTGTAGGAAAGCCTTGAACCCTTTAAATGAGAGGAAGTTAGCTATGGCTTATCTAAGCGAACATCTTACCAAAGTTCCGAAGTTCACAAATATTTGCTAGTCACACACTTCAGTTTTTGACCCATTTATAGGCCAATCCTTGCTGACATTGTTGTTTACATTTTTGCCTCATTAGCGTAAATTAAACTTCAAGCTACAAACGAACACTACATCAGTTGAAAGAGAATTTTAAACTTAGAAATCACTGAAAATTTCAGATTGATATGTTAAATATTTACAGAGAAATTGACTTTTCAAAACTGTAAAATGGACTGCCGGGAGCAAGAGTTGCTGACAGCCATACAATGTATTCTTTGTAAATTTCGAGATTTTTAAATGCTCATTCCTCAACATATATTTATCATACCACTCTCAATTTTTTGGTGCTTATCAAATACATGACAATCTCTTTCGATTTCTGGACTCTGTTTGTATGTACGTTGCTTGAAATTTGATGTACATTGTAGGCTAATGAGGAGGAACATAAACAAAGATTCACCTATATGATTGTTCACAGATTAGTAAACCAATTTGGCTAACGTGCTCTCGCTTAAATGGCCCTAATGTCAGCTTGAAATTTGTTGTAACCAATTTATAGTACCTTAATTAAATCTTGGCATAAAATGGGCAGTGTTTTCACCAGACTGTGCCATTGTGGGATTCTAAATAAATAAATAAATATTTTATTTGTTATAGCAGGCTGAATATTACAGCTTAAAGCTGGTGGGGGCCTGCTTTTACTCCTCACACACTCCCCACTACATTAACTGTTTTGGACACAATATTACACTCGACTCACAGTTGATTTTTCTTGCTTTTTTCTCTCGAAATGGTGCACTAAAAATATACTTGAAGGCCCAAAGGGCAAAAAGCAGAAAAACTACTTGTTAAAATTAGGTCTACAATGGGAAAATAATTTGTGAAATTGGATAAACATCTCTTTGATTGCTAATAAAAACCCTCTAGTGACTCACTGTATCTCTGAAATGTCCCACAATAATTATTATTGTTATCTTTGTGGGTCCTTGGACCGCAAGCTAAAAAATTCTGGTGAGAGCACTGCATGGGAATGAAACTATAAATTTATATATATTTTTCTCTTAGGATGGAGTATTAGCTATACATGTAGTTCCCTGTAACTTACATTGTTATTGCAATATCCCATCAGCTGGTTTTGAAGTTTTAGTTACATGTGTAAATGTAGTCTTAGTCTTGCTTTTTTGGGAACCGTGAATGTCATTATGACGCGCTAGTTACACTACTTCGTCGTTCCCATGAAAATGCAAGTGCTGCAATGAAAACACCCATCACAACTGAAGTGCTGTGTGTAACAAGGGTATAAGTGACTCCTGATTGCATTCTAAATTCTCCTGCAAATTCTTTGTTTTCTAAGGGAGAATTTAGGATGTGATTAGAAGTCACTTAGTACACACCCTTCAATTGGATTCTAGTGAAACATCCCAAATTTGATGGGGTTATTTAATGGGGACCACCCATGAAATCTTAACCAATTTCTCGGCTTTTCATAGGATTTTCTTGGGATGTTTAACTGGTAAGAATATAATAATGTCATGGGTGTTTCATTGACGTACTTGCATTTTTATTGGAAAGACAATCGGTACTGAATTAGTACAATTGATGTTGTGAATAGCTCACTTTCGCTTCACAGATATAATTAATTATATTCTCCAAGATAAAAAGTCAATCAGCCTCATTGAAACCCTTGTGCATGGCAAATGAAGCATATATCGAAATTGGGCTATTTCCATTTATATATTTGATTTAAAATATAAGTTTATATTGTCAGTTATATTTGAATAATAAGAAGTAATTTCACAATTAATAATGTGATATTAATATGAATCAATACAATGTTATAATGAGGATTAAAATGTAAATTGAAGAGCTTGAAAAAGTGAAAACCTTCCTTCAAATAAATAAGGAGTGATGTATATATTTATAAAATACTGTTCAATGGACCATTAGAATGTGATAAATGTTGTTATCTTTCCAAATAGTTATTCTAATCCTATGAAACTACTGATTGTAAAACAGCCCCTTTTATATTGCAAAAATCAGTTGAGAAGCAGCTACAGGTATCTCCAGTACCCCTTTTCTCTGGCTACTTGGCCTGGTTATCACAGTTCTTCTGACCACATTCGTAGCCCCGTTTCTCAACTGATTTTTGTGATATGAAAGGGACAGTTTTACAGTCTAATGAAACTGACTAGTCAAAATATGTATTCACTCTGGATAAGTAACGTTTCCCCAGACCTTCCTAGAGGTTATGTATGTTTTACTTTTTGAAAAAAAAATTCAAGCTCTGAAATGTTGCACAAAAATAAATATGTAAACAGTATATTTCATGATGTATAACTTTGTTGAAAAGGAACTGACTATGTTGGGGTCCAAAGATCAGCAATTTTAAACATATTTAGAAGAAAGTGGTCCCACAATCGTTTATATTGTTAGCACCAAATTATAAACACTTAACTAAGGGGAAGTGAAACAGGAGGGGTGGAGAGAACGGAGGGGGGGGGGGGGGGGGGGGGGGGGGGTGGAACGGGAGGAAACAAAGCCTTGGGGGGGGGGGGGGGGTAGTCCTTTTTTGTTTAACCCCTTGTACTGCTATGGAGGTTAACATTGAACAAGTGGAAACACTGACGTCTGTCTGATGTTAAAGCTTTATAAGGGATAAAGCTTTTGTCACATCCTGAGAGTGGGTATATCTATAGGGTGTAATGTTTGGTTTAGAACTGAGGAACTGAACTCCATATTCAAACTGGAAGGGTATGTAATGCTCGGAATTTTTATAGTTTTTTTCACTTGCTACTTTCGTTGAGGATTAGAGTTTATTAACCAAATGTACCTAGTGATCTCACACGCCCTTGTTTTTTTTTGTTTTTTACATATAATGTCTTATAGTGTTTGCCTCAAGAGCTCTCACTACCGTTACAATTACAATTTTTACAACGAGTAAGGTAGAGAAAAAGGAAACGGCTTATAATAATGATAGATAAAGCAAGAAAACGGAAAGCAGGAACAATTGATCGCAATAAGTAAATTGTAGAAAATAATATGTCAAATTATATTGTGATAATTAGAAAAACTTACATGGACCAAAAACAATCGCTTGCATAACTATAAAATTGATAATACTACTCAAGCCAGTTAAATTGATCAAATCGCTTTGTTTCAATAATATAAAACTGTATTGCTTTAAAAACTTCTATATTTTTATTACTGCTTAATTCAGAAGAGCCATGGAGTAGTATGTTCACTTTTATATTATCCGATGTAACTTGCCAGTGAGGGATTAAAAGTGCAACGGAGGCAAATAACGTATGACGCACTGCGGCATATAGAGGACAATCTAATAAATAGTGTTTAACAGTATCCTGTGCGTAATTGATTTTAAATAGGTTATTTAAAGCAGAGTTACCTAATCTTAAGCGAGTGTGACATATTGATGCAAATCTAGTAACGGACAAATCGTAAGAGTCTGTCATAATCATTACTACTAAAGCTTTCCTTTAGAGCTTTCTCAAAACCAGGTAATTGCGGTATGCTTGCTATAGTTGGACTTAAATCGTTCCGTAATCGTATTGAAGATGGCAGAAAAGAACAACGGAAACGCTCAGTACGACAGGGCAACAGTGTATAATTAACTTTCATTGGGGCGAAGCATGTATTGACTACGTTCACCTACTTGCTCAGGCAAGAGCTCTTTTATTTTAGCAGGAGTTAAACCTTTGACCATTTTGTAAAATGTAACGATCCTATGAACAGTTCTTCTATTTTTAAGGTCTACGAGCCCCAACTCATTTAAAATAAGAGCCTAATTCTACTCGTCCCTTTCATAGCTCCTGATATAACTCTAGTTGCTTCATACTGCACATTTTCTAACAAAGCACACTCATCCTCACTACAGCCACCCCAAATTATGTCCCCATATTCCATAAGAGGCCTCGCCAAACTTAAATAGAGCGTGCGTAAAGTTGAACGATTAACTTTATATTTAATGCTTTTAATCATATTAAGAAAATTTGATGCCTTCTGGTGTAATTTGTAAAATGTGGTTTCTCCAAGAAAGGTTACTGGAAAGGATAAGACCAAGGTGTTTATGACTGTCAACCTTCTTAACACTTTCATTATTCAGAAATAGCGGTGGTGGTAGAGCTTTAAACGCTTTACCGAAAAATTCATAGTCGTAGATTTCGAGGCATTCATTGTAACAAGCCAGGTTTTCGTCCACGTAACCCTTGTTAGTTAAGAGATCAAGAAGAATTCAGAATATGTTCCACTAAACCTTGAAGACAGTAAGTGTTAAGTGTGGCTGCATTGTCGTTCGTATTTTGACTTGCTTGATGAGCTTGCACCAAAAATACTGCATGATTGACTTGTCAGTCCTGCGTGAACTAAACCGCACACTAAACTGTCAAGGAAGGTTGTTTCTAAGAGACGTGTAATTAGTGAAATATAAACAGTATGTGCAGATTTAATCCATGAAGTATTAAACACTAATTATAACGAGCCAGACGTTATTTTGTCCAAAAGCAGACAAAATATACTTGCTCTTTCATGGATTAAATGTGTTCACCCTGGTGGTACTATTATCCTAGTGGCGTTAGCAAATAAAAACTTGCAGACGTAAGATTGGAGTGTGTGAATTTGGTTTCAAGTTATAAATGAACACTCTGGGAGACGTCCTTTTATACGCTGATCTACTCCGCCTAAAAGTAAATGGTTACACCCCCGCAGGGGGGTTGTCCAATACGCACGAACTGAGACGGGTCATAACGGCTGACGACCCGTCAAGGTCGTCAGGTCGTGAACACCGGCGATATCGACCCATCGTGACTCGTGAGGGTAGACAACCCGTCTCACCGGAAGTCAGGTCGTGAAACACGGCACACATTAACTTTTGGGGGGTGCGTATGGTTGACGAATCGACTCCAACCGTACGGGCCGACTCGACCCGTCACGAGGCCGGGTCTTACCGGAAGTGGCCAAAGCTCAAGGAGACTTCATCATATTAGCAAATACGCCGATAATTTTTTTTAATCTCCTATTTGTAAACTAATCTATGCCGGCCAAAGTAAGGAAATGGTAGGAATTAGTGATTAGACATTCGTGACTTATTTCGGTATTCGAAAATAACTCGAAAATAAAACTCAAAAGACAAAATAAGCACTTGTTTTAATGTCATTGATAGCTAATAGAATTAATAACGCTCGACCAGGCTGCGCCCGAGTGGCGCAGTGGTTAAGCCTCTGTGGCCCAGGTTCGATTTTCGGACGCGGCGCCATATGTGAGTAGAGTTTGTTGGGATCTCGCCCTTGCTCAGAGGGTTTTTCTCCGGGTTCTTCGGTTTTCCTCCCTCCGCAAAAACCAACACGCTAAATTCCAATTCGATCTGTGGATTAGTCGATCAGGTCTCGTTAGAAATACAGAGAATTGTTTCTTGAGCTTGCGCACGAAACCGTTCAGCCTCTGCAGGCTTCCTTCCTTGTTTTTCGGCAGAGTGGGGTGGTTTCCAGGGATGCCCCGTCTCGTATCATTTTTTTTATATTTTTTTATTTAAACATATAGACTCAGGCATTAACCCCAAGAGCAGGCTGCTCATCTGGGGGGCTCACACGATTTACAATTTACTTAAATTAGGAGTGATATAGGAGGCTATATTTTATAGCTGTGACACAGGGCTTTCAAGTTTTCACATGAATTAAACATTGTATTTTTTCCAATAGAGACCCTTTGTATATGGGTAAAGTACAATGTATCGAAATGTAGCAGTCATAAATACATGAATCTGGAGTACAATGTTATTGAAAACCCTGTGACTGCACAGACACAAATATAGCTTGTGGAATGTATATGTATTACATGTACTTATAATATAATTCTACCGAGAATGCACAAAATATGCACAAGACAGAAGGGGCAATCAGGGTTTTGGAGCTCGGATTGGGTCAAACAGGGTCAGGGTTTGAGCCTCTTGGCCTCACATACATACCCATTCACCGTTCATGTAAGTACCCCCCTCCCTCTCCCCCCCCCCCCCCCCCCAAACCGGGATTCCATGATTGGTCGTATTAACGATTTATACAATTTTTTCCAAAACGTCTACTGAGTTTGAATTTTAATCCTTTCAAAAAAAATTGTCGCTTTGATGCCTTTTCATAAACATTTAGAATATGGGGTTTCCAGGAGAGATTAGCAGCAAGTGTGACCTTTGGGCTTCGCTTTAATAGCTGTTCTTTGAACTCTCGATGGACCTCCGTATGGTCCCCTTCAGGTATGTCTGCCAGGCCCACCACTGGGTGTTTTAAGGCGTCTTAGTTGGTTGGTAAACATTTGAAAACGACATAATTGCAATTATAAGTTCTATTCAACACAGTGTTGTTAGCTTGCTTAGTTGGTTGCTAAACATTTGAGAACGACGTATTTTCAATTATAAGTTAATTCAATTCGTACAACACTCAGAGTTGAATAGTCCCGCTCACCATACGCAGCGATGTTTCACGACCTGACTTCCGGTAAGACGGGTCTACCTTCATGACGGGTCCGAGTCGAACCGTACGATTCGAGTCGATTCGTCACCCAACGCACCCCCAAAAAGTTAATATATTCCGTGTTTCACGACCTGACTTCCAGTAAGACGGGTCGTCTACCCTCATGACCGGTCGAGTCGACTCGTACGATTCGTCACCCATACGCAGACCGCCAGCCCCTTCAGTAGTATATGTATTCCATCGGATGTTTCACGACCTGACTTCCGGTCAGTTGGTGTGCCCTTCCTTTAATGTGTTTCACGACCTGACTTCCGGTATGACGGGTCGAGTCGACTCGTACGATTCGAGTCAATTCGTCACCCGCACTCAGCCATGTTTCACTGACAATCTGAGTCCGGTAAGACGGCTCGTCCAGCCTTCATGACGGGTCGAATTCGAGCCCCTCCCTCTTCCTCCGCTTGGGTTTGCGGCCCCTTACGTGATTAAGGCAAAGATAATGATACAATCAAGAAATGTGGAGACGTAAGATTGATTGGGACGAAGAGCTACCAGATGACATTCTCCAGAGCTGGCAAAACTGGAAGGATAGTCTAAAGACTTCCCAGGTTATCAAGGTGCCAAGATAGTACGGCTTCCACT
This sequence comes from Actinernus sp. WN-2022, assembly GCA_030867875.1. Classification (NCBI taxonomy): domain Eukaryota; kingdom Metazoa; phylum Cnidaria; class Anthozoa; order Actiniaria; family Actinernidae; genus Actinernus; species Actinernus sp. WN-2022. Next base: position 64,201,711 of record JAOWCC010001210.1, read on the forward strand.
GCTATGAGGCTCAGAATTAATGTACAACTTCACGTGTTCTGCGTCGCCTCTGAGATTGCCTACGGAGCAGTTGCTTATTTCCGAACAGTCACTGATGGGTGTGTCAACGTGAGCTTTATCGTCGGCATGACAAGGCTAGCACCCGTCAATACGTTGGACTGTAATTGTTCAGACTGACTGGTTTGTGATCCCCTTTTGAACACTGGGATTACTTTTGCCAACTTAAGATTAATTACTAGCTTGGACAAATGCCAGTAGAAAATGAAGCATTAAACAAGATTTCTAAGGGGCTCGATACAAAGGATATAGTATTTGTAATATTGAAACGTATGCTAAATTACGTCGCATGCACAAAGCCCTAAAAAGGCATTTTGCAGGAAACAGTCACATGCTGATATTAATATTTCTTCGTCAACGAATGAATTGAGCTCGTGACCCCCTTGAGAAAAGCGTTGAATGCTGCATGGATGGCAAGCTTTTTTACAGGGTTAAACGGTCGTCATGCCTTCGTGCCTGTACGCGATTTACAGTTACTGATCATAATCATAGCGGACTGATTGACAGGTGCAAAAACTAATCAGGAGTAAAATGCTGCCCGCGCGAGTAACAATTGTTTTGTTACTTGTCAGGTAACCATAAATCAACCAATGAGGGCGCACGTTATATCTGGAAAACGTATGGCTATATAACAATGCATTTACTTACAGTTTCAATCGGCGCTTGGTTTTGTAGCTTGTATAGTAATTATTGTTTTATGTATGAAAAGTTAGATAAATGCATCAATTGTTTCCCGCTGGTGTCGCGTGCGCCACTTTGCTAGCTAAAGGCGGGAAATACTTGTTTACCAAAACAACTAAATCTTCATCAAAAGCTGTCCATTTTTCGTTTAAAGAAAGCGTTTAAAATGGAATCAGCTCCAAAGAAACAATTTACATCTTTATCAAACGTGAGAGAGAAATTGTTAGCAAAAAAAATATGCAAGAAAGCCGAACATGAAACGCTACTTAAAATGCCGTAGCGACGCTGGTGCAGAGCAGCGTTTTCGGTGGTTCTTTTTTTGTCGAAACGCAGCTTCGCGAAGAGAAGACGACAAACCTCGCTTGTATCAGGTAGGTCCCGTATTTACACATAACTTTGCCTCTATGGCTCTAGTAAAACCTATGTCTGATGTCTTATATCTTAACGACTGACCCTCGGGAAACCAAGTGAGTTCTATTTCCGTAAACTCTCGATGTTTCCCTCGACTGGCGTCTCGGAAGACTGACATCGAGATTCTTGGCTACAGTTCTTCCACCATTGGACATTATGGAGCGGTTATTGTGGGATTTAAGGAACCTATGAATTCGGTCATTAAACCTTACGCAGCGGCCACGTTGATGACGCCGCTGTCCCAGGAATGAGGATGAAAACCTCTGCATTTATTGAAACTGCTCACTGCGAGCCTGGCTGTGCAAATCTATTGTTCCTTGCGTGAGAAAGGTCTATCCAAGGGGCTGTTACAAACGTCAATAGAAGACATGCCAAGAGCATATTTTCACTGAAGTACCTTTTAATTTTGTTTTTAATTATTTCAAGAACTCTGGGTTATTATTAATCTGTTTCGTTGACACTTCTGATTTTTTCGATGAGTTCAAGTTTCTGTCAAAACCGAATTGTGTGGTTGCGGAAAACACTTATTATTCGCCTTTTCCTCTTGCAAGCGCGCTACTGCTAAACTATCGAAACTCGTGTTAAGCGAAAGAAATAACCGTTATTGCATGAACAGCTCTTTTTGACTGCCCGTCGAACTTTTCATGCGCCAATGATATACTTGAATGAGATAAACTCTATTGAACTCAGCGATCGAAAGTAATCAAGTAACTGAAAAATTCACTTCACAAACAGGGGTCTATTTATCAGTAAGCAGCTCTATTCTAACGAACCGTATTTTGAAACATAAACTTATACAGTTTTCCCAGTCATAACAATCGATTATTTAGTCCACATCACAATCAGCATTACAAAGTAAAAGCTAAAATAAGGCTTCCGATGTCTTCAAGATCACGCGATGTTTGAGTAGCTGAATTTTCTGTTCAGAGAATTTGAAACAATCTTCGCCATATCTATACAGCTATCTTTGCCTTGAAATTATCATTTTATCCTCGCAAGTTAAGGGGATTTTATTTAGGTACGAGGAGCTAGCCACACACGAGAAGTTCTTAAAACCACCCCAGACATATCATGTGACCTTTGCCGTTTGTGGAAACATCTGGTGGATTGTTTTTTTAGCATGGAGCATTGTCAAATAATGCCATTTTAATGCTGTGTGACACTGTATTTTGGAAAATATTTTTTTTTTACAATTGAGATTTTTTTTTACAATTGAGATTTTTTTTTACAATTGATAATTTTTTTTTTTATATAATTGATAATATGGTTTCAGTGCAAACTGCAAGCATGGTTTAGAACTGGGCGTGGCAAAACACATGGTTGCCTGTATACCAAAGTGTTCATCACAATACAATCAACACATTGGGAATATGCATATCTAGTCGTTACCGCAAAGCATTTGACCAGCCCCCATACTTTAGGCCTTGGTTCTAAAAACAAACAACCGACCGCCGGAGACAGAAGTGCATTTCATTTCTACTCCTAGCTCCCGTCTGGAAAACAGTTACATAAAAACTTGTTGTAAAAATTCATATCCACATGTCCATTCAATGCAGTGATTTTCAATGAAAATAACCATGATTTAAATTTTGATAGTGTAATGGTTAACCTTTAAGGCCGGTAAAGGTAAAGGTATTCATATATATACAGCGCAAATTCTATATGAATATATCCAAATGCGCTTCACAAGGTTATTTTTGTGATACGGATTGCTATTGTGGCGCAATGTGCTGCCGTGCAGTTTACAATCATGAGTGACTGTTATAGTACCTCGGAATACAGACTGTTATGTCGGGAGACAATCCCCTACTCTTTCTCGAAATAACACATGTAACAGGTTCTTTCATGTCCCCCTCATATAGATTAGAAGAGGAAGGAGTCAAGGCCAACGGTTTATACGTCCCTGCCCAAGGACGCGGCCGGGACTCGAACCCCTGACCTCTCGCACTCTAGACCGTGCTCTACCAACTGAGCTAACCAGTGAGGCGGTTACACGTCATTTGACGTACCGTACTGCTTTGAGGATTTCAGCATGGCCTTCCTAAGTTAAAAGAGCAAGGCATTGAGATTGCCACACAGCACAATGTATAGACAAACGATCCAATTGAACTGCATTAGACATATTAAAAATGAATAATAGTTCGCCTCAGATTCTACATTTTCTTACAAGTACCCACTTTCTGTCTCTAAGTACTTAAACTTGTCCTGTACCAAGCCATTCATTCCATAAGCACTTCACCGCAAGCTGAATTCAACCACTCTGACCGCAAAGCAGGCCGGGAAAGCCAACCAATCGCCGGCATGGCCCTTCCCTCATCTTCATTCTTCAAATTATATATTTTTTGAAGCCATTTCGACCTAATACCTTAATATTGGAATCCGTTCAATGGTAAGCAAATGTTGTCCAACGTTCAAAAAAGCTATGATGGGTGGCTCCAGACCTCCAGTTATAAAGCCCACGCTAAAGCTAGTGAACAGAAGAAATCCTGGCCCGCCCTACAAGGAGAAATGAAGCTCTTCCTCCGTCACAATAATTAACATGCACAGACTCTGTTCTTCGAGAAAGTGCTGATTCAAGACTTAATGATGTCCTCCAGCACTCTATAAATGGGGAAAATGCTTTAAAAAGCCGCCATTCTGCTCGTTGGAAAAGCTGCTGACGAGAGCAACATGGCGGACTAAAAAGTATGAGCCCTCCGTATTATGGATCAGTTGAAATATAATAATACTAATAATAATAATAATATAATAATAATAATCAAGTTTTTTTTACGAGGGTGGCACCTAACAGTAAACACTAAATAACTTGTGGCCTCACTACAAATTCTAAAATATGATAAAACTACAAAAAACGCCGACAACGAAGTACATACACCTCAAAGCGATAAAAAGCATATATAGAATATATGACGAGAATAGTTAAAACTATGAAAACTAGCCTAAATTTGGATTAAAAGTGGACTGCGAAGACTATTGAAAGAGAGCTTTCCTAAAAGTGTTTATAGATTGTTTTTTTCTTAAGATAATTCGGCAGATTCTTGAAATTGATACAGAAAAGGATATTATCCCTTCGGTTTCACGTGTGAAGCGGGGACAAACTGATTTTCTGGTAGTGATCTTTGGCATCTAACCAGCTCTTATAATTTTGGATACTCATTCCCTTCAACTTTCCGTTACTACCGATGGCGGGGCTCCTGAGCTGGCCGATCACGAGCGGTGCACCATACAAATAGTGATCGATCGAAAATTTACTACCAATATTCGCGTTCCGACCATCTACTATTAGTAGCACGTTTTCTGCTATAGTACTTGGTTAATATCACAGTAGTTCTCAAAGTTGTACACGTGAGTCAGTCAATCCACGACGGGGAAGATCCTTTTTAACCAGGAAATCATTTCATTTAGCTCTTCTTTCCTCATTCTGGTATTTCTGTAGTATTTATAAATGTCGGAATTACCCCGGGATATTTTAAACGGTTAATAGTTTCGTACGCCGTTTAGCAACTGAAATATTCCTTTCGTTGTTGCCAGTTTAAAACCCTATTTCGAACTAAACGGTATACACACAAGAATTGTTCTTAAAACATATCAATGGGAATTCATTAATACCAAATAATGCATCAATGATGGCAAAACAGCTAATTCCCGATTTCTAGCTTTGATCGCCATTTGTACACAGGGTACCCAAATTTAACAGAGGAAGGTCTGAAGATGGGATCAGGATTGAGTGGCTTGCTGCCGCTTTTGAAGATATAAGTTTAGTCACCGAAGATCAAGGACGTCCCGTAAACCGAAGGTAAAATGGAAAACAGGTACTGATTTCCACTCAACCACAAAACCTCTTAGCGCATTCAGCTTGTGATCATTTACTGAACGGATCTCAGGAAAGTATTTCCTGAGGTAGATGTCAACAACACTTGAAAACGTTTCCAGACGTAAACTGTCCAACTTCCCATCTCAGGCCGATGTCAGCCTTTGCCCAATTAGAGTTGCGGAATTTTACACGTGACGAGCTCAGCCAATCGTGAAGCACTGATTGAAACACGTACAGTGGCGGATGAATCAAAGAGTGAACAGCTTGGACCATAGGCTTGGACCAGAGGCTTGGACCAGAGGTAACAACCTCGTGACCAGGGTCTTCTCGGTCAGATCCAAGATGGCGGCTACTCCGAGAGAAGACCCTGGTAAAGGTCGAACTACGACGTATTCTGATTGGCTTTTCGGTTATGACGCAAAGGTTGTCTAACAATGCATTTTATTGGCCAAACGGGCTGAGACCACGGAGATGATTCGTATAGTTTAATTTTCTCAAATTTTATCAATAAAACGATTTTAAAGAACCTTAAAACACGTTGTGTAGGTAGAGAAATAGATGAAGTGTATTACTGGGTAGTTTTCTGGTAAGTTTCATCAGTGGGAAAGCCAGGAGAAGCCGTTTAACATGAGCATGTGCTATCGATCGCTTCGCTTCAACGCTCACGGAAATAAACGGCTTTTTAGGATTCTCTTCTAGCTTAGATACATCCTGGTAGCATTGTGATACCTTTCCACTGTTTCTTTATCCAAATAAACTCCATTTCGAGCCTTTTAGTCGACCTGTTTTCACTACATCGTACGCCGCGTGGAAATACCGTTAATCACATCTCGCTCATGCACTCCGGATTGGGATACCTATGGTTTGTAGGCACGTGTTAACATTTCCATATTTAGCTTGGCCGCCATATTGGATACCCACATCACTTAAAATCACGTGATTCAGCCTTTACTTCTCTCGGAGTAGCCGCCATCTTGAATCTGACCGTGTAATCGAGATTTCAGTTTCCCATACATTGTCTGTAAATTTTCACGCGGAATTTGACTCGTTTTTACAGACAATGTAATCATACATCTGATTGGCTAAAGAGGAAAAGTGGATCTGGATATGATGCCGGATAATGGCCATAACAATATTAATGGTTTAGCTCATTCAAGTAGCATTGGATTCGGCGCATCTAAAGTTCGATGTTTGGTTGTTTCAGGTCTCGTTAGAAATTCAGAGCTGAAATGTAGGAAAATGGGATTTTTTCGACAATTTCATAATTATATAATTTGGTCTTGACAGAAACTTGCTAGACAAGCTATGTACAATCTATTGCCATTGCGTGTGGAAAATGCGTTATCTGACAATTTCCCAAGGGGCTGTTAAAAACGTCAAAAACAATACAATACATGCCAAGAGCATATCTCCAAGTACCCTTTTGCTTTTAATTATTTCAAGATCTTTGAGTTATTTAGTCACCTGTTTGGCACACATTCGTTCGATGTAGTGAGCAGTATACATTCAGAACGAAGTTAGCTGCGCAAAAAAAACAAATACAGTCTTTTTATTCTCCTGGAACTAATGACTGTATTCATATAGGTTCCTGAAATCCCAAAATAACCGCTCAATACTCTCCTGAGTGATAACTATATACTGTGCAAATATTATAATTTCGACATTCTATTGCGACGTTTTCATACAGATTCTATGGCATACAATACGTATATATCCACTTCAGACACAAATGCCATGTCACAGTAGAGCGATAGCGTCTTGTACCTGTCAAAAACACTGAATTAGCAAAACAAAAATGGTTTCCCAGGAATTTTCCATTTTTTAGGGTCTCGTGTTTGGTTTCCGCGTAGGATTTTTGATCGATTCTTTTTTCAAGTTCGATTCAATTTCTAAGTAAACCGTTATGAAGCAGTGGAACTCTGTTTAGCTTCTCGGTCCCGCCGAAACTCTTCGGCCTGACTTTCAACAAGATGACTATTATATATAAGAGTTGAAAAAGAGTTCAAGCTTTCGGCTCAGACTAGCAACGAAATTATTGACCTGTAGCGAAAGCAACAAACCGTGTTTGTTTGTTTGTAATGTATTTTCATTCAGTTCCTGCATGTCTAAATTAATTTGGAGAATTATTGAGTAAACAAAGTTCGCTATTCAATTGCCATAGTGGTCCTTGTGAGCAATAAAAAAAAAACTTTTCGCTTCCTGACACCGATTCACTCGAAATTTTCATTCACTTTGTTTACAGGGAGACAATTTTGGCAGACATTGAAATTGACAGTGTTCGCTATGTTTACTAATTAAAACTTATTATTGGTGTGACTATTAATTGATAAAAATAAAAATATACAAATATACACGATCGTTTTGCTTGCTCTTGAATTTGTTATCATTGATTTTCATCGATTCTTATTATTGATATATAGCGATATTCACTGCCAAGTCATCCATTGTCATTAATGTGCCAACCAGAGATATATCAGTGCTTCCTGACACGAAGTGACCTCTTCAAAGCATATTATTGTAGATCATTTGCATATAATGAAAAACTACGGTCAAACATAACGTTTTTCTTCAAAAGTAAACACCACAAAAGAAGTCATAAATCATTTGGCAAACATTGCTGTTGACATTTCAACATTTTTGAGTTGAGATTCAGTCACCTGTTATAACTGGATTATCATAAATCATTTAAAGCAGATTCATATTCCATGCCGAGTTCCACTCAATCCACTGACCATAGCAACTACGGTTATAAACGTTTTTAAGCCTGAAGATGAAGATTGGTCGACCATGAACTACTCAAATGCAAGGTGCTACCAAGATTGCACAAAATGTCCTTCAAATCTTTCCTTTGCGTCGTATGTAGTTTTCGTTTCTCTTCACGTGTTATCTGGCACACTGGCAATAACTGGAAACATCGTTGTTCTTATTGCAATCTGGAAAACCTCCTCACTCCGAACGATTTCAAATTACTTTCTAGCCTCTCTCAGTTTTGCTGACCTATTGGTAGGCCTTATAATCAATCCTCTTTACATCTCATTGACAACTTTAAATGTCTGGATGAGCGCGCATTCTCTTTACAAGGCAGAGAACTACTTCTGGATTCAATCTCTTGTAGCTACAACCTTCAGTCTCACTGCAGTAACCGTTGATCGCTATGTCGCAGTCACAAGAGTTCTTCACTACCCTCACATTTGCACAAAACGTCGCTGCCTCCAAGTCATTGCTTTCATATGGATGTCATCCGTCATTTTTGCATCAACAATTTTTTACATCTCCGAAGAAGACGCTGCAACTCTCTGGATAGTCTGCTTGGTCCTCACCTTTGGTGTTCCATTAATCATCATTGTGTTTTGTTATTTAAGCATATTCAAAGAGGCGCGAGTCCTAGCTGGTCGAATTGCCACACTGCTGACTGCAGATGATATAAACCGCCGAACTGAAGCAGGAACACCCAACGGTAAAACTTCATAAAAACAAACATTCTGATGTTTTTATAACAAATCAGATGTATTTAAACATATTTAAGGGAATTGTTTTTCAGCTGGCAGACGAACAGCTGTTCTGCAGCGCCAGCCAGCCTAAAGTTCATGAAGAATTTCTAAATTTCCCAGCTGAAATACTTAAGTGCAGAATTTGCCAGCAGCAAAAATATTTTTTTGAATATATTCCCAGCTGAAATATTTAAGTGCAGAATTTGCCAGCAGCAAAACATTTTTTTACATATATTCCCAGCTGAAAAATACAAGTGAAGAATATGCCAGCTAATAAAAATGCACGATATCTATTCCAATACTGGTATGATCAATTAAAAGTCAATTAAGCTATACTAACGGCCGTGAGCCACGAGTAGCAGCTGACGTTTCAAGCGTTTAAGCACAAGCAACATACGCAGACTCAGTGACTGATCATTAGCGGCGCTTGTTCTACTCACTGATGTGATCACTGAGTCTCCGTATGTTACTTGTGCTGATGTCGCTAGTGTGAACCAGCCGGTCGTAACACTCGAAATATCAGCTGCTACTATACTTTTAGCTGATTGTATCAGTATTTATCTCCCATCAACGCAGATCAGTTTCATTTTAGCAGTTCAAATATCCAAAGAATCTTTCGAGAACCAGATATTGTCTGATAATCATGATTTTTTTCTTTCTGAAAACAAAAATAGTGGAAACTGTAGTAATTTACAGTACCAATACAGCAGTAAAAGTGAATCAAGACAAAACTTCAAAGCCGCTTGAAATGTTTAATGTGTACTTTCATACCGTTTAGGTGTTTGCCAAACACTTAGTATCGAGGAAGAAACTGAGAGATTCACAAGTGAAAATTTCCACTTTCGCATAACTTAGTATATTTTATAATATATGAACCGCGTGGGACCACGCCTTCATCGATGCAGCAGTCCGTGCTAAACTGCATTGTGGTAAAGAAAAATGCATGATTCACTGCTCGCTTGATGTGTTTTGTGCAAACAAGCCTACTGTAATGACCGAGTGCTGATTGTGCTTTTGATTTAAAGTGCTAACGGAAACTGCTTTTGAGCCGATTTTCAGCGCATTGAAAGATACAGCTAGATTGTTTATTTAAAAACTGAAAACACCTCGCAGTGAAACGATACTGAACGACCCACACTGCTTTCCTGGCCAGTCTTACATATGGGCTCCCTTTGGAAGGCGGCTGTACCTCAGGCCAGTGTTGCGCGAAAAATCGTCGTTAAAAACATCTCCTTAAAGCATAGCAAGAGCGTGAAGTGCGTGTAAAGCTTTGGTCAAACAGGTTCAACATGGCACAACATTTGTAGCCCCATATATACTCCCATATATAAGCTATACGGGTATGTGCCGCCCAACGGAGTCGTTATTTTTGACATTTTTGACAGGTATCAATTTTTAGACCTCAGACTTAAAAATGCCTGGAATGCACTCTGAAACGGGGTATGATATTTATTCAGAGAAGCTAAAATGTTTCAAAGGAAGTTACATTGCAATAAATGATTCTAATTCAGTTCACACCAGCACACTTCGTTGTTGAATTAAAGTATATTTTTTTGAAGATCAGTTTGTGTGTGGTTCATTTAGAAGTTGAAGATGTTGAAGGTGTTGATCCGGCAGACTCTGTCAAGCAGCGCAACGCGTGTTACGTATTACATTCAATCCGTCTTGGGACAATACCGGCAAACTCTAAAACGGGGTATCAAAATTAATCAAACTCTAAAACGGGGTATCAAAATTAACACGAAACTATTCTTAAACGGGGTCCACATTTGATGACCAGGGCGGTACATACCCCTCCCCTGGGGACTTGTAGAGACCGAAAACTGTTTTTAAATGATTTCTACATCTCAACACCTTTCAACATTTTAAACCTGTTTCAAGATCGGCTCCAACACTAAAATTGTTCCGATGTTGAAACGGTTTGTACAGGGCTTAACTGAAATATAGAACGCTATATTTTTATTTTAAGAATAAAACCCTGAGCTAACCTGCAGAATTCGGTATTTTTAAAAACCTGTGAAACAACAGGTACGTGCAGAATTTGCCAGCTGAGAAATATCGCTCTGTTATATTATTATTATGTAATTATATCGGACTGCAGAATTTAGCAGCTGACAAATATCGCTCCGTTATATTATTATTTAGTATCAGACTGCAGAATTTGCCAGCCAAGAAATTCCAAAGTGCAGAATTTGCCAGCCGAGTGGCCCAGAAGAAGAGTTATTTTGCAGAACAGTTCGTTGGATGTTCCTGCTGAAGTGTTGAAAAACAAAAAGGCAGCATTTACAGTTGGGATAATAATTGGGTGCTTTGTGATTCTGTATACACCAACCTTTGTGTTTTCCTGTCTGGATATCACCACAAGCGACCCGTGTGAGAAAAAGATCATTTATCGTCACTGGCTGTGGGGAATACTTATTTGTTATACCTCCAGTGCAATAAATCCATGGATTTACGCTATCCGAAGCAGGGACTTTCGAGCTGCTTTTAGGCGCATACTAAAATGTGACTCTTTATAACCAACAGATTACTGAAACCAAGTTAATCGACTCATCCAGCGGGAAGTCCTGGCAGATCTTTGCTACCTGAGCGCTTCAGGGATATATAACGTTTTCTATCTAGCGAGGCAAGAAGATTTGAACTGACAAATATTTTTTTTATTTTGAACTGCTTTTGAGAATTGTATTATTTTGCTGACTGAATAACGTAGCTAGTTACCATACCTGATACAGAATAAAATTACCCGGATCTTTACAGAAAGTGGAAAGCGAATAAATGTATTTGTTGAATTCAGAATATAAAACTGTGCTAACACAGTCAAAATACCACATAGAAATCATCTCTTCCGCCCTAAATGACAGTATATTGGCAACAGAACTTGTACTGGCTTGGTTTTAAGATCCAAACGATAATTTTATGACCAATTGAAAGATTTTCACGCGAAAACAATTGTGGGTAAACGTAGAAGCCGCTATCTTTCACGGACCTATATATACGCTGGATTAAAATGCACGTATCATCTACTCCTTGGTGTTAAAAGAGCGCCTCAAGTATGATTCTTTATCCTACCTGGAATAATGGACTTAATTTAACGGCATGTGAAACTTAAAAGAAATTCCCGGCTCAATGGGGATCTCAGAACCAAGGAGCTCTTGGGAGTAACCAAGGAGCTCGCAGGAGTGGCGACATTTACTTACAGCTTCGATCGGCGTTTGGTTTGACAGCTTGTGGAATAATATGCAATTATTGGACTAGGTTATCGCAAAATATCGTGATTTGTTAGTGGCGAGCAATAAATTGTATTCAGCATCGGCAAATAATTGATTGCGAGATTCTAACAAATCACGATATTTTGCGATAACCGAGTCCAATATTGTTTTATCATTCACGACATTCAGAGCAACTAGTCGCTTTTTTGTGTTTTCGCTGTTTTTACTTTCTATCAAACATACCAAGTCATTTTTCGATAGCTCAGGAAAGCGAGCCATGTTGACAAATGCAATGTTGCTGCGCATGAGCAGACCATTATTTGCAGCAAAACGGCTTTGCACCGTAATGCGCATGAGCAGACCATTATTTGTAGGCAGTAGTTGCAGTTTTCTCAGCCAATCAAAACGACAGAAAAAATAATTTGAATGATAATTATATTTGTTACATTGCCATAAGTTTTCCAGACACACCGCACGCTCTCATTGGCTGATTCAGGGTCACGTGGCAGTCATCAAATCCAATGTTTCCCGCGCGAACAACAATTCATCAATTGTTGCCCGCCACGTGATCACATCGTGACAGAAGATGGTGTGATGTGTCGTGCGCGCCACAGGCTAGCTAAAGGCGGGAAATATTTGTTTACCAAAATATCTAGATCTTCCTCAAAAGCTGACCATTTTTCGTCGAAAGAAAGCATTCAAAATGGAACCAGCTCCAAAGAAACATTTTACATCTATATCAAGCTAGAGAGTTAACAATTGGTAGCTAAAACGGATGCAAGAAAGCTAAAGACACAAAACGATACTAAAAATGCCGTAGCAATGCTTTAAAAAGTCGGGATTGCCTAATAATTACTTATCAAAAAGACGTTCGAAATGCTAGTTTGTAGAATTAGATGTGACAAACTGTAGATGGTTGTTCTAATCACTAAGCATACATTACCATAATGCTTTGAAGGTTATGCAAATAACTCTCGTAAGACCTGCCAAACGATAAATGAAATCACTTCTAGGAAATCGAATAAATCATCCATCAAACCAACTTGACCATAAGGGCGATACTATCACTGATTCTAGTTGTATAGCCAATGCCTTTATTTCCCATCAGTTTCTAGTGTTGCCTTAGGCCTAAGTAATCAAGTGCCTCCACGGGTCTTGATGGCATCCCGGCTAGACTATTAAAGGAATGCGCAGACCTAGTTTCTGAGTCTCTTACCTGGGTCTTCAATATGTCCATTGAGACAGGAATCTTTCCTGATGATTTAAAATTTTCTAAAGTACTTCCTCTTTACGAAAGTGGTAAACATGCAGACGCAGATAACTACAGACCAATTTCTGTCATTCCTATCGTTGCTAAACTTTCCGAAAGAATCGTTTATATACAGCTTACTGAATATCTTAATAAGAATATATTATAATCTAATATTAACCAGTCTGGCTTTAGGTCTCTGCACTCCATGGTAACTGCCCTTCTAGAAGCTACTGATAGTTGGTCTTTAAATATTGATCAAGGTCGTGTCAATGCCGTTATCTTTCTTGACCTAAAAAAGGCATTTGACACTGTCAACCACGAGATTCTTTTAGACAAGCTTTGGAACTATGGAGTTAGAGGCCTAACGCACTCTTGTTTCAAATCTTATTTGACTAATCGCGACCAGAAGTGTTTCGTAATCGGCTCGTTATCTCATGAACTACGCTCTTTAAAATGTGGTATTCCCTAGTGGAATATCCTTGGACCAATGCTGTTTTTAATGTACATCAACGATCTTCCAAATTGTTTGACACACTCAGTCCCTAGAATGTACGCGGATGATACAAGTCCCACGTTTACGAACGATAACATTTCTGAGCTCGATGGCCAACTAGCTTCTGATCTCAATTGTGTTAATACATCACAAACAAATTAACCCTTAATCTTAAGAAAACAGAATATATGTTAATTGCTTCAAATCAAAAATGCATTAACATTCCCCACATCCCAACACCATCAATAAATAACGTTGCTATTATATAAACAGGTCCAGACAGCCAAATCTTTAGGAGTATTCATTGATGAAAATCTCTCTTGGGATACCCACATTGATCATATATCTAAAAAGATATCTGCTCGGGTATTGCCGCCATAAAAAGAGTGAAGCCTTTTGTCCCTTTCTCGACTCTTTTGACTATTTTCAATGCACTAGTCCACCCACACTTTGCTTACTGTAGCGAAGTGTGGGGTAACTGTGGCAAGGGTTTATGCGACAAGCTACATAAATTGCAGAACCGTGCTGCTCGTGTTTTATTGAACGCGTCATTTGATTCAAATACTCAGACACTGCGTGAAACTCTTACCTGTAAAAACATAAAACACCAACATTTACTAGATTCTGCAGTTATGTTGTACAAGTCACTAATAATTTAGGTCCAGATTATCTTAATGCTCGAAATTTATCTTTAGGAATGAGCTAGTTAATTATTCACTACGCGATCTTACTAATAAGCTGGCTATTCCACATCCGCGCACTGACTATCTTAAAAGAAGTTTTAGCTATAGCGGAGCACAATTGTGGAACAGCCTGCCCGTTGATATTCGCCAATCGGAACCCTTAACTCGCTAAAAGACAAATTACACTGCTATAACTTCTGAAATTACTAATTCACGGCATCCACGTAAAGCAGGATTTATTTTATTATTTATGTAAATATTATATTATGTAGTATAATTCTAAGTTATAGGTTATTTATTTAGGCATAATTTTCAATTATTCATTGGATTTTAAAATTTGTAAATTACCTGATGGAACAACCGTGACAAAATAAAGTTATCCAATACTTGTCTATATTGACTGAACTTCGAATGTTGATTCAATTCCTCGACTACGATCTTAAAACAATTAAGCTACTAAATTTACGGCGCTTTGACGCCAACAAGCCTGGCGCAATGTAACCGTTTCGGCATGATCGTATACCCGGGGATTCTCCGGCTTTTCTGACCCTTTTCTCCCACCTACGGCCTGCCTTTTTCTTGCTCGACGCCCCTTCGCTCACTGATTTCGGTGTATAGGTAACGTTTCTTTCTCGGTACTATAAAATTAGTTGGCGAGAATTTTAAAGTTGCTTATAGATCTTATCCATCAGCTTTTCAGTCAGATTATTTAACAATTATTCACCGAAGTGGAGGTGAATAGTGGTGGATATTTACCGAGCTGCTTCGGCTCTGAATTTCTAAATAAATAGCATCCTTTGTTGACTCAAGAATTCTCCAAATTCATTTTGACAAAATACAGTTGTTGTTTTCAATATCGGAGCAGGTCATTATTCGATCAATGACGATTAAAACAGCTGCGTACTTGCTTTGAGGGAGTTTTTAAAGCAACATGCAATGCTGTGAATTGGAAATATGGTTAAACCGTTTTACTTTATCCCACACCAGTGAATATCACTTTTCGCGCGCTCCGAGCAAAGCAGCGATCATCTCGCGCGAGTTTTTGTCCATTTGACAGAAAATGAAATAACTATTTGGTGCTGGCTATTCACCTGGAGTGTGGTATATAATAAAACAATTATCCACCTCAGTGCATGTTGGCGAATAGTGGTGGATATTTACCAACCGGGGGAGCCGAGGTGGCGCAGTGGTTAAGCGCTTCGCCTCTCACCTCTGTGGCCCAGGTTCGATTTCCGGACGCGGCGCCATATGTGAGTTGAGTTTGTTGGTATCTCGCCCTTGCTCCGAGGGTTTTTCTCCGGGTTCTCCGGTTTTCCTCCATCCGCAAAAACCAACACGCTAAAATTCATTTCGATCTGTGGATTAGCCGGGCACCTGGCTTTGATCAGCCCCCATGGTTGTTTCGGGTCTCGTAAAATATCCACCACTATTTATAGACAAAGTGGTCTTTGCAGAACATAGAAAAACACTTTCACATCCTGGCACCGAATGACTCGAATTTTCCATTCACTTTTGTTTGCAGCGGGATAATTGTGGCGACATTTAAATTGACAGTATTCACTATAATTTTTACTAAACTTGTTATTGGTGTGACTATTAATTGATAAAAACAAAAATATACAAAATAATATCTACCGCGATCGTTTTCAGTTGTTTTCAGTCTTGAATTTATGAGACCGTAGTTTTTGTTATTCCCAAGGCGATCGATAGGTGGTTTAACGTTCAATCTTTTGTACTAATCAATCTATCATTCTAGATTATTTGCAGTATATATAATAAAATTTAGTATATACAACACGGGAACCTACATAGATCATGCAATTTGATTGGCTCGCTATCTCGGAATAATGAGTAATAGCCGCGATCGTTTTCAGTTGTTTTCAGTCTTGAATTTATGAGACCGTAGTTTTTGTTATTCCCAAGGCGATCGATAGGTGGTTTAACGTTCAATCTTTTGTACTAATCAATCTATCATTCTAGATTATTTGCAGTATATATAATAAAATTTAGTATATACAACACGGGAACCTACATAGATCATGCAATTTGATTGGCTCGCTATCTCGGAATAATGAGTAATAGCCACTTACAAAACTCGGGATAATTTGAAAAAAAATGGCAGCCGTAAATTCACGTTTCGCGTTTGTTTCCGATGTGGAAATGTTGACTGAATAGAAATTGAACAAAATGCAGTGCCCGAAAGCAGGTTCCCGTGCATCCGTAGACCCAGGGGCGGTTAGTGAACGACGGGCAGAAAATATACTAAAACAATTATTCGCCTCAGGCTCAGTCGATATTGGTGAATATTCCCTTCGACTTCGTCTCGGGGAATATTCACCAATATCGACTTCGACTTCGGCGAATAATTGTTAACTATAACACGTAAGGTTTATATATGGCCTCAAGTGTTCCTGTTTTTCTTCATAGCAAACAGTACGTAGGCAAGAAGTCATAAAAAAAGGCAAACAGTGGTGTTGACATCATTTTGAGTTGAGATAATAAATCATTTAAAGCAGATTAATATTCCATGCCGAGTTCCAATGACCATCTGCTTAGCAACTTCGGTTAATGAAGCCTGAAGATGAAGATTTGTCGACCATGAACTATTCAAGGTGCTACCAAGATTGCACAAAATGTTCTCCAAATCTTTTTTTCCCGTCGTATGTAGTTTTCGTTTCTCTTCACGTGTTATCTGGCACACTGGCAATAACTGGAAACATCGTTGTTCTTATTGCAATCTGGAAAACCTCCTCACTCCGAACGATTTCAAATTACTTTCTAGCCTCTCTCAGTTTTGCTGACCTATTGGTAGGCCTTATAATCAATCCTCTTTACATCTCACTGACAACTTTAAATGTCTGGATGAGCGCGCATTCTCTTTACAAGGCAGAGAACTACTTCTGGATTCAATCTCTTGTAGCTACCACCTTCAGTCTCACTGCAGTAACCGTTGATCGCTATGTCGCAGTCACAAGAGTTCTTCACTACCCTCACATTTGCACAAAACGTCGCTGTCTACAAGTCATTGCTTTCATATGGATGTCATCCGTCATTTTTGCATCAACAATTTTTTACATCTCCGAAGAAGACGCTCCAACTCTCTGGATAGTCTGCTTGGTCCTCACCTTTGGTGTTCCATTAATCATCATTGTGTTTTGTTATTTAAGCATATTCAAAGAGGCGCGAGTCCAAGCTGGACGAATTGCCACATTGACTCCAGAGGATATAAACCGCCGAACTGAAGTGTTGAAAAACAAAAAGGCGGCATTTACAGTTGGGATAATAATTGGGTGCTTTGTGATTCTGTATGCACCAACCTTTGTGTTTTCCTGTCTGGATATTACCACAAGCGACCCGTGTGAGAAAAAGATCATTTATCGTCACTGGCTGTGGGGAATACTTATTTGTTTTACCTCCAGTGCAATAAATCCATGGATTTACGCTATCCGAAGCAGGGACTTTCGAGCTGCTTTTAGGCGCATACTAAAATGTGACTCTTTATAGAGTGTCATTAGCAATGAATTGCCTGATTCTTCAAGCTTCATTTACCTTCATTCAGAACTGATACAACTGAACAACGAACAATTGAATCCTCGTAAGTAGAGCAGAAAGAATCAATTCCAGAAAGACTTGCCATGGAAAACACTGCGTTGTAGCTGTAGTCTTTGCCAAACAGAATTTAAGAACTTCTCGTACATGGCACCTTCTAAAACTCCTTTTGCATGGACAAAATGGTAACTTCAAGACAAACTAGCTGCGTCAGTATAGATATGGCGAAGATTATTTCAAACTCTCTTAACAGAAAACTCAGCTACTTCAATATCGCGGCGTGATCATGAAGATACCGGAAGCTTTATTTTAGCTTAAATTATTTGTAATGCTGATAGTGAGGTGTACTAAATAATCGATTATCGGGAATGGATGTTTCAAAATACAGTTCTTTAGAATAGAGCTGCTATTGATAAATAAATCCCCTGTTTGTGAAGTGAATTTTTCAGAGATTCTGAATCAACTGTACTGGAGCCCGTTTAATTCAAACGCTGAACTTTCTATGTGCGGAATTCAATGCTAATGAGCCGCATAACATTAGCTGTTATAACAATAGCTCCTTCAACTAGCATTACCCTGTGAGAAGAGGTTTCTCATCTCTTTTCCTTTCCTGTCGCCGGAGAAACCTCTGCCACGAAACGATTGCTTTTCGCGTTGAGCATGCGCCACGGTATCTGGATTTCCATTGGCCGAGAAAAACGAGACGGTAAACATTGTAAATTCATTGTAGATTTCAGATTGTCCATTTCCTATTGTTGGCGAAATGGAGAAAATAAAATATATTTCCTTCTTCGATGGTATAAATCAAAGCTTTCTTTAGGATAAATTAAGGTAGATTTATTGAACGGTAATTTCGAGGTGTTCTGATGAGCAGTTCAGCAAAATAAGAAGAAGACAAAGCCGGAGTTTGAAGTCCTTTCTTATCAATCGTCGGCAAACAAAAACTGCGCGACGACATAAATAACGGCTGCGAAGGATACTGTGAGCTCTTGCAGAACCAGCGAAGATCGCCCGAGCGATATCATACAGGTAAAACCGGTTTGGTAACTGGCTTATCACGTGGTTTACCTCCAAGATTTTGGAGGTTGCAAGTGCGCATGTTCACCGAGGAAAGCAATCGTTTCGTGGCAGATGTTTCTACGGAGCCCTGCATGTAAGGGCCATCCACAAACACATTACTGAACTAGACAACATACTGGCACCACTCCTATTCAGTATATATACGAATGATCTCACCTCTGTACCACAGAAATGTATTGCAAAGAGTTATGTGGACGACACCAAACTACTTATATCATGCAATCTGAGAGATAAGACATCTACAATAACTGATATAGAAGAAGATTTATTTAACGTCAGCAAGTGGTGCTGTCAGAACCGCTTATTACTAAACTAAACTCTTAGTATTTGGTAGTACACAGA
Source organism: Actinernus sp. WN-2022 (assembly GCA_030867875.1). NCBI lineage: Eukaryota > Metazoa > Cnidaria > Anthozoa > Actiniaria > Actinernidae > Actinernus > Actinernus sp. WN-2022. The sequence continues at coordinate 64,220,773 of JAOWCC010001210.1, forward strand.
AGATAGTTGAACTAGAATATTTTAAGATTTCATTGCTAGGAAAGGAGCTGTTACCAGTGTCAGGGAGCCTTTTCCTCAACTGAGAGGATTCTCGTAGAGCTGACGACAACCAAGGTTGGATAGTAACGTACTTTATTATTGATCTCAATGACTGGCAACTTACAAGAGTATTAACTGGCCATGACGAATCATGGACTCGCCATGACTTCTGCTTCCTTCGACTATATTAAAAGATATTCGTTCTGTATTTATGTCATTTACAAACAATAGTTATTGAGAACCAAACAGGTGTCTTTACATGGACCCCTATTGTAAGTAGCTATAGGGTCGTGACCTGAACAAAGTAAAACTGGCCTTGAAAGAAAGATGTTTCAAACGATCAACAGCATAAATAAGATATGTCAAAGGTGAAACTAGAGATCAAATATCCTAGTGTGAGCGTAAAACATTGTGTGAGTCTTTAGATATGTTCCATAGAAATCCAACTTGAAGTTGGTAACTAATTTGCATTGACGGAAAGTTCAATGGATTTGGTACCTGACAAAGTACGGAACTGTATACGTAATTAGAAATACTCAAATCTTATTGGCTTGTTGTCGGGTCGCTTGGTACCGATCACGCATGGCATAAGTTACCTCAAAATCGATCACCGAAAAGCGAGCCAAAAATATATAAACCAGCACATCTTGTTTAATTCGCTGTCAAATTTAACGAAATTTTCGTATGTTAATATTAAAATGAAATAACGTCGTTAGGATAAAACACATTTGTATATTGACGTTAGTGTGATGTCATAACGAACGACTCCTTTTAAGGTCAAATTGTGCGTCACCTATACGTTTGAAATAAAGCATGTTATCACAACAACATAAATGTGTGTTTTTGATTGCCGCAATTTTAAAGTCTCTACGATAAATATTTGCTGAGTTATTAAGAACTGAAGTTTCCTGTGACGTCACATTTTCTGACGTCATGGGTCTGACATCAGTCATGCTTTCTAAATTGAAGAAACATAAAAAAAGACCATATTGCGGCGATTCAGTGTACAGTAAGTACAGTTCCTCTTTAAAACCCGAAAAATACTCGAATAGTTATTTTTAAAAGACATTTTCAAAACTATATGACGTCATAATGACGTTTCCTCTTTTTCACTGTGAATTTTAAAGTATTTCCTCTCAAAAATTGAAAATTCTGAAAACATACGGTTGTGGGTACCGATTTACTCTTTTGATTGCTAAATTGTCGTAAACAAATATTTTAAACTCTAAAAGATGAATGAAGAAGTTATTTTGTAAATGGTTCTGTATTGAAAATGTCTTACGGTAGTTCAAAGCATCGGATTTCGTTTAGGTCATCGGTCTTCATCCTCCCACAAAAAATCAATCTTCTACGTTGGAAACTTTTGAAAATATAGCAAAGTGATAGATTTTAGGGTCATTTGTGCCAAGCGTGGATAGCTTAAGATATAATCAATACTAATTAGTTCCCTGTAACAAACACAGGTTATTTGAAAATAAGTTCTATTCAATGTTGTCAATGGATCGAAAGCGACCCTAGCAAATACAGGCTCGTGCCCAAACGAGTTTAACAAAAGAATGATTTCATTAAAGTAACTCGGCTTTGGCTGCGTCGAGCGTGGGCTAAACTAGAACTTGTTAATTTATTATATGTTTCTCCTAAAGTAGAATTTTGTCTAAAATCGAAAGATCCTTTTTCTTAACACCGGTATCCAGTGCCAAAGTCTTGGGCGTGATCTTAGACACGAACTTAACCTACGATGAACACATTACTAAGACCGTTTCTTCATGCTTTTCTCGACTAGCACAAATAAACCATGTTAAACACGCGTTTAATAAGAACACTTTAATTACTGTTATTAATACATTAGTATTTAGTAAGTTGCTTTACTGCTCGAATGTATGGGCAAATGCATCTAATAGAGACATACGTAAGCTACAATCATGTCAAAACTATGCCTGTCGTATTGTTAGCGGGGCCAAAAAGTATAACCATATTACACCTATACTAAAAGAGCTAAATTGGCTGCCAGTAGATATGCTAGCGTATTTTAGAAGTGCCACTCTGCATGGCATTCAAATGCATGACTGATTATTTAATATCTAAATTCACGAAGCGCTTCAATATTAGTGGTCGTGAAACTCGAAACCCGCAATTATTACAAATCCCCTTATTCAAATCTGCGAGTGGTCAGATCAGTTTTTATTACAGAACAGTAAAAATATGGAACTCACTAGATAATGAACTGAAGTTAAGTAAAGACGTTTTAAGTTTCAAGCGAAAGCTGAAGAGCAATACACCCAGAGGCTACGTCTTTAGGCACGTTCCAAGGCAAGGTCGTGGAGGCGGAGTGGCTTTGATGTTCAAAAAGACTCTTGATCTAAAACTGAATCCTACTAAAAAGTTCAAGTCATTTGAACACGTTGACATGGTAATGAAATCACCCAAGCCACTTCGGATTGTTGTGGTTTATCGCCCACCGCCCAGTAAAGTAAATGGGTTGACGTACGAAATGTTTTTCACTGAATTTTCAACTTTTCTTGAACAACTGGCTACTGATCGCTGTGAATTGCTCATAACGGGAGATTTTAACTTTCATGTTGATGATGAAAATAATGCTCCTGCGAAACGTTTTATTCAAATGCTACAATCATTCGACTATGAACAGCATGTGAAAGACGTAACACACAAATGTAACCATACCTTGGATCTGGTAATTACTCGAACTCAAGACAAATTTATACATAACACACATGTATCAGATCCTGTTTTGTCAGATCACTGTGCGGTACATTGCAAGCTCTTGTTGTCCAAGCCGCCCTTAGAGAAGAAGCATATCACTTACAGGAGCCTAAAGGGTATCGACTCGTCCCGTTTCTGTAGCGACGTAGTGAGCTCAAGTCTGTTGAGTTGTTACGAACACCGATCCCTGGACGACTTGGTTGACCAATACAATATGACCCTAACGTCGATATTAGATAACCACGCCCCTGTCAAGACAAAGGTTGTCACTATCCGTCCTACGTCTCCCTGGTTTACTCACGAGATCCAAAAGGAAAAGGTCGAGAGAAGGCGACATGAACGTCGATGGCGGAAATCTGGGCTGATGATTGACCGCGAGTTATACCAAAAGCAATGTCGTACCGTTCACCAACTTATTTGCAATGGTAAGAAGGAGTATTATTCCGAATTAATTAGTGGCCTGCAGAATGATCAAAGGCAGTTGTTTAAGACAATGGAACCCTTGCTCAAAGGTCGGACTGAGAGAGAATATCCTACTTGCAACTCTAACGAAGATCTTGCAAATCAATTCGCTGATTATTTTGAACAGAAAATAGCCATCATCAGGAGTGATCTGGTCTCAAGGAGTTCAGACATGCGCAACCCGTTCCCAGACTCCGACCTGCAGCAATGTGAGGTGCAACTTCGAGAGTTTACTCCTGTAACTGATGTTGAGTTAGCGGGACTAATTGGTAAGATTTCCAAGAAGTCTTGCGTCCTCGACCCCATCCCTGCATCGGTGCTAAAATGGTGTCTGAGTGACCTACTTCCAGTGCTTACGAAGATGGTAAATTTGTCATTGGCCAATTCTGTTCTTCCACCGAGTCTAAAAGCTGCCTCATTGAATCCTCGCCTCAAGAAAGCCCAGTTGTGCTGCAAAGAGTTCAGTAGTTTTCGACCAGTTTCCAACTTAACATTTGTGTCCAAGTGCACTGAAAAAGTCGTTGCTTCCCAAACATGCTGCTATGTCGATAATAATAACATGGGTGAAATACTCCAATCAGCGTACAAACAATATCATAGCACAGAGACGGCTTTAGTTAAAGTGCATGATGATATCTTACGAGCTATGGATAACAACTGTTCAGTCATTCTGTTGCTATTAGACATGTCAGCGGCGTTTGATACCGTGGACCATGATGTTCTCCTTACCCGTCTTTCGCAGAGATTTGGAATTGTTGACAAGGCGTTAGAGTGGTTTCGATCTTACCTCACCGATCGTAAACAAGTTGTCAATGTTTCTGGTGGTTGTTCATCTGAGCGCATGCTTCGCTGTGGAGTTCCACAGGGAAGTGTTCTTGGGCCAGTACTATTCCTGTTATACATATCACCCCTTGGAGATATCATGAGGAAGCATAATATTAATTTTCACCTGTATGCGGACGATGTCCAACTATATGTGACTTTTAAATCGTCAATTGCAGGGCAAGTGGACCAAGAACGATCGAGGTTGGAGAAATGTGTTCAAGATATTGATGCCTGGATGACGGTCAACAAATTAAAATTGAGCAGAGACAAGACAGAACTGATTGTTCTAAATGCAAGCCATCGACCACAACCTACACTGGACTCAATACTAGTTTGTGACGAGACAATTAATCCTTCATCCAAGGCCAGAAATATCGGTGTCATTCATGACATGACTATGTCGATGGAGCAGAATGTAATCAGTATGTGTAAATCGGCGTTCTACTATCTTAGAAATATCGGGCGAATAAGGAAGTACATAAGCTTACAAACAGCGGAAATTCTAATGCATGCGTTCGTCACATCAAGACTTGATTTCTGCAACTCTCTTCTCTACGGACTACCTAAACACGTTACCAAGCGGCTACAGAGCGTACAGAATGCAGCAGCAAGAATTGTTACTTTAAGTAGAAAATCTGAACATATTACCCCTGTTTTATATAACTTACATTGGCTTCCTATCGAAGAACGGATTGTTTTTAAGATTCTTTTGCTGACATTCAAGTCCCTTCATGGTTTGGCACCTCCGTATATTGCTGATTTGGTCACTCGATATGTACCTACGCGTTCTTTGAGATCTGCCACCAGCGATAGGCTGGTTCAGGTGCCATATAAATTAAGTTCATATGGTTGTAGGGCATTTTCAACTGCTGCACCTGCCCTATGGAACGGCCTTCCACAAGACATTAGAAATTGTTTAACAATAAATGAATTTAAGAGTAAAGTAAAAACTTACCTTTTTAGGAAGGCTTATTCAGGACATTTTTAATTTTTCGTAGTACTTTTTATCACATATTTTTAGATCAGATTTAAGGATAGTTTTAATTTCTCTTAATGCTTTTTATCATATACATATTTATTCGCTATGATATTTTCGTTCTTTTAATATTAGATATGTGTATTTAAACCTATTGTAAAGCGCCATTGGACAGAGATGGAAATGGCGCTATATAAGAACTGTATATTATTATTATTATTATTATTATTATATCAAACTCAAAATAGGTTAAATTAATAGATGTAATTCAAATTATCATGTACACTGTAGTTGTATTGTATTTGTATTTTGTCTTTGAAAAGCCTTTTTAAGGAAAGATGAATAAAGTATGACGGTATGGCGGCAAACACACTACCTGATAATGCTCTTCTCTTTTATGTGTTTCTCTTACTTCCGACAACGATACTTACCGGCGATTCAAAATGATATTGAAAATAACTAGGGATGTATTAGTCGAGAAATACTTTAATCTAGGCCTGAATTATATGGAAATCCTCGCTTTTCTTTTAATTTATCACGCCATCAATATGAGTCTTCGTTAAACGTGTTCTGAGAAGCAAGAATTTACGAAGGAGAAAGGACTACAGTAGTCCAGATGAAATAATTGACGCCATAGAAATGGAATTCCAGGGAAGTGGAAGCTGTCTATAGGCTACAGGCAAATGCACAACTTGTTAAGAACAAACATTCGCTAGTATTAAATTAGCAAGGAAACTGTTAGACACGCTTTGAGGACACTTGACCCTGAACGAGTTGAAAGACGGTCGAGACACAGATTAAAGCGCAGGCATTATTTTCCACCAGGGCCTGACTTCATATGGCAGTTAGATGGCAAGTATTGTTTCTAGCCAACTTTCCTGTTTAATTATTTCAAGATCTTTGAGTTATTTAGTCACTTGTTTTAGCTGTCACTTTATTGAGCATTTTAAATACAGAACGAAGGTAGATCTTGGAACTCAACCACAACTCAACAGCCTGTCCTCCATTCAAGTACTGACTAACCTCGGTTATATATGCCTCAAGCTTTACCGAGTATTAAACAGAAACAGAACCAGAAACATGGCCGATGCTTAATAAGGAAATGCAAAGATATTATCATCTTTTAAAAGCGCTTTACGATCTCATATGTTATCGTCGTAAATAATTACCTCGAAATATTTCTAATAAAAATTTATTATAATGCTGATATATGCATAGTTTAATAGATATTTTTTATATTGTAATATTTCAAGACTTTGTAATATTTTAAGACTTTTTAATACTTTTAAACATCAAGTGTATCTAAACTATAAGTATGTATGTATTTTTATTTGCCTATTTTTTGTTCACGTTTAAAGTTGTATAAGCTCCTAGGTGACACGTGGTTAAATAAAGTATTGTAAATATTGTATTGTAAAGGTCCTTATTCCAAAATAACTGCTTAATTGTGTCCAGAGTGAGAAGAACTATACTGTACAAATGTTTTAATTTCACATTGAGGAGTCAGATAATCGGAAGTTCAAATCGGCGTGAGCTCTGGTTGCTGTGAACTGATGCCGTCACAGAATCGATTGATTTCAGGTTAAATTAGTTGCTATAACCCCAGTTGGTTCATCCAGCGGGAAGTCCTGGCAGTTATTTACTGCCTGAGCGATTCAGGGATATACAACTTCTTTCTATCCGGCGAATCCAGAATTCAATTTTATCAAGAATAAGATTGATTACTGAACCCCAGTTAGTTCATCCAACGGAAAGTCCTGGTAGATCTTTGGTACCTGAGCGCTTCACGGATATATAACTCTTTCTATCAAGCGAGGCAAGAAGATTTCAACTGAAAAATAGTTTTAATTTTGAACTGCTTTTGAGAATTGTATTATTTTGCTGACTGAATAACGTATCTAGTTACCATACCTGGTACAGAATAAAATTACCCGGATCTTTACAGAAAGTGGAAAGCGAATAAATGTATTTGTTGAATTCAGAATATCAACCAAAAACCCGAGGAATTACTTTTGGCATCAGTAAAGCCCTAGATTGGCTATTCAGTTACAGAGATGTAATCTAGCATACCGAACAAAATGGCTGCTGTACATTTGACTACAATCCGCCTTGCAGTGCTAACACAATAAAAATACCACATAGAAATCATCTCTTTCCTTGATGACAGTATATTGGCAACAGCACTTGTACTGGCTTGTTTTTAAGATCTCAGGAAAGCGAGCCATGTTGTCGGGACAAATGCAGTGTTACTGCAAATGAGCAGACCATTATTTGCAGCAAAACGGCTTTGCACCGTAATGCGCATGAGCAGACCATATTTGTAGGCAGTTATTTGCAGCTCTCGGACAATCAAAACGACGGAAAAAATAATTTGAATGATAACTATAATTGTTACATAGCCATAAGTTTTCCAGACACAACGCACGCTCTCATTGGCTGAACGTAGTTCAGCCATCCTATAACAGCCTTTTCAAGCATAATTCTTTTTCATACACAGTATCTCACATTTGGAACCAGCTACCATCGGCAGCTAAAACTACAACTTCTTTAACTTCTTGCGCCGCGCAACCAAATTCATGTTAAAAGTAGACTTACCCTATAAAGATAGGCTACTTAAACTTAATCTACTGCCACTTTCATACTGGCTAGAATATCTAGACCTCATATATTTGTTTAAGTGTCGCCTTAAGCTTAACAATACCGATCTATGTAGTTATATAACTCCATGCTCGCTTTCATCAAGATCTACAAGAAGCACTACTGGTTCAGACTACAAGCTTAACCCATGCAAAACATCTACTTATAGGGATTCTTTCTTTAATCGCATAGTTATTCTATGGAACTCGCTGCCTTTAAATATTAAGTCCTGTAGTTCAATTTCGTCTTTCAAAACATTGCTACGAGCTCACTATCTTGCGCTTTTGCTTTCCACTTTTGACCCTGATCGCATTAGAACCTATAAAACTATCTGTTCTAAATGCCGATCTACTAACACATCTACTATTTGTTGCCGCTAACTTTTTTCTGCGCTTATTTACTTGTACTTGGCCGGCCGACCAAATGTACAAATGTACACTATTATTATATTTTTTTTTGCATCATATATTTTACATTTCATGCTTAATACATTATTCATAGTTCTATCTGTAATGTATTGTCAGTGTATTCGTATTTGTCTCAGGCTGAGCTCGTTTGGACCTAGAGTCTGTTTCTCAGCCTGAGTTAAGCTATTAAATAAAAATAAATAAAAAATAAAAAAAATAAAAAACAGTTTCGGCAATATCTTAATAAGTCTGACTTTATTGGATGCCAGTGTAAAAACTGCCTCTAACTAGCTCCTGCACACATGCACCTATATAATTGATCTACTTAGTTTACATTGATATCTTTAAATTTTGGCACCTTTAACTTAGAGTTTGTATATATATCGTATGGTATTAGTAATTAGCTAGACTTGCTTACTTATTATTGTATATATGTAAATAGTTTGAACTAGAGTTCTCTTAGCCTTTATCCATATTGTTATGTACTAACAATATTACTATATATAAATGTATGTAAATAGTTGAAACTAGAGTTATCTTAGCTTCCATTCGTGTTATAATGTCATGCCCTAGCTTTATTTGTCCTACTACAAATTTTATATTTTGTTACTATTAATTTGTCGAGCGCTTATATCATGAGCCCCTGGCTCGGGAGATTGGGCAACCACTTCCTGCGTTACCGACGGTAAATAAATTATTATTATTATTATTATTATTATCCGACGCTTGCGGTCCACATTCATGCACGAGTCAAACCAGTTTCGAAAACACGTTTTACCGAAAATAGCTGTACGCGTCAGTTGTTTGTTAGTTGTTTCGTGCTCTCATAAGTACGCGTGAGACGCGTCACTTGTTGCCAAGGAAACTTCACGCATGCGCGACAGAGAAAGCATCGCCGAATGTCGGCAGCGGTCTCTCCCTCGCCTTCCATTTTACCACAGGCTAACCATCCTCCCATTTTGTGTATTTGTCACTGATGTTTTAATAATCCATTATTCCTCTTCTCGCTGCTTCGCAGCTCACTGATCGCCGCTTCGCGGCTCTTTCGCTGCTGCTGTCCTCTCTAGAAAACCTCTGGAACCAGGGTACCTTTTCACTTGATTCTGCTGTGAATGTGTTGATTTAGCGCGCCTTCGTAATACAGCTCGGGTTTCCTGTGGCTCAGGTTTGTTTACACATAGCTCGGGCTTCCTGTGGCTCATCTCGCCAACGACATAAAAATACACAAGGCAGGCAACTAAATTCATCGCCGACAAGCGAGACGCGCGAGAATTTTGCCGAAAAACGAAAACTTCCAGGATCCTCCTCCCTCTCTAACATTCAAAATATTGAAGAACAGCAAATGAGCTACGTTTTTGGTGGTAATTCACGGCGATTCGAGTGTTACACACTCGTAAAAGCTTCCTAGAAACCGTCAAACTGGTCCAGATTTTCGGCGATTTTTTTTTCTCCCTTTGATCGGGACAGATATGAGCCATCATAAGGATTTATAACGGTCATCACATTCAAATTTTTTTAATCAAACTGCCGAATGATCTCCCATCTAGAGTCCCCAGCGAATCCATTTATTCAGCTGACATATTTCCCCTAATCTCCCTCGTATGGGCTGTTTTGCAACTTGACACACAAACTATTACTATATACATGTATGTTGTTCTGGCTAGAACTTTTGCTCAAATCACCCATATCTCATTTTCACTATGCGTCATTTTTTAGGAATCCTTTGTTAATAAGGGCCCTGTTTGCGATACAAGTATGGCTCCAAGTATTTGATAATGGGGGCCTTTCTGAAACTATAGTGCCAATGGCACAAGGCTCATGTACATGTATATACAAAATGGTGTAAAGTTGGTGTTTTGGCAATACAATACAATAATTTATTAACGTGGTCAGAAACACTTATATAAATGATGTCCCCGAGGGAGCAATCCAGCTATTTTACAGGTTTGCCACAACAAAAAGAAAATTAGATAAAATGTGTTTTGTCATAATTGGATAGTTAAAATATTTTATATACAACTCTAAAAAATGATGCTAAATGTTGTGATATAATTATAATTAAAACTATAAATGATAAAATATTCTAGAGTGATTGATTTTATAACTAATATCGAAAACAATGCCAATGGTTGAGAGCACAAAAAAAGTCAATATTCTAGAAATCTAATCCAGTAAAATCTAGCTGTTTTGTTAGATTCTTTTCACAACTATTGTAGTTGTCTGGCTTTGTGCATGAAAATTGGGGACCCACCCCCCTTTTGCGCCAGCCACGACACCTCTAATTAATGACCAGTCCCTAAAAAGCATCAATCAAATTTTGGAATCGTCAAAAGCTACCATATCAAACAATTTATTGCGAAAAGCGTCGTTCCTGAGAGCTCCTTGTGATAGTCCATATATGGTCAATATATTCCATATTTGGAAAGCAGGACGGATCGTCGAATACTAGAACACGTTCAGGAAGTGTAGTTAGCCGGCAGAAGAGAAGCGGATACAACGTAGGCTACAGGAAGTGCGATTAAAAAAATCGAATCGTTTTTTGAAGATTCGATATCGAAATTTGAAAAGGATGAGCGTATGCCTCACTAGCATCTAGTCAGGCCCAAATATTACTCTGAACGACAACAATTGTTTGATATGAAATTATTACCAGACCATGATTTCTACAAAAAAATAGTTAGCCAAAAATAAGTGAACTTTTACACAGATAAAGTAATGTTGCATTCAATTTCAACTCACCTAATTCTGGGAATTGCTCCGATTTTGGTCTAATTCACTTCAGTTTTGAAGGTTTGCAGCACATGATCCAGGCCGCCATCTTTGCTGTCCACAACATGTTCTCAATCTTACCATATAAAATCGCACTTCCTTCTTTTAATCGTTAAAATATCGAATATAAACATGTTCAAACCAACTACTGGATCTGTCTTAAACTTATAGCAAATCCCTAGGATAGCAAACAATGAAACACGACGAGAATTTAAACAATTTATCAACACCACGAAATCGATCTGCTTCTTCGAGGAATCACATTTTATGAAGCCTCGTTCTGATGACCATTGACCGTGCGCTTCAGCGGAATCGAGGGACTGCAATCTAATGTCCCAAATTTCTGGTTTTGAAACCGCCGTGGCCACTGGCTAGCTAATGGCGGGAAATATTTGTTTACCAAAATATCTAGATCTTCATCAAAAGCTGTCCATTTTTCGTCGAAAGAAAGCGTTCAAAATGGAACCAGCTCCAAAGAAACAATTTACATCTTTATATAGCAAGCGATATAATCCCCAGTTATACCCATTAGCTAAAAAGGATGCAAGAAAGACACAAAACGATACTAAAACTGCCGTAGCAATGCTTTTAAAAGTAGGGATGGCCTAACTTATCAAAAAGACGTTCGAAATGCTAGTTTGTAGAATTAGATATGACAAACTGTAGATGGTTGTTCTTCTTCCCTATAATTATTATTCTCTATATTGACTTAACTTCGAATGTTGATTCAATTCCTCGGCTACGATCTTAAAACAATTAAGCTACTAAATTTACGGCGCTTTGACGCCAACAAGCCTGGCGCAGTGCAACCGTTTCGGCATGATCGTATACCCGGTGATTCACCGGCTTTTCTGATCCTTTTCTCCCACCTACGGTAACATTTTTTTCACGGTATACAATAAAATTAGGTGGCGAGAATTTTAAAGTTGCTTATAGACCTTATCCATCAGCTTTCCAGTCAGATTATTTAACAATTATTCACCGAAGTGGAGGTGAATAGTGGAGGATATTTACCGAGCCGCTTCGCCACTGAATTTCTAACGAGACCTGAAACAACCATGGAGGCTGACCAAAGCCAGGTACCGGCTAACCCACAGATCGAAATGAAATTTAGCGTTATGGTTTTTGTGGAAGGAAGAAAACCGGAGAACCCGGAGAAAAACCCTCGGAGCAAGGGCGAGATACCAACAAACTCAACTCACATATGGCGCCGCGTCCGGGAATCGAACCTGGGCCACAGAGGTGAGAGGCGAAGCGCTTAACCACTGCACCACCCCGGCTCACTCGGTTGGTAAATATCCACCACTATTCGCCAACATGCACTAAGGTGGATAATTGTTTTATTATATACCACACTCCAGGTGAATAGCCAGCACCAAATAGTTATTTTATTTTCTGTCAAATGGACAAAAACTGGCGCGAGATGATCGCTGCTTTGCTCGAAGCGCGCGAAAAGTGATATTCACTGGTGTGGTATATACTAAAACGGTTTAACCATATATTGTTGCTATAAAAACTCCCTCAAAGCAAGTACGCAGCTGTTTAATCGTCATTGATCGAATAATGACCTGTGCCGATATTGAAAGCAACAACTGTATTTTGTCAAAATGAATATGGAGAATTCTTGAGTCAACAAAGGATGTTATTTATCGACAAAGTGGTCTTTGTAGAAAATAGAAAAACGTTTCACATCCTGGCACCGAATGACTCGAATTTTCCATTCACTTTTGTTTGCAGCGGGATAATTGTGGCAGACATTTAAATTGACAGTATTCTCTATAATTTTTACTAAACTTGTGACTATTAATTGATAAAAATAAAAATGTACAAAATAATATCTACCGCGATCGTTTTCAGTTGTTTGCAGTCTTGAATCAGTATGAGACCGTAGTTTTTGTTATTCCCAAGGCGATCGATAGGTTTAATGTTCAATCTTTTGTACTAATATTATCAATCTATCATTCTAGATTATTTGCAGTATATATAATAAATTACATAACACGTAAGGTCAATTGTTCCTGTTTTCCTTCATAGTAAACAGTAGACAAGCAGTCATGATAAAAAAAGGCAAGCAGTGGTGTTGACATTATTTTGAGTTGAGATTCAGTCACCTGTTGTAACTGGATTATCATACTGAATATTTCAAGTAGACGAGTTTATATTCCATGCCGAGTTCCACTGACCATCTGCTTAGCAACTTCGGTTAATTAAGCCTGAAGATGAAGATTTGTCGACCATGAACTACTCAAGGTGCTACCAAGATTGCACAAAATGTCCTTCAAATCTTTTTTTCCCGTCGTATGTAGTTTTCGTTTCTCTTCACGTGTTATCTGGCACACTGGCAATAACTGGAAACATCGTTGTTCTTATTGCAATCTGGAAAACCTCCTCACTCCGAACGATTTCAAATTACTTTCTAGCCTCTCTCAGTTTTGCTGACCTATTGGTAGGCCTTATAATCAATCCTCTTTACATCTCATTGACAACTTTAAATGTCTGGATGAGCGCGCATTCTCTTTACAAGGCAGAGAACTACTTCTGGATTCAATCTCTTGTAGCTACAACCTTCAGTCTCACTGCAGTAACCGTTGATCGCTATGTCGCAGTCACAAGAGTTCTTCACTACCCTCACATTTGCACAAAACGTCGCTGTCTACAAGTCATTGCTTTCATATGGATGTCATCCGTCATTTTTGCAACAACGATTTTTTACATCTCCCAAGAAGACGCTGCAACTCTCTGGATAGTCTGCTTGGTTCTCACCTTTGGTGTTCCATTAATCATCATTGTGTTTTGTTATTTGAGCATATTCAAAGAGGCGCGAGTCCAAGCTGGACGAATTGCCACATTGACTCCAGAGGATTTAACCCGCCGAACTGAAGTGTTGAAAAACAAAAAGGCAGCATTTACAGTTGGGATAATAATTGGGTGCTTTGTGATTCTGTATTCACCAACCTTTGTGTTTTCCTGTCTGGATATCACCACAAGCGACCCGTGTGAGAAAAACGTCATTTATCATCACTGGCTGTGGGGAATACTTATTTGTTATACCTCCAGTGCAATAAATCCATGGATTTACGCTATCCGAAGCAGGGACTTTCGAGCTGCTTTTAGGCGCATACTAAAATGTATCCCTTTATAAGCAATAGTCGTGTTCATTCAGAAATAGAACTGAACTACGAAGAGTTTAATCTGTACAACTGGAGCAGAGAGAATCAATTTCCCAAAGACTTGGGTCCTGAGAACCTGGAATAGTACTGGGTATCCAAATAATGCTTAACCCTGAAACAATACAAACACTAACCCTAAAACAATCGAATTCTTTGTCAGTGCAATCCAAATGTGGTCCAGTAAAATGCAAGGTTTGGTGAAGACTTGAAATGATGCTGAACAAATCACTGGTGCAGAAATAATCAATTTCCTGGACTCGAAATAGCCGAAAACACTGCTTCTCGGCGCCAAACAGAATTTAGAACAACGTATCGAGTTGGGTACCTCGTGCCTAAAATTAAACATCCTTTTGCGAGGATAACATGATAATTTCAAGGTATATATAACTGTATACATGTGGCGAAGATTATTTGAAATTCTTTCAACAGAAAATTCACTTACTTATATTTAAACATTGCACGATCATGAAGACATCGGAAGCTTTATTTTAGCTTTTACTTTGTAATACTCAGAGTGAGATGTTGACCGAAATAATCGATATTTGTGACTGGAAAATGTGTATACGTTTGTTTCAAAACAATGCAGTTCTTTAGAACTGCCGACTCTTCACAGATTTTTCACTCTCGTTCTCTTTAGAATAGTGCTGCTGTATTGATAAATAAATCTCCTGTTTGTGAAGTCAATTTTCCAGAGTTTCGGAGTCAACTGTATGTACTAATAGTAGCATTGGATTCGACAGATGAAAAGTTCGCTCAAAAAGAGCGAACAATTCTGTTCAATAAGTTATTTCTTTTGATAGCCTTGCAGTTGCACGCTTGCAAGAAGAAAATGCGACGGGATTAGTATTTCACTTTTCCGTATATAATTACACAATTCGGTTTTGACAGAAACTTTACTTGAATCCATCGAAAGAATTATGTGTCTACTGAAATTGGCAGATGACAAAATAACCCAAGATCTTGTAATAATTAAAATGAAAACCAATAAGGTACCGTTGAAGATATGCTCTTGGCATGTCTTGTATTAACGTTTTTAACAGCCCCTTGGGCAAAACTCAGATAACGGACCGGCCGGCCTTCCTCACGCAAGCTAAGGCCATGGCTCGCAGTGAGCAGTTTCAATAAATGCAAGGTTTTATCCACCTGGGACTCAACGTGAACCATAGGTTCCTGAAATCCCAAAATAACCGCTCAATAATGTCTAAAGGTAGAAGAACTATACTATAAAAATGATAATGTTGACTTTGTAGGACAATATTTACTTACGGTTTCGATCGGCATTTAGTTTGGTAGCTTGTGTAATAATATATACCGTCAAGAGTCGAGGGAAGCAAAGCTCACTGATTTCCCGAGGGACCACTCATAAGTTTTACTACCTAATACCAGCGAGGTCTGTCGTCTCAGCACAGGAAACCCAAGCTCTGTTTGTGTTTTAAATTATGAGGGTTTGTATGAGATTTTTAACGAGTATTTGGTTGTACCGTTAGGCCATAAATACTGAAATAAAATCAATGAAAACTTACCTGAAGTCAAGGTCGAGGGGTAAAATTTCAACATAATTCGCTGAAATTGCCTACAGAGCCCAATGAAGAACAGATAAAGACTTCAGGTAAGTTTTCATTGATTTTATTTCAGTATTTCTGGCTTAACGGTACAACCAAATACTCGTTAAAAATCTCATACAAACCCTTATAATTTAAAACACAAACAGAGCTTGGGTTTCCTGTGGTCTCAGTCTCTTCGGGAAGCTGCTTTTCGACACAAAATGACGTTGCCAGCGTCGCTACGGCATTTTTAGTAGCGATTTCTTTCTTTCTTGCATGTTATTTTAGCTACCAATTTCTCTCTCTCACGCTTGATAAAGATGTAAATTGTTTCTTTGGAGCTGGTTCCATTTTAAACGCTTTCTTTCGACGAAAGAGGAAAGGTTTTGATGAAGTTCTAGACGTTCTGGTAAACAAATATTTCCCGCCTTTAGCTAGCCAGGTATCACGATGTGATCACGTGGCGGGCAACATCCGGCACGGGATACATTGGATTTTGGTGACTGCCACGTGACCCTGAATCAGCCAATGAGAGCGTGCGCTGTGTCTGGAATGTTACATAAAGCTAAGTAATTTCGCGAGCTGTGATTGGCCACTGAATTTGCGGTCCATAACATCCGTTTTTCAGTTGCATTCTTTTAGCGCTTCGTGATTGATTTACCATTTTCAATATTTAAAATCCTCAAAACCGTTTTATCGAGGCCCATAGAAATCTTGCTTAATACTTCTTTTTCTACTGTAGCATTTTCCCTAGTAATTTAAAATTAGAAAAAGTAATTCCAGTATTGAAAGGGGATCATAAACCAGTCTGAACAATTACAGTCTAATTTCTGGCCTCCTCTCGATTTTTAACAAACTTCTAGAAACGTTTATGTCAGATAATACACTGTTATATTTCCTTAAAGGGGCTATGTTATGGTACTACGCATGTATGTGAGTCAGTATTGGATTGGTCAGTTAAAACAGTTAAACCCCCCTCCTTCGTTCAATGCTTGATTGAAAGTATTATTTTTCATTATTTTACTTGAATACTGTATATTTACACAGTTTATTTATAGTCATTTTTGAATATTTGCTTTGATTTTTACCATCCCACATGTGCACGAGGTTCGTCAGTTCATATGAGAATCGCTGATAATGACGGTGTCCGGCGCGGACATCTAATGTAATGGTCTCTCACCATGACACAGTCCCTTTAAGGAGAGAACTATCACTGATTTACTTTACAGTAAGTAATTTGGTTTTCGTGAATATCATACTACTGACCGTGCAGTCCTGAGCATTATCGATAAAATACATAAAGCAATTTATCACCGAGACTATTCTCGTGGAATATTTTAATTAAAACTTCAGTAAAGTATTCGATCCGGCAAATCACAACGTGTTATGACGCATGTACGCAGGATTAGCCTTATTCTGAAGTACCAGCGAGAAGGTGCAAAACGCGAAACTACAACAATACACATTGTTGTGAATAGCCCACCTTCTCGCTGGTATTTATGAACGTTTAACTTCAGAATGAGGCTAACCCTGCGTACATGCGTCTGTAGTCATTGCATTCAGCGGTAATTTTTGAATACGAAACCGACTATTTCGTGGTCCATTACTTTTCCTGTTGTACATTAATTATTTTAATCGGCTCAGACCTATTAGATTTTCATCTTTTTGCAGATAATGTAAATTTGTTCTTTAAACACAGTCAGTCAAGAATCTTACAATCTAACCTAAATAATGACTAAGTAAAATTCACACCTGGTTGTGTGCTAATAAGCTTTCATTAAATACAGACAAATCTAATTTTGTTATATTCCACTCACTGCATGCAAAAGAAAATATAATCTAGCTATAATGTAAGGTTGTTTATCAATGATAAACAACTAAAACAAGAATATGTTGGAAGGGTGTAAGACAAAAGATTGTGCAGGGTCATAGTTCATTAGCGTCCCCTGAACGACTGAACTCACACGTTTCTATTGGCTGATTTATTAATATATTGGAATTTCTATTGTGTTTTGTGCACGGTAATCGTCGAAATAAGCGAACAAAGACATAAAACAAAGAAGGTCGCTGGGTTTCATAAGCATTCCACTCTATACACGACTTTCATAATGGCCGCCTCCTAATTTGCATATGTGATTTCCCGTTTCGGTAGTTTATCCACATGTATAGAAAATATAAACATTGCCATGTGAAAGAGCATGTCGACATCAGTGAACTTATGAAAGTTGAGTGCTGTAGCTTATAAAGCAATGAAGTTACAGCCAGTTGAAATTAGAGAGATTTGTATGAGAAAAACGACGGAGGCCTTTATAGCCTCGCTTTCATATTTTTCTGCATTACAAATGCTCATAGCTCAACAGCAATTTTCCACATTCCTCTAAAACTCAAAGCAATTACTAGTTTTAATGTGATCTTTCATGTAGTAGCATTGGTTTTCCCCTACATATTTATCTTCCAAATTATGCAAATTAGGAGGCGGCTGGAGGCGGCCATTATGAAAGTTGTGTATTAACTATGCTTGAACCTTCTAGCTCTCTATCACTCTGGCCACTTAAAGTGCAGATGAGCCCTAGCCAGTTATTAAAGTGGAACTGAATCCTAATATCAACCCAACGAATTCGAAAGAAATAGGTACAGACGGGTATATACTTCATGGTAGTGTTTCGTTCCATATAGTCTCCCTGCATAATACTGTAAAACAGTAGAGGAAATGATTATGCAGGAGACTACATGGAACGAAACACTACCATGAAGTATATACCTACAGAGGGCTCAAGTCTTGTAATTTGAGACGTCAGGTACAGGGAATAAATTACTTTTGCCATGCTATCCCCGACATCGAAAAGCGGGACTAACGGCTTCTAATTACGGACCATGGTTTTTCTTTGTGCTGGAGGTACGATATGGAGAAATTTGCACCGAATTGGACCGCCACACAATATAGATTTTTCAGCGGAAAATCGAACTTGAAGACTAAGTTCTCTTCATAGACGCACAACACAGAGGTTCAGTTCCCCTTTAACGGTCAAACTGGAAAACAAAATGACAAAGAAGGCAAAACATTAACGTCTCCCATTTTAGTGTATAGACCAGTTTACGGTTCATGCTCAGTTGTTCAAATCTTTTGTTTCAACTGGCGCGCCACCATTGTCTAATATCTGGTGGCCTGCCAAATAAACTAAGGATTTGTACAACTAAGCATGAACCGTGAACTCAACTCTGAACAACTCTGAATTTCTAACGAGACCTGAAACAACCATGGAGGCTGATCAAAGCCAGGTCCCGGATAATCCACAGATCGAATTATTGGAATTTAGCGTGTTGGTTGTTGCGGAGGGAGGAAAACCGGAGAAAAACCCTCGGAGCAAGGGCGAGGTACCAACCTGGGCCACAGAGGTGAGAGGCGAAGCGCTTAAGGTTACCGGATACCTTCAAGGCACGTTTTTTTGTAAAAAAATATTATTGATTATTTGGAAAGTTTATGGATTGTTCTACAATTTAGAAAAAACATTATTTCAAAAGATATAAAAGCTTGCGAGATATTTAGAAAAAACGTATTTAGAAGGAAACTAAATAAATCACCGAGGCGTTGTAATCCCTTTATGTGCTGTTATCCGAGTACCGTAATTTGCATACTGTTGTTGTAGCTTCCCTTCTTCGAAATAACAAACGTGCATTTAGAGTCTTTTATCAATCGTTTGTATGGGGAAATCCAAAAGAGAAAAGCAGAGTCCTCGAGTAAAACAAAGCGAACCCTGGACCGAAAAAGAAAGAAAACCGGCGATAAGGAGGAATTCGGTAAAACGAGCCGGATTCAGCTCGCGAACAGCGACAAAGGCTCGTGCTTCGAAGAACGCGCGAATGGCAGCGAATACTGAACAACCTTCAACTTCAGTGTCAACTCCAAATATAAGCAGCGCCAGCTGGCTTAAACTGTCGTTTGGCTTACCAGGAACCAGCAAGTCATTTGAAGAGACTGAGGACGCGAGCAGCAATGAATTCACATCGGAGTCTATAATTTCCCGCGAATTTCACTACTGCTTTGAAGCTCCAGGGATCCTTGCGTAGTCATTGGCTAGTTGGTTCGAAGTGTTGACATTTGCCTTGATGAGGTGTGAAATGTTCACACAACTTTACACGCCAAATCTCCGACTAGGTTTTTCTTCGTATCCCCTCTCTTTGAACGAATTAATAGGGTATGCAGACTTGCCAGATTTTGATGAAACTCGGCCAAAAGACAGATAAGTTATTGACAAAGAAAAGAGTGTGAGCGTTTAGCAATATTCAAAGTATTTTTCCTCGTAGATTATCCCGCGTGATGTGACTCGGACATTATTGAAGACTAAAACTTTACGAATGAATTGCATTTGAATGAAGTAAAATATTTACAAATGCTCACACCCTTTTTTAGGCTGTCATATGCTGATTAACATTATGCAGTTGAATTGTTCTTATGCGTTAACCCGAAGGCTGCTAATTCACTTTTATAAACCTTGTCAGTTTTGCGTTTGTTGGCTTAGCATTGCTTTACAATAAAATATATGTTTAAACAAATCCATTCAGCGTATTCTACACTTCATAAGCTTTAGAGGTATATAGGTTTCTATAGTTTTCTTTAAAACAACGCGCGTACAAAATTATTAACGAGAGAGACCCGCGAAGGTATCCGGTAACCTTAACCACTGCGCCACCCTGGCCTATTAAGAAATTTCAATGACGGTTTTTATGTGAGCTCCACTTATTAAAATAAATATTTCAATACGATTGCAAAAATCACATGTCTGATGCCAGAGAAACGACTGAAAAAAATCAATGTTATGACTCAATTCATTTAATTTATTTGAACTCGTTACCATGCGACTTAAATGACATCATTTCAAGGATTTGTAATGCATTACGACAAAATGGCTGAACAAGATTTAAAACACTTTATAATATATTCAATAAAAATATCTGGATTCTGACTGGTAAATAACTATTGCATAAAAAGGTTGGAAGTTTTTATTGTACCATTAAGATTCCCAGTCACCTAAAAATAACTAAAAGCTAATCGTGTTATTTATAGAGTGAACAGTCGCATGCTCTCAGCAAATGCTTGCTCAGTATATTATAAAGCAAAGCAAAGCGACCTTATTTAACGTTGATAACTTGTGAGAATGATAAACTTGAGGCCGACGTGGGACCTGCGATTTTACGTCCTTATCCGAGACTAACCATTTGCATTCGAGAACGAAATTGTTTCCCAAAGGCAGCACCTTCAACTCAGTATTTTAAGACCCTGAGTGTTGGTCCGGCCGGGGTTTGAACCCGCGACCTCCTACACAACAGACCGGAGCTTAACCACTGAGCTAACCGGGAGGCATATGTACTGCTATACTTGATTTAAGGTTACTGAGAGATATTAGGCTTATATGCACTTGGGTGGTATATTTGGCACCATACCCTTGACTGTACTGATGTGCTGCAAAACTACAATAACAGCAAGTGTTTCTATCTAACTTCATTCTCATTGGATGATCGAGAGGAACAAATAATTCAAATCAATCAACAACCAACAAAGTTTAATCATCTGATTCTCAAATGTACAAGAAGTCTAAGGTTAGTACATTAGTCAGCTAACATAAGTATCAGTTAGTCACTGCCGTACTAGAGAGCAGATTTGGTAGGAGTGGGACAAACTACAGTAGTCTGACTACAGCACGGTTATCGTACGGCATGTCGTGACATTGAAATTGGTTTCCCATTGTTTTTGCTGATCCAATCAAATTACGGAAATACGGCACAGCACAGCACGGTAACGGCAAGGATACGAACATGTCATAGTTTGCCTCACTCATACCAAATCTGCTCTAGAGTGATTGTAGAAAACCCGTGAAACAATTAGTAGACTATAAGGGCGCTTTCCATTTACGAGAACTGGTCTGGTTGGCCAGTTCTTTGTATGGAATGTATCAGTCAGTCTAGGAACTGACTGGAACAGTTCTCAGAACTGACACGTTCCATTTAAGAACTGGCCGACAGACCAGTCAGTTCGCGTAAATGGAAAGCGCACTAATACACTAATTCCATTGTTTTCCTTTGTTTTATTCAGTGTACTAGATATTGACTATTAGACTTTGTTTCACGAGTTT
Source organism: Actinernus sp. WN-2022 (assembly GCA_030867875.1). Classification (NCBI taxonomy): domain Eukaryota; kingdom Metazoa; phylum Cnidaria; class Anthozoa; order Actiniaria; family Actinernidae; genus Actinernus; species Actinernus sp. WN-2022. The sequence goes on from JAOWCC010001210.1 coordinate 64,242,454, forward strand.
AGTGAAATCACTATGACTCGTAAAATAAACAGTCAGTAAACCACAAGTTGCTCTGGCTTTATTAATGCATGGTCGAGGACTCGAATCCCCGACGCGTCCTGGGCAGGGTATCCTGGGTATAAAGGTTTTGCGCTTTGTTGGTAAGAAGCGAGCGCTGGCGGAGCGGGAAGCAACAATCTAACCTCTGTTCTCCCAACTTCCACCCGTGTTTCTATTTAACAATTCGACTATGAGCTCGACGTTTCTATTATACAAGAGCATGTCCATCGAGGAACTATCGGCTGATAGTTGCTCGCGGAAATTTGATGTTCTTAAAACAAACATAAGCCCGAGAACGAAGTTTTAAGAACATCACATTTCCAAGGGAAACTATCAGCTGATAGTTCCGAGACAAACACACTCTATTTGGCGTTATTGTTTATCACAAAATTTTCTTCCGCTCTCAGCGGGCACTATTATACAAATAGACTGTGTCCGTCGAGGAACTATCGGCTGATAGATGCCCGCGGAAATTTGATGTCGTTAAAACAAATATAAGCCCGAGAACGCAGTTCGAGCTTATGTGCTAGTTTTAAGAACATCAATTTTCCAAGGGAAACTATCAGCCGATAGTTCCGAGACAGACAGTCTATTTGCGTTATTGTTCAACACAAAATTGCCTTTCGTGCTCAGCGGGCACTAATATACAAATAGACTGTGTCCGTCGAGGAACTACTATAACGCCTGATAGTTTGCATCCGCGGACAACTACACGTCACGTGATCCTTTTGGCCAATGAGCACGCGCCAATATTTTGTGGTAAACTTTAACGCCTGATAGTTGACGAGGAGCGTAGCTCCGAGTGGCTCAATCCCGGGTTCTGTGAAACTACCCACCTACCCCTCCCTTTTATATGCATCGTTCTATTAATGATTAGCATTAAAGGTTGTGGTGAGGGGTGGGGGGTACCGAGAAACCGTGAATCAACTATCAGCCATAGAAACTGAGAGCGAGTAGTGTAATTGTTTTATTAAATTAGTAGAAACCAACTAGTAGTTTAATCTTAAACTGAAAGAAGATTTTTTGACGACTTGGCCAGCCATTGTTTAGCTTTTGAAAACCGTTATTTTTTTCGGTACTACCTATCACAGGATAGATAGTGAGTAGCTTAGCCAACCAGATTGGGATTCTACTAAAACTCTATAGAAACACGGGAAATGATTTCTATGTATCAAGTCTGTAAAATGTTTCAATTGTAAATTGTGAGCATTTTTAGACTGTAAATTGTTTGCAAAATGTATATTGTTACATAGCCATAAGTTTTCCAGACACAATGCACGCTCTCATTGGCTGATTCAGGGTCACGTGGCAGTTTTCATCAATTGTTGCCCGCCACGTGATCACATCGTGACAGAAGATGGTGTGATGTGTCGCGCGCGCCACTGGCTAGCTAAAGGCGGGAAATATTTGTTTACCAAAACGTCTAGATCTTCATCAAAAGCTGACCATTTTTCGTCAAAGAAAGCGTTCAAAATGGAACCAGCTCCGAAGAAACAATTTACAACTTTATCAAGCGCGAGAGTGAGAAATTGGTAGCTAAAAAAGGATGCAGTAAAGACACAAAACGATACTAAAAAATGCCGTAGCGATGATGGCAACAGTAGCAGTTCCCGAGGAGAAGACGACAAACCTCGCTCGTATCAGGTAGGTCCTGTATTTATGCACACCTTTGCCTCTAGAAAAACTTATGTCTATATAACAAATCACTTAATGACTGTCCCTTCGGGAATCAGTGAGTTTGTTTCCCCTCGATCCTCGACTCCGTCTCAGGGAACATCGAGGATCTCGGGGAACATCGAGGATCTCGGGGAACATCGAGGATCTCGGGGAACATCGAGGATCTCGGGGAAACAAATCTCACTGTTTCTCTCTGGGACAGTCATTAAGTGTTTAAGTAATGGCCCAGATAAGAACTGTAGTAGAATCCATTGTTCTGCGGCAATGAGCCTCCCCCACATACGATTTTGCTTGAATATGCCTTAAGTGCTTTAGGAGGTATCTACAGTCCAAACTACATCTCGAAAATAAAGTATGTTTTATTCTATTGACCCTTTTTTTCTGTGGAAACGCAGAGAAGCCACCATCCAGCCAATAGGATATAGAGAAAACAAAGGATTTTTCAATCGCAAATTTGAGACTTACCTCACACACGATATTCTTCGAAATTAAACCATAGTTAGTTTGATCAAAAATAAATTCAAACCACCAAAAATATCGAATGAAAATGCATTATTTCGATGGATTTCTATTGAATTTATAAGTATCAACCAATGAAATTACGAGAAAGAATAATAGAAAATTAACACCTTTTAACATTCCTTGCCGTAGACACTACAGTTCTTATCTGGACCATTACTTAATCTATAACTTTACCAACATTTTACAGAGTAGAACATGTCTCTAAAATTACTACTCTGTAGATTGTTTGTAAAAAATGTCTGTAGATTTGCACATACATTTTGCAAACAATCTACAGAGTAGTAATTTTAGAGACATGTTCTACTCTGTAAAATGTTGGTAAAGTTATACATTATACATTCACATACATTTTGCAAACAATTTACAGTCTGCAAATGCTCACAGAGTACGATTTTTCCAGTCTAATGCATGATGAATCTATGTCAATCTCAAAGCCTTGAAATGAAAAAAAACATTGCATCATATTATATCAACAATACCATAACACCGTCTTGGATTTTTTCAACACGTGAATACTGGCTGAACGCTACGCCTATATTCTTCAGTACAGCCTTCACGCTCAGTTAATTGCAAGTTAATAACATCAACAGAACCATAACATCGTCTTTGACCTTCTAGTTTCTATAGCTCAGGTCAGGCTGAACGTTTCGCCTGGTCTGTAACTGTCGCTCAGTTGAAGGTCTTGATAACCGTTATAATGGGCCTCTTACAAATAGCACACTGGAGGTCGTCTATACGCATCTGACATGCGCACAAGTAGCAGAAGCGATGGCCGCACATTAGTGTAGCATCCTTTGGTCGATCCATGCAGATGTCACACATATCTCCAGTCTCCTCCTCCGTCTCTGGAGTCTCCTTGTCGTTCACAGCAATCTCTCCTGATGTGTCCTTCCGAATTCCTGTGCAGTCTCCAACACTCCGTGTTTCAAGACTTTTATCTTTGGGCGCGCTGTTAGAAATCCTTTCAGCGTCACATGAAATGTTCTTTTCATTTAAGGCGTCAAAGTTATCTTGGTGGGCACGAAAGTCATAATGGTATTTATCCTCGTGATTGTCATGGTAACTATTGCCGACATCATAGACATAATTCTCATCTGGGAAACCTTCGTCGTAAACGTCTTCGTATGTGTAGCTATCGCCGTTGTCATATTGCAATTCATTATAGCCATCACTGGTAACCTTGCTGTACTCAACAGCTTGCAATTCCTCGGCAGAAGTAGCATCAGATGACAGCTGCATCTCGGCCGCAATAACCGCATCATTTCTTTTCTCCAGACCACTTCCATCTGACTCCATTCCATCACAGCTTCTTTTCCTTTGCCACGGATTCACGATACCCTCGATTTGTTCATTAGGGAAAGCATTTTCTATTTCCTCCTTTCTATTAGACCCTCCTAGCGTAGGCCAGTTGGTTTCATAACCATCTTTCATGTTGATATCAGCTTCAACTATATATCTAAGCGAATAAATAGAATTCTCGTCCTCGGTATTAACCTTAGGGCTTTGTAAAGGGCTTGTTAATGTCTTGGCGTATGACTTTTCCAGTCGTTTCTCACTACGAGTTTTCTTTCTCTTACTATCTTGGATATGTTTTGTTGCTTCATGAGGCAAAGGAAAGTCCTCATCTTTGAAATTACCCGGTGTGAAGTTCGGAGTAATGTCTGTAGACTGGTCCACTCCTGCTGTGTTTGAAGTGCGGACTGGGCGAGTCAGGTAGCGACACGAAGGATGCCTCAGCTTACAGGAAGCACCTTTTGAACAGACACCCAAACTCATGAATGATGTACATATGTCGTCGACAAAAGGAGAATCCACATGTGTGAGTTCTTGAGCACCATGTTTCTCATCATCGGAATCATAAATGGCCCACTCTTTTGAGAAGACTGGTGTGGTACCACATTCCTCCCTAAGTCGCAAGTAGGATATATTGGTGCTTTTCATTCCCGGTGGTTTAGGCTTTCTATCAATGAACAGAATGTTATCCTGTGGTGGACCTTCAGGGATGACAACAGTGATATTTTTCTTTAGCTTTCTAAGATCCGCGTAATTGGTCGTAGTTTTTGAGGATTCCTCATTACGCTGTATTACAATTTTCTCTGGGTCGTACATCCCTCTGTCACAAGTTGGTGTCTTAATTTGTTGTTGATTTCCAATGGTCTTCTTTCCTTCCTTTGCTGCTGGAATTGCTATGTGCTTGGGACTTTTGTCTGACCTGTAACTGTTCTTGTCGCAATCTGGTTTCTCAATTGCGCTTCCACTGCACTCGCGCACAAAATCTTTCTGTGAGATCGAAGTTGACCCTCTTTTGTTATCAAAGTCCTTGTGGTATGTAGAAGCCGCGTTCTGAGTATCCTTATCTGATTTCATTGAAGATTCATCGAGCCGGTGTGTTGATTCTTCTTCGGAATCCCCCATTTTGGTATCCACGTTGGATGAAAATTGAATCAAGCCTGGCTGGACTGTAGAAGCCGCGTTCTGAGCATCCTTATCTGATTTGATTGAAGATTCATCGAGCCGGTGTGTTGATTCTTCTTCGGAATCCCCCATTTTGGTATCCACGTTGGATGAAAATTGAATCAAGCCTGGCTGGACTGTAGAAGCCGCGTTCTGAGCATCCTCATCTGATTTGATTGAAGATTCATCGAGCCGGTGTGTTGATTCTTCTTCGGAATCCCCCATTTTGGTATCCACGTTGGATGAAAATTGAATCAAGCCTGGCTGGACTGTTGGAACACTGTCAGTCTGCCAATTACCAAAACTAGGGCAGTGACAAAGCGATCCAGCGGTAAGACCCGGTGGAGGATTCAAAAACCCAGGTGGAACCACTTGGTAAGTATTTCCGGAATCCCGATACTGACTCGATTGAGACTGATCAAGACTTCCTGTGTTCGTTTTGTATTGAGATTCCTCATACCAGAATAAAAGAGGATTAAGTCCACGAGGAGATACATATAAACCAGGAGGTGTTTCTGTTAACTGATCTTCAGATTCCTGTGCCAAGTAGATTTTGTTTTGCGTGGTTTTCTCTATCAAGTTGATTTGATTTTGAACTGGTGTAAAATCGGCAGAAACCTGTCGAAAGTTCCATTCAAACCTGGGTGGATGTCGACTAACACTAGAAGGAGAACTAAGCCACGATAACCCAGTTGGTGACTCGAGATCTGGTATCTCTGAGTATGATCCCATGTACCCACTGTCGGAAGAACTTGTTCTCCGAATGGTGCTCTGTCTCCTCTCGCTACTAATGATGGTAGCACTTCTGTTTTGTATTCTTTCGCAGCGCAACATGTCATCTTCGTTGAGAGGCACTGTGATATTGGATGCCATAACCGACCCTATGTTTCCTTCATTCCCTGATAAAGAAAGGAAAATCAACTCTGGGGACAAATTAGCGGTTAAATACGGGAATTGCTCATTCCTTTCCTATATCAAGGTGAAATCTATGGATTGACTTATCCACTTGTAGTCATTATTCAATGTACCTTTACCCATATTGATATCCTACCCATAACATAACCCTATCCAGCCTATCCCTAATTTTCTGTGCTCGATTCCAGATTTCGAACACTGTTGTTTACACAAGAATCAAAGAAGTCATACTTTATCCTATTGTTATATAGGAATTTGTTTTGTGATTGGATTTTTCATCCAGAGAATTCTACACGATCACACCTTGAAATTTGTTACTAAATTGACCATTGTTAGTTTTGAAGGGAGATTAAACGAGTTTTATTGAAGCTAGTCTAGTAGTATAGTTATATCTATCTTTAATCTTATTAACATTAGTAAAGTAGGAATGAAATACTTCTGGGGTGGTCTTGTCATTTATTGTTTGAGCAGTTGTAAGGCTTTTCTTCTCGAGTTTTCACATCATATAGGTTTCAAGATGGAATTGTCGTTTGGTTGTTTAAAGAGAATCTCGGCTGAAAAACAATGTTTGCTATTCTTAGCCGATACGGGGAATACATTAGTTTTGTATGTTGTTTTCAGCTTTGAATAGATGGACTAACGCCTCATAATTGCGCACTATTGTGCTTTCTTTGTGCTCAAGGCGTGGTTGTTTTTCCTTGGTATGCATAACATACGATACGGGAAAAAAGCACCGAATTGAGCCGCCACACAAACTAGCTTTATCAGCGGAGAATCGGCTATTTTTCGATTTTCAAAACGTATTTCCTCTTTTTAGACGTGCACCACAAAGAAATAAAATAGTAGAACTTATTTCTCTTGAATACAAGTTTGTATAGTCGTCGGATTGATTTAGGGTTCAGTTCGCCTTTAAGTCTATTTAACCATCAACTCCACATAGAGCAGTTCTCCAGGGCTTTTTTGCAGCAGTATCTCCAAACATGGTTGTTTGCTTGTTTATGTGTTTGTTTAGTGCAGAATAGGGGCAAGGGCAACCTATACATTCTTGGGGCAACTAAACCATGCTCTGTGTTTGCCCCTGGGACAACTGGACACAAAAACATTAATATCGAACCCTGATTGTAAAGGGTTAAAAGGTAAAGGGTGTTAATGAATAGAGAGGAAAAGATGTGGAGATTAAAACCACTTTAGTATTATAAATGTCACTGCATGCTGGATACATGTACTTCCTGTATTACCCTTGAAACAAAATCTAAAAGCATCTAATGGTCAAACGTAACAAAAACAAACAAGTATACATTTGACGAATGACATAAAACCAGTCTGTATTTATATACCTTCGGCCTAAAGTAATGGCAACCATGCCAACCATGCAATTAGATACCTGTACCATTTCTTCTTTTAAAATCATCGTTTCTCTTTCCCTTTTCAAATAAATTCAACCTTACTTTTAGGTTATCTTGTGTAGTTATTCTATGACACTCAGTGTCGTATCTAAGTCTTCTGATCTTATTTTCTATCTTGTATTATCTTTCCTGTTGGTACAAAATAACTTTTGTTGTTCTCGTTCTAACTTAGAATTCTCTTGATCTCCTTTTCGGTTAACCGGCTTACCTTTGGCGGTATCTAGCAGCGGTAGGCTTTGTGCAACATCATGGACCCTTTCGAAGAATGTTCCTTCTTGTGGATTATCTGTCTGCACATCCTGCGGATCAGCATTCGCTTCCCCTACCACGACACCATCATCTCCTGAGCACGTTATAGCCTTTCCTAAACCAACTCCATTATCGTTCCTCGGTTCATTGACAGAATCAGCACAACCAGCTTCACGGTCTTCAGCTGCCATCCCACATTCCTTTCCATATACGGTTCCATCCCATCCTTGTTTACTATGAGCACATTCCCTGTCAGGCTCAACAAAGCCACAGGACTTAAGAACGCGGCTGACGTATCCAATGTTCCGAGTTCCTACATCCCTACTCTTCCTTTCCTGAAAACCTGTTCCCTGCTTCGACCAACATCTCCTTCCGGTTTGGAAATCCTTACTTCTGAACTCTCTAGAAACCTGGTGCCCTCTCGTTATATCACGTCGTTCATTTTCTGATGTTTTGGCCTCCACTTTTTCCATCCCCTTTTCGCTCGATACGTCATTATCTTCTACAAGATATTGTTTCGTGTTTATGGATGATTCTGCTTGTGTCTTGGACTTCTGAATGGTTCTGCAAGAAGGGGTGCCATCTCTATGTTCTACTTCGGAAAGCGCCATCTCTTCTTCTTTAAAGAGCCCTGTTCCACAGCCTTTGGCTATCGGTGAGTGCTCTGAAGTATCTGCAGATTTCTCAAGTCTTGAATCCGTAATTCTTGAACTTGACTCCTCTAATGAGCTACTTTCGTTTCTTTTTGATCTGCCCTTATATTTTCGTCTCCTCGGCACCTCTTTTGCTACAACTTTAGAACTATCGTGTTGATATCTAGCTTTATTTATTCCATGCACATGAGGGGAATCCGGATCGCATTTCGAACTGCTTCTTTGACTTGCACCATCTTTCTCATTTTGATCAGAAGTCAAGTTTGTAGGACACTTTGACCATCCAACCATGTTGCCTTTGTCGAGGAGATGAGATTCATCGTATGTTGACCCATTTCTCATACTCTCTACCTGACCACGACTTTCTTCAAGGAAATCACACCTCTTACTTGTTGTCTTCACTTCTCTCTTGTTACAGACTCGTTCCAATACCTGATTTCTACTGTTTCTTAACTCACCGCCCTGAACATCTTCCTCGAGAGGAAACTCGCAGTGCGTACGCTTTACATCGTCCTCAGCCCCCCCTCGCTTTATGTTGCGTGACCTCGTGACATTACGATTAAAACTTACGTGACCACCTGTCCTTGGTAATTTTATATAGGATTCGCGACCGCTATCCATTGCACCAATTGCGTGACCACAGTCCCTTCTAGCAGTTGAGTGCCAGGTGTCTTCTCCACTACTTGCGTGACCACCGTCTTTTCTAACAGATCCTTTTCCACTACTTGCGTTACTACCGTCTTTTCTAGCAACCATGTCACGTGTTTCTTTTTCACTACTTGCGTTACTGTCATCTTTTCTAGCAGATGAGTGATAGGTATCTTTTCCATCACTTGCCAGATCACTGTCTTTCCTACCAAACGAGTTCCAGTCGCTTTTTCCAGCACATGCGTGGCCACCTGTCCTTGGTAATTTTATATAGGCTTCGCGACCGCTATCCATTGCACCAATTGCGTGACCAGAGTCCCTTCTAGCAGTTGAGTACCAGGTGTCTTCTCCACTACTTGCGTGACCACCGTCTTTTCTAACAGATCCTTTTCCACCACTTGCGTTACTACCGTCTTTTCTAGCAAATGAGTGATAGGTATCTTTTCCATCACTTGCCTGATCACTGTCTTTCCTACCAAATGAGTTCCAGGTGCTTTTTCCAGCATATGCGTGACCACCGTATTTTCTAACAGATCCTTTTCCACCACTTACGTTACTACTGTCTTTTCTAGCAAAAGAGTAGCAGGTTTCTTTTCCATCACTTGCGTGACCGCCGTCTTTTCTAGCATACCCCTTTTCACCACTCGCGTTACTACTGTCTTTTCTAGCAAATGAGTGACAGGTTTCTTTTTCACCACTTGCGTTACTATCATCTTTTCTAGCGGATGAGTGATAGGTATCTTTTCCATCACTTGCCTGACAACTGTCTTTCCTACCAAATGCGTTCCAGGTGCTTTTTCCAGCACATACATGACCACCGTCTTTTCTAACAGATCCTTTTCCACCTCTTGCGCTACTACCGTCTTTTCTAGCAGTTGACTGACAGTTGTAATTTTCACCACTTGCGTGACCACCGTCTTTACTAGCAGATGAATGACTGGTGTCCTTTTCACCACTTTCGTTACCACCGTCTTTTCTAGCATATCCTTTTCCACTACCTGCGCTTTTACCGCCTTTTCTAGCAGGTAAGTGACTGGTGTCTTTTTCACCACTTGCGTGACCACCGTCTTTTCTAGCAGATGAATGACTGGTGTCTTTTTCACCACTTGCGTTACCGCCATCTTTTCTACAATATCCTTTTCCACTACCTGCGCTATTACCGCCTTTTCTAGCAGATGAGTGACTGGTGTCTTTTTCAGCACTTGCGTGACCACTTTCCCCACGGTCGTCTGTTTCCTTAGAAATTTTAGGGCGGTTGGCTGCTGAAGAGGACAAAAACAACCGATTGGAATAGGTTTTGGATGACGTTTAAAAAATGCCGAGGACTAAAGCAAGGTCAAACGTTTTCAACATCGGTCCAACACTTATTGCATCTTGTTGAAGGATGTTGAAAGCATGCAGCAGCGGATTTAGGGGAGGGGCCGAGGGGGGCCGTGCCCCCCCCCCCCCCAATCCTTAGTTGGCTGGGATACATGCACCCCCTAGCTAATCGCGCCTATACGGCGCAAGGTTCGGCTTATGCCACGGCCACCTCTTTCTGCATTCCCTGGATCCGCCCCATCGGTCTAACACTTATTGAATCTTGTTGAAAGCATGGGTGTCAAACGTTTTCAACATTGGTAGGATCTTTATACCATCAAAAGCCCAGCGAGAATAGGGAGTTGAATAAACCCACCCCCTCTTGAACAAGAATCAGTTTCTTTTCCTTAAAAGGAACGCTAGCATCTACAGAAGTATAGAGCGACTTCCCATGTGGAATCAACATTATTTTATTTTGTTCACTCATAAGTATATAACCCTTAAGAATATTATACATCGATTGGATGAGTGAATGCACTTGTTCTCGAGTTGCTGTTTCGAGGAGAAATAGGCGTTGATGGTTTGGACAAGAAGCTAAGAGACGGAGAAAGTCATTAAGATATTTATAGCTCTCGGGCGGCCGGTGGGCGTTGAGAGCTTACGGGACTTGCAGGCGGGACTTACATGAATACAATGGCAAGTCCACTGCACAAGGCTGTGGGAGAGAGGTGGAGGAGGAGGGATGAGGAGGAGGAAGAGGAAGAGGAAGATGACGAACAGGAGAAAGAGAGGAGAAAGAGGAGGGAGTGAGGAGGGAGACAAGGAAGAGGAGGAAGACAGGAGGCAGCGAGAGACAGGAGGCGGCGGAAGCCATACTTGTCCAATACTCTGACAAATTTATGCATAGCATTATTTTGTATTTTATTGTATTGCTTCGTTCTACTATTGTATTGTATTGTTAAGCTATTGTTATGTCGATATAATACAATACAATGCTATGCATAAATTTGTCAGGGTATTGGACAACCCTCGCGGTAGAGGAGGAGGGAGAGAGGAGGAGGGAGAGGAGGAGGGAGAGGGAAGGTGGCGGCGGGAGAGAGGAGAAGGGAGAGAGGATGAGGTGGCGGCTGGAGAGAGGAGGGAGGCAGCAGGAGGGAGACGAGGAAGAGGAGGGAGGAAGAGAGGAAGGAGAGGAGGAGGAGAAGGTGGCGGCGGGAGAGAGAAGGGAGAGAGGAGGAGGTGGCGGCTGGAGAGAGGAGGAGGGAGAGAGGAAGAAGAGGAGGGAGAGAGGGAGAGAGGAAGAGGAGGGAGAGAGGACGATGAGGCGGCGGGAGGGAGGAGGTAGTGGAGGGAGAGGAGGGATAGAGGAGGAGGAGGAAGAGTGGAGGAGGAGGAAGAGGGGAGGACGAGAGATAATTTTTAAAATTTAATTCAATGATTTTTAAGAGGAGGGAGGAGGAGGAGAAGGAGGGCGGAACTGTTATATCCATTCACCCAAAGGCTTCCGAAGAGTGAAGAAAAGAATTCTAAAGGAGTGATAATCTTAAACGACACATGAATAGTTCAGATCTTCTAAGACCATTTCAATTGGGGCTGCTACCTCTTGTAGCTCTTTTCAACTGATTCATCCGTTTACTTGTATGGTAGCTGGTATGACAGGATGGGGTAAAACTGTATGGGTACAGATTGATGTAACTCGAACAGGCTCAACAAACAATTTCCCGTCCACCCCGGCAGATTGTGTGGTGCTACTCACGCAAGCAACCCGCGTACGCTGCACTGCTAAGTACTATACAGGGAATTGAATTTGTTAAAGGATTCCCATCTACCCTCGAACAAGAACACTATTTTAATATACATGTACGCAATCTAATCGTCGTTGATGATCACATGACCGAAGCTGGAAATTATAATAGAGGGTTTCCACGTGACGTCATAGCCGCCATGTTGGTGTACCTTTAACAATATATTCTTCGTTAGCTTCTTTTGTTAGGTACACCAACATGGCCGCCATGCCCTTTGTCATTTGAATCTCTGGGGATTGAGTGAAAACCCTCTATAGAATCAGCAACCTAGCGAAAACGAAACTAAATGAAACGCCGTCAATTGGTTTATTTACGATTGAATTTCAAGATGTTTTGTTTGTTATTCGAGCTACAAATTGCTTTTATTTACAAGTTTAGGGGAAAAGAAAGACTGGAAACATAGCTCAGAGCTAAATAGCAAAATGGCACAAAAAAGCGAAATAATCTGTCTACTTTCTAACACAAAATGGTTGTACTTGCTTATCATCGAGCTCTACCTACAGATAATACCTACAGATAATACCTACAGATAATACCTACAGATAATACCTACAGATAATACCTACAGATAATACCTACAGATAATACCTACAGATAATACCTACAGATAATACCTACTGATAATACCTACAGATAATACCTACAGATAATACCTACAGATAATACCTACAGATAATACCTACAGATAATACCTACAGATAATACCTACAGATAATACCTACTGATAATACCTACAGATAATACCTACAGATAATACCTACTGATAATACCTACAGATAATACCTACAGATAATACCTACAGATAATACCTACAGATAATACCTACAGATAATACCTACAGATAATACCTACAGATAATACCTACAGATAATACCTACAGATAATACCTACAGATAATACCTACAGATAATACCTACAGATAATACCTACAGATAATACCTACTGATAATACCTACAGATAATACCTACAGATAATACCTACAGATAATACCTACAGATAATACCTACAGATAATACCTACAGATAATACCTACAGATAATACCTACTGATAATACCTACAGATAATACCTACAGATAATACCTACTGATAATACCTACAGATAATACCTACAGATAATACCTACAGATAATACCTACAGATAATACCTACAGATAATACCTACAGATAATACCTACAGATAATACCTACAGATAATACCTACAGATAATACCTACAGATAATACCTACAGATAATACCTACAGATAATACCTACAGATAATACCTACAGATAATACCTACAGATAATACCTACTGATAATACCTACAGATAATACCTACAGATAATACCTACTGATAATACCTACAGATAATACCTACAGATAATACCTACAGATAATACCTACAGATAATACCTACAGATAATACCTACTGATAATACCTACAGATAATACCTACAGATAATACCTACTGATAATACCTACAGATAATACCTACAGATAATACCTACAGATAATACCTACAGATAATACCTACAGATAATACCTACTGATAATACCTACAGATAATACCTACAGATAATACCTACAGATAATACCTACAGATAATACCCTACAGATAATACCTACAGATAATACCTACTGATAATACCTACAGATAATACCTACAGATAATACCTACTGATAATACCTACAGATAATACCTACAGATAATACCTACAGATAATACCTACAGATAATACCTACAGATAATACCTACAGATAATACCTACAGATAATACCTACAGATAATACCTACAGATAATACCTACTGATAATACCTACAGATAATACCTACAGATAATACCTACTGATAATACCTACAGATAATACCTACAGATAATACCTACTGATAATACCTACAGATAATACCTACAGATAATACCTACAGATAATACCTACAGATAATACCTACAGATAATACCTACAGATAATACCTACAGATAATACCTACAGATAATACCTACAGATAATACCTACAGATAATACCTACAGATAATACCTACTGATAATACCTACAGATAATACCTACAGATAATACCTACAGATAATACCTACAGATAATACCTACAGATAATACCTACAGATAATACCTACAGATAATACCTACTGATAATACCTACAGATAATACCTACAGATAATACCTACTGATAATACCTACAGATAATACCTACAGATAATACCTACTGATAATACCTACAGATAATACCTACAGATAATACCTACTGATAATACCTACAGATAATACCTACAGATAATACCTACAGATAATACCTACAGATAATACCTACAGATAATACCTACTGATAATACCTACAGATAATACCTACAGATAATACCTACTGATAATACCTACAGATAATACCTACAGATAATACCTACAGATAATACCTACAGATAATACCTACAGATAATACCTACAGATAATACCTACAGATAATACCTACAGATAATACCTACAGATAATACCTACTGATAATACCTACAGATAATACCTACAGATAATACCTACTGATAATACCTACAGATAATACCTACAGATAATACCTACAGATAATACCTACAGATAATACCTACAGATAATACCTACAGATAATACCTACAGATAATACCTACAGATAATACCTACAGATAATACCTACAGATAATACCTACAGATAATACCTACAGATAATACCTACAGATAATACCTACAGATAATACCTACAGATAATACCTACAGATAATACCTACAGATAATACCTACAGATAATACCTACAGATAATACCTACAGATAATACCTACAGATAATACCTACAGATAATACCTACAGATAATACCTACAGATAATACCTACAGATAATACCTACAGATAATACCTACAGATAATACCTACAGATAATACCTACAGATAATACCTACAGATAATACCTACAGATAATACCTACAGATAATACCTACAGATAATACCTACAGATAATACCTACAGATAATACCTACAGATAATACCTACAGATAATACCTACAGATAATACCTACAGATAATACCTACAGATAATACCTACAGATAATACCTACAGATAATACCTACAGATAATACCTACAGATAATACCTACAGATAATACCTACAGATAATACCTACAGATAATACCTACAGATAATACCTACAGATAATACCTACAGATAATACCTACAGATAATACCTACAGATAATACCTACAGATAATACCTACAGATAATACCTACAGATAATACCTACAGATAATACCTACAGATAATACCTACAGATAATACCTACAGATAATACCTACAGATAATACCTACAGATAATACCTACAGATAATACCTACAGATAATACCTACAGATAATACCTACAGATAATACCTACAGATAATACCTACAGATAATACCTACAGATAATACCTACAGATAATACCTACAGATAATACCTACAGATAATACCTACAGATAATACCTACAGATAATACCTACAGATAATACCTACAGATAATACCTACAGATAATACCTACAGATAATACCTACAGATAATACCTACAGATAATACCTACAGATAATACCTACAGATAATACCTACAGATAATACCTACAGATAATACCTACAGATAATACCTACAGATAATACCTACAGATAATACCTACAGATAATACCTACAGATAATACCTACAGATAATACCTACAGATAATACCTACAGATAATACCTACAGATAATACCTACAGATAATACCTACAGATAATACCTACAGATAATACCTACAGATAATACCTACAGATAATACCTACAGATAATACCTACAGATAATACCTACAGATAATACCTACAGATAATACCTACAGATAATACCTACAGATAATACCTACAGATAATACCTACAGATAATACCTACAGATAATACCTACAGATAATACCTACAGATAATACCTACAGATAATACCTACAGATAATACCTACAGATAATACCTACAGATAATACCTACAGATAATACCTACAGATAATACCTACAGATAATACCTACAGATAATACCTACAGATAATACCTACAGATAATACCTACAGATAATACCTACAGATAATACCTACAGATAATACCTACAGATAATACCTACAGATAATACCTACAGATAATACCTACAGATAATACCTACAGATAATACCTACAGATAATACCTACAGATAATACCTACAGATAATACCTACAGATAATACCTACAGATAATACCTACAGATAATACCTACAGATAATACCTACAGATAATACCTACAGATAATACCTACAGATAATACCTACAGATAATACCTACAGATAATACCTACAGAAAATACCTACAGATAATACCTACAGATAATACCTACAGATAATACCTACAGATAATACCTACAGATAATACCTACAGATAATACCTACAGATAATACCTACAGATAATACCTACAGATAATACCTACAGATAATACCTACAGATAATACCTACAGATAATACCTACAGATAATACCTACAGATAATACCTACAGATAATACCTACAGATAATACCTACAGATAATACCTACAGATAATACCTACAGATAATACCTACAGATAATACCTACAGATAATACCTACAGATAATACCTACAGATAATACCTACAGATAATACCTACAGATAATACCTACAGATAATACCTACAGATAATACCTACAGATAATACCTACAGATAATACCTACAGATAATACCTACAGATAATACCTACAGATAATACCTACAGATAATACCTACAGATAATACCTACAGATAATACCTACAGATAATACCTACAGATAATACCTACAGATAATACCTACAGATAATACCTACAGATAATACCTACAGATAATACCTACAGATAATACCTACAGATAATACCTACAGATAATACCTACAGATAATACCTACAGATAATACCTACAGATAATACCTACAGATAATACCTACAGATAATACCTACAGATAATACCTACAGATAATACCTACAGATAATACCTACAGATAATACCTACAGATAATACCTACAGATAATACCTACAGATAATACCTACAGATAATACCTACAGATAATACCTACAGATAATACCTACAGATAATACCTACAGATAATACCTACAGATAATACCTACAGATAATACCTACAGATAATACCTACAGATAATACCTACAGATAATACCTACAGATAATACCTACAGATAATACCTACAGATAATACCTACAGATAATACCTACAGATAATACCTACAGATAATACCTACAGATAATACCTACAGATAATACCTACAGATAATACCTACAGATAATACCTACAGATAATACCTACAGATAATACCTACAGATAATACCTACAGATAATACCTACAGATAATACCTACAGATAATACCTACAGATAATACCTACAGATAATACCTACAGATAATACCTACAGATAATACCTACAGATAATACCTACAGATAATACCTACAGATAATACCTACAGATAATACCTACAGATAATACCTACAGATAATACCTACAGATAATACCTACAGATAATACCTACAGATAATACCTACAGATAATACCTACAGATAGTACCTACAGATAATACCTACAGATAATACCTACAGATAATACCTACAGATAATACCTACAGATAATACCTACAGATAATACCTACAAATAATACCTACAGATAATACCTACAGATAATACCTACAGATAATACCTACAGATAATACCTACAGATAATACCTACAGATAATACCTACAGATAATACCTACAGATAATACCTACAGATAATACCTACAGATAGTACCTACAGATAATACCTACAGATAATACATACAGATAATACCTACAGATAATACCTACTGATAATATCTACAGATAATACCTACAGATAATACCTACAGATAATACCTACAGATAATACCTACAGATAATACCTACTGATAATACCTACAGATAATACCTACTGATAATATCTACAGATAATACCTACAGATAATACCTACAGATAATACCTACTGATAATACCTACTGATAATACCTACAGATAATACCTACAGATAATACCTACAGATAATACCTACAGATAATACCTACTGATAATACATACAGATAATACCTACAGATAATACCTACAGATAATACCTACTGATAATACCTACAGATAATACATACAGATAATACCTACAGATAATACCTACAGATAATACCTACTGATAATACCTACTGATAATACCTACAGATAATACCTACAGATAATACCTACTGATAATACCTACAGATAATACCTACAGATAATACCTACAGATAATACCTACTGATAATACCTACAGATAATACCTACTGATAATACCTACAGATAATACCTACATATAATACCTACAGATAATACCTACAGATAATACATACAGATAATACATACAGATAATACATACAGATAATACCTACAGATAATACCTACTGATAATATCTACAGATAATACCTACAGATAATACCTACAGATAATACCTACAGATAATACCTACAGATAATACCTACTGATAATACCTACAGATAATACCTACAGATAATACCTACAGATAATACCTACAGATAATACCTACAGATAATACCTACAGATAATACCTACTGATAATACGTACAGATAATACCTACTGATAATATCTACAGATAATACCTACATATAATACCTACAGATAATACCTACAGATAATACATACAGATAATACATACAGATAATACATACAGATAATACCTACAGATAATACCTACTGATAATATCTACAGATAATACCTACAGATAATACCTACAGATAATACCTACAGATAATACCTACAGATAATACCTACAGATAATACCTACAGATAATACCTACTGATAATATCTACAGATAATACCTACATATAATACCTACAGATAATACCTACAGATAATACATACAGATAATACATACAGATAATACATACAGATAATACCTACAGATAATACCTACAGATAATATCTACAGATAATACCTACAGATAATACCTACAGATAATACCTACAGATAATACCTACAGATAATACCTACTGATAATACCTACAGATAATACCTACAGATAATACCTACAGATAATACCTACAGATAATACCTACAGATAATACCTACAGATAATACCTACAGATAATACCTACAGATAATACCTACAGATAATACCTACAGATAATACCTACATATAATACCTACAGATAATACCTACAGATAATACATACAGATAATACATACAGATAATACATACAGATAATACCTACAGATAATACCTACAGATAATACCTACAGATAATACCTACAAATAATACCTACAGATAATACCTACAGATAATACCTACAAATAATACCTACAAATAATACCTACAGATAATACCTACAGATAATACCTACAGATAATACCTACATATAATACCTACAGATAATACCTACATATAATACCTACAGATAATACCTACAGATAATACCTACAGATAATACATACAGATAATACATACAGATAATACCTACAGATAATACCTACAGATAATACCTACAGATAATACCTACAAATAATACCTACAGATAATACCTACAGATAATACCTACAAATAATACCTACAAATAATACCTACAGATAATACCTACAGATAATACCTACAAATAATACCTACAGATAATACCTACAGATAATACCTACAGATAATACCTATACAGATAATACCTACAGATAATACCTACAGATAATACCTACAGATAATACCTACAGATAATACCTACAGATAATACCTACAGATAATACCTACAGATAATACTTACAGATAATACCTACAGATAATACCTACTGATAATACCTACAGATAATACCTACAGATAATACCTACAGATAATACCTACAGATAATACCTACAGATAATACATACAGATAATACCTACAGATAATACCTACAGATAATACCTACAGATAATACCTACAAATAATACCTACAGATAATACCTACAAATAATACCTACAGATAATACCTACAGATAATACCTACAAATAATACCTACAAATAATACCTACAGATAATACCTACAGATAATACCTACAGATAATACCTACATATAATACCTACAGATAATACCTACAGATAATACCTACAGATAGTACCTACAGATAGTACCTACAGATAATACCTACAGATAATACCTACAAATAATACCTACAGATAATACCTACAGATAATACCTACAGATAATACCTATACAGATAATACCTATACAGATAATACCTACAGATAATACCTACAGATAATACCTACAGATAATACCTACAGATAATACCTACTGATAATACCTACAGATAATACCTACAGATAATACCTACAGATAATACCTACAGATAATACCTACTGATAATACCTACAGATAATACCTACAGATAATACCTACAGATAATACCTACAGATAATACCTACAGATAATACATACAGATAATACCTACAGATAATACCTACAGATAATACCTACAGATAATACCTACAGATAATACCTACAGATAATACCTACAGATAGTACCTACAGATAGTACCTACAGATAATACCTACAGATAGTACCTACAGATAGTACCTACAGATAATACCTACAGATAATACCTACAGATAATACCTACAGATAATACCTACAGATAATACCTACAGATAATACCTACAGATAGTACCTACAGATAGTACCTACAGATAATACCTACAGATAATACCTACAAATAATACCTACAGATAATACCTACAGATAATACCTACAGATAATACCATACAGATAATACCTACAGATAATACCTACAGATAATACCTACAGATAATACCTACAGATAATACCTACAGATAATACCTACTGATAATACCTACAGATAATACCTACAGATAATACCTACAGATAATACCTACAGATAATACCTACTGATAATACCTACAGATAATACCTACAGATAATACCTACAGATAATACCTACAGATAATACCTACAGATAATACCTACAGATAATACCTACAGATAATACCTACAGATAATACCTACAGATAATACCTACAGATAATACCTATACAGATAATACCTATACAGATAATACCTACAGATAATACCTACAGATAATACCTACAGATAATACCTACTGATAATACCTACAGATAATACCTACAGATAATACCTACAGATAATACCTACAGATAATACCTACTGATAATACCTACACATAATACCTACAGATAATACCTACAGATAATACCTACAGATAATACCTACAGATAATACCTACAGATAATACCTACTGATAATACCTACAGATAATACCTACAGATAATACCTACAGATAATACCTACAGATAATACCTACTGATAATACCTACAGATAATACCTACAGATAATACCTACAGATAATACCTACAGATAATACCTACAGATAATACCTACAGATAATACCTACAGATAATACCTACTGATAATACCTACAGATAATACCTACAGATAATACCTACAGATAATACCTACAGATAATACCTACAGATAATACCTACAGATAATACCTACAGATAATACCTACAGATAATACCTACAGATAATACCTACAGATAATACCTACAGATAATACCTACAGATAATACCTACAGATAATACCTACAGATAATACCTACAGATAATACCTACAGATAATACCTACAGATAATACCTACAGATAATACCTACAGATAATACCTACTGATAATACCTACAGATAATACCTACAGATAATACCTACAGATAATACCTACATATAATACCTACAGATAATACCTACAGATAATACCTACAGATAATACCTACAGATAATACCTACAGATAATACCTACATATAATACCTACAGATAATACCTACAGATAATACCTACAGATAATACCTACAGATAATACCTACAGATAATACCTACAGATAATACCTACAGATAATACCTACATATAATACCTACAGATAATACCTACAGATAATACCTACATATAATACCTACATATAATACCTACAGATAATACCTACAGATAATACCTACAGATAATACCTACAGATAATACCTACAGATAATACCTACATATAATACCTACAGATAATACCTACATATAATACCTACAGATAATACCTACAGATAATACCTACAGATAATACCTACAGATAATACCTACAAATAATACCTACAGATAATACCTACAGATAATACCTACAGATAATACCTACAGATAATACCTACAGATAATACCTACAGATAATACCTACAGATAATACCTACAGATAATACCTACAGATAATACCTACAGATAATACCTACAGATAATACCTACAGATAATACCTACAGATAATACCTACAGATAATACCTACATATAATACCTACAGATAATACCTACAGATAATACCTACAGATAATACCTACAGATAATACCTACAGATAATACCTACAGATAATACCTACAGATAATACCTACAGATAATACCTACAGATAATACCTACAGATAATACCTACAGATAATACCTACAGATAATACCTACAGATAATACCTACATATAATACCTACAGATAATACCTACAGATAATACCTACAGATAATACCTACATATAATACCTACATATAATACCTACAGATAATACCTACAGATAATACCTACAGATAATACCTACAGATAATACCTACAGATAATACCTACAGATAATACCTACAGATAATACCTACAGATAATACCTACAGATAATACCTACAGATAATACCTACAGATAATACCTACAGATAATACCTACATATAATACCTACAGATAATACCTACAGATAATACCTACAGATAATACCTACAGATAATACCTACAGATAATACCTACAGATAATACCTACAGATAATACCTACAGATAATACCTACAGATAATACCTACATATAATACCTACAGATAATACCTACAGATAATACCTACAGATAATACCTACAGATAATACCTACAGATAATACCTACAGATAATACCTACAGATAATACCTACAGATAATACCTACAGATAATACATACAGATAATACCTACAGATAATACCTACAGATAATACCTACAGATAATACCTACAGATAATACCTACAGATAATACCTACAGATAATACATACAGATAATACCTACAGATAATACCTACAGATAATACCTACAGATAATACCTACAGATAATACCTACAGATAATACCTACAGATAATACCTACAGATAATACCTACAGATAATACCTACAGATAATACCTACAGATAATACCTACAGATAATACCTACAGATAATACCTACAGATAATACCTACAGATAATACCTACATATAATACCTACATATAATACCTACAGATAATACCTACAGATAATACCTACAGATAATACCTACAGATAATACCTACAGATAATACCTACAGATAATACCTACAGATAATACCTACAGATAATACCTACATATAATACCTACAGATAATACCTACATATAATACCTACAGATAATACCTACAGATAATACCTACAGATAATACCTACAGATAATACATACAGATAATACCTACAGATAATACCTACAGATAATACATACAGATAATACCTACAGATAATACCTACAGATAATACCTACAGATAATACATACAGATAATACCTACAGATAATACATACAGATAATACCTACAGATAATACCTACAGATAATACCTACAGATAATACATACAGATAATACCTACAGATAATACATACAGATAATACCTACAGATAATACCTACAGATAATACATACAGATAATACCTACAGATAATACCTACAGATAATACATACAGATAATACCTACAGATAATACCTACAGATAATACCTACAGATAATACCTACAGATAATACATACAGATAATACCTACAGATAATACCTACATATAATACCTACAGATAATACCTACAGATAATACCTACAGATAATACCTACAGATAATACCTACAGATAATACCTACAGATAATACCTACAGATAATACCTACAGATAATACCTACAGATAATACCTACAGATAATACCTACAGATAATACCTACAGATAATACCTACAGATAATACCTACAGATAATACCTACAGATAATACCTACAGATAATACCTACAGATAATACCTACAGATAATACCTACAGATAATACCTACTGATAATACCTACAGATAATACCTACAGATAATACCTACAGATAATACCTACAGATAATACCTACAGATAATACCTACAGATAATACCTACAAATAATACCTACAGATAATACCTACAGATAATACCTACAGATAATACCTACAGATAATACCTACAGATAATACCTACAGATAATACCTACAGATAATACCTACAGATAATACCTACAGATAATACCTACAGATAATACCTACAGATAATACCTACAGATAATACATACAGATAATACCTACAGATAATACATACAGATAATACATACAGATAATACCTACAGATAATACCTACAGATAATACCTACAGATAATACCTACAGATAATACCTACAGATAATACATACAGATAATACCTACAGATAATACCTACAGATAATACCTACAGATAATACCTACAGATAATACATACAGATAATACCTACAGATAATACATACAGATAATACATACAGATAATACCTACAGATAATACCTACAGATAATACCTACAGATAATACCTACAGATAATACCTACAGATAATACCTACAGATAATACCTACAGATAATACCTACAGATAATACCTACAGATAATACCTACAGATAATACATACAGATAATACATACAGATAATACCTACAGATAATACCTACAGATAATACCTACAGATAATACCTACAGATAATACCTACAGATAATACCTACAGATAATACCTACAGATAATACATACAGATAATACATACAGATAATACCTACAAATAATACCTACAGATAATACCTACAGATAATACCTACAGATAATACCTACAGATAATACCTACAGATAATACCTACAGATAATACCTACAGATAATACCTACAGATAATACCTACAGATAATACCTACAGATAATACATACAGATAATACCTACAGATAATACCTACAGATAATATCTACAGATAATACCTACAGATAATACCTACAGATAATACCTACAGATAATACCTACAGATAATACCTACAGATAATACCTACAGATAATACCTACAGATAATACCTACAGATAATACCTACAGATAATACCTACTGATAATACCTACAGATAATACCTACAGATAATACCTATAGATAATACCTACAGATAATACCTACAGATAATACCTACTGATAATACCTACATATAATACCTACAGATAATACCTATAGATAATACCTACAGATAATACCTACAGATAATACATACAAATAATACCTACATATAATACCTACTGATAATACCTACAGATAATACCTACAGATAATACCTACAGATAATACCTACAGATAATACCTACAGATAATACCTACAGATAATACCTACAGATAATACCTACAGATAATACCTACAGATAATACCTACAGATAATACCTACAGATAATACCTACAGATAATACCTACAGATAATACCTACAGATAATACCTACAGATAATACCTACAGATAATACCTACAGATAATACCTACTGATAATACCTACATATAATACCTACAGATAATACCTATAGATAATACCTACAGATAATACCTACAGATAATACATACAGATAATACCTACTGATAATACCTACTGATAATACCTACAGATAATACCTACAGATAATACCTACAGATAATACCTACTGATAATACCTACAGATAATACCTACAGATAATACCTACAGATAATACCTACTGATAATACCTACAGATAATACCTACAGATAATACCTACAGATAATACCTACAGATAATACCTACAGATAATACCTACAGATAATACCTACAGATAATACCTACATATAATACCTACTGATAATACCTACAGATAATACCTACAGATAATACCTACAGATAATACCTACTGATAATACCTACAGATAATACCTACAGATAATACCTACAGATAATACCTACTGATAATACCTACAGATAATACCTACAGATAATACCTACTGATAATACCTACAGATAATACCTACAGATAATACCTACATATAATACCTACTGATAATACCTACAGATAATACCTACAGATAATACCTACAGATAATACCTACAGATAATACCTACAGATAATACCTACAGATAATACCTACAGATAATACCTACAGATAATACCTACAGATAATACCTACAGATAATACCTACTGATAATACCTACAGATAATACCTACAGATAATACCTACAGATAATACCTACTGATAATACCTACAGATAATACCTACAGATAATACCTACAGATAATACCTACAGATAATACCTACAGATAATACCTACAGATAATACCTACAGATAATACCTACAGATAATACCTACAGATAATACCTACAGATAATACCTATACAGATAATACATACAGATAATACCTACAGATAATACCTACAGATAATACCTACAGATAATACCTACAGATAATACCTACAGATAATACCTACAGATAATACCTACAGATAATACCTACAGATAATACCTACAAATAATACCTACAGATAATACCTACAGATAATACCTACAGATAATACCTACAGATAATACCTACAGATAATACCTACAAATAATACCTACAGATAATACCTACAGATAATACCTATACAGATAATACCTACAGATAATACCTACAAATAATACCTACAAATAATACCTACAAATAATACCTACAAATAATACCTACAGATAATACCTACAGATAATACCTACAGATAATACCTACAGATAATACCTACAAATAATACCTACAGATAATACCTACAGATAATACCTACAAATAATACCTACAAATAATACCTACAGATAATACCTACAGATAATACCTACAGATAATACCTACAGATAATACCTACAGATAATACCTACAGATAATACCTACAGATAATACCTACAGATAATACCTACAAATAATACCTACAGATAATACCTACAGATAATACCTACAGATAATACCTACAAATAATACCTACAGATAATACCTACAGATAATACCTACAGATAATACCTACAGATAATACCTACAAATAATACCTACAGATAATACCTACAGATAATACCTACAGATAATACCTACAGATAATACCTACAAATAATACCTACAGATAATACCTACAGATAATACCTATACAGATAATACCTACAGATAATACCTACAAATAATACCTACAAATAATACCTACAAATAATACCTACAGATAATACCTACAGATAATACCTACAGATAATACCTACAGATAATACCTACAAATAATACCTACAGATAATACCTACAGATAATACCTATACAGATAATACCTACAGATAATACCTACAAATAATACCTATACAGATAATACCTACAGATAATACCTACAGATAATACCTACAGATAATACCTACAGATAATACCTACAAATAATACCTACAGATAATACCTACAGATAATACCTACAAATAATACCTACAGATAATACCTATACAAATAATACCTACAGATAATACCTACAGATAATACCTACAGATAATACCTACAAATAATACCTACAGATAATACCTACAGATAATACCTACAGATAATACCTACAGATAATACCTACAAATAATACCTACAGATAATACCTACAGATAATACCTATACAGATAATACCTACAGATAATACCTACAAATAATACCTACAAATAATACCTACAAATAATACCTACAGATAATACCTACAGATAATACCTACAGATAATACCTACAGATAATACCTACAAATAATACCTACAGATAATACCTACAGATAATACCTACAAATAATACCTACAAATAATACCTACAGATAATACCTACAGATAATACCTACAGATAATACCTACAGATAATACCTACAGATAATACCTACAGATAATACCTACAGATAATACCTACAGATAATACCTACAAATAATACCTACAGATAATACCTACAGATAATACCTACAGATAATACCTACAAATAATACCTACAGATAATACCTACAGATAATACCTACAAATAATACCTACAAATAATACCTACAAATAATACCTACAGATAATACCTACAGATAATACCTACAGATAATACCTACAGATAATACCTACAAATAATACCTACAGATAATACCTACAGATAATACCTACAGATAATACCTACAAATAATACCTACAGATAATACCTACAGATAATACCTACAGATAATACCTACAAATAATACCTACAGATAATACCTACAAATAATACCTACAGATAATACCTACAGATAATACCTACAGATAATACCTACAAATAATACCTACAGATAATACCTACAGATAATACCTACAGATAATACCTACAGATAATACCTACAAATAATACCTACAGATAATACCTACAGATAATACCTACAGATAATACCTACAGATAATACCTACAGATAATACCTACAGATAATACCTACAAATAATACCTACAGATAATACCTACAAATAATACCTACAGATAATACCTACAGATAATACCTACAGATAATACCTACAGATAATACCTACAGATAATACCTACAGATAATACCTACTGATAATACCTACAGATAATACCTACAGATAATACCTACAGATAATACCTATACAGATAATACATACAGATAATACCTACAGATAATAAACAATTATTGGATGAGGTTGAGCATGATAGCGAAAATTATCAAGACAGAGGTCTGTGTTATCTGCCGAAGCCGAAGGCTGAGACTAATAACACAGACCGAGCTAGGTCTTGATAATTTTCGCTATCATGCGAAAATCCGAATACAATAATGTTTTATTATACATTTTTAAGCTCAAGTTTTAGCAAAAGAGAAAGCTATCGTAAACGATGCTAAATTAAACGCCGCATAAAATTGGTTTGTTTACGATTGGATTTCTGCATGATTCAAGATGTTTTCTTTCATATTCGAGCTAAATATTGCATTTATTTTACGAGTTTAGGAGAAAAGAATGACAAGAAACATAGCTGAGCGCTAAAATGGCTCAAAATAACGAAATAAATGCCATGCTTTCTAGCGTAAAATTTTCGTATTTGCTCACCATCGAGCGCTAAGTATTATCTGCTAGCAGATGTTGTACGCATGCGCACTTAGTGCTATAGCTAGCTATGGAGAATTCATTGCGTGTTCTCATCCAATCAGAATCGAGATGAGTAAAATGTATAATAATAGCAGTGTGATCTCACAACCTACAAATACCTACACCGCTGGCCGCAAAACGCGCGGGCTCTGAGAACGAGACTAGCTGTGTGTTCTCAGCCAATAAGAATCGAGATAGTGAGTAAAATGTATACTAATCACATGTATTCATATTTTTACTACATATGTAGATAGACGACCACATCAGCAATTGTGCTGCATTTAAACAAATCGTGTTTAAATAAAGGTTGTATTGTTTATACGTTTTACCCGACAACCTTTCTCAATAGGTTTAGACAGCTATTTCAAAAAGGTTTTCCCGGACGAACGGCAACCTTCCCAGACCGTCCAGCTGTGCAAAACGGATAAACTATAAAGTGTAATTCGAAAATCGATTCGCAGGAGACCATTAATATTCGTCTTAAAGTTTTTGACCCAAAAACAAACGAATTCATCATTCAGACTTTCAGCTACATCCGAAATCCATATCGGTCTGAGAATATCGCTTGTTGTTTGTCCTGGAGAACCTTTTCTGAAATAAGTGCATTTAAAGATTTGTCACACAATGTAACTATACTACGTACTGTTTAATAAAACCCGATAAAACACATGCTGCAAGTTTATTGAAAGGCTTCAAAAACGTTACTTCTAAAAAATAAACTTATTCAGAAATTTAAATGAAAAGCGAAGAATTACTTGTTTCTATCTACGTTGTGCGTTACTGACATGCGCAGTTGGATTACGGAGCGAAAATTTGGGTTCCATAATGTTAGGCCGGTTGCGTATTAATAACTGTGAGCCAAGGGGCCTTTGTTTCCGAGCTCCTCGAGTCATTGCACTTAGACCGTTGGTTGAGCAACCCTGGTCTCATCTTATGAACTGAGATGCCCGTAAGGATCTTTTAAAGGATTTTAACACTCGTACAGTGAAAAGTGGTATAAAGACCTTTTCGTTTTATCGGATATAAAGGACTGAGCATGCACGTGAGGGATTTGCTTTTTTCTGATTGGACAAAATGCTCATTAATTATTACATACATCCATCCATACATAAGCTTTATTTATCCACGGACATATCATCAGTATCCTCAATACAATAATAAAAATACAAAAAATATCAATAATTAGAAAACTGTTTTACATGATAGCCGTGCAACAATACATTAAGAATACACTACTAAACTAATGGTCCCCGAAGCCCAATTAGTTCCAAATTCAAGAGTTTTTGAATGTATAATAAAAAATTCGCATCTGTGTATAAAACCATTACATAACAGGGGACTACTTAACGTGTCTACTTAATTACACTAATAATATAAAAGAATACATAAAATATATTAGTATAAAGTATATCTATTAAAATATGTATGGGAATATATTCTACGTGAAAAGAAATTGAAAGATTTTTGAGAAGATATTTGAATGGATCCAATAAAATATACGCGAAAGTTGTACCGAGAGTGCAACATCTGGAACTAGAACTTTTAGCTTTTTTGAATAAGGATCGACCCCCGTTCGTCTTAAGGCTATTACCGTCAACACCTGTAGTGGTAATAGGTTTCTCTCGATATACAGCTATTCCAATTAACGTTGTCTGGAAGAAGAGAATATGGCACGAAGCTAACGTCATAGGCTAAAGCCTATGCATAGATCCAATGCATAAATGGCATCCAATCTGAATAACCATTGTTTAGCAATCTTTAGCCTCACATTCATGTGAAAACGCTTCCGCGTGGCAACGTGAACACGAGGCTAAGTCTCCAGGACAATAGGGTCTCGTGCCCTTCTTCCAGACAACGTTAATTGGAATAGCACTCCATTTATGGGTCTATTCTCGAATGCCCTATTCCCTATCTCCCAAACAACATTAATATTTCACGATGAGGCTCCCAGGTAAGTTAGGGGCCGACCATTTGACTTTTGAGGGGGGGGGGGGGGGGGGGATGGGTGTTCTTGTCTGTGCTCGATTTTTTTTTCTTTAGCAGTGTTGTTGCACGAATTTTTTTTTGCGAAAAAAGCGGAGCCAGAACAAAGCTTTTCCGCTTGCAGGATATTTTTTTTCGCCACCGTTGGCTTGCAGGTTATTTTTTTTCAAAAACACCCACCCCCCCCCCCCCCCCCCCTCAAAAGTCAAATGGTCGGCCCCTTAGATTTATTCTTTTCTTGGAGAAGACTAAATTTAATTTAACTTTTGTGCGTGACAAATGAAGCATATCCAGCTAATTAAAAATGTCGGTCAATAGGCTCTTTTCAGCTAACAGTCACATGCTGATATTATACTTCATTAACGAATGAATTGGGCTCGTGATCCCCGTGGGAAAGACGTTGCCATGGATGCTGGAGAGCAAGCTATCTTAAAAATCGCTGTTTTAGAAAGATCGACAATCGATTGGAGGTGAAAAATAGCATTTACAAACAGGTTTTGCTAATAGCAATACCGATCTTGTACAAGGCCTCTAAATAAATGAAGTCAGATATTGTTTGCCATCCAGTACAATCACGTGAATGCCTAGCTGCAAAAGGCACATTACACTAGATAGATAGATAGATGAACTTTATTTTAACAGAGTGGCCCATTCAGCAACGTGGCTGGTATCCAGAGGGGCCCTGTAGATTGTCCGTTTCGCACAGCTGGACAGTTATACCCATAATCCATTTCGGTCTGGGATTTTCGCTTGTCATTTGACCAGTATAAACCTGTTTCAAAACAGGTTGTCCCTGACAAGCGGCAAACGACATATCCAGACCGAAATGCATTATGGTTCTTGCTAAAAGTCTGCGATGCATTCGTTTGTTTTTGGGAGTCAAAGGCTTTAAGAAGAATATCAATGGTTTTCTTCGAATGGATTTTCGAATTGCACCGTATTCCATTCCGCATAGCTGCCGCCAGTTATAATGACAATCCTTTGTCGCTTGTCACTCGCCGTGACAACCTTTTTTAGATATACAATATTAATGATCTCCTGCGAATCGATTTTCGAATTACACTGTAGTTAATCCGATTCGCAAAGCTGCACAATAACGGTTTACCAGAATTCACTTGGGTCTGCCGGGAATGTCGCTTGTTGTTTGCCTTTTGTACAGGACACTATTTTTGAAAAAGCTGTATACACCTAAGCGATATTTCCAGGGTTATAGCTGTGCGAAACGGATAAAATTGGAAAATCGATTCGCAGGAACTCATTAATATTCTTATTGAAGTTTTAACCCCAAAAACAAATGAATTGACCAAACTTTCAGCTTCAACCACAATCCATTCATTTCTGTCTGGGAGGGCCGTTGTCGATTGCCGTTTTCTGGGAGAACCTTTTTGAAATAGGTTTGCCTCAAGGCAGCATCCTAGGCCCCCTTCTTTTCGTAATTTACGTGAACGACCTTCCTTCGTGTAATTTACATAGTAACGTTACACTCTACGCAGATGACACTGTGCTTTATCATTCATCCAACGATGCTCATGACTTAGAGAGCAAGTTGAACGCTGATTTAGCTATTGTATCAGAATGGTTTCATGATAATCTTCTGACACTTAACATTCCTAAGTGTAAATTTGTTTTGTTTGGAAGCAACCAAAAGCTAAGGAACATACGGGATTTAAACATTTATACTAACACTCATGCTATTGAAAGTGTTGAGAAATTTAAATATATTGGTGTAAATCTTGATTCACCGCAATATGTTGTATGTGGGAAGGTTAATCAGAGGCTGGGTTTTCTGAGACGCGTTAAAGCGTTTCTCCCCATGCATTCTCGTAAAACTATCTACAATAGTCTTATTATTCCTCTTTTTGACTACGCTGACTTCGTCTGGGGCGATACTGAAACAATTCAACCCTTGTGGTAAAATAATTTTAGATGTTCCATTACGTTCTTCTGCTAGTGAGGCGTTGGACTTGCAATGGTTGTACCATCGTGTTATTATGGCTTATAAGTATTTTAATGGAAGCTTAGATTTTGAATTTGATGTCAAATGTAATAGAGAGATCCATTCTTACAATACGAGACAGAAGAACAACATTCATTAGCGAAACGCAACTGGGGCCAACAAATATTTTTAACAGTCTCCCACAAGTTGGGCAGGTGTAATGAAAAGTTGCAGAGGTAACACTGCTGACTTGCACGCTCTTTTCGCAGGCGTCGCTTTTCCTCTGCATCAACATTGCGCCACAATAGCAGTCCGTATCACAAAAATAACCCTGTGAAGCGCATTTGAATATATAAATGAATACCATTACCTTACCTTAGTCTCGGCCTGCCTGTTCGGAGTGCCGTACCCAAGTTAGTGCCGTACCCAAGTTAGTGCCGTACCCAACAATGCTTGTCGTCAGGTACACATGCAGCGCTTGAACTCGCATGTTTTTCTCCGAGTTCTTCCAACATGCT
Source organism: Actinernus sp. WN-2022 (assembly GCA_030867875.1). NCBI lineage: Eukaryota > Metazoa > Cnidaria > Anthozoa > Actiniaria > Actinernidae > Actinernus > Actinernus sp. WN-2022. The sequence continues at coordinate 64,275,869 of JAOWCC010001210.1, forward strand.
ACAATCTAATTCCTTCTACCTTAGATAGCTATAGCCCATAATTATACTACAGGTAACAACTGTTTCTGAAGCTAACCAACTCTTCCCAATCCTGAAAATTAACCTTGCATCAAAAAGCACACGACATAACTTTCAACCCTGTAGAGTGGCTCTCAAGAGAGTTAGAAAGCTGCATATTAATCATTCTAATTCCACGCTTGACAAGTACATGAATTAATTTGACGGTAAATATTTCAATACCTTTCTCCTTGTTGAACCATCTCGCTTTCCTTCCCATACTAAGTACCTGAAAGATAGCGAGAAAACGGACTCAAGCGTTTGTTTAATCTTTTTGGACAGATAAAACAATGTGTAAGATCCGTTATGAATTCTAGATTGTAAGGTCGTATCAGCGTGCCATCGACAGCTGTTGCTTTGACTATAATGTTTAAAAAACCTGGAATCGGAAATCGGAAATCGATGACCGCCTTACCGGACTTTGATCAGCGTCTTTGGTTGTTTCAGGCTCCCGTTCTGAAGTTCAGTGAATCACGAATATGAAAAAAGATGAGACTAAGGATTGAGAAACCTGGAATCATGGAAATTTCATGCAATTTCTATATTTTTGCTCTTTTAGATCATTTACTACTGACGGATCAGAAAAGATCAACAGTAATAATAACATAAACTTTATTTCTAGAAGGTAAATTCCTGCAGCCACTAGCTGATTTACACGAGGATTTAAGGGAATATACATGTACCAACACTCAAGTGATAAACGTTCTCATGACGCCGGAAAGACAAAAATAACGGCTAAAGTATAGAATACCCGGCCACTTCAAAAGATCACTTGAAAACTGTGCTAAATTCTCCATTGTAGTGCAGGTGTATGTAGGGTCGTTCTATGAATGATTTGGAGTCGAAAATGGTTAGGGTTTTTTTTTATTTCAGGGAGTTAGGTTTTTAGTAGGTTTGTATGTAAATTTGAGAAAATGAATTATTAATGACCCAAATGGCCGCGTATTCTATAATTTTTCGAGATTCATAGCAGAGTATGCTTTCCAGGAGTTGTACAAATCCTTTGTTTATTTGACGGATGTCGGAAATTGCGCTGTCATAATTATCGTATCTTATTAAAATGTAAACCTTTGCGTGAGTTGTAGGCAATGTTTGGCCGGCTGATAGCGATACTTACTGTGACGTCACACAGGCCAGTCACGCCACATTTGTTGCATTCTGTGGTCTACTGACTGGGTTCACTCTTCCTTTCTGCCGGCTCGGTTTCCAGCCGTGGGGGTTTCGGTGAGCCCGCGATCCTCTCCCCACTCACGGCTGGACGCGCGAGCTGAGACATTGTCGGGTTTTAGCCAATCACAAACTTGCCACTCAAATCCTGTCGCTAAATTGATTTGCATAATTTACATTGTAAACTTTTGAAAGCCGGACCAAAGACTTTCGATTGCTGTTCGAAAATGCGTTTAAATTTGCTCTGGAAAAGTTTGGTTTCGAAGAATTCAAGGATTCACACAAAGAAGCAGTAAGAGAGTTAGTTTTCGGGTGAAGACACTTTGTCAGTAAACGCACTGGCTCTGGAAGTCACTTGGGTCAGCTCAAAGGTCGCAGCTCGTAATGTTGAGTCATTTCTCATTTAACCTTACCGATGCAAGACCAAGGTAGCCCGGCTATTCTTACTTCAAAGAAAATTAGTGCTGCCTTTATCGGCGAAGAAAAGACTGACGACTCCATATTAAGAGTTTATAGAAGAGAGGAAATCACGTCTGACGCAGGCCATGTTTACGCGTTTAACTCTGCAATCACCGATTCACTTGAAAATCGCTGCATCAAATGAGTTTTACAATTCTTCAAGTCCTATGTACTAAGTTTGTACAATTTATGTCTCCAAGACATACTCTACACAAGTACTAAGCGGGAATACTCGACTCTAGCTCAGAGTTCCGAGATAACATCTGAACTTAATTTTTATCCCTGTATAAATTTCTGTCAGCGAGAGTGTCTCAACAGCCGGGCTTTCCTTGAAAACTTGGACTGTGAACATGAGAGCTAATAATAACAGGTATTAAATAAAACCTTTACCTACGTCGAATTAATTTCACACTTGGAGTTTTAGTTTAAAGAATTCCAATGTGTTTTGAAAGTTTACGCGGAATCGAACCTACGCTACACACAAATAAACAAATAATATTGAAGTTAATCAGATGACGTCACGGACACGGTGTGTTGACCGCGCGCCCAGCCGTTAGTGGGGGGAGGCTTTGGAGAAACGACACCCCAACGGCTGAAACCGAGCCTACCCAGTCAGTTGCTTATAAAATATCACAGGTCGGTGCTTATTCATCGCCAAATTACTTTCTTGTTCTTCCAAAATGCAAGCAAGCCCTTTCATCGAAGCTTATATGCTCTTAACTTATAAGTCTTATAAAGGAATTAAGATTTGGAAGCAGAATTGAGACTTTAGACGTATTTTGTGAGGCCTAAATCGCTAGTTGCCATACAAGTCATACAAACACGCGGTTTTTTTTGCCAACTACATTATATATGCAAATTTATAAATGACGTCAGTGTTTACAAACAGTAAGTATCGCTATAAGACAGCGTGTCAGCATAAGGTCAGCGCGCGGATATACTGACATCAGTGGAATATGTATTATATTCTAGTTGAGTAGAGTTTTAGTAGATATTGAGATCTATTAAATTCGCCTGAAACGATCCAAGATTACAGTTCCCTATTACGCAAACTATACGTACCAACTTGCCACACAGTTTCAAAGTTGTCATTTCGCTGAATTTTGACCCCAATCACGCGCCATAATTATTGCGCTGGATTCACCTCAAAGCAGTTTATCCAGATACCTTCAAGGAAGGAGTGCAAAGACCCACTCTGTTTTGGTTCAGCTGTATTATCTAGAATCCCTAGATAGCGGCCGGTTCACCTTGCTTCTTGAGTTGTACTTTTGCCCGAGGCAATTTTGAACTAGTCCAAATTTTGGTCAAACTTGCCCAAGTACTATTAATAACCTGGGAGCGATGAGTCGGCTGGTTTCCCACACTCGCGCGATTAGTACCGGACTTGGGTTCAGTGAATACGAATTGGCTCGTTTGACGCAAAAAAGAATTCTCATTAGGGACTGGTCATAAAGTAAAGGGGAGGGGGGCGAAAACTAGGGGGTGGGTCATCAATGTTTCAAGTCATATAAATGGGGTTGGGTTATGGTGTAACAGGGTTTTGGTTCCTACCTGATTTGGTTCCTGGTGGAACCAAATCCCTAGGGTTTTCGTTCCGGGCGGAACCGTATTCCTAGGATTTTGCATTAACGAGGCCTATTTCAGCTAGGGATGTGGTTCCTCTCTGGGGTTTTGGTTCCTACCTTTTCTTATATCACACTTGACACGGTTTTCTTTGTTCTTCGTGGGGGTGAAACTCTGGTATAAACCCGTTCAACAATAGACTAATTAAATCATAAATCTGAGGTTTATAACTGTTACAGGGAAGTTTATAACTCAGTTTTAAACCTCCTTTCTATTTGAGAAAACCTCGCCAAATGTGATATAAGTCGGTTTCATACCTCGAACCTTCGGTTCTAATCCCTAAACATCCCTCGGGGCCTACGGCCCTCGGGATGTTTAGGGCTTAGAACCTCGGTTTCTTACTTTTAAGCAAAACAACAACCAAACAGGTGACATAGTCACCGACACAAAACAAACATCACCCGTTCCTTTGAGTAGTGTGACGTCATCAGTCACGTGATTTTTAGCAAACTCGTTTACATCTTGCCTAGGTTTAGCAAAACAACAACCAAACTGCCACATAGTCACAAACACAAAACAAACATCACCTGTCCCTTTGAGTGGTGTGACGTCATCAGTCACGTGACTTTTAGCAACATCGTTTATATCTTGCCTAGGTTTAGCAAAACAACAACCAAACTGCTGTCACATAGTCACAGACACAAAACAAACATCACCTGTCCCTTTGAGTAGTGTGACGTCATCAGTCACGTGACTTTTAGCAAATCGCTTTATTTAGCAAAACAACAACCAAGCTACTGTGACGACCCATTGAGTGGTGTGACGTCATCAGTCACGTGACTTTTAGCAAATCGCTTTATATCTTGCCTCGGTTTAGCAAAACAACAACCAAACTGTGTGACGTCATCAGTCACGTGACTTTTAGCAAATCCCTGTATATCTTGCCTCGGTCAGTTTAGCAAAACAACAACCAAAGTGCTGTGACATAGCCAGACACAAAACAAACATCACCCGACCCTTTGGATAGTGTGACGTCATCAGTCACGTGACTTTTAGCAAAATCGTTTAAATCTTGCCTCGGTTTAGCAAAACAACAGCCAAACAAGTCACAGACAAAAAACAAACATCACCCGTCCCTTTAGCAGAAAGGAGGGCATTCTGGATACGTTTTTAGACTGATGTTCAGGATTTTTTTTCGATATTTTAGTTTGATTTGAGGAAGATATTTTGCGAAGACGGAAATATTTTGGTATTTCCAATGATTGTGAGACTTCACTTCTAAGGCTATGAAAACTCAACGTTAAGCGCTTGTGATTAGCACAAAGATGTAAACGTAAATGTGCCGCGGCAGCTGGAGTGACTGCTCTCAATGCTTTCTAAATTATCTTCCGTGATTAGTATTTTTGTCAGTGTTGATTTCACGCCATGCCACTCGTACTCGTACTCAGAAACACAGTACCGTCTGGCGTCGCGACTAGGAGTGTACAAGGGCCTCTGCAAACGATTTTTGACAAAATAAATGTGTATAACTCGCGCGGTATCAGCGATGTGTTGAAGTTTTATTTCTCCCACGCGTTTCGTTTGATTATTAGAAACTTTTTCAGGGAGTACTGAACTAACGTTAATCCAACCTCAAAAATATTGTTTTAGCGTATTTATTTATCTACGGGACTCTCCTGCCTCAGGCGTACGCATGTATAACCACAGATTTCCGTAGCACGTTTGCTATATGCCCTGTTCAGCCCGTTTATTAGTTCAGTACTCCCTGAAGAAGTTTGTATATAGTTATCAAACGAAACGCTTGGGAGAAATACAACTACGACATAACGCTGATAGGCGTGTGCTGATCACTGGATTATCAGATAAAAAGTAAAAAATATATATTATTATAAAAAAAATTGCGTTGGCTTTGTGTCGTACTACTGTATCAACCCATCTGAACCACGGGGTGTTAGAAAATTCTTAACTCAGAAGTGGGAAATTTTAATTCAAAAGTCGGAAGTCCCTTCTCGGCTCAGTTTCGTAAAGATCTAGAGGAGAGCGTAAGCAGTCGGACACATTTTTATTAGCTAGCAAAACCCTATCTGTTCGAATGTTAGCTGAAACGTTTAGCAATCTAAGACCGCCGGGAACAAATTTGCCTTTCAGGAATTTCGCAGAGAACTTTTGCCGCCGTGCTGCTAAGATTTCAGATGTAGTTTCTGAGCAAAGGAGGAGGCTAGATGAAGTTACCCGGCTTGGTATATATATAACCTGATATAAAGTGTTACTGAGATACAGTGATACGAAGATCTCAATTTTTTTAAGCGGATACTAAATGGCCCCCACTACTGAAATACAGGTGTCACTGCATTTAATGAGGACTGTTGTCTGGGTTCGTGACGTCTGTTTTCTCAACCATGCTGAAAGATAATACCGTTGATTCACGAATTAACGTCGATCACGCCACGCCGGGTACCCTGGTTCCAGAGGGGCTCATGCAGGTACGAATATACTGTAATGTGCCGCGATCAAAAGAGTTTTCATTCCCCGAAGGAGTTTTGTTTTGCGTGACGACCGTTGAGCCCCTCTGGCCGCTCGAATAGCCAACCTCAATCTCATGCCCATAGCCTCGCTTTTATGTTTACAAGTCTAGTCAAACTGGTTTCGACTCAGCGGTTAATTTGCATGTCACTTTCACGTGGTGAAGTCGTGTGTGATTCAAAACATAAAACATGCCGTTGTCGGGATTTGTGAACGGATAAAGGAAACTTCTCCTCGATTTACTTCGTCGGGTTTGATGTTTGGATCTCCCAATGAGCATGCTTTGATTCCTCGTTGTTCTAGCTCTGTTATGTGGGAGTCAATCAGGGCATATAGAGGGCAAACCACCAGTACAATTGCTCGTTTTGGATAATCGAACGTGAAGGAAGAAGCAAATACCAGGTATGAGTTGGAAAATCAGGCCGTACTGAGAAGACATCACGCCGCTTCAAGAACATGAACAGACTTCAACTCGTTTATTTCGAGGCTAACTCAAATTGTACAGCACTGTGAAACATTAACGTTTGTGTATAATATGTCAAGACTCGTGAACCGGTTTGTAACACGATCTCAAGATGAAAGCCAATCAAAATGTTCCTTTGATCCGAATGCCTCAGTTTCCATGGCCACAACTCAATCAACCAATCAGGGACGAGGTACAGATTCTGTACCGGAAGAAACGAATACTCGTGCTGAAATCTTGATTTCAGCTGGTCTCGCTTCGCTCGCCCCGACGATTTCGAGCCTCTGGTATCCAGGGTACACGCCGGGCTGAATGCATGCAAGAGCTCGCATCTACCGCGATTAATCGAGGTTCTCATTTTAAAAATGCAGTGAAACCTGTATTTAGCGTGGGCCATTTATATTTAGCGTCCGCTTAAAAAATGAAATTTTAGATCTTCGTATCACTGTATCACCATATCTTGGTAACTTTATATACCAAGCCCTGTCTACCCGGCTTTCTTGATGTATGGAGCAATTTACGGGTCTAGGTAGGAGCGGCAAAGCCTGTGCTTTTCCTGTTTTGACCAGGCTAGGAGAGGGCTTTTTAACATGCTGGAAAAGGGTGCGATGCTATTATTATAAGACGTCTTATAAGACATATAAGACGTTTTATCTACAGGACACGACTATAGCAGAAGATAGTGTTAATCGTTAAGATGGTAAATATCGAGATTGCATGGTGTAACGTGAGAAATGTGACAGCATCTTGGTTGTTGTTTTGCTAAACCGAGGCAAGATATACACGATTTTGCTAAAAGTCACGTGACTGATAGCGTCACACCATACAAAGGGTCGGGTGTTGTTTGTTTTGTGTCTGTGAATATGTCACAGCAGCTTGGTTGTTGTTTTGCTAAACCGAGGCAAGATATAAACGATTTTGCTAAAAGTCACGTGACTGATGACGTCCACCACTCAAAGGGACGGGTGATGTTTGTTTTGTGTCTGTGACTGTCACAGCAGTTTGGTTGTTGTTTTGCTAAACCGAGGCAAGATATAAAGCGATTTGCTAAACGTCACGTGACTGATGACTTCACACAGCTAATAAGGAAGGGTGATCTTGTTTTATGTGGGTATGGTTCTCCATGTGCAGTTTGCACAATGGTTATGAACTGCACTGCAACCCTAGGGATTTAGTTCCGACCGGAACGAAAAAGCTAGCCTTTTGATATGTCGGAACCAAAACCCTGAAATATGATGATCCCGGAACCATATCCCCAAAGGGGAACCAAAACCCTAGGGAAATAGTTCCGACCGGAACCATTTCTCTGGCCGGAACCAATCCGCTGTTACAATGGACATTTTGCCACCACATTGAGGGTGGGTCGACACACTAAAATCTGCTTCGATTTTACACTTGAAAGGTATTAACATTTTTTTTACGAAACACAAATATTACATGAACTGATGTTGTATCTATACCAAATGTGATTTTCATTTAAAAAAAGTTTGTATATAAAACACAACAAAGTGTCTGTGTCAGAAAACATTGCAAATCCACAAAACAACTAGAGGGTGGGTCATGATGTTTTTTTCAGCTGCAAAATAGAGGTTGGTACGGTAATGTGTAATTCTGCACTAATCCAGGGGTGTGCCACATAAAACCCAGGCTTTGAAAAATAGAATTTTATCAACGTACACGGCTCTATAATACTCGCTTTCCACGGCGGTTAGCATACCTCAATCGACTTTAGTTGATTACATACCATTGTCTATAATACGAGGCTCGCCTCTAAAACAGTATTCAGCCATTCTAAGTAAACGGAGCCCATTGGAGGTAATAACGATGTCGCACGTGAAAAAAAATTCTCATGACGCCGTTTCATGACAAACATGATTTTAAATGGAATAATTATAGACTTCGATAACATGTAGCTGCCATGGAACTTTGATACTGCGAAAACCCTCATAATTTGTTTTTCTTAAATTATAATATGAAGGATATTGTTGTGAAACCTATGGGCGGCGTCAGCACCGCTTGTCGCACGGCTCTAAAAGGAAAAGAAACGATACAAGTTATCTTAGTTTCACTTGAGCTCCCTTTTAAAGTTATTTTATTGTAAAGTCCAGACTCGGAGCTAAGTGAGAGACTATATAGACAGCGAACTCTTCAGATGGAATTTTTTCTGTACGGAGCACTCGGGTAAATGTCTGATATATCAAGAGTACTAAAACAAGCTTTAACGCAATTTCAGTCTCTTTGGGTAGTGGTACGTACTTAACTGATCAAATAACTAGTTCTGTTTAAGAAGCATTCCGGTTGTCTAATGGTTCTTCAATCTTCTGTCCAGGTAGGATTCATAAGCAACAGGGTTTATTATACAGAGAAGTTACTTTATTTTCTGTAGTTATCGTCGTTCGAAAGCTGTAAGCGACCTAACAATAAACACGTACGTTCTTTAGTTAACGTAAATGAAACTTTTAGGTAACGTAAATGACACATTGAACTAAACACGCTGTAAAAGTTATTATTTCACGATGCAATTAGCCGGTAACAAAACGAGTGGGGGACTGGAACCGAGTCAGTAAAACTAATTCGATTAATAACTAGTCAAAGTGAGCATTATTTTCCAAACTTAGCTAGTCTGGAAAGTTTGGTGAACTTTGGCTCAATATTGACGATGCTAGAAGGCATCAAATATGTCAATTTTCCCATACAAACTCTCTTATTATTTAACGTTGTCCCTCCAAACCATACATTTATAAGAAGGGTTCTCGTTCTGATCCATCAAATTATCGACCAATTTCACTAACATGTGTTCTATGGCAAGACCCTAGAGCACATCATCTTTACTGATATCATGAGTCATTTAGATCAATTTTCATTGCTATCACCTCTTCAACACGGTTTTCGCAAGGGTTTCTCCTGTGAATCCCAGCTTGTGTCTACCATTCATGATTTGTCTAGAAATTTTGACCATGGTATTCAGACTGACCTCATCTTACTTGATTTTTCTAAAGCTTTCGATTCCGTTCCGCATCAGAGATTGATGTCTAAACTTGCTTCTTACGGTCTTGATAATCATACCTTATCATGGATAAAAGGCTTTCTAGATAACCGAACCCAAGTGACCGTCATTGACGGTGATTTCTCCAACGTATGTGCAGTTACCTCCGGTGTACCACAAGGTTCAGTGATAGGCCCTTTGCTATTTTTACTGTACATTAACGATCTCCCGGCGGGTATCTCCTCCAATATTCGACTGTTTGCTGACGACTGCATAGTTTACCTGGAACTGTCGACTGCTTTTTCTCCGCTGCAACTTCAATCCGACTTAAACGCAATGTCGACATGGGCTGAGAAATGGCAAATGCATTTTAATAGCACTAAGTGTTTTTCTATGCACATTTCTCGTTCCAAATCTCCAATTAAAACCACGTACTCTCTTAATGGGGCAGCACTTAAGGAATCTAACCTTCAGCAGTATTTAGGTGTTTTCTTTTCATCCGACTTGCGTTTTAACAATCACTGCGCATACATATCTAAGAAGAGTAGTCGTACTTTAGATTTTCTTTCTAGAAATTTCTATCATTGTTCCCGCGAGGTCAAATCCAAATTATATCTCAGCCTCGTACGACCTACTATGGAATATGCTTGCATAGCGTGGGATCCTTACACACACCGGAATTCAAATTTACTTGAGAAGATCCAACGAAGAGCTGCGCGTTTTGTACACCGGGATTACTCCAGAGAGTCCAGTGTTGGTGCTATGCTCAAAAATCTAGAATGGCCCTTACTTTCAGTGCGTCGCGAATGTCTCCGCTTGAACTTTATGTATAAGGCTTCTCATGGTTTTAACGCAACTGACCTTAACGAATATCTCACACTTGCATCAAAGTCAGTCACACGCCGTAAACACAACTTAAAATACAAACATATTTCGACTCGGACCGATGTTTTTAAATTCTCTTTCTTTCCCAGGACTGTTCCCATCTGGAATGCTCTTCCAGAGGATTTAGTTATGTCCCCTAACATAGATACATTTTCTAAAAAAACTATGGCTTTCCTAAACAACATGCATAAAAATGACTAGTAATACCTACTTATGTCTGACTTAATCATATATATCATTATTATTTATCATCGACTGAATTTATATGTAAGTCTTAAATAGACACTGTAATTTTCTAAATATATGTAATGTCATTTTGTAATTTATATGTAAAGGCACTGTCTGCCACTATCGGTTTTGTAATGCAACAAGCTTTACCGATTAAACATACAGATACAGATACAGATACAGATACAGATACACTAGTCGTTTACGTTATCATTCGTTGTAATGTGAGAATGAAGGAGAGAAATCATATTTTGTTGTAGTTTTTCTTGATTCTGATAAACATTAATCACTACATACCCTTTCTGGTCATTCCATTCTACTTTCATTAAAAATATAGAAAGTGTAATTTACGTTACTAAACTTAGTAATTTACGTTACCGAGTTTCAAAGTTAATTCGTACTGTTGTACGAAGTTTTCTTGCTCCTAAAGGCCGGCATGATTATATAATAATATTCCACAGAACCACGTAGCTATTAATCTCTTCATGGAAACAAACAGAAACTATTCCATTTTTTCTCCAGTAAGGGACCGGCCATTTATTAGAGGGGGGGGGGGGGGGGGGGGGGGGTGGGCTGGTGCAAATGGGGAGGGGGTCATACCTTTTTGTGCACCAAATAATGGGGGGCTGCACAAAATTCTGCAACCATTTCTGAGGAGCCATGTAATTTTGTGCATTCCATTTTCCTTTCTACTAAAGAAAACAGTCCTGAAGGGATCAACCACAATCAAATTTATTATCAAAAATGATATAACAAAATCTGGTGTATAACAGTCCTTCACTCTATTATAAATGTTATTGTGATTTAGGGTGGGTCATGTCATTTCATGTGCACTCTCTTGGGGGGCCACATTATTTTATGCAGTGACATGAGCAGGGCCACTTGAAATTATGTTTAGGAAAATGAAAATGCACCAGCCCACCCCCCCCCCCCCCCCCCCCCCTCTAATAAATGGCCGGTCCCTAAGTTCAAGGTCATCATGCATTCTCTAAAACGTATACTTTTCTAGTATCCAATCAGTGTGTAGTGATGTAAATAATAATAATAATAATAATAAGTCTTTATTAACAAATACTAGCAACAGACGTGCGAGTTTACAAATATGCCAAAAATAGTTTTAAAAAGTATATAAATTCTAATAATTAAATATAATAATAATAAAGAGAAAAATGTATAGTCTAAAGAAATGATTTAAAATGATTTAGAAATATTTTGCGTATCCACAGCAGCACAGGTGTCTTAAAATATTACCAGGGCAAAATAATATACACAAATATGTAAAATATAGCAAAATAAAGGGCTATTTTCGAGAGAAAAAAGTGTATACTCACTCGGAAAAAAGGGGAAAGGATTTTGAAAGGGGAGAGGCTATACCTAAGTTCATAACTTAATTTTCAATGGCTGAAGTATTTCATGGCCCATTTGAGGTAAATGAAGCTTAGATAATGTCCAATAACTAGAAATATAGTACGATAGGTTTCGGTGAAAATGATTTTTCGACTTTTCAGAACGTCACTGACCCCCGTTTACTTGGAATGACTGACTTACACTCTACCCAAGGCAAGAACTAATTACGGTCTCTTTAACATTAGATTCAAAGGAGTAAAAATATGGAATTCTACAGATGTTCACACTTAAACCCTTTCAATCACAGCCTTCAAACTAAAGTTAAAGCATAGTTTTATCGAGAAGTACTAATTTCACCATTCAGAATTCGTATTAACTTGCACCTAATTATAATTTTGACACATATGTCATATATTTCTACACCCTGTAATTATGGTACTAGCTCTATTGTTCCTTATCTTTTAGCTACTTTAATGTTATAAACTAGTGTTATAACTGTTGTATTCTTTCTTGTTGCATGTTTGTATTTTATTTATTTCCTATATGTGTTGTTGTACCAGCCTACAATTTTTGACTACTCTATAAACGGGTTGCCTGGCTTGGTTAGCCCTTATGGTTATTCCAGGTAACCTGTACCATAATTAGCTAATTGTAGCTCATTCATGTAAATCTGACTTAACTCTGGTACAAATAAAAAATAATAAAAAAGTTGTTGTCATTGGCGAGAGCAAATTTGATGTCTTGTGCATCATCGCATTCATGCAGCAGTAATTTTCGAATACGAAACAGGACTATTCCCAAGAACCTAAAAACCCAGGAGCAATTATTATTAACAGCTAATTGGGCTAATTAATTGCAATATATCCCCTTGCATTTAAAATAAAATATTCGCCTCAGTGAATAGATCAAATACGGCGGGCCTCACTCCAGGCTTACAATGTTAATAACCCTTACAAATTTGTTAGTGTTTTGATGTTTTTTTACTCTACTAATGTATTGAAGCATGCAACATGATGATAATAAACTGGCTTCTATTTCAGTCAATATAAAGAGACGAGGCCAGCCCAGGTTGATACATGTAGAAGGGGGCTTATAATCGGGAGGGATTTGATGTTTACAACACTGATGGGCCTATATAACTGGGAGCCCTATATTAAGAAGGATTTTATGGAATGCTAGTTTTACGAACATAAAACTGTTCCAAGAAAAACTATCAGCCGATTGTAGAAAACATATTTTACAGAGCACTAAATTATGTTGACATGCTTTCACATCATACAATTATGTTAATGTTATCTATACACATGGACAAACTATCAAAACAGGAATTCAAATTGCATTAATTTTATGCAATCCCATAAAGGTCTAATATGACTATGTGTCAGATGAGTGTCACTACCGAGTACCATATGGTCACTTTAATTGACTATCAAACCTGTACTGTGTGTCTTCATCGAATACTGAACACTTCATACAGAAGTATTAGAGGCATCCTAAAAAAGTGTACTTGCAACAATTGGTATTATTAAAGCACGAAGAACATGCATACATGTTCACATGCAAGAGGACCCAGCAGTACTTTCCCCATGCTGTTTTCCCACCATCCATGTTTAAGTGTAGGTCTGCACATGACATTTAGCTCAAAAGTGTAGAATTTTGGGTAATACGTAATATATGCATTAGATTTGGCACATGAGAAGTCAGTGTCAAACTTGTGTTGTTTTGTTCAACTGGCCATAATAGTCGCATAAAACGATGAGTCGAATTTAACACAAATATGTCAAACTTAACTGATTCATACATCAAACTTTTCATGTACTTAATACTTGTAAACATTAGATTCGGCACATGAGAAGTTTGACTTTGAACCAGGCATTGTTTTACTGCCTAGCTATTCTCATGTACAAGTCTCTAATTTTGAGCTACAAATATATGTTTGATTACTAAAAGACTTTTCTTGCTATATCATAATATAATAATAATAATAATAATATAATAATAATATAATAATAATATAATAATAATATAATAATAATAATATAATAATAAAATAATAATATTATTATAATAATATCATCCAAACTTGCCAAACCATTCGATTTCTAGGTGATAGTTTTGATAGTAGGAGCATTTTTATAGGTCTTGAAGACTTGAAGACTTTTGGTAAGCAAAATTAACTGAATCACCATATAATTGATGAAGTCTGAAATAGCACCCTAATACTTTCAGCTACCCAACCATCCAATGCCTCAATCGACCATCTACTTCGAAATTCTGTGTTAATTTAGATAACTAAAAAAAATATCTGAATTTCTAACGAGACCTGAAACAACCATGGGGCTGATCAAAGCCAGGTCCCGGCTAATCCACAGATCGAAGACAATGTGTTTTGATTGTTTAGAGAGTGAATTTTGCAAACTAAATGTACTTAGCACCCAGAGAATCGGCAAATTATTGGCCAAATTCTTTCAGATCTGTTCGCAACGTTATGTACAATGAAGCTAGGTTTTGCATAATTAATCAGTACACGACTGCCACTATGGAGCGTCATTAGTGCCAAAATTCACTTGTGGTATTATGATGTGAGTATTTAATTTCCTGAGGAAAAAATGGTGTTATGATGATAATTGTATCGAGTGAAAGTTTGGAATTATGAAGTAAGTTTGGTATTATGAAGTAACTTTGGAATTATGAAGTAAGTTTGGTATCATGAAGTAAGTTTGGAATTATGAAGTAAATTTGGTATTATGAAGTAAGTTTGGAATTATGAAGTAAGTTTGGTATTATGAAGTAAGTTTGGAATTATGATGTAAGTTTGGAATCATGAAGTAAGTTTGGAATTATGAAGTAAGTTTGGTATTATGAAGGTATGAGCACTTGCGAGCGTACTCAACGCGAAAGGGCTCACGGGAAGACAAACACATGTTCGTTCATCGCCTACAAACATGGCGGACATCGCGGAAGCACACACAGATCTTTTAAAGTTATCTATCGAGTTGTCTTCCATTGATCTTGGCTATAGTGGAGTAGGCAAGTCTCTGTATGATTACGAAGAACATTTAGGCCAAAGAGCTGACCGCATTGCTGGCACCTTTCCTTTGGCCATTCTCTGTCACACTACGAATGAATGGCACATGTATTTTGTACAACAATAAATTAGTGAAGGTTAGATGTTGACTTTTTAAAATTAAATTGGCAATAATCCAACTGTGTCGATCCGCCTTCCTCCCCCAGGCCAATGTATGTGGGTCATTTTCATGTTGAGCACATCCCAGGGGTGGGGTATTTGCTACCAGCAATAAACCCAGGGTGTTTTCCTCTCTGTTTTCACAAAATATATGGGAATTAAGTAAGTGAAAACACAGTCTTGGATTGGAGCTTTTGTCATCCTGAATTGTCTCCACCGTGCATTTTCACTTTCCTTGGGTAAAAACATGTCAAATTCCTAGAATGGAGAGTAGGTTGATGGCTTGCTTGACAATGGTGTACCTTGGGTACTTATGTTATGGTTTCCATGCATACAAAATGATGTATTTTTTTAGAAAATCTTGGTGAGCCATGTGAGATACATTGGTTGAATGTCATTCTGTATGAAAATATAGGTGACACAGGGATAGCGCAGCCGCCCCCCCCCTCACTTTTTTGCCAAAACAATAGTTTGCCTAGTTACTTCTCGGTCAGTTTAAGACTATAGTTTGGTTATACCGGCTCAATGACAATTTTTAGCCCCTTCACTTTTTTTAGCGCCCCACTTGAAATTTCGCTCCACCATCCTGTGTCAATCTGATAAGTGTGCAAAGCATTTTAAAATGTGATTTCTCTCGATTCCAAACCTGCCATTCCCATACGTGGGGCATTTGACAACTCAGTCTCTACCCTGAGGGTAGGGCATTTGCCAGCAAAGAAAACATGGTGGGGAGGGGTGTGAAAATTATTCAAAGAGTCAAAATACCGAATTTTACATCAATGTTTATAAGAGATTTACACTTGTTCCAAAGCCTATAGTGGTCATAGTGGGGAGCTGACCCTGGCCAATTATGGAGTATTGCAATGCTCTGAATCAAAAAATGTCAAATACCTCACAAATGCCAGGAGGTGGCCAGATTTGGAATTTAGAGACCTATTGCGGTGTACGTACGAGAGATTTCAGCAAGTTCCTCAGGCGCTCGCCACTAGGGGTGTTAACAGCAATAAAGTACTTACATCTACATCCTGTCTCTTGCAAAGGGTTACAATGATTTTTGTAAGGGCCGTACGTAAGCCTTTGCCTGGAGAACGGAAGATTTCAAAAACAGAACGTTGTATCCCCTGGGGGAATTCCGATGACTTCCAAAATTTTGGACGATCCACCCACTTCGAATCCTCCGGCTATTTCCAATGATGGAAACGCTTCCACAATCTTCTTGGTCACATGCTCTGAATCACCATCTTTTTGAAAGACAATGTCTCGTTCTCCCAGTCCAGCTAAACCGTGCTCCATCTTTTCCTTCGACGACGGCACATTCACACAACTTTTATGTGCAAGTACAAAAAACTTGTGTCCAAGTATTTTGCATGGGGATAAATGAAACTTTTGTACTGTGGGTCCTGCGCCTCTTTGCTGTTTGTCTTCCCGTGAGCCCTTTCGCGTTGAGTACGCTCGCAAGTGCTCATACCTTCATAATACCAAACTTACTTCATAATTCCAAACTTACTTCATGATTCCAAACTTACATCATAATTCTAAACTTACTTCATAATACCAAACTTACTTCATAATTCCAAACTTACTTCATGATTCCAAACTTACATCATAATTCCAAACTTACTTCATAATACCAAATTTACTTCATAATTCCAAACTTACTTCATGATACCAAACTTACTTCATAATTCCAAAGTTACTTCATAATACCAAACTTACTTCATAATTCCAAACTTTCACTCGATACAATTATCATCATAACACCATTTTTTCCTCAGGAAATTAAATACTCACATCATAATACCACAAGTGAATTTTGGCACTAATGACGCTCCATATGCCACAACGTACGTGTCATTCAAACAAGTGAACGTAATAACTCTACAACAACATTTGCGTATTATGAGCACCCTGATTTAACTTGAACATATTTAATACAGGGGAATTTACATTTATCGATCTTTGCAAATGAATGTAAATATCATGACTTAATTGTGAACATTTCAGGCTTCAGGACGAACTCAACATAGATCAAGCTTGTAGTATTTGTACAACATTAAACTAGCTTAATGGTACAACGAATTACAATAACATACATCTTTATACTAGAACGTTTCCTTAAAAATACATTTTAATTCTTACCTGATATCATAAATCCTCCAAATACTATTTCTGGCACACTGACCAGTTCTCTTATAGATTCACCAAACACTAAACAAGCATGCAGTACATCAAACGTGCAGGACTTGAACGCGTGTATCGTATATCCCCTCCCCTCCCCTCCCCTCGGAATATTTCAGGGCTACTTGCCTGGGCTAGTCGAACGTTGCGTGACGACGCATTATAGATTTATTTAAGGTTACTGGATACCTTCCAAAGTGATTTCCGCAAAAATGCGTTTACGCGGGCGCTCGGCGAACAAAATATGGGAACCTATATAATCAATGGAAAGGTTGATAACTGAAGAATACCAGTAAAAGGTTATTTTATACGGAATTACTCTAGATTTAAAACTACAGTCATTTTAACCCGATGTCGAAGACGTTTATAAACGCGAATTACCAGCGCCAGGTTTTTATACTTACGAAGTAATTACACTTGTGTCAAATTAAGCGGTCATTGATCTCCAAAAGCGTGTGTGCGATTTTTGATATATATTTTCTATGCGAAATTATTGCAGTTTAAAGTCGAGTCATACACGACTTTCATAATGGCGCCTCCTAATTTGCATAATTTGGAAGATAAATCCGTAGGGGGAAACCAATGCTACCACATGAAAGATCACATTAAAACTAGTAATTGTTTTGAGTTTTAGAGCAATGTGGAAAATTGCTGTTGAGCTATGAGCAATTCTAATGCAGAAAAACATGAAAGCGGGGCTATAAAGGCCTCCGTTGTTTTTCTCATACAAATCTCTCTAATTTCAAATGGCTGTAACTTCATTGCTTTATAAGCTACAGCACTCAACTTTCACAAGTTCACTAAGGTCGACATGCTCTTTCGCATGGCCATGTTCATATTTTCTATACATGTGGATAAACTACCGAAAAGGGAAATCACATATGCAAATTTGGAGGCAGCCATTATGAAAGTCGCGTATTGATTATTTTTGCCAAGCCATCACGCTTAGCTTGGACCAATATCTTTAAAACTAAAAACAAATCGGGAAAAAGCACACACGCTTTTGGAGATTAGTTATCGTAGAATCACTGGACGAAATTTCAAAAAATTCAGCTACTCAGAGCGACTTTCCGGACTCGCCACTAGGCCTGAGCGGATTGTGCTAGCATAATTTTTGGCATAATTGGAGCAAACGAGCATAATGTTTCAAAGAAGCACTGCTCGAGCATAATTACCAGATTGTAGCATAATTTGAAGCATTAAAGTCAAAAGCAATGCTATTATTGCTTTTATAGTGCCTTTCCTAATTATTAGCTGGTATATTTTGCTTAGATTCTAAATTTTTCCAAAGCAAATACCTGAATTTCACTTAACGAGTGTGCGTTAAACGTGAAAAAAGCCAAAAAGCCGTATTTTGTTCAGAGCGTGGGAACAGTCACGCCTGATTGGTTTCTGTGTCCGTTGGTACTAAAAAGTCAATAAAATGTTGTGTGAACAACTAAAAATGCCGCGCATCAACTAATGCCGGCCGTCTTCGAAAAACGTTTTTTTGTGAGCATAATTGTGTAATCTACGAGCATAATTTTTGAACTTTGGCATAATTTGGGCATAATTCGACAACATTTGGAGCAGTGCTAGCGGCATAATATGCCAATTTTAGGAGCACAATCCGCTCAGGCCTACTCGCCACCCATTCTCCAATCAATCTCGTTCCCAGAGCCCGCGCGTTTTTCGGCCAGCGGTGAAGATCGCGGGCTCAGGGAACGAGATTGTTCTCCAATCAGAAGCAACCTCCTGGAGTCTCCAAAAATTCCACGGGAATTCAATATGTAAATATAATTACAAGCCATACTCTTGTTTTAATATGTGGGTTCCAGAGGATATTGTAATCTAGGAATTAGAGAAATGTATTTATTTGCTGAGATGAATATTGTATGTTGATTTTGGCTCGAAGTCGTATGCGTTGTTTGGCCTTGTTTTGCTTTTCATTTTTCTTTGTTTTCCAAGCTAAGGGTATCCTGCTTGCTTTTTGAAGACATAAGGCCAACAACCGATGGAATTACGGAAACGTTTCCCAATAAACGTAAACAACAACAACAACAACAACAATTTATTCGTGACCTCTTAAATTTACATGCTAAGAATATTACTGCTAAGAATTTATACTCTAGAAATGAGGAGCACAGCTACTTAGAAATAGCTAAAAGCTAGTCGAGCTAAGTAGCTCGGTATATGAAATGATTTTAAAAACATTGGTATATGAAATGATTTTATGCGCTAGCTTTCCCCCAATCTCGTACCCAGATCCCATTTGTTTCTTACTGCGCATGCTCGACGAAATAATAGGGCTCTGGAAGAATCCGATTTTTGTGTATTCTGATTGGCTGTTCTGAACAATGCAATTTTACCGGAAGTCAAACATAAAGTAATTTATTTGGACAAATGCATTGAAAATTGGGGGGTACCATTGGATTTTACCTAAATGGTTGTCGATCTCTTCAGGGATTCTTAGATATTTGCTTGCATCCTATCGGGAGTTCAAATCACTTCAGCGGCAAACTCAAATCATACGGTACATGAATTCGAAAATCGAACCCAACCAGCAGTAATTAACAGTTGATATAGCCGAGGGATTTACCGTAACAGATAGGTAATACTACGCATTCCCATTTTAACAACATTGTTCGTAAGTGCTCTATAGGCAGAAGTGGCATTTTTCGATCTCTTAAACTTGTGAACTGGCACTGATCGCTTAAATATAAGCGTTTGTACTGATGAGAATGCAACGAACTCCAGCCTTCAAGGAGCTAAAATACGAGAGAATGGCAAGTAAAAATGCCTTGACTTGCTTCTACGGTGTATTCAGTTGCTGTTTGTGTGGTCATCGGGCTCAGGTAAGGCGATTTCAGCGATCAGTTTTCAATCCCCATAAATCCTCTTCACGTGTACTGGAATCTGTGTCTGACGAATCCATCGATACCGAAACACGAGCCTGATGTATGAAAATAAAGCCTTAAAATCCAAACTGAAAACGGCAGAAGATGAAAGAGACTCCCTAAGGGTTGCCCTGACACTAGCAAGCAAAATATCACTATCAAAATACCGGGCGAACTTCCAAATCTAAACCAAAACATAGGCCTGAGGCGCTACCCGAAGAAACGACTTCTCAGGTGACGTATGATAAGCATGCGCAGAGTTGCCGGAAGTCCGTGATTTGCGGACTTCCGGAATCGAATTCTTCCAGAGCCCTATTATTTCGTCGAGCATGCGCAGTAAGAAACACATGGGATCTGGGTACGAGATTGTCCAGAGCCCTATTATTTCGTCGAGCATGCGCAGTAAGAAATAAATGGGATCTGGGTACGAGATTGGCTTTCCCCACACTTTCGATACTGGCGAGTGAGTACTTGTCATGCGTTAATTGATCTGCTGTCAATCGAACAGAACCTTTTACTTCCGGTTAAAAACTTCCTTTTGGTATTTCTCCGTCAATATTATTTTTTTTGAACGGATTTTTAGTATATCAAACACTGCTACTAAAACTACATTTCTGTGCGAAAATTAATTTAACCATCTTTTTCGTCTTGAAGGTATCCAGTAACCTTAACGCTGTTTACATCTCATAATATCATCACCGTATAATTACCACTGTGGGAATGTGAAATGCGCAATGCGTAAGACTTCGAGGCGCTACAGTTCTTTTTAACTACTTTTTCATTTTATGATTCTTGTAAAGCAACTGTTATAGACATAAAAATACACCAACAACGTAATACATTCGATCTGCGCTGTCACGTAAGCGAAATACAATCTCAAGTAAGTCAGTGTATGCAAACACGTTTAGATACAAACGGGATACTGTCTATAAGTACACACGAGTGACCACGAGTGACCTCGAGTGACCACGAGTGACCACGAGTGACCACGAGTGACCACGAGTGACCACGAGTGACCACGAGTGACCACGAGTGACCACGAGTGACCACGAGCGACCACGAGTGACCACGAGCGACCACGAGTGACCACGAGCGACCACGAGTGACCACGAGCGACCACGAGTGACCACGAGCGACCACGAGTGACCACGAGCGACCACGAGTGACCACGAGTGAAAATAGCGAAAAATGAAAAATAAAATGTGAATAAAGCGGCTAAGATTCAAATCAAAGAAATTTGGGCCCTCATTTTCTCCCTCAAGAGACCAGATTTATATTTCTGAGTTCCAAGATTCGTCGTATGATGAATTTTGTATGGGGCACGTATTAAAATACAGATATGGGTCGAACCACACAAGCCGTCTGCATCGGAGGCTACGGGACCTCGGCATTTAAAACCGGCCTTCCAAGACCTAATGCAGACGTATATCACTCTCCATAAATTTGAAGAAACACGTAAGAAGCCAGCATATCTCATAAAGCTTTCAAGTGAATTTTATTGAGCTGTTGGAGGCTAAATGATGGACCATTAGAATAGTGATTTGGGGGGGGGGGGGGGGGTGGGGGGGGGGGGTTGGGGAAAAAATAATGCAAGGAAAAATGTCAGTAAAAAAATCATGCAGAGACAATATAACGGAAAAACATTTCGTGCAATTTAGTATGCACACACAAAAAAAAGTGTCTGCATTTTATATTTCGTAGAAACGGGCACTTCTTTTTTTCAAGCACGCCCCTGCAGTATCGTCGGCGTCTAAATCGTACGGCGGTGCTTAAGATTTATCTCAGCTTGGTTCACCATAAAAGTCGCCGTTTTCTATATCCTTAGTAGTTTCTGTTT
The DNA here is from genome assembly GCA_030867875.1 of Actinernus sp. WN-2022. Classification (NCBI taxonomy): domain Eukaryota; kingdom Metazoa; phylum Cnidaria; class Anthozoa; order Actiniaria; family Actinernidae; genus Actinernus; species Actinernus sp. WN-2022. The sequence continues at coordinate 64,297,625 of JAOWCC010001210.1, forward strand.
AGCCGTTACCCACCAAAAATGGCTTGTTTCTGTTTTACTAGCTCGTCTACCTCTGGTCCAAACATACAGGCTGTTCCTATGTAGTATAGGCACTTTTTATTCCCTCTATAGTAGATACTCTTACGTGGCTCATTAACGCCATCGCTAAATTCAATTCTTCGGACAGGATTTATGTTTGGATTCGGTTTCTCATCACAGTACAATCACATCTTCCACAGTTGTTCTCTTGTGCTCATTATCCTTCTCTAGATCTTCTTTCTTTGGCGTAAAGTCTTTTCTTTTCTTTGAATCCATGGTTATGATTGACCATGAAGCGCAGACCTGGACGTGATTTATTCTAAGTCGTCATGCTAAAAATATGCAGACAAGCACTTGTGAAATCAAAAACCTTTACCCTGATCGTTTTCTAGATAAGGCCCGACTTATGCGCCTAATCTAATATTAGATCAAGACACCGCCTAATTATCTTAATGATCGATTGCGTTCGGCGCATTAAACCCGTTTATTATTTTAATTATTCGTTTATTTATATATATTTTTCACTCGTGGTCACTTCTGGTCACTCGTGGTCACTCGTGGTCACTCGTGGTCACTCGTGGTCACTCGTGGTCACTCGTGGTCACTCGAGGTCACTCGAGGTCACTCGTGGTCACTCGAGGTCACTCGTGGTCACTCGAGGTCACTCGTGGTCACTCGTGGTCACTCGAGGTCACTCGAGGTCACTCGAGGTCACTCGAGGTCACTCGAGGTCACTCGAGGTCACTCGTGTGTACTTATAGACAGTATCCTAGTATTCCACTCCAGCGTGTTATGGAAAATTACGCCAACGTCTTCAAGATCGACAAAAAGGAGAACTTAAGTGACACACCAATATTCCTGGATGTTGTCGCATTTTTGCAAGGCATGAAGAGTGTATGCATTTGAAAGAACTGCATGGGAAACGAAACACAAATCATTCCAGACATGACGATTTCTCGGACCACGCGCCAGTCGTTTGTCATTGCTCTTGAGTCCCTCACCAGTCTAGTCAATACTATCAGAGAAATTGGGAAGGAACATGTCCTGGATGGCATTCAATTTGAAAGCTTAACAACTTTGGCAGTGGAAAGCTTTTTCAAAGGAATGCGCGCTGACCACGACATGCCAACCGGCAGTACTTCAATATGCATACAGAAGAGCCCGGTGTGTAGAAGCCAACATGCTGAGGATATATCAGATGCACTTCTCCTACTTCACTGGGCCCAATCAGTTCCTACTACCCAGAAAAAATAATCAAAAGCGAGCCTCCGAACCGGCATTGGGTCTGGGAAAATGAAGCAGATGGTGGCAAACGATAGAAGCAGGAAGCAGAGCCGAGAGGAAGCAGAGGTCTTAAAAAGAGTTTGCAAGTGAGTACGAAAGAGGGGTGAGACAGGGAAATGTACGATCAAAGACGAAAGAGCTCTATATGCCTTGTGCTATATATAGCTTCAGATCAGCAGTAATAATGGCGCCGATCAACTCCGGTGAAGATGTGCCGGTAGCCGAGTGCCAAGTTCAGGAACTGAGCTAACTCAGAAATGGGGAGGTCTGCCCCAGCCGGTTAGGGTGAAAATCCTCTTCCAGAAGGACGATGTTGCAGCGGTTAGGCACAACAGAAGGAGAGAAAAATGCGCGCCCTTGCTGGCTTGCGGTGCTGTCGGTGGACGTCTACCTGGAAGCCATGCATTGTAAGGACGACGGTTAACTTTACATGGCTTAACTTAACCAAATGGATGACACTTTAGTTTACACCATAGGTGAGGCGTCGAATACAAACTCCCCGAAATGGATCCGTTAGGCATATCGACTCATCAACTTCACCCGTGTGGATACTCCTTCACCTTAGCCCCAGAAGAGGAAAACAAACACTGCCGATTAGCTAATGGAGATGACATCGAAAACAATGATCTTGACTAAGATAGGCCAGTTGAAGATCTAGAGGAGATGAATGAGGCTGTCAGACCATTATTCAGTCTGCCCCAGCAAGACCGGCAGGGGTTAGCTCTTCAGACCGTAGAACTACGAGCTTTATCCTGTAAATTGTCCTGTGTGTTATATGGCGATTTTGACGAGTCAGGTGTTTATCTATAGGCCGTTGTGAGGTTTTCTCAAGCTGATTCAGGTGACCCTACAAGATGTTAGTGGTACTACTGGAAGCAGACTGAATACCACTTTCAAACCTGTGAAATAGATTGAGCAAATAGAAGGCCACAGGGCTAACACTTCACTATTCACAAGGAGTCCTTCGGTTGACATAATGTTTCCTATTTTAAAGCAAAGAAAACTGCGACCAGACTTAACCGCATATGAGCCTGGGACTGTCAAGGGCGAACTAATTAATGAAGACCTCAAGCGAATACAGAGAATCCATTGAGGGCAAAAACCGAACACTGAAAAATGATTTAAACAATCTTTAATTTTAATAGTCAGATAAAATTTCTCAGTCTCATGAGTTTAAACAATTCCACAAAGGTATATTTGTAAATGACTAATCTTCCTCCGCAAACGTGAAACATTGCCTTTTGCTCTCGAATTGGGAAGGTCAGTCTGACAGATAATTTGCATTATATATAGCTCTTCCTTAGATTCTTTCCGAAATTAACACTTTAACTCATGATCATTAGTACCAAGGTCCTAGACTTGCTGAAAATATTGACAATAATGAATGCAGTTATAATGAATTTGTATAAACAGAGTTCATAGTAATTTCCAGTTTAGCCCTGTAAATACTTCACAGGTTTACGAGTTACTTCACTCATTATCCATATCCAAGGCTATAGGGATCGATAAAATCTCAGCAAAAGTCCTGAGATTAGCAGCTCCTGTTATTTACGGGTCTCTAATGTTAATATTCAATACATCAATTGCCTCGCAATTTTTTCCAATGGAATGGAAAGTAGCTAGAGTAAACCCCCTCCATAAAAAAGGCCCACACAACCTGATGGATATCTATAGGCCAATTTCGATTCTTCCGGTGATTAGCAAACTTTTTGAAAAAAAATTATACAACCAATTAATAGAATACTTACATACAGACAATCTGTTGTCGGAATATCAATTTGGTTTCAGGCGTTTTCACTCGACTGCGTCTGCTTTAGTAGACTGTACCAATGAATGGTACTTCAACGTGGATCGTGGCCTTTATATTCTAGTTGTTTTTCTTGACTTAAAAAAAGCCTTCGATACCGTAAACCACATGATTTTGCTGGACAAACTTGAGGCGTACGGTATCAGAGAGGGTGCACTTAATCTTCTTTGTTCCTATTTAACTGATCGAAAGCAAACATGCCGGGTAAATGGTAAACAATCTGACCTAAGTAAAATATGCTGTGGGCCCAGAATAGCCACATATCATGTTGAACTCCACTTCTTTTCCTGGTATATATTAACGACCTGCCAAACTGTCTGAATCGCATGACACCTAGGATGTTTGCTGATGACACTAGCCTAACGGTTTTGGGAAAACTTTAGAAGAAGCTGAAATGGGGCTGAACGATGACTTAATTAATATCAAAAATTGGCTAACAGCAAATAAATTAAGCCTAAACATAGCAAAAACGGAGTATGTATACTGATTGCGTCAAGACAAAAACTAAATAATCTCTCTGTACAACCAAATGTTGTCATCGGAGATGACCCAATTAAAAGAGTTAGAGATTGCAAAACACTCGGGGTGCATATCGATGAATTCCTGACATGGGGTAAACACATTGATGAAATAGCTAAGAAAATTTCATCTGGAATTAGTGCCATAAATAGGTTGAGAGATTTTGCAAACCGTGACACGATTGTCTCCGTATATAATGCATTAGTTCAGCCCCATTTCGATTATTGCTGTGAAGTTTGGGATTCGTTAGCAAGTGGCCTAGCTCAACGCTTACAGAAGCTCCAAAACAGGTGTGCTACGGTAATTATGCATTGTCGAAACGAAGCCGGCAAATCAGAAATAGCCTTACACTTACTTTGCTGGATCACTCTAGCCGAACGTAGGGCTCAAATTAAGGCCAGACTAATGTTTAAAATACTTAATGACTTGGCACCAAAAAGACTGTCTAACATTTTCAGGGATTTATATGCAGCTACCATTTAAGGAATTCCAATAAAAAGGTAGCATAAGATATAATGGTGCTAAAGTGTGGAACTCTTTACCGAATGAAGCTCGTAGTTGCGAGTCGCTGGCTTCGTTTAATAATTTAATAACTTAATTTTCAATACTTTACTTTATCCCATGGGCCAATCAATTTTACAATTTTAGATTAGATTAATTGATTGCCTCTATATTATTAGCCATTATAGTATTTACACTTAGTAGTAGTTATAGTTAGGTTTTTAATTGAAGTGTGAATTTTCAATTTGTAATTGTATTTTTATATATTTGTGAATATCATTAGTGACACGTCCTTATTGGAAACCAGCTGTAAGTTGAATAGGATAACGTGTATAAATAAAGTTGATCATCGTCACTCTTTTCATACCTTTGTTGGGGAACAGCCTCATAAATTGAACAGTAACAAGTATATAGCAACGTTTTAGACATTGGGAGTTATTTACTACCAGATCAGATAGAATGTGCCAAATATGGAAGGAATCTCGATGGTATGAGGCAAAAAAATGTATTTTCCATAATCCATAGACACCGCAAATCCAGTAGCTCCTCACCCACTGCCCTACCCCCTCCCACCCCCCCCCCCCCCCCCCAACCCCCCTCGCTCTATAATGACCGGTCTCTAAGGCTAAATTGTAGGTGTTACTTCTATTGCTGTCAAATTGACTTAATCAGCAACTGTTAAATGACAAAGAATTATGCATGTACTGACCATGAAATGATATTGGCAGCGTGCAAGAGACATAAGGTAATGATAAAACTGGTAAAACATAGCTTGTACAAGATCGCTGGAAATGTAATCCAGAAGGTTCGGGAATCCGGAATCCAGAAGGTTGGGATCCGGAATCCAGAAGGTTGGAATCCGGAATCCAAAGTCGCCAAAGGGTTAGCCTGCTTGCAGGCGGTGGAGGGTGTTTTTTCGCGCCATCTGATTGTTCTCCCCCACCCCCCTCCCCCCTCCATTTGTCATTCGATCCCAGGTCTCAATCACGCTCGGCCAATATGGCGGCCTCTTCGATGATCCGTATGCTGCGCGAAAAAAACACCCTACACCGCCTGCAAGCAAAGGGTTGGAATCCGGAATCCAGAGGCCGGGATCCGGAATCCACAGGCTGGGACCGGAATACCGGACCTTGGTGGATTCTCTTACATGGGGTGAGAAATAACATTTGCAAACAGGTTTTGCTACCTAACTGCAAAAGGTCCATTCTCATATCGGGTCATTGAAATACTGTTTTCTCGAGAGCAAAACCTGGCACTCGCCCTCGTGGCCGCGATGATAAATCTTTTATCACACTCGTAGCCACTGATTAACCTTACTTAACACGTCTACACTTTTATGAATCAAACACTTTATTAAGTAAACATCTGAACCAATAACTAAACTATTTTAGAGTTTTCAAGTCCTGTTCCAAATGACATCATTAGTGTAATTTCTCAGTCCGTATTAGTTGATTTTCACTGATGTGATCTAAACCTACAGTTGTAAGCCTATGTGAAAGTCAACTGAATAAAGTATCATAGTTAACTGTATACAACAATTAATCAGCAAATCAAGTTATTAGAATACTGATTCGGTGGAGATTTCTATGTGTGAGAAATTATTGTTTTAGAGAACGTTCTTGATGACAAGAACTATGAAGTTATGAGTAGTAGGACAAGCAGCCAGAAAATCAACATAATTTAACGTAAAAAGTTGCATTTGTACACATTTATTTACGTACACAATGAATATACACATTACATATTATGATATAACCACATAGAAAATCTTATCGTCATATTTAACATATTCACTTTCAAGTGGAAAAGTCAGTCGACCATATTCTCCAACTCATCAATGCTATCTATGTAGCAGAAAGGGAAATGTCCGTACGGCACTTTAGTTAGGCGAGGGTTCCTGAATAGGACAGGATTCCCTCCTCTTCCAAATGACGGTCCTTTGCCCATGCCAGTTGTAGCGGCTCCAAGGTGTGAACGTCTGGGGTAATTCTTATCAAGAAAGTTTACAAGATCCGTCAATCTGGCGAAACGTCTGGTCTTCAGCACTTGTATAACTCTTTCTTTCTCTTTCGCCGCCGACTTCGCCGCAGCCACTCTTGACATGGGAAGTCCTTTTTGCAACATCGTTGTCGCTGTGGCTATATTATCAATGGATCTTTGCATTCTCCCAAACAGCCCACTAGCAATATGAGACCCATATTTCTTTCTTAAGAACTTTAATTTTCCATCCATATGATTTTCCGTTGCCTTTATTTGCAAGGGTAAACTTGACGTGATAGAGTCTTCAAATTCCATTTGAGGCAGTTTATGGTCACTGATGGTGGAACATTCTATCTTTACGCAGCTTCGCGGAATGTTTTCAACAGTCTCAGCTCTAGCGTCATTTCTAACTCGTGTTGTGTCGTAGTGCTGTCCGCTATCAGCCACTTGAAGTTCAGACTCGTCGTGCTGAGGTTTCCCACTCGCCTTAAAGATGATAAGTTTGAGTAACGTTTCCCGACCAACTACGTAGACTTTCTGAAAAGCTTTCCAACAAAGTCTGAAGATCCTGCGGAATAGATTATTTAATAACTTCATGACTACAGGGTATAATTGAATAGCCTTTTTCTTAAAGAAGAGAAAGCAATTTTAGGATTGGACAATCATAATTCAATAAGGGATGTGGCAAACTAAAATGTTCTTATGCAAACATATTTCTTTGTCCACTGTACACCTGTTTATTTGCACGTGTTTTTTTGTGTGACGAGCCCTTGCTGGATCATTTTTACTCCAATATTTCCTTGTACAAGCTCGGCACAACGATCGAGTCTTAGAAAATAACATAACCCGTCGGCGGTCCGACAATTTACAAATCACTTAAAAGAATACTATCTAAACACATTTTCAACACTGTTCCCTTCACCTAAAATAAGAATAGTAATATATAAGCGAGCTGAATTACAAGAAACAGAAACACAAGCTCTTAGCCGTACTAACGGTGAGTGATCCAGTGAGTCACCAAATCCTCCATCCAAATAACGCGTTACGCGCATGCGTATCCACGAGTTCAAAAAGAAGAATTCGATGTTATTAAGAGACAGAGTAGTAAGTTAGTTGAGAAAACATGTTGGTAAATAACATAAAAAATAAGAACTAACAATATTATAGTCTGTCATACATTTCGTACATGTTGATGACTGATTACTTACAGTCGAGATATTATCTTCAAGCGCTTTATTGCGTAACATGCATGAATACACGTTAGGCACAGAAGAGGAATGGCAGCCAATACTTTTAAGACAATGCGAAGAACCAGGATGATTTCCAGGTCTAAGCACCATGACTTGAAGCCTTCAACTAGGTCCCAAGGGTTGTTGCTGCTGCTGTAATCAATTCCCAGGCCAACAAGAGGAGGAATCTTTGTTAATAAGTGGTAAAGGCAAACACAAATGAATATTGTCCAGTATACCAGCCAGAGTACCAGGTCTGAACATAATCCTATGAAGTCCTCAACTATACCCCAAAGGTAGCCCTTGTTAATGTCTGTAATCAATGAGCTGACAATAGATGTGACTGTCTCGCCACACCATGTTACTGTCTGTGCTGTATGATTCCACCAACCGTCCACATTGAAGCTATGTGGCATCCAGTTTGCTGGGTATCTCACAGCAGATGTAACTGTCTCGCCACACCATGTTACTGTCTGTGCTGTATGATTCCACCAACCGTCCACATTGAAGCTATGTGGTATCCAGTTTGCTGGGTATCTCACAGCAGATGTAACTGTCTCACCACACCATGTTACTGTCTGTGCTGTATGATTCCACCAACTGTCCACATTGAAGCTATGTGGCATCCAGTTTGCTGTGTATCTCACAGCAGAAGTGACTGTCTCACCACACCATGTCACTATCTGCGTTGTATGGTTCCACCAACTGTCCACATTGAAGCTCTGTGGCATCCAGTTTGCTGGGTATCTCACAGCAGATGTAACTGTCTCACCACACCATGTTACTGTCTGTGCTGTATGATTCCACCAACTGTCCACATTGAAGCTATTTGGCATCCAGTTTGCTGTGTATCTCACAGCAGAAGTGACTGTCTCACCACACCATGTCACTATCTGCGTTGTATGGTTCCACCAACTGTCCACGTTGAAGCTCTGTGGCATCCAGTTTGCTGTGTATCTCACAGCAGAAGTGACTGTCTCACCACACCATGTCACTGTCTGCGTTGTATGGTTCCACCAACTGTCCACATTGAAGCTCTGTGGCATCCAGTTTGCTGTGTATCTCACAGCAGAAGTGACTGTCTCACCACACCATGTCACTGTCTGCGTTGTATGGTTCCACCAACTGTCCACATTGAAGCTCTGTGGCATCCAGTTTGCTGGGTAACTCACAACAGATGTGACTGTCTCACCACACCATGTCACTGTCTGCGTTGTATGGTTCCACCAACTGTCCACATTGAAGCTCTGTGGCATCCAGTTTGCTGGGTAACTCACAACAGATGTGACTGTCTCGCCACACCATGTTACTGTCTGTGCTGTATGATTCCACCAACTGTCCACATTGAAGCTCTGTGGCATCCAGTTTGCTGGGTGTGTTATGATGGTGAACGCGAACTCTTTCAGGTTTTCCCAGCACCATGAAGCGGTATGTACTGTCCAGTTACCAGTGGCAGTTTCTGGAAACCAGGAAGATACTGTTGTCCAGGCCACAGTGATGTACTGCTGGGTTCTGTTGTATGTGCCATCTAGTGCGCTCATCCAAAGGTCTGACAAATCAGGATCTAAATACAACAACATGAACATGTATGAATTAACATTGAAATATTTTATAGATTAACATTTCTCCTACAAGTCATCTGGCATGGGAGCTCATTATCAATTTGTTTTGAATCTTTACACTAATCTTTTGGAAATATCGCATAATTCACAAATAAAGAAGATCTTGTAAAGAAGTATTATACTTGCATAAAACGCACCAGTCATTTGAGAACATCAGAGAAATGTCGAAAGCACAAGCCGAAAGCGCATTTATAACAGAGAATAAAAACATGCAAAGCGTGTTCTATTGCTTACTTATAACATAGCCACGATATAAGGCCTTCTAATTGGATAAAAAAGGGTGTTGCATCAGCAGTATATAACATAGGCGAGTGTGCTTTATTGTTTTGAATTGATTGTGTGCTTTCCTCGCAGACTTAAATCTATATCATACAGCAAGTAAAGAATCCTTAGCCATGTATTACACTCTCATAAAAACACTCCAGTCATTTGAGAACACTCAAGGAATGTAAAAAACATGCGCCCTTGGCTTGTACTTTCAACGTTTCTCTGATGCGTTTTATGCGCACATGTATAATATCTGACTTATTTATTTCTCAATTATACGCTCTTTCCAGAAGATTAGTGTATGATTCAGAGTCAACCGAAACAAATCGTGCTTCCAACCTTTCTATTATGTTGTGATCAAATGCCCGTCGTGTTTTATGTATAGCTTAATAAACGAGCAGCAGTGTTTTATCAGATATAAAACACGTGCTGCGAGTTTATTAAACGGCTTCAAAAACGTTACTTCTAAAAGATAACAATTTTCATAAATTTAGATGAAAAGTGAAGAATTACTTGTTTATAGCTACGTTGTGCGTCAGTGACATGCGCAGTTCGAATACGGAGCGAAAATTTAGGTCCCATAATGTTAGGCTGGTTGCATATGAATAACTGTGAGGGGTCTTTGTTTTTCACACTGTAAGGGGTCTTTGTTTTTCACACTGTAAGGGGTCTTTGTTTTTCACACTGTAAGGGGTCTTTGTTTTTCACACTGTAAGGGGTCTTTGTTTTCGAGCTCCTCGAGTCATTGCACTTAGACCGTTGGTTGAGCAACCCTGAGTCTTGTTATAAACTGAGATTCCCCTTAGGATCTTTTTAAGGATCTTCACTGCACGAGTGAGGGTCTTTATAAAGATTCATGGTGAAGCCCTTGGTTTTATAAGGATTGACTAGGGAGGGTCTTTATACAACTTTTCAAAGGTTAAAGGCCTCAACCATGAAGTTTTATATAGGACCACACTCCTAGAGTGAAAAGTTGTATAAAGACCCTTAAGTTTTACCGGGTATGAAGGAGCATGCACGTGAGTGATTTGCTTCTTCTGATTGGACAAAATGCTCATGAATTATTGATGAGTTTTTGAAGACAGTATAATATACGGACAAGGCTTCTCTATTCGCTAAATATAACATGCGCGTGCATGTGTTACTGATTGCCACTGCTTGATTGCTTTCATCGCGCTCTCAATCTATTACTGAATTAACTTTTACATATTTCATTTCTCCAGTGCCTGGCTCCGAATCGTTATACTAATCTTCTGGAAATAGTGTATAAAAGGTCTTCAATCTACAGACTTTTTTCCTGTTAAAGATCGAATGTTCTGTAGATCCGATACAACACGCACAGCACGGACGCGAATTTTGATGAAAATCCGCTATCGTTCCTTTACAGACATGCGCAGCGTGCACAAAAACAAGTCCCACATTGATAAGACGATGAGCAGGCATCAATAGAGGATTTGTACCAACATGCGAATGAAGCCGTGTTGGCTGGCAGGGACAATAAAATTTCATTCCTTTGAGATTTAATTTTCACGTGATTAAATGAATTTTATAGTTCAGACTGCCATCCAACATGGCTACCGTCACGTGATGGTACGAACCCTCTGTACAGAAGTGACATTTCTCCCTCGGGTAGGGGGAGTCAGTGAGCTATTGTGAGACCTCTCATACAGACACTCACCATAGTGTTTGTTGGATACAGACTGATGACTAAAACATCATATTTATGATAGAACAGTATCACTGTATCCAACAAGAACTAATGTCTCTTGAAGTATTGGACTGAATATCTAATCAGAACTCTACTGTGGGATGGGGGAGCTCGGGTGGCGCAATGGTTAAGCGCTTCGCCTCTCACCTCTGTGGCCCAGGTTCGAATCCCGGACGCGGCGCCATATGTGAGTTGAGTTTGTTGGTATCTCGCCCTTGCTCCGAGGGTTTTTCTCCGGGTTCTCCGGTTTTCCACCCTCCGCAAAAACCAACACGCTAAATTCCAATTCGATCTGTGGATTAGCCGGAACCTGGCTTTGATCAGCCCCCATGGTTGTTTCAGGTCTCGCTAGAAATTCAGAGTTGTTTTTTTATACAGAGGCAATCACGTGATATCATTCAGAGCACAGGATTGGCTTGTACCCTTATGAATCATTAATGAGATTTACAAATATGGTATATATCGATATTTCTTCATTTCATTAGAATACGTTCAGTTATGCACCTTGCTGGATTGTAACAGCTGGACCGTGGCATCCAACACAATGCCCAACATCCACTCCATGTGTTGTGATGAGCCTTGGGTCAATCTTCTCTTCGCCTTCTGATTGGTGCTCATACAACGTACCTTTAGCCTGTTGGTCTGCCCAATAGGGGTATGGTTCATGAGTATGCTTTAACTCGCATACCTCGAATATATCAATTTCTGCGTATTAAACAGTTGGTGAATTAGAAAACTGCAAAACTACATGTATTATATAAACTACAGTGCTTTACGAGATTTCCACCACTGAGAAATATTAGAGAGTTTAACACGACCAAGCGTTCGTTGACAACACGGACGTCACAAGACCGTCACAAGACCGAGAGATGACTGGAAGGAATTTTTTGTAACAGTGGCTGACTAACCTCGTACACGTTTCTGGTCGATCAACACGGTCGAGAAGACCCTTGTTTTTATATTTATGACTTGACGTTAGGGACATGATTACTTCAAAACACGCCACAAAAAGGAAAACTTTATTTCCGGTTGCTGTCCGTGACTCACGAAGGTCTGGTGCTAAGCTCTCTATTTACATCGCCAAGGGCGATGCTTATTCTTCCGTTTATGTTTCTGCTTACGTTTTCCTTAAGCGACGAAAGCTCAACGGAGGCAGACGCGTAGGAAGGAAATCTTCCGTTTCTTATGCTTCTGCTTCCGTTCAGCTTCCGCTTATGTCTCGGCTTCTTGTTTTTCACAAGAACACAGCGTTTCGTGTGCTTCCGTCGCTACTAACAACCAGGCTTAAGTTGAGCCATTTACATTAGTCACACAGTAAGATGAATATATATATATATTGAAATAATTACTAGTTCAGCAACATTACTTGAACGAATGTATCTCTTTACCTGTCATGATATAAACTTCAGTTGTTATCTTAATCTTTCTCTCTCCAGTTCTACCATTCATCCAAACACATGCGTAATATCCATCGTTTGAAGTATTCACCTCGTGCATAACAAACATGCTCCCAGATCTTAATACTTGACTATGTGTACTGATGTTAACGAAGTTTCCCTTGATGTTTGTGGAAAAAAGTAGGGATATGGATGTAGATGGTTTTGTGTTAGGACAGTTAATGAAAACTGAACTTCCCGGAGTAACTACATTGATCGCGACTGTAGTCTCAACAGGTTCTTCACCGGAAGGCAACTCGATCTGTAAGGATTTCTGGCCATGGGACAGATCTGCATAACACGAAGCAAAAAGAAGATATGTGAATTAATCTACGGAAACAAGAGGCTTTACGTTATGTTGCCTCTATATTTTCTGATTTTGAATATCACTAAGTTTCCTTGGAACTTGTCTTACAACGGCTGAAAGCGAGGCGTCAGTTGCAGTTGCATGAAGGATGTTATGGCACTAGACAATGTTTTGTGTAACTTGTCTCGCGAAGGCGACCGCAGAGAACTGGCAAGGTTACGTAAATTACGAAATTGTTTTTATTGGTTGGTCACACAAGCCGTTGAGAGAAAAGCTGCACGAGCGGTGTTACACTGTGTAACGCTTAGAAAAATTGTTGCAGTGTTGCCGCAAATCGTTGCGATAAGTAGAATTTGTTTCTCCTTCTGTTCGTGCAACGCTTGCTGCAACAAAAGTGCTATACTGCGCAATTTCTTGTGCACCCTGTGTTGCAACACACTTGCGAGACAAGTTGTACGAAACGTTGCCTTGTGTAGTACATATCGTCTTTAAGTTAATTAATGTCATTTAATTTGGTTTTCATTTCTCGTCAACTTCGTCTCTGACTCTGGCGTGTTTCCTTGTTCAGACGCCAACGACAACACGACCAATTGTCCCTTCGCACATGGCAGCCAACTAGTTAATTAAACTCATGTCTAAAAGGAACACCAGTTATTGCATTTGCTGCTTTTCTAGATAGCGCTTTGCTTTTGAGCCAAAACACAGTTGTTACTGATATCGTTACAATGAATACAAATGGTGGACCTTCTCCAAGTACTGGAATGCTTCCCAGTTGAGCGTCCTCGAAGTTGCCTTTACATTTGCGATTGGAATGAACACAATGAACATTTTCTAAGTTAATTTAGTTCTTCTTTGCATTATTTAAGCATCAGTTGTGCAAGTTATTTATCTAGTCATCAAAATATACAATGTGGCCTTCTTTTCGTAGATTTTGTTTATCTAATATCTGAAGTCACAAACCAAAATTTCACTTCGTTCAGTCGACCCCAACATCTGCAAGGACTGTAAGTTTACTGGCTTCCGGTCCCTGTCACAAAACGCCGCGTGCGCAGTGATTGGATGGCATAAATTTGATCGTTTTTTTTAACACGGCATTTCATAGATAATGTAAAAGAGACTTATACAGAGATAGCAATTATTAAACAATTAACCATTTCAGCTCGTCTTATTGATAGAAATATTACTAAAATAACACGGATCATACTTCAATGAAAGAAAAGTAGTTTTTCAAGCTTTTTCAAAGACCTGTGAAAATAAATGAACTTAAAGTCGAGTTTACCTGTCAATTCTCCATTTGCTGCGCCAGATAATTCCACCAACAGACTCAAAATTACCATAAATATCAACGTAATTAATTTCATCTTGATACCAATCGCAAAAACCAATAATTTATCATTTTTTCTCAAGAAACACTCAGAGTAAATCTCTAAGCCGCACTCTCGAAACGAAGTACAAATTATCGTTGCTATTAACAACCTTTCACTGGAACTACGATTACGTCATAATAAGTCATTTGATGAGACGTTATTTGCGCGAGGACATTCCTCGAATGGAATGTCTGAGCTCAAATTGATTGTAGTACCGGTGGAGGGGAGGGGGGATTACAGCTCTAAAATATATTACTTTAAGCAGACATATTTTCTCAAATGCTCACTCCCGATTTATTTTGGTTCGCCCCAATTTTTGTACAGTCTCGAATAAACTGTTCATTTCCCAAAGACATTTTAGTAGTATAAATTATTTCCCTAATGAGTCTACACATTCTGTGATCGGGCCTGTATTTTTTCTTTATCTTGTTTTAATGATTTGCTATTCTATTTTCAATAACAGTTGCATAATCACTTCAAAATATATAAAGCGGTAACTATATCGAATTAAGGTCGTGCGGCCTAAAATATCATGCTAAAATCTTCGCTTACGTGAAAGAAGATTATTTGAAAATAAGGGCTTAAAGGCGCTTTAACTCTTTTTATCTCTTTCATTGAACTGGACTGACAAATATCCTAGGGCCCCAGCTAGTTTGCGCAGAAATCACTTTATTGTTATTTGTTTCTTATGATCAGAATCGTTCAGCTCTATTCCCGCCCGTTGCACGGCCCGGACTCACACAAACGGCTGGTAATCGAGCATAAAGAATCGTGTAAACAGGACAAGACAAGACATTTTTTTATTTACGCTCACTTCTGTGGAAAAAAGAAGAAGAAAGCTTATTCTAAAAGAAATACAATTCTATCTCGAATAATCTTAAATCTGTATGAGCGCAATTTCTAGTTTACAGTAAATGTGCTTTTCTATCAATCCATTCCCTGTTATGTTATTAGATGACAGCGTGCGTCGTTGACTGGTTGGTTGTATTGCAAGATTTTTTTCATTTGAAAACAGAAAGCTCCAACCTTACCGAAAAGTTAAATAGCTCTCCTTGTTATTTCTCTCGAAATTTTCATTCTTACTGTAATTACATGGTTACTATAAACTCTAATGGTCTAATAATAATCTTTTATTTGTCATAGCACGCTGATTATTATGGCAGCTTACAGCTGTGGGTCGGCTTTTACTCCTCGCACTCCTCGTTACTTCAAAGAGGTAATCTGATCCGCGATCCCAAGCATGCTTTTTTATTGTGTAAATCTGCGATGTCGTTACACCCGCATTGTTCTGTGGGACTGCTCATTACTCTGATTACTCCCCTCATTGTTCTGTGGTACTGCTCGTTAGGCTATTATTGTTCTGTGGGACTGCAAGCTAACTCGCCATTTTCTGTGAATGACGCGAGAAGGATCACGGTTGATGACGCCGGTGGCTCTGTAACTGTGTTGGAACACAACACTCGACCCACATGTTGATTTTTACGGAGGGAGGAAAACCGAAGAACCCACAGAGAAAACTCTCGAATGCAGACAAGGAATCAACAATAAACCTATCTCACATATGGTACATGAGCCGGGAATCGAACCCGGTACCGCAGCGGTGAGAAACGAGCTGAGTGTTTTACCAATTATTTGAATTTCACTGTCTGCCAAAGATACTTGAATATAAACAAGTAAACCGTGACCGCTAATTGAGCTGAATCGAAGCTTTGAGCCAATGAGAAATAAAGTAAACATTTCCTTTCCAATGATAACTTAACTGAAATCTGGCACCTGTTGTTTACGCTAAAATTTTGGCGCATTTTCCGAAGAAATTAAAACAACAAAAGAGTTGCTATGATACGAACATTAATGTCTGAGAATAGTGAGGAGGAATATGGAGGAAATTGTTGAGAAAAACTGGGTATTGGTAAAACATTAAGGAGATGACTTCGACGAAAGTTCTGCTGTCGACGTTTCTACATTTTATGGCAGGTACCTGCACTCTTTCAAGCTTTCTGACGCTCGATTTTGTGTGTTGTATTCAGTGCAGGTTTTTGCACACGAAGTGAATGCAAAACGAGTACAAGAAAGACTTTGTAATTTGTTCTTTTCCTCGGTTATCGCTACAATAGACTTGGTTTTTACGTACGTTTTCAAAGATCTCTGTTTTCATTCAGTTAGATGGACATGCACTAGACTTTCCATATACACGAACGTTTTCGTATCATTTTTAACTGTCCACAAAACGCTAAAACTGATCGGAAAAACACTGAAGACAGAGACTCGTCATATGTACATAAGTTAGTTTGATTGATATCACTCCAGCGTTTTCGAAAAAGGTTGTTTTCGCCGTCCAATCTCCACTTTGAAAGCGTTTTCAAAACGATGCGGCGTTTTCAATGAAAACGATTACACCTATTCAGCGTTTACGTGTGGATGCACGACGAAAACGCAAAACGCATTTAAAACTCCCCGTTTTCATTGGAAATCATCGTATACGTGTAACCGTGGTCTGTTTATTTATTTATTTCTCAATATTTATATAGGGGCATCTAATTTAGCCATAGCTAGTTTAAATAGAGCCCTGTATTAACTAATAGGTACAAAGAGGGTGGTAAAAATTGGGGGGTGGGGGGGTCTGATCACGTTTCACAGAAAATTAAATGGACATTTCACGATTCCCGGATAATAAAATGGCCATTTCACGATTCCCGGAAAATAAAATGGCCATTTCACGAGGAAAAGAGCCTGTGAACGAGGTTATTCGCGCCGCTTCTGGGAACAGCGTTATTTGAAAACAAAGAATAAAAGCAAAAAGAAAACTCAATTCTCATTTCACTAACACAAAAAATGGCAATTCACGGGTTACGGAAATTAAACAAATCACGATTCACGGGCAAATAAACAGCCGTTTCATAATTAACAAACAATTAAATAGGCTAATCACGCTTCTCGAAAATACCGTTTACCATCATCTACAAAATGGACACACTTAAAATAGGTAAATTACACTTAATCACAAAACATACAGTATACAATAGAAGTACAACGGATAACATTGACGCTTGAAATGGCATTTGATGTTAGACTTGGTTTCGCTAAACTCCTAGAAATAGAGCGCATTTCGTAGGAATCCGTATTCGTTTTGTTTATAGAGGGTCTGAATGGGGGGGGGGGGGGGGGGGTCTACATGTCAGTTGTCAGTTAAAATTTTGGCCATTTGTCAGTTGTCAGTTAGCCCTAGTTAATCGTTACTAGAGAAAATTTACAATGTTTGACCCACAAAAACCAAATTTGTCAGTTGTCAGTTATTTTTCGGTTGTCAGTTGTCAGTAAAAATATCGTCATTTGTCAGTTGTCAGTTATTTTTAAGGCCGTTTGTCAGTAGTCAGTTAACCCCATTCAGACCCTCTTTATAGTTACGGTACAGAAGTTACAGTACGGTTACGGTATGTTACGGTACGTTACGGTACGTTACGGACATACCGTAGTTTGCGCCACTCTACGAAATCTGCTCTAACAAGTTACGTAAGTCGACAACATCGCAAGTCAGTTGAAGGTCGAAAAATAGCCGATTCTCCGCTGATAAAGCTAGTTTGTGTGGCGGCTCAGTTCAGTGCTTTTTTCCCCGTATCGTACGTCATGCATACCAAGGAAAAACAACCACGCCTTCAGCACAAAGAAAGCACAATAGTGCGCAATTATGAGTCGTTAGTTCATCTATTCAAAGCCGAAACCAACATGACAAAACAAATTTATTGCCCGTATCGTACGTCACAGATTACATGAATTGAGCCGTCTGTATTTAGCGGCGGTTGGAAGGAAGATTTGCAGATTTTCTTTCCTTTGACGCAAAACACAGTAAAATAAATTTTGGTATGAGTCTTTTCATGTTTAGATCTAGATCTACTCATTGAGCTAAAGTTGATTTTAGGCTTCAATTCTCCTTTAAAATATTGTCCTTGCCTTTCTTTCCGGCTCTAGGTTTAGTGGTTTGCTCATGTTATCGTAACATGGAGAGACAACTGGTAGATGACTTGTCGGCTCATTACCATAGTAGCTTACGACCCACACAGAACCTCTCCGAGCCTACCGTAATTCATCTTGGCGTGAAACTGATACAGATATTTGAGTTGGTGAGTATATGCCACTGTGGCACGCATGCGCAGACAGGGGCGTATCCATAAATCTCGTTCCCAGACCCCACGTTCCTTTTGGTCACCGCTGGCCAAAAAACGCACTGGCTCTGGGGACAAGATTGTTTATACGCCCAAACAACTGGTTCGTAATTGCTGCTTCTTGGGAGTTCGGGGGCATGGTCGCTGGAAAATGTTTATATTTAGACTTTCGGAAATGCCTTCTCCTGCACTTTCAGGTCATGATTTTTCAGGAGCCCATAATCAGGAGCGTCCATATCTCCTATATAGCTGTCACGACGTTTTCATAAGTTGGGCTATTTTTAGATTATTTTCCCGCCAATTAGTGGGTTGCACCAGTGGCGGAACAAAAGATGCCTCATTAGCTACTTTTGTTATACAAACAACATGACTGCTACCTTTTGTGATTTAACTCCCTTAGGAATGACTGCAAACCAAGAATAGCGGAAACCGTTCTAAAAATAACCTAACTTGTAAAAAACGATGTTACGGTTCTCCCTTCATGTAGGCAGACATGCATTACTACGAAATTGTATTGTATTGTGTATTTCGTTCTATTGTTTTGTATTGTGTTAATTCTATTGTATTTTGATAGCAATTTATATGTTGCCTACACTGATGAAGGGACCACCAGATGTTACATAGGCCTGGAATGCGGAATAGACGCTCCTGGTTTTTGTTTCCACAGATCTTCAAGCCCATCATTCATTCGTAATAAGACAACTGGGCTGTAAAATGTGTACGGCTTTTAGACTAGATACGCCACTGGCCATAGTTAATAGAGTGGAATTGTTAGGAAACCCGGCAAACTTCAAAGGGGATAACAAAGGCGCTGCGATAGGCCCTTTGCAGCTAACAAATCACGTGGTTGTACTGGAGTGCAAAAAAAAATTGACTTCATTTATTTAAAGGCCTTGTACGAGATCGGTAGTGTTATTAGCAAAACCTGTTTGTAAATGCTATTGTCCACCTCCAATCGATTGTCGATATTTCTAAAACAGCATTTTTAAAGATAGCTTGGAAGTATAATATCAGCACGTGACTGTTAGCTGCAAAGGGCTTATTTATGTTGGAAGGGAGTAAGGCAAAAGATTGTGTACGGTCATAGTTCATTGGCGTGCCCTGAACGACTGAACTCACACGTTTCTATGCACTGGCGGTCGGTCCTCAATTCTTGTATCTTTTATATAATTGTTTCTTCCATATAACAGAATGCTAAACAGCAAGTGATGGTGATGAGTGTGTGGATTGAACAGGTAGGGATTCTCATTAATCGTATCATCTTGTTTTAGTAATGCTCCGGCTAAGAACGATAGCATGAACGGCAAAAGAATGTAAAAGGTGCTAATTTTCTATTCTTATTTCTCGTAATTTCATTGGTTGATACTCATAAATTCAATAGAATCCCATCGAAATAATGCATTTTTATTCGATAATGTTTGAAGTTTGAATTTATTTTTGATCAAACCATAGTTAATAGAGTGGAATGGTTATGAAACCCAGCGACCTTCTTTGTTATATGTCTTTGTTAGCTTTTTTCAACCGTGACCCTGCACAAAACACAATAGAAATTCCAATGTGTTAATCAATCAGCCAATAGAAACGTGTGAGTTCAGTCGTTCAGGGGACGCTAATGAACTATGACCCTGCACAATCTTTTGTATTGCCCCCTTCCAACATAAATCGCAGCGCCTTTGTTAGCCCCTTTGAAGTTTGCCGGGTTTCATAACCATTCCACTCTATTTATAACTATGATCAAACTAACTATGATTTAATTTCGAAGAACATCGTTATCAAATTTGAAATTGAAATATCTTTTGCTTTTTCCCTTTCCGATTGGCTGGATGGTGTTCACAGTAAAAAGAAAGCATAGCATAAAAAAAACGTTATTTTCTTTTAGTTTAGCTCTCCGTCTCCGCCGCATTTGCTCTAACAACAACGCTTTTAAACTCCGCACTAACGAATTGAAAACTTATCTCCTCCAACGAGGTTATAACCGCACATTTCTTAACAGACAAATTAAGCGCGCTGCTGACATTGCTCGTAACGACGCGTTACATACTAAACGTTCGCAAAACTCACAACGTATACCATTCATTACCACTTATAACCCAGCACTTCCTAACATTTATCGTATAATTCACAAACATCTTAATATACTACTTTCATCCGATCGTTGCAAAAACGTTTTTGTTAGCTTTCCTCTCGTTTCCCACCGACGTTGTCCTAACCTTCGTGACCTTCTAGTTAAATCACAATTACCCAATAACACTACTAATCATTCCACGCGCACACTCCCACTTGGCTCATTCCGTTGCGGACAAAATTGTGCCACTTGCCCTTACATCGTCAACGGTCTTAAACAATACACTTTCCATTCCACAGGTGAAACCCGTTTAATCCATTCGCATATCACTTGTAACTCTAAAAAATTAATATACATGGTACAATGTAATCTCTGTCACCTCCAATACATAGGTGAAACCAAACGACGCCTCAAAGACAGATTCAACGAACATAGCCGATCAGTTGACAAACCTAACATTAAGTCTAAACCCTCCACTGTTGCAGAACATTTTCTTTCTAACCCTAACCATTCTAAAACTAACATGCAACTCATTCCCTTAGAACTCATGCATTCCTCACGAGACTCGATTCGTAAAGCCAGAGAATCCTACCTTATAGACAAGGCCAAAACACTTGAACCTCATGGCATCAATAGACGTGATGAAACCTAGCTCACTTTCACCTTATTTTCTATTCATCTATTCACATTGTATTAGTTTTTTGCACCCATTAGTTTATCGTAATTTGTTACCTTCCTTTATTTACCTTATCTACATCACTTTATTATTTCATCATTTTTTACCAGTATCCGTTCCATTGCGTCACTTCCTATTTACATATTGTGAAATCCTATATATTGTGAAATCCTATATATTGTAACCCCCTATTTTAGAACTCTCTAGTTACAACATCTAGTACCTGAAGAAGGCTAGTTTGGCTAGCCGAAATATAGTACGTTTAAAACTATACACGTTGTTTCAGCTTTGCTATAGTCCTTGGACTTCTCGCTTCTATTTATTATTATTTGGCTGTTTAGATCTTCATACAGATCCAACGTTCAACAAGCAGGATATTCGTCCACGGTTTTTGCTTATTCGCGAGTCATTTTCTGGGTGTAGTTTGAATTGTAGACATCTCATACAGCACTTCAGGCATATTCAAGCAACATGCCCATTGCCGTAGCCTATTGTCTATTGTTCTTAGCTGAATCATTACTTAATATATTATAGTTTATCTTATGGCAGGAGCCCCTGATAACTAGGAGCGTCTATCCCGCATACTAGGCCTATGTCACAGCGTTTTCACAAGTTAGGTTATTTTTAGAACGGCTTCCCGCTATTGTTGAGTTGCAATTATTCCTAAGGGAATAAAATCACAAAAGCGTAGCAGCCATGTTGTTTGGTATAACAAAAGTAGCTAATGAGGCATATTTTGTTCCGCCACTGGTGCAACCCACTAATTGGCGAGTAAAATGATCTAAAAATAGCCCAACTTGTAAAAATGCTGTGACAACTGTATAGGAGATATGAGGAGCCGCAGGCCTTAGATACCGCTAACGTGGTCATCTGAAATGACCACGTTCCAGCCACAGGGAAGCTTAAAGACAATAACAGTGTTGACAGAGTGCTCTCTTGGAGTCCCAATAATGTGACATGCAACATTTCATCACCTCAGTTTAACACCACTTTTCCCCCTTAGTATCAGTTAACACATACACGTGTGTAGATTTATAATTCTCTCCTTACCGCTTCGCGGCTCGCTTTCTTCCCTAGAAAAAACCTGAGACCAGAACGAAATTATCTTGCAAACGTATCCGTGAAAACTTTTAAAATAACTATATATAAAATGACCTAAATAATCATCTAACTGGAAATAATACAAGACTCAGAAGGGACTCAGAACTACTCGGCTGTAAAAGGGTCGCACGTGGATGACTGAAATATGTTTGTCAAGTTGAACATGCAAGTACCCTAGCTGAGGGGCTGAATGGGGTTAACTGATAACTGAGAAATGGGCAAAAATATTACTGTTAACTGAGAATTTTACCTTTTTTTTAGCTGTTAGCTGATATTTGTGAGATAGCTGTTACCTGATATTTCATTATTTTTTATTAAAATGACGTAACGTCACATGTTATTATTGGTTTTTCGGATGGTTTTCGACAGATTTGATCCAGTTGATAATAGTCAAATATTAAACATGACACATCAGAGTTATCTGATACTAGAAAAATCTATTGAATAGACAAAATGTAGTGTTTGATGTTGAATTAGCGGTTATTATTCATTTCATACCAGCAAATATGTATTCAAATCAGGTTAGGGTAGTCTTTTTATATAACTTAACTGATAACAGCAAAATTTTACTGATAACTGATAAATAGCTAAAAATTTAGCTGTTAACTGATATTGGTACCCCCCCCCCCCCCCCCCCATTCAGCCCCTCCTAGCTGTACAAAATGTAAAGCTCATTGATATAACTCAATGCACTTAGTGTAACTTAGCCCGCGACTGGCAGGCGTTTGATATTATTTTCAGGCCACTAGTTTTTTATTTTTTTAGTTTCTGTCAGTCGGCAGTAACGGCATTATAAGGACGTCGGTACGGTTAGAGTATTTGAAGACTTTAAATAAAGACCTTTAAACACAACTGACTACAGAAATATCAACAGAATTGATAAACATAACTACCGTATTTTGACACAGTCAGTTAAGTTCAAAGATTTCAACTCCAAACTTCCTCTCGCATTAACGCGTCCGACGTAAAGCCGTCGCAATCAGTCGAAAACAATTAATACATCGAAACTGTTTGCGACGGCTTACGTAGTATATGGAAGGCCAGCCGTAATAGAGATTCTGCTAGCAGGGAAGTACACGAATATATTTCTGAGAAAACAAAAATGATTTCCAGCTACTTAAAAGTGCATATGGATTATACGGTTCCATTTCACGCGTTCATCTTGTCGTTCCTCTTTTCTTCAAACGTTCAACCGTGATAGTAAATTACTTGTATCTATTTAGTCACAAGAAAGCTTTATGAATTCATTCTCGCTGCTAATAAACAGACATCAATTACACCAGAATGATTTTTCTTTGTTGAAAGTCATAAGTTTACGTGCATCGATAGTCAATTATGAGCGCATGCACTGAAAACGAACACTTACTGGGTTCAATGTCGATAAAACCGTGGTTTTTGTTTCGTTCATGCTAACGAAAATTTCGTCACCTTGTTGTGATATTAACTACAACAACTAACTAAGTAGTTGTTTACGGGCTGGCCTCGGCTTCTGGGATTACTGTGAAGAGCGCAACTCTTCGCCCTTCTCTTCGAAGGAAAAAACGTCACTCGCAACGCTTCTTGGCCCAGTGCCGCTTAAGCATTCTTCATTGCTAAGGCTATTCGCTCGAGCGGCTTTCGAAAGAGTGACACTTCGCTTTTTCCCATGAAATTGAACGATAATTTTGGGTTGCTTGACAGTTTGAACTCCAAAAAGAAGAGGGTGGTCTCCAAGGCGGGTTATCACTGAAGCCTCGTGTAGTACTTCTTTTCTCAACCTTTCGTCATCGAGGCCTTCGTTATTATTTACGAACTCTTCAGGCAGTAAGGGTAGGCAGTAAGCTGTTGAATTCAGCTTACGGATTACCCAAGAAAGTAACAGAAATATAAACAGGCATGCATTAAGTGGAGTTCTGCCCATATTCAGCTGTGGAATTCAGGTAACGGATTACCCAAGAAAACAACAGACATAAACAGGCAGTAAGGGTGGTTGCTAATTTCTGCCCCTGTTCAGCTGTGGAATTCAGGTAACGGATTACCCAAGAAAACAACAGACCGCATAAATAGGCAGTAAGGGGGATGGCTAATTTCTGACCCTCTTCAGCTGTGGAATTCAGGTTACGGATTACCCAAGAAAACAACAGACATAAACAGGCCGTAAGGGGGATGGCTATTTTCTGACCCTGTTCAGCTGTGGAATTCAGGTAACGGATTACCCAAGAAAACAACAGACATAAACAGGCAGTTAGGGTAGTGGCTAATTTCTGCCCCTGTTCAGCTGTGGAATTCAGGTAACGGATTACCCAAGAAAACAACAGACATAAACAGGCGTAAGGGTGGTGCCTAATTTCTGCCCCTGTTCAGCTGTGGAATTCAGGTAACGGATTACCCAAGAAAACAACAGACATAAACAGGCAGTAAGGGGGATGGCTAATTTCTGCCCATGTTCAGCTGTGGAATTCAGGTAACGGATTACCCAAGAAAACAACAGACATAAACAGGCAGTTAGGGTGGTGGCTAATTTCTGCTCATGTTCAGCTGTGGAATTCAGGTAACGGATTACCCAAGAAAACAACAGACCGCATAAATAGGCAGTAAGGGGATGGCTAATTTCTGACCCTGTTCAGCTGTGGAATTCAGTTTACGGATTACACAAGAAAACAACAGACATAAACAGGCAGTTAGGGTGGTGGCTAATTTCTGCTCATGTTCAGCTGTGGAATTCAGGTAACGGATTACCCAAGAAAACAACAGACCGCATAAATAGGCAGTAAGGGGGATGGCTAATTTCTGCCCCTGTTCAGCTGTGGAATTCAGGTAACGGATTACCCAAGAAAACAACAGACATAAACAGGCAGTAAGGGAGATGGCTAATTTCTGCCCCTGTTCAGCTGTGGAATTCAGGTAATGGATTACCCAAGAAAACAACAGACATAAACAGGCCGTAAGGGTGGTGGCTAATTTCTGCCCCTGTTCAGCTGTTGAATTCAGGTAACGGATTACCTAAGAAAACAACAGACATAAACAGGCAGTAAGGGCCGGAGATGGCTAATTTCTGACCCTGTTCAGCTGTGGAATTCAGGTAACGGATTACCCAAGAAAACAACAGACATAAACAGGCAGTAAGGGTGGTGGCTAATTTCTGCCCCTGTTCAGCGGTGGAATTCAGGTAACAGATTACCCAAGAAAACAACAGACATAAACAGGCAGTAAGGGGGATGGCTATTTTCTGACCCTGTTCAGCTGTGGAATTCAGGTAACGGATTACCCAAGAAAACAACAGACATAAACAGGCAGTTAGGGTGGTGGCTAATTTCTGCCCCTGTTCAGCTGTGGAATTCAGGTAACGGATTACCCAAGAAAACAACAGACATAAACAGGCAGTAAGGGTGGTGCCTAATTTCTGCCCCTGTTCAGCTGTGGAATTCAGGTAACGGATTACCCAAGAAAACAACAGACATAAACAGGCAGTAAGGGGGATGGCTAATTTCTGCCCATGTTCAGCTGTGGAATTCAGGTAACGGATTACCCAAGAAAACAACAGAAATATAAACAGGCAGTAAGGGGCCGGGGGTTCTGTCCCAGGCAGTTCAGCTGTGGAATTCAGGTAAATGATTACCCATGAAATCAGGTAACGGTTTACCCATGAAAACAACAGACATAAACAGGCTGTAAGGGGGGTTCTTTCTTGGTTTGCCTGTTATTTGTCAGATTTATCCCCACTTGCAAATTAACTAGCATAAGCTTCTTGCGAAGTAGGTGCTTCTCCTTGTATTTCTATGTTAGATTGTTGACAGCCAGAGAGCCCTGAATAATTATTTCTCTTGCAGCAAGTATAACTCCAACACCACAGCTTCCTGAACCATCACCTGACATCCTATATCTGTTTGGTAGAAAATGAAGGCTCGATCTACAATCTACAACAGAAATATATAAAAACACAAACACAAAATAGAGATACACATGCAATGACACATATCGATCTATGCATGACAGTACATTTACATGTACATGATTGTGAGAGTTTGAGAGGAAATTAAAAAGATTATAAGTAAATTTGAATGATTGTGGAAAAAATGATAATCCCGAATGGTTTATTCAACAGGCCGGTTTTAAATCAACACTGACGTAATCACTTAATAATAAATTAAATAACTTCAAACAAAATAAATTGTAACACAATAGCAGCGATAGTTGCTTTCGTTTCCTTTACCTTCTCCCAGTTAAAACGACAGCTCGTTTCCTAATACTTGAATGCGACGAGTCTTCTGGGTTACCTTTTTCGTGAGACCGATCACAGCGGACCGCGTGAGGTCGAAGGAGTTCATCGCGTCAATTACTTGCTTGAACTCTGATCAGAGGCCAAAAATCCTTGATATGATCTCTCAACTGAAGACTGCTGCTGCTTTCGCAGCCCACAAAAGAGTCCAAACAGAGTAATAGCGTACATGCAGCCCTCTTCTTCGGCGTTTCTTCTTTCCGCCAGAACCATTCGAATGGAGCGCATTCACCATTTTCCCGCCACAAATCTCGGATACTTTCACTTGAGAACCGTTCAAAAGCCTTGTTCTTAACAAATCTTTTCACTTTACAATCACAACGGCTGTTTGACAGAGCGTACCACTTCTTACTTTTGTCATGTGAAGCTCCTAAAACCCTAGTTAAGTAGAAACGGTCTCAGCGTTCGCGTCCTCCATGATCGCCTGCAAATATCATTGAAGTTTGGGCATATAATTTCTGCCTCCAATTTCATCTCTCCACAGGAATTATACCTTCGAAAGTGTTTACTGGTTATATTAAATAAAGTGGTGACAACACTGAAACCACAAAATGTCAAAATCGTAATTCGATTTTGGGGAGTGGGATGGAGTCGTTTGTAACCTCTTATCGGTATAGTATAATTTTATACTAGCAATACAAAAAGGCGATTTGCCTTTTGGTACTGATAAAGTTCAGTTACTCGGTCGCTTGAACCCAGGGCCAACTTTGGCTCCTTGCAAGCGGCATAGTGAAATATATATTGAATTCGGTTTACAACAAAGCGACCATAACAATGATTTCCGCCCAACCCCGGGTTTATTTCGTTTAAAGGAGTAAATGCTTCTCTTATGGCTTCTTTGAGGACATGTTAGCAATTGTAGGTAAAGCACAAATGAGTAATAATCGACACTAGTTTGAGATTAGCTAGAGTCGAGGGTAAACTTTCCGTTTAGACTCGCGAGGCCGGACGCCGCGCCTCTAGATCAACAAGCAAGCCCCGTTAGTTATTGATAATTTCTGATGAAAAGACGCATGATTATTTGAGGAACGACCGTGCCCATCAAGTTCTGAAGGCTCAGGAATAAATACAGTCGTTATAGAGCGGACCAGGGAATCACATACGGAATCACATATATACAGTAGTGCTATTAATATTGGCTCTCAACCGCCGGGCGCAAATTAAATTGTTCAAAAATCTGATTGAGGAGTTGACACGCAATATACTGTTCTTTCAAATCACATGCACGGCCGAATACCAAAAGAAAAATAAAGTTCTTTAAAGTTCCGCCACAATTCAGTAATCATTTTTCTGAATTTTAACATCACAAGGCAAACTAATGGTGGTGGCTGTTTTTTTCAACAGTAATATGACAAGCAAATTACCGGTGCTGACACATGTAGGTGTTTTACTAAGTCAGATTACCAGAGCGTCTCTAGCAACCATGAATTCACGCTGGGTCAAAAAATCGGGCGATGCGGCTCCTCATGCGGGGCGGAGTGATGGACGCTCCTGGTAATGGGCTCCTGCTTATGTTTAAAGTGTATATCAGGTCAATATTTTTATCATTAATATCGATTCTGTATCAAGTGAATAGTAGAATATTTCTTGATTCGAGTGGTGCGTCTATGAGTTATAGAGGTTTCTATGTCCAATTCGGGAATTTACTTTCATTTCATTTTTCCAAAATATTTGGTAAAATCACTGATATGACCTTCAAATATAACATATATGTTTACAAAAGGTCATTTATCTCTACCACCATGCTTTCATATAATAAATAAAGACCGGTTTTACGTCACCGGCTTGAATATATTATAATATAAGCATTCAAATCGAGAAATATTCTACTTAGCTAACTCCTGTTTTGGTCAAGAAAACGCAATTGCCATAATTCAATATCGAACACACGCTCCCTCCTTCCACAGGGAGCCTACATATCTGAGTGCGCTTTGTTATCTGGAAAGCAGCGGGGCGCTCTCGTGTTCCTTGAAAGGGATAGATCACCTCTGATCGATGACGCTGATCTCTGTGAAAACGATTAAATCATATCTTGAATATTTGAATTTTAAACCAATAAACGGTTATGTGATGGAAGCCGCCTCACTGGTTAGCTCAGTTGGTAGAGCTCATGATTGTAAACTGAACGGCAACACATTGCGCCACAATAGCAGTCCGTATCACAAAATAACTTTGTGAAGCGCATTTGAATATACTCGTATATAATTTGCGCTATATAAATGAATACCTTTACCTTTATGGAAGCCCAATCTCTAGATAATCTTAGATGTGGGCTCCCTGTGCATCTTCCCTTCCTTTTCATTTGGGAAAAAATACGAGGGAAGGGAGGGAGGGGGAGAATTAACCACGCGTAGGATTTCTTATGACCAAT
This sequence comes from Actinernus sp. WN-2022, assembly GCA_030867875.1. NCBI lineage: Eukaryota > Metazoa > Cnidaria > Anthozoa > Actiniaria > Actinernidae > Actinernus > Actinernus sp. WN-2022. The sequence goes on from JAOWCC010001210.1 coordinate 64,326,301, forward strand.
TTTCTAACCAATATATACCTAGGATGACGTTAAATAAAGTTGTTCTTTCTGTCCTTGTGGTTTGTAGTCCTGGACGGATCACAGCTTGCGTTGGAACAAGACGAAATATGGAGGAATAGATGAAATAATACTGATAGATGACCATTTATGGGTACCAGACATTGTACTGCTCAATAAGTAAGTTTTCTATTTTTAATGCTTTGCCACTCACTGATACTACATGTTATTTCCATCTCGTCCATGCTGCAAATTCCTCACCTCCCTCCCCCTGGCGTTCTCGGGTTTCCTATGCATGTAATAGACCAATCCAAGGTAATTTTCACCATCTTGTAGGGGGTGCAAACATAGCGCGAAATATAGTGTTTGTATGGGAATCCGATGCCAAATAATTTCCGTAAAATCGAATTTCTGAAATATTTACTGTCTGCAAACTTAAGATACCAGGTAAAAGATTAACTGATCAAAATTTGAGAGATGTAGCTGTTCAGCGAAGCGTGCAATCGTGTTTTCAGTTTCCCATACATTCCTCTGTAACAATGAGCGAAATTTTACAGACAAACGTATGGGAAAGTGCCCACGATTGCACGCCTCCCAGCACAGCTACATCCCTCAAATTTTGATCAGTTAATCTTTGTCCTGATATCTTAAGTATGCAGACAGTAAATATTTCAGAAATTCGATTTTACGGAAATTATTTGCAATTGGCATTGGGTTCCCATACAAACACTGTATTTCGCGCCAGGTTTGCACCCCATACAAGATGGTGGAAATTACCCTGGATTGGTCTATTGCTATAACAAACCAACTGACGGGAAGAGGATGAGACAGCTCGAAGAAGGGCTGGAAGGGCTCTTTCATTTTGCCAAGAATCTAAAGAAAATGTTGGCAAACGGGAGACTCAGGAAATTTATCGGGAACTCATTGATACTACTGAAGTTCTTCGGGAAATGCGCAGTTTATTTGGGACTGTGTAAAAACAATTCAAGACGAACTGAAAATAAACAGGGACAACATTTTTGAAAGCGTGTCACAGGTCCAGCTATGTTGTTACAGGGAGTTCTAACTTAATACACATACCGTTATAAGCTGTCCTTTTGAACACAGAAGCTTTCAGAATAGCGAATCAGTGAACACTGGATAACCATCCCTAAACTTGGGCTTAGACTCCGCGCGGGCAGAGGGACTCGGACTCAGACCCCACACGGTATTTTACTAATTATAGGAGTTCTTATAAATTCCCGTGCGTGATCCCTCGAGTCCGAGTCCCGCGCGATGACGAAGCCCAAGTCCTGCGCGTATTCTTGTGAACAAAAGTGTCCCATCGCCCCGTGCGTCTTCTCGCGAAAAAAATATATTAGTTAGAACTCCCTGTGATACCGGTAACCTATGATTTTCTGCGATCTGATTGGTTCCTAGATTGGGCGGTAACCTACGATTTCCTGCGATCTGATTGGTTCTTGGAGTGGGCGGTAACCTACGATTTCCTGCGATCTGATTGGTTCCTGGAGTTGGCGTTAGCCTATGATTTCCTGCAATTTGATTGGTTCCTGGAACGGGCGGCTTTTTCCTATCTCTGACCACGGTCACGGTAACCACTGCGCATGCTCTACATTCATTGGAGTTTGTCTCTCAACTCGAAAGAGAATAGAGAACAAATAAATACGTTATTTACCGGCTTAGGGTCTTGAAAGTACTGCGACCTTTCAGCCGGTAAATTAAATAACTCATATTTCATTTCCCGTATTCTAGTGCTGACAAGGAATCGATGGGAAAACCAGTGAACCAAGGTAATGCCCTTATGGTGTCCTCTAACGGCACGATTCGTTGGTTGGCGCCGGTAATACTCAAGAGCTCCTGTAAGTTGAACGTGAGACTTTTCCCCTTTGATGAGCAGTACTGTCCTCTGAAGTTTGCCTCGTGGACTAACAGCAGATCACGTGTAGTTATTGAGCCACAGGACACGGAAATCACCGACAATTACAAGGGTATGTAGGCACTGAGTAGACTTAAAAACGCAAATAGGCCTTATGCACGATGACGTCACTCCTTATGCATGATGACGTCACTCATTATGCATGATGACGTCACTCCTTATGCACGATGACGTCACTCCTTATGCACGATGACGTCACTCCTTATGCAAGATGACGTCACGCCTTATGCATGGTCGATGATGTCACGCTTTTGTGATCACCTCCAAGTCTTACTTTGGCACAACAGTTCCTCTCAACACGAAAGTGAGGCTTGGTGGTGATCACAAAAGCGTGACATCATCGATGGTTTTGACATGAAAGTGAGGCTAAAACGATAATTACCACTTTAAGTATCATTCTACCTTTTTACCAACTACATCGAATAACTCGTCCACTGCGATATTTTAAAGACCACAATTATGCAAATGCAAATACGATATTTTTACACGGGGTTGATTCCAATTTTAGTAGATGCAAATGATTGCCTATCATCAGATCAGACTATTAATTTAAGGTATAACTTGTACTATTGCTACAATGATACAAGGGGTAGCATACTGCAGAAAAGGCATTTTTGACCAGTGTTATCATCTTGTTCATCTTATTTTAGGTTTTACTTACTTTTATTCCAGTAGGAATAAATGAATCTCGTAAATTTAAATCATCCCCTATGATAGGATTACTAAACTCGGTGGTCATATTTGTAAGTGGGCATTTGCATCAAAATCACCTAAATTTCACACCTGACTTTTATTGTCAATTTCTTGAAACTTTCATTTAATTTTAGGAATGAAATATAGCGCTCCATGTCAAGATTCATCTGTTATTACCAATTCATTATACGAATTATTTAACTTGAATAGACTAAATCGCAACTCCGCCGTCGCAGTGCACTCTGGGATGGATATCTCAGTTTTCCATTGTTGTTGTTGGGCGGCCATCTTGGAACTGAGATATCCATCCCAGAGCGCACTGCGACGGCGGGGTTGCGATATAGTCTATGGCGTCCGGGCCCTTTTTAAGTGACGTGGCTCACAGTTTTGTTAGTCATTTTCGCATATTTCCTTTGATTTTTACCATCCCACATGTTCACAATGCAAGGTTCGTCAGTTCATATGTAATCGCTGATAATAACTGTGTCCGGTCTGGACTGCGAATATTACTGTGATACAGTCGCTATAACTATATCCCATTTCACAATATCTCATATGCATTCATATAAGGTTCACTATCTATGATATTAATATTCCAACTTCGCGCACAATACAAAATCCATGCAGATGATTGGTTAATGACAGTGCTTTATTGGTACACTGTGCGTTGAGACTTTATGTTTGTGTTTTATTGACAAATACAGGCACTGTATTGTAAACTCATGCAGCATTCATTATTTTTCGTTCATCGTACAGTCAGCGCATGCCTGTCAATAAAACACATACGTTAGTCTGAACCGCCTCCGGGTTAGCTCAGTGGTTAAGCTCCGATCTGTCGTGCAGGAGGTCGCGGGTTCGAACCCCGGCCGGACCAACACTCAGGGTCTTAAAAGAACTGAGTAGAAGGTGCTGCCTTTGTGAAACAATCTCGTTCACGAACTGCAAATGGTTAGACCTTCACATCTTCTAGTATACTTATTAAGGACGTTAAATCGTAGGTCTCCCGTCAGCCTCAAGTTTATCAGTCTTTCAAGACTGTTACGAGTTACTGACGTTAAATAAGGTCGCTTTACCTTCTCTAATCCTTAAATAATGTCTGTATCTCCGGTGAAAACCCGGAAACCATTTCATTCCTAGAGAGTTCCGAATGGTCCTTAAAAGGTGTTTCCACCCTGAAGACATCATCCAAACCAACGCATTCCTCCAGGGAGAGAAAGTCAGCCATTCATTACTTCATCCACATTAAACGTCACGTCTTCTACTACTTCGTCTACTTACTAACTCCATGCATGTTGACGTCACTGATGACGTTCATCCTGTTCATTCTTCCTCCCGAGAGCGGCGAGCGTATGGTAGTGGGCGTGACCCTTCTGCTGTCACTCACTGTCTTCTTTTTACTGGCTTCCACACACATCCCGAAGACGTCTGAAGTCGTGCCTTTGGTTGGCAGGTAGTATATTTGCTTAAATAAGCTTAAACTTACCACTTAGACAATGAGAACCATTCGCATTGCAGAACGAAAACAAAACATTCCAACTTACTTGAATCAATCAGTGTCGATTCCAAGACAATAAGATTTCGACTTGCTCGAGCTTCGATCCGGTCACTAGTTCTGAAGTAAAAGTTTTTCGAATGGAAACTGAACTCGTATGGATATGCTAGGATGCTTTATTTTTGTTTTGCAATGTGTTTAGTTCTCGTTGTCAGAGTGGCCCCGTTTAGTGTAGTCTCGCTGTAATGGATTAACTCCTTTGTACATAAGAAGCAAGTTTACCTTACTGAATTAAATATACTCCGTGATCACTAGAAAGTCTTCTTGCAATTTTCTCTTACCTAAAGTCATAAACATTTTGGTAAGAGAACATTAGTGGAATTATCTTCCCAGAGTCGTTAAGCAGGCTTCGAATATTTATTCTTCTTAACTTAAACTAAAGAACTGTAACCTGGATTAGCTATAGCTCTATATTTAGTACATAAGAATAAGCATATGTTATTAATATCATTTTATTACTATGACTGTCTCGGTCTGACGCACTTACATGCTTGACAATATATACTTTATAAGTATTATTCACTGGTTATCATAGAGGTGTCGTACGCATGCTGTCTCGGTCTGACGTACTTACAGGCTTGACAATATATACTTTATAAGTATTAGGCTTGACTATATATACTTCATAGGTATTATTCACTGGTTATCATAGAGGTGTCGTGCTGTCTCGGTCTGACGTACTTACAGGCTTGACAATATATACTTTATAAGTATTATTCACTGGTTATCATAGAGGTGTCGTGCGCATGCTGTTTCGGTCTGACGTACTTACAGGCTTGACAATATATACTTTATAAGTATTACTCACTGGTTATCATAGAGGTGTCGTGCTGTCTCGGTCTGACGTACTTACAGGCTTGACAATATATACTTTATAAGTATTACTCACTGGTTATCATAGAGGTGTCGTGCGCATGCTGTTTCGGTCTGACGTACTTACAGGCTTGACAATATATACTTTATAGGTATTACGTACTCACTGGTTATCTTGGAGGTATCGTGCTAGGCTTGACTATATATACTTTATAAGTATTACGTACTCACTGGTTATCTTGGAGGTATCGTGCTAGGCTTGACTATATATACTTTATAGGTATTACTCACTGGTTATCATAGAGGTGTCGTGCTGTCTCGGTCTGACGTACTTACAGGCTTGACAATATATACTTTATAGGTATTACTCACTGGTTATCATAGAGGTGTCGTGCGCATGCTGTTTCGGTCTGACGTACTTACAGGCTTGACAATATATACTTTATAAGTATTACTCACTGGTTATCATAGAGGTGTCGTGCTGTCTCGGTCTGACGTACTTACAGGCTTGACAATATATACTTTATAAGTATTATTCACTGGTTATCATAGAGGTGTCGTGCGCATGCTGTTTCGGTCTGACGTACTTACAGGCTTGACAATATATACTTTATAGGTATTACTCACTGGTTATCATAGAGGTGTCGTGCGCATGCTGTTTCGGTCTGACGTACTTACAGGCTTGACAATATATACTTTATAAGTATTACTCACTGGTTATCATAGAGGTGTCGTGCTGTCTCGGTCTGACGTACTTACAGGCTTGACAATATATACTTTATAAGTATTATTCACTGGTTATCATAGAGGTGTCGTGCGCATGCTGTTTCGGTTTGACGTACTTACAGGCTTGACAATATATACTTTATAGGTATTACTCACTGGTTATCATAGAGGTGTCGTGCGCATGCTGTTTCGGTCTGACGTACTTACAGGCTTGACAATATATACTTTATAAGTATTACGTACTCACTGGTTATCTTGGAGGTATCGTGCTAGGCTTGACAATATATACTTTATAGGTATTACTCACTGGTTATCATAGAGGTGTCGTGCTGTCTCGGTCTGACGTACTTACAGGCTTGACAATATATACTTTATAGGTATTACTCACTGGTTATCATAGAGGTGTCGTGCTGTCTCGGTCTGACGTACTTACAGGCTTGACAATATATACTTTATAAGTATTACTCACTGGTTATCATAGAGGTGTCGTGCTGTCTCGGTCCGACGTACTTACAGGCTTGACAATATATACTTTATAAGTATTACTCACTGGTTATCATAGAGGTGTCGTGCTGTCTCGGTCTGACGTACTTACACACTTGACTATATATACTTTATAAGTATTACTCACTGGTTATCATAGAGGTATCGTGCTAGCTAGGCTTGACTATATATACTTTATAGGTATTACTCACTGGTTATCATAGAGGTGTCGTGCGCATGCTGTTTCGGTCTGACGTACTTACAGGCTTGACAATATATACTTTATAAGTATTACTCACTGGTTATACTGGAGGTATCGTGCTAGGCTTGACTATATATACTTTATAAGTATTACTCACTGGTTATCATAGAGGTGTCGTGCGCATGCTGTTTCGGTCTGACGTACTTACAGGCTTGACAATATATACTTTATAAGTATTACTCACTGGTTATACTGGAGGTATCGTGCTAGGCTTGACTATATATACTTTATAAGTATTACTCACTGGTTATCATAGAGGTGTCGTGCGCATGCTGTTTCGGTCTGACGTACTTACAGGCTTGACAATATATACTTTATAAGTATTACTCACTGGTTATACTGGAGGTATCGTGCTAGGCTTGACTATATATACTTTATAGGTATTACTCACTGGTTATCATAGAGGTGTCGTGCTGTCTCGGTCTGACGTACTTACAGGCTTGACAATATATACTTTATAAGTATTACTCACTGGTTATCATAGAGGTGTCGTGCTGTCTCGGTCTGACGTACTTACAGGCTTGACAATATATACTTTATAAGTATTATTCACTGGTTATCATAGAGGTGTCGTGCGCATGCTGTTTCGGTTTGACGTACTTACAGGCTTGACAATATATACTTTATAGGTATTACTCACTGGTTATCATAGAGGTGTCGTGCGCATGCTGTTTCGGTCTGACGTACTTACAGGCTTGACAATATATACTTTATAAGTATTACGTACTCACTGGTTATCTTGGAGGTATCGTGCTAGGCTTGACAATATATACTTTATAGGTATTACTCACTGGTTATCATAGAGGTGTCGTGCTGTCTCGGTCTGACGTACTTACAGGCTTGACAATATATACTTTATAGGTATTACTCACTGGTTATCATAGAGGTGTCGTGCTGTCTCGGTCTGACGTACTTACAGGCTTGACAATATATACTTTATAAGTATTACTCACTGGTTATCATAGAGGTGTCGTGCTGTCTCGGTCTGACGTACTTACAGGCTTGACAATATATACTTTATAAGTATTACTCACTGGTTATCATAGAGGTGTCGTGCTGTCTCGGTCTGACGTACTTACACACTTGACTATATATACTTTATAAGTATTACTCACTGGTTATCATAGAGGTATCGTGCTAGCTAGGCTTGACTATATATACTTTATAGGTATTACTCACTGGTTATCATAGAGGTGTCGTGCGCATGCTGTTTCGGTCTGACGTACTTACAGGCTTGACAATATATACTTTATAAGTATTACTCACTGGTTATACTGGAGGTATCGTGCTAGGCTTGACTATATATACTTTATAAGTATTACTCACTGGTTATCATAGAGGTGTCGTGCGCATGCTGTTTCGGTCTGACGTACTTACAGGCTTGACAATATATACTTTATAAGTATTACTCACTGGTTATACTGGAGGTATCGTGCTAGGCTTGACTATATATACTTTATAAGTATTACTCACTGGTTATCATAGAGGTGTCGTGCGCATGCTGTTTCGGTCTGACGTACTTACAGGCTTGACAATATATACTTTATAAGTATTACTCACTGGTTATACTGGAGGTATCGTGCTAGGCTTGACTATATATACTTTATAGGTATTACTCACTGGTTATCATAGAGGTGTCGTGCTGTCTCGGTCTGACGTGCTGGGTGTTGAGGTTCCATCACTACAACAGGTCATTTGGACAAGTGACACCGTGGATCAGGGTAAGAAGTGTGTGTTAAATATTTTGTTTATCCTTGGATGAATGAGGCTGATCAGGCCTCTAGCAAGATATACTAATAGGACCATTTATACGAAAGTAAGTCAGTAGCTGTGGCTGGCTAAACCGCGAAGTTAAAAACAATGTGCTTCAGTTAGTCGCGAACTTCAGTTTATGACCTATTTGTACGAATCGTTCGCGGCTAACTTCCTCTCTTCTCGTATAATGGGCCTAATGTATCCGAGACTCATTTCACGCATACCCTTATTACATTCATATATACTCTGCATTCAAAGTTTAACTCATGTGTTTTTTACGGAGGGAGGAAAACCGGAGAACCAGGATGAGAATCAACAAACTCAACTCAAATATGACGTCACGTCCGGCAATCGAACCCAGGCCATAGTGGCGAGAGCAGGTCAGCGGTTTTACGCGCTGCGTCACCCAGTTCCCCATGGAACGGGTAAAAAGGGTAAAAAAGCTCTGTAAGATGATTGATCGCGTCTACGATCTACGTCTTGTACATACGAGGATCGCGCATGTTCTATTGCTGCGCCAACAACAAGTTTATTTATACAAGCAAGCAGACACAAGCAGATATTACAATATTACAATACCACTAAATTAGCAATAACGAAATATGATTGTACTTGTATTGGACCCCTGGAATAACTATATATGAAGCTAATCGAGGCAGGAGCCCAAGCCATGTTACACTTGCGCCTAGGTTCTGGAACGCGCTGCCATGTAATGCTTTCCCGGTGTATAATGATTATTGTGTATGTGCTTTATAGATTTATATCCTGGGGTACGTAGCCAATTTAGTTCGATACCCCGTACCTGAGAAGTCCAAAAGTGGTACCCACTTCGCAACAGACGCTGAAACAGGTAAGATGTTAAGAAATGTCAGCCCGATTATAGTTAGTATAGTTATATGAGATGAGACTGAAAAGAATGGTATTAATCCTTAGAAATGCGTAGAACAGAACGTGGCGCTGGCCATGCTTGTCCATATCAAACAATTGGTGTCGTTCAGAGTAATATTTGGGCCTGACTAGATGCTAGTGAGGCATACGCTCATCCTTTTCAAATTTTGCTATCGATTTTTTTAGTCGCACTTCCTGTTGCCTACGTTATATCCGCCTCTCTTCTGCCGGCTCGCTACACTTCCTGAACGTGTTCTAGTATTCGACGATCCGTCCTGCTTTCCAAATATGGAATATATTGACCATATATGGAATATCACAGGGAGGTCTCGGGAACGACACTTTTCTCAATAAATTGTTTGATATGTGTTGGATGAATCATCTCCATGGATGAAGTTAACAAAATAATCTATAGAGACATCACTTGTCAATTTAACTATACATATAGTGATGTGACATGGAAATAAAGAGTTTAGTACTGTACTGTTAGAATATTGCAGATCGTAATCCATCAGACATTTTCTCTCACACGTGATTGGCGGAATCGCGTCATGTGACCGGATAAGCGCGCGCAAAGGCTCCCGTAAAAGAAAATATTTGAACTGTTTATTATATAGACGATAACGTACTTTATTGCATTGAAATATATAGGATATTACATCGAAGAAATGAAGTTTATCCTCGAGAGTCCACTGAACATTTCACGAGTGAGCGTAGCGATAAACTTCATATCTTCAAACCCGTCCTCGCCCCTAGCTCGCCCCACCCCCCAAATAATACAAAAGTAACAACTTCCTGAATGGAGTCCCTTTTGTGACCCCATTCAGGAAGGAGCCCATTTATAATATTTTTAGTATCCGATAAACCTTCAGCTATAGGGAATGTCACCTTAAATGACTTTATTTTTGACACTGAAACTTGTTCTTTTCTTGCCAAATTTTAACCTCTGATGTAGCTATTTCCGGACGAACAAGTGAAGCTGGTAGTAACCATGACGACGGGGTACGCCGCCGCCTTCCCAGGGAACCAAGCGGCATAAACATGATGGCTGAACGTGTGCTCAAGAAGCAAGAAGATGACGCAATACAAGAAGAATGGCAGCTGACGGCTCGAGTGATCAACAGATTCTTCATGATTCTGTACATTTTCACTGTCATCTTCACGACGGCAGGAATATTCCTTCAGATCTCAGATGTACTGGGACCCAGGCTCAAACCGCCAACGGCTGATTCCTGATACACGCATGCGCAGTTAATAGTTGTACAGCCGCGTAATTAGCTCCGCCCGACTGGTCTGCACAATACTGCATGCGCATGTCCAGTCAGCGGTAGAAATCGCCGGAGCAGCCATACATGCTCCTAAATGGTTTCTGATTAAAAAACTCGACACATCGCAAATAAAAGATCGGGAGTGAAAGGAAACATCGCAAAAGTTAAGAGTTTTATTAGTTTAATCGTCAAGCCAATTAAATTTGGAACTGATTTATGATAAGCACTCGAAGCTCATACTTTTTTGTAACAATGCTTTTAAGTCCATGCGCAAGCGTTTGGCGGACCTGTTCTTAGTAACTTGTATCATGCATGTCGCCGTCGACAATTCAAACAAACACGCCGGAAAAGGCTAAGTTTGAAACGTAATTTATTTTATTCCCGTGAGCCGTGATTGGTGTGTTATTTGTTTTGATACGACAAATGGCTTCTTTTCCACGTGATAAAAAAACTGTTTTATCAAACTCTTTTGTGGTGAGCCCATGGAATTACCACCGCACTAACCTGCGTGGCAAGCGCAATGGGTGGGCGGGGGATGGGGAGGGGGGGGGAGCGGAGGGGGGATGCATTGGGGAGAGGGAAGAGAAGGGAGCTACCTTCCCTTTCCTCTCCCCATTCCCCCTCCTCTTCCTCTCTCCCCATTCCCCCTCCGCTCCCTCAGCCTACCACTGCAAGGAGAACGATTTTACCCACAATCCTTTGCGCGCAATAATCTTTAAATCCAGGCATAAAATCAAGGTAGACAGTTTTACAATCTCAAAAACAAGCCAGTATAAGTGCTGTTGTCGATACACAGTCGTTGAAGAGAACAGTGGATTTATACGTGTTATTTGGACTCTGTTAGGTTCGCCGCCATCCGCCATATTTTCCCGTATGAGGATTAACTGTGCGTGAAACAGCAGCATATTTCATATCTGTGAAACGTGATCCAAACGTGATTTCCTCCCAGTCACACTCTCTAACATCCTCAATGATCTATAGATTTAATACCTTTCGCTTAATTTCTTTAAAGGGAACCTCGGCTGAAAAACAATGTTTGCTCTGAAGTGTTTGTTATGGATGCCTAAGTCTTTTTCTGTGTTTGTCTCCAGTAAATTGTACACTAGATGTCATTTATGCAACAATTTTCCTGTCGATAAAACTCATTTGAATTTCCTGCGCGCCACCATCTTGAATTTTATGACGTCACAGTGTTGCCTTATTGTCAGAAAACAATAGCTCTTTTGTTATGCAACAATAGGGCAACACTGTGACGTCATGATATCCAAGAAAGCGGCGCGCAGGAAATTCAAATGAGTTTTATCGACAGGAAAATTGTTGCATAAATGACATCTAGTGTACAATTTGCTGGAGACAAACACAGAAACAGACTTAGGCATCCATAACAAACACTTGAGAGCAAACATTGTTTTTCAGCCGAGGTTCCCTTTATTAAATCTTAAAATTAGCGAAGAACACATCAAGTCTCCTGATGAGCTTGTGAGACAAAATGGCGGTCGTATTTTCCGAGAGAATTGCTGCGTCCTGATTGGCCGTCAGAATTGATCTTACCGAATATTTTCCACCGCGGCTTCACAGAAACGGGGCGACTGGGTAAAGTGAGCTATAAAAGTTGCACAAATTTTAGTAGTTGATGTAAGTAAAATGCTAATCTCGTATTTTAGAGTTTATTTGTGACGTTCATTCGTTTTACTTGCATCAACTACTAAAGGAACGCATTTTTAATATCTCACTTTACCCAATCGTCTCGGTTCTGTGTAGCGCGGGGAAAATATTCGGTAATGTTTATCAGTTTTTTTCATTCCACAAAGATGGAACAATGAATAATAATCAAAACATTTTAAACTGATCATCTTTATTATTACCCTGGTCCCAGAGGTTATAGTAGTTATTACCCTGGTTCCAGAGGTTATAGTAGTTATTACCCTGGTCTCAGAGGTTATAGTTTTCAGTCTGTGGTTCTGCGCCACGAATCAATGCCAGCGAGAGAAAGAGAAAACTCACAAAACCACAGAAAGAAATAGAATCTGGGACCAGGGTATTCAGTATCATACGTTTACTTACTATTAAAGTAGTAATGCCTTTCCTCTTGAGAGTCAGTATGTCTGAGTATGCAAACCAGTTCTTGAGTTTTTAACACTGATATATGCTCATGTCGTATATATTGTGATTAATTTTTTTACCTCTGGTTCAATTTTTGTCTTTATCCTGCTCTCAGGTTGAGGTTTTTATGCCAATGGATAAGGTATGTGTTGAGGTTATATTAGAGGATGAATGTGAAGGGGAGGCAGTTTACTCTAGAGGATATATCACAGTGTTAAGCATGCTTCTCAGTCGAAAAATATTCTACCCAAAGGCAACATAAATAGACCCAAGAGAGGATGAGGAAAGAGTACGAATCCCCACGCATGCTCCATGATAATTATTTGAAATCTCTTTCTAGCATCACAACATGTGTGTAAGTTAATTGTATCTCATTCTGGTAGGCTTCCCTAGATAGTGACCCATTGTTTATATTCCCTTGGTCATCATAGCATCGTTATAAACCACTCCTTAGCACAGGAGCGCCACTTTACACCAATCAGGTGTCTTTCTTATAATGACCAGGCTGTGCACTGTTAATATAAAAATAGATTTCAAATAATTATCGTTGGAACCACATTCTCTCTTGATAGACCCATTCCAATATGGCCGCTCTAAATTGCATTTGTTAATAATGTAATTATTTTGGCATTAAGTGAATTATACTATCTGTGTTAGAGAATTTGGACCTACATTGCTGCAAAGTTGATGGGATTTAAATATTGGGAAAATCATGAAAACGAGGCTAGTGAGGCAGAACGGGCTCAAACCCATAATACCGGAAATATTAATAGCTTGGTACATTTTATACAATCAAACTAAAAATTCACAGTATCACTAAATCGTGGCACACCCTTTAACGTGGTAGCATTCTCTGAATTTCTAACGGGACCTGAAACAACCATAGGGGCTGATCAAAGCCAGGACCCGGCTAAACCACAGATCGAATTGGAATTTAGTGTGTTGGTTTTTGTGGAGGAAGGAAAGCCGAAGAACACGGTGAAAAACCCTCGGAGCAAAGGCGAGATACCAACAAACTCAACTCACATGTGGCGCCGCGTCTGGGAATCGAACCTGGGCACAGAGGTGAGAGGTGAAGCGCTTAACCACTGCGCCACCCTGGCACCCAATTAAAGCAAGATTCGCCATATTGGAATAGGGTGTATGGTCTTACGAAATCATATGTAGCAAACATGTCAAATGAATGAAATTCATTTACCGAGGGAAAAACATGTTAACCATAAAGTTACCTAAGGCTACGATGTACTAATACGCTTTCGAAAACCCCCGTTTTTATTTCATAACTGAAAAAGTAGCAAAAGTTTTCATACATCCCCACTAATATATACGTTTTCATATCGTTTTCGCCCGTTCACACTAATACATTTTGATATATATCGTTTTTATTTGAAACTGAACGCTGCTTCGAAAACGCTAAAGACTGCGCATGTCTAGTCTTGTGTACTCGCTTTTCGTGTCCGCTGGCCGAAAAAAAGCGCGGGCTCTGGGGACGAGATTGTACATGCATTATTTTGATTGACACCGTACCAGTCCCTTTTCAAAAACCTCCACTCTGGGAAGCGTTCAGTTTTGTTGTATTAGTGTGGACGGAAGGCCAAAACGCCTCGAAAAAGATGCGTTTTCAAACGAAAATGCATGCATGAGATGTGGACGAAGTCTAACAGACGGCCCTCAAAGATACAAATAATACAAATTATCACTATGATTAAGCTAATTAAATAATTTTGTACTTAATAAATACAAATATAAGAGATACAATAAGGAATAATTACCTAAATACATTTATGTTGGGTTGGATAATTTTAGACTTTGAGGGTCAGCGCGATGAAGGCCGGGGGAGTTACTATGTATATATTATTATAGTGAACATTTAAACCACGATAGCGCCTTTAGGCTGCGAAAATTCAATTACTGCCACCGACTTTATGGCTCTTATTTAAATCAGTAAGAGCCGGCTTATCTATTTTCAAGAATCCGTGATAACAGTAAAAGAGCCAGTTTGCCTGCCGTCATCTCATGATCAAATTATGGAGTACCAAGTGGAGCAGATAGCGATAGGCCGAATGCATCATATCATTATTAGCCTGCGTCGCATCCGAACGCCCTAGGCTAATCATGATTATCCAATGCACTAATATTATAGGTTTAGCCCTCTTTTTCGCTAATTATTGTATAAAACAAATATATGTCATTTTGGCGTCGTCAAGACGAGACGCGAAGAAATAATAAAGTGCGCCACAAAACGCAACATGACATATATTTGCTAAGTAGTACACTGATTGTTGAAGCTCTATATATCTAATACTGTATGCATGTCTGGGGAGATCTGCTCCGAACCGTTCGATCCTCGGACGCGGCGTCATAATTATGTGCGTAAGTTTGATATGTTTCCTTCATTAATACATTCATGTAGAGTATATATATCGGTTCAGCAATGCCTGACAACAAATAGAATAAAATAAAACTGAAATAAAGCTGATCAGCACTGGTTTCTAGCATTTTCTTGATTACTCCACACCAGTGATATTGATAAAACCAGTTCGTATTAATTTCAAAGTAGGCTTGCATGTATTTGGCCGTTTTAACTGACATGTTTTAATAGTGAGTGTGCTATATTCCGGCTCTATGGCGCAGTACTATAACTTATGTTGATCTTTTAATACTGATGGAGTTAGTGATTTATCGCTATCACTTGCATTTTTGTATTATCACGGCCACATCAGCTCTGAATGCTGCAGTATCGCCAATACCGTGTTTAAATAAATGCTATTATTATTATTATTATTATTATGGCGTCAGACCATCAACGGATACTGACCATGAGTATATATTTAAAAGAATGAGAAAAAATAACAGATGGAATATATTTTGTACTCGAGCTCTGTGCTAGCCTGCTTAGTTTTTTTTCGCGGAGAAAACCCGAGTATCGCGAAATGGACGCGCTGTAGGTTTGAGGCTTGGGAATCAGACAAAACGAGCGTCCAACCACAGGCAGCCCAGACTCGACATATATTTCACGCTTTTTGGGTTACCTGTGGTATGTTTCAAAGACGCGGCCAACCGTCAAAACCTCGAGGCCTAATAAACTGCTTTAGAAGTCCCCAAATCACCCCAAAACCACTCACAAAACTTCATTAAGTATCAATCTTTTATTATTGAAGATTTATTTCGTAGGAATCGGAAAAGAGAATTCACAAGGAGCAATTCTATAAACTCTTCCGAGCAAACATACCACAGGTAACCCAAAAAGCGGGAAATATATGTCGAGTCTGGGCTGCCTGTGGTCCAACATGGCGGCCGGTTTTGCGATACTCGGGTTTTCTCCGTGAAAAAAAAAACTACCCACCGCCTTGCAAGCTGGCTAGCTCTGTGTAAATTCTGTGTTTATTTGGCAGTCAGGCAGATGTTAGACAATGGTGGCCCGTCGTCAGTTGAAACAAAAGACTTGAACAACTGCGCGTGAACCGGTAAACTGTCCCATTTTAGTACTGTTCTTGCTCGATTTTTTTTGTATGACACCCTCCCCTCCCCTAAAAGGAATGACAAGCACCCCCTCTCTTTGTAACTCACATTTTGGACATTTATCTTCGTTACTGTACTTCTCTGTTAAAGCAGAAAACATTAGCAAAGAATTGTTGAAGGTGTCTTAATATTTCGATGTCTAGTGATGTCTACGATGCGTCGGCAGCATAGTCAACTGCTAAGCCCGGCCCTTCCGGCAAATATCCCTTAAGCCTAAACGGGAAATACCCTTCGAGAAGAGCCTTCTTAGGCATTGTTTGCCCATGTTTTCAGGGAATCATGGAGACAAAAATAACTAAGTATAGGCCGATTTGAGTTGACGTCATTGATTTTGCCTCATTAGCCTGAGTCATAATTCAAGCTACAAACAAACCGACTCTATAAATCGAAAGAGAAAGTCAACTTAGCCCGATTAACGAAAATTTGAGATTATCATTTACACGGAAATTCCGGAAATTTCGCTTGGAATGTAAATGTAAGCATTTTTTCAGTTCGTCCGGTGGAAAATTTCTCAATATTTTGTGTATCTTACGTTTTTAGCCTCGTTTCGGTGTTACGTGGCGGTTCCCTGTGAATCATGGGAAAGCAGCAAGACTCGATTTGTGAACTGTAAATGTGTAAAGAAGGTGAAACCCTACAGACTAAAAGGGATATTACTAACCTACGCTTCTCACCATGACTGAATTCTCTATTCAGTGACCTTGCTCAGGGATAGAAGCTTGTATGGATTCAAAGGAAATACTCGAAGTGGGGAAGATCACGCGAAAAACACGCCGAATCGCGTGCCGGTGAAGTCCCGATCATGTCGAGGTCACCTTTCAATTCCCCAAGGAAGAAATCCGGGAAGAAATGTGAGTAGAATAGTGGATTTGTGTTTGTAGCTAAATGTTTCGAAGGGCTATCTCAAGGGCTTTTTCTTCAAGCTGTCGAATTATGTTCTGTGGCTAATATTTTATGCACAAGTATAATATAATCGTCCACGTCTACAGCTGTGTCAGTGTGATTTCCACATTTATCATTCGGTATCAAGAGCATTGCCTTTGAGTAATTTCCAATTTGATGCCTAGCGATTGAGGTACGATTTCTTACAGCAAACCAATGTTATTTCTCTACTCTGATGTTTTAGTATGTGTAAGTAATTGCGAAAGCTGAAAACTAACCTCAAACATTGTCATTGTGGTTAATTTTAAATCAAGAACTAAATGCTAACTGTTGCAGTGTACTCTAAAAAACCTCCTTTCTACAATTCATCGAGAAAAAAATAATTACGCATTTCATCTAGGGTTTGGAGCCAAGGGTTTAAAACCTTATAAGTCCGTTAGAAAAATCTCCTAAAACCCGCCGCTTAAATTTAAATCGTATCAAAGCAGGGTCAACAATGGTTTG
The DNA here is from genome assembly GCA_030867875.1 of Actinernus sp. WN-2022. Classification (NCBI taxonomy): domain Eukaryota; kingdom Metazoa; phylum Cnidaria; class Anthozoa; order Actiniaria; family Actinernidae; genus Actinernus; species Actinernus sp. WN-2022. The sequence continues at coordinate 64,343,685 of JAOWCC010001210.1, forward strand.
GACGTTTGATAAAAAGTGATTGTTGAATGTTGTGATTGGTCTCATTGGATGAACCGAACCTTATCGAAACTCTTATCTATAAAACATGATCTTGGAACAATAGTTTTACAGACTGGGAGCCACAGACTGAATCATAATAGGTATATTTGATGTGTTATTAATGACTGGGCAGTGCATTGTATTGCGTCAAATTGTATTTTTGCTGGTGAGTTCGCGTTCGCCAGGCCGCCATGTTTGTTGATTCTGCGACCGATGTGAAGGCCAACTACAAGCGTGTCTCGTTCGTTCTTGAATGATAATTTACCGCTTTTGAGCCAATAAGGTAGGTTTCTGTAATGCTGCCTTTGTTTAAATAGCCATTGTTTTGGTAAGTGTGAATTAAATTCATAATTTGCATATAGAAGAATTACAATAATCGAAGTCGAAGAACATATATCATGTAGCCTTGAGGAGCTTTTCCAGGTTTGACATGCATTTACCTTGTTTATCTTCCATCTAAATGCTACCAGTTCTTTTGAAGCTGTAGATGTATTTTCACAATGTCAATCTCGTTTATCTTCAAGTCACAATACCGTCACAATTAATCTGCATGAACAGACGCTCGCTAGACATTTCAAACAGCGATCGAAGAGAAGCCCAAATGAAAATCCCATAGATTGCTGAATTTCATCACATCCTAAGATTTTTATTTATTTTTAACGGGATATGAATTTGTATTTAAAATAATAAGACCATATCGCATACGTATTTAGCCATAGTTTGTTTATACATACGTGATATCGATGTAAATGTTCGTCAATTATGTAAATGTTCGTCAATTATGTTTGGTCTTGATCATAATTATTGTAACGACTAACGTACATGTGTTTGGATCTCTAAGCATCCAGATCTGTATTTATAAACAGCATATCCATTAGGAATTTTAAATGCTAGAAGGTATATGCATAGAAGAGATTGGACTCTTAAGTTTTGTACAAGTGCTTTTCACCTCCTTGTGTGGTACCAGACATTGTGGCTTACAAGTATTAATGGCTCTCTTCCAGATCTTTATACTGAAGCCACACGATATATGCTGGACCAAACTGATTTTTTCCCACTTTTCAATCCAGTGAAGCAGTAATATTTGTTTTGATATTAGGTATAAAGGGAAGAAATCCACTTGGTACGAAACATATATTTAGTTCTGAAAAAATCCTTACTCAATGGTACCCCACTTAAAAACAATATTAGGTGTTTGTGACCAAAAAATTAAAATTAACACCATTTCTTTTAATATTATAGTATGAATTTGAAGACATTTTGGTGAGTTGGTAAGAAAATAAAACTACTTTTCAATGTCAGGCTAGTGCATTTCTTCAATAAATTCCGAAAATCACTCAAAGGGCTTTTTTTCTAAGGACACAGAAAGAAAAGTATGACATCATAATGACAGTCTTTATTTATACTTCAATATGGCTTAGGTTTTAAGCCTGTTATCAACAAAATATCTAAATTCTAAAAATATACCATTTTAGTCACTAGCACATTTTATAATTGGACAAAATGTCATGCAACAGTATTTACAACTCTAAAAGATGAATGAAGAGAGATTTTCATAAATGCTTTTATGTTGTTTATTGGCAAAATTTAAACTTTCATGATAACTTTTGATTTCCTTCATTCTCATCAAGAGGATATTTTAATAATATACAACATTATGGTTTAGAAGTAATGAACAGTAAGTTATAAATAAGCAGGGAACGAGCCAGGCTGCGCCATTGTGGCATTCCCGCTTTAAATTGAAAATAATACAATAGCAGTCAAATTGACCCACTTTGGCCGCTTCCAAAGGCAATTAAATGCCAGTTCACTCACAAAAGGGCCAAATTGTCCCTTCTGGCTCAATTTCTGGCTCAATTTCTGGCTCAATTTCTGGCTCAATTTCTGGCTCAATCCCTGAATAAGAAACCTATTTTTCATGGATAAATGATGTCATTGTGATATCACAGTAGTATGAACATAGCTTAAATTACCAGGTTTTAATATATAATTTTCGATGAAATACCAGTGTTATTTTTTTCTAAAAAGTGCTATATTTACACATGAAGATATAAATGATATCTTCACACTTGAAGATGTCACTTTTGAAAATATGACTTGCTTTCAAAGATTTCTAGCCTTTTTTATAGTAAGAGATTGAAACTGGTATTTCATCGATAATTATATATTAAACAGAACATTACATGGCTGCTTGGAGATTTGGATTTTATCTTTGAGTGTTGATGAAATATCTTACTCGTTCACTGTGCTCACTCGTAAGATATTTCATCAACACTCGAAGATAAAATCCGTATCTCTGTGCAGCCATGTAATATCCTTTATATATCTCTTTTACAATTCTACACCCACCTACATGTACCAAAATTCAATCATCTATGTTGAAAACATTTTAAATATAGAACTCATGCCATTTTTACGGTCCTTTCTGTACACCGTAATAAGCTACAACAAGGCCAGTAATTACAATAATATTACACAAAATTGTAGTCTCAGAGTTTCGTTTATAGTTTTCGAATGTCGACCCTGGCAGGCTCAAAGCCTTGCCATTTTCAGCACTAAATTTGCAAATTGAGAGAAAAAAAGGAATGTTGTCAATTAGTTTGTCATTTACATGTAAATTCATTTTGTAAGATTGTGTATGCTGTTTGAGTTTATTTCGATGAAAATAGTTGCATTCATAGTTTCCAGACACATTGTTGATTTAAAACCGTCAATTGAATCTCCAAATTCATGAGAAGGCTATTTGAAAAGTCTGTTGTAATTGTCTGTGTTAATGGTCTCATTTGACCATAGTTAATAGAGTGGAATGGTTAGGAAACCTGGCAAACTTCAAAGGGGCTAACAAAGGCGCTGCGATTTAGGTTGGAAGGGGTAAGACAAAAGATTGTGCACGGTTATAGTTCATTAGCGTCCCCTCAACGACTGAACTCGCGCGTTTCTATTGGCTGAATGATTAACACGTTGGAATTTCTATTGTCTTTTGTGCACGTTCAAGGTTGAAAAAAGCTAACAAAGACCTATAACAAAGAAGGTCGCTGGGTTTCCTAACCATTCCACTCTATTAACTATGATTTGACATCACTTCTGATGATGATCACTGGCTAATTACAGCTAGTTGCTGCTGATAATCGTCGGTAGCTGGCTTCTAATGACAGCCCTGTTAATGGTGAAATACCCATTTGAATTGTGCCTCTAAATATCACATTTATTATTAAGACAACCCCTGGCATTAAGATGACCCACCTCACAACCCCACATTTGCTTCAAGCTTAAAACTTTATCGTGGATAAATGAAGGTCATTTATTGATTGATTGAAGACAACAAAAGTCATTTAATTACTCCAGTTGGAGAAAGTTGCAAACAAATATGTAAAGACAGAACTACATACATGTATTAATAGCTAGTTCTGTTTGTGTGACATAATTATTCTGTGTTTTGCACCAGGCCTTCCAGCAATGTGGTGGTACCTTACATACAATCATGTACATTGTATATACAAACTGTAGCTCAACTGAAGGCTGAAATGCTTAGTACCAAATGTAGAAAACTAGTTACCATTTTTTATAACAGGAGACTTTTAAGTGCGAGCTCTAGGTTTACAGGGCTCAACAAATATGCTGATATGTATATTCTACACCTATTGGATTAATCAAAGTCCAATATGGCAAAACATTTAAGCAGAGACTTCAGTGTTTGGCGAGGTTAATTTGTTGAAGTCTAATATTAAAATTCAAAAATTAAATATTTTTCATATTGGGCAAGGATGGATCCTATTAATTAAAGTGTTTTATTATACCGAACAAAATTATCCAACTGATAAACACAATCATAATGTGAACAGCTTGTGCAAAGCTGTCCAATAGACCAGTTTACGGTTCAATTGGCAGGCTACCATTGTCTGACATCTACATGTATAGTGGCCTACCAGATAAACAAAGGAGTTGTACAACTGTGCATGAACTGTAAACTGGTCTATATGCAGCTCTTAATGACCTATATACATCATGTATGTACATGGTAAAATATTGGACTGGCATGTGACCCTAATACAGTACATACATTGGATTGCAGGATGATTTGTATTAAAGGTATATGATAAACATTATATATTGCTCTCTTAGCCTCACTTGCTGTTCCAAAGAAAGCATCTGGCTTGAGTGGTAGTGCTAACTCATTAACAGACAGACCCATTTCACCAGTCTTGGCACTTACTCATTCTCCTCAACCAGTCCGCAAGACAGGTAGGAGTCAGTTTACATGCACATTGTCCCATCAAACATTCAGTGCTGATTATTTTCTAAATGTAAACCACTACTTAGCTGAAAACCAGCTCTTCACGATTGTGAATAGGCCTTTGCAGGAAACAGTGACAGGCTGATATACATGTACCTTAAGGCTACTATTTATTGCGACACTTAAATTTTGCGATTTAGGAAACTGCGTATTTCGCGAGTGTTTTAATTTTGCGATTTTGCAAAGGAAAAAATGGCAAATAAATATCAGTCCTGAGTAAAGACAAGTTAAGCCTAAGGAGTACTACATTTCAGCTAGATTTTCCTTCGCGCTACGTGCTAAATCGTATAAACGAATGCGGAAAAAGGTTCACGCTTAACGGTAGCTTGCAAATGGTAGTATTAAACAACAAAACGTGCCACATTTACAACAAAACAATAACTGTTTCTTTATTGCTTAAACTGCAAAACAGGGTAAATTTTGCGAGTAGAAATTACTGCGGCAACTAATCGCAAAGATTAGTTGCCGCAATAAATAGTAGCCTTAAGGTATATCTCTTCAATAACCAATGAATTGTGCTTGTGATCCCATGGGAAAGGCTTTACTGGATGCCAAACAAACTTTAAAACGCTTTAAGTTTTAGAAAGATCGACAATCGATTGGAGGTGGAAAATAGCATAAATAATATTTACAAACAGGTTTTGCTAAAAACACTACTGTTCTTGCAGAGGTGCCTTTAAATAAAAGAAATAAGATTGTTTTACAGTATCCATTGCAACCTATAACTGCAAAGGCTCATTGACTGTTGGCATTGTAAGTCACTTAATACAGAGAGAATGACTGCAGGCCTGACCACAGAAGATGTCAAACTATTATTATGTACAATGTGAAATTAAGTTTTTGTTGTGACAAAACAAGTGGCACTGCAGACACTACAGTTAAAATAGGTACCGTAATACATGTACATTGTATATCATATGGTAATCATATCAAGTTCAATGTGGGACTAATTCACACAAGTGTGTTTTTCAAACTAAGAGCATCAAAATTATGTAAGCGAGCTAGCCCAAAGGCGAATGCATTTTGAGCTCTTTGAAAACACACTAGTAGTTAGTGTGAATTATATTTATTTTGTAACTCCAAATTGAATGAAAAGTTGTATGATTACTTGTTAATCACACACATGTAGTAGTGCATGTACATGAACAATTTTGTTTTGCTTTTACTTAGCTTTTATTCAGTCATGCTCTCATACAAACCCAACACAATTTTCCGTCTTTAGCAGTGCTCATTGTTCGAAAATGGGTGAATCCAAAACTGAAAACTTTTTACACAAATCGCAGGCAATTTTCTGTGGTTTTCCTCCTCTTTCGTATTTTCTTTTTCATTATCAAATATGTACAATGTATCAGAAATACAGATTATTCATTGCTAAATAAATGTACATTAATTATTTTACATGATTGTACAGTATATAATAATCTCTGCAAAAAATATTTTATGATAATAATATCAACACTTTACATAGTTTTTGTGACCTTGGCTTAAACTGTCTAAGTATGTACTTACTTACTGTAATACTGTAAAATACCTGCATAATACTCAGTCTATGCCTTTTCTGAAGAAAAAAAACTGAGAAGGTTCATGAATTAATACTTGCCTTGTACTTGAAGCAGAACTTCACAACTTCAAATATGGTTCTGTCTTTCCTTGGCATTTGTTGTGTGCAGTTATCTGTCAGGACTTCCTCCCACATATGTGTGTTTGTTGTCAGTTCATTGAGGAGAAGGAAGTATTTTAACCATTCTGTCTTTAAATCACTTCATGATTATTATTCATTTATTCCCTAATTTAACTGACAAGATTTTCAAGGAACCTCCTTCCTTTAACAACACCCCAGGCATGTCATGTGACCTTTGCTGTTTGCACTACATTTTGTTCACTGAATGTTTGCATGGAGTGTTGTCAAATAATGCCAATTTGATGCTGAGTAACACTATATTCTGGAAAGGAGAATATTTTTTAGTATTTATTTATGAATTGAATGCAGTCTGCAAGTGTGGTATATCTAGAAATGGGTGTGGTACACGTAAGTTACATGCATGGTGGAATGTTAATATACTATTAAATATGTCCATTAAAATAAGATCAACACAACAGAAATATACATATCTAGTGCCGGGTTAGTACAAATCCTGTCAATATAAAGCTTAGCATATAACCACCCCCCAAACATTGGACTTTGGGTCTTGAAAATGTTACCCTGGGTGCCAGAGGTTCTACTGCCCCCTCTAAGCCAAAGTTTAGGATCGACGAGAAAGCTGGGAGAACCTCTGGGCGCGCGAAGTGTGTCTGACTCTGTCTGAGTCAGAATTTGACCCTGGCCCTCTGATTGGCCTAGAGCAAATTCATTTGTAACGATTGCTGTGATTGGATCATGCCATAGCAGTTTCCAAGGTCGCCATTGTTTACTTGTTCCGTGTTGTTGAACCTGTCGCACCGCTGGAGTTCGCACAAGTTCCCTCGAGCCCTATAACACTCCAGAAAACGGCCGAATTAAAGGCCATTTAAACCAGCTGACCTGATTTTGTGTAGTGCTTCGGCCCTTGGGAGAGGAAATCGTAATTTATTTCAGCTCTCCGAAAGTGCTGGCTTTTCATAAACCGTTGGGAATTAAGCCTACGTGGACAAAACCGGTTTAATCAATTTGATAGAAAAAGCTTTCTCAGGTGTCAATCAAAAGGGATTAGTCTGGCATGGAAGTGAGATTCATACTTTGTGCGCCCAGAGGTTCTCCCAGCCTTCTCGTTGATCCTAAACTTTGTTTAGAGAGGGCAGTAGAACCTCTGGCACCCAGGGTGTGAAAATGGCCAACAACAGAGACAAACATGCATTTCATTTTTGCTGCGGGCTCCTATCTGGAAAATAGTTACACGTTAAAACTTGCTGCAAAAAAATATCTCCATGTGTGGATTCAATGGAGTGATTTTAAATGAAAATAACCAAGATTTCAATTTTTATGATAAAATGGTTTTAAAAGCACAAGAGAAACTGAGGTTTTCTGGTGAAACTACATGTACAAATCCAAGGTCCTTGGATTTTGGAGGAGGGGTCTAGGGCTAGTGTTTGTGATAAAATACAATATGTAGGCTTGTACACTGTACATGTACCTGCATATAAGCTGCATGCCCAACTTTGCCCAAAAAGTGGGATCAGTCACCCTCACCCCTCCCCCACACTTCACCCTAACCTTCGATGGTTAATAATTAATAGAACAATGCATATCCAAGGGAGGGGTGGGTGGGTACATTCCCAGAAACCGGGATTGAGCCAAAAAATGTGGCCTACAATGTATATGCACCAGGATTTACTGTAATATAGTTGGTTTCTTACTAAATACTAACCTTAATTTTTTTATCCCTGGAATTGGATATTATTTTGATTTGAGGCTTGTGTTGTACATGTATTTCATCCTGAACAAGAGTGGAAGTTTTAAATGAAGGAAATAATATTTTTTTAACAGTGACTGAAAAATGTAGAACAGTGCAATTATTGTACTATTAATACATGTAGGTAAGCTGTATAATTGATTTTTTTTTTGTCAAATACATTTATATGTTCATACTCGGACTTTGCTCTTGATTGATAATTAAGACATTTTGAAATTGGTACAGACAGACAGAATATATAATAAGTATTCATGAAAGATTTATGCTAAACATGTTGAGTCATAGCTATTACTAAACAGCCATTCCTCACTGATTATATACTGGTACCAATGCTGTCCATTGTATATTCTACATTTGAAGGTAAAATAATGTTACTTGAAAATCTCTCTGAAATCTAGATCTACAGTACAATATTTGTCCTTGGCAAATGCTTTGCTTCTCATTTCAAAGAAAGATGACTTTTTAAAGCCCAGTTTAAAGCCCAATTAACATTTCAAGAAACAAAATTAATTAATATTTCCATTTTATGAGTTTATTCAGACAGTATAACCTTGCACATAAAATGTAATGTTTTTGTTGTAATAGGAAACTTATTCAGAAGAAAAGATGACAGAAGAAGCGATGGGGAGGTAAAATACAGTACATATAAACAAAATCATTCTCCCATCTGCAGACAGTACATACACTGTATATTAATTTTAATACAAATTATGTACATGTATATTAAAGCAACCTCAACCTTAACTTAAAACTGTTGCCTTACAAAACGTAGATTATCTTAAATTAATGCAATGAATCACATTCATGACAGGCCTGTTTACTCAGGTTAACATTGTCAGCAATCTTTCCATTCTAAAGCAATAAATTTTAATTTCATTTTGTGGAAGGTAAAATCTAATCTTCAAAAGTGGAAACTACATGTAGAATGATATGGGAAATAGGTGGGAAGGTTGTTTCATATAATAAAGCTAGAGATACTCACAGGAAAATTGTTCCAAAAATATGTTATTACCGTTTTCATTGAAGTGCAACCCTGGAATTTTGAAGTTGCATTTAGCCGACCATCAATCAAATGTGAAATCGGCATGCTCATACAAAGCTGTCAAAGGCATATTATGCCTAAAAATTAAATCTAAGTGGTACTTGTTTGATCGATAGTCGGCTAAATGTATTTTCCAAACAAGACATACATGTAAAACAGTCACACCTATATATAGTCACACTTCAATGAAAAGGGTACTAATGGCATTCATAAATACCCATGCATCTGAATGTTAGATGAAAAATGGAATTCTTAATTCCCATCAATGGTTTTTGCCTGAGGATGTAAATCTGCCAATTCCCACTATGAGTATTCAGAAATTACATTGATTTTTGGGGATTTGCTCCTGTGACTGTTCAACTCCATTTTTATTTGTACTTGACTGACTATTCAAACAGTAGATAAATTAGTTACTGTTCAACTGAAAGTGTTTTTTTTCCAGGGGCAGGAGTACGAGGTGAAAAGCCTGTACGTGCCTCCTGAGAGACCAAAACACTTCTCTAAAGTGCTGGCTCAGATCAGAGATAGGGCAAGGATGCCCTCAAGGTAAAAATAAAGGTTTAAATAATTATATAATTGTGTAATTTTGATGCAAATTATAATTTTTATTATATGAGAACCACTTTGTGAACAATTTCATCTCATTTTGAAGATATTAACTAAAGCAAAATTACAAAAAGAATCGAGTAAAAATCAAACTAATTTACTGAAGATAGTATTGCAGGGCTCAACATTGCAATCAACTGGTCGCCAATGTGACTAAGATTTTTGGGTAGTATCGTCGTGTACCGTTTAACCAACTGCGTCATAAAATTCCCTTTGTTATCCACGTTCGCTATGAATAATTTGAGACTCAGAAATTTTATACGAACATCGGAATCGACACTTAGAAATTTTAGAACGATTATACGTTATCCTCACTATAAAAAAAAAAAACGCCTGAACCGGGATTCGAACTCGGGCCGGCCGGAGAGAATTCGAGAGAATTCGCTGATTGCAATCGTTTCTTTTACTAGATTTATATCAACTTCATTAGCATGTTCATAAAAATTCTATTATAGTATAATATATACTATAATAGCGGTACGACAACCCTCCGAGCGCGTGAGGTGTGATTCCCCACGGATCTCAACGGTACACGACGATACTACCGATTTTTGCCCTGGCGACCAAACTTCAAAACTGGTCGCAAGCTGGTTACTTACCCTTTTAACCCTAATGTACATTGGTATGATTTCTAATTTAAAAAAAACTATCTAGACTGCAACTCCATAATCAGTTTCCTATAACAAATCTTCCCAAATGAAGTCCCAATTGGCTTGTTATTGATCACCATGTTCGGCTAGGCGCCATTTTGTTTGCGTGGGTACTACATATCGACGCTACCACAGGTATCCTAATTTTTATTTTTTATTTTTTAAAGTGGTGACCAAATATTTGTTTACCCGCCAGCTGGTGCCTTGAGAAAAAAGTTAATGTCAAGCCCTGTATTGTCTCTTTTAAAAGTCATGTTTAACATTTTAGATACCATAATTTAAAATTGTCAGAGAGAAATGGGAAATAGGAAAATTGAGATGAAGTTGAATAATGGGAGTCTATTGTGTTCTGTTTGGTTCCATTGTATTCTCTGGATGAGGGATCAGGGCTGGCATTAGAAGCCAACTACTGGTGATTATGCACCTATCAGTGGGAAAAGGGTGGGGATTTGACAGGCAGATTTGACAGGCAGGGCTATCCCAAGGGTGGGGATTTTGACATATGCTGCCTGCCCCAGGGTAGGGTTATTTATAGGAAATACATATATAAGGAAGGTAGAGCAGTGGGGTGGGGAATTTTGATATTTTGACCAAACATGTTGTCCCAAGGTTGGGGAATTTGATTTTTTTTTGAGAGAAAATGTAAAATCCCACCCCCAAAATCAGACCAAATAGGTTGTGGTCTGTGGTGCACTTGATATCCCACACATGTGTTGATAATCCCCACTGGAGGTATTATGTCATATCATTTTTATTGTGCTGTCAGTCACTATGTACATGTATACCAATGTACTAGTTATCATGTACATTACATGTATGTAATAAACTGGCATTCTTCCATGATACAAGTACAACTGTACCTGATCAAGAATGTGATTATATATCTATGTATATGTAGGGCGTGCACACTTAGCACTACAGCTTACCACTTTACGTCACATTCTTTACACTTACTAGTGCTACGCGGCAAACATGATTTTATATCATAACTACATGTACCTGATCAACCAAGATGCTGAAGTCAGGCCAATTAAATGGCTTATGCATTTGTAATCATGTAGCTCAGATCAGCTACATACATGTACAGTACATGTATAGTCCATGTCAAATGTTTTTCACACCGTATGAACTACATGTGCTGGCAACATATTCCACTCTGCATTTGTATGACTGTGGCAAAATGATTTCAGGGCCGGTCTCAACCACGTACTGTCAGTGAAATACATTTGGTCTCTTAACCACCTATATTTTATAGATGGTAAATTTTAACTGGACTTGAAACAACCATAGGGGCTGATCAAAGTCAGGACCACAGATCAAATTAGAATTTAGTGTGCACACTGTACATTGTACATTGTGGAAAGAATTCTCGAACCACCTATATTTACGGTGAAATTAATTCAGTCTCTCAACCACATACAGGAAAATATATTTTGTCTCTTGACCAGTGATGTACAGTAAATTGGGCCTTAGAAACGTATGGAGTTTACCAAACGAAAATTAGCTCAGTCATGTGGTTGTAAACCGAATCTTCATTTTACTGAACAACATATGATATCTCATACAGTTGAAAAACTTTTGACAGGAATTGTATTAGGAGTGCAGGTGTAGAATTCAGATTTTATCTAGTGGGAGAGCAGGGGCACTTAAATTGTATGTAGCAGATATAATATTATTACAGCTAGTAATGCATCTACATTTTTGTACATGTACATGTATGAATAGCAGTTTCAGCATTGTTGACACAAACGTCTCACTTCGATGTAAGTATTGAAGTGAGGCATTTTGGTCAATACCACTGAACTGCTATTCATATATAGAAGATGCAACTGTAGTATCTGCTATTGTTAAGGCTTGACAGAATATTCCATAATAACTAAAATAATTTACCTGGTATGAACATTATTTTATTCTTTAGTGTTGGCAGGCGTCGTAGTAAGACACTGGAGGTCCAATCAGCTAGTGCCACTTCTGGCAGCTCAGAAATGGTATCGAAGACAACACGGGCTCCAGGAAGTCAGGTGGGACTGTCGTCAAGTGGAGGGTCAACTGAACTCTCCAAGGGAAGAAGCAATACAGCTTTGTCAATAACAGATGAAGAAAACACAGAATTGGATTCTGTAAGTTCCTTAGTACAGCCAGAGCAGATTTTGTATGGGTGGGCAAGTTATGGCAATGACTTTTAAATACAGCACAGTTTACTGTACCAGTGCTTAACCCTTTGACTCCCAGATTTGTATGGGCTCATTTGGTGAAATCCTGAATGCTAACTCAACCATCCCCCCACAGTTCAAGTTTGGCTAGCCCTGGTTCGTTACTGCTGACCTTTTAAGTCAAGGGCTCAAGCTTTCCCCACAATGCCATTTGGGAGAATTCTACGGAACCTTCGCAGGTACAATCATGGTCAAAGTGTTGGGTCAAAGTGTTGAGAGAATGTGTGACTTTTCAGAGTTTTTATCCCCCTTCCCCCAATTCAGTGTTGATCTATAAAAAGTAAAGTTGCCTGTTCAATGACCCTAGTGAGTGAATATCCCAACATTGTCTTTTTGGGGGGGGGGGGATATTGTGACAACGTACAACTCGAATATTGTAGGCAATTGGTCACTACTATGTTAGAAGTAGTGTATCCAAAGACATTTGACCAGCATTGTAGGTTTGGCTTCTCCTGTAGGGTTTCGAATGAAATTTGCTCTAATTTTGGACAAATAAGCCACTGTAAGAGAGCCAGAGGCCATCATTAAGACTGAGAACAGCTGAAAAGTACTTGGCTTGCTTTTAGTGGACTTTGTGAGGATCAAGATTTTATTGGGTTTGTGTTTTTGATTTGAGACATCAAAAAATTATTCAATGAAATCCTTGAAATTCTGCAGTTGGTGATCTTTTCCCTCTGCTAAACCTATTAGGATGTGTTTTTTGTCACTTTAAAGCAACGGCTTGGGTACAAATCACCATTCTTGGTTGTAGGAGTGAAAGACTAAAAAAGAACCTACAGGAGTCTCAGAGGGGAGACGTCCTGTGCAATTTTTGTCCATTACCCAGCATGCAATTGGAGATGGGTGCAGGAAAACGTGATGGAGAGAAATGCAGCGTAATAATACATGTAGTGTGGTTCACAGTCGCTTGGTGTGTTTTGTGCCAAAAAACCTGGTGATTAAAGAAGGTACTGTAATAACTGTATGCTGATTTTGTGTTTGCTTTTGATTTCAAGTGCGAACGGGAAAGGTATTTTTGGGCCGATTTTCAGAGCATTGAAATTGGTGAAAATCAAAGAAACGAAACAAGATCTCCAAAACAAATGCATTGTTCTCCAAAGTGGGGAATCAACCGATTGCTGTTTATTGCTGTGGCTTTTAAGTAATTCATTCCTTGAAGTAACCCTGCAACATCATATTTCTAGCATGTCTAGATTTGATGCAATAGTTTTTCCAGTTACATGCTTTATAACCATGCCTCAGGAGTCAAAGGGTTAACACTAGCAGCAGTCCACTAGCCCAGGACTACCAAAGTTGGGCTAGTGAATCTTGAGACACACTATATAATTATAGTAGATTTTGCTTTTGTATTGATTAATTTTGTACATTGAGATCACAGAGTTTTCTTTCACAGCAGTTATGGGCTACTTTAATAAGTGTACTGTAATTTGATTGGATCAGCAGGACAAAAACAGTGGAAAACCATTTCAATGTCACAGCATACCATACAGTGACCGTGCTGTAAATGTAGTTTGTCCCACTCATACAAAATCTGCTCTGATTGGTTACTATACAGCATTAATGTACAGGTGTAATCATTATAAAATGATATCAGTTTGTTGCTTGATTTACTGCTGCTGCAATAATAAAAAGCATGCACAGGTTTCAGCCCCATATCTGGTGGTTTGGGATGCTCGTCGTATTGTTTTAGGGATTGAAATTGGTGATCTGGTATTTTTTAGATGGTCGTTTAGGCAGAAACCAAATGTTCTAAAATCTGGTATGTTTTAGGGGTAAACAGGCTCTTAATACAAGTGTATACACTTGTGACGAAACAAGAGTTAATTGCACTTGTGACTAAACTGAACACAGCTGGAATGTTAGTTAAATTGAATGTATTTGATGTGGACGGTTGACAATAAATAGCATATATATGTTTCTTTTACTGTGTTAATTGATAATCCATACTTGGTATTTTTTTAGGGTATTTTGAGGTCATTAAGGTATTTTTTAGGGTAGTGCACTTTCTAGGTGAAGTATTTTTAGGGTATTTTTCCACCTTATTTGACGTCAGAGCATTCCTGACCTTTTCAGGGGGATTGCAGTAACTGGAATTTATGCATTTGTTCAATGTCTTTTCAGTTGGATGGCAATATTGGGTCACATGACAAAGAATGTTCAGATGAAGTGGATGCACAAGTTGTTGATTCAGAGGTAGGTGCATAAAACTGTGTATGAACTAATGTAGTTACCTTTTCTTTTTACATAAAATGTAGGTATTATGAAGCCCAAGTTGGGCATACATGTATCTCATAATCTTGGCATTTCAACTGATGCTCCACTACATGTACAGTATGTGCCAAACTAAGTAGATAACTAATACTTGTAATATTGCCAGCAATTGTTCATGTGCAATTTGTTGCACGCAATGTTGCAACATGTGTCCATACCTGAACAGTCTGTATAAGTGAAATAAATGTTGTTGCTGTAGATTAATTAAATGTGACAGTTATGAAAGAGCCATGTATGAATCAATTACACAATGTACAAATGAAGGGCTCTGTGCAAAAAGGGCATAAGTGATTCTTGATCTCGTTTTAAATTCTCCCTTAGAAAACAAAGAAATGAAGGAGAATTTAGAATGTGATCAAGAGTCACTTACGCCCTTTTTGCACACAGCCCTTCAAATGTAGCTTTGACATATTTGAATTAGGAGCACTGGCAGATTCTGGTTCATTATGCATGGTTCGCATGGGCCTTGAAAAATGTGGAATCGATTGTCCTTTAAAAGTACTTCAAAAACTCATGAATAATTAATGAGCATTTTGTCCAATCAGATGAAGCAAATCAGTCACGTGCATGCTCCTTTATACCTGATAAAATCTCATCATACTAAAAGGCCCGCGGAGGGATTTGAATTTTGTCCCAGGGGGAAACGGGGTTAATGATTGAGACAATGGAATTTCTATTGATGTTTCAGCTTTCTCATTGAATTGCTAATTAGGATGAACGTTTTATATAAAGAATACTAATGAACATGAAATTTTATATAAAGTTTCATCCTAATTAAGAATTCACTGATAAAGACCCAAAGATAGCAAAAAGTACACGGAACATAAGGTACCTAGATAATAAATTTTGCACTAAATTGACTAATATCAGCAGACTACCGAGATACACAGATAATATTTTTAAAATGAAGTTATCCAACTACCATTACTTTTTACCGAGCCACTGTTTAGTTCCAATTATTAAACCAAACTCAAAGCCGTAAAATAATAAAAACGTGCATTAAACTTACATATTTTGTGCCGGAGTCAAAAATTTAGAGTCTGCCATCATGTCAGTCACATCGCCTTTTAGTTCCAAGTCTTGAACTTTATCGAGGTAGGCCACGACACCAAATCCTTCAAGTGCATTGCGAAACGCCGCTTCAAACA
Organism: Actinernus sp. WN-2022; assembly: GCA_030867875.1. Classification (NCBI taxonomy): domain Eukaryota; kingdom Metazoa; phylum Cnidaria; class Anthozoa; order Actiniaria; family Actinernidae; genus Actinernus; species Actinernus sp. WN-2022. Next base: position 64,359,337 of record JAOWCC010001210.1, read on the forward strand.
ACATAGTATGGTAATTTCTTCATGTCATTCCCTTGAGATGTTCGTCAGTAATTGCAGGCGGTGATTACTCGAATATTTTGCATGGCGTTGTGAATACAAAGGTTCAATAGTTCATTAAGTAACTATTCCCTTGAGATGTGCGTCTTTCTTTCATTGCATTCTTAAAGCGTTTTTGAAGCCGTTTAAAACACTCACAGCACGTATTTTATCAAGTATAACAATTCTCGGGCTTCGCCCTCGAATTTTTAAACTTGATAAAACACTGCTGTTCGTGTTTTAAACAGTACTTAAAATATCCTTGAAGAAAAAGGTTCTGAAGTCTGTATTAACCTGTTCTGACAGTCCGTTGTTCTGTGTTATTTACAGAAACTTGCACATGCCATTGAACGTCTCAAGCGAAAAATTGCCAAGACAAAAGAACAAATTCTGCAACTGCAAGAGGAACGAGATGGTAGGTTGAAGTGAAGTGTTAACATTTAATGTTGACTTTCTCATTATACAGGCTGGGATTTACTACACTGTAGTTGTGGAATGCCTTGCCACAAGTCATAAGAAATGCAGAATACTCTATGTCACTAATTGTCTCGTTAGAAATTCAGAGTTTTTTTCTCATTTGAAGTCTTCCTTGAAAACATACTTTTTCAGACTTAACTGTATGGAGTAATTTTGCTTTATTAACTATAGATGTATAGTTTTATTATTACAGTATTATGTTATTATTATACTAGGAGTATAGTTCTTATTATTGACTAGGTGTATACATTTTGTAGTTTTATTATTAAATTTTATTATTATACATGTAGATCGTTTTCATGTGACATCATCAAAATTCTAAAATATAAACTATAAGATCTATAAAGCTGTTATTTTGATATGATTTAGATATCGGTATTCTCAGTATTGTTCGAAAATGTTACGTCGATATGGTAATTCGTTTTTGAGTTACAGTATTTTGAATTTTGTGACAGCCCGCTCAGCGTGTTTCCTAAATGTCATGAAAATTCATATATTTTGACCAATATAAAATGTTAGACTTGATAAACCTTTAAAAGTGATATTTAAAGTGTTTTGAAGTGCTAATGATATTGATGGGAAAAACAGCTTTATTTGTTGAGTATGTTTTTGGCCGCCATCTTGGTGTACCAAAGCTGTACATCAACATGACCGCCACGTACTAATTACACAATTGTTCGAATATTATTTGTCCAACAGTTCGGTTACAAAGTACTTTATTGCTCCAAAATTTCGGTCATTTCTGTGCTCTATACACAGCATTTCAATTATTTTACTAATATCAGTTTTTTCTTGAGAATTGTTGTGACGTCAGTGAAAACGATCTATACTCGGAGTATAGTTGTTTTTATTGACAAGGTCTAAGAGTATATAGTTATCTTTTATAAATATATAATTACCGATGAAATACCAGTGTTTATTACTATGTATATGGACGATAGTGTTTTACTGAGAAATAAACCACTCATAGAACTCATACGGAACTACATCCGGATAATGAGTGGTGTATTTTCCATATCCTCACTAGTGAAAATATCTATGACGTCACGTTTCCCGCCTTTTGGTTTGTGAAAATCACAGAGGAAGATGTAAACAGCTTAAATGAGCTGCATGACAATGAATATTACGAGCACAAAAAGCCAACTACGTTCTAAAATTCTCTAAAGATTTTCTCGACTGGGTTGCACATGATGTTACGGCGGCCATGTTGGAGGAGCATTAACAAAAGATTCCTCATTAGGTTGCCAATCTGATTGCTTTCTGTTTCTGCTACTTAGCTCGATTAGCCCTTTAATGTTATTCTAAGTAGCGCTTACTCTAACTTTCTTTATTCGTTTCTCTTTACTTTCACCTACTTATGCCAATTTGTAAGAGTATAAATAAAGTGTGTGTATGTTCCATTTGCAAAAAGTACTGAATTACTGGCCTTGCTGCCCTAGCTAGGACAATTAACAGATAGTGTAAAATGCCAACAAAATCCCTGACAGTGTTTAATTAACAATTATTCACCGAAGTGGAGGTGAATAATTGTTTTAGTGTATACCACACTGCAGGTGAATAGCCAGCACCAAATAGTTATTTTATTTACTGTCAAATGGACAAAAACTCGTGCAAAGTTATCGCTGCTTTGCTCGGAGGTGAATATGAAATCTGTTTGAGTAGCCAACCAGAGCACGCGAAAAGTCATATTCACTGGTGTGGTATATACTAATAGAAATTAAACGTATATAAAAATATGTACGTACTGTGATTATGACTGCGACACCAGAAACTCTTCCATTGTCCACTTATTATTAACTATTCCAGAGAAAGAAATTGCAGGCTGTGGTTATATTTTTGCTTAATTATTATATATATTTTTATAGATATTTCCACAGTACCGTCATTTGAGCCCCTCTAGATGCATTCATCTGTTGTCAGAGTTTTCTTATTTCGTTGTTTCGTTTTTGTCTCAGAGTCTGTCAAAGAATACTTGGAATCGACTGAAGGAACACATAAGCAAAAGTAAGTCAACACATCTGACGGCCGTCCATGTCGTAACACTGATGTTTTGCCATTTCATCCGCCAATCATGTAACCGTATGTTTTCCTAATTCGTGTTCGAGTTTAGTGACAATTTCTAAAGGTATTAAGGAGACACGAAAGGGTTACTTGTGGCATTTGCGTCCAAGCGTGGAACAAACTAAAACTAAAGCATCGTACAATATGTGCATTGGCGATACTTTGTGTTGATAAACATTACAATTGTTATGCTAATGTTCCAACCATGATTTCAAAAGGCCGCTTTGTGTCAGGAACCAATGGATCTCTGTTTGGCACATTAATGACAATGGCTGATGTGCAGTAAGTTCGCTATAGTACGACAGTGATGTTAGGAATTTTTATATTATGAATTTATTAATGATATCAGCAACACATTGGCCTTGGAAAATAGACCCACTAATAATTATTTTATTTAAAATAATTACCAAAACTGTGTGGTGTAATTCTTCGAAAAAGCTATAATTGAACGTTTTTTACATTACTAACGGTATATCTTAATCTGAGAAGAAAAAGTTTAAAAAAGTAACGGAATTTTCTTACAGAATTGCTTTAAAAATCCATCTACATATTCTTTGGAGTTGTGTGGTTTTGTCTACCAAAAATTAAATTAAATTCACCACGTACTGTAGTTTTGAAACTGTTACCGATAAAGACAACATGTTTGTCGTTACAAAATATTTTGCATTGATTTTTAATAATTGCCGTTGTGTTCAACTAGTTGAACGTAACCGGTGGAATACCATAGAGCACACATCACAGGTCAATCTCATACGGCCCACACCTGCTAAATCTCTCTTTTATATCCTACCTGAATGTTAGTACAGTACTTCGAGTTCTGTTAACATTCCAATGTCTACTGTTTGCAGGGTTAAGACAACTTTTGAGAAGAAAAACCAAAAGACGAATGCGACGATTGCACAGCTACAGAGAAAACTACAGAAATACCACAAGGCATTGGTGGTAAGGGGCTGTTGAATTACATTTGTTTTATCGTAACGTTGTTTCGCCAATTCATCATGCAACCAGAACGGCAACACTCTAGGGCGACGGTATCAAACAATACGTTTAATTACAAACTACAATAACTGCACGTGAAAATGCACGCAGTCGCCTACATTTCGACCGTTCTCCGCAAAAACACAACGTGTAAACCCAAATTTTACGTTTAAAAGAGAACACGAAAGTAAACGTAAGAAAGTTAAACACTTCGGTATTTATTCGGCTTGAACGGAACTCTATGCTTATCGTATCTTGTGAAAACCGATAACAGTTGAATAAACGATAAACACCTAATTTCGCGAGAAAACACTTTCGTTCTTACTTGCCATCGTCACAGCCATCGCCGTCTTCGGTGCGAAAGGTCACTAGAGCAGATTTCGTATGAATGGGACAAACTACAGCACTGACTACAGCACGGTTACCATACGGCATGCCGTTACATTGACATGGTTTCCCATTGTTTTTGTCCTGCTGATCCAATCAAATCACAGAGTTACAGTTACAGCACGGTTATGTTGCCCCACTCATACGAAATATTCTGTATTGCTACGCGATGGCGCGACATCTATCAAAGTCACGACGCGTGTAGTTTGCATTCTATTCCGTCAATCATACAATGGGAGTAGTAATTAACTGTGACGGCAGGACGTGAAAAAGTATTCTCTCATCAAATCCTATGTTTGTTCTAAATAAATAAAATAAATGGTTTATTTTACGTCGAAGATACAGGAAGCCGTTAGGGGCCGACCATTTGACTTTTGAGGGGGGGGGGGGATGGGTGTTCTTGTCTGTGCTCGATTTTTTTTCTCTTTAGCAGTTGCACGAATGTTTTTTTGCGAAAAAAGCGAAGCCAGAACAAAACGTTTCCGCTTGCAGGATATTTTTTTCAAAAACACCCACCCCCTCAAACGTTAAATGGTCGGCCCCTTACCGAGTCTCCCAAGCCAGAGGCTTATGTTTAAGTATTCCGACGAACTCCATGGTCGAATTTGAATTTAGGTTGGTTTTTGAGGAGGGAGGAAAACCGGAGAACCCGGAGAAAAACCCTCGGAGCAAGGGCGAGATACCAACAACCTCAACTCACATATGGCGCCGCGTCCGCGATTCGAACCTGGGCCACAGAGGTGAGAGGCGAAGCGCTTTTAAGAGGGTCTGAATGGGGGGGTCTACATGTCAGTTGTCAGTTAAAATTTTGGCCATTTGTCAGTTGTCAGTTACGCCTAGTTAATCATTACTAGAGAAAATTTACTATGTTTGACCCACAAAAACCAAATTTGTCAGTTGTCAGTTATGTTTAGGTTGTCAGTTGTCAGTAAAAAAATCGTCATTTGTCAGTTGTCAGTTATTTTGAAGGCCGTTTGTCAGTAGTCAGACCCTCTTTTAGCTTAGCCCTCCGTTTGCGACGTATCTGTTCTACCGACGAATCTTTTAAGACCCGTACTGCTGAATTAACTACATACCTCCTTAAACGAGGCTATAACCGCATCTTCCTTACTAGACAAATACAACGCGCTGCCGACACTCCTCGAACTCTCACTTTACAAACGAAAGACGCACACAGTTCTAACCGTATCCCTTTTGTTATTACTTTTAATCCATCCCTTCCACATATCTCTAACATCATTAGGAAACATTACAGCCTGCTGCTCTCTTCTAACCGCTGTAAGAAAACCTTTCAACACTTGCCCATGGTAGCCTTTAGACGTACCACCAACTTGCGTGACCTACTCGTTAAAGCTACACTCCCTTCTAACTCGACTAATTCCCAGCTCCAACTCCCACCTGGCTCGTTCCGTTGTAGGAAGAACTGCGCCACTTGCCCTTACATTTCTGACGGACTTACTAACTATACTTTCTTTGCTACCGGTGAAACGCGCTCTATCAAATTTAACCTGACCTGTAACACCAAAAATCTAATCTACATGATTCAATGTAACCGCTGCAATCTACAATATATAGGTGAGACTAAACGACGCTTAAAAGACAGATTTAACGAACACCGCCGGACGATAGATAACTCTAACAACAAATCTAAACCCACAACAGTTGCCGAACATTTTCTTAATTCTCCTAATCACACTGCCAACGACATGCAACTTATTCCTATCGAAAAAATATTTTCTAAGAGAGACTCTATACGTAAGGCCAGAGAAGCGTTTTTAATCGCACAGGCGAAAACACTCGAACCTCATGGCCTTAACATCCGGGAAGAGTCATACTAGATATCTGTTTTCACCGTCTTAACATTTTTTCACGATCTATCATATTGTAATCTGTTTTATGACAGCTCAGTATCAAGTTCAAAAATACACGCCAATGTAAATTTTCTTCATTGTACCTGAAGAAGGCTGGTGTGGCCAGCCGAAATATTGTACCACTAAATTCAAAATTCTACGTTGTATCGGTCTTTGCTTCTTCATAGTTACCTCTTTTAAAACCACTTTTATTATTCTGCTTTTATTGATTTTCTTACTCAGGATTTCTACAAAAATGGGATAAGCACAGAGTTCGGTTCAGGCCGAACGTAACACAAAGTGATTTACTTTCTCACGTAAACCTTGAGTTTTCACGTTGTGTAGATTTTCAGACAACGCCCTGTGTCTGACTGCGCATGCGTATTAGCTCTATTGTCTTTGGGCCGTCGTCCTAGATGTTTAGGGCTAGCCCCTCCTACTTTGTATGATTGACGGAGCCCAACTACACGTACATGTCACAAGTTTGGCTATCGCGTAGCAATGAAACGGTGGTACATGTATACACCTGTTTCAAAAAGGTTGTCCTGGACAAGCGACATAGCCAGACCGAAATGAATTATGGTTGCTGCTACTAAAAACGACTTCACGTACATAAGAAGAAAGTTATATTTATCTTTGCGAGGTTGGCTACTTTTTTATGCACACTATTTCACGCCACGAGGTTTTTCCAGTTAATGGCAGACAGGATTTTACCGGTAAACTCTCCTAAAGTTTTGTCGTTTAACATGCCCATTTCGGAATATTGTTTACTATTTCGGATATTTCTAATAATGATTGATCTATTGACACTGGAAAAGTGGCAAATCGAAATGGTAAATGTTCGTGGTAGTGGCACTTTAAGAAGAATATTAATGGTTTCCTTCTAATGGATTTCCGAATTGCACCGTATTCCATTCCGCATAGCTGCCGCAGTTATAATGACAATAATTTCAGTATCGCTTGTCGCTCTTCCGTGATAACCTTTTTTGAAATAGGTGTATAAAGATTTCTTGAAACTGAATTTGTAATCAGTGCAATTTGTGAAGAGATATAAACTACGATAAATCTGATAAATGCTCTCCGGGACAACCAGACTGTAACATGGCCATGATCACGATAATTTCACAAGTTCAGTCGCAACGAGTTGAGCCATTTGAAAAATCAAGAACTTTCCATAACCCGTAGGCAAGTTTACAAAAACATTTCTCCTTGATAAAACTCTAGAAGTGATTTCTCTTGAGGTGGATACAGCTTTTCCACACGAAACAATGTAGGACAATTTCAAACAACATTTTGCAAATCTTTGATCCAAAATATTTAGCGTGGAATGATGCACATAATTATAAAATTGACCAATCAAAATCACTACCGTGATTTGTGGTAGTGCATGACGTCATCGGACAGCATTCGCGGCGAGTGAATTCAGACGTCTCTCCCGGGGAGTGGACCCTGGGACGAGTTGAGGAGGCAGCTGTATTTCAGGCTAATCTTTGCCATCCTCCACCAAATTTGTTTCAGATTTTCTCCAGTATACCTGGAAAGTTTACTCTGCTAATCTTATGGATATTTCTCACTTTGGTCTTGTAAAAGTTTTAGGATTGCCTTTACTGAAATAACAGCTCTTTCATTCGCCTTCATACTTCATACTTCATACTTTATTCATCTTTCCTTGAAAATGCTTTTCAAAGACAAAATACAAATACAATACAACTACAGTGTACATGATAATTTGAATTACATCTATTAATTTAACCTATTTTGAGTTTGATATAATTTGCTCTTCAGCTTTCGCTTGAAACTTAAAACGTCTTTACTTAATTTCAGTTCATTATCTAGTGAGTTACATATTTTTACTGTTCTGTAATAAAACCTTCTCTGACCACTCGCAGATTTGAATAAGGGGATTTGTAATAATTGCGAGTTTCGAGTTTCACGACCACTAATATTGAAGCGCTTCGTTAATTCACAGGCAGCCCAAGCTCTGTATTTGCACTGTGTGACTATTATTTCACAAAATTCTCAGATAAAGAAAATAAACTTACCTTAAGAGTTTGTTGTTGTCCTGTTGTTTCTCTGGGGTCTAGAAATGGCGGTTATGGGGCATTTCTCTCACTTTGGGCGTTTCTCTCTTCTCTGTCTAAAAGAAAGGAAAGGCTGCACACTCAAACACTTGAGGCCGATTTTATACAGAGAAGAGAGAAAAACCCAAAGTGAGAGAAATGCCCCATAACCGCCATTTCTAGACCCCAGAGAAACAACAGGACAACAACAAACTCTTAAGGTAAGTTTATTTTCTTTATCTGAGAATTTTGTGAAATAATAGTCACACAGTGCAAATACAGAGCTTGGGCTGCCTGTGGTTAATTTAGATATTAAATAACCTGGTGCGGAATCAGTCATGCATTTGAATGTCAGAGTGGCACTTCTAAAATACACTAGCTTATCTACTGGGAGCCAATTAAGCTCTTTTAGTACAGGTGTAATATGGTTATACTTTTTGGCCCCGCTAACAATACGACAGGCATAGTTTTGACATGATTGTAGCTTACGTATGTTTCTATTAGATGCATTTGCCCATACATTCGAGCAGTAAAACAACTTACTAAATACTAATGTATTAATAACAGTAATTAAAGTGTTCTTATTAAACGCGTGTTTAACACGGTTTATTTGTGCTAGTCAAGAAAAGCATGAAGAAACGGTCTTAGTAATGTGTTCATCGTAGGTTAAGTTCGTGTCTAAGATCACGCCCAAGTCTTTGGCACTGGATACTGGTAACAGCTCCATTCCTAGCAATGAAATCTTAAAATATTCTAGTTCAACTATCTTCTGTCTACTACCAAATACTAAGAGTTTAGTTTTATCTGGGTTTAATAATAAGCGGTTTTGACAGTACCACTTGCTGACGTTAAATAAATCTTCTTCTATATCAGTTATTGTAGATGTCCTCTCTCTCAGATTGAATGATATAAGTAGTTTGGTGTCGTCCACATAACTCTTTGCAATACATTTCTGTGGTACAGAGGTGAGATCATTCGTATATATACTGAATAGGAGTGGTGCCAGTATGCTCTCTTGAGGCACGCCGCTGACCATAGTAAGAGGCTCAGATAGGGCTGAGTTAATTCGGACAACTTGTCGTCTGTCACTCAAGTAGCTACGAAACCAGTCTGTGCATGAAGGTGAAGCCCCTACATCTTGTAGTTTAGAGATCATCAGTTTGTGGTCGACGCTGTCGAAAGCCTTACTCATGTCTAAAAGAACCAGAGCAGTTAGTGTTTTGTTGTCAATGGCCTGGAAAATCTTGTCTGTTGTTTCAATGACAGAAGTTTCTGTAGAGTGAAATTTCTTGTTTCCACTTTGGTTATTTGACAGCCTTCCCTTTGATATGAGATATGATGTAAATTGATTGTGGACGATCCTTTCACAGACTTTCGATAATATTGGTAGGAGCGAAATCGGTTTATTTTTATTCGCTTGTTCATAGTCTACATCTTTAGGTATTGGAGTAATTTCAGCTATTTTCCATTGTGCAGGGAAGGTGTTGGTGGCTATTGAAGTGTTTGCAATGGAAGTAAAAACTGGGAGAATAGGGCCTAGGCAGTCCTTAATTACACGGATCGGAATCTTATCAATCCCTGGAGCTTTGTCAGAGGGCATAGATAATATTATATCCTCGACGTGTTTACAAACCATGGGGCTCAGTGAGAATTGTTCACATGTTTGGTATTCTCTTGGGATGAAGTTATCGCTGCTTCCTGTCACAATATTGTATTCATTGGCCAGCGATTTGATATTCTCGATGGTAGTTTGACCGACAGAAACGAAAAACTTATTGAATTCGTCAGCAACAGTTTTATCGTCTTTGCTAAAGATCCGCTGTGATTTAGACTTGTTTGGTATGCAGTGACGGATTGTTTTCCAAATACTGTTGGTGTTGTTTTGGATTTTTCTGTATCTGCTCAGCGACAAAATCCCTTTCTGCAATTCGAATTTCACGTTTTACCTCCTGTCTGAAGAACCTATATGTCGTCCATGCCAAGGGATCATTTGTTTTCTTAGCTGCTTTATGCCATTTATCCCTAGTCTTCATTAATCCACGGATATTGTCAATAACACATGGGTTAGGTTTCCCGCGAACTTTAAAAGTTTTGACAGGTGCACGCGTTGTTCAAGAATATCGTTGAATAATGTATCAAATACATAGAGTTCGTCGCCTTCTCGTCTTAAAATACTCCTAAATACAGAGCTGATGTTTATTTAGTCTTTATTTCAACACTTGTTGTATCTGTTTTCAGGATTTAGAAGAGAATGGTACAGTTTCTTCAGGTCACCTCGCTAAAGAAGTCTTAAAGTAAGTTATGCAAACAGAGTGGATTTCGTACGAGTGGGACACAATTATGGTTATGTCCACTGTCTTACCATTACCGTAACTTACTGGTAGTACCGCTGTAACTCTGTAATTTGATTGGATCAGAAAGACAAAAACAATAGGGACACCATTTCAACGTCGCGGCATGTCGTACAGTAACCGTGCCGTAAGTTATTGCCGTAAGTTGCCCACGCATACGAAATCTGCTCTCTGTGCAATGCAGTAGGTGGTGTTGCGTGAAGCTTGCAATGATTTTCCTGGGTGAGAGGTACGTGTGTCCAGCCTACACAGTATAACCTTGTTGGCACCAACATTGTTGGCCCATGTAGTACAATAGTGTTCGAACGTTCAGCAATGTATATGTAGTTACATAAGGCTTTAGACTTGAGTTTATTACATTGGAATAACAATCCTGAACGCGGTTGTTGTAAGAAAGGGCAAGCGTTACCCCAGGGTTAAATTCGCAAACCCGAGGACAAAATTACAGATTCACTGGGTTACATATTTAGCGCTATCTCAGGGATAAGGTTATCCTTTCGTCGAACAATCTTCTTTGGGAATAAACCTTCTTTCATTGTTCGCATTTGAGAAGCGGGAAAAGCAAAGGATTTTCACACTTGCATTGAAATGGCTTCCCTGCAGATTTTCATCCAATCAGATTTTAGATAAATGCGTTACGTTACCGGAAGCGCATATTACTAATGGGGAAACTCCGAAAGCAATTGAATCGATCTCAGAGAGTCAGTAGTTAAAAAAAATGTGTTTGTTTGCCTTCTACAGGGGAGTCAAGGAGAATATTCGTGGAATTTCCGGGTAGGTTATAGAACTTGCATTTACAAATTGCCAACTGCTGCCCATGAACTAGCCTGCTATGCAGACGTATTTTTTTACTCATAAATTCGAAGGAAAAAGTAACGTCTGCTTACCCGAGCGCTTGATTAGTTTCCAATATGCACACCTCATTGTGTTAGGGACCAATCAGATTTTACCTTCCATATCCTGGAAAGTGACGTAATGTTGCATTTAAAAGGATTCAGACAATACATTTGCCATTGACCAATCATAGGAGAGTGTTCACTGTCGCGCCAATTCACTAAAATTCTACCAATGGCTTTGATTGCACAGAAAAATAAAACAAACGTGCTGACGTCGTGCTTGCAAATTGGAAACTAATTAAGCGCTCGGGTAAGCAGACGTTACTTTTTTATTCGAATTTATGAGAGTGAAAAAATACGTCTGCATAGCAGGCTACCCATGAACTACACCTAATAAGCCCTTTGCAGCTAACACATCACGTGGTTGTACTGGAGAGCAAAAATAACTGACTTCATTTATTTAAAGGCCTTGTACGAAATCGGTAGTGTTATTAGAAAAACCTGTTTGCAAATGCTATTTTCCACCCCCAGTCAATTGCCGATCTTTCTAAAACTGCGTTTTTAAAGATAGCTTGCTCTCCAGTATTCATGGCAACGCCTTTCCCATGGGGATCATGAGCTCAATTCATTCGTTAATGAAGTATTATATCAGCACGTGACTGTTAGCTGCAAAGGGCCTATTGAAAAAAGGTTGTGTAAAAAGTACGACCCAATGGTTTTCTGGGAAGTGAGAAAACTTATTTGCATTCTCAGAGATCGTGCGGATTGAGTGTTTTGCGGGATTTATGGGCACTGAGTAATATTTTGGAAGTTCTGATAATAGGAGATATTGTAGTTGAGTCTACGAATAGCAGTTTCAGCGGTATTGACCCGAACGCCTCACTTCAATGTAATGAAGCGCCATTGAAACCATCATTCTTACACGACACCAACACCCTCCTAAACAAGCACGACTAATTTAGATACACAGTTTGAATAGCGCTTCATTACATTGAAGTGAGGCGTTTGGGTCAATACCGCTGAAACTGCTATTCGTAGACTCAACTACAATATCTCCTATTGTACAAGCCTTTAAGTGAGTGCAATGTGAGAACTTTCAAAATATCAATCCCGTATTGCATGAGCAGTTTAGGCAATTTTTGTTTATAATATACTGAGCAAGCATTTGCTGAGGGCAACTCATTGACTCAGAATCCAGATAGTTTGTTGAGTTTATTATAAGTAATAGATACAGCATGCAAACTGAATCTCTGATAGCTGTATGGCTTCATTATTTCATTGTTTCTGATATTGAAGAGACTAGAGGCTTTCCAACGTAACAAAGTGAGTTGGAAAGCGTCTTCATTACGGCACGTAGCTATTTGTTTATCACTGAAGTGATAGTTCATTAGTTCTTTTCTTGTACATATGTTTAATATTCATATTTGAGGTATATAAAGACCAATCAGTTTAGAATTCTTTCTCTCGCTTGCTGGACAGCCACAAGTCAGCCAAACTTTAGTTTTAATGTTTTAATGTTTTAAATTATTATTCATCAAGATATAACCATTTTGGCTTTAGCCCTCGGAGCCTTGTACGATTGCATTCGGTCGAGGAGTACGTTTCCAGAAGTTTTTCCACGTAGCAAGACGTGGTTTTTTACGATGGTTTTTCGTACCGGGCAACGTACATTATTTTCTTTAGATATCGATTTTTCGCTATTATTTGATTTAAGGATGTGAAAAGCTATTTATTATTATGTGATTACGTCATTTTATTGTGCAACCATCCGTTTAGGATGATGTGTGGTTATGGAATGTTTTCTCTATTCCTTCATGTCCTGTTAAATCATGTCCTGTTAAATATGATGATTTTGTAATATTAGTACTATGTAATGATTTGTAATATCGTAGTTTATTAAAGAAACCGTTTGCTGCTGTCCACCAGGCATCCGGCACTGTCACACTCCACTAGTTGTAGTGTTTTTTATGATTTTGTACGCGTTGGACGTGTTGCGTAGTATAGGAATGAACGCATGTTTGCTGGCAATGTCGACACGCTCTGAAGAGAGGTTTATTTTGGGGGAAATAGGTACGCACGCGTGAAGTAAGCGCTATGCGAACATGAAGAGAAAAAAGGCTCAAAGACTCGGATATGCAAATTGTTGAAGTGCGAAATACAATATTTGAAAGCACGTACATTTTTTGTTTCAAAATCAAATATTTGAATATATGCTTTCTTCCGTTGATGGTTTATACTTTTTACCTGACACTAACCTTTTTCAATTTTACTTTGACTGGTGCATAAGCGCTGTTACCTCGGTTCGATTCTTGACCTCTGCGCCACATGTGAGTTGAGTTTGTTGGTATCTCTCTCTTGCTCTGGGGTTTTTCTCCAGTTGTCGTCCTCCCTTCTCAAAAACCAACCTAAATTCCAATGGCAATGAGCCAATAGCTTGGGAAATTCGGTAACGGCTGCTTCTATCTCGACGTAAAATAAACTTTTATTTAAATACCAAAGTCTAATAATGTTCGGTTGATTTTGAGGTGGCGGCGGCGCCTTCTACAGCACGTCGCGCGTTTTACGGCTAACATGCGTTTCTGTCCAGCTAAGAGGCGAGAAGACATGCTAGCAATTTACTCCTGAGAAAAAAACACTGGAAAACTTACAAGTGTGCAACGATATGAGTGTACCAATTTTGAGAGCGTGAACAATATTTTTCCGTATTGAAGTCAGGCATAATTGCCAAAATCACGCGACAATTTATACGCTGTAAAAGACATGCTAAGGACATGACGTCAAGGGGTTTCCACCTTTATGTTCGTCTCCGTTAATACTACAAAATCCAGTGTTTTTTTTGTCTAATTTTCATTTTAAGTATGTTTTACTCTGAGCCCTTGACGTCGGCCACATTTTCCTTTTGTGAATATAAATGTGTGCAAACCCTTGACGTCACTAATGTGATTAGCATATCTTGTACGGCAAGGATCAAGTGTCTGACACCTGTAAAACAACTGACAGAAATAAACAAATTCAATGTTATGACTCAATTCATTTTGAAATCATTAGCATTATTTCTAGGATTTGTGATGAATTTTAAAGCAATATTGCGACCATAAATCGCCCAAAAATGCTTGAACAAGTTTTAAAACACTTTACTGCATCAAAATCAACGATTCTTGGCTAGGGTTCATAAGCACGTTAATCTGTTACTAGGAATTTTGTTTTTCATTTCTTTTCGAGTTAGTGAGCCAAAACCTTTATAATATATTCGTTTGAATTCTTATTAATTTCCGTCTCTCTTGGTGAAAGACAACAATTGATACCTGTAAATCAAGTAAGTTTTTATTATGCTCGAAGATTGTTTACATTTAAGTCATGAAAACCCCACTAATTTAGAATTTGTCATGTGTTTTCTAAGTTTTTGGAGATGAAAGTTTAGTGACTCTAAAGTGTTGCCCAAATCTTATGTCGTTTATATTAAAGAGAAAACTTGACAGGTTTGTTCGGGAATTGTCTTCACTTGATTGAACAGTTGTCACAGCGCTTTGGTTAAACTACAAATAATGACGCGACAATCTGTAAACTGAATTTCGCGACTTACTGCCAGTTTGAATGCCCCGAGTTTCTCCTGTTTTAATCAAATGTTTGAGACCGAGGTACACTGCCGTTATAAATGCAAACGAGTCACTAGTAAGTAAAACTGGAAGTTTGTATTGTTTACCTATTCACAGGGCTTTTCTTTGGTCTGTTGTGGCTTTCTCGGTATGCGGGATTTTCATACAAATTGATTATTTGCTCTGCAATGAGGGATGAATAATTAATGGTGTTACGATCTCCGGTTAATGATAACAAAATTAGGTTTGCTTAGCACAAGTGGAGAATTCTGTCAGCTCTTAGATGCAGCGAAGAAAGGAATCGCCGACCCTCAAGTCGACGCGTTCTCTTCCAAAAATACACATTGAAACGCCGTGCGACTCTCTGAATGTTAAATGCGACGCTCTCAATCTCTCTCCTCGCTGGGCGAGACGGACGAAAGAAATTCTTTACAAGCACAAGTCCTGTTTATGGCCGTGAGTGTCGTTTCATTAATGTTGAGTTCTTTACTCAAGTGCGAACCGAATTACTATGTATTCGTGTTCACGCTACAATTTCGGCTTAGGTCATTTATGATTTCCCGCCTTAAGCGAAAATGACAGAAACCTTGCGAAGAAATGTAATCGTTAGATTTAGATCAAACTTGTGCGTATTTTATTAGCAGCGAATTACACGGTGCTGGAGCGATTTTCCGCCATACGACTTCGACTAAGTTGGCTGAATAATCTTAATGAACATTCCCTGTAATACCCACGTTAGTTATACCCTTAGTATAAGATAGAGCGGCTTGTGTTAATGTGCTTTCTAAAAGAAAAAGGTACGAAACATCAGGTCTTTTCAAAGGGAAACACTTATAAACATTTTAGCTTCACATTCATAACAACATATAATTGGAATTGTTTTCATAACAAAGCCCCACTTTGATTAGCGAGCAAGATTCATTTAACTGAAATACAAATTTTCGGGGAATGTCCCAAATTTTCGGCATAATACTTTATAAATATCCTTAGCGATTTATTATGTGTATTGCATGGCTCTTCATTGACCTAATATGTTCCTTAAAAGCGAGATACTGTCTTGTTTCCAACTGTGAAGCGTTAAGTACTGATTCCCTGTCATAAAATACGAACCACTCGAATAAAATTAGCTCCAGACAGAGAACACGCGATTTAGTCGAATCTTAAAAGTCCAATGTTTTTGAACCCTTAAAAACGAGAAAGATACATATTGTGTTTGTCCTCTTGGTTGTATTCGGCTTTGGAGTCGTAGCACATATGAGCGAATTGTATTTTTAATACTATTCATTCATCGAATCATGTTAGCGCCTAAAATAGTATATTCGTACCTGAGCCCCTCTGGAACCAGGGTAAGTAAACCCGAGAAGTAAATGTAAAAAACAAAAACATCAGATCACCGGCGTGGATGTTTCAAAATCACTCGAGAGCCATGGAAACGCATTCGAGATGCGATCAGAGGGTTACCATGTTTAACCGTTTGACTTACAGAAAAGTAATCAGCGAAAAAAATACTGATGAGTTTTAAAATTTCAGTCTTACTATATCGGAAGCTGAGCCGGGAACTTAGAAACGTCTTCAATTTGCATTTATACCTAAATCTTTAACTCGCGGAACAGACTGGTTCACTTCAAACAATGGTGAAATAGAACTACAAATATCTAATGCACTGAACTGAGGTGGTACTACAGCAATACGGGTATGTTTTAGTCTGAAATAGGGTTTTAAATTTTGCCTTTTTAGTCTGGAATAGGGTATGATTTTGACAGGGAAGTGTCACATGTTCATTGATTTCTCTTAGTTTCTCTTGTTATTCTGACATAGATCTTCAAAATAAATCGAGAAAGAGAATAAACCACGGCGGAAAATTCATTGATCAGATAACGCGATTAAAATCATCTTTAAATGGCGTATGGAGAAAAATAGCGTGTATCCCATCATATGTTTTCAAAGCTCATACATTTGTTTTCTTTTTACAGAGGTGTCAAAGATGGCGTTATTGGGTAAGCAGTCACAGACTTGTGTGTGTGTTTAAGGGATATTTGGCTTTGTTTTACTGAAATGTGACTTTTCGGCACGATTACGAAACTGAACTCAACACAGTGAAAGTTATTCATCCGGCAATAATGTTGCAAGAAAGTCGACGCGAGATTTTAACATGACTGAATTAGGTTGAAAGTTGCTCCGTGGCTGTTTGAGAAACACTTCAAAAGTGGGTACTCTTCACGTAGAAGTGCACTTGAAGACAATTTAGAAGTTCGCGCGCGATTAAAGATTCTCGATCGTTACAGGACGAATTTGCTACAACCGGCGAAATAAGCAGACAAGCGTATTTCTTAAATGGGTTTTTCCCCTCATGAAACAGACGAAACATCTGTGAAAACGACAAAGGACTTGTTATGCATATGGAACCAATTTTGCAGAGTCAGTGAATACGAAACCACATTAATTATCTGTTAATGACTAAAATGGCATGGAGTGGAAGCGGTCAGACTGTATTTGTTCTTTGAGAGTCTACCAAATGGTCTGGCTTTGCTGTAAGTTGCTGGGTTAAATTCTGAAATACAACCGCATTAAGTATTTCAAGGGGCTACCTTCAAGATTTTTTATCGACATTAGTCTGAGCCGGACATGCAAAAATGACTAACAAACTGTGTACAGATGTAGTTTCCAAGGAAAATATTGCATATCTTTTCAATCAGGTATCGAGGGAGGATACTTTAACTGTTTGTAGCCAATTAACAGTCACCGATCGAGCAATGAATCCATACACGCGCTTTATTAATTTAATTTTTTGCTGATTTCTTTTTTTGCAGTGCTGTGACAAAACCACTGGAAATTGCTAACCTGATTAAGAACAGGTTCGGCAGTGCGGAGAATGTGTCAGCCTCTGCAGCTACTTCGCCTGGCCCAGGCTCTAGTAAGTAGAACCTCTGAGATTACTGGCTGCCACTCAGAACCTGTTAGTAACTCGCTAGACCGATTTTCGATCGAGTGTCGTTAAAGCAAACCCAAAGTGCCAGCGTTATTTTGGCAAGGACAAAGCATTGGGAATAATGCCAGCATTTTGGCAATGGAATTTTTTCAAACAAAGATAATTGATTAATTCGTAAAATTTGCTTTGATTTTGAAATTTGAATAAGAACACAGCAACAGTTTGTCACGAACGACTTGATCATTATGCACGGAGCTTCGTATTGATTCCTTTGTAGGTAGGAAGTGAGGCATATCTCGGAAGTGGGCTATTCTGCTATAGCCTGGCCATTGCAATAACCACACACTCAACATTGTAAACTGCGTGGCAGCCATAATGGCGCCGTAATAGCAGTCCGAAAAATTCCCTGACGGGATATGTCAGTAAAATGTAAAGCGCCATGGGACTGTGGTATATGGCGCTATATAAATATGGCCATTATTATTATTATTCCCAACCGAAAATACCGGTTTTTCCGTGCAAATGGTAAGCATAGGCGAGACAGCGTGTCCCAACGTGTGACCAAATCGTTGCGTGCAATCTTGCTGTGTGCAATCGTGTAGGACAGCTTTAGCATGTGTGAAAACTATCTCCAGCAATGTAGCGTGCAATCAGTTGCATCTGTACCTTTAGAGAAACCTGCCCATCGACTTTAACGGCCATTTCGAGAGCTAAGAACCAGGTATGTTTGTAATGCGACAATGTAGTTGAACGAATGTTTTGACTACAATTTCGCAGTGATAACAAACTCGCATATAATAGCACTTTCTTAGCATGTGTCTACGTTTGTAGAGCGTTCAGTGTAGCTTTGGTTCCTATATAGCCCTGACCTGGCCTCTCTTTCGACCGCTCCGTATACTGGAAGGTCGCGAGAAAGAGAGTCTAGTAGATATTACATGTGCACGGCTACAAAGAGCAGATTTTGTATGAGTGGGACAAACTACAGCACGTTTACTGTACGGCATGCCGTAACATTGAAATGTTTCCCTATTGTTTTTGTCCTGTTGATCCAATCAAATTACATGAATACGGTACAGTACGGGTACAGTACGGGTACAGTACGGGTACAGTACGGGTACAGTACGGGTACAGTACGGTTGCGGTAAGGTTACGGACATGCCGTAGTTTGTCCCACTCATACGAAATCTTCTCAAGCTTATAATCATATCCGGAGTGCGAGTTACTGAATTGTGTCAACATTTATATGCGTCCAATTTTGGCGAAACCTTTCTCGATGCTGTTAAACATGCCTTGAAGGTGTGCAATTATACATTTGTACCAAAGTTTGAACAACGAGAAGCATTATTTAATCTGTGCAAAGAGAAAGATGTCTTCGTCAACTTCAGCACTGAGTTTGGCAAGTCGCTGTTGTGTACTTTATTTCCTTTCGTTTGTGATTCTTTAAGATCTTCACCACAACAGACTTGTCATTCGTGGATTATAATTTTGATTTCTCCACTCGTATCTCAGATGGATGATCAAATATATAAACTAGAGGAGCACGGGGTAACAGCAGTGAAGCTGTCTGATCTCAGTGAAAACGACATGCATGGACTTGAACCTTAGTGTAAATACAAAGTGTTAATGCTCTCGCCTGAACGGGATTTAGTGGTACAGCCATTCGAGAAGCAATAAAGAATCTAAAACAAGAAATTGTTTGTGTTTGTGCTGCGGGAGGACATATTTTGCGACAAATCCCTGCGTTGAGAAATCGGCCATTTGAAACCTTCAAAGAAAAAAATATTCTGAAAGCCCGCGAATATTCTCGCGAATCCCATCATATTTCTGATTGGACAGCTTTGAGCATACGCATTCAATATCTACTGGACTCTCTTTCACGCGACCTCCCAGTCTAAGGACTATATTGTCATTTCTAGAAACTGATGGCATGGATGACGAGCCAGGGAGTCCGTCAGCGGGTGAAGAAGCGAGTGATCCCGAGAGGATTTATCCTAATCTGGTTCTCAGGTGAGTGTCCTTGATTTGACATGTTAAGATATGGAGGTGTCATTATGCAGAGGATTTCTCTTCCTCATTTTGCTTCACAACTTGCTAGCGCCACTTCACGTATTTACTCTTGTGTTTCCGTAGCTTTTAACTTTTTAGAAATGTTTTCGCAGCTGGCTGGCGCCTCTTAGCGGCTTAACTTAAATATTTCCGAAGTTAACAACCTCTTGAACCATATAGAACAAGACATTTTATGCATCAAAATTGTCGTTGAATTGTTGACCGTATAATCTAAGTTCAAAATATGTTGAACATATAGCCCACTTGAGCGATATGCTTTACTTGTCACGCACAAAGGTTTCAATACAAGGCTCCGTGCTAAATTAATTTTATTATCTTCTCTGTGAAAATAATAAATTTAATTTAGCACGGAGCCTCGTATTGAAACCTTTGTGCGTGACAAGTAAAGCATATCGCGGAAGTGGGCTATTGGAAAATATAATTTCGTTTTTTAACAAATTGGACATAAGTATCTGATGACTTTTTTGGCGGTCCGTAGTGTTACACGACAAAAGCTATTGTTTTTGACATTAGGGAAATTAAAGGGGCTGTGTCACGGTAATAGACTTCACATTCGCGTTCCGGGCCGGAACCAGCTATTTCCACCGATTTTGATATGAACTAATGAACCTCTCGGCCATGTGGGATGCTTAAAATGAAAGCAAATATGCAAAAATGACTAACAAACAGTGTATATAAACAGTCTCCAGGGAAAATATTGAAAATCCTTTCAATCAAGCATTGAGGGAGGGAAGTTTAACTGTTTGTATCCAATTAACAGCCACTAAGCGAGCGATTACTCGATACATGCGCAGCTCCATGACATAGCCCCTTTAAGCAACCGTTGTCTGCAAAAACACAACGTGCAAATCCCAAATTGTACGTTTTAAAGAGAACGCGAGTGTAAGAAATTAAATCAATCCGTTTTTCGTTCGGCGTGAACGGAACTCTATACTCATGATAGGACGGCAATGACGACAGGACGTAGAAAAGTGTTTGCTACCGAAATTTGGTATCTACTATTTCCCTTGTTCGCCTTGAATTGTTTTTCACAACCAGATTTTCGAAAAATGTGATGAGTATAGAGTTCCGTTCACGCCGAACGAAAAACGGATTGATTTATTTTCTTACGCTCGCGATCTCTTTTAAACGTACAATTTGGGGTTTGCACGTTGTGTTTTTGCAGACAACGGTTGAAATGTAGGCGACTGCGTGCATTTTCACGTGCAGTTATTGTTTGCGTAATTAAGGCTATTGTTTTATGCCGTCGTCCCAGACGTTGTCGTCTTGGTTGCTAGCAGGGAACCTCGGCTGAAAAACACTGCTCCCAAATGTTTCTTTATTATGGATACCTGAAGCTATTGCTGTGTTTGTTTTCTGTAAATCGTACACTCGCTGTTATTTATGGGCCGATTTTCCTGTCCACAAAAGTCATTTGAATTTCCTGCATGTCGCCATCTTGGATATTATGACGTCACAGTGTTGTTGCACAACGAAAGAGCTATTGTTTTCTGACAATAGGGAAAAACTGTGACGTCATAAGATCCAAGATGGCGGCGCGCAGGAAGTTTAAGTTTAGAAGACTCAGAAACGCTATTTCTGGTGAGGGAACGATATCGTTTCTCAAAAGTTGGCGGGGCATTTCCCCCATGGTAGCGCTGCCCCTGGAAATAGTATTACTCTGATCATACTGCAGAATTGTACAGATCGAGTTGACGGGATATCTCTACTATGGGGAGGGCGGGTAGCCGGGGTTATGCAAGTGGTTAAGCGCTTCGCCTCTCACCTCTGTGGCCCAGGTTCGATTCCCGGACGCGGCGCCACATGTGAGTCGAGTTTGTTGGTATCTCGCCCTTGCTCCGAGGGTTTTTCCTCGGGTCCTCCGGTTTTCCTCCCTCCACAAAAACCAACACGCTAAATTCCAATTCGATCTGTGATTTAGCCAGGTCCTGGCTTTGATCAGCCTCTATGGTTGTTACAGGTCCCGTTAGAAATTCAATTCAGAAACGTCATGCTCTCTCTTTCAGTCCGCATTACAACAGCGACGACGATTCATCGAGTATTGCTTCAGCGACACATACAAGGTAACCGTCAATTCATCAGTTACATATTATCTTGCAACGATAGTGAATGTTTCTGCCCGTGATTTGTCGGAGAATATCTGGGAACCTTCGTCACAACATTCGCTATGTACAGACGGCTCAAGTCATGCAATTTTTACGGGGATTTTAAGAATTAATTTTGTCGTGTTGTCCCGGCATTACCCTTGGTGCCAGATGTTTGTTCTCTCGCTTATGTCTGGTTTCATACAAGCCGTTGTGATTCGTTTTCCCCTTGGTTTGTGTGACGTACGATATGGGGAAATCCGCACTGAATTGAGCCGCCACACAAGCTAGAGTTGTCAGCGGACAATCTGTTATTTTTCGAACTTCAAAACTAATTTTCTCTTCATAGACGTGCAACACAGAAAAATAAAATAGCAGAACTTATTTCGTTCGAATACATCTTTGTATATTCGTTGGGTCGATGTAGGGTTTAGTTCCCTTTGATTTGAGTGATGAATAACTTTGTATATTCGTTGGGTCGATGTAGGGTTTAGTTCCCTTTGATTTGAGTGATGAATGACTTTGTATATTCGTTGGGTTGATGTAGGGATTAGTTCCCTTTGATGTGAGTGATGAATGACTTTGTATATTCCTTGGGTTGATGTAGAGTTTGGTTCCCTTTGATTTGAGTGATGAATAATTTTCTATATCCGTTGGGTTGATGTAGGGATTAGTTCCCTTTGATTTCAGTAATGAATGATTTTGTATATTCGTTGGGTTGATGTAGGGTTTACTTCCCTTTGATTTGAGTAATGAATGACTTTGTATATTAGTTGGGTCGATGTAGGGTTTAGTTCCCTTTGATTTGAGTAATGAATGACTTTGTATATTAGTTGGGTCGATGTAGGGTTTAGTTCCCTTTGATTTGAGTGATGAATGACTTTGTATATTAGTTGGGTCGATGTAGGGTTTAGTTCCCTTTGATTTGAGTGATGAATGACTTTGTATATTAGTTGGGTCGATGTAGGGTTTAGTTCCCTTTGATTTGAGCGATGAATGACTTTGTATATTCGTTGGGTTGATGTATGGTTTTAATTAGTTCACTTTGATTTGAGTGATGAATGACTGTGTTTTTGTTGAGCGGATGTAGGGTTTAGTTCCATTTGATTTGAGTGATGAATGACTTTTATATTCGTTGGGTCGATGTAGGATTTAGTTCCCTTTGATTTGAGTGATGAATGACTTTGCAGCACTTGGTATATATTGGAAATATTAAATAATATGCGTTGTTGATGGCAAAAGTAAAGCATTTTTCACGTCCTCTCGACAGCATGCCCCATCAACAGTCAAGCCCGAGACATAGCCTCCCTCCCAGTCCCCCAACGTCCTACGAACAAGACATTCTTGAACTCAGAGACAACCAGGGACGCCTGTTAGGTGACATCGAGTCCATGAGGGTAACTATGATGTTTGCGTATCTTAAAGGGGTACTGTCAATCTTATTGAACCTTCAAGTTCCTTTAAAACAAAACTACAAAAATAACACCCTGAGATAGAAGAGAAATACCATGTGAATGTGCTGATATGCTTTACAAACTACAACAATAACACCCTGAGATAGAAGAGAAATACCATGTGAATGTCCTGATATGCTTTACAAACTACAACAAAACTACACGCTGAGATAGAAGAGAAATACCATGTGAATGTCCTGATATGCTTTACAAACTACAACAAAACTACACGCTGAGATAGAAGAGAAATACCATGTGAATGTCCTGATATGCTTTACAAACTACAAAAATAACACCCTGAGATAGAAGAGAAATACCATGTGAATGTCCTGATATGCTTTTCAAACATTTTCGACAGAGGATGGCAAAGATTAAAGTGGATTACAAAAACGTATTCTAGAAACTTGATTTCGGTTACAGTGAACTGATTTCAAGTTGCTCTAAATTTATCTTAAAAATAGCATTTACAAGTAGGTTTTGCTAATAACACTACCGATCTCTTACAAGTGCCTTTAAATATATGAATTAAGATGTGTTTATCCCTCCAGTACAACCACGTGATTGAATTCCTGCAAAAGGCCCATTGTGGCTAAAGCTAGGCGATTTTAAAATAACATGAGTAACCGAGCACGAGGGCCTTACTGTGGAGTATAGGTCCGAGATCGTGACAGTACTGACCCAGTGTCTTGCCTTACAAATTATGTTGTATTAAGTATAATGGTTCGTATAAGAACTGGAGCAAGATCTATTGTTCCGAGGCAATGAATGTGATTTCACTAATTTTTTCTAAAGATATATCTTGACTAGTGGTATTAATGTTCTCAAATTAAAATGCATGAAATCGCTCGTTGTGTATATGTTTTTGATTCCAAAACAAATTCAGCCAATAGAAAGACACTAAAACAAAAGCGGAGATAAAATATTTCAATGTTCCCCACAAATAATTTCTTTCTCTCTTTTTACATAGTTACATATTACAGTTACATACTTCAATCATTTTCTTTAAAATAATATTGTGAAATCAGAGTTCTTTCCTATTTTTAGGAGTTTTTTAAAATTTCTGTTTAACCAATGAGATGTCAAGTTTCAACAATGGAAAAATTAACACCTTTGTGCATTCCTGGCCGTTTAGTGCTCCTGTTCTTACGCGAACCATTACTTAATATCTTTGCGTTATAAGTTTTATGGTTTGCCCTCGCCCAGTTGTTTGCTTTGTAATCTCAGTCTTCTTTCTTCCACCTTTCTAGGACCAAATGGAATTCCTGGCACGATCACTTCAAGAACAGAGATTTAAATCAGAGGTATCACAATGTATTTTTATTCTCTTTTTATATCAACGGGTGCCTATTCACGGGCTGTTGGGTGAAGACTCAACGGGAAGAAGTTGAAACCATATTTAGTAATCAACAGGGCCCGGTTCCTTGATTAACTCTCAACAAAACATATTAGTTGTCATGGTAATTAACTCTGGATTAGCGCTAATCAGGCTTTCAGGAACCGGGCCCAGATCCTTAGACCAGGAAATATATAGGAGGAAGATTTCTAACAAATAGCGTGCCTGTCGAGGAGGTAGGGAGCCGGGGTGGCACAGTGGTTAAGCGCTTCGCCTCTCACCTCTGTGGCCCAGGTTCGATTCCCGGACGCGGCGCCATATGTGAGTTGAGTTTGTTGGTATCTCGCCCTTGCTCCGAGGATTTTCTCCGGGTTCTCCAGTTTTCCTTCCTCCACAAACACCAACATGCTAAATTCCAATTCGATCTGTGGATTAGCCAGGGCCTGACTTTGATCAGCCCTTATGGTTGTTTGAGGTCTCGTTAGAAATCCAGAGGACTATTGGCTGATAGTTGACTTGAGGTTCTTCAAACATATATAGATACATAGAGAAATACCACGTGAATGTCCTGACATGCTTTTCAAACTTTTTCGATAGAGGATGGCAAAGATTAAAGTGGATTACAAAACCTTATTCTAGAAACTTGATTCCGGTTACAGTGAACCAATTTCAAGTTGCTCTAAATTTATCTTAAAAGCAGTGTTTTTCATCCACTCGAATCTTTGCCATCCTCCATCAAAGTTGACTCAAATTTTCTCTATATATACCTGGAAAGCGTACTCTGCTAATCTGGGTAGTCATTTTTGTCTTTCGTGATGAGAAAGTTTGTCATTTGTGATTTAAACGGTTGTAGTATACTCTTTTTTTTTGGCTTGCTTTTTCCCAGCACCTCCAGTGTCAATTGAACGACCTCACCATTCAGTGGAATGACATGACAGAGCTCCACCAAAACGAGGTTGGTAATTTCTTTTTAAAACTGAGGTTACTGATTACCTGTTTTAGCGTTCGAGGGGAAATCTATTACATCAAACACCCACACTCCTGGGCGGCAAGTACTTGTAGAATTCGCTGAGGAAGTGACTTTATGAAGGCGCCTTGGAAATCGGGACCAGATCGGTCAACAGATTATTACTCAGATGACTTTGTTCTTTTCTTTTTCCTTTCTTTGGTAAAGAATATATAATGTCGCCTATGTGCGCAAATGCGGACCTATTTTTAACAAGCCGTGCGTCTGCCCTCTCGACCAATCAGAGTGCACCTTTTTGCACTGCTTAATTGTGTAATCATACATTATATTATTATATAATTCGTCCAAGAACGCACGAAATACGCACAAGATTACAGTCAAATGGCTTCTATCACCATGGTAAATGCCATTTCACGAGCGAGCATGCAAGGTGTTTGGTTATTATGGAAAGAAAATGTCGTCTTGACTTAATTTATAAAAGAAACAACTTAAAAGGCTCGCCAAAATAAGAATGACTCGTAAGAATTAACAGCCGTATTAGATGCTTAGCTGACTAATAACCTCTGTAAAATTCACCTGCAGTTTTACTTTCTCTCTCTGCACTAAACATTTTCAAAACAAGAGCCACTGTTATGTCAAACAGCGGCAAAACGTCATGCTCCGCTGGCCGAAAGAACGAAGGCTCTGTAGTTCAAATAGAAGTTTCCGAGGTCTTAAACTTTTTTAGTGAATAATATTATTACTTAGTAACCTCACAGTGAATTTCGAAGTAAGGAAACTTCAACCTGTTAAAGTATTAGGCTTAGCTTTTAAGTAGTTTTCTTGTTTTTCGCGAAACATTTCACGTAAATACGCGTACGTTCTTAAAATTAGAAACAGGGGTGGTTGCCTCTGTTTTCTTTTAGTTTCGGCGGGAAACTGGGTAGACGCGAGCGCGACCAGCTCATCAAAAGCGCATGCGCTTGACGTTTTTCCGCTCTGTGCTGTGTTGTGTTTATTTGACGCGTGCTTGTTTGTGTTGTTCAGATGATGAGTCTCAAACAGGAGCTCGAGAGGGCAGAAGAAAGGATGGAGTGTGTAGAGTATCGACTGTCTGAACGAGCGGGGGAGATGGAGGAGGCACTGGACAGTTACGTCACCAGGGTCAGTTTGTTGCTGAATCTACATCGATTCAATGTCACTCGTTCCTGAACATTTCCCGTGTTTCTATAGCTCTATAGAAACACGAGTGGAAGTTTGGGAGGACGCGAAATGGCAATGGGAACCCCAGCCTGAATGGCGAGTGTTTCCACTGCTATTTCGAGTTCTTCCAATCTTCCACAAGTGTTTCTATAGCTCATGGGAACACGGAAACAAATGTTTTCTATATCTTTAAAGGAGAACTGTAGCCTAAAATCAACTCATACCAACATTTATTTTACTGTGTTTTGCGTCAAAGGAAAGAAAATCTGCAAATCTTCCTCCCAACCGCCGCTAAGTAAAGACGGCTCAATTCCTGTAAACTGTGACGTACTATATGGGGATTAAATTAATTTTGTCATGTTGTTCTCGGCTTTGAATAGATGGGCTAACGACTCATAATTGCGCACTATTGTGCTTTCTTTGTGCTGAAAGTGTGGTTGTTTTTTGTTGGTATGCATGACGTACGATACGGGGATAAAAACACTGAATTGACCCGCCACACAAACTAGCTTTATTTTTCGACCTTCAAAACGTATTTCTTCTTTTTAGACGTGCACCACAAAGAAATAAAATAGCAGAACTTATTTCTCTTTAATACAAGTTTGTATAGTCGTCGGATTGATTTAGGGTTCAGTTCTCCTTTAACAGATAAAACTGCGGCTACATGCGCTGTGACACTGCGCAATATCCTCGGCATATCAGTTTATCTCGCTGTGGTAAATGAAAACTTACGAGACAGGTTTACGCGAGGGATATTATCCTGTGCAACGCTGAAATAACCAGCTGAACGGAGATTCTTTTCACAGACTAAACAGAACGCATACAGCTTTTCAGTGGTCGGCCCTCGCTTCAGGCTCTCTTTCATCGTCACTGCACGGTCCTTTAGCCACCATTGTTATTGAGTTGACGGCATATTTGTCCAGTTCTATATTAGCCACTCGTTAAGTAATACAGTACCGCTCGAAACCTGTATTATGATTGCATCCACTGTACTGTATCTCTCTTGTTATTGAGTTGACGGCATATTTGTCCAGTTATTTATTAGCCATACATACATACATATAACTTTATTTCCGTACGCTAGCCACTACAACAGTAAGCTGGTTTCCACGTGGGGCGTAACAATAAATATATGTACAGATTAAAAACATATAGATAAAAATCAGTAGAAATCTGCTATCAGCATAACTCAGGAGCAGGAGCCACTCGTTAAGTAAACAGCACCGCTCGAAACCTGTATTATGAGTGCACCCACTGTACTGTAGCTCTATTGTTTTTGTATTGCACGTTCTAAAGGTTGGGGTGTTTTGTATAGTTGGGTAAGCCAATACTGTGTCTCCTTTCGAGCGGTACAGGCCGGCTCCACTCGTTTTCTGACTTAGCAGCCATGCGATGGGTCAGCCATTTTGTCCATTCATACTTTGCGCGCCCGGATCTCCGTTCAGCTGGGAGTTACCGCAGTTTAGAACGTTCAACCGCATTACTCTCTCTCCAATCTTTGCCGCATCGTGTCTCCCAACCTTTCTTCTGCTTGAACAGTATGCAGTGTTTACGCAACGCAATTGTGAGACAAGTTGCACATAAATTCTCCAGTGTAGCAGTGTTCCTTATGTTGCTCTGATTTTTCTCAACAGATATCTAAAGTAGAAACAGTCCAGCAGCAGAATCAACAGATGGTCGGAGCTCTTGATGACTACTTAGATCAGAGCGTGCAAGCTAAGGCGCTGTTGTCTAAGTTTCTGAGCGTTCTACTCGCCGTGCTGGCTATCGTACTCATTATCTTCACCACTGTTGCTAGAATCGTCGTGCCCTTCATGAGAACAAGGTGCGTCAGTGTATCATTGTTAGGTCGCGTTCTTTTGGCACTGTTCCGTTTTCGGGGTGAACAGCATAATGAACTGACAGAACAGCGGTTTACTCGAAGAGGCGAAATTGCATTCTTTTGGGAATTTTGGCGAGAATTCTGAGGCGTTCGCATGTCCGGCTGGAAAAACTTCACTTCCTTCTAATAGGCCTTATTTATTATGACGTCACGCCTTATGCATGATGACGTCATGCCGCCTTATTCATGATGACGTCACGCTCTTTTCATCACCACCAAGCCTCGCTTTAAAACAACGTTTCCTCAACACAAAACTGAGGCTTGGTGGTGATAACAAAAGCGTGACGTCATCATAAGCCAATTGGAAATGGCAGAGTTGTTAGGTCCCAGGTCATCTCCGTCAATATCATTCATTTTTCGCCCGGGGCGCTTATTTAAGAGTCGATAGGGGGGCGCTCATTTTAGGGGGGGGGGGGGGGGGGGGGCTTATTTCGTTTTTCAAATTTCGGCCTCAATAAGACAGTCTTTATTTCAAGTGAACACAAACTGTAACATTAAATAGCAAAACTGGAATGTATATTTTAGTAGAACATATATACATATTTACACTTCGCTTTCAACGTCCTGGTATCACTAAAGTTCCGGTAATCCTACTAATCCACTTCAATTTCTGTATCGCTATCTTCAAGCATGTATACAACTACATATTTGGCTTACAATTTGCTTTCTTTGGCGATGAATAAACACCGACCTGTGATATTTTTATTTTTTATTTAAATAATGTGGCGTGACTGGCCTCTGTGACGTCATCGGAAACATCGCTAAACCGTATATTCAGTAATTTGTTCTTTCTTGTGGGAAGGGGTGGGGGTCGCTGAATTCGAAGAGGGGCGCTTATTTGAAGCTGGGCGCTACTTCGACTATTTACGGTATCTGTTCTATCATAGTTCACCACAAAATTTTGGCGCGTGCTCATTGGCTAAAAGCGATCACGCGATGTGATAGTTGTTGTCCGCGGATGCAAACTATCAGGCGTTATAGTTCACCACAAAATTTTGGCACGCGCCCATTGGCTAAAAGCGATCACGTGACTTGATAGTTGTCGTCCGCGGAGGCAAACTATCAGGCGTTATAGTTCACCACAAAATTTCGGCGCGCGCTCATTGGCCAAAAGCGATCACGTGATGTGATAGTCGCCGTCCGCGGATGCAAACTATCAGGCGATAGTGCCCGCTGAGAGCGGAAGACAATTTTGTGATGAACAATAACGACAAATAGACTGTGTTTGTCTCGGAACTATCGGCTGATAGTTTCCCTTGGAAATTTGATGTTCTTAAAACTAGCATATAAGCCCTCGAACTTCGTTCTCGGGCTTATATTTGTTTTAAGAACATCAAATTTCCGCGGGCAACTATCAGCCGATAGTTCCTCGACGGACACAGTCTATTTGTATAATAGTGCCCGCTGAGCACGAAAGACAATTTTGTGTTGAACAATAACGCAAATAGACTATGTCTGTCTCGAACCTATCGGCTGATAGTTTCCCTTGGAAATTTTATGTTCTTAAAACTAGCATATAAGCCCTCGAACTTCGTTCTCGGGCTCATTTTATATTTGTTTTAAGAACATCAAATTTCCGCGGGCAACTATCAGCCGATAGTTCCTCGACGGACACAGTCTATTTGTATAATAGTGCCCGCTGAGAGCGGAAGACAATTTTGTGATGAACAATAACGAAAATAGTGTGTTTGTCTCGGAACTATCGGCTGATAGTTTCCCCTGGAAATTTGATGTTCTTAAAACTAGCATATAAGCCCTCGAACTGTGTTCTCGGGCTTATGTTTAATTTAAGAACATCACATTTCTGGGGGCAACTATAAGCTGATAGTTCCTCGACGGACACACTCTACTTGTATACTACGGGAATTATAATTCCGAGTATTCTGTTGATCAAATACAAGAATAAGAATAGTCCGAATAGTCCTGCCTGTATCAACTCTGGTTTCAAACAATTGCAAGCTGATGTACAGCAGTTGCTCGTGTGTTTCCAGACCTTGTTGTGGCTCGTGGATATGTTGTATCACTGAATTTCTATAAAAAAAACTCCTGAAACCACCTGAAACCACCAAAGGGGCTGAACAAAGCCAGGACCCGGCTAATTCACAGATCGAAATGGAATTTTTCGTGATGGTTTTTTAGGAGGAATGGTGGAGAGCATGACAGATACAGCAACGTGTTGAACACTCATTTTCCCATTAAAATTTCAGTATATTATACAACTGCTGCTAAACTGTTGTGCAACTCTCTCGCCGGCTATGGAAACTAGACCTTTTACTCAGTCAGCGGTGAAAGTAAAACGCATGCGCAACTCACGAAAGTAGTGTTCTGCGAAACAAATGAGGTATAACAACCGTTATTTCTGCGAGATAAAAAGCTAGTAAAGAAAGATGTGCTATGACACTTGTAGCTCAAAATAGAATATACAGCTGTTTCAAAAGAGGTTGTCCTGGACTAATCGGCAAATGGAAAATGACAAGCGACATTGGCAGGCCGAAATGGATTTTGGTTATAATTACCCAGCTGTGCGAAATGGATAACTACGGTGTAATTCGAAAATCGATTCGCAGGAGACCATTCGTTATTGAAGTGATATATCAGCACGTGACTGTTTCCTGCAAAAGGTGTATTACGTCATTTGTCACCAGCCATCTTTCTTCTTCGTAACGGGTCCATTTAGGATTATGCGTACATCTTATTAACCTAACTTGCTCAGTCGCGCGGGCTATGAAAAAAAAGGGAAAATCCATAACTAACAGTACGGACCAAGCAAACGATTTTTATTGATAATATGGGTCACAAGTATTCAGAACCAGCTTTGCTTTAATTTTGCGGTCCGTACCGGACGTTATGGACAGCAAACTAACTAATCTAACCTTCGACACTTTCTACCAACGGAGTTTTAAGGGCAAACTGATCTCCCTAATGAAGATGCGACGTAGCAGGGTAATTCTACTAACATTCCTACTGTGTTGTTTTCTACAGGGGTCGCGTTCTAATGACGAGTCTCGTGGTGATTACCGTTGCTGTACTGTGGAAATACCAGGATAGTGACGTCATCATGGTCACGTCTGATTACGTACATCAGCACTTGAGTCCTCTTAGAAAAAAACTCTCCTCCCTCATGTTACCCATCCTGAACTCATTCTACAAAGACGAACATTCGTGATACTGGAAAGTATTGTGTTGGGTTTTAGCAAAATGAAAAACAGAGTGCATATATTGTGGTTTTGAGACAAATGTAATTTATTTCGGGTTTGTTGTGCGTGGAATAAGATGGCGGCTGTACGTTAACCGCAAACCCTTGCGAATCTAACACAGTCAAAATGACAGGTAGAAATCTCGTAATTGACAGTGTATCGGCAACAGCACTTATACTGGCTTGTCTTTAAGATTTTAAACCTCTCTATCGCAATTTTATAACTGATTTAAATATTTTCGCGCGCAAAGGATTGTGGGTAAAAGTGCCAGCCGATATCTTGTTCAGCACAGTGGATTGAATACCGCCTTAGTTTTATACGAGAATTGGGGATTGGAAAAAAAAATGGAAATCTAGAAGACGTTCAAACAGTTTGGTTCGTGTCAATAATCGGCACGAGTCTGGTGACTTGTGAGGGCTTAATAATATATTACTTGAGACATTTCTCCATTACGAATGTGATCATCATCATTATCGTCAGTGGAATAATCTGAACCGCACAGCAAGAGTTTTCTCATGGTAGTAGGATGTGTAGTGGCTGTCAACGTAAACCAAGAAATCCTTTATCGACGCGAAGAAACTTTGGAAAGTCTTTGGAAAGTATCCGCTCCTTCCTGTGTACTGAATGTTGCCAGAGATATTAATTACCAGGGACCAAGGATATGTATCAGCGCTATTGTGTCTGTTACAGAAGTTTAGCATCTGAAATAAACAGTAACTTGGCACGAGAGAGAGACCTGGCAAAAAGTCATTTATCACATGTATATGACGAATACCTTGACAGTTAAAGAGAACCTCCAATGAAAACAATGTTTGCTCTCAAATGTTGATTATGGATACCTAAATTTATTGTTCTATTGTGTCCTGTACTTTGTACACTAGATGTCAGTTATGGACCGATTTTGGGTCTTTCTAGGTGTATCAATGTCCTGAATCCTGGTTCTTTGTATTTCAGGGTATTGTTTTGCTGTAGTTCATTGTATTCTGGGGTTAGGGTTCTTTGTATTTCAGGGTATTGTTTTCCTGTAGTTCATTGTATTCTGGGGTTAGGGTTCTTTGTATTTCAGGGTATTGTTTTGCTGTAGTTCATTGTATTCTGGGGTTAGGGTTCTTTGTATTTCAGGGTATTGTTTTCCTGTAGTTCATTGTATTCTGTGGTTAAGGTTCTTTGTATTTCAGGGTATTGTGTTGCTGTAGTTCATTGTCGTTGTTACACCAAGAAAGAGCCCGATTTTCCTATCCATAAAACTCATTTGAATTACATTTGAAAGATCTAGTCTGCGTCACATCCGAACTCAACTCCGGTGAACTGCTCCTGTTCTAGCAAACGAATCTCGATTTCAAACTGATATTGTACAGATATCATTGCTCTTCTCGACGTGTAAAGTTGCCATGTATTGAAATGTAAATTAGCCGCAAGAGGCTGTTGACAGTTGAATGGCCAACCAGAAAAGTTGTAAGAAAGAGCATTAGTAAAAGCCAATCAGAATCGATTATAGATAATCCTGCAACCACGCTAGTGGTCGGAACAAGCTTTTGGTCGCTGTTACGCAGACGGATTTAACCAGTATTCAGTTCGGATGCGACGCAGGCTAGGGTATACGGTAAAGGAACCTTGGAAGGGAATCACAATACTACCAGGATTCATCTAAGCTAAAAGAGAATAGGAGATTACAGTTTCGTCTGCGAATAGCAGTTTCAGCGGTATTGACCCAAATACCTCGCTTCAATGTAATGAAGCGCCATAGAAACCATCATTATCATCAAAATACGCGGCCAAATAGAAAACCGGTCTCGCGAAAGCTCTCAAACTAGCGGGCTGCAAACACATTTACCGCCCTGCTCCTGATTGGCTGAGAATGGATCGTACGATTGATGTTGGCCAATCAGATTTCGCGAGGAAGCCATTTCAAAAGCGCGCGGATCGTCAAGTTTAGAGATCTTTATGAGTTCAGAGATATTTATGTTTTTAAGAACAATGTTAACTATTATAATACTTTTGTACACTTCCAGCTTTTAGTAAGCTGATTATGCCGAATGATTAATTCAGTAAAGTATTTTATCAGTTATTTGGCCTTGTATATTGATGATGATGCCCTCCAAAAGTCATATTATTGCTATATTCTTGCATGACACTAATACCGTCTTGAACAAGTACGACTAATTTAGATACACAGTTTGAATAGTGCTTTATTACATTGAAACGTTTGTGTCAATACCGCTGAAACTGCTATTCGTAGACGCAACTGTAATATCTCTTATTCAGAAAAGCCATTCGGCATTTTCCGTTAGCGTTGAAGCGAAGCGATCGATACCATATTTTCAGATTTAACGGCTTCTCCTGGCTTTCCCACTGATGAAACTTATCAGAAAACTACCCAGTAATCCACTTCATCTATTTCTCTATCTACACAACGTGTTTTAAGGTTATTTAAAATCGTTTTATTGATAAAATTTAAGCAATCGAATCTATATACAAATTCATCTCTCTGGACTCAGTCCGTTTGGCCAATAAAAAACATCGTTAGAACAACCCTTGTGTCATAATCGAAGAGCCAATCAGAATACGTGACAGTTCAGCGTTTACCAGGGTCTTCTCTCTGAGTAGCTGCCATCTTGGATCTGACCGAGAAGACCCTGGGGACGAGGTTGCGTTATACAGGTATACTGAATAGCTGATTTATAGCGAAATATAGCGATTTACTAGCAAATATATATACTGTGGTTGAGCAGTTATGGGTTACTATCCTCAATCGAAGTCTGAAGACATCTAAATTCCTGAATTGAACTGTGAGAGCAACACTGTCGCTCGCCAGCACAGAATAATTTATGATGACCCAAGCAATATTCAACTCTCAAAGTAAACAAACAAGAGACCTCTCACGGCCGAGGTTTTGGTTCGAGAAATTAAAGGCTTCCAACTATTCCCTTTATAGTTCTTTAATATAATGAGCAGACTGAAGTTTTGGGAATGTGGTTAAGCTTTTAATTAAAGATAACCAATAGGCATTTCAGTTAATAATCTTTAATCCAACTACTACCAAGATGGACTCGTAATGGAAAGAACAGCAGATAAAGTTACATAGAGGCACACAAGTTGACATAGCTAGCAATATGGTACTAATAATTCTTCTCTTTGGTTAATATTACTAAGAGGATTTCAAATGAAAGTGTATTTCATCTTCAATCTCATGTGGCCCGAGTGAAAGCCCAGATGGGCTCTTGTTACTCGGGCTGCCTGTGGCAGCACCGAGTCTTAAAATGCAAGTCGTTTTTTTTGTTTTTTTTTGTTGGGTGTCGCAAAATTTCTGCGCATGCGTTAAAGGTCAAATTCACACCAATCAGATTGCACTGTGCTGATCACGCAACAATCGCCAGGTTAATTTATTTACATAATTTAATACAGTAAAGCAAGATGGCGGAGGACCCGCGAGGAACTTTCTCTCTAATTTGGAGTCTCATCTCTCAAATGTAAGCCAGTTTAATGTTTTATTTAACTTCACTCGTGCGAAAGCCTTCCAACAGGCTCAGGATATTTCAACTGGCGCTATTGTCGGAGCCGAAGGACCGCGTTTTTTACCCAGATGGCCAGTGATTTTATTATACGACACGTACGACGACCTGAAGCCAGTGTAGGGGCCAGGATCCGGAAAGCTAAAATTCGAAGAAATAGATATTGGAATCTATAAGCCATCGGCTCGCTGTGCTGCATTTAAAACATCCGAGGAGAACATCTTATTTTGGGTGAAGGCACTTCAAGACCAATATTATGAGTCTCTTAAAAACTGTCAGATATTTAAATTTACCGTAAGTTGGATCAGAGAGTATTGAGATCAAGTTATTTCGTTCCAGCGAGGATATTGACCTAGCGGAAACGGTACAAGCTGTCGAAGGATTTTACTTATAATCATCCACG
Source organism: Actinernus sp. WN-2022 (assembly GCA_030867875.1). NCBI lineage: Eukaryota > Metazoa > Cnidaria > Anthozoa > Actiniaria > Actinernidae > Actinernus > Actinernus sp. WN-2022. Next base: position 64,394,979 of record JAOWCC010001210.1, read on the forward strand.
TCTACTAACAACAGGAATAGTTATGTGCCAAGGCATGGGCAAAGATAGAGTTTCCCAGATTACAGATGAAAGTAGAGAACTTAATGAACGAAGAAACAGAGGTCACGCGCGACATGCTTGATAACATGAACATGTTCAACACTTTATGTTATACTAAGAAAACAAAACAAATTACAGGGCCTGCAAGTTCACAAGTCAATGAAAAACCCCAAGAGCCTGTAGTTTTGGATCAACATATCCTTGAAACTCCAAAAGCAACATACACATGGGTCAAACTCAAACCGGAAGAGACGGAATTCTTGAGATTCTTCACGAGGATAAAAATATTTGTTAGCCCGCAATAAGAACTCTCTCGCTGCTTTAACGACCTTGATTTGTAACATGGAGGCTGACCTGATATGATATGCGTAATGAATTCTTACTCTCGTCACATCAAAACACGAATCAAGAAACCAAACTCAGTCATTTGGAAGACAAATTAGTGCAGCAAGATAATATATACAAGACCGAAATCAAGATGCTGTCATCTCGAATATATTATTGACCTAGAAGTTGAAAATGGCGAGTTGCAGAGAATGAAAGTCACCACGCTACCGGCCACTCCTAAAGACTGCTAAATTCAGCTAATAATTCTTCCCTTTGGTTAATATTAGAGGAATAAGAGGATTTCAAATGAAAGTGTATTTCATCTTCAATCTAATGTGGCCCGAGTGAAAGCCCAGATGGGCTCTTGTTTTATTTATACTGCTGTCTTCCCTTGTCACTGTGCGTCACGTTATTCAGTTCCTGTCGATACTACAACATATCCTCGCTCTTAATTACCAATAATCAGTAATTGGCCACATTAATGACAATGAAAGACGTGGCAGTAAGTATCGCTATACTGGAGTAAATGTGAAGGCTGGCAAAGATTCGAGTGGATGAAAAGTACTGCTTTAAAAAAAATACGGCAACTTGAAATCGGTTCACCGTTTTTAAGCTTTTGTTATCCACTTTAAACTTTGCCATCCTCTATAGGAAAAGTTTGAAAATCATACCAGGACATTCACATTCTGATTCACATGACAGCGCTGAATAACAATCTCGTACCCAGACCCCGTTTACTGAATAACGTGACGCGCGTAGACTAGGGACGACTGCAGTGTAAACAAAAATGGCGGAAAATTCAATCAGCGAGTACCTTCATGTTTTCTGTGAATAAGAGTAAGATTCAAACACTCAGACCATTTCCTCCAGAAACTGAGAAACATGACACGTTTTGGACAATGTAGTTTAAGTTTGGGCCACTGGGATAGAATGGTCTTCGAACACGAAAGATTTACCGCCAACGGATAGAGTTTTCGGTAATACGGATCTGCTCGCGCATGCGCCCTAGTTATTCAGCCCTTTCGATTCACATGTTATTTCTCTTCTATCTCACCGTGTTATTTTTTGTAGTTTTGTTTCACAGAAACTTGAAAGTTCAATTCGATTAGCATACTACCTCATCGGGGAAACACTATTAATAATAACAAAAATATAATTATAAAATATAAATGAACTTTATATTAAATATATCATTTTACATCATTTTCAGTATTGGTTTCTGGAACAAAATAATAATTATATATTCAAATTACTGTCTCTGCCTTGTTAATATACCCTTTTTTATTTCCCCATTTCATCACGTGTTATTTATTTATATTTATTGCGAACGCATGAGAAGATACATTGATATGGACTCTCTTCGTCACGAAAGAACCTATTTTTCAAAGGATTAGAGATGGACATAACAAACTGGCAAACTAAAAAGGGTCTATTGCTTGTAGGTATTAGTACTCTTTCCACTCATAGTTGACAGGTAACGGCAGTCCCTAATAAGGCTCGTGTTTTCATCGTATTAAACACTCAAACACCTTGCAAAAGTAATTAGGTTTGAAAGCCGCGGTTCGTGTACTGAATAAAGTGCTTTTAGAATATGATGGACAGGAAACCATCTGCTCCATCGTAACAACAAATTAATAGAAAAAGAGATGATGTTGATGCATAAGTAGTACTTATAAGGGCCGCCGCTTCATTGATATAAAGGCAAAATTAGCAAAAAAGTGGTTTGGATGTGCAAGAACAGCGGTTTTTATTTTCCTTGGATGAGTAACTTTTCTTGGATGCAACATGGCCGTGGATTCATATTTCAAGCCGTGGCCATGTTGCATCCAACGAGAATAAAAACCGCTCTTCGTGCATTTCCAAACCACTTTTTTTGCTAATTTTGTTTATATCAAGGCCTTGCCAAATTGCTTAAACGAGGGTCACCTAGAATGTATTCAGTACAGTGGATCGGTTTTATGGAATAGTGTTATTTCTAGTGATCAGTCGATAGTATACACCTGTTTCAAAAAAGGTTGATCAGAACGAAGAACTAACTACAAGTATTGAACAATGGAGCTCTATTGTCTTTGAATCACTGAACCATAGAGCCCTTTGTTCAATGTTTGTAGTTTGTTCTTCGTAATGATCAACCTTTTTTTGAAATAGGTGTATGCAGGACATAAGGATCTTGAGTGTCGTTTAAATAAATTAGCGGTGTTTGAGCCCGTGTTTGAGCAGTTCACGTTTAACCCTACATCTGCCTCTTCTACTAGATTTAAGAGTGATGACTTCATTTACTTATGAGTTCACTCATTAACTCACTCGCCGAGAGGCCTAGTATGAATTATTGTATCTTCGAAAAACATTTCTAGCAGCTCTATTATCTTTAGTAGTAGTATTCTTAGCATCATCATTTTATTAGTAAGTTTAATTTAGCAATTTGAAGTTTATTTACGAATTATTGCATTTGAAAGTATTCTTAGTAATGTTTAGTACTGTAAATAGATGTACAGTTAAATTATTCTTAGTAGTAGTAGTTTTCTTTAAGTAGACACACGACCCCATAAGCCTTGTGCTTTTATTATAATCGTTTTGCTGTCGTCAGGCGGCTTTGAATTAGGTTCGGTGCATTGGAAGGGCGGACGTGTGGAAGTGGGGCTAACTCCGCTATCTGTACATACCAGCTGGAAAAAATTCACAATTGATAAACAGGCTATATATATTCAAAAGTTTTAATTGCTATTTAGACTCCGAAAATGCCTTCTGCACTTTCTGGGCATGTTTTCTTAACTTTTATAATATTTCAGGGGTGTGTTTCTTTATAATTCTTTTCTTGTACATATTGTAATAAATATACTATAATTTGTAGGTTCGGGCCTACGAGTTTCTAGACTGGAAACGCTAATGGTTCCGCTCCCAATCTACATCACGCTAGCTTCGATCAGTCTCGAACCACAAACTGCATGCTCATTAACTCTGCACAACTTTTGAATTTCTCCAGATGTCATTTGAGAGTAACTAAATGTTAAAAAGAAACTTTAGCATAATAACACACAGTGCTGACAATGGCAGAACAGAAACATAAAGTCTGATTGTTTTTCGTTCTTACTATTCTTCTATGCATATGAGTGCCAGCCCCCCCCCCCCCAAACCACACACACGCACAACCCCCCACCACCACCCCAGAGGAACTTGCTGGGTCCAATAGGGTACAAATTAACTGCAATAGGTCCCCCTTTTCCAACCTGGCGTGCGCCAGGGCTTCGGGTGAACAAAAATATTTAAACCTATTTTTTGTCTTTGGAAATAAATGCACTGGTATTGTTCTTGGACATTATCTGTTCCTCTAAACACATAGTTTCCCTAGAGCATCACCCTCAGAAAACGTTCATGTCGCTGCCGAGTCGGAACAGATAATATATATACATGGTTAGAGATGAGTGAATATTTCCTCACCATAAGTAGGGTAATACGTTATGTACTGTCATTGACGAGCTTATTAAAACTGCACATTGTACCGTAAAACAAACAGGTCAAACAAGACCCCAGAAAAAGATGTAAATGTTCAACTAAGTTAGGTTAGGGAACATCAGCCTTGTAATACTACTAATAATAATGGTGACGATGATAATGATAATAATGATCTTTATTATTAATAATATATGACAATTCAAAATACATCTCAAATTTACAATGAGTATAATTAATACCTAGAAGCATGCTATTATTGCCAAAATATACAGACATCAAAGTAGTAAAAACAGGCTAAGAATTAAGAATGTACACTAAAATAAGCTAATTAACTAATTACATATAATTCATACGTTGTATTTAAAAATGATTCTGGTAAAATATTTCAAACGCTCTGTATCAACACTAGGCCACAAGGATTCTTGCTTACGAGTTCTCGTCTTGAATGAAAGTCGGCCACAACTAGCTCGTATAACATCACAACTGACTACCCTGGTTATGAAAACAATTAACTCTCTATCAAAGCTAGCATGAGCATCTAGTGTCAATATTTAAAGTGTCTCAAAGGTACCATGCAATATATTAACTTGAAAATGCCGTATCACCCAAGGTTTTTCTATAAATCGTAATTCCTTTTCTGTCCATGACGCACGTCACCTGTTTCGCTTCACCTTATAAACAAAACAAAGTAGACCATTTTTTTCACTGATAAGTTTTAATTCAGTAATACTTTCACTGAAAGAGACAGCAAAAATAACTATTCAACAACCTTATAAAGGGGGGATCGGAAATATATCTTGAGTTACATGTATGCTGATTCACTAAGAGAAGGCTGCAACATGACGTGGCCAATAAATCGACCCATTGCAAGGAAAACATTATAAAAACGGCCTACATATCTAATTTCGACAACCATCTCGATTTAAAGTAAAACTGAGCTAAGACTAAAACTACAGCAATATGCTGACATCCACTGATCTTTTACATTGCTAGTATGTTCTTATTCAGTTTAGGTTTATTCATTTCTATTTGAACAAATTTTGTGCAATTAATTGTTTCCGAAAATTATGATAATGGTCCGAACGCTGGACATCTGATCTGTCAGTGAACACTTTAAAAAGAGCGACAAAAACCTGTCACCTCACTTGAGCATTCATAGGCCTTCTAGATCTGCTGGCGTTAAAACAGAAATACCTAACAGAATTCAGTGATATATTCTTGTACAAGTACTTCTTCTATCAGGACATCTTGAGCAAGCAAAGCCGGGAAATTCGACACAAACTTTTGCTTTGTCAGTATTTCAAGCTAGCTAAATACCGCATCGAATTCAAAGCTACATCTGAGGACAGAGAGATCGTGGGTCATATCACTGTAGAGCGTCTGGTCCATTCATTTTGGAAACATTCCTCTTAGCGAAAGATAAAGTGAATTTCACGGTCTATGCATGATCAGGAAAAATTATATATATAGACGACTAAACTAGGCACAATCCAATCCGATCTGGACACAAGTCTGAACAACTACAGCCTTGATCTGAGGGACTTTTAAGAGAAACCAAAACATTATCAGTCTAAAAGCGACAGTTTTTCGCATTGATAACTACATCTAAAGAGTATTCTGAAATCGGCTACTCCATATACTATTAGTTATAGTTTTAAAAGGTGTTGGCATAGCCTGGATATGAAGGAAACAAACAACTGCTCTATTAATTCAACAGCACCTCCACACTGTGGGACGAACATAGTTTGGTATTTTTTTATAAGTTGGAACTCAGTACAAATTCCCCTCACCGCCGTGGGGAATATACTGATCTGCTGGGCGGTGTACAAATATGAAGATTTACGGACTCCAGCCAACACCCTACTTGTCAGTCTGTCTGTGGTCGACATGATGTACGTCGTCGTCTTCGCATCAAAAATCGCCATCATGACAACAGGAAGCCATTTTTGTTTCATGTTTATCACATTTTACAGAATCATAGTAATAGCGAGCATCTTTCATTTGAGCAGCATCAGCGTTGATAGACTGCTAGCAATCAAGTATCCACTCCGCTATAAGAACTGGGTGACCAATCGACGAGCAGCAATCGTAGCGGTCATCTTATGGATCGCTGCAATTGTCATTCCTTTTCTAGACATGCTTGTGGTGTCGTTACAAATAGACGATGACAAAAAAGACTTTTGGAAAGTGATGAGCCACTGCTTCAAGCGGAAGCACCACAAGCTGAAACAAAAACTAGACTTGGAGCACATAATCTTCAACGTTCTGATAACCTTCGTCATACCATACTCAATAATGGTCATCTGTTATTCCTGTATATTAAAAATATCCAGAAAACACTCCAAAAAACTCCAACCGGTTACTAACATCGAGGCGAGAAGGAAAGTCGAGATGAAGGCTGCAAGGACCATTACGATAATAGTGGGGACATTCGTGATACTATACACACCGTACATTATATTTTCTTACTATGCCCTACTATACAAGCGTGGAATATGTCCAAATGCACGGTTAAAGATACCATTGATATGGCTGTATTCCTTAGCATGCACTTCAGCATGGATAAACCCTTTTGTCTACACATTTACAAATAAAGAGTTTAAAAGAGCTTTCAAGAAACTATTCAAAAACATTTTAAGAAAGATTGGACTCAAACGGTGTTGCTGTATCTCTAGCTTCTAACGTGTTAACTTACTTATAGTTGAGGGAGAACACCAGTGAAAAGGTATCAATATCTATAGATCATGTTCATTGATATTGCCAAAACAATTTGCGTTAATAAAATACGATAAAATATCTAAGAACTTGTAAACCAGAATGATACTAGCCTGCTTGCAGGCGGTGGAGGGTGTTTTTTCGCGCAGCAAACGGTTCATCGAAGCGGCCGCCATATTGGCCGAGCGTGATTGAGACTGGGATCGGATGACAAATGGAGGGGGGAGGGGGGGTGGGGGAGAAGAAGCAGATCTGAAAGCCCCTGGTTTCTGAGTATCCGCCCACCACGCACATGATTTCCGTTAACTTGTAACCCATTCTTAATTGACCAATAGGAGTCGACGTGTGACAGCCTGCCAATTTTGATTTGGTTTGATTGAAATGCGTGCAATATTCAAAACAAACTTCGCTCGCTGTCAAATGCAATGCAAAATGTTAGTAAAATTGTCAATTGGTTCTCAGATATGGAAATTTCAATATAACCAGCTATTTTTGTTCAAAGTTCTCCATGGAAAGGACTGCGACAGTACCACTTTAGATATATATGTAGACAGTTCGGTTTTTATAGCTTGTTGCGTTCGCCCCATCAGTCTCTCAAAGAGTTTTCAAATCCTCCGAAATACAGACATTTAATACAAGCTGCTTCACAAAGCCGTCCAGGCCGCAGTCAGGTGCCATACAAGCGGCTGCTTTCTTAAGCTCGCATAAAGATAAGGGACGGACCATTAGAAAAGTGATAAGTGATGTGGGGGGGGGGGGGGGGGGGGGAGGGGGGGGGGGGGGGGGGTGGGGCAAAAGCAAAAAAAAATAAAATAAATTCCAGAAAAAATGTGTAAAAAAAATTATTCTTCCTGTTACCTAAAAAAAAAAAATTTGCCAGCTGAAGATTGGTGTGTCATATTTTTTTTTTATTATCACAGTACAGCAGCATTCCTCCATAAGTATCATAGTAATATGCAAATATTAAATATATGCTTAATATCTTTGCTCAAATTGACCTGCATTAGCCATATTGCCTATTTGAGGCATGCAATCAATACATTTTAATACTAAACAAAATACAGATATTTAAACCAACCTTGAATATTAAACAGGCTTCAATGACGAGATCCTATCTATCAACTTTGAATAAATAAGGAATCTAACTTTTTGCTATCTTATGTATGTAGCATGTTATTGTAATGATGTTTTTTCTTCTTCTAAAAAATGCAACTTTAAAATCAGATAAATAAAGATAATATATATACAGTAGCATATATATGTTGCGGTTCAATTTTATCCTTGGTTCAATTTTCGTTCTCTTTTGTTTTAGTCTATGCTAATTAATGTATCACCTTAAAAAAAAAAATATTCCCAGCGATCAAATGAAAAAAAAAAAAATTATTCCACTTAAAGTGGCCAAAAAAAAAAAGGATTTCATCTTCGAAACTCCCCACTCCCCCCCCCCCCCCCCCCCATCACTTTTCTAATGGTCCGTCCCTAAATACAGGATGGAAAAAATCTTTAAACTTCAAAGAAAACTCCGATGGAGACAATTTTGTCTGGAACTCGATATTGAAGAACTCGTGGACAAACAAACTACGAGTGCAAAGTACACAGGTAAATGTTGTGATCGTCTTTCTCTGACAACTCGAAGTCCATCTTAGTGAATGTTTGCCGAAAGAAATGGACGACCGGCAGGTTTAAAGTACAGGTCACAATTCACAGGTCAGGTTGTTAAATTCTAAGACAAAATAAAGGCTCTGTATACTAGCTTCCTCCTGCTCTGTTTTCAAAGTACCTTTACCCAGCCGCGGAGAAAGAAGCGAGCAGCTGTGTTCTCTCTAGAAAACCTCTGGAACCGGGGTTATGGCGAAGGAGATAACTTTGAAAACGGAGCAGGAGGAAGCTATATACAGAGCCTGATTTACGGTTTACGAACTTGCGAGACAACAAACCTCTCGCAGTTCGCCGATCGCCGCCTTCGCGGCTCTTTCTCCGTGGCTGTTCTCTCTAGAAAACCTCTGCAACCAGGGTACTTCACCTTAGTCTTCAAAAAAGACAAAGCCTTTTGTATTAATCGCCATTTTTTATCAACTGCAAGCTCACTACACAACTCTTATTCTAGTTACGCCGCTTCACAGGCTACACTTCTTGCTTTCAACACTTGCCGCGATAAGCTTTGATTGACACCGTTTCAGCCAATCATATACCCCGTCCGCTGGTGGACGGGATCTAACTTTTGTACTCAGAAACCAGGGGTGTTCGTGCAGGCGGTCTTTCAGATCTGCTTGTTCTACCCCACCCCCCTCCCCCTCCAATTGTCATTCGATCCCAGGTCTCAATCACGCTCGGCCAATATGGCGGCCGCTTCGATGATCCGTTAAAACACCCTCCACCGCCTGCAAGCAGGCTAGAATGATACAGATATATAAATGACCAAACTTGTGAAACGATAGTGTACTTTTGTTCCGAGTTGGTGAGGAAATAAAATTTGAAAATAACGTAGTAATTGAAAACTTAATTTCCTATCAAAATCATTGGATTTCAGTTAAAAACTCGTACTTGGGTTTTCAGCCCGGGGGGGGGGTACTTACATGAAAAATGGGTATGTATGTGAGGCCAAGAGGCTCAAACCCTGACCCTGTTTGACCCAATCCGAGCTCCAAAACCCTGATTGCCCCCTTTTTTGGGAAAAAAACCCTGATTGCCCCTTCTTTAATTTGTTTTCAAAACACGGTCGGATATATACCCCGGCTGGTATACCGCGTACCGGGATTGCATGCAAAATACAGAACATTTCAAGTCGGGACGTGTCATTGGGTAAACAAATCAGCAGATGAAGTACATAGATAAGTACTGAAGTACGATTTAGCGGCGTCACGATGTATGGGAACCTCAGTGCTTGCATGTGGGCAGGCGATCAAAATGCGGCAACAGAATGTCTTTTTTTGACATAGTTATGTCCCGGAGTATCCAATCGATAAAATCGATAACCAATACCAATCGATGAAAATCGATATCAATCGATTTCAATTTATCGATTGATATTGGAAATCGATGAAAATCGATAAGAAGGGTTTGTGTGACTATCGATTTTATCGATTTCCAATATCAATTTCCAAGCTGCCCGCGATCGTTGGTTACTTTCAATGAATTCCCACGCTTCCCCCTTTTCTTTGTAGCTGTAAAGCGCTCCCCAATGGCCACTTCAAATGTGCACTCTTGGTAGCCTTTAACCGTACAATTTATAGATACTTCTGATAGTTTTGCTTGTGTAGCCATGACTTGACGAGTAACGTCCGTCTCGTGGGAAAACAAAGCCGTCTAAATGGCTTGTCACGTATCAGGATATCGACGGGTTATAATTAAAAACGAAACTTGATTCTTATCAAACAGAATGAAAACAATCGATACTAATCGATTTTTATCGATTGGCACCTTTTTTGTGTGACTATCGATTTTCATCGATTGACCGATATCAATCGATATCAATTAGTTAATTATATCGATTGATATCGATTTATCGATTGGCTTTCCGATGATCGATTTTCATCGATTGGGTACTCCGGGTTATGTAGCTAAAATAAACTGAACCCTAACTGCCTAGAAAAACCTGAACCCCGACCCTGACTGAACCCAAATTATACTCAAATCCTGACCCTGATCTGCCCAAATCAGGTCAAAACCCTGACCCTATACCTGCCCAAACCAAGCTCAAAACCCTGACCCACCCGGGCGGCACATACATAATACGTCACAAACAGGAGTACCCCCCCCCCCCGGGGTTTTCAGGTCATGTAGGAAACGTGCAAAGCTGCCGCCGTGCTTTCGCAAACTTCAAAACTCCGTAACTCCAAAACAAACACCTTATTGATATTAAAACGTACAAGAAAACTTAGTATGCTGACCTTTGCACAATATGTAAAATGAACAGCTTTCTAGATCTTAAACTAAGATTTTAGAAAACGATCTATTGAAAGCTTCTTACTCAAAAGAACATACAAAAGACACCAATGAAAGACTGAAATATATGTCGATTAAAAATACTAATGTGATATGTTTTTGTTGTTGTATTTTAATATCTTTATTTAATATCTTTATTTCATTTTCTGTTTACAGAGATTACAGTATTATACCAAGACCTAAACAGTGAGACGGTGATAGGATAATGTTCTAGGATAATGTTTGAAAGCAAATGGACTATCGATATCTTGTGTTGTGACTGTCATAATGAAAAAGTGAATTCAATAACCTGGAGCAATATAACAGTTCGATGAAAAATGTGTCAACAAAGTCCAAAGTAAAAGGATATTGACTGCCGAATTCATAATGCCCTATAATTTGCATACTTCGGAAGATAAATCTGGCAATCTAATGCTACCACATGAAATATGACATCAAAACTAATTTAATCGTGTTCAGTTTTGAGAAATGTGGAGAATTGCTGTTGAGTTATAGGCATTTCAAATGCAGACGAAACATAAAATCGAGGCTGAAAATTACAGGCCTCCGTTGTTAATTTTTCTCGCACAAATCTCTACTTTCGAGTAGCACTTCATTGCTTTTTAAGCTACAGCACTAAAATTTCACAAGATCACTAATCTCAACATGCTCTTTCACATGGTAATGATAATGTCAATTAAGAATGCGTTACAAGTTAACGGAAGTCATGTGCGTGGTGAGCGGGTATTCAGAAACCAGGGGCTTTCTGCTTCTCCCCCTCCCCCTTCCAATTGTCATTCGATCCCAAGTCTCGTACAAATCTCTACTTTCGAGTAGCACTTCATTGCTTTTAAGCTACAGCACTAAAATTTCACAAGATCACTAATCTCAACATGCTCTTTCACATGGTAATGATCATGTTTTCTGTACATATGGACAAACTATTGAAACGGGAATACGCATTATATTTATGAATTATAGGGCTATGGTGCCGGTTTCAGAGCGAGTTGGGAACAAAATTATATCATGAAGATGGATCTGTCTGCCTTTTTAATTACCCCTTGAAATGATGGTTAAAATGAACTTTTCTGACAAAGCTCGTGACAGATGTTCACCATTTTAAACGTTCCGTTCGTATGAGCTCTTTCGTTGTCAAACACATCACATGCCATATCAAACAATTGTTGTCGTTCAGAATATTGGGCCTGACTAGATGCTAGTGATCGAGGCATACGCTCATCCTTTTCAAATAACGATTCGATGTTTTTCATCGCACTTCCTGTAGCCTACGTTGTATCCGCCTCTCTTCTGCCGGCTCGCTACACTTCCTGAATGTGTTCTAGTATTCGACGATCCGTCCTGCTTTCCAAATATGGAATATATTGACCATATATGGAATATCACAGGTAGCTCTCAGGAACGACACTTTTCTCAACAAATTGTTTGATATGAGTAATCAGGTTGAACATGCTGTCAGTTCAAATATTGACAAATGCATAGAACTATACAGTACGTGGAAGACAAGAACTCAATCATCTGCTCCAACATGTTAAAATCGGGTAAGAAACATATTAATGGCTTAGTAGAAACTACATACATACATACATCAACTTTATTTAAACACGGTAAAATCATCAGTTATTACAATTAAGAATATATTAAAAATATATTAAAAATATCACTGTTTTACATGATTGCCGTGTGGTAGTCCGATACATAAAATATTTTATCGATATCCCTTCTAAATCCCCCAAGAGAATCGCAATTTCTTGTCACATTGGGAAGATTATTCCATAAAAGGGGCCCACTATATATAACTAAAGCTACGCTTTAAGTAGTCCAGTTTCTTAGTTACAATGTAGGTTGTATATTCTGTGCTGCGGGGAATGGATATTATTTTATAAGTACACTGCATGGAGAAAGCTTGTGGAGTGTTTTGTACATTGTTACTGCCTTCTGTTTCTTACGTTTTGTATATAGATTATCCCAGCCAAGCATATTGAGAAGAAAATTAGAGCTTGTGTCGTAGGTAGCTAGATTTGGTAATCGGCTGCGCGATTTTGTAACTTTTATAGTTTATCACTTAACTGGTTATCTATACCATCTCACACTGAGCTGACAATAGTCAAAGTGGGATTCAATTAATGCTGTATATTTTTTTTATAGCAGTATTCTCGCATATAAATGGTCTTATTCGTTTGAGAGCTCCAATAGCAGAGGGTATTTTCTTTGATGCTTCGTTAATATATTTTTACCAAGTCAAATTTGAATCTAATAAATAGACCCAAAGATTTTTTCTCATTTCATTGCCTACTATATATCTGTATGTCGATCGTATGATGACCACACAGTGGTCAAACGTCTGCGCATGCGTCAAAAGTCGTGCAACAACAACAAATTCCAAAACAAATTCAAAGCGAGCCGACGGCCATCATTGTTCACACACACTTTTAAACCTTGAGAACGTTTTTGTTAAATTATGAAACAAATAGTAAACTCACAGTTTGAAGTTTGTTCAATTTCCCGTCGACTGTGAAAATAAAAAGCTTAACTTTCACGTATTTGTCTTAACTTTTGGGGGTAGAAGTTCACAAGCCGATTTTTTTTTAAACGCCGGGTTGCTGTAATATGTTTTAAGGTAAATTTTGCGCGGGGAAATTTGCGCGGCCGCCCACCAGACTGACCGTAATACGCACGCGCAGACATTTGACCGCTGTGTGTAATAATAACTTTAATCCCTATACCAACAACGGTACATTGGAAGTACGGTAATAACAGTACAACTGTATAAACACCTAAATACAAAACTAAGAAGTATTACAAGCATTGAACAAGACAATGATATCATAGCAATATTTGGCTGAAAACTTCATAATCGAATCGTCCTCAGTCTTGGCAACATTAAGACTTAACTCATTTGCCTTGAGCCAGCAATTAGGTTGTTTAATTCGGCATTAACCATATTTTCGAGATCGGTTAGACTAGAGGCGACCTTTTAAGCCAAGGGCTCAGGCTTTCCCCACAATGCCATTCAGGCCGGAATTATGGGGACGCCAAAGGTAGCTTATTGACTGGAATGAGCAGTTCTATGGCAAAACCAACGTTAATGACATCTTTAACATTTTTTTAAGTACTTCTAATGAAATTATTAATTCTTATGTACCTTTAAAAAAGCTTTCTAGAAAGGAAATTAAATTTAGAAATAAACCCTGGATTACATCTGCTCTCAGGACATCCATAAACAGTAAAAATAAACTTTTTAGAAAATACATAGCTACTAAATCTGAATTCCACCATGTCAAATATAAAGTATATAGAAATAAGTTGAAACATTTAATTGATATTAGTAAAAAGAAATATTATGAGAATTACTTTATGAGCAATAAATCTAATATTAAAAATGTCTGGAAAGGTATAAAGCAAATAGTCACACTTAAGCCAAAGGCATACATAACTCCAACTAAAATTCTGACCTCTAAAATATAGTATTGACTGATACCAAGCAGATAGCCAATGAGTTTAATAATTACTTTGCCAATGTTGGTAAAAATCTGAGTCAAGCTATACCTAAGGTCCACTCTGAATTTTCAAGCTACCTCCTTTTGCCTCAGTCATCCAGTTTTTTGCTTACTCCTACCTCCACGCAAGAAATAGAAGACATCATTTTAGGGTTAAAGTCAGGGAAAGCTTGTGGCCCTTTTAGTATTCCCGTGCCATTACTCAAGTTACTTAACTCGGTCATCTCTAGACCACTAGAAGTACTTTATAACTATTCTTTTTCCCATGGTGTTGTTCCTGAATCTTTTAAAATGGCTAGAGTTATTCCCATATTCAAAGCAGGATCTCATTTAACTGTATCAAACTACAGACCTATATCTTTATTATCCATATTTAATCAAATTTTAGAAAGACTAATGTACAATAGATTAATGAGTTTCCTTACTAAGTTTAAATTAATTTATTCAAATCAATTTGGATTCCGTAGCAATCATTCCACAGAACATGCCTTACTATTAATAACCGATAAAATTCAAAGAGCAATCGAAGATGGTCAATACTCTTGTGGAATTTTTCTTGATCTCAGCAAGGCATTTGACACGGTGAATCACAACATTCTTCTTGCTAAATTACATAATTATGGTATCCGTGGAGTGGTACATGACTGGTTTGTTTCTTACCTGTCAAATAGACAGCAGTTTGTATCTATCGATAATCACACCTCCTCATATACCTCAATTTCATGTGGTGTCCCACAGCGCTCCGTACTTGGCCCCCTACTCTTCCTCCTATATATTAATGACTTTAATTGTTGCTCCAAGTTATTTGATTTTCATCTTTTTGCTGACGACTCTAATTTATTTTTAGCAGATACTTCTCTTGATTCTCTTGAATCAAGGGTTAATGCTGAATTGAAAAATATTCACACCTGGTTGTGTGCAAACAAATTGTCATTAAATATTGATAAAACCAATTTTGTCATTTTTCACCCATTCCAGAAGAAAATACATAAATTTATCAACATTAGAATAAACAAGAAACCAATTGAACAGAAACATAGTATCAAATACCTTGGATTAATTATCGATTCAAATCTAAGCTGGAAAGAACATATTCGTCAACTATGCAAAAAGATATCTAGAGGCATTGGGATTTTATCAAAACTTAGACACTACGTATCCAATTGTATCCTGACCCAACTTTACTACTGTCTCATTTATCCCTTTCTCATCTATGGTGTAATTATCTGGGCCAATACCTATGAAACTACTCTTAAACCTATAATAACTTTACAGAAGAAAGCCATAAGAATTATACATTTTGCCAAGTTTAATGATCATACGTCACCCCTTTTTAAGGACTCAAACATCTTGAAATTTATTGATATTATCTATTACTTCAACTGCGTCTTCCTTTTCAAATTTCATTCCAACTTGTTACCAGCTGTATTTAATAACTTTTTTCAAACAATCTCTTCAAGACACAAGTATAATACAAGGTTGGCATCAAGATCGTCGTATTGTATTCCTTCTGTACGAACGAACTTCGGAAAATTCAATATTCGATTCAAAGGTGCTACAATCTGGAACGATATTGATGATCTATTAAAATACTCTAGCTTTTTGTCATTTAAACGTTCAATTAAACATTGCAAAATCGAATCATACTAATAGCGTTTCTTCCCTCAGTCTCGTAGTTTTGTTATTTGTTTATTTATTTTTTGTTCTTGTTCTATACTTGTGTCTCAATGTGTGTATATGTGTGAGACTATAATATGCTACTTGTTCGACTCTACAATGTTAGAAAAATATTGTGTAATGCTACCTAGCTAGATTAGCTTTATATAGTTATTCTGGGTAGCAAATACCCTACTTCTGAACAATCTCCCTTTCACTGTATATATAATAATTTGTGGTATTTAAATAAAGTTGTTGTTGTTGTTGTTGTAGGTATTGCTTCATCTGTAGGGTTTTTAATGAAAACTGCTCTAATATTGGACAAATAATTCAATTTACGACAGCCAGAGGACATTATAAAATCTGAAGTCGGCTGAACTCCTAGCGGGATTTGTGCATGAGGGATTTCACTTAGTTTTTTGGTTGTGTTCACTGCTTTAGCTACATCAAAAAAAATATTCATTGAAATGCTTCAATGCTTTGAGGACCACGAAGTTATATATCAGTTTTTTACTGTCAAGCCACCCTCGTAAAATAAAGCCTGTTGCATTGCATTGCATAAAATCACCGCTCTTGGTTATACTCTGGGCCAAAAGGCTTATAAAAAATACCCTACAGGAGTTCCAGAGGGGGAAACCGCTGTCGAATTTGTGTTCATTACCCAGCATGCAGTTGGAGGTTGGTGCAGGAAAATGTGGTCGAGACAAATTACATGGATCACGGACCACTTTAAAGGAATTTACGCTAGTCCAGCAGTTGCGATAGCCCTCAACGACCCTCGGCTGCGTTGGGCAACACAATTTATCATGGAATATCAAGACATCACATCATGTACATGGACGTTTCCTTGCGGGCACAATCAGGCGACAATACTTAGTCACGTGACACGAGCTAGCGCGATGGATTTAAATTTCTGCTCCAGCGCATTTGTCAAATAATGAAAGAAAACTGCCTCAAATTGGTCTATGCCCTGAAAATATTGCCGATTTGGGGGTTTAAAAATTGTTGTCCACAAAAATGTAAACACGGGATTTTAAAGAAGAGATGTTACGCTGCAATTTTCGCTAATTTGGGGGTAAATTAAGTGAAATCTTCTGCCATCAAATTAAGGCTGAAGTTTTGGTTATTTCAGATAGAAAACGTATGGAAAGTGTTCTCATTTGCTATTCAGTACTCATTTTCTCACTAAGTCTAAAATCAGTAAAGATTGCAAAAACGGGAAAATATTATTTGATAACTTATCTCTTATCGAGCGTTCTTTTATCGAAATCCGTTGAATATTTCTTCCATTAAAGTTGAAAAGTCTTTCTAGAAGTCAAAATGTCCTTAATTATAATGCTTGCATATTAATCGACCTTTCGAAACCAGTCCCGGGAGACCGACGAGCGCTCCGCCTACTGTGTTAAAACAGAAGATATCGAAACAAAGGGGCGGCAGTGAAAAAGTAATTAGTAATTAGTAATTAGTAATTAGTCTCTGTGAAAAGAATAAATTTAATTTAGCACGGGGCCTCGTATTGAAACCTTTGTGCGTGACAAGTAGAGCATATCGCGGAAGTGGGCTATTACAATTGAGTTGGATAAGCAATTTTCCGGTAGTTGGCATGTCGTACTGCACACAGTTAAGGGGTTCCAAGGGCACACTCGCCCGGAAAATTATTTTCAAATTCTAGGTCCTCTGAAATGGTATTTCGAATTCCTGCATTTTGAAAGTGCTTTCAATTTCCCCTGGTGTATTTCATGTTTTTCATTGGTGATAAATCAAGCGACAAGAGTTACAATAGCCGACAACGGATATAATGCACGGCTTCCTGGAAATCCGTTGAAATAAAGGTTACAGTTGTGACAGAGTGTAAATATTGACCAGATACGAAGTCTTTATTCTTTATCAATACTCAGTTTGTTCGATAGCCAGTAAAACACGCAAGAGGAATTTTCAAAGCGAAAATCCCGAATCAGTACTCGGGATATCCCGTAGTCCCGAGCAAAAGCTACCTATCTCCCTTTTACTTTCATTCCCTTTGCATCCCGAATCCCGTCTTCAAAATAAGCCAAATCCCGCATCCCGAAAAACCTTGCAATTATCTTTCGTTTCCCATAATGCCATTGGGCAATTAAAATCTTCATACACTCAAGTTGCCGACCGCTGAGAGCTGTGCTGTGCTGCATTTATATTAAACACTTCGCGAGAACTTGTGGAATGGCAGGCAACTGGCAAACGGAATGTACATCGATCAGAGAACGCAACCAGTACATGTACGACAACAAATTGTTTAGCGATGTGGAGTTCTCAGTTGTTGACTCTAAAGGCGACACGGTCACCGTTCCTGCCAATAAGTACGTTCTGGCCATCAGTAGTCCTGTATTCGAGGCCATGTTTTACGGTGAACTGGCCGAGACTCGACGTACTATCGACCTACCTGACTGTACCGCTGAAGGATTACTGGAACTATTTCGCTTCATGTACTACGATGAAATCGAATTGACCGGAAGTCATGTTATGGAAGTTCTGTACCTCGCCAAGAAGTATATGTTACCTTCCGTGGGAAATAAGTGTATACATTATTTACAGGGAGAGCTTCAACCTAAAGATGTATTTGGTATTCTTCCACAGGCGATAAAAGTAGAGGACAAAGGGGTGACACAAATCTGCTGGAACATTGTGGACTCGGAGACGGAACGAGCCGTGACAACTGATCACTTCCTTGATGTCACGCAAGAAACACTCTGTGAAATACTTGAAAGGGACACTTTGAAAATAAAAGAAGTTGAGCTGTTTAAGGCCGTGGATCGCTGGGCTGCCAAGAAAACTAAGGAACAAGGATTAGCTGAGGGAGGCAAATCCAAGAGGAGCGTGCTCGGTGAGAAAGCAATCAAATTGATAAGGTTTCCATTGATGTCACTGAATGAGTTCGCAGAATTTGTGATAGTGACCGGAATCCTTACGAATGAGGAGCTAACCGAGTTAATTCAGTATTACAGTTCGGTGGTATCATCTACCCACATTTTTTCGGTAGAGGTTCGTACAGGTAGCAAATTTAAAGACAAACAATGCATATTGAAAAGGCATACCTCTGATAAGTCCGATAACATACAGTTACCGACTTGGCGCTATTCCCGAGGAACTGTCGACAGCATAACATTCACGGTCAACAAACCGATTAATCTCACCGGTGTTCGGCTCTTTGGGAGAAAAGACTCTAGGTATAACGTCCAACTCAGGGTTAACATTGAAGGTAGAATAGAATCTTGCTATCAAACTCACGTCGCTTATAACAGTGACATCGAGATGACGAAGGGCCGTTGTGGTTTTAGCATTATTATGAACAGCCCTCAACGTCTCGTCCCAGATTTAGCATGCACCATAAATGTCTTGATAAAGGGGCCTGCATCATATTTTCTTATCGGTGGACGCAAAACGATTGCATGTGCCGACGTTAACTTCACATTTAAAAACATTACAAGCCCAAATGGTAGTTCCGGTAGTTACGGCCAGTTTCCAGAATTGTTGTTCACTCTTCTTGAGTAACTACAAAATAGACCACAGGCAGCCCAAGCTCTAATATCTAGCTAATACTTACAGCGTTTGTATGGGAATTTTAACGAGCTAGAAATACGAAAGAATTAGCCCTCCGCTTTACGATTGTATTACAAAAGCAGTAGACACACGTAACCACTGGGTACCTATTTTTTAGTTTTGTTTTACAGAATCGATTAGCATACTACCCTTTAAATATCGTCCTTGCCTTTCATTCGCGACCTATTTGAACGAGACGGACCTCTACGTCTTTTGCCCTAAGAAGAGGACTTTCGACGAGTTGGAAAGAAATACGGCAATTATACCGTAAGCGTGCTATGACTGTAATTTTAGAGCAGATTTCGTATGAGTGGGACAAACTACAGCACTGACTACAGCACGGTTACTGTACCGGCATGGCATGACGTTGAAATGGTTTCCCATTGTTTATGTCCTGCTGATCCAATCAAATTACAGAAATACGGTACAGCACGATTACGGCACAGCTACGGACATGCCGTAGTTTGTCCCACTCGTACTAAATCTGCTCTATCCACTCGTCCCTCCCTTGGGTATAAAATTAGGGTAAAATTGGGGGTGGGTGGGTGGGGATTTCTCAGAAACTGATTGATCCAGTACAGTAGGGATACCGTACGGCATGCCGTGACACTGAAATGGTTTCCCAGTTATTGTTTTTGTCTTTCTGATCCAATCAAATTACAGGTTTACAGTACGGCAAGGTTACAGTACAGAAAAGAAGAAAGTGATGGTTAATAAATAAAATGGAAGAAACAATTTGTGTTTGATGCAATCGTATGTTGTCTATTTAACAATGGATCGTTTTCACGTGACGTCATCAAAATTCTAAAATCTAAACTATAAGATCTATAAAAATGTTCTTTTAATATGATTTAGATATCGATATTCTCAGTATTCGAAAATTTTACATGGATACGGTGATTCATTTTTGAGTTATAGTATTTTGAATTTCGTAACAGCCCGTGGCTCATCGTGTTTCCTAAATATCATAAAAATCCATATATTTCGGCCAATTTAAACTGTTAGACTTGATAAACTTTTAAAAGTGATATATAAAGTCATATCTATAACGCTAATCATATTGCTGGGGAAAACAGCTTTATTGTAGAGTACGTTTTTGGCCGCCATCTTGGTGTACTGAAGCTGTACACCATGCAACATGGCCGCCGCATACTAATTACACAATTGTTCTTATTTGTCTGACAGCTCGGTTACAAAATACTCTTGCTCCAAAATTTCGGTCATTTATATATTTTTACCTGCTCTATACACATTTCAAATATTTTACTAATATCAGTTTTGTCTTAAGAAATAATTGTTCGTGACGTCAGTGAAAACAATACATAATACAATAAGCAGGGGAAAACGTGCGATCTGATTGGTCGATAGCTATATGATCTATTACAGTACAGATGCACATGTGACGTCACAAGGGGCGCGTGCGCAGTATTTCATTGGGAAAGTTCGTAAATTATTGCAAATAGATGTTATTTAGTCGTGGTCTGACGTTATAGATGCACAGATGACGTCGCAACGTGAAGAGAACAAAGAACTAAAGTAGGGCACGGGACAGAATTTGAAGTAAAGGGGGAGGTTTAACAAATAACAGCACGAGTGGAACTCGACTCCCCGTCGTTCGACCGCTTTTAACTCTTGGTATCTTGCCCTCTGTACTATTCATTACACTACGTTCGTTGAAACGACAGGAAAAATATCAGTGAGAATCCTTGTGAACGGTAATTTTATGCAACAATATACCAGGCAAACTAAGCCTTCTAGTGATTTATGAAAATATATTGTTATTGCGTAGAAGGAGAGAACCTCGCCATTGTGAGAAATAAGGCCTTCCGCTAGGGAGTATGTGATATATTGACCTCGTGCGTCTACCTCGGTGAATATATCACATATCCTCTCGCTCCAAGCCAATAACCCTACATACCCAGGCAATTTGGCCTCATTAGTCAAATTTACCACCCAGGGGATGACGAGTCAAATAGCTCTCCCAGGGATCCATCATTACATCAAATTCTCCCGGCCATGAGCGAGCGGGAGAACTGGTATCGATGTCAAACCAATGGGCCTTTTGCAGGAATGCAATCACGTGGTTGTACTTGAGGACAAAACAAATATTCATATATATATTTCAATTCACTTGTACGAGATTGGTAGTGTTATTAGCAAAACCTGTTTTTAAATGCTATTTCCATCTCCAATCGATTGTCGATCTTTCTAAAACAGCGGTTTAGAGATAGCTTGCCGTCCAGCATCCATGGCAACGCCTTTCCCATGGGCATCACGAGCTCAATTCATTCGTTGACGAAGTATATCGGCACGTGACTGTATCCTGCAAAGGGCCTATTAAAACCATCTAGAATCCCATGTCCCTTCCCACCCACACCGCGGCAAAACGTCACGCGCATGCGTATTTGCTATTTCTTGTCGGCGCGCGGCCGCCCCCAGTTTCCCGCGAAAACTGAAATGAAACAACAGGCACGTACCCGTGATTTTAAAATTTCTGTTTAAAAGTATCCATATGTGAACTGTTTTGTCAAAAAATAAGAAAACTACTTAAAAGATAAGCCTAAGACTTTAACAGGTTGAAGTTTTCTTAATTTGTAATTCACTGTGAGTTTACTAAGTTATAAAATTATTTACTAAAAAAGTTGAAACCCTCAGTAATTTGTATTTGATAGCAGAGCCTTCGTTCTTTTGGCCAGCGGAGCATACCGTTTTGCCGCGGTGTGCTTCCCACCAGTAGTACATAATCTGATAAAGATTGTAAATAATCTCATTTCCACACCATCCCAGTAGATAATTTCTCCAAATGGATAGCTCCTTCTACAACAACAACGATTTATTTGTACCATGAAATAGTAAATTTACATAAGTGAGGATAATAAAGAAAGAGAAATGCTGGAGATGTGGTACTAGCTACCTGAAATAACCATATAGGTCTAGACTAGTCAGGCCGAGCTAATTATTTTACATTACAAGATTTATGGTCAAAGCGAACAAGGGCACAAACAAACAGGTAGTCGGACAAAAATTATAAAGCCGATAAGATAACTAATTAATAAATGCTAACCTAATAATGTAAATTATAATACACTTAGACATAAAAAATTGAGTAAATATATACTTATGAGAGAGGATCAGAGAGAAAGGAGGTAGTGTACTCTGCAGAGTCATAGTATCATATGTATTAACAATGTCAAGTTGAAGTTTCTTTTTGAAAGTTAATCTCTTAAAGAGATTTTGTATCATTATTAATAGAGTTCCATATTTTTGCACATTAAAATCTAATATTAAATTTTCCATAATTTGTTCTTACTGAAGGAAGAGAGTAGGAGGACCTAGAAGCAAGTCTTGTATTATATTTGTGTATTTTGTTGACTGGTATAAAAAAGTTATTGAATGCCAGAGGCAGATTACCTGATTTAAAGTCACATAAATAATGCATTATGTAAAAATACAAGGTCAAGAAGTTTAATGATATTTAAGGTTTTGAAAAGGGGATTAGAGTGGTCTTTATAATTGGAAAAGGTTATGATTCTCGTGGCTCGTTTTTGTAGTATAATAATTGGATTTAGAGTTGAGATGTATGAATTTCCCCAAGCAACAATTCCATAGATCAAAAATGGATAAATTAAAGAATAATATATGTTGATAAGAATGTTTAAATTGACAAAGTATCGAATTTTAGATAATACAGTTGAACCCCGCTAATTCGAACTCGGCTAATTCGAATTCCCCGCTAATTCGAACTCAAACCCATTTCCCTTGGATTTGCCCTTGTTTTTTTCAGTCATTTACTATCGGCTAATTCGAACTCGGCTAATTCGAATTCCCCGCTAATTCGAACTATTTTCCGTTTCCCTTGGCCTTAAATCAACCCTTTTAATTCGAACTCTAATTACAAAATTGACGGACAAACATCAGACGGCGCCAGAACACAGCTGGAAGCACACTTAACGTGTAGAAAGTCCAAAGCGGCCAACCAAGAGTGAGATCCACCAGGCATTCATTACCCTCTCATCTTATAGTCTTTTTGCCATCGAAGGAGCTGATGAGATTCGCCGTCATACCCGTCAGCTCTCCTTTCTGGTAGAGAAGAACATAAGAAAGAGCAAAACGCAGCCAACAATCGAGAGGTTTTTTTTGCCGTCTAATGAGCCCGCCACAGAGGTGGCTCTTGATAATAATTGACCTGTTTTTTTGTTACGTTTTGTTACGTTTTGTTGTTACGTTTTGTTAAAGTTAAAAAATACGATTTTTTGCACAATGATATGAAATGCTTTACATTTAACCAATAAATAATGAAATAAAAACTGTATAAGGTACTATTGTGTTAATTATTAATGATTATTTTGATATTTAATTCGAACTCGGCTAATTCGAACCCCCGCTAATTCGAACTATTTTCCGTTTCCCTTGAGGGTTCGAATTAGCGGGGTTCAACTGTATATACAAATACTTCTTTTAATTTAATTTAATTTAATTATGTAATTGACTTGAGATTTCCAGTTTAAATGCGAGTCTATCATTATACCTAAATATTTTATGTTTTTTTCATTCTTTAGTGACTGCTTATCGAACATCAAGTTAACTATGTAATTTAACTTTTTTTGTGGTGGGTGAAAAATGACAGAGTTAGATTTAGTAATATTTAGAGACAGTTTATTAACACAACCAATTGTAAACTTCTTGTAGTTCTTTATTAACAGTTTAAGTTCCAGTGTTGATAAATTCTTATTAGCATAAAATAGATTGGAGTCATCAGCAAATAGATGAAAATCAAATATGTTAGAAGAGTTATTAAAATCATTGATATATAGGAGAAACAAGAGTGGTCCAAGTATCGATGGTGTGGGACCCCACAGGAAATTTGTTTATAATCTGACACAACATTTCCAATTGACACATATGTTTTCTGTCTTTGAGGTAGGAGCAAAACCAGTCTTTTGTAATTCCTCTAAAGCCATAGTGTTCAAGTTTCATTATTAGAATCTCATGATTTACGGTGTCAAAAGCTTAACTACAATCTAAAAAGATTCCACAAGAGTAACAAGCATCTTCAATATATTTTTGTATTTTATCAGTGATTGATAAAATTGCTTGAACTGTAGAATGCTTTTGACGAAAGCCAAACTGTTTGGTATATAAGATATTTTGTTTTTCAATATAACTCATTAATCTCTTAAACATCGGCTATCTAATATTATGTTGAATATAGATAGCAATGAAATAGGACGATAGTTGCTAAGATTGGTTTGTGATCCTTTTTTATAAACAGGAATTACTCTGGCGAGTTTGAAATTATCAGGAACGAGACCAGTATCATAGGGTTCATATGCACTGGCCGTGAAACAAAAAATGATCAAGTAGAAACAAAAGAAAACAATGGAATTATGGTGTGATAGTGTCTTAGTCAAATATCTATTTCACGGGTTAAGTGAAAAATGGCGGATTAGATTTCTATTTCAATATTACAATTATTTCAATATAACACCAGAAGGAAGAATAACATTCGTTTGACCGCGGTCAAAAGAAACTGGGGCAAGCAACGTTTTATATACCATGTTTTTAGTGACTGGAACAGTCTAAATACTTCTCTCTGCCTGATAGAATGAACAAGGTAAGACAACAATTGTTATATAGTTTATTAGATTTATTTTTAACTTAATGTACTTGTGTAGTCAGTAATTTTAAATCAGGTAACTTTCCTAGAAGATATATATATATATATATTTATAAGTATTAGTCATTTTTCCCGTAAAAAAAATATTTTATTTTATTTGCATTTTACTCAGAACCTCTCTAAAAATCACATCCGTGAGAGAGCTTCCTCAAAATATTATTATTATTATTAAGTAAGAAAGTGAGAGACTGTTGGTTTTCTTCGCTCGTTTTCATAAATCAAACCGTACATGCACAATACCCCCTTCCTCCCCCAACCGTATATAATTAACGCCTCGAAAAGGCTCTGTGACGGATAGTCACCGGGGATTATATACTCCCCCCCCCCAAAAAAAAAAGACAGGTGCACCACGCGGTCCTGGAGTCTAAATCATGAAAGCGAGGCCAGTCGATCCGCGGCTCCACGAAACCGAGGCCCGCGATCAACTTAGGACCAACAGGCCTCGCTTTCGTGTTTTCGACTCCAGGAACACGCGGTGAATTGGGAAGAGGGGTTTGCATATGGTCAGTAGAAACCGAGGACGAGTAAATCTTAACCAATCCATGGTTACATCGTGGCGATCCATCACAAATCGGTGAATGAGACTACGTTTACATTGGAGCGAAAGCTTCCGCACTCATATTGTTCTCTGTTCCCAGGAGAACGTGCTACGTAACACGTTATGAATCCGGAGACTGTTTTCCTTAGTGTAAGCCAATATCAGATATCACGAGTTTTCCCGATAATTATGTACCTATTTATGCCAGTGACTTGCCTTTTTTTTTAAATATGACTGTTCTTTACTACTCCTACTCGTATTGGTCCAGTAACCGGCTTTATCCCTTTTACTTTGTTGACAGGTCAGACTTTGTTCAATATTCACCTATTTTTTCATGTAAAGCGTTGTAATTACTCATCGGGGAAACACTATTAATAATAACAAAAATATAATTATAAAATATAAATAAACTTTATATTAAATATATCATTTTACATCATTTTCAGTATTGGTTTCTGGAACAAAATAATAATAATATATTCAAATTACTGTCTCTGCCTTGTTAATATACCCTTTTTTATTTCCCCATTTCAGATCACGTGTTATTTGTTTATATTTATTGCGAACGCATGAGAACACACATTGATTTGGACTCTCTTCGTCACGAAAGAACCTATTTTTCAAAGGATTAGAGATGGACATAACAAACTGGCAAACTAACAAGGGTCTATTGCTTGTAGGTATTAATACTCTTTTAACTCATAGTTGACGGGTGATGGGCAGTCCGTTATAAGGCTCGTATTAAACACTCAAACACCTTGCAAAAGTAATTAGGTTTGAAAGCCGCGGTTCGTGTACTGAATAAAGTGCTTTTAGAATATGATGGACAGGAAACCATCTGCTCCGTCGTAACAACAAATTAATAGAAAAAGAGATGATGTTGATGCATAAGTAGTACTTATAAGGGCCGCCGCTTCATTGATATAAAGGCAAAATTAGCAAAAAAGTGGTTTGGAAGTGCAAGAACAGCGGTTTCTATTTTCCTTGGATGAATAACTTTTCTTGGATGCAACATGGCCGTGGCTTCATATTTCAAGCCGTGGCCATGTTGCATCCAACGAGAATAAAAACCGCTGTTCTCGCACTTGCAAACCACTTTTTTTGCTAATTTTGTTTATATCAAGGCCTTACCAAATTGCTTAAACGAGGGTCACCTAGAATGTATTCAGTACAGTGGATCGGTTTTATGGAATAGTGTTATTTCTAGTGATCAGTCGATAGTATATGCAGGACATAAGGATCTTGAGTGTCGTTTAAATAAATTAGCGGTGTTTGAGCCCGTGTGTGAGCAGTTCACGTTTAACCCTACATCTGCCTCTTCTACTAGATTTAAGAGTGATGACTTCATTTACTTATGAGTTCACTCATTAACTCACTCGCCGAGAGGCCTAGTATGAATTATTGTATCTTCGAAAAACATTTCTAGCAGCTCTATTATCTTTAGTAGTAGTATTCTTAGCATCATCATTTTATTAGTAAGTTTAATTTAGCAATTTGAAGTTTATTTACGAAATTATTGCATTTGAAAGTATTCTTAGTAATGTTTAGTACTGTAAATAGATGTACAGTTAAATTATTCTTAGTAGTAGTAGTTTTCTTTAAGTATACACGACCCAAGGGCACCCAACGAAATTTTCGGTTAAAAAGCTTTTCGGGAGAGTAAGTTAGCCTAAAACTTTCCGATTTGAAAAAATTGTCCCTAGAAAATTGTTTTCTGAAATAATGGCTAGAAAATTTGTTTTCAACCCCTAGAAAATTATAGAAGAAAAGGGAGACTAAAAGTTTTCCCCTAGAATATTCGTACGTCCCAATTCGTCTAATCAATAATAGAGTCAGAACAACACATTTTCATTCCCTATAAGAATTGCCTAAAGGAAAAAAGAATCCCTAAAAAATTCGTACCTCCACAAAACTTTGCAACATGAAGTTACTTGGGCTAGAAAATTCTTGTTTCTGTTCTAGACTACTAACAAATTCGTAGGCCGGGAATATTTTGCCATAGTATTTTCCGTTGACGCGATTTCCACCTAGAAAATCCGAACAGCTAATAGCTTTCTAGAATACGTCAAAAGACATAGTAGGCGCCTTAAAATGGCTAGATAAGCTGCAGACAACTGGTTTCAAACGAATTTCAAAAAGTACTCGTTGGGTGCCCTTGACGACCCCATAAGCCTTGTGCTTTTATTATAATCGTTTTGCTGTCGTCAGGCGGTTTTGAATTAGGTTCGGTGCATTGGAAGGGCGGACGTGTGGAAGTGGGACTAACTCCGCTATCTGCACATACCAACTGGAAAAAAATCACAATTGATAAACAGGCTATATGTATTCATAAGTTTTAATTGCTATTTAGACTTTCCGAAAATGCCTTCTGCACTTTCTGGGCATGTTTTCTTAACTTTTAAAATATTTCAGGGGTGTGTTTCTTTATAATTCTTTTCTTGTAGATATTGTAATAAATATACTATAATTTGTAGGTTCGGGCCTACGAGTTTCTAGACTGGAAACGCTAATGGTTCCACTCCCAATCTACATCACGATAGCTTCGATCAGTCTCGAACCCCAAACTGCATGCTCATTAACTCTGCACAACTTTTGAATTTCTCCAGATGTCCTTTGAGAGTAACTAAATGTTAAGAAGAAACTTTAGCATAACAACACACAGTGTTGACAATGTCAGAACAGAAACAAAAAGTCTGATTGTTGTTCGTTTTTACTATTCTTCTATGCTATCTCAAACTACACTTGTACGCCGTACATATATGAGTGTAATTAATAGCTAGAAGCATGCTATTATTGCCAAAATATACAGACATCAAAGTAGTAAGAACAGGCTAAGAATTAAGAATGTACACTAAAATAAGCTAATTCACTAATTACATATAATTCATACGTTGTATTTTTTAATGATTCTGGTAAAATATTTCAAACGCTCTGTATCAACACTAGGCCACAAGGATTCTTGCTTACGAGTTCTCATCTTGAATGAAAGTCGGCCACAACTAGCTCGTATATATAACATCACAACTGACTACCCTGGTTATGAAAACAATTAACTCTCTATCAAAGCTAGCATGAGCATCTAGTGTCAATATTTAAAGTGTCTCAAAGGTACCATGCAATATATTAACTTGAAAATGCCGGATAACCCAAGGTTTTTCTATAAATCGTAATTCCTTTTCTGTCCATGACGTCACGTCACCTGTTTCGCTTCACCTTATAAACAAAACAAAGTAGACTATTTTTTTCACTGATAAGTTTACTTAGACAGTTCCATCGGTTTTAATTCAGTAATACTTTCACTGAAAGAGACAGCAAAAATAACTATTCAACAACCTTATAAAGGGGGAAATATATCTTGAGTTACATGTATGCTGTCTCACTAAGAGAAGGCTGCAACATGACGTGGCCAATAAATCGATCCATTGCAAGAAAAACATTATAAAAACGACGTACATATCTAATTTCGACAACCATCTCGATTTAAAGTAAAACTGAGCTAAGACTAAAACTACAGCAATATGCTGACATCCACTGATCTTTTACATTGCTATGTTCTTATTCAGTTTAGGTTTATTCATTTCTATTTTAACAAATTTTGCGCAATTAATTGTTTCCGAAAATTATGATAATGGTCCGAACGCTGGACATCTGATCTGTCAGTGAACACTTTAAAAAGGGCGACAAAAACCTGTCACCTCACTTGAGCATTCATAGGCCTTCTAGATCTACTGGCGTTAAAACAGAAATACCTAACAGAATTCAGTGAATATTCTTGTACAAGTACTTCTTCTATCAGGACATCTTGAGCAAGCAAAGCCGGGAAATTCGACACAAACTTTTGCTTTGTCAGTATTTCAAGCTAGCTAAATACCGCATCGAATTCAAAGCTACATCTGAGGACAGAGAGATCGTGGGTCATATCACTGTAGAGCGTCTGGTCCATTCATTTTGGAAACATTCCTCTTAGCGAAAGATAAAGTGAATTTCACGGTCTATGCATGATCAGGAAAAATTATATATATAGACGACTAAACTAGGCACAATCCAATCCGATCTGGACACAAGTCTGAACAACTACAGCCTTGATCTGAGGGACTTTTAAGAGAAACCAAAACATTATCAGTCTAAAAGCGACAGTTTTCCGCATTGATAACTACATCTAAAGAGCATTCTGAAATCGCCAACTCCATATACTATTAGTTATAGTTTTAAAAGGTGTTGGCATAGCTTGGATATGAAGGAAACAAACAACTGCTCTATTAATTCAACAGCACCTCCACACTGTGGGACGAACATAGTTTGGTATTTTTTTATAAGTTGGAACTCAGTACAAATTCCCCTCACCGCCGTGGGGAATATACTGATCTGCTGGGCGGTGTACAAATATGAAGATTTACGGACCCCATCCAACACCCTACTTGTCAGTCTGTCTGTGGTCGACATGATGTACGTCGTCGTCTTCGCATCAAAAATCGCCATCATGACAACAGGAAGCCATTTTTGTTTCATGTTTATCACATTTTACAGAATCATAGTAATAGCGAGCATCTTTCATTTGAGCAGCATCAGCGTTGATAGACTGCTAGCAATCAAGTATCCACTCCGCTATAAGAACTGGGTGACCAATCGTCGAGCAGCAATCGTAGCGGTCATCTTATGGATCGCTGCAATTGTCATTCCTTTTCTAGACATGCTTGTGGTGTCGTTACAAATAGACGATGACAAAAAAGACTTTTGGAAAGTGATGAGCCACTGCTTCAAGCGAAAGCACCACAAGCTGAAACAAAAACTAGACTTGGAGCACATAATCTTCAACGTTCTGATAACCTTCGTCATACCATACTCAATAATGGTCATCTGTTATTCCTGTATATTCAAAATATCCAGAAAACACTCCAAAAAACTCCAACCGGTTACTAACATCGAGGCGAGAAGGAAAGTCGAGATGAAGGCTGCAAGGACCATTACGATAATAGTGGGGACATTCGTGATACTATACACACCGTACATTATATTTTCTTACTATGCCCTACTATACAAGCGTGGAATATGTCCAAATGCACGGTTAAAGATAACATTGATATGGCTGTATTCCTTAGCATGCACTTCAGCATGGGTAAACCCTTTTGTCTACACATTTACAAATAAAGAGTTTAAAAGAGCTTTCAAGAAACTATTCAAAAACATTTTAAGAAAGATTGGACTCAAACGGTGTTGCTGTATCTCTAGCTTCTAACGTGTAAATTAACTTACTTACTTTAGTTGAGGGAGAACCGCTTAACCAATGAAAATGTACCAATATCTATAGATATTGGCAAAACAATTTGCGTTAATAAAATACGATAAAATATCTAAGATCTTGTAAACCAGAATGATACAAATATATAAATGACCAAACTTGTGAAACGATAGTGTACTTCTGTTCCGAGTTGGTGAGGAAATAAAATTTGAAAATAACGTATGTAGCCACCATATATAGGTACACCATATTGCAGTCATAAAACTTCACTAGTAATAAAACTTAATTTCCTATCAAACTGATCATTGGATTTCAGTTAAAAACTCGTACTTGGGTTTTCAGGTCATGTAGGAAACGTGCCAAGCTGCCGCCGTGCTTTCGCAAACTTCAAAACCCCGTAACTCAAAAAAAAAACGTACCTTATTGATATTAAAACTTTCAAGAAAAGCTGACCTTTGCACAATATGTAAAATGAACAGCTTTCTAGATCTTAAACTAAGATTTCTGAAAACGATCTATTGAAACCTCCTTACTCAAAAGAACATACAAAAGACAACAATGAAAGAAATATATGTCGATTAAAAATACCATGGTTCTTTTTATGATCCATGAAAATACTAATGTGATATGTTTTTGTTGTATTTTAATATCTTTATTTAATATCTTTATTTCATTTTCTGTTTACAGAGATTACAGTATTAATACCAACATATTTAAAAACACGTGGAACAAATAATCAAAACCTACGACATACTTGCACGGACTAAGTACAGATAAAAAAGCAATCCTATAGTAAAACTTTTCATCAGAAACTATTGCCCGACGGTTCGATTCTCGGTTCGCGGCGCCATATGCGAGTTGAGTTTGCTTGTATTTCGCCGCCTTTGCTCAGAGTGTTTTTTCCCCGGGTTCTTCGGTTCATCAGAAACTATTGCCCGACGGTTCGATTCTCGGTTCGCGGCGCCATATGCGAGTTGAGTTCGCTTGTATTTCGCCGCCTTTGCTCAGAGTGTTTTTTCCCCGGGTTCTTCGGTTCATCAGAAACTATTGCCCGACGGTTCGATTCTCGGTTCGCGGCGCCATATGCGAGTTGAGTTTGTTTGTATTTCGCCGCCTTTGCTCCGAGAGTTTTTTCTCCGGATTCTTCGGTTCTCCTCCCTCCACAAAAACCAACACGCTAAATTCCAATGCGATCTGTGGTTTCGGGATTCTGACTTTGATCAGCCATTATATGGTTGTTTCAGGTCCGTTAAAAATTCAGTTTCAGTTAGTAGAAGATATACGGGAAAGTCTTTAAAAGGGAATATTTTAAAAAAACATTAAACTAATGTTCTACTTTTTGGACTGAGTTGGTTTTAGGGCTCTGTTGTGCTAAGAACACCAGTTAATTATAAATCGGGAAATAAAATTATAAACACATCTAAAAATAATTACGGTCAACTGAACCGGCTCCAGTTCCTTATTTTGTTATTTCATATTAAGCTAAATAGCCGTTTTACACTATATTTATTATATGTAATCAGCACAACAAAGACTACAAATAATCCCAAACATTAATTAGTCCCCCCGCATGCAGCTTTATAGCTAATTTAAAATGCTCCATTTCTAGCTGCACTCAGAAAATAACGCTTTCTCATATTTATAGGATAATGTTTGAAAGCAAATGGACTATCGATATCTCGCGTTGTGATTGTCATAATGAAAAAGTGAATTCAATAACCTGGAGGAATATAACAGTTCGATGAAAAATGTGTCAACAAAGTCCAAAGTAAAAGGATATTGACCGATTTCATAATGCCCTATGATTTGCATACTTCGGAAGATAAATCTGGCAATCTAATGCTACCACATGAAATATGACATCAAAACTAATTTAATCGTGTTCAGTTTTGAGAAATGTGGAGAATTGCTGTTGAGTTATAGGCATTTCAAATGCAGACGAAACATAAAACCGAGGCTGGAAATTACAGGCCTCCGTTGTGAATTTTCTCGTACAAATCTCTACTTTCGAGTATAGCACTTCATTGCTTTTTAAGCTACAGCACTAACATTTCACAAGATCACTAATCTCAACATGCTCTTTCACATGGTAATGATAATGTCAATTAAGAATGCGTTACAAGTTAACGGAAGTCATGTGCGTAGTGGGCGGATATTCAGAAACCAGGGGTTCTTTAGCTTTCCTTTCTGCTTCTACCCCTCCCCCCTCCATTTGTCATTCGATCCCAAGTCTCAATCACGCTCGGCCAATATGGCGGCCGCTTCGATGATCCGTTTGCTGCGCGAAAAAAACACCATCCACCGCCTGCAAGCAGGCTAAGTGCTTTTAGAATATGATGGACAGGAAACCATCTGCTCCATCGTAACAACAAATTAATAGAAAAAGAGATGATGTTGATGCATAAGTAGTACTTATAAGGGCCGCCGCTTCATTGATATAAACAAAATTAGCATAAATGTGTTTTGGAAGTGCAAGAACAGCGGTATTTATTTTCTTTGGATGAGTAACAATCCTTGGATGCAACATGGCCGTGGCTTCATATTTCAAGCCGTAGCCATGTTGCATCCAACGAGAATAAAAACCGCTCTTCTTGCATTTCCAAACCACCTTTTTTTGCTAATTTTGTTTATATCAAGGCCTTACCAAATTGCTTAAACGAGGGTCACCTAGAATGTATTCAGTACAGTGGATCGGTTTTTTGGAATAGTGTTATTTCTAGTGATCAGTCCGGCGATAGTATATGCAGGACATAAGGATCTTGAGTGTCGTTTAAATAAATTAGCGGTGTTTGATCATGAGCCCGTGTTTGAGCAGTTCACGTTTAACACTAAAAAAAAATTCGATATGTGACGTTTCTCTTTCCGAGAATGCCTTCTGCACTTCCTGGGCATGTTTTCTTAACTTTTAAAATATTTCAAGGATGTGTTTCTTTTTAATTCTATTATTTTGTTGTACATGTTGTAATAAATATACTTTAAGTTGTAGGTTCAGGTCTACGGGTTCAGTCTAGGCTGGAAACGCTACTGGTTCCACTCCCAGTAGACCGGGTGCAAACATGGCGCGAAATACAGTGTTTGTACTGATAGGAATCGATGGGAATCCGATGCCACATAAAATCCGTAAAATCGAATTTCTGAAATATTCTTCAGATGCAAACTTAAGATACCAGGTAAAAGATTAACATATCGAAATTTGAGGGATGTAGCTGTGCTGGGAAGCGTGCAATCATGTTTTCAGTTTTCCATACATTGTCTGTAAATTTTCACGCGGAATTTGACTCATTTTTACAGACCAATGTATGGAAAACTGAAAACACGATTGCACGCTTCCCAGCACAGCTACATCCCTCAAATTTCGATATGTTAATCTTTTACCTGGTATCTTAAGTTTGCATCTGAAGAATATTTCAGAAATTCGATTTTACGGATTTTATGTGGCATCGGATTCTTATCGATTCCCATACAAACACTGTATTTCGCGCCATGTTTGCACCACTTTCAAAATGTCGGAATTTACCGCGAACTGGTCTGGTCATGACAGTTGCGCTGTCATGCCAAGTGCCTCATTTTCCAAATGTGCGTGCCAAGTCTGTTGCAATAGCAACTGCGGATCCAGCGCGAAATGCTACAGCACTAGAACAGATGGCCAAGGCAAGCGTCGAACCCGCGATTCAGTGGTTTTTGGCGAAAGTTCAATGTACAGATATATGATACCGTCTGTGCATTTAAGGCCGCTAGAATCATATGCCCGGTTGCCGTACAGTGGTTGGGACCAGCAGCAGCAAATGTCGAAGCTCTACGAGCCTTTCCATTTTTGAGCAGTGCTGCAGTAATAAATGCTCTTATTACATATAACCCTAACCCCTAACCCTCCCCACCCCCCCCACCCCCCCCCCCCCCCCTCCTCCCCACCCCACCACCATGCACCACCGCGGGGAACTTGACTGTAATAGGTCCCCATTTTCCAACCGGTAGCGTGCGCCAGGGCTTCGGGTGAACGAAGATTTAAACCTATTTTATGTCTTTGGAAATACATGCACTGATCAGTATGTTCTTGGACATTATCTGTTCCTCTAAACTCATAGTTTCCCTAGAGCTTCACGCTTAGAAAACGTTCATGTCGCTGCCGAGTCGGAACAGATAATATATATACATGGTTAAAGATGAGTGAATATTTCCTCACCATAAGAAGGGTAATACGTTATGTACTCTCATTGACGAGCTTATTAAAACTGCACATTGTACCGTAAAAACAGTTCAAACAAGACCCCCATGTAAATGTTCAACTAAGTTAGGTTAGGGAACATCAGCCTTGTAATACTACTACTACTAATAATGGTGACGGTGATCAGATGATAATAATGATCTTTATTATTAATAATATATGACAAAATACATATCAAATTTACAATGAGTATAATTAATACCTAGAAGCATGCTATTATTGCCAAAATATACAGACATCAAAGTAGTAAGAACAGGCTAAGAATTAAGAATGTACACTAAAATAAGCTAATTCACTAATTACATATAATTCATACGTTGTATTTTAAAATGATTCTGGTAAAATATTTCAAACGGTCTGTATCAACACTAGGCCACAAGGATTCTTGCTTACGAGTTCTCATCTTGAATGAAAGTCGGCCACAACCAGCTCGTATAACATCACAACTGACTACCCTGGTTATGTAAACAATTAACTCTCTATCAAAGCTAGCATGAGCATCTAGTGTCAATATTTAAAGTGTCTCAAAGGTGCCATGCAATACATTAACTTGAAAATGCCGGATCACCCAAGGTTTTTCTATAAATCGTAATTCCTTTTCTGTCCGTGACGTCACGTCACCTGTTTCGCTTCACCTTATAAACAAAACAAAGTAGACCATTTTTTTCACTGATACGTTTTCTGAGACTGTTACATCGGTTTTAATTCAGTAATACTTTCACTGAAAGAGACAGCAAAAATAACTATTCAACAGCCTTATAAAGGGGGGGAAATATATCTTGAGTTACATGTGTGCTGACTCACTAAGAGAAGGCTGCATGCAAATGACGTGGCCAATAAATCGATCCATTGCAAGAAAAACATAAAAACGACGTACATATCTAATTTCGACAACCATCTCGATTTAAAGTAAAACTAAGCTAAGACTAAAACTACAGCAATATGCTGACCTCCACTGTTCTTTTACATTGCTATGTTCTTATTCAGTTTAGGTTTATTCATTTCTATTTGAACAAATTTTGTGCAATTAATTGTTTCCGAAAATTATGATAATGGCCCGAACGCTGGACATCTGATCTGTCAGTGAACACTTTAAAAAGAGCGACAAAAACCTGTCACCTCACTTGAGCGTTCATAGGCCTTCTAGATCTGCTGGCGTTAAAACAAAAATACCTAACAGAATTCAGTGATATATTCTTGTACAAGTACTTCTTCTATCAGGACATCTTGAGCAAGCAAAGCCGGGAAATTCGACACAAACTTGTGCTTTGTCAGTATTTCAAGCTAGCTAAATACCGCATCGAATTCAAAGCTACATCTGAGGACAGAGAGATCGTGGGTAATATCACTGTAGAGCGTCTGGTCCATTCATTTTGGAAACATTCCTCTTAGCGAAAGATAAAGTGAATTTCACGGTCTATTTGAACGGCCCGATGCATGATCAGGAAAAATTATAGACGACTAAACCAGGCACAATCCAGTCCGATCTGGACACAAGTCTGAACAACTACAGCCTTGATCTGAGGGACTTTTAAGAGAAACCAAAACATTATCAGTCTAAAAGCGACAGTTAATTTTCCGCATTGATAACTACATCTAAAGAGCATTCTGAAATCGCCAACTCCATATACTATTAGTTATAGTTATAAAAGGTGTTGGCATAGCCTGGATATGAAGGAAACAAGCAACTGCTCTATTAATTCAACAGCACCTCCACACTGTGGGACGAACATACTTTGGTATTTTTTTATAAGTTGGACTTCAGTACAAATTCCCCTCACCGCCGTGGGAAATATACTGATCTGCTGGGCGGTGTACAAATATGAAGATTTACGGACTCCAGCCAACACCCTACTTGTCAGTCTGTCTGTGGTCGACATGATGTACGTCGTCGTGTTCGCATCAAAAATCGCCATCATGACAACAGGAAGCCATTTTTGTTTCATGTTTATCACATTTTACAGAATCATAGTAATAGCGAGCATCTTTCATTTGAGCAGCATCAGCGTTGATAGACTGCTAGCAATCAAGTATCCACTCCGCTATAAGAACTGGGTGACCAATCGACGAGCAGCAATCGTAGCGGTCATCTTATGGATCGCTGCAATTGTCATTCCTTTCCTAGACATGCTTGTGGTGTCGTTACAATTGCAAATAGACGATGACAAAAAAGACTTTTGGAAAGTGATGAGCCACTGCTTCAAGCGAAACCACCACAAGCTGAAACAAAAACTAGACTTGGAGCACATAATCTTCAGTGTTCTGATAACCTTCGTCATACCATACTCAATAATGGTCATCTGTTATTCCTGTATATTCAAAATATCCAGAAAACACTCCAAACAACTCCAGCCGGTTACTAACATCGAGGCGAGAAGGAAAGTCGAGATGAAGGCTGCAAGGACCATTGCGATAATAGTGGGGACATTCATGATACTATATACACCGTACATTATATTTAATTACTATGCCCTACTATACAAGCGTGGAATATGTCGAAATGCACGGTTAAAGACAACATTGATGTGGTTAAGCTACTTAGCATCCGCTTCAGCATGGGTAAACCCTTTTGTCTATACATTTACAAACAAAGAGTTTAAAATAGCTTTCAAGAAACTATTCAAAAACATTTTAAGAAAGATTGGACTCAAACTGCGGTGTTGCTGTATCTCTTTAGCTTCTAACGTGTAAATTCAGTTACTTATAGTTGAGGGAGAACACTTAACCAGTGAAAAGCTAAGGTACCAATATCTATAGCTCATGTTCATTGATATTGCCAAAACAATTTGCGTTAATAAAATACTTTAAAATATCTAAGAGCTTGTAAACCAGAATGATACAGATATATAAATGACCAAACTTCTGAAACGATAGTGTACTTCTGTTCCGAGTTGGTACACCATATGGCAGTCATAAAACTTCACTAGTAATAAAACTTAATTTCCTATCAAAATCATTGGATTTCAGTTAAAAACTCGTACTTGGGTTTTCAGGTCATGTAGGAAATTAAACGTGCAAAGCTGCCGCCGTGCTTTCGCAAACTTCAAAACTCCGTAACTCAAAAACAAACACCTTATTAGTTATTGATATTAAAACTTTCAAGAAAACTTAGTATGCTGACCTTTGCACAATAGGTAAAATGAACAGCTTTCTAGATCTTAAACTAAGATTTTAGAAAACGATCTATTGAAGGCTTCTTACTCAAAAGAACATACAAAAGACAACAATGAAAGAAATATATGTCGATTAAAAATACTAATGTGATATGTTTCTGTTGTTGTATTTTAATATATTTATTTAATATCTTTATTTCATTTTCTGTTTACAGAGAATACAGTATTATACCAAGACATTTTAAAACACGTGAAACAAATAATCAAAACCTACGACATGCATGCACGGACTAAGTACAGATAAAAAAAGCAATCCTATAGTAAAACTTTTCATCAGAAGCTATTGCCCGACGGTTCGATTCTCGGTTCGCGGCGCCATATGCGAGTTGAGTTTGCTTGTATTTCGCCGCCTTTGCTCAGAGGGTTTTTTCCCCGGGTTCTTCGGTTCTCCTCCCTCCACAAAAACCAACACGCTAAATTCCAATTCGATCTGTGGCTTCGGGATTCTGACTTTGATCAGCCATTATATGGTTGTTTCAGTACCGTTAAAAATTCAGTTTCAGTTAGTCGGAAGATACACGCGAAAGTCTTTATAAGGAAATATGAAAATAAAACATTAAACTAATGTTCTACTTTTTGGACTGAGTTAGTTTTAGGGCTCTGTTGTGCTAAGAACACCAGTTAATTATAAATCGGGAAATTTAATTATAAACACATCTAAAAATAATTACGGTCAACTGAACCGGCTCCAGTTCCTTATTTTGTTATTTCATATTAAACTAAATAGCCGTTTTACACTATATTTAGTATATGTAATCAGCACAACAAAGACTACAAATAATCCCAAACATTAATTAGTCCCCCCGCATGCAGCGTTATAGCTAATTTAAAATGCTCCATTTCTAGCTGCACTCAGAAAATAACGCTTTCTCATATTTATAGGATAATGTTTGAAAGCAAATGGACTATCGATATCTTGCGTTGTGATTGTCATAATGAAAAAGTGAATTCAATAACCTGGAGCAATATAACAGTTCGATGAAAAATGTGTCAACAAAGTCCAAAGTAAAAGGATATTGACTGCCGAATTCATAATGCCCTATAATTTGCATACTTCGGAAGATAAATCTGGCAATCTAATGCTACCACATGAAATATGACATCAAAACTAATTAATCGTGTTCAGTTTTGAGAAATGTGGAGAATCACTAATCTCAACATGCTCTTTCACATGGTAAGGATAATGTTTTCTGTACCTGTGGACAAACTATTGAAACGGAAATACGCATTATATTTATGAATTATAGGGCTATGGTGCCGGTTTATAATAATAATAATAATAATTTATGGACTTATATTGCCCAAGTTTCATGTGTATATGATCACTTGCGCATTACATGATATGTAAATAACTTATGTATAGCTTAACCTAAATAATATAATGTTAAAAATCCATACTAATGTTAATACTAATTTTACGGAAGCTAAACCTATACTAATAGATTAATACTAAATGTTTAAGAACTAATAAAATACTAAAAATGAGTAAAAACTATACATTCTAATATTTAAAAAATTATGTTAAAATAAATTACAGTTAAATGCTTTCCTAAAAAGATAAGTCTTATAATTGAACGTTTAAAAGAATCGAGAGACTGTTCATTTCGTAAAGAGTTCGGTAGATCGTTCCACAGTTTAGGAGCAGCAGATACAAAGGCTCTATCGCCAAGTGTAGGCTTAGTTATCACATAAGGTGGTTCTAGTAACAATTCGGTATTAGAACGAAGACAATATCTAGACTTACTCTTAATCTTAATTAGATCATTAATATATATAGGTGACAGACCATGCAATGCCTTAAAAGTAATAAATAATAATTTAAAGATAATTCTAAACTTAACTGGAAGCCAATGCAGCTGATATAATATAGGTGTTATATGGTCGAATCTTGGTATCTTACAAATAAGACGGGCAGCAGTATTTTGTACTCTCTGTAACTTAATTAGTTGTGTCTGCGGTAATCCGTTTCAGAGCGAGTTGGGAACAAAAGTACATCATGAAGATGGATCTGTCTGCCTTTTTAATTACTCCTTGAAATGATGGTTAAAATGAACTTTTCTGACAAAGCTCGTGACAGATGTTCGCCATTTTAAACGTTCCGTTCGTATGAGCTCTTTCGTTGTCAAACACATCACATGCAGTAATCAGGTTGAACATGCTGTCAGTTCAAATATTGACAAATGCATATATAGAACTATACAGTACGTGGAAGACAAGAACTCAATCATCTGCTCCAACATGTTAAAATCGGATAAGAAACATATTAATGGATTAGTAGAAACTACATACATACGTACATACATATATACATCAACTTTATTTAAACACGGTAAAATCATCAGTTATTACAATTAAGAATATATTAAAAATATATTTAAAATATCACTGTTTTACATGATTGCCGTGTGGTAGTCCGATACAGAAAATATTTTATCGATATCCCTTCTGAATCCCCCAAGAGAATCGCAATTTCTTGTCTCATTGGGAAGATTATTCCATAAAAGGGCCCCACTATAACTAAAGCTACGCTTTAAGTAGTCATTTCTTAGTTACAATGTAGGTTGTATATTCTGTGCTGCGGAAAATGGATATTTTTTTATAAGTACACTGGAGAAAGCTTGTGGAGTGTTTTGTACATTGTTACTGCCTCCTGTTTCTTACGTTTTATATATAGATTATCCCAGCCAAGCATATTGAGAAGAAAATTAGAGCTTGTGTCGCCGGTAGGTAGATTTGGTAATCGGCTGCGCGATTTTGTAACTTTTATAGTTTATCACTTAACTGGTTATCTATACCATCTCACACTGAGCTGACAAATTCAATTAATGCTGTATAAAAATTTCGTTTGAGAGCGCCAATAGCAGAGGGTATTTTCTTTGATGCTTCGTTAATATATTTTTACCAAGTCAAATTTTCATCTAATAAATAGACCCAAAGATTTTTCTCATTTCACTGCCTACTATCTGTATGTCGATCGTATGATGACCACACAGTGGTCAAACGTCTGCGCATGCGTCAAAAGTCGTGCAACAACAACATATTCCAAAACAAATTCAAAGCGAGCCGACGGCCATCATTGTTCACACACACTTTTAAACCTTGAGAACTTTTTGGTTAAATTATGAAAAAAATAGTAAACTCACAGTTTGAAGTTTGTTCAATTTCCCGTCGACTGTGAAAATAAAAAGCTTAACTTTCACGTATTTGTCTTAACTTTTTGGGGTAGAAGTTCACAAGCCGATTTTTTTTTAAACGCCGGGTTGCTGTAATATGTGGTTTTAAGGTAAATTTTGCGCGGGAAATTTGCGCGGCCGCCCACCAGACTGACCGTAATACGCACGCGCAGACATTTAAACGCTGTGCTGGCTCGCCAATAATCTTGAACTCAGTCTTGGCAACATTAAGACTTAAGAGTGACTTTCCGTAAGAATCGACCAAACCGTGGCACAAGTCGAAAAATTGTTTTCGCTCATATTCTCTCTATAAGTTGGCCCTAGAGTGAAACCAAACGAGCTGTTGTTAGTTTGGTAAAATTTTGCTTCGTTTGGCGAGAAAATGACAAATTCGAGTTGGCCAGAAATCGTTCAGAAATCGGGTTTAAAAAAAGATGAAATTTTCCGAAAATAAACCCGGCTCGCGTCGCAGAACTATGACTCTGGTAGTTTCTACGATGGTTTCTATTTGATCTTTAGGCATCCCTCGTTCTGATGATTACCTAATGTTTTGGTTTCTGTATTGTTTTAGAGCGATAATTTTATTTTAACGAGGACCACAATTTGCTAGCTTCTATTCAGCAAATTATGTCACGGGAAAACGGCTGGCATTAAGTATGTGCCCTGTCTCCAAATTCTTTAAAAGTGATATACGAAGCTGTGTTAGATAGCATTCTATCAGAATATGAAGAGAAATCTCTGGGCAAACTGTTTTATCCACTTCGCTCAGCGCGATTTTGATACTCTATTTATAGCCATTTCGGCAAAAATTACGCTTGGGTAAACAATGGCGTGACATCAGATTCAGCGAAATTCTATAAGATATCCTCAAATTAATAAAACGAATCATTTTCTTATGTTTTTTTGCTTGAAAGTAAGTGATAGAGTTCATTGAAAAATATCTACAAGGTAAGTATGTATATAAATGTTACAGGTCTGACTGAGTCACTAATGTTGCGTGACAGCGATAATCTTACAATACTTTGCATCCTTTGACCAACATTCAGCAAGAAAATATATTTTAAACATTACATTTTGGTTTTAAGGACGTAAATGTCTTCCATTAGATTTATATATGAATTGCTTTATATCAGTTTACAAGAGACAACGACACTAAAAAATAAAATTCGTTAATTTAATTTATGCACAAATAGCCGTGGGAATGCCATGTTCCTATCTCGAAATAAAATGAAAGCGTGTTGCTGGAAGCAGTCGACAAAGATAGTGCCTTTATTATCATGTACCAAAGAGAATTCCAAACCACAAGTCACTTTGCGGAACTTAAGTGGAACTTGCCCGGACGGCGGTGTTTGATCCTCCCAAAAACCTTGCGTCTTTGACTTTAGCCATTTGTCCATCGCATCGTACGGCTCTTGGAAATTGGATGGAAGAAAAAAGCAACCGTTGTAGTATTCCCCAAGAGATAACTGGTCACGGAAAAGACGAAAAAGAGAAATTACCGAAAGCGGATAGAGGTGTCTCGAACCTCCTCTCCCAAAGGATCAAGAAGTGCACAGGCATTTTTATCCCAGTTGCAGGACCTGGTCACGTGATCATTTTAGCCTGTCAATCAAAAACATTGGAGCTAGAACATGGATGCCAGAATTGGAAAAAATGCCCAAGGATTAGAAATGAACTGAAGGAATGGCATTTTTTTTAAACTCTATAATTTAACTTTAGTTATATATGAGAGGGTCTCAATGGGGGGTAGCTTTGACGGTTAATATTTTAGGGGGTTGACGGTTATTTGAAACAAAACACCTAGAAAATTAAATTACAGGTTTGACGGTTAATTTTGTCGACGGTTGACGGTAAAAAAAATCTTTATTTTGACGGTTGATGGTTAACCCCATTGAGGGGCTCTTATATGAGGCTGATTCCTGTTGACTGGCAAGCCGTCAGTAGTCCCACAAACTCTATAAAATTTAGAGTTTTCAAAAAAATTATATTCCTTCAGTTTTAAAGATATGAACCTAAAACTTGGGATTTTTACTAATTTTGTCTTGCTCTTTCCATTTCTGACATCCATGTTGTTCTAGCGCCATTTGTTTTGATCGACTGGCTAAAAAGGTCACGTGATCCGGTCCTGAAAAGGGTCTATTGGTATCTTGCTTCTTTTATCCAATTAAACATACATTTTTATTAACACCGCGCGTGATTTTCTCTCATGTTCAAGGTTTGTGCCGGTTATGCAGGGAGATTCTAAAGTCCTTTAAAAAAATTGAAATTGATAAAACGACGGGAAGAACGTTTGACCCATCTACAGTTGCAAAGGATATGAGATGTGCTAAAGATGGTAACGGGACTCGATTGTTTTCTGCGTCCGACTTTTTTACAAGTCAACAAATTACGAGTTTCTTTTCTAGCCTGGCGTCAAAAAGCAGTGTTGATGTTGAAGCTGTGGCGCTAGACAGGAGGGGCGACGCCTTAGAGGACATGCGAAGATGGGGAACGTGGAACTCCTTCATCCACATATAACATTTGCGCCCTCGTCTCTCAAGGCCCAAGCTGAGTGGTGCATTCAGCGTTTCTGCGTTGCGAGATATCTGCATTTATTTTAACCTTGACGTTTCCGATATCACGACAAGACGTAAGAAGCCCTATACAGCTTAAAGCTGTTTCAACTAGTAAAGTTTTGTACTTGATTTCAAGCTAAAGGATAACACGGTCAAGGAAACACAGGAAGTGGGAACTGTAATTCCGTAAAGAGTTACAAGTACAAGTTATTTCTTTATAATCATACGTATTCCTTATCTTCATGGGCGGATCCAGAAGTGCTCGAGAAAGAGGTGTCCCTTTTGTGCGCTTTATTGCCGTAGTACGTAATAAGAAAGAAATTGAAGAAAGGAAATTTAATAGCAAGCACTCTGAAATAGGTTCTGTTACATTTTAGGAGTATCACATTTTACTACCATTGAAGAATATGTATCAATTAGTATCAATCTCGTGACAGTGTATTGTGATTATTAGTCACATATTGCGTTACAGGGAGGCTAAAAGTCAATTAGGGAAGGTACGTTTTTTTTACTGAGCTTGGGGGGAGGGGGTGGTGATTGGGCTGGAGTATTTGGGGGAGGGTCATCGGAAAAATTGTAACGTTTGTGAAGGGTCATCCTTTTAGTTTTGCTTAGTAGGGGAGGGTCACCCCTTACCCCAATTGTATTGGCAGATAAACGGCTTCGAAAATTCCTAGCCGTTTTCAGTACGGTAGTAGTACATTTACTTGATATAAACATGCGATCTGTAAGAAACAACGTCAAAGCTACTTGGGGAGAGTGATCCTTTTTTCCGCGACTTCAAGTGAGGGGCATGGATTTCCTATTAATAGCAACGGGGAGGGCCACGTTTTTCTCCTTGATTGAAATGAAAAAAGCTCCAGTCCACCCCCTCCCTCCTCATTATAAACGTACCTTCCCTTAGTCGACTAAGACAGTTAGTTTGAATATTGAGTAAGAAGATAAATTGGCCATAATCCAGGTTAAATCCCGGGGTTTAATTCATAGTAAATCCATTTAGAACGTTATTAAAACGTTACTGCAAACATGGTTTCGTATTATGAATAATCTGACGTATCGGATTAAATTAATGACCAATACGTACGACCGAAA
The DNA here is from genome assembly GCA_030867875.1 of Actinernus sp. WN-2022. Taxonomy (NCBI): domain Eukaryota; kingdom Metazoa; phylum Cnidaria; class Anthozoa; order Actiniaria; family Actinernidae; genus Actinernus; species Actinernus sp. WN-2022. Next base: position 64,439,859 of record JAOWCC010001210.1, read on the forward strand.
CTCAATAAACTTTAGCGGCGAGTGAAACTAAAATAAGAAAATGAAATAAGACGACTTTGAAGTAATACTGAATATTCTCGCTATCGAGTCAGGATAGGCATGGACAAGTGAGGTTTCGTTTGAGCTATTGCTGCTCAGTGCAATTAAATGAATACAATTGATTGCTTGTTTGTAACTTGATCGTAATTTAATTATGTATTAAGTTAAATATGACGGGGAGGAATATTGAAAGATAATTTGAAAGAGAGGCCTTGAAGAGAAGGTCAAAGTACCAAAACCGAAATAAAAATATTTAAAGGACAAAAGTTATTATTGTTAAGTTATTTACCTCTTTGTAAGGATTCTTTGGGGAATTTTTCTGGCCTTGTGGCCCGTAAGCTCATGTCACGCCCGTGTTTACATTGTTTACCCAAGCGTAACTTTTCGCCAAAATGGCTATAAATAGAATATCAAAATCGCGCTGAGCGAAGTGGTTAAAACAATTTGCCCAGAGATTTCTCTTCATATTCTGATAGAATGCTATCTAACACAGCTTCGTATGTCACTTTTAAAGAATTTGGAGACAGGGCACATACTTAACGCCAACCGTTTTCCCGTGATATAATTTGCTGAATAGAAGCTAGCAAATTGTGGTCCTCGTTAAAATAAAATTATCGCTCCAAACGAATACAGAAACCAAAACATTATGTAATCATCAGAACGAGGGATGCCTAGAGATCAAATAGAAACCATCGTAGAAACCACCAGAGTCATAGTTTTGCGACGCGAGCCGAGTTTATTTTCGGAACATTTCATCATTTTTAAACCCGATTTCTCAGCGATTCCAGGCCAACTCGAATTTGTCATTTTCTCGCCAAACGAAGCAATATTTTACCAAACTAACTACAGCTCGTTTGGTTTCACTCTAGGGCCTACTTATGGACAGATTATGAGAGAAAACAATTTTTCGACTTGTGCCACAAAAAGTCAATTTTGGTCGATTCTTACAGACAGTCGCTCTTAACTCATTTGCCTTGAGCCAGCAATTTGGTTGTTTAATTCGGCATTAACCATACTTTCGAGATCGGTTAGACTAGAGGCGACCTTTTAAGCCAAGGGCTCAGGCTTTCCCCACAATGCCATTCAGGCCGGAATTATGGGGACGCCAAAGGTAGGTATTGCTTCATCTGTAGGGTTTTGAATGAAAACTGCTCTAATATTGGACAAATAAGTCAATTTAAGACAGCCAGAGGACATTATAAAATCTGAAGTCGGCTGAACTCCTAGCGGGATTTGTGCATGGGGGATTTCACTTAGTTTTTCGGTTGTGTTCACTGCTTTAGCTACATCAAAAAAAATATTAATTGAAATGCTTCAATGCTTTGAGGACCACGAAGTTATATATCAGTTTTTTACTGTCAAGTACCCTCGTAAAATAAAGCCTCGGTTGCATTGCATTGCATAAAATCACCGCTCTTGGTTATACTCTGGGCCAAAAGGCTTATAAAAAATACCCTACAGGAGTTCCAGAGGGGGAAACCGCTGTCGAATTTGTGTTCATTACCCAGCATGCAGTTGGAGGTTGGTGCAGGAAAATGTGGTCGAGACAAATTACATGGATCACGGACCACTTTAAAGGAATTTACGCTAGTCCAGCAGTTGCGATAAGCCCTCAACGACCCTCGGCTGCGTTGGGCAACACAATTTATCATGGACTGATATCAAGACATTACATCATGTACACGGACGTTTCCTTGCGGGCACAATCAGGCGACAATACTTAGTCACGTGACACGAGCTAGCGCGATGGCTTTAAATTTCTGCTCCAGCGCACTTGTCAAATAACAAAGAAAACTGCCTCAAACTGGTCTATGCCCTGAAAATATTGCCGATTTGGGGTTTTAAAAATTGTTGTCCACAAAAATGTAAACACGCGATTTTAAAGAAGAGATGTTTCGCTGCAATTTTCGCTAATTTGGGGGTAAATTAAGTGAAATCTTCTGCCATCAAATTAAGGCTGAATATTTGGTTATTTCAGATAGAAAACGTATGGAAAGTGTTCTCATTTGCTATTCAGTACTCATTTTCTCACTAAGTCTAAAATCAGTAAAGATTGGAAAAACGGGAAAATATTATTTGATAACTTATCTCTTATCGAGCGTTCTTTTATCGAAATCCGTTGAATATTTCTTCCATTAAAGTTGAAAAGTCTTTCTAGCAGTCAAAATGTCCTTAATTATAATGCTTGCATATTAATCGACCTTTCGAAACTCCCGGGAGACCGACGAGCGCTCCGCCTACTGTGTTAAAACAGAAGATATCGAAACAAAGGGGCGGCAGTGAAAAAGTAATTTAATTAAATAGTCGATAGCCCACTTCCGCGATATGCTCTACTTGTCACGCACACAAGTTTCAATACGAGGCTCCGTGCTAAATTAAATTTATTATTTTCTCTGTGAAAAGAATAAATTTAATTTAGCACGGGGCCTCGTATTGAAACCTTTGTGCATAGAGCATATATAGAGCATATCGCGGAAGTGGGTTATTGCAATTGAGTTGGATAAGCAATTTTCCGGTAGTTGACGTGTCGTACTGCACACAGTTAAGGGGTTCCAAGGGCACACTCGCCCGGAAAATTATTTTCAAATTCTAGGTCTTCTGAAATGGTATTTCGAATTCCTGCATTTTGAAAGTGCTTTCAATTTCCCCTGGTGTATTTCATGTTTTTCATTGGTGATAAATCAAGCGACAACGCATATAATGCACGGCTTCCTGGAAATCCGTTGAAATAAAGGTTACAGTTGTGACAGAGTGTAAATATTGACCAGATACGAAGTCTTTATTCTTTATCAATACTCAGTTTGTTCGATAGCCAGTAAAACACGCAAGAGGAATTTTCATAGCGAAAATCCCGAATCAGTACTCGGGTATCCCGTAGTCCCGAGTAAAAGCTATTTATACCCTTATACCGCTCATATCCCACTTCATTTCCCCTTTGCATCCCGAATCCCGTCTTCGAAATAAGCCAAATCCCGCATCCCGAAAAACCTTGCAATTATCTTTCGTTTCCCATAATGCCATTGGGCAATTAAAATATTCATACGCTCAAATTACTTGGTGTTTGTTGCCGACCGCTGAGAGCTGTGCTGTGCTGCATTTATATTAAACACTTCGCGAGAACTTGTGGAATGGCAGGAAACTGGCAAACGGAATGTACATCGATCAGAGAACGCAACCAGTACATGTACGACAACAAAGTGTTTAGCGATGTGGAGTTCTCCGTTGTTGACTCTAAAGGCGACACGGTCACCGTTCCTGCCAATAAGTACGTTCTGGCCATCAGTAGTCCTGTATTCGAGGCCATGTTTTACGGTGAACTGGCCGAGACTCGACGTACTATCGACCTACCTGACTGTACCGCTGAAGGATTACTGGAACTATTTCGCTTCATGTACTACGATGAAATCGAATTGACCGGAAGTTATGTTATGGAAGTTCTGTACCTCGCCAAGAAGTATATGTTACCTTCAGTGGGAAATAAGTGTATACATTATTTACAGGGAGAGCTTCAACCTAAAGATGTATTTGGTATTCTTCCACAGGCGATAAAAGTAGAGGACAAAGGGGTGACACAAATCTGCTGGAACATTGTGGACTCGGAGACGGAACGAGCCGTGACATCTGATTACTTCCTTGATGTCACGCAAGAAACACTCTGTGAAATACTTGAAAGGGACACTTTGAAAATAAAAGAAGTTGAGTTGTTTAAGGCTGTGGATCGCTGGGCTGCCAAGAAAACTAAGGAACAAGGATTAGCTGAAGAAGGCAAATCCAAGAGGAGTGTGCTTGGTGAGAAAGCAATCAAATTGATAAGGTTTCCGTTGATGTCGCTGAATGAGTTCGCAGAATTTGTGATGGTTACCGGAATCCTTACGAATGAGGAGCTAACTGAGTTAATTCAGTATTACAGTTCGGTGGTATCATCTACCTACGTTTTTTCTGTAGAGGTTCGTACAGGGAGCCAATTTAAAGACAGACAATGCATATTGAAAAGGTATACCTTTGATAAGTCCGATAACACACAGTTACCGACTTGGCGTTATTCCCGAGGAACTGTCGACAGCATAACATTCACGGTCAACAAACCGATTAATCTCACTGGTGTTCGGCTCTTTGGGAGAAAAGACTCCAGGTATAACGTCCAACTCAGGGTTAACATTGAAGGTAGAATAGAATCTTGCTATCAAACTCACGTCGCTTATAACAGTGACATCGAGATGACGAAGGGCCGTTGTGGTTTTAGCATTATTATGAACAGCCCTCAACGTCTCGTCCCAGATTTAGCATGCACCATAAATGTCTTGATAAAGGGGCCTGCATCATATTTTCTTATCGGTGGAGGCAAAACGATTGCATGTGCCGACGTTAACTTCACATTTAAAAATATTACAAGCCCAAATGGTACTTCTGATAGTACTGGCCAGTTTCCAGAATTGTTGTTCACTCTCCTTGAGTAACTAAATGAAAATAGACCTAGTTAGTAAAATATAAGATTTTGTTTAGAATATATTTTCCTCAGTACTTTTCTATAGTGAGACCTGGATCTTATATGTTTTAGTGAGATACTAGCTAAATGCAACCAAGCAGATATATCATTATAAACTTGGTGATATTGTTCGGCGCTATAATATGAAATTTCATTTATACGCGGATGACATCCAGTTATATATGTCCTTCAACTCCCTTTGTAATGACGACCAAGTATCATCGGCTGGTCAAGTTGAAGCTTGTGTTGGAGAAATTTGTAACTGGATGTTATCCAATAAGCTTAAGTTAAATAGTGATAAAACGGAACTGCTTGTGATTAGCTCTAAATACCGCTCTCGTCCAATTTTTAGTACATTAACAGTAGGAAATTGTAGTGTACAGCCATCGGCTGCCGCAAGGAATATAGGAGTAGTTTTTGATAGTTGTCTGTCAATGGAAATGCAAGTTAAATCAGTTTGTAAGTCTGCACTATACCATCTTAGGAAAACCAGTAAGATTCGAAATTATCTGTCAGAGGAATCAACAGATAAGCTTGTCCACGCCTTCATTACATGTAGGCTTGACAACTGCAATTCTGTACTTTATGGGTTGCCTAAAAGCCTAATCCAAAGGCTTCAGCGCGTTCAGAACTGCGCGGCTCGGCTTGTTACTCGCAATTCTAAATTTAGCCATATAACGCCAGTCCTTAAAGATCTACACTGGCTGCCAGTAGAGAAACGAATAATTTTTAAACTTCTTCTCATTACCTATAAGGCTCTCAATGGCTTAGCGCCATCATATATTAATGATATGCTTCATACTTATGTGCCCAATCGCAACTTAAGGTCTGCTAGAAAGTACCTATTAATTGTTCCACCCTCAAATCTGAGGACATATGGGGACAGATCTTTTTCCGTTGCTGCCCCAAAACTTTGGAATGGTCTTCCACTGGACCTTAGATGTAGTTCTACTGTAAATATTTTTAAATCTCATCTAAAGACTCATATCTTTAGGGAAACGTATTTGTAAATATTTTTTCTTTTGTTTTTAATGTATTTTAACGATCTTTGTATTTAGTTTTTAATTTTTCAACATCGTAAAGCGCCATAGAGCATTTAATGGATATGGCGCTATATAAGTACACTATTATTATTATTATTATTATTAAACCTGACATCTGTTTCAGGGTTTTCAATAGCGATACTTTAATACTGTTTGTAAACACTGACGTCATTTATATATTTGCATATATAATGTGGTTGGCAAAAAAACCTGCGTGTTTGTATGACTTGTATGGGAACTAGCGATTTAGGCCTCACAAAATACATCTAAAGTCTCAATTCTGATTCCAAATCTTAATTCCTTTATAAGACTTATAAGTTAAGAGCATATAGGCTTCGATGAAAGTGGCTTGCTTGCATTTTGGAAGGACAAGAAAGTAATTTGGCGATGAATAAGCACCGACCTGTGATATTTTATAAGCATCTGACTGGGTTCACGCTTCGTTTCTGCCAACCACAGAAAGCAACAAATGTGGCGTGACTGGTCTGTGTGACGTCACAGTAAGTATCGCTATAGAAGCCGGCAGCCGACGAATCTCGCCGGGTATTTTACATGAAATCGGCGCCTACTTTGATTGAAAATTTCCCCAAAAATTAGATATTTGCACCAATTGCGCTCGATGCTCGCTGCCTACTCTTCAAGTTTTTCCACTTACTTCAAATGTTATTGAAAACCCTGTGTTTATACAATCAAGAGCCTCCTCAGAGGCTAAACTCGGGTCCTCTTCTCATCACAGGTAACCCATATCATGATATGAGGCTTAAATGCAATACTCTAACACATTAGATGTAACGAGAGCCTCCTATGACGCTATACTCGGGCTAGCCTGATTTTCAGACGGTACGAGTTCATAGACTTTCGTGTTCCTGACGTCATAATGTCAACCAATCAGAGCGAACTTTACACTTTTGGCAAAGTCTGGAATTTAAGCAATGTGTTCGCATATTTTTCTAAATGGCGTTGGGGAAGAACTTGAGCAGTGTGTCGACCGAAGTTGTAAAGTTTTCAGGATTTCGAAGCTATATCCAGAGCAGAAGAAAGCATCGGAATCGTGTATTCATTGAAACGATGTGTTTGTGAATCTGCGTACGGGCTTTGGTAAATCACTAATCTTCCTCCGCTTATTTAAATCTCATGCATAGATTCTCGGCCTAGGTTTTTGGGTTTTAGAAGACCAAATCTTTCATGGAATATTATGATTTTACCTGCAGGAGCGAACACACATAATGAGTATGTTATGGAAAAAGTGTCATGACACAGAATTATGAACACACTTACGTAAGTTCATGTACGGCAATGGCATCTAAACTTTGCACAGAAAGTTCGGTTAAAACAACCTCTGATACCAAAAAAACTACCCTAGGACAACTTTAGCGTCTTGTGTGACTAATCGACATACATATCAAACTTCATAACGTTTTAAAAATAAAAGTAACAGCGTAAAAGTTCTAAGATCTAAAGTCAATTATATCTTACCCTCTTGAGTTGCTCTTCAACTACTCGTTTTCTTCGGGTACAGTTCCAGATCAACTCAAAATAGCAAAAGTGATTCCAGTTCATAAGAAGGGCTCTAGCTTCATTGTCTCAAACTACAGGCCCATTTCTTTACTATCAATCTTTAATAAAATAATGGAAAAATTAATGTATAAAAGACTTATAAGTTACTTAGAGAAATTATCTATTATCTATCATAAACAGACTGTTTGGATTTAGATCAAAGCAGTCTACAACTCATGCCCTTCTTCTTCTAACTGATAAAATCCAATGTGCAATAGACAAAGGCATTTATTCCTGTGGCATCTTCCTAGATCTAAGTAAAGCTTTCGACACTGTTAATCATAGCATACTTTTGTCTAAATTGGAGTATTATGGTATCCGTGGTGTCGTTCACAATTGGTTTGTTTCCTATTTGAGCAATAGAAAACAATTTGTGTCTATTAGAGGTATTGATTCGGATTACCAGACAATTTCATGTGGGGTGCCACAGTGATCGGTCCTTGGACCACTGCTTTTTCTACTATATGTTAATGATATTTTCAAATGTTCTGAAATTCTAGAGTTCCATTTATTTGCAGACGATACAAATATCTTCTTAAGTGATAAAAACATTTGGAACCTTGAACATGTACTTAATATTGAATTGCAAAAAGTTGGTGACTGGTTAAATGCCAACAAGCTATCATTAAACATTGATAAAACTAGCTTTGTAGTCTTCCACCCCCCACAGAAGAAAATTTTGCATAACATGAAATTGTTAATTTCAGGTAAGTCAATTAGAAAAGATAGCCAAATTAAATACTTAGGCCTCATTTTTGATTCGCATTTAAATTGGAAATCACATATACATGAATTAGGTAAAAAAACATCAAGAGGGGTTGGAATCCTATCTAAGCTGCTTAGACATTATGTTGATATTGGGATCTTATGCCAATTGTATTATTCATTAATTTATCCTTTCCTTACGTATGGCCTACTTCTGTGGGGTAACACTTACAAATCAACCCTAAAACATATCATAACCCAGCAGAAGAAGGCCTTGCGTATCATTACTTTTTCTAAACCAGATACTGACACTCGGACCCTCTCTTTTATCAGCTTGAAATTCTCAAGTTAATTGATCTTGTTTCTTTCCATAATCTAATTTTTATGTACCAGTTCCATCATGATTTGTTACCCAAGGCTTTCGACAATTTTTTTGAGTCAGTATCATCCAAACACCAATATAACACTAGACTTGCTTCAAAATCATCATATTATATTAAATCAGTAAGAACTAATTATGGAAAGTTCAATGTCCACTTTTCTGCAGTACTTCTATGGAATAACATCGACGAACATCTTAAAACACTCCCTCCAAAATCGTTTAAGACACAGATTAAATCTCACTTCATCCAAGCATATGATATAAATTAGACTTTCCTTATACAGCCTGTTTTTCAATCACCAATTCTAAATGTTTCAAGCTGGTGCCTTCTCTAAATGTCATTTTGTTTTTTGGTTTATGTTGTTTTTGCTTAATTTATTATTTATATTTATTACTGTCAATTTAGTGTGTCAGACTTTATTGCCAACCCATACTCTGTTTAAAATCCTCATGTAGCCACTCAGCTTGTTTAGCTTTTTAGCTATTCTGAGTGGCTTTTTACCTTCCTGTTTTTTCTCATCAAATTGTAACTTTTAATTTAAATCTTGGTAATAAAGCTTGCTTGTTGTGCTTGTTGTTGTTGTTGTTAATAAACTTTACGGCATGGAATCGAGGCTGATATTTCTTTTTGCAAATACTGCAGCGAACTTCCATTTAAAAAGTTCCTGCTCTCCAAAGAACCACAGCCGCTCATACAGGATACCATTCTGAGAAATCGACAGAAGTTTGAAGCTGTATAATGTTTTTGTTCCAGTGCATGAAAGCTGATAGATCCAACTAGTAAAAGCCTCTACTGCACAACTGTTCTGCATTTCACGCTTCAATTCTTACGCGTGTTCGTATTGGCTTATCGTAAAAACAAAGGTTGATGACGTCAGGAACATGAAAGTCTATGAAGTCCATCAGACGGGGAGGGGGAGGAAGTGAGCGGACGACCTCGTACCGGTAGTCTAGAAACCTAAGACCTAAGACCTAAGACCTAAGACCTAAGACCTAAGACCTAAGACCTAAGACCTAAGACCTAAGACCTAAGACCTAAGACCTAGAAACCTAAGAACTAGAAACCTAAGACCTAGAAACCTAAGACCTAGAAACCTAAGACCTAGAAACCTAAGACCTAGAAACCTAAGACCTAGAAACCTAAGACCTAGAAACTTTATTTTTAGTTTTGGTATTCGAGTGTTTGGCAAGCGAAATTCGTGAATCGCCGAGTTCCATTTAATAGGGCATTAACTAGTCTGTTCGTGTTTACATTTTTGAAATTACAAACTCATCTCTTGAAAGCCTTGCGTTTTGTCACTGAAATATCCATCTTTGCATAAATGAAAGAATGATCACAATTTAATGGTGGGCTGTGCGTACCAGAGTAAACAAAATAACCAGGAGCATTGGTAATTTATAATTAGATAATACTTCCCTAAGATGCCGTCGCTAGCTTTTATTCCACTCAGTTCGGTGGAGAAATGAGCTTACGGTAAAATACCTAGAAACCATCTAATAAGGGATATATTTATACAACTGCTTTTTTTTGTTGTTTTTTTTCCCTTGTTTTTGTGCAAAAATTTACGTTGTCTACAATCTCTCGGGTGGGTCAGTAGAGGCGGATAAGTAGAGGCGGATACAACGTAGGCTTACCCACTGAGTGCGAAGAAAATATTAGTGTTGCAGTCACATTGAGCATGCATCAATCTCCTTCAGACAGTACATTTGCCACTGGCCAATCAAAAGAGACTGTTCCCACGCTTGAGCCAAGACTAAGTTGTATATTTCATAGTATTTCTGATAAAAAAAACTGTTTCTGGACGAGAATCGCCCGAGTTCCAATGAAACTCACTCTTTGTTGATGTTTCCACAGGGGCCCGGTCAATTTTATAATTTCCTCTCGTTCTGTCATTCTTTTTCCGGTTCAATATAATTCTTCTTTGTCCTCCTAGTTTGTTCATGTCATTTCCTGTTCGATAAATTGTTTCGACAAATGTATGGAAAACTCAAAGCACGATTGCACGCTTCCAGTATGGATCGTAAAAAGATGACCCATGCTTTCAGTCAGAAATCCGATTTTACGGAAATTATTTGGCATCGAATTCCTGTGAACTGGTCTTAGATATACAAAATACAGTTTGCAAAGTACAGTAAGCCCCAACAGTTAAGGTCTTAGGTTTCTAGTTCTTTATAGGTTTCTAGGTCTTTATAGGTTTCTAGGTCTTTATAGGTTTCTAGGTCTTTATAGGTTTCTAGGTCTTTATAGGTTTCTAGGTCTTTTATAATAATAGGTTTCTAGGTCTTAGGTTTCTAACCCAAATACTTTTATATGTTCAATTGACAGCCAACCGGAAACGCAAACCAATTTACATAAATTACATAAACTTTCTCATTTTAATTTGTAACAGAATTATTCACTTAATAAAACAGACGAGACGTAATAGCTCGTTAGATTTTTTATGGGCTTTTGAACAGCTTTTAAAATCATTTTCTCGACTATAAACACTGTTACATGTATCCAAGTCAGACTTCAATTTCATCCAATCAGACTGAAGCATTGTTTTGGCTTCCCGCGCGTTGATCTGCTACCTGAGTATTTTCATCTTTTGTGGGAGCTCGCTCGAAAACGTATATCATGCTAGCAGAGCCTTATTTTCTTTGGTTTTCTAATCTCTCTCCAATGAGAGCGACTAAAATAAGATATTCGTGTTTGCCGTCGTCCAGAAACAGTTTTTTTTATCAGAAATAATATGAAATATACAACTTAGTCTTGGCTCAAGCGTGGGAACAGTCTCTTTTGATTGGTCACTGGCAAATGTACTGTCTGAAGGAGATTGTTCTGATGCATGCTCAATGTGACTGCAAGACTAATATTTTCTTCGCACGGGTAAGCCTACGTTGTATCCGCCTCTTTTCTGCCAGTTCACTGACCCACCCGAGAGATTGTAACAAAAAAGCAGTTGTATAAATATATCCCTTATTTATAGATGGTTTCTAGGTCTTTTAAGCTCATTTCTCCACCGAACTGAGTGGACTAAAAGCTAGCGACGGCATCTTAGGGAAGTATTATCTAAGTCTAGTACAATATTTCGCCATACAAATAAGTCTTTCCTTATTATTACCAATGCTCCTGGTTATTTTGTTTACTCTGGTACGCACAGCCCACCATTAAATTGTGATCATTCTTTCATTTATGCAAAGATGGATATTTCAGTGACAAAACGCAAGGCTTTCAAGAGATGAGTTTGTAATTTCAAAAATGTAAACACGAACAGACTAGTTGATGACGGGTGTCTCGAAACCTAAGACCCTCGAAAACTAAGACCTAAGACCTAAGACCCCCTCTTAGTTTTTCTAGATCTCGAAAGCTAAGACCCTCTCTTAATAGTTTTCGTAATTCGCAGTTCGAAAACTAAGACCCCGCCAAAGAAAGCGATGTGAAGCGAAGCGAAGAAATAAAAACAGCTCCGTTTAATCAAGAGTCGCTTGGCTTCTTGTCTTACTGTGTGTGACTACATATAACGAAAAATCGGCCGGCTTACTTTCACAGTATTTTATTGTATGAAATAGTACTAAAGAACTTGATTGAATCATTGAGAATGAAAGCATATATGATAAATATATAATAAAGACAAAGTATTGTGGCGTCGCTTGAAAATAATCAACAGAAAATATGTTTATAGATCAGAGCGTTTTTTGCATACATGTGATACGCCGATGACAGATCCGATTTAATTTACTTCCGTTACATATTGGACATATGATATGAACTACTGATGAAGTGAATTAATCTCATAAGGGAAATTCCAGGGTCAAAATGACGCGGAACTTGAGTTTTATCAAATAACTGATAAGTAAGAGCAAGATCCGGATATCCAGAGACGTTTTCAGTCGTTCAAGGGACCGAAACTTCTTTGTTTTTTTATAAGAACGAAAATCCATGAAAATCGGTAAAAATCGATAATCAAGGACGCTAGCGTTGTGACTATCGATTTTTATCAATATCAATGAAGTATTTTGATGGAAGGGGGGTTGTACCCGGATCACACCACGTATTTTGGCATCTAGATTTTTGTCCACAAATATCTTCTTTAATAAAGTACTTATTGAAGAAGTAACTATATTTCTACTTTCTACAGGCAGAGAAGAACGTGTGTCTGCATTAAAATCGGTATCCCTATTTTACAACGCGAGAAATTACCCGCCACCCACCACCTCCCCATTGTTTTGACCTCTTCCCTAACCTAAACATTTACAGCCTTCTCTCACTGTTCTACTGAACGGTATTATCGCCATTGAATTTATGCTAATGTTACGAGAAAAATCGCTGTTAAAATTCGTCCCGTGTAATCTGGTCAAAAAAAATGTTCTTACAAATGCAATAGACCAGTTCGCGGTAAATTCCGACATTTTGAAAGGGGTGAAAACATGGCGCGAAATACAGTGTTTGTATGGGAATCGATGGGAATCCGATTGCCAAATAAAATCCGTAAAATCGAATTTCTGAAATATTCAACAGATAAGAGTAAAAGATTAACACATCGAAATTTGAGGGATGTAGCTGTGCTGGGAAGCGTGCAATCGTGTTTTCAGTTTTCCATACATTGTCTGTATATTTTCACGCGGAATTTGACTCGTTTTTACCAGACAATGTATGGAAAACTGAAAACGCGATTGCACGCTTCCCAGTTTCCAGCACAGCTACATCCCTCAAATTTCGATATGTTAATCTTTTACCTGGTATCTTAAGTTTGTATCTGAAGAATATTTCATAAATTCGATTTTACGGATTTTATTTGGCATCGGATTCCCATCGATTCTCATACAAACACTGTATTTCGCGCCATGTTTGCACCCCGGGGGGGGGGGGGGGGGGGGGACTTCTCATAAAAATAGACGGGGGTGCTCGACCTATCTTTTAGGGGTTAAAATCGTTAGCAGTGCTATCTCTTAGGGGTCTTCCAAAGGTCTGCTATCTTTTAGGGGTCTCCGAGACCCAAATTTTTTGTGGCCGAGAAAAAATAGCGCTGGATCCTCGAGCATGAGACCCCACAAGTTGAATCGGTATTTACGGCTTCGATATAGAGTTTGATCCATCCGAATATTAAAGACGAGGTTATGGAGTGCTATCATTTAGGGGTAAAAATTTTGTGAGCCACGCCCATATTGCTATCTTTTAGGGGTGAATTTCATTTCTCACGTCGAGCACCCCCGTCTATTTTTATGGGGAGTCCCCCCCAGGGGTTTGCACCCCTTTCAAATGTCGGAATTTACCGCGAACTGGTCTATTGAAAGTGTCTCTAGACTTTAATTACGTTTCTCTACGGATTTACTAAGGGGTCATAGTTTTCCTACCTAGTTCTCGAAAACTAAGAAATGTTTTTTAGGACTCCTTATTTAATACTGCAATAATTTTCAGCTAATGAACGAAGTTTCACCTTGCTCGATTTTTGGGGGCGTTATTTTTTGGCTTGCTCGATTTGCGGTACCTCCCCCGGTATAATTACACTTCATGTGTCGATCAAATGACAGCGAACGTGTATTTTATTATAAGTTACTACTCAGTGTTGCTGGTATATGAGTATTGATTAGCAGAATCGATCAGGTATCCAGATTCATTCTGACAGTCGTTCAAGGGCCGATCGAAATTCGTGCATATCGAAAACTGTAGCCTGAGGAAATCAGACGCCTTTCATCGCCCCTTTGGAGCAGCACATACCCGTAACTGTATAGCTTATATGGTAGAAAACAGAACATTTCAAATCCGATTGAAAGTGTCTTTAATTATAATTGTTTTACTGAGGGTCTTAGTTTTACTGAGTTTTCGAAAACTAAGACCCCTCTTAGTTTTCGTAATTCGTAGTTGAAAAACTAAGACCCCTCACTAAAAATATAGAAAACTGCGTGAAACGAGTAGAAGAAATACTGAGACATAGCGCCGTTCAGTTAAACCGTACTTTTTAGTAAACAATTTTTAAACTTAACTAAATTCTGTGTGAACTACAAACAGGAGCAAAGTAATACATGGAGTTAAGTCTGTTGAAGTTTTAGCGTGTTCTTTCGAGTAGTTTTCTTCTTTTTTTTAACGAAACATTGCCCAAACTCCCGAAATATCATGCATGCATGTACAAGACTATGCATGGGCCTGATAAATGAGGCGGGCTAGCCCGGTCTCTCCAAACCCGCCTCATGTAATCACAGAGTTAATTTTTGTTGTGTTTCATAGCCAATCAAGGCGGCCTACACAGCAAAACCGGCCAGCCGCCTCATGTAGATACTTTCTTTTCTGTTTCTTTTCAAACTGCCGGGACGCGTGCTGCTTGTACATGTACACAAGGTTATTGATCGTGATCATATTACATTTTGGCGGGAACTGAGTGCACATGTTCTCTGGCAATTGACATCCTATTCAACGATGTCGTTGTTTCGGCGGTTTAAGCTTCCACAGCTCTTAAATAAGAAGAAACCTGTACAACAAATGGTCGACAGCATTCAATGCTTCGACTGCAACCAACTACCAGTGAAAGAAAGAATCGGACAAGGAGCGTTTGGGGATGTTTACACCACCGATTACAAAGCCCCGGGAAATGAGATTGCCGAAACAGTTGTTATCAAGAAAATGTTACAAGTCCTGGATAAAGAAGAGAACAAACTTTTCTTTAAAGAAGTAGCTCTTCTTAACAGACTTAACCATACTAGCATTGTAAAATTCAAAGGAGTTTGCTATCAGTTCGCTGTCATTTAATCGACATGTCCAGTGTAATTTACCGTACGTATCTAGACTAACTTCCCTTCAATCAGGTCATATATTATGAGTATTTTTACACTATGAAGCCAATCACGACTACACATAATCCGTTACTTTGCCGAGGTCCAGAACAAGCTATTGTGCACTGTTTGGGTTTAGTTCGGATGCGACGCAGGCTATGCGGTGGACAGCTAAATGGTTTGCCTGTTAATACCTATTAACTGACTCGTCTATTAAAATTATATTCAAACAACAATAATAATAATAACATGTTATGTATGATCAAATGCGCAGGTATCAAACTATATCTAAAATCTTAAGCAATCTAAAAGCTAAATACTATTCTAAAGTGAAATCTAAAAAGAGTATAAAAGAGACCCATGGCTAATGTAAATTAAAAGCTATTTTAAGAAGACGAGTCTTAAAGATTTAAGTCCATTCCACACTTTCGGCGCTGCTGCAGCAAACGCACGGTCAGCCAGAGTCTTTTTATAGTTACAGGTTTAGGTACTATAAACAAAAGTCCACTGTTAGATCGTATCGCGTAGGCTGTAATGGGTACATACATATGCTCTCTGACAGTAATGGCATTACAAAGATATACAGGTGCAAGACCATGAGTACACTTAAAAGCAACTGACTGCAGTCTTGAAATGGACTTCCTTGAAATCTATCTGAACAGGACTGCTTGTGTGATGTAGCTGTATCTAGGCCAGTATAGGAAATAAGTCTTGCTGCTGAGTTCTGTAACCGCTGCAGTTTGGACAGATAAGCAGCAGGCATACCGAAAAGCAGACTATTGCAATAATCGACACTCATAATAATGGGTTGAACTCCACTTCGCTTCACACGAAAACTAAGAGGGGGTCTTAGTTTTCGAGAACTAGGTAAGAAAACTAAGACCCCTTAGTAAAACCGTAAAGAAACGTAATTAAAGTCTATAGACACTTTCAATGGGATTTTTAAGGACATTTTTTGATCGGATCATACTGGACGGTTTTTAACGACGATTTTTCTCGCAACATTAGCATAAAATTTAATGGGTAGAACAAGTGAGAGAAGGCTCCCTGGTTCAGGTTAATGTGGTGCGAAAAATTTAAAATCGCCCCGTGTATTAAAGTTACTTTAAATATGCGCTATTTATATTTTGATAAAATTTGACCCTGGAATTTCCCGCATGAGATTAATTTCACTTCATCAGTAGTTCATATCATCTGCCGCCCAATATGTAACGGAAGTAAATTTAATCGGAATCTGTCATCGGCGTATCGGATGTATGCAAACTCTGCTAAACTCTGTTCTATAAACATATATTCTGTTGATTATTTTCAAGCGACGCCATACTACTCTGTCTTTATTATATATTTATCATATTTACTTTCATTCTCAAATATTCAATCAAGTTCTGTTCGTAGCACTATTTCGTACAATTAAATACTGTTAGTTTAATTTCGTTACAAGTTAACTGATGAACAGTCAGACAAGAAGCCAAGCGACTCTTGATTAAACGGAGCTGTTTTTATTTCTTCGCTTCGCTTCACATCGCTTTCTTTGGCGGGGTCTTAGTTTTCGAACTGCGAATTACGAAAACTAAGAGGGGGTCTTAGCTTTCGAGATCTAGAAAAACTAAGAGGGGGTCTTAGGTCTTAGGTCTTAGTTTTCGAGGGTCTTAGGTTTCGAGACACCCAGTTGATGACCTATTAAATGGAACTCGGCGATTCACGAATTTCGCTTGCCAAACACTCGAATACAAATAAAGTTTCTAGGTCTTAGGTTTCTAGGTCTTAGGTTTCTAGGTCTTAGGTTTCTAGGTCTTAGGTCTTAGGTTTCTAGGTCTTAGGTTTCTAGGTCTTAGGTCTTAGGTTTCTAGGTCTTAGGTCTTAGGTTTCTAGGTCTTAGGTTTCTAGGTCTTAGGTTTCTAGGTCTTAGGTTTCTAGGTCTTAGGTTTCTAGGTCTTAGGTTTCTAGGTCTTAGGTTTCTAGGTCTTAGGTTTCTAGGTCTTAGGTTTCTAGGTCTTAGGTTTCTAGGTCTTAGGTTTCTAGGTCTTAGGTTTCTAGGTCTTAGGTTTCTAGGTCTTAGGTTTCTAGGTCTTAGGTTTCTAGGTCTTAGGTTTCTAGGTCTTAGGTTTCTAGGTCTTAGGTTTCTAGGTCTTAGGTTTCTAGGTCTTAGGTTTCTAGGTCTTAGGTTTCTAGGTCTTAGGTTTCTAGGTCTTAGGTTTCTAGGTCTTAGGTTTCTAGGTCTTAGGTTTCTAGGTCTTAGGTTTCTAGGTCTTAGGTTTCTAGGTCAGTCTTAGGTTTCTAGGTCTTAGGTTTCTAGGTCTTAGGTTTCTAGGTCTTAGGTTTCTAGGTCTTAGGTTTCTAGGTCTTAGGTTTCTAGGTCTTAGGTTTCTAGGTCTTAGGTTTCTAGGTCTTAGGTTTCTAGGTCTTAGGTTTCTAGGTCTTAGGTTTCTAGGTCTTAGGTTTCTAGGTCTTAGGTTTCTAGGTCTTAGGTTTCTAGGTCTTAGGTTTCTAGGTCTTAGGTCTTAGGTCTTAGGTCTTAGGTCTTAGGTCTTAGGTTTCTAGACTACCACCTCGTACCGTCTGAAAATCAGGCGTGATATTCCTCTTCTCACCACAGGTAACCCATATCATGATATGAGGCTTAAATGCAATACTCTAACACATTTGATGTAACGAGAGCCTCCTATGATGCTATACTCGGCCTGTGATATTCCTCTTCTCACCACAGGTAACCCATATCATGATATGAGGCTTAAATGCAATACTCTAACACATTAGATGTAACGAGAGCCTCTTATGAGGCTATACTCGGCCTGTGATATTCCTCTTCTCACCACAGGTAACCCATATCATGATATGAGGCTTAAATGCAATACTCTAACACATCAGATGTAACGAGAGCCTCCTATGATGCTATACTCGGCCTGTGATATTTCTCTTCTCACCACAGGTAACCCATATCATGATATGAGGCTTAAATGCAATACTCTAACACATTAGATGTAACAAGAGCCTCTTATGAGGCTATACTCGGCCTGTGATATTCCTCTTCTCACCACAGGTAACCCATATCATGATATGAGGCTTAAATGCAATACTCTAACACATTAGATGTAACAAGAGCCTCTTATGAGGCTATACTCGGCCTGTGATATTCCTCTTCTCACCACAGGTAACCCATATCATGATATGAGGCTTAAATGCAATACTCTAACACATTAGATGTAACGAGAGCCTCTTATGAGGCTATACTCGGCCTGTGATATTCCTCTTCTCACCACAGGTAACCCATATCATGATATGAGGCTTAAATGCAATACTCTAACACATTAGATGTAACAAGAGCCTCCTATGACGCTATACTCGGGCCTGTGATATTCCTCTTCTCACTACAGGTAACCCATATCATGATATGAGGCTTAAATGCAATACTCTAACACATTAGATGTAACAAGAGCCTCTTATGAGGCTATACTCGGCCTGTGATATTCCTCTTCTCGCCACAGGTAACCCATATCATGATATGAGGCTTAAATGCAATACTCTAACACATTAGATGTAACAAGAGCCTCTTATGAGGCTATACTCGGCCTGTGATATTCCTCTTCTCACCACAGGTAACCCATATCATGATATGAGGCTTAAATGCAATAGTCTAACACATTAGATGTAACAAGAGCCTCTTATGAGGCTATACTCGGGCCTGTGATAGATAGATAGACACCTTTATTTCAACAGGGTAATTCTTTCAGTTACAAAATGTTACTGTTATCAATAGGAGCCCTGTTTTAAAATATTGAAATGGTAGATAAAACTAATGTTAATACTAAGATATAAATACAAACTATTAACTACTCATATATGCTAATTGTCACTAAATTGACTATATAAAACTAACATATCTAAAAATCATTTAAGTCGTCAAAATCTATTAAAAATTAAGATCGAAATCCATTGAAACTATACATCCATGATAATAAAAACTGCGCTTCGCGATTTCTGTTCTTACTCTAGGCAAATGCAAGAGATGGCTTTGTCTAGTTTCGCGCTGTGAAACACTGCTATTAAATGTAAAATAATTCATAAAAAATTGCGGACAGCGACCACTTATTATACATTTCTTTACTAGGTTGAAAATGTGATGCTCACGCCTACGGGAAAGAGTTCCCCACTTCAAGGAGTCCATTGCACTGTCACTATCAAAACATTTACAGACTATGCGTGCCGCGCGTCTTTGTAGCCTTTCTAGATATTGACTATTCATCTCTCCACAACAATGGTATACGGTGTCGCAATAATCCAGACTAGGACGAATAAATGCTATATAAGCAATATTTGGACAATGCGCTGTTAAGTTATGCCTAATACACCCTAATAAGACAGGTTGAGTTTTCTTCTCACCACAGGAAACCCGTATCATGATATGAGGCTTAAATGCAATAGTCTAACACATTAGATGTAACAAGAGCCTCCACTGAGGCTATACTTGGGCCTGTGATAAGACAGGTTGAGTTTTCTTCTCACCACAGGAAACCCGTATCATGATATGAGGCTTAAATGCAATAGTCTAACACATTAGATGTAACAAGAGCCTCCACTGAGGCTATACTTGGGCCTGTGATAAGACAGGTTGAGTTTTCTTCTCACCACAGGAAACCCGTATCATGATATGAGGCTTAAATGCAATAGTCTAACACATTAGATGTAACAAGAGCCTCCACTGAGGCTATACTTGGGCCTGTGATAAGACAGGTTGAGTTTTCTTCTCACCACAGGAAACCCGTATCATGATATGAGGCTTAAATGCAATAGTCTAACACATTAGATGTAACAAGAGCCTCCACTGAGGCTAAACTTGGGCCTGTGAGTTTGCCTCTTCTCATTTCATGATATGAGGCTTAAATACAATAGTACCTGACTCGATTGGTTCTTCAGCTACTTCAGGTATCCTGACACTCTCTTCATTTATAGTACTTTTGCTAATATTACATGTATATATAAGAGTGTAAATAAAAATAATTTGTTGTTGTTGTTGTTGTTGTAGTCTAACATATTAGTTGTAATGAGCCTCCACTGAGGTTAAACTTGGGCCTGTGATAAGATAGGTTGAATACAGTTTGAGAGCCCTGACTTCCCTCTTCTCCCCGTACAATGGTGGCTGTGTGACTGTGACCTTTCGAAAGCCAAATCCAATGGGCTTTTGTCACACGGCGGCCATGTTGACTTGAAACAATCAGATTTCCCACGTGTAGCCTCGTACTGAGCAGTTTCAGAACGAGTTCACGCATGTAAAACAAAGGTTTTTATACTCCTGGGATTAAACATGGCCACCATGTGAATAAGGTCCATAGCCGACCAATTTAGCTTCAGATCATGTGACAGCTCTCCAGAGGATTCAGTGCTTTGTTTTCCAATTAGAGAAATGTGTACATTTCCTCTTGGGATACAGAAAAACTGAATTGCAAATCTTATATTTACAACTGAACTATTGTGAAGATAAAGTAACTTTAAAGGGTTTTTCTCGAAATTGTTGTTTCTATATATAGCGCTGTTTCGTACTGATTTATAAACATTACAAGAGTTATGCTAATTTACAGCCATAATTTCAAAAAGGCCACTTTGTATCAGTAACCAATGACTGTCTGGTTGGTATACATTAATAATAATAGATGGCATGGCATGAAGTATCGTTGTAGAAGCCGTTATTCTAGAGAAACTGAAGGCGGTAGAACATTTGCTGTAACAAGTTGTAAATTATGGAACTCTCTACCAAGAGCGTATCTAGCCTATAGGCCCGAGCCTACACATTGTACAGCCTACTTGTCTTATTACAAATGAATGTTGGGCTTGAGGAGCTGTCGAAATACACAAAACATGACCTGGAAGTGCAGCAGAAGGCATTTGCGAAAGTCTAAATCTAAAAATTTCCCGGGGAAGCATGCTCCCGGACCCCCAAGAAGCGACCCTTACGGAGCAGTTGTTTTGGCCTACAAATTTTAAAAACCTGGCTACGCCACTGTCTACCATTAGATTTAAGGAAACAAGACTCTTTACATTCTTTTAGACGTAACATGTGGAATCGAATTTTTAGTGAGCAGAAATTTATACATCATTTTGTTATTTAATTCAATTTTATCCGTTTTCTTTTCCTGTTGTCTATTTGTTATGCCTAGTCTAGTTTTATATATTCTTGCATTTTTATACTTAAATTTAGGTAGTTATATATTAGTAGTTTTTTAGATTTTAATATTGTATATGTAGAACGTAGAGATTTTTATCACTGTTTGTATTTTAACTACTAGGAGGGCCACAAGTTTATTATCGTTGCTATTATGTGTTACCCTCGCTAAATAAAGTCTTTATTATTATTTATTATATAAGCAGAAATGTTGCATCCTAATGATTGTTTCTATTTAGTATATCACGCGTATAATTCGTAAGAGTTAACTAATCGTTTGTAGTAATAAAAAGTACATCAATATTCACGCAGGAAATGCCCGCAAATATAAGATCATCTAGAGATAAACATCATTTTCATCGGCAGGTCAAACTCTTTTTAATGAACAGGGCAAAAGAGATAATTTCTCTGCGCCAATAGTTAATGGGCGATAGTTTAATGTATATAATGGTTGACAGTTAATGTAATTAATAGTTAACATAGTTTATATTATTGCTTTTTTATGTCCATATAGTTGATGTAAATAGTGTAGCAACTTACTTAATTTCTATTATTACCATTAGTTTTTCCTTTCACGGATGTATAGCTACTCTGAAGATAGGCTGTGAATAAACCATTATTATTATTATTATTATTATTATTATTATTATTATTATTATTATTACAAGTGGGTACCGCTAACGATCATCATACCATGGTTTTCACCCTTCCCCCTTATTTTTGTAAAATTAGCAGATCTTACACAAAATTCGCAAACGATATGTTGTGTTAATTATGTTTATCATCAAGACTATGATTTTGATGCTGCAACTTTATTCATCCCTTTCCAATGGGGGAGGGTACTACTATTAAAAAGGAAATGCATATGAGTTTGTTTCCACCCCTCCCCCCTCAATTTTGAAAGGTTCGCAGATCTTACCCCAAATTTCGTGTTTACTACCAACACTATGATTTTAGCGCTGCAACTTAATTCAAGACACTTTTAATGGGGAGGGCACCGTTATTAACAGGAAATGCATACCATTTTTCACCCCTCCCCCCTCAGTTTTGCAGGGTTCGCATATCTTACGCCAAATTTGCAACCAATATGTTGTGTTCGTCGTGTTTAGTACCAAAACTATGATTTTCAAACTTCAACTTCATTCAATCCACTTCTAAATGGGGAGGGTACCATTATTAACAGGAAAGGCATATGATTTTCTACCCCTCCCCCCTCAGTTTTGCAAGGTTCGCATTTTTTACCCCAAATTTGGAACCAATATGTTGTGTTCATCGTGTTTAGTACCAAAACTATGATTTTAATGCTGTAACGTTATTGACTCCAGTTCTGGACTGCGAAATAGAAAATGAATCTTGTCCCAGGATGCTTTGCGGCCAAAACCAAAAGGGCGATGGATTTTTAGAGGTAGAAAGAAACATGGTAGAGACATGGGGTTTACACCAAAATGTTACCCATAGAAAACTGCAGGAGGTCTTCTTAATTTGGTTAACAATGATGTTCAGGGGGGAAATGACAGCCAAAATAAAATTTCAAAATGGCTTAACCCCCCCTGGACTTCATTTGCGCGAATATTACATCAAATTTTTAATCTAGTTGGATGAAATTACATATGATAGGCTAGTTTTAATTCACATTAACACAGCGTAACATACCAAACATTAACACCACCAAGCTAAAAATTACAATTATTCCCTACCCCACTCCCCCTGGAAATGGTATACCCATTCGTGTTAGCTAAAGGTCTCGGGAATGTCATTCATGACAAAACTGATCGGTTTTTAAATTTTCACGTTCAACACCGAAATACACAATTGACGTTAACCAGTTGCCCAGGCCCCGCTCGGCCAAGCAAAAAGCGAGAAAAAACGCCTTAACCCCCCCTGAACTTCATTTGCGCGAGCGTTAACGCAAAAATTTAATCTAGTTGGGTGAAATTACATCAGATAGGCTGGTTTTTATGCCATTAACCATGCGCTAGATACCGAACATTAATTATTTATTTAATTAATTAATTAATTATTTATTTATTTAATGATCGTATTATTTCTATGATTATCGTTAGGAATTATTATTACTAGTGGATACCGCTAACGATAATCCAACAGGTGTGTTAGACGCTAGCTAGGTCATAGCGAGTGTTGGGTAGTGCCATGCAACTTGCATGGTAGTGAACCTGGGTGTATGGTGATTTTCCACCTACTAAGGCTCAAGTGGAATTTTGGAGCACTTCCCGTGGAAATAAGTGGCGTAAACATCAGTCGAGAAAGTTTCTCCTTGAAACGATTGTTATTTTGCATCCAAGTGCATGGAATGTCATCACAAGCTCGCGAACTGACAGTCATCCGCAGTTCATGCCGCATGGCAGTTGTCGCGTCGAGTAGAAAAACCAAGGTTTTAACTCTGCCACATCACTCCATGCATTGTGATTTGAAGCTGCAACCTCATTCTAGCCACTTCTAAATGGGGGAGGGTTCCATTATTAACAGCAAAGGCATAGGATTTTCCACCCCTCCCCCCTCAGTTTTGCAGGGTTCGCATATCTTACCCCACATTTGCAACCTATATGTTGTGTTCGTCGTGTTTACTATCAAAACCATTATTTTTAAGCTGCCACTTCATTCTAGCCACTTCTAATGGGGGAGGGTTCCATTTTGAACAGGAAAGGCATAGGATTTTCCACCCCTCCCCCCTCAGTTTTGCAGGGTTCGCATTTCTTACCCCACATTTGCAACCAATAGGTTGTGTTCGTCGTGTTTAACACCCAAACTAAGATTTTAACGCTGCAACGTTATTTCATCCAGTTCTGGACTCGGAATTAGCCAATGCAACTGTCCCAGCATGCTTTGCGGCCAAAACGGACAGGGCGATGGATTTTTACGGGTAGAAAGGAACATGGTAGAGACATGGGGTTTTCACCAAAATGTCACCCATGGAAAACTGCAGGGGGTCTTCTTCATTTGGTTAACATCAACTTTCAGGGGGGGAAATGACAGGCAAAACAAAATTTCAAAACGGCTTAACCCCCCCTGACCTTCATTTGCGCGAGTAATACACCCATTTTTATTTCTAGTTGGATGAAATTACATCAGATAGGCTTGATTTGGTTACTTTACCTATTTGCTATATATGAATTTGAATTATTTAATTAATTAATTAATTAATTAATTAATTAATTATTTAATGATTGTATTATTTCTATGTTTATCGTTAGGAATTATTATTATTAATCTCTAACTGGTTACCATAGACTATCGTACTGCTACAGCTCTTCTGATAACTAGCTATTTAGTCATAAATGGCATTCATGGAACTGGCAAGTTTTTTCGTTCATAATTATTTGTATTTCTCATAGTATTGTAGTTTTTCCATAGCTATGTACGTATATAGATATTTGCCAGACGAATTTACCGTGTTTAAATAAATCCTATCCTATCATAGCAAATGTGACATTCACTGCTTGTTTGATCCCTTCTTCTGTCCTCAGGGGTCTCCTATAAATACGAGAATTGAATGAGCGTTAATTTCCAAAGTGTATTTGCGTCTTCCGAATTACGTGCATGTGACACTGATATTCTAAGGTGCCAGCGGTTGTATGTACAAAATGTTCATTTTCTTGGGCGGCCTTTGCGGCACAGCCAGATCTGCCCAACACAGGTAAACACAACGCCTCAATGGCAAACTCGTGGATGCAAAGTGTATTTTAGTGTGTTAACATTAATTTAGTATTGCTGTTGTGATACTGAGTCTGTGTAGCCTGTAAAACCACGTGACCAATGACGTCATCGTTGCGACATCACCACTAAGTGATTTATGGGGACCCAATACCATGTCTGTCAAAGTTTGAGCCGCCTGCCATTCATCGCGCAGAATGGCCATTGTTTTAAAGACATATTCGAATGAAGTCCTCTTACGCATGCATTGCACTTTGAAAATCGTTTGATGATTGGTCTCGGTGGTCACTTCAACGCTAAGTCTAACCTGTCAATCTTACGATGATTGATAGGTAAAACAAAGTTAAAGTGGCACTACGACGAAATTTTACCATTTCGATTTGACACTTTTTCAGTGTCAATAGATCAATCATTATTAGAAACATCCGAAATAGTAAAAAATATTCCCAAATGGGCATGTTAAACCACAACATTTTAGGAGAGTTTACCGGTAAAATCCTGTCCGCCATTACTGGAAACAGTTATCATCGATTCAGCGGAAATGATGTCATACACTCAACACGACAACCGCGTCGCGCGAAATAGTGTGCATAAAAACGTAGCCAACCTTGCAAAGATAAATATAACTTTCTTCTTGTGTGCGTGGCCGAAGACGTTTTTAGTATAAATATGCCTCCAAAGCGTTGCGTTGTGCAAGCGAGCGTTGAGTGTATGACATCACTTTGACATCACTTCCGCTGAATAGCTGAACAAAAGATTACGAAACGATTTGAACTGGTAATAATATATCAACGGCTCTACCTCGTGAATATGCAAAAACATTGATGTGTCAAAATTTGATCGTAGGGGCACTTTAACAGCAAAGGTAATATAGCATTAATTTAAAAAGTAATTAAAACTATGACATCACTTCCGATGACGGGATGTAAAAAAAGTGTATTCCCACGAAATTAGGTGAGTATCGTTTGCTTTATTCGCCTGTTATCGCTTTTCATGATCACTTCACGTTTTCTAAAAATATGATAAACATAGAGTTACGTTGATCCGAACGAAAAACGGAGTGTCTTCGCGTTCTTTAAAAAACGTGAAATTTGGGGTTTTCATGTTGTGTTTTTGCAGAGACCGGTCGAAATGTAGGCGACTGCGTGCATTTTTACGTGCAGTTATTGTATTTTATAATTAAGGCTATTTTATGCATGCCGTCGTCATAGACGTTGCCGTCGTGGTTTCGTAAGGTCCCTAGTTAGGCTGTTTCCATATGATCGGCGTTCCGATCGCTTCGATCGCAGGATTCTTTTATTCTGCGTATTAATTTACGCTTCGATTCACACCGAACAAAAGAATCCAGCGATCGAAGCGATCGGGACGATCATAGGGAAACCTATAATGAAAACCAGCCTTTAGGGAGCCGGGGCGGCCAGTGTCTCGCCTCTCACCTCTGTACCCGAGTTTGTGATTCCCGTTCGTGGCACCATATGCGAGTCAGTTGAGTTTGTGTATCTCGACGCCTTGCTCCGAGGTTTTTCTCCAGGTTCTCCGGTTTTCTTCCCTCCACCAAAACCAAAACGTTAAATTCCAATTATATATCTGTGGTTTAGCCGTGTCCTGACTTTGATCATCCGCTATGGTTGTTTCAGGTCCGTTAATAATTCAGTTTCAGTTAGTAGAAGATATATACGGGAAAGTTCTACTTTTTGGACTGAGTTGATTTTAGAGCTCTGTTGTGCTAAGAACACCAGTTGATTATAAATCAGCAAATTAAATCCATGCATCTAAAAAGAATTAAGTCATGCAACTGAACCGGTGTAGCAACGATTTCGCTCCCCGTGAATTCGCGGCGAAATCGTTGGTGAATGTGGTATGAAACGGTTGTACATTGAATCGTAAAGAACTAAGTAACATCGCAATTACTTTTTAAAAGCAGTGAGCTGGCATTGGTGTATCTTAGATGTGATATCCAGTGATTGACCCTGGTGTATCTTAGATGTGATATCCAGTGATTGAGCCTGGTGTATCTTAGATGTGATATCATCCAGTGATCAGTTGACCCTGGTGTATCTTAGATGTGATATCCAGTGATTGAGCCTGGTGTATCTTAGATGTACGTGATATCCAGTGATTGATCCTGGTGTATCTTAGATGTGATATCCAGTGATTGAGCCTGGTGTATCTTAGATGTGATATCCAGTGATTGACCCTGGTGTATCTTAGATGTGATATCCAGTGATTGAGCCTGGTGTATCTTAGATGTGATATCCAGTGATTGACCCTGGTGTATCTTAGATGTGATATCCAGTGATTGAGCCTTGTGTATCTTAGATGTGATATCCAGTGATTGAGCCTGGTGTATCTTAGATGTGATATCATCCAGTGATCAGTTGACCCTGGTGTATCTTAGATGTGATATCCAGTGATTGACCCTGGTGTATCTTAGATGTGATATCCAGTGATTGAGCCTGGTGTATCTTAGATGTGATATCCAGTGATTGAGCCTGGTGTATCTTAGATGTGATATCATCCAGTGATCAGTTGACCCTGGTGTATCTTAGATGTGATATCCAGTGATTGACCCTGGTGTATCTTAGATGTGATATCCAGTGATTGACCCTGGTGTATCTTAGATGTGATATCCAGTGATTGACCCTGGTGTATCTTAGATGTGATATCCAGTGATTGAGCCTGGTGTATCTTAGATGTGATATCATCCAGTGATCAGTTGACCCTGGTGTATCTTAGATGTGATATCCAGTGATTGAGCCTGGTGTATCTTAGATGTGATATCCAGTGATTGACCCTGGTGTATCCATTGTCCCAGCATGCTTTGCGGCCAAAACGGAAAGGGCGATGGATTTTTACGGGTAGAAAGGAACATGGTAGAGACATGGGGTTTTCACCAAAATGTCACCCATGGAAAACTGCAGGGGGTCTTCTTCATTTGGTTAACATCAACTTTCAGGGGGGGAAATGACAGGCAAAACAAAATTTCAAAACGGCTTAACCCCCCCTGACCTTCATTTGCGCGAGTAATACACCCATTTTTATTTCTAGTTGGATGAAATTACATCAGATAGGCTTGATTTGGTTCCTTTACCTATTTGCTATATATGAATTTGAATTATTTAATTAATTAATTAATTAATTAATTAATTAATTATTTAATGATTGTATTATTTCTATGTTTATCGTTAGGAATTATTATTATTAATCTCTAACTGGTTACCATAGACTATCGTACTGCTACAGCTCTTCTGATAACTAGCGATTTAGTCATAAATGGCATTCATGGAACTGGCAAGTTTTTTCGTTCATAATTTGTATTTCTCATAGTATTGTAGTTTTTCCATAGCTATGTACGTATATAGATATTTGCCAGACGAATTTACCGTGTTTAAATAAATCCTATCCTATCATAGCAAATGTGACATTCACTGCTTGTTTGATCCCTTCTTCTGTCCTCAGGGGTCTCCTATAAATACGAGAATTGAATGAGCGTTAATTTCCAAAGTGTATTTGCGTCTTCCGAATTACGTGCATGTGACACTGATATTCTAAGGTGCCAGCGGTTGTATGTACAAAATTTTCATTTTCTTGGGCGGCCTTTGCGGCACAGCCAGATCTGCCCAACACAGGTAAACACAACGCCTCAATGGCAAACTCGTGGATGCAAAGTGTATTTTAGTGTGTTAACATTAATTTAGTATTGCTGTTGTGATACTGAGTCTGTGTAGCCTGTAAAACCACGTGACCAATGACGTCATCGTTGCGACATCACCACTAAGTGATTTATGGGGACCCAATACCATGTCTGTCAAAGTTTGAGCCGCCTGCCATTCATCGCGCAGAATGGCCATTGTTTTAAAGACATATTCGAATGAAGTCCTCTTACGCATGCATTGCACTTTGAAAATCGTTTGATGATTGGTCTCGGTGGTCACTTCAACGCTAAGTCTAACCTGTCAATCTTACGATGATTGATAGGTAAAACAAAGTTAAAGTGGCACTACGACGAAATTTTACCATTTCGATTTGACACTTTTTCAGTGTCAATAGATCAATCATTATTAGAAACATCCGAAATAGTAAAAAATATTCCCAAATGGGCATGTTAAACCACAACATTTTAGGAGAGTTTACCGGTAAAATCCTGTCCGCCATTACTGGAAACAGTTATCATCGATTCAGCGGAAATGATGTCATACACTCAACACGACAACCGCGTCGCGCGAAATAGTGTGCATAAAAACGTAGCCAACCTTGCAAAGATAAATATAACTTTCTTCTTGTGTGCGTGGCCGAAGACGTTTTTAGTATAAATATGCCTCCAAAGCGTTGCGTTGTGCAAGCGAGCGTTGAGTGTATGACATCACTTTGACATCACTTCCGCTGAATAGCTGAACAAAAGATTACGAAACGATTTGAACTGGTAATAATATATCAACGGCTCTACCTCGTGAATATGCAAAAACATTGATGTGTCAAAATTTGATCGTAGGGGCACTTTAACAGCAAAGGTAATATAGCATTAATTTAAAAAGTAATTAAAACTATGACATCACTTCCGATGACGGGATGTAAAAAAAGTGTATTCCCACGAAATTAGGTGAGTATCGTTTGCTTTATTCGCCTGTTATCGCTTTTCATGATCACTTCACGTTTTCTAAAAATATGATAAACATAGAGTTACGTTGATCCGAACGAAAAACGGAGTGTCTTCGCGTTCTTTAAAAAACGTGAAATTTGGGGTTTTCATGTTGTGTTTTTGCAGAGACCGGTCGAAATGTAGGCGACTGCGTGCATTTTTACGTGCAGTTATTGTATTTTATAATTAAGGCTATTTTATGCATGCCGTCGTCATAGACGTTGCCGTCGTGGTTTCGTAAGGTCCCTAGTTAGGCTGTTTCCATATGATCGGCGTTCCGATCGCTTCGATCGCAGGATTCTTTTATTCTGCGTATTAATTTACGCTTCGATTCACACCGAACAAAAGAATCCAGCGATCGAAGCGATCGGGACGATCATAGGGAAACCTATAATGAAAACCAGCCTTTAGGGAGCCGGGGCGGCCAGTGTCTCGCCTCTCACCTCTGTACCCGAGTTTGTGATTCCCGTTCGTGGCACCATATGCGAGTCAGTTGAGTTTGTGTATCTCGACGCCTTGCTCCGAGGTTTTTCTCCAGGTTCTCCGGTTTTCTTCCCTCCACCAAAACCAAAACGTTAAATTCCAATTATATATCTGTGGTTTAGCCGTGTCCTGACTTTGATCATCCGCTATGGTTGTTTCAGGTCCGTTAATAATTCAGTTTCAGTTAGTAGAAGATATATACGGGAAAGTTCTACTTTTTGGACTGAGTTGATTTTAGAGCTCTGTTGTGCTAAGAACACCAGTTGATTATAAATCAGCAAATTAAATCCATGCATCTAAAAAGAATTAAGTCATGCAACTGAACCGGTGTAGCAACGATTTCGCTCCCCGTGAATTCGCGGCGAAATCGTTGGTGAATGTGGTATGAAACGGTTGTACATTGAATCGTAAAGAACTAAGTAACATCGCAATTACTTTTTAAAAGCAGTGAGCTGGCATTGGTGTATCTTAGATGTGATATCCAGTGATTGACCCTGGTGTATCTTAGATGTGATATCCAGTGATTGAGCCTGGTGTATCTTAGATGTGATATCATCCAGTGATCAGTTGACCCTGGTGTATCTTAGATGTGATATCCAGTGATTGAGCCTGGTGTATCTTAGATGTACGTGATATCCAGTGATTGATCCTGGTGTATCTTAGATGTGATATCCAGTGATTGAGCCTGGTGTATCTTAGATGTGATATCCAGTGATTGACCCTGGTGTATCTTAGATGTGATATCCAGTGATTGAGCCTGGTGTATCTTAGATGTGATATCCAGTGATTGACCCTGGTGTATCTTAGATGTGATATCCAGTGATTGAGCCTTGTGTATCTTAGATGTGATATCCAGTGATTGAGCCTGGTGTATCTTAGATGTGATATCATCCAGTGATCAGTTGACCCTGGTGTATCTTAGATGTGATATCCAGTGATTGACCCTGGTGTATCTTAGATGTGATATCCAGTGATTGAGCCTGGTGTATCTTAGATGTGATATCCAGTGATTGAGCCTGGTGTATCTTAGATGTGATATCATCCAGTGATCAGTTGACCCTGGTGTATCTTAGATGTGATATCCAGTGATTGACCCTGGTGTATCTTAGATGTGATATCCAGTGATTGACCCTGGTGTATCTTAGATGTGATATCCAGTGATTGACCCTGGTGTATCTTAGATGTGATATCCAGTGATTGAGCCTGGTGTATCTTAGATGTGATATCATCCAGTGATCAGTTGACCCTGGTGTATCTTAGATGTGATATCCAGTGATTGAGCCTGGTGTATCTTAGATGTGATATCCAGTGATTGACCCTGGTGTATCCATTGTCCCAGCATGCTTTGCGGCCAAAACGGAAAGGGCGATGGATTTTTACGGGTAGAAAGGAACATGGTAGAGACATGGGGTTTTCACCAAAATGTCACCCATGGAAAACTGCAGGGGGTCTTCTTCATTTGGTTAACATCAACTTTCAGGGGGGGAAATGACAGGCAAAACAAAATTTCAAAACGGCTTAACCCCCCCTGACCTTCATTTGCGCGAGTAATACACCCATTTTTATTTCTAGTTGGATGAAATTACATCAGATAGGCTTGATTTGGTTCCTTTACCTATTTGCTATATATGAATTTGAATTATTTAATTAATTAATTAATTAATTAATTAATTAATTAATTATTTAATGATTGTATTATTTCTATGTTTATCGTTAGGAATTATTATTATTAATCTCTAACTGGTTACCATAGACTATCGTACTGCTACAGCTCTTCTGATAACTAGCTATTTAGTCATAAATGGCATTCATGGAACTGGCAAGTTTTTTCGTTCATAATTTGTATTTCTCATAGTATTGTAGTTTTTCCATAGCTATGTACGTATATAGATATTTGCCAGACGAATTTACCGTGTTTAAATAAATCCTATCCTATCATAGCAAATGTGACATTCACTGCTTGTTTGATCCCTTCTTCTGTCCTCAGGGGTCTCCTATAAATACGAGAATTGAATGAGCGTTAATTTCCAAAGTGTATTTGCGTCTTCCGAATTACGTGCATGTGACACTGATATTCTAAGGTGCCAGCGGTTGTATGTACAAAATTTTCATTTTCTTGGGCGGCCTTTGCGGCACAGCCAGATCTGCCCAACACAGGTAAACACAACGCCTCAATGGCAAACTCGTGGATGCAAAGTGTATTTTAGTGTGTTAACATTAATTTAGTATTGCTGTTGTGATACTGAGTCTGTGTAGCCTGTAAAACCACGTGACCAATGACGTCATCGTTGCGACATCACCACTAAGTGATTTATGGGGACCCAATACCATGTCTGTCAAAGTTTGAGCCGCCTGCCATTCATCGCGCAGAATGGCCATTGTTTTAAAGACATATTCGAATGAAGTCCTCTTACGCATGCATTGCACTTTGAAAATCGTTTGATGATTGGTCTCGGTGGTCACTTCAACGCTAAGTCTAACCTGTCAATCTTACGATGATTGATAGGTAAAACAAAGTTAAAGTGGCACTACGACGAAATTTTACCATTTCGATTTGACACTTTTTCAGTGTCAATAGATCAATCATTATTAGAAACATCCGAAATAGTAAAAAATATTCCCAAATGGGCATGTTAAACCACAACATTTTAGGAGAGTTTACCGGTAAAATCCTGTCCGCCATTACTGGAAACAGTTATCATCGATTCAGCGGAAATGATGTCATACACTCAACACGACAACCGCGTCGCGCGAAATAGTGTGCATAAAAACGTAGCCAACCTTGCAAAGATAAATATAACTTTCTTCTTGTGTGCGTGGCCGAAGACGTTTTTAGTATAAATATGCCTCCAAAGCGTTGCGTTGTGCAAGCGAGCGTTGAGTGTATGACATCACTTTGACATCACTTCCGCTGAATAGCTGAACAAAAGATTACGAAACGATTTGAACTGGTAATAATATATCAACGGCTCTACCTCGTGAATATGCAAAAACATTGATGTGTCAAAATTTGATCGTAGGGGCACTTTAACAGCAAAGGTAATATAGCATTAATTTAAAAAGTAATTAAAACTATGACATCACTTCCGATGACGGGATGTAAAAAAAGTGTATTCCCACGAAATTAGGTGAGTATCGTTTGCTTTATTCGCCTGTTATCGCTTTTCATGATCACTTCACGTTTTCTAAAAATATGATAAACATAGAGTTACGTTGATCCGAACGAAAAACGGAGTGTCTTCGCGTTCTTTAAAAAACGTGAAATTTGGGGTTTTCATGTTGTGTTTTTGCAGAGACCGGTCGAAATGTAGGCGACTGCGTGCATTTTTACGTGCAGTTATTGTATTTTATAATTAAGGCTATTTTATGCATGCCGTCGTCATAGACGTTGCCGTCGTGGTTTCGTAAGGTCCCTAGTTAGGCTGTTTCCATATGATCGGCGTTCCGATCGCTTCGATCGCAGGATTCTTTTATTCTGCGTATTAATTTACGCTTCGATTCACACCGAACAAAAGAATCCAGCGATCGAAGCGATCGGGACGATCATAGGGAAACCTATAATGAAAACCAGCCTTTAGGGAGCCGGGGCGGCCAGTGTCTCGCCTCTCACCTCTGTACCCGAGTTTGTGATTCCCGTTCGTGGCACCATATGCGAGTCAGTTGAGTTTGTGTATCTCAACGCCTTGCTCCGAGGTTTTTCTCCAGGTTCTCCGGTTTTCTTCCCTCCACCAAAACCAAAACGTTAAATTCCAATTATATATCTGTGGTTTAGCCGTGTCCTGACTTTGATCATCCGCTATGGTTGTTTCAGGTCCGTTAATAATTCAGTTTCAGTTAGTAGAAGATATATACGGGAAAGTTCTACTTTTTGGACTGAGTTGATTTTAGAGCTCTGTTGTGCTAAGAACACCAGTTGATTATAAATCAGCAAATTAAATCCATGCATCTAAAAAGAATTAAGTCATGCAACTGAACCGGTGTAGCAACGATTTCGCTCCCCGTGAATTCGCGGCGAAATCGTTGGTGAATGTGGTATGAAACGGTTGTACATTGAATCGTAAAGAACTAAGTAACATCGCAATTACTTTTTAAAAGCAGTGAGCTGGCATTGGTGTATCTTAGATGTGATATCCAGTGATTGACCCTGGTGTATCTTAGATGTGATATCCAGTGATTGAGCCTGGTGTATCTTAGATGTGATATCATCCAGTGATCAGTTGACCCTGGTGTATCTTAGATGTGATATCCAGTGATTGAGCCTGGTGTATCTTAGATGTACGTGATATCCAGTGATTGATCCTGGTGTATCTTAGATGTGATATCCAGTGATTGAGCCTGGTGTATCTTAGATGTGATATCCAGTGATTGACCCTGGTGTATCTTAGATGTGATATCCAGTGATTGAGCCTGGTGTATCTTAGATGTGATATCCAGTGATTGACCCTGGTGTATCTTAGATGTGATATCCAGTGATTGAGCCTTGTGTATCTTAGATGTGATATCCAGTGATTGAGCCTGGTGTATCTTAGATGTGATATCATCCAGTGATCAGTTGACCCTGGTGTATCTTAGATGTGATATCCAGTGATTGACCCTGGTGTATCTTAGATGTGATATCCAGTGATTGAGCCTGGTGTATCTTAGATGTGATATCCAGTGATTGAGCCTGGTGTATCTTAGATGTGATATCATCCAGTGATCAGTTGACCCTGGTGTATCTTAGATGTGATATCCAGTGATTGACCCTGGTGTATCTTAGATGTGATATCCAGTGATTGACCCTGGTGTATCTTAGATGTGATATCCAGTGATTGACCCTGGTGTATCTTAGATGTGATATCCAGTGATTGAGCCTGGTGTATCTTAGATGTGATATCATCCAGTGATCAGTTGACCCTGGTGTATCTTAGATGTGATATCCAGTGATTGAGCCTGGTGTATCTTAGATGTGATATCCAGTGATTGACCCTGGTGTATCCATTGTCCCAGCATGCTTTGCGGCCAAAACGGAAAGGGCGATGGATTTTTACGGGTAGAAAGGAACATGGTAGAGACATGGGGTTTTCACCAAAATGTCACCCATGGAAAACTGCAGGGGGTCTTCTTCATTTGGTTAACATCAACTTTCAGGGGGGGAAATGACAGGCAAAACAAAATTTCAAAACGGCTTAACCCCCCCTGACCTTCATTTGCGCGAGTAATACACCCATTTTTATTTCTAGTTGGATGAAATTACATCAGATAGGCTTGATTTGGTTCCTTTACCTATTTGCTATATATGAATTTGAATTATTTAATTAATTAATTAATTAATTAATTAATTAATTAATTATTTAATGATTGTATTATTTCTATGTTTATCGTTAGGAATTATTATTATTAATCTCTAACTGGTTACCATAGACTATCGTACTGCTACAGCTCTTCTGATAACTAGCTATTTAGTCATAAATGGCATTCATGGAACTGGCAAGTTTTTTCGTTCATAATTTGTATTTCTCATAGTATTGTAGTTTTTCCATAGCTATGTACGTATATAGATATTTGCCAGACGAATTTACCGTGTTTAAATAAATCCTATCCTATCATAGCAAATGTGACATTCACTGCTTGTTTGATCCCTTCTTCTGTCCTCAGGGGTCTCCTATAAATACGAGAACTGAATGAGCCCTAATTTCCAAAGTGTATTTGCGTCTTCCGAATTACGTGCATGTGACACTGATATTCTAAGGTGCCAGCGGTTGTATGTACAAAATGTTCATTTTCTTGGGCGGCCTTTGCGGCACATCCACATCTGCCCAACACAGGTAAACACAACGCCTCAATGGCGAACTCGTGGATGCAAAGTGTATTTTAGTGTGTTAACATTAATTTAGTATTGCTGTTGTGATACTGAGTCTGTGTAGCCTGTAAAACCACGTGACCAATGACGTCATCGTTGCGACATCACCACTAAGTGATTTATGTGGACCCAATACCATGTCTGTCAAAGTTTGAGCCGCCTGCCATTCATCGCGCAGAATGGCCATTGTTTTAAAGACATATTCGAATGAAGTCCTCTTACGCATGCATTGCACTTTGAAAATCGTTTGATGATTGGTCTCGGTGGTCACTTCAACGCTAAGTCTAACCTGTCAATCTTACGATGATTGATAGGTAAAACAAAGTTAAAGTGGCACTACGACGAAATTTTACCATTTCGATTTGACACTTTTTCAGTGTCAATAGATCAATCATTATTAGAAACATCCGAAATAGTAAAAAATATTCCCAAATGGGCATGTTAAACCACAACATTTTAGGAGAGTTTACCGGTAAAATCCTGTCCGCCATTACTGGAAACAGTTATCATCGATTCAGCGGAAATGATGTCATACACTCAACACGACAACCGCGTCGCGCGAAATAGTGTGCATAAAAACGTAGCCAACCTTGCAAAGATAAATATAACTTTCTTCTTGTGTGCGTGGCCGAAGACGTTTTTAGTATAAATATGCCTCCAAAGCGTTGCGTTGTGCAAGCGAGCGTTGAGTGTATGACATCACTTTGACATCACTTCCGCTGAATAGCTGAACAAAAGGTTACGAAACGATTTGAACTAGTAATAATATATCAACGGCTCTACCTCGTGAATATGCAAAAACATTGATGTGTCAAAATTTGATCGTAGGGGCACTTTAACAGCAAAAGTAATATAGCATTAATTAAAAAAGTAATTAAAACTATGACATCACTTCCGATGACGGGATGTAAAAAAAGTGTATTCTCACGAAATTAGGTGAGTATCGTTTGCTTTATTCGCCTGTTATCGCTTTTCATGATCACTTCACGTTTTCTAAAAATATGATAAACATAGAGTTACGTTCATCCGAACGAAAAACGGAGTGTCTTCGCGTTCTTTAAAAAACGTGAAATTTGGGGTTTTCACGTTGTGTTTTTGCAGAGACCGGTCGAAATGTAGGCGACTACGTGCATTTTTACGTGCAGTTATTGTATTTTATAATTAAGGCTATTTTATGCATGCCGTCGTCATAGACGTTGCCGTCGTAGTTTCGTAAGCGTTAGACCGTTTCCATATGATCGTCCCGATTTGGTTCGATCGCAGGATTCGTTTGTTCTGCGTATTAATTTACACTTCGATCCACACCGAACAAAAGAATCCAGCGATCGAAGCGATTGGGACGATCATATGGAAACCATAGGCAACTAGTTCCTGTAAAAACTAGTGTTGGTCTGCGTCGGCGGGGAAGATAAACACTGGTATGTAATCAACTAAAGTCGATTGAGGTTTTTGCTAACCGCCGTGGAAACCAGCCTTTAGGGAGCCAGGGCGCATGGCGCAAGCGGCCAGTGTCTCGCCTCTCACTTGATTCCCGTTCGTGGCACCATATGCGAGTCAGTTGAGAGTAGTATAGAGCGCATGGAATTAGCCGTTTTTTTGGTGCGTTATGTTAATTTTTGCTGCGTTCTCATTAATTCAATGACGTCACGGTTCTATTGTCTTAGACTCATGAATAAAGTGCGGTGGTTTCTCATTATCTATTGTCTTAGACTCATGAATAAAGTGCGGTGGCGCCCTATACTACTGTTGAGTTTGTGTATCTCGACGCTCCGAGGTTTTTCTCCAGGTTCTCCGGTTTTCCTCCCTCCACCAAAACCAAAACGTTAAATTCCAATTATATATCTGTGGTTTAGCCGTGTCCTGACTTTGATCATCCGCAATGGTTGTTTCAGGTCCGTTAATAATTCAGTTTCAGTTAGTAAAAGATATATATACGGGAAAGTTCTACTTTTTGGACTGAGTTGATTTTAGGGCTCTGTTGTGCTAAGAACACCAGTTGGTTATAAATCAGCAAATTAAATCCATCTAAAAAGAATTAAGTCATGCAACTGAACCGGTGTAGCAACGATTTCGTTCCCCGTGAATTCGCGGCGAAATCGTTAGTGAATGTGGTATGAAACGGTTGTACATTGAATCGTAAAGAACTAAGTAACATCGCAATTACTTTTTAAAAGCAGTGAGCTGGCATTGGTGTATCTTAGATGTGATATCCAGTGATTGAGCATGGCGTATCTTAGATGTGATATCCAGTGATCGATTGAGCATGGTGTATCTTAGATGTGATACCATCCAGTGATTGACCCTGGTGTATCTTAGATGTGATACCATCCAGTGATTGAACCTTCTTGCATGGCGGTCTTGTTGGCTAGAAAGATTTGCAAGGTCAGCCTCGAACTGTGCAGTATCAGAACGAGGTTAGACTAGCAAAAACAAAGGTTGTTATCCTCCTGGGACCCAACTTGTACAAGGTCAGTCTCGAACTGAGCAGTATCAGAGCGAGGTTAGACTAGCAAAAACAAAGGTTTCTACCCTCCTGGGACTCAACTTGTACAAGGTCAGTCTCGAACTGAGCAGTATCAGAGCGAGGTTAGACTAGCAAAAACAAAGGTTTCTACCCTCCTGGGACTCAACTTGTACAAGGTCAGCCTCGAACTGAGCAGTATCAGAACGAGGTTAGACTAGCAAAAACAAAGGTTTCTACCCTCCTGGGACTCAACTTGTACAAGGTCAGCCTCGAACTGAGCAGTATCAGAACGAGGTTAGACTAGCAAAAACAAAGGTTCTACCCTCCTGGGACTGAACTCACGGTACAAGGTCGACACAAATTTAAAGAAAAATGGTTTGAAACGGAAAGGAATCGAGTCCACAAGAAGAAATATTATTGAAGCCATGAAGGTAAAGTTAAGCTAGCTTAAATGCCACCTTAGTTGATCGATCCTGAAAACAGAACTTTGTAAATAAAACTACACTGTGGCCCTGATTTCGAATTTCGTGTTTATACTAACCTCCAGTTCAAACCATGGTATAGGCTATGACGAATAATAAAATGTTTTCGTATTCGATTCCGCGATTGAAGTATTGCTCAATCGCTTCTTTTACAGTTTAAAAAAAACACGTGTTTAGTCAGCTTAATTAATCCGCGTTTATCATAGCACTGCAACTACAACTTTCACGTCAGCTGTTCAACATACCATGCATATTATACAAGCCTGCATGGAAAATCCATCTTGAACCTGACATTCAACGAAGAAAAACTCCGTTTGGTGACGGCCATATCAGCATGAGATCGAGACTATATACCCATCTGCGAGATGCACGAGATGCCGTTTTTGCCTATTACCGTTTTTGCTACCAAAACGAGCAACAGCGGAAAACGGTAATAGGGCTTCCATAGTCACCGGGTTGCACTCGTAAGTATTTTATCCGCATGACATGGCAGTCTGGCTCGCAGTTCGGGAATCCCCCAAAAAGGGCTGGCTCGCACATTAGCCAGACCCTTCTTCCTTTGCAGGACCTGGTCACGTTATCCTTTTAGCCTGTCAATCAAAAAAAGTTGGCGGTAGAACAATATGGGTGTCAGAAATGGAAAGAGCAAGCCAAAATTAGTAAAAAAAAAAGTTTTAGGTTTTTTTGAGACCTATTATAAACGCTCATTCCTCAAAATATATTTATTATATCACTCTCAAATTTTCGGTGATTATCAAGTGTGACAATCTCTAGCTTTCGATTTATGGGCTCTGTTAACTTTTATGTACGTCGCTTGAAGTTTGATGTAGCTAATGAGGAAAAAACGTAAACAAGGATTCTCCTATAGTCTTCACAATTCCTGATATAATAGGGCAGACTATTAAAAAGTTTAGAAGCGTTGTCCTGAAAAGTGCCATTGTCTATATAGTGGCAAAGATAGGACGTCCCAGGACGTCCAGCTTTAGGGATTCGTGTTTTTTGCGCATATTTAATTAACTTATGGAATGTCATCCCGGATAAAATAACATCATCCCCAACTCTATCGACCTATAAGAGAAAACTCGGACACTTCTTTTTTCATAGGCTTAAACATGCATTCAACCAAGACGACATTCGCAGCTACAATCTTATATGTCCAAAGTTTCGCCGTGCCAATGCTTTTATTATCTGTTCTTGCTAGATCCTTATTTTGCTTTATTATTATCTTTGCTTTACTATCTTATTATCTTCATCAGAGGGTGTAACTGGGGATGGATGTGATCGGGTTTTTATTACTTTATTTTATTACTGGTGCCTAAACCTTGTAGGGGACTTCATGTCCTTTTGTTTCTGCACCATGCATGCTATGCTTAATCCTTAAATGAACAAATAAATATATAAAAGTTTAATAGTGTCATTCAAGCGTAGCACTCTCGTTCGTGGCCCGTTTTGTTCAAGTATAACATAAGGTAGTCAGTCCAGCCAACTTTGGCTGTACATAGCCTAAAAGCACTAACTTTTAAAGATAATTTTGTTTCTCACAATATCGATATATATGTATATATACATACTTTCATACCGTCGTTACTTATAATCTTGATAGTATTTATTTTGTTCTAAGTTCCCTCTCCTCCTCATGGTAATTATGTAAATGTGCATATTTTCGTTTTTATATAGGACTAGGCCCGCCTAGAATAGCGCCTAGCTACCTGTGGGCCAGCCACATTTGTAAATACAATATGTTAATTTAAATAAACTGTAAAAAAAAAACTGTTGAAGATTGTTTTGAGTAGATGGAGATCTGTACAGGACCCAAACAGATCCCAGCACCCGAACAGATCCCCAATTGTACCCGAACAGATCCTGAAGGATTTTTAGGAATGGACTCATGGAAAGTGGATGGAACGTGGTAGACTTCGCTAAACTTGGTCAACATTCCCCTCATTAATGACACATGTGACTCCAAGCTGATGACATCATTAGTCACGTGACTTTACTGAGCTACGTATGCGGAACCGGAACGGGATCTGCACGCATTTAGAGAATTTGTTTAATGTTTTTATTGAATCAAATATAACTACATTTTATTTACTACAACTTGTATAACTAATATTCAACTAGCAACCATAACTCTTTTTAACGTATTACAGAGGGAGGAAGAACATTCACAGTAAGAACTATAAAGGACTGGAATGCCATTGACACCGAAATTAGAAAGAGTTCATCTGTAAATAGTTTTAAACGTAATCTCCGCAAACATTTTTTAACTCACCAGAAAGCAACTTTACAATTTTAATCTTACAATTTTATCTTATCATTAAGTCGATCTGTCTAAAATAATATAATTTCTCGACTTTTAACGTTTTTATCATTTTTAGATTTATAAGTAGTTCTTAGCATCGTATCATAGTATTTATTATTGTAATTGATCCTAGTTTCGTACATAGTACTGTAGAATTCACATTGTAAATATTTATTATTATTTTGAGGGCCACGAATTTATCAGTTTTATCTACTGTCAAGTGCTTACCCTCGTTAAATAAAGCCTATTGTATTGTATTGTATTTAACAATTTTAACCAGTATTCGCACAGCTAGCGTACAATGTGACTCATCTTGCCTCATTAAATTACGGCAATCAGAGCTAAGTTAAACAACAACTAAATCCCGACAAGGTGAATTGTTGAACATGACATACATTCTGACTCAAACCTGTTTTCTTTTCATCTACATCTACATTTATTTAGTCGGCAGCAACTATATACAGGATACAGTTATGACGCCAACATTAAATTATTAAATATAAAAATAAATAAAATATATCCCATTTACAATAAAATGCAAAATGCAAAATAAAATAACATTAATCCTGTAAATACTATCCAAGCTTAGTCTTAAAAATAGATAGATCAGAGAGCTAGCATTCGTTCGTTCATTAGTCCATTGGGCCGAGTATTGATGATGTTAGTTAAGTGAGATGCCAAATCAGTGGTCAGCACTCAACCTTTTGGCCACCCTTCATGTAGGACGACACGAATTGCTACCAAATTGTATTGTATTGTATTGTGTTGCGTTCTATTGTTGTATTGAATTGTGTTGTATTCTATTGTATTTTTGGTAAAAATTTGTGTCGTCCTACATAAAGGGATTGCCTTAAAACATATTACAGTGAACTTCTACCCCCAAAAGTTAAGAAAAATACGTGAGTTTACCAATTTTTTTCATAATTTACCAAAAAAGTTCTCAAGGTTTGAGAACGCGTGTGACAGTGACGGCGGTCGGCTCGCTTTGAATGTTGTTGTTGCAAGACTTTTGACGCATGCGCAGACGTTTGACCGCTGCGTGACAGCTAAGCTAATGAAAAGGTTGGCAATCCCTTTGTGTAGGACGACACGAATTTTTACCAAAAATACAATAGAATACAACACAATACAATTCAATACAACAATAGAACGCAACACAATACAATACAATAGAATACAATTTGGTAGCAATTCGTGTCGTCCTACATGAAGGGATGTTTATGAAGTTTATGAAGTTTATGAAGGGATGGCCTGTTTTAAGGTAAATTTTGCGCGGAAAATTCGCGCGGCTGACCGTAATACGCACACGCAGACGTTTGATCGCTGTGTGCTGGGTAGCTACTTCGTTTAACGTACACAAAGAGTATTGGGGGAGGTCACTAAACAACAAATATATAACTATAATGAATATGCTGCTGCTTTAGTGCTCCTGTGGACTAATACAAACCCTACCCCTACATTAAAAAAACCCTAACCGCCAACTACGGGTTCAATACTCTTTATGCACACCGCGGCAAAACGTTACACGCATGCATATTTGCTATTTCTTGTCTGCGCGCGGCCGCCCCAAGTTTCCCGCGAAAACTGAAATGAAACAA
Organism: Actinernus sp. WN-2022; assembly: GCA_030867875.1. Taxonomy (NCBI): domain Eukaryota; kingdom Metazoa; phylum Cnidaria; class Anthozoa; order Actiniaria; family Actinernidae; genus Actinernus; species Actinernus sp. WN-2022. Next base: position 64,482,460 of record JAOWCC010001210.1, read on the forward strand.
CAGGCACATACCCGTGATTTTAACGTTTCTGCTTAAAAGCATCCATTTGTGAACTGTTTTGTCAAAAAATAAGAAAACTACTTAAAAGCTTTAACAGGTTGAAGTTTTCTTAATTTGTAATTCACTGTGAGTTTACTAAGTTATAAAATTATTTACTAAAAAAGTTGAAACCCTCGGTAATTTGTATTTGATAGCAGAGCCTTCGTTCTTTTGGCCAGCGGAACATACCGTTTTGCCGCGGTGAGCTCTTTATGTAGGTTACACGAAATACCTAGGACGCCCCACACAGTGGTCAAACGTCTGCGCATGCGTCAAAAGTCTTGCAACAACAACATATGGCCGTCACTGTTCACACATCCGTTATCAAACCTTGAGAACTTTTTTGGTAAATTACGAAAAAATTTGGTAAACTCACAGTTTGAAGTTTGTTCAATTTCCCGTCGACTGTGAAAATAAAAAGCTTAACTTTCACATATTTTTCTTAACTTTTGGAGGTAAAAGTTCACTGTAATATGTTTTAAGGTAAATTTTGCGCGGGAAATTCGCGCGGACGCCCACCAGACTGATCTTAATACGCACGCGCCGTCGTTTCACTGCTGTGTGCTTAGCTGTCGGAGTTTACGACTCACGGTGGACTGGTCTGACATTAAACGCATCAGGACTGTCAGGTGGTAGAGCGTCGATCAGGTTTCTGATGGTATCCTTTGTGTGAAATCTATCCCATAAGTTATTTATTTGAGATGTCGCCATTTTGCACCTTGTCAAACAAAAACGCCATTCAGTTTCGGGTATTTCCCGTCGAGTTAAGTGCCTAATCGTAAATGAATCTAGAGGAATAGCCCACTCCCCGGCATACGTGGTGCATTTGACTGAGTTTATGTCCCCAGGGTGGGGCATTTGCCAGCACAGAAAAGTTGGGGGATGGGGAATTGGTCAGAGTCAAAACAGCGAATGTTTATAAGAGATTTGCACTCATACCAAACCCCACGGTGAGGCATTTACAAAGTTCTGAATCAAAAATGTCAAATGCCACACGCCATGCCCCAGAAATGGAGGGGGGGGGGGGGGATGGGCCGGTTTCGAATTCGAATTGATAGAGCCATAAGACAGAGTATGGAATATATATAGCTGTTATCGAATTTTGCTACATTTCGGCAACCATACTCGAAAGCCTTGCCATTTTCAGCACTAAATTAGCAAATCGAGAGCAAAAGATTGGTCTCGCATACTGGTGTAAGTAAAACAATAACATCCCTCAACCCTTCCGGTTAATGCAGCCTTAGATCAAATATTGCAAGAGTAACGGTCGCTACGATTACTCTGATTATCGTAGTGCCCGTGGTCGATTTACTTGATAGTGAACAACAGCTCTGGGAATTGCCCAGTGCTGTCAGAAGTACCATTTGGACTGGTACTACCCTCAAATGTGAACGTAACGTTGGCATATTTTATCACATTACAACCACCTCTTAAGTAAAAGGATGCAGGGCCTTTTATCAAGGCCTTGATGGTGTATTTTACACCAGGGTTAATGGATACAGGTGTGCTGATGACGATGATAAAGCCATAACAGCCTTTCGTAATCTCGCTGTTATATGTAGCATGAGTTTGATATAGCGATTGATCTTTGCCTTCAATGTTAACCATGAGTTGGACGTTATACCTTGAGTCTTTCCTCCCAAAGAGCCGCACACCAGTGAGATGAATCGGTTTGTTGACCGTGAATGTTATGCTGTCGACAGTTCCTCGGGAATAACGCCAAGTCGGTGGATGTTGAATGGACTCGCCGAATATACACCTTTTCAGCTCCAACTGTTTGCCTTTAAATTTGGTAGCTGACCTTTTCTCTGAAGAAAAATAGCTAATCAACTGTACCGAACTGTAGTACTGAATTAACTCGGTTACCTCTTCATAGCTAAGAATTCCAGTCACTATCACGAATTCTGCGAACTCCCTCAGTGACATCAATGGAAATCGTATCAATTTGATTGCTTTCTCACCGAGCACACTCCTTTTGGATTTGCCTTCCTCAGCTAATCCTTGTTCCTTAGTTTTCTTGGCAGCCCAGCGATCAACAGCCTTAAACAACTCAACTTCTTTTATTTTCAAAGTGTCCCTTTCAAGTATTTCACAGAGTGTCTCTTGTGTGACATCAAGGAAGTAATCAGATGTCACGGCTCTTTGGGTGTCTGAGTCAACAATGTTCCAGCAGATTTGTTCCAAGTTTTTGTCCTCTAGTTTTATCGCCTGTTGAAGAATACTTAAAACGTCATTAGGCTGAAGATTTTCCTGTAAATAGCGAGTGCATTTGTTGACCAGTGAAGGTACCATATACTCCTTGGCAAGATACAAAACTTCTATAACATGACTTCCGGTCAAATTCACTTCTTCGTAGTACATGTAGCGAAACAGTTCTAGTAATCCTACATCGGTATTGTTTGGTAGGGCAATAGTACATATACGTCGAGTCTCGGCCATTTCTCCGTAGAACATGGCCTCGAATACAGGACTACTTACAGCCAGTATGTACCTGTTGCCAGGAACGGTGACCGTGTCGCCTTTGGAGTCAACAACCGAGAACTCCACATCGCTAAACACTTTGTTGTCGTACATGTACTGATTGCGTTCTTTGATAGATTTACATTCCGTTTGCCAGTGCCAGCTGCCCATTCTACTAGTTCTCGTGATGACTCAGGGAGTCCCAAACCTTCCTCTTGGCAGAACTGTACCGTAAATAAACACCTGATGAGAATTCGACTCTTCGCAAAGAAGACTGGGAGCTAGCTAATTGCTAGCTAATTGCATTATGGGAGATCCAAGATGGCGGACTTACAGGGGACGCCGAATAGCGAAGAAGAAGCTCTTTCACAGGCCATAACAATGTCCCTAAAAACTGATGAGACATCTGGAACCGAAGCTGAAGCACAGGGTGGAATAGTAAAGAGCCCTATAATCACAGAGCCAAGAAATATTTCCCTTAATGCGTTATGGGAAGGTCCAACGGCACTGTTTCTTGGTCAGCTAACGGAAATGGGCATATCAGAGAACGCTGCCATCAAGGTTAGACTGAGAGTAGACCTGTAAAACGCATGGCTTGTTTTACGGCGGGGTCATTACATGTTTCTCTCGGATTTGGTGTCCTGCATAAGTGTTCGAGAAAATGAGCAAAATGCAAGTTTGTGCCCCCAATCAAAATGACCATACAATTACAAACGTCTGTAAAATGTTCCGAAATTTTCGGAGTTTGCGGGCCAGTAACTTTGCTCCTATTCAAGATATAACTCTGAAATTTGGAATTTTGACTAACTTCGAGGTGCTCTTTTCAGTACGGTTTTGCTGTTATACGTATATATCAAAAGTTCAAAGAAACCGTGGAAGGGTCTATTACAGTATTATTTTCCCTAAGCCCAAAGCCTAATGCTATTAGTATTAGTCCTAACTGCCTTAGGTGGTGCCTTAGCCTGGCCCGCCGACTGCTGTGATAGACATATATATAGGTAAGGCAAGGACATTGGACTACTCCAAAATATCTTTTAAATTTTCAAGGAGAGATTGTAGAATACAGTGGCAGGTATTTTACATGGGTAAGGGGTGGGAACAAAAAAAGGGTTGGGGTTAGGGTTAGCACATTTGAGTGAAACATGCTCTTATGTCGCTTTGTGTTTCTTATGCACTTGTCATCAGCTTCCCCAAGGCAAGGGAGGGAGGGGGGGGGGGGGGGGGGGGGGGGGACCCTGGGCTGTAGGTGGGGGAATTGGAGACTTTGTAGGGACTTTGCAACAAATCCGTGCCCTTGCAAGTGGGGTGTCCACAAGGCAAGAGTTGGCTGCATCATGCAAAAGAGGACTTGTTTCATAGAGAAAATGGGAGGTTTGTAGTTACATGTGCCAAACAAAATGAGTGAGACTCCATGTTTATATGTTTAACATTAAATAAAATGTCAGAACTTCACATGACACATGTACAATCCATACCTAGTTATAACCAGAGGAAAAAACCAGCCTGTGGTAAATGGTCTGACTTGAACTTCAATACCTTTCTTTTCCCATTTTTAGGGCTTGTACTATACAAAAAACAGATCCGTCGATGAGGCAGCAACTTGGATTTTCGACAACCTACATCTACCAGATATAAATGAACCACTCGAGGTACAAAATATACAAATACAGTGCTCACTTTTCACTTAAAGATTTGGGGGAGCAATTGTCTCCCCCTTTTCCTAAAAATGGGGGAGAATTCCATTTTGAGGAGGAGACAATTGTAGCCTCCTCTTAGAATGAGAGGAGATCAAGCCTTTTTGCATCCCTTCAAACCGTCAATGTTGTGTGTTTCCACAGGGCTGCACTTTTCACCATGTGCTTCATCAAAAATTGATCCCCCTCTAACCACTGCTGTCCAGTCACAAAATTTGAGGAAAATCCAAAATGGCAACCAGAAAATCGTTTTCGTTTTGAGAATATAGAAGGGGGAGACGAAATGTGAAAAGAGGGGAGACTAATGGCTACCCCATCTGTGAAATTCATGGGATATTTTCAAAAGTAATGTTCAAATTCTTGCAATCTCGTGCCAAAACGTGAGCCCTGATATACGTGACTGTACAAATGTAGATCTTTACATTGGACATGCTTTTGTGTGCATGCTTATAGTGATATCACTTGTAGTTTAATAGCCATCTTGAATCATGCCTGATCTGACTCAACAGTTGTCTTTTTAATCTGTTACAAAATAGTAGTTGTAACTACAAAATTGTACACATGTAGGAGAAATGGTAGATGTTGTGGGGATAATAATTTCTAGAAATACAGAGCACAAAATGTTAATTTTCTTTCTGACATTCGTACATGTCCATTTCTAAAATCTGTTTTTTTGGATTCGGGTGGTTGGGTAGTTGTAAAGAATGTGCCAGACTGTGAAATGTGCAAATTCCAATTGGCCAGTAACAAATCGAGCAGGGGACTGGGACCGAGTTTATCAGAATAGCCCACTTCTGAGATATGCCTCACTTCCTACTTACAAAGGAATCAATACAAGGCTCAGTGCATATAATGCTCAGTCGTTCATGACAAACTACAGAAGTGCTGTAGTCTTAATTGTCACAAACGACTGAGCATTTAATGCACAGAGCCTTGTATTGATTCCTTTGTACGTAGGAATTAAGTGAGGCATATCTCAGAAGTGGGCGTATTACTCTAATTCCAAAATGAAGTTCATCACATGATAGAGCATGTTGAAATTAGCATGTGTGCCAAGTTTGACGTGATTTAAGTGAATCTTGTCTGAATTATAAGCAATTGAAATTTATTTGTCCCTCCAAAATTTTATAATGAATGTATGGTTTGGAGGGACAACATTAAAAAATAAGAGAGTTTGTATGGGAAAATTGACATATTTGATGTCTTCTAGTATCGTCAATATTGAGCCAAAGTTCACCAAACTTTCCAGACTAGATAAGTTTGATCTGTTCTTTTAGAAAATAATGCTCGACACTTTGACTAGTTATTAATAGACCCTTTCAGCTTGCCTGTTTGTTGCCCCATTTCAGAACATGTGACTTTTCCCTTGAGTAATGCATTTTTGTTTTTCTGTATCCCAAGAGGAAATGTACCAATTTCTATAATTGGAAAACAAAGCACTGAATCCTCTGGAGAGGATTATCACATGGTCTGAAATGGGGCAACCATTACAGGCATTTAGCTGAAAGGGTCTATTGAATTAGTTTTACTGACTCGGTTCCAGTCCCCAGCTCGTTTTGTTACTGGCTAATAATTATAATACATGTAAACTTCTATACTAATTGAAGGGGCACTGTTAATTAACCCCCAAATTATAAACATTCTGACTCATGACGAAAAACAAAATAATAACTAGTCAGATTAGAAGGGTATGCTTTCCAGGTATACTGGAGAAAAATTGAGACAATTTTGGTGAAGGATGGCAAAGATTCAAGTGTATGAAAAATATGGCTTTCAAGAGAAATTTAGAGCAACTTGGAATCGGTTCACTGTAAAGTCTGGCTGAAATCAAGTTTCTAGATTAAGCTTTGTAATCCACTTGAATCTTTGCCATATTCTTTATCCAAAAGCTTTGAAAAGCATATCAGGACGTCATTCAGACACATGGTATGTTTCTTCGATTCTATGTGTATCTCCGGGTGTTATTCTAAAAGACTTGTAGACTGTTCTGTTTGAAAGAAACTTGAAAGTTCAATTGGATTGACCGTGCCCCTTTAAATAGGATGTAATACATCCATTTTGCTCATGTAAAAAAACTAGAACAAAACTTAATAATGGATTTTAAATCCATTTTATTTTACTTATGGTGGATTTTATAAAAAGCAATATTATTATGAAATACTGTAATATTATTACTAATAACTGACAACATATATAATAGATCACTAAATGCATGATCTGGTTTCAGATTGGCTCACAGCCAGATCTAGAAGTAATGACGATAGAAGATGAGGTGTATAGGAACCCTTACAAGATGGTATTTGTTGTCAATACTGAGCATAAAATGGGTGTTGGCAAGGTGGCAGCCCAGGTTGGTCATGCAACGATAGGACTACATAGAAAATTACTACAAAAACAGGAAGAATTAGGACATACCGTCATGTGCTGGGAGGATTGTGGGTAAGACGTTTTTCCCTTCCGGACATACACTCCCAAACTGTCTGCTGTCAGCCAAATTGTTATTGAATTAAATAGTGTGAACACTTATAAAGGAGGCTAAATCAGCAACATATCCTTCATTGGTGTGTGAGGTAAGTATTTCAAACATGAATTGGAGTGTTTTATCAGGGGTTCCAAATATTGAGAAAACAAATGAAACCCGAGAGGCATAGTGGATGGCTAAACCGAACATTTACATATGCTTCTTTTCAAACATCATTAGCAAGTGAAGTATTGTTTACCATTTGACTGTTGTATATTTAGAAAATTTCCTCTGGTTCCGTGGTGTGGACTCTTATTTACCACGATTTACGTCATCGAATGGTCAAAATTTGTTGTGCAACAAATTTTTACCATTCATGTGATGACGTAAATCGTGGTAAATAGAGTTCACACCACGGAAAACCAGAGGAGATTTGTTTTTTACAACAATATTAGAAAACGTACAAGGAAGTTTTGTTACAAAGCGTGACAGCTTTGAAAGAGCCAGCGTTGTCTATAACTTTCTCGCGTCAGCACCGTTGTCTGGACCCTCATTTACCACTGCACATCGACCAATCAGATCGCGAGATTACCAGCAATTGTTGTAAAAAAAAATTCCATAGATGGCTTATTATTCTTTTTTGTTAGCAGTAATTTCAACTAGCGTACCAGTAGTGTAGTGGTGAAGAGTTAGTACAATACAATACAAAAATTTGAGCTCACAATGCATCTTGGTTGAATGAGCTCCTTTAAGGTCGATTGCACACAGAGTGGTTTCACCCGAGCTGGGGGCTCATGTTAAAAGTGCTCAACAACTGAAAATACGAAACTAATAATAATAATTAAATATAATATACAATATAACAGAAATATAAATATATATACTTTCAGTAAATACTACATGTATGTAATAGTTAATTTTATAAAAAACTCTATTTAAATAATGGATTAAAAGTTTAATTATAATTGTAACAACAATATGTTAAAAATGAATTGATAAGTAATGACACTAAATTATATGCATTTGTTGCACTGGCAGCCAACTAGGTCAGTCTGTTTAATGTGGTTTCGAAATTGCGATAAAGAAGTAGCAGATTTTGAAAGATTGTCACTGAGCCGGTGTACCAGTATGCGGACGTATGCTGTGATCATAAAACAGTAATCTAAGATCATGTTTACGAATAAAGAAAAGGCGGTTCAAAAATTTGTGAAAATATAAGAACAATTTTTTTTAAAGAGGAAAATACAAAAAATTGACTACGGAAACCCGAAACATATAGGGTTGAGTATGGAAACGACCTATGTGACTTTTCAGTGTTTTTTTTTTAAATCGTCAAATTCGCTTGAAAACTTCTATACAACCAGTTTAACAACTGTTTCTTACTGTTTTGGCGTTTATATCGTGATTACACCGGTAAAAACCTAAAATTCTTCACATAGAAACAGTAAATGTTTGCTTGACAACGATGCTTTCATCTCCCCATGGGACTCTAACATTATGCATATCTAGTACTGGTTTGTATTCGGTTGAGCAGTAACACTGTTATTCTTCTGTTTATCGGGATTTGCCCTTTCTCTTGATCGAAGACATAACCCGATCTTGTTCCGTAATGCGTCTGTGCTGTAGAGTTTTAGTTTATGGCTGGACTTTGTCACTTTGAAGTAGGCAGATTTCATGTTTAAAAACTATTCCACAGAAAAGCAAAAGATTGTTCACAGCTGTGATAATCATATTAGTATAAGCGCTCAAACGCACACAAACTAGTACTAGATACCCATAATTTTATAGTCATTTCTATGTGAAGAATTTTAGCTTTTTACCGGTGTAATCGCGATATAAATGCCAAAACAGTAATAAACAGTTGTTAAACTGGTTGTATAGAAGTTTTCAGGTCAATTTGACGATTTGAAAAAAATCACTAAAAAGTCACATAGGTTGTTTTCATACTCAACCCTTCAATTAAATAAAATTTTCAATCTAAAGAACAAGAAAAAACGTACTAGTTCAATAGGCATTGATGACTTTTATAAGTTCTTTAAGAAACAAAATGTAGAACTTTATGAACATGCTGATATATTCAGTGACTCGAATTCAACCACTACAACAACTGATTCGCAAGGCCCACTAGATTATGAGATAACAGAAAATGAAATAAACGAATCGCTGAATCAACTGAAAAATAGCAAATCTCCTGGAAGAGATAATATTTTTAATGAATAACTGAAGATTGGCAAAGAATACCTGAAATCTCCACTTCGAAAACTGTTTAACCTAATTCTTAAATCAGGCCGTTTCCCAGAAGAATGGAGCTTTGGACATAATTCCCTTATATAAAAAAGGGGACCACAACAATGTTGAAAACTATACAGGTATAACTTTATTGTCATCGTAAGGAAAATTGTTCACCTCAATACTAAATAGAAGACTATATGAATACCTAGTAACAAAGGGAATACTTAAACCCGAACAAGGCGGTTTTAGAAAAACACACAGTACCGTAGACAATATGCTGATTGACAAAAACGTTAAAAGCAAACCTAAGAAAAAAAGAAACTTGCTGTTTTCATGCTTTGTAGACATCAGAAAAGCATTCGATAGCATACCAAGAGTTAAATTATTTGAAAAAGTAAAAAACGTAGGAATCACAGTTTCTATGTACTCTAACGACGAATCGGCAGTAAAGATCGACAATTTGGTAACACAGAGTTTTCAGTGCTTTGCGGGCATCAAACAAGGATGCATGTTGTCACCCACACTTTTTATTTTATTTGTATGTGACTTACCAGATTCATTTAATAGACCAGATTCAGAGTTAGTAGAAATACATAATCAACCAATCAGCTGCCTCTTATATGCTGACGGATGATTTAGTCATATTGTCAAAAACTGAAAAAGGGCTACAGAATCAGCTACAGTACTTATATAACTATTGTAATATGTCCAAAATTAGTGTAAACTTAGAAAAAACTAAGATACTGATATTTAACAACAATGGTAAAAGAATGAATAATTACCAATTTTATTATAATAACACGAATCTGGAAAATGTAAAATCATATGAATATCTTGGTTTGATGTTCACCACACTCGGGACCTTCGATTTAGCAAGGCAAGAATTGAAGAAAATAGCACTCAAGCATTGTTTAAATTACGCAGAGATATGGGTAGATGTTTTAGATCTCAGTGATATTACGTTAACGATCAAATTATTTGACACACTTATTAAACCCACATATTACTGTACGGTAGTGAAATATGGGTAGTAGATATAAAGAAAAAAGCTGACAAAGACCCAGCTGAACTGGTGCACCTTAAATTCTGTAAAATATTACTTGGAGTCAACAAGACAGCTACAAATGACGCATGCAGAGCGGAATTAGGCAGATTACCTATAAAAAATGACGCAATTCATAGAAGTATCAAATTCTGGTCAAAATTCATGATGTCAGATAAAACAAAGCTTTCTGATCAGGTGATACTTGATGGTCTTTATTGTAATACCCGCTCAGCTGGACAGAAAAACTCAAATATGTAAGCCAGAGAATGGGATATGGCTATATTTGGTGTGAAAACCATGCAATTGAAATGAGTACTGATTGGAAACTAATATATTGAATTTCAAACTTGGATTGAGGAAATTCACAATGATCAACGCAGAGATTCGGCACAAAGTAAAATTAAACTTAGAACATATAGAGTATTCAAAACAGACCACAATCAAGAAGACTACCTGGTCAATATCTCTAACATTAAACACAGAATAGCACTAACAAAACTTCGTACCAGTAATCATTGTCTTCAAATTGAAACGGGTAGACATCAAATGCCCTACCAAAAACCAGAAGAAAGAATTTGTCCAAAATGTTTTAAAGAAACTGAAGACGAAAAACATTTCTTAATAAGATGCCAGTTCTATGCCACAAGACGCAATTCTTTTTTAAAGACGTAGAAAAAGCCCTAAAAAGAAACTTAGAAAACTTGAGTGATGACAAGGTATTCTTACTAATGATCAATTCCCCAAATACGGTGCAAAAAATGATGGCAAAATATATATTATTTACGAAAGTCTCGAAGTTAGGAACAAATAATTGAACCGTGTTGTACATATCATATAGCTATTTTAACTTAACTTGATTAGGGTAATATAAATATTATTGTTATTTGGATATATACTGATGTAGTTCAATCTACAAGGTCCAAATAAAGTTGTCTATGTCTATGCCAGCGATTTCGCCCCCCCCCCCCCCCCCCCCCCCCCCGTTCTAGCGATTCCGCCCCCCCTCCAACCTTTTAAAAGGTTATGAATACATGTTTTCCTTATTATTATTACTGTAATGTATTGTCCGTAGAGAATAGTAATGCAAAGATCTATCGGTAATGTGTATAAAGGCATGCAATTCAAGTTTATTTTAAAATTCACGCTCCATCGTTTTCTTTGACAAAATTCGTGTTGGTAGGAACGGTAAACGCTGCAACTTTCATTCGCGCGAGCAGTGCAACAAGAAACTCGACAAGGGATGCTGCAATCCACCTACAACCTTCGTCAATCTTCGAATGATTAGTTGTTAGTATTTCCTGCCTGAAGCCAACATGTAGGTGATGTAATTATTGTGGATACTTAAAGGTTTTGATAACCGTAAATCCGCCTACTTTGAAAAGACTTTGCCGAATAAAGGAAGTGTTACAGACCCGCGTGAAACCTTCCCGAATAAACAAGCTAATGAACTTATTAAGATCTAAAACAGCGGGAAGTTTTAAAAGTTACCTTAGCTTGTAGTGAGTGGAACTCATAATTATTTGGAAAGGACTGCCAAATAGCCTGATGATTTTTATTTGCATGAAAACCATAATGAAGTTGACGTAATTATTGTGGTATGTGAGATTTTATAACTTAACCCGTAATGGTCGCGTCGATCCATCTATTTTGAAATAACCTTGCCGAATAAAGAAGTTTACCGACTCGCGTGCTTTGTTCTATTTCAATTGAGCTAACGGCGCTTGTTAATTCGGTAATTAGATCAGTTCTAACTAGGAAAACCTTTCTGGATAAACAGCTTATCAACTAATGAGAAGGTAAAACGGCGGTAAGTTTTGAAATTTTCTAACTCGGAAAGAATATGAAATGACTTTACGAAGAAAAGGAGTGTTACCGACTCGCGTATTCTTGTAGTCAGTAGTAGTAATAGTAGCTAAAGATGTCTTACACTTAATTTTATTTAAAAAAAGACTAGATTTATTTATTTATTTATTTAAAAAACACGTTTTATTCAGTGCGTTGACATGTACTGCCTCTATTTTCTGAGGCGGGGCGATTTCAATAAGAACTACGAGTAAACTTCACTAGCGATTTCGCCCTCCCTGGGGGGGGGGGGGGGATTCACTAGCGATTTCGCCGGGGGGGGGGGGGGCGATCGCTGTGACACAGGTATGCCCAAACTATAAAGCTCACCACACAGCAACTATATCGCCAAACATCCTCAAAGTCATACCAAGTAATTTTCAATGTCAGTAAAAAGTAACAACAAGAAATAAGAAAATTGAATCAAATATAAAATTAAACCACAACATATACATTAATTTATAAGATTCTGATTGGTCCATGACGAGTGCATGTAAAGGTTATTGAGTGCACTGTCGCGTGCTCTCAGGAAATGTTTGCTCAGTATGTTATAAACAAAAACTCGCATGAACTGCTCGTGCTCTAATTAGCAAATTTCCACTGGTTTTCCGTGGTGTGGACTCTTATTTACCACGATTTACGTCATCACATGGTAAACAATTTTTGTGGACTCACGAGGCGGAGCCAAGTGAGTCCACAACAAATTTTGACCATGTGATGACGTAAATCGTGGTAAATAAGAGTCCACACCACGGAAAACCAGAGGAAATTTGTTTTTTTTACAACAATATTAGAAAACGTACAAGGAAGTTTCGTTACAAAGCGTGACAGCTTTGAAAGAGCCAGCGTTGTCTATAACTTTCTCGCGTCAGCACCGTTGTCTGGACTCTCATTTACCACCGTACTTCAACCAATCAGATCGCGAGATTACCGGCAGTTGTGGTAAAATACTTGATTAAGAGGCACTGAGTGATAATTTGAAAGTTCTCAAATTGAACTCGCCTAAAGGCTCTTGTAATTATTAGAACTTTCAAAATATCACTCAGTGCCTATAAATCCTGTATAACACTCGCATTCATGTGATTTCCTCTGGCACCATAAAAAAGTGATCAGCCAACTATTCAACGAACTACAGACCCACAGACCAGTATTACCAACCACTTTCTTATGGTGCCAATTATTGTTCCCTATAGCCATAGTACAACAAATCGGTAAATGTTTGTGAAGAATCTGTAAACCAGCAGGTTCTTTTTGATTCCAATGCTGTGTAATTATAAGTTCACAACTAGTGTTTGTTTTTCTTCAGTGAACTAAAAGTTGTTGTAAAAGGAGACAATGTTGCCCATCTCATGGACATAGAGAATCAAGCCAAGAGACTTCACCTACCTACGTATCTTGTTCACGATGCTGGCAGAACTCAGGTAATCATATACTTGTTGGTTGATTTTCGATTATTAAACTCTTCCAGTTCCTTTTCTTACAATACTACAGTACCGGGGCATATTGTGACAACGTACTTCTCGAATACTGTAGGCAATGGCCCTTTTGTAGCTGGGCATTCACGTGATTGTACTGGATGGCAAACTTCATTTATTTAGAGGCCTTGTACGAGATCGGTATTATTAGCACCTCCAATGGATTGTCGATCTTTCTAAAATAGCGTTTTTTTTAACGTCTTTCCCATGGGGATTACGAGCTCATTAATTCGTTAACGAAGTATTATATCAGCACGTGACTGTTAGCTGTAAAGGGCCTATTGGTCATCATTACGTTAGAAGTCGTGCGTCCCAAAGACATTTGACCAGGATTGTAGGTGGCCCAAAGAAAGTCGGTTCATGTTCATATATCCGGGCCATAGTTTCTCGAACTGCTTCACTTTATCCGCATCAATACTCCATCTTTGCTTTATAATTAGCCGGGCATCAGATTACATTTTCGATTTTGCTATCTTTATCCGACCGAAACCTTTCCTTTTTGTTTCCCTTTTCAGCCGACATCTGTATGTTTGACGCCATCTTGTTTCATCGAAAACACAATCACGGCGCATGCCCACATTCAGTTATAGCGTTTATTATAAGTTATACCATGGCACCGAGGGAAATTAGTGATTAAATTTCCCCGCGAACCGAGGGAGGATTTGTGGAAGTCCCGACTTCACAGGCGGAGGGACTTTTACAAATCCTCCCTCGGCTCGCGGGGAAATTTAATCACTAATTTCTCGAGGTGCAATGGTATAACTTTGTAATACTATGATCGCCGAGGAAATGGACTGTTCTGTGAGTGCTTCTGTTTAATTTTGTTTGCCGAGTCATGGCACATGAAGTACTACTGCAGTCTCCCTTGAGACGCATTTTCTCAAAACAATAGGCCATTTTGACGATGTTGCGCGCGCATTGAGAACAATATTCATGCAATCAAGAAAACAAAAGATTGTAATGCAACATTGAGTTTTGGCGGGCCACATTCTGGTTTTTGGCGGGCCACATGCTTTTGTTTTCAATGCGTGCGCAACATCAAAATGGCCTATACGTTATAAAAACAGTGTACATGTTTTATGCATACCATCACTAATTAATTCGGGAGACTGTGACAATGTGCTTCAGGTTGCGCATGCGCAAACTAAAAAAAAAAGCGTCCCACATGGATAAAACCGTGGGTTTATGACTAGTACTCAAGATATTGAGCTGTAATTGTATCCAGTGTGCAGGGGGTCATTGCACTCCGATCTACCCAGTGCTACAGGGGGAATAAAGTACTGCTGTCCAGCCTGCACTTGGAAAACAAGTCTTTATCTTGAATGTAACATGAGGGAAAACTAAAAAAACAATGCTAAATTTCCCTCCTGTAATTATAGATAATTATATTTTTCTATGGATGATCGAACACTTGTTTCTATGGATGAGGGAAAATTAGAAGCATTCATCCCTAATGAGGGAATTTCGAGTCACTCGGAAAGCAAAGCATGACACTACCCAATACACGCTACGACGTACGTAGATACCGTCTAACACCCATACACAGCTGTTTAGTGAGTTGGATGGTCTTAGATCGAAACAAGCAGTACATGGTTGCCATTCCACGGGTAATAAGATGTGAGCATGCGTGTTAGACGCCAGCTACGTCGTAGCGTGTGTTGGGTAGTGTCACGCATTTGCTTGGTTTATAAATACTGTGGTATCATAGTGCTGGCCAAGTAGATCTGTATGTAGTCAATACTGCTTATTATATAGCTAAGTAATTTCGCGCGGTATGATTGGTCAATTCGCGGTCCACAGCTCCCCTTCAGACCTTCGCCCACTTCCAGTCTCAATATTAACCTAATAGTTTAATAGTGTGCTTTTTCTTTATCTATTTAGATAGCACCAGGCTCTGTAACAGTTCTGGCAACCTTTGGGGCAACAGAGGAAGTTGATAAAGTAACAGGAAAGCTAAAGTTATTGTAATGCCTACTATACCAGTATCCATTTTAATTAACACGTCACAATTGGACAGCTTGGTAATAGGTTTTAAGCTCAATGAACATTAATATTGAAAATAGCATGTGGACTTGTGTTGAGCAGTTATGGTCAACCAAGCAAGTGAAATAAGAAACTGTTTTCATTGCTACGCGATGGCGTGAGATCAAAGTGGCGACGCGAAGTTTGCATTAGATTTCCGTCTAATCATACAAAGTGGGAGGGGTAATTAACTGTCAATCCTACAAAGTGGGAGGGGTAATTAACTGTCAATCCTACAAAGTGGGAGGGGTAATTAACTGTCAATCCTACAAAGTGGGAGGGGTAATTAACTGTCAATCCTACAAAGTGGGAGGGGTAATTAACTGTCAATCCTACAAAGTGGGAGGGGTAATTAACTGTCAATCCTACAAAGTGGGAGGGGTAATTAACTGTCAATCCTACAAAGTGGGAGGGGTAATTAACTGTCAATCCTACAAAGTGGGAGGGGTAATTAACTGTCAATCCTACAAAGTGGGAGGGGTAATTAACTGTCAATCCTACAAAGTGGGAGGGGTAATTAACTGTCAATCCTACAAAGTGGGAGGGGTAATTAACTGTCAATCCTACAAAGTGGGAGGGGTAATTAACTGTCAATCCTACAAAGTGGGAGGGGTAATAACCGTCAATCCTACAAAGTGGGAGGGAATTAACTGTCAATCATACAAACTGGGAGGGGTAATTAACTGTCAATAACACAAAGTGGGAGGAATAATTATCTTGACTTACGGACGGCTGTGACGACGGGCCATTTGGGATCAATTACGGTTTCTGGTAAACTACCCACCCCTCCCTCCCTTGGGAAGTTGTGTAATACGGTTGGGTATTTTTACGAGTCATATTATACGACAGCTAACACGAACATTTTTTTTTTTTTTTCGCTTACCTTACTGCTCTGTTTGAAGAAAATCTCGAGAGAAGAAACCTCTCAGCCTCAGTTGAAGTCCCAATGTCGGGGCAGGCGCGCACTGAATGATTGACGCAAGCCTAATCAGTGCAAACTACACGTTGTAACTTTGGTATCGCGCAGTAATAAACGGTGGTAACAGTTCATTTGAGTGATATGTACATCGCCCTATACGAGTCAGCTCTGCTGAGGAAAGGAATTATATGCCAAGGGTACACTGCAAAGTAATAGTCTGTTGCTGTGAAAGCCTACTTAGGCTGAGTAACAGCGAATCACAACACTCAATCGACCTTGTGTCTTGCCACAAACTTAGAATATAGACCAACCGTCATGCTTTGCGCGCTATGGCGGCTATTTTGTAAGAGTTGTTTTCCAATCTTTTGAAAATCGTTACAGTCGTGTTGTTTCGTGAGTTACAATTTGTTTTTGGCAAGTTTCTGTTGTAGTTTTCCTGTTTAGTTTTATAGTTTCACGAAGCGGAAATAAGCAAAGGCCGCTAAGCATCACGGTTGGGCTTTATTCGTTAAAGCCATCAATTGGAAAGTAGGATTTTAATCTGTTTTACTGGTACCCTGATTCCAGAGGCCCTACGGAGAAAAAATGTGAATAGTGAGGAGGAAAGGGCCTTTGACCGCGGCCACTGGGAACCTCACTTCCATGTATCAACCTCGCTTCTGTGCCTACATCTGTTTGCTGTAGAGCCAATGAAAATCGTCGTTATATCAAATGTCCACGGTCGTACCTGGGTATGAGTGTAAGAAGCCAATCAGAGACGAGGTTGAAAATCTGAACCAAATACATGCATGGAAGTGAGATTCTCAAAGGTGGAGCCCTTTCGTCTCCGGGTTTTTCCTTTCTCGCTCCCTTAGCGTTTTTCTTCTGTAATGCTTCTGGATTCCAGAATATTTTACTGGAGGCTAATGATGAAAATATACACAACAAAATAAACAAGGCTGACAACTACATGAAATTGTATTGAATAAATGATACGCCGATCTGGGTTGTCCCTTCATGTATACCAACTTGTATTGTTTCTTGTGTTCTATTGTTTTGTATTGTGTTAATTCTATTGTATTTTGATAAGCAATGCATGTGTTCTATTGTTTTGTATTGTGTTAATTCTATTGTATTTTGATAAGCAATGCATGTGTTCTATTGTTTTGTATTGTGTTAATTCTATTGTATTTTGATAAGCAATGCATGTGTTCTATTGTTTTGTATTGTGTTAATTCTATTGTATTTTGATAAGCAATGCATGTGTTCTATTTCGAATTCGAAAAATCCTGTTCCATTCGACATTCGAAATTTTCGAAACTTCTAACCGGTCGTTTTTGTTGAATGGAAAGCGCCTATAGAAGAGTGCAACCTCGACGAAAACGAGCATATGTAGTAAATCATGAGAGAATGGCCTGGGGCCAAGAATAGAAGGGTTGGTACGTCTTGTACGTGAAAGTCAACAACCTTGAATGATAGAATTGCTGGCACAACTAACCAAGGTAATAGTGATCAATGTCACATATTCGTGTAACAACGGCATTTTAAAATATCTGAGACACTGATTGGCCAGTGTACATGTGGAGCCTGGAGGTATGTGATGACGTCATCCTAATGCCGCCATGTTGGAGTTTTGCTAACGTTTCTTCACTTTTGGTCTTCGGACGATTCCAAGAAACGCTTCATCTTTGTAGAAAAGAAACGTCCAGCATCGTCAAGATTGTGCTGTAAATCACAAAGTAAACAGGAAATAAGAGTAGCTCAGTTTACATCTGACACATGCATGTCCTCTTCCGTCCAGAAGCCAATCCCATCATCTCGTCTCATCAAATCCCCAACACAACTCGTCACAACATCCCATCACATCATTATATCTCGTCACATTATTTCATCACATCATTTCATCCCATCATCTCGTCACATCATGTCATCACATCATGTCATCCCATCACATTTCATCCCGTCCCATCATCTCGTCTCGTCCCGTCATGTCATCCCGTCCCGTCCCCCATCACATCTCGTCTCATAACTTCAGTCATATAACGCATTTTATCTCAACACATCATTTCATGTCAACACATCTCGTCACATAATAACTCATCTCGTCACGTCATCCCAACTCATCTCGTCACATTATTTCATCGTCACCCATAATACCATCCCAACACATCTCGTCACGTCATCCCAACTCATCTCGTCACGTCATCCCAACTCATCTCGTCACGTCATCCAAACTCATCTCGTCATCATTTCATCGTCACCCATAATAGCATCCCAACTCATCTCGTCACGTCGTCACATAATATCATCCCAACTTCACACGTCATTTCTCGTCACGTCGTCACATAATATCATCCCAACACATCTCCAATCAAATGTTCTCCCGTCACATCCTGTCCCGTCCCACTTTACATTTCCCCTAGAACAGGGCTTTAGCCTACATGTTCGTACATTTAACCTTCGTTTCCGCATAACATGAAAGCTGCTGAATAGCAGAAAACCATCTGCAACAAGCGCTCTAGCTAAAAAGCAGAAAGGAAACTAACGACCCCCCGAGCGTGGAAAGTGGATATTACTGTTACTGTGCATGCACTGTGTTACTGTTAGTGGTAAATGGGGCTCAACTCACCTGTAAAACGTGTAAACCCAGCAGAGAAGCCACTACGACCTCCCGTAGTCCATCGCCCGTCATGTCCAGATATTCAATAGCGAACAGTGGACTGGAGAAACTACGCCTCCACATCACTTGCATGTCGAGTAACTCGCTCCTGTCATCTGTACTGGTGAATTTGTAAATCAGCAATTCCTGGAACAGTTAAAGGGACTGTGTCATGGTGAGAGACTATTACATTCGATGTCCGGGCAATCAGTGATTCTCATTTGAACTGCCGATTGGAATCTCTCGCACATGTGGGATGGTAAAAATCAAAGCAAATATTCAAAAATGACTAACAACTGTGTAAATATACAGTAAAATATTGAACATACTTTTAATCAAGCATCGAAAGAGGGGAGTTTAACTGTTTGTAATCAATTAACAGCCTCCAATCGAACACTGACTCTTTTAACGTAATGACATAGCTCATTTAACGTTATTACTTACTGTTACTTTGGCTCTGTTTCCTTTGTTCTATACTAAGACCAATATATCCCATATCTTCACTTTCTTTGACCTATATACTCCCCTTGCATATTATCAATGCTTGAACACATATTCCCCTTGCATATTATCAATGCTTTAACACATATTCCCCTTGCATATTATCAATGCTTTAACACATATTCCCCTTGCATGTTATCAATGCTTTAACACATATTCCCCTTGCATGTTATCAATGCTTTAGCATATATTCCCCTTGTATATTATCAATGCTTTAGCACATATTCCCCTTGCATATTATCAATGCTTTAACATATATTCCCCTTGCATATTATCAATGCTTTAACACATATACCCCTTGCATGTTATCAATGCTTTAACACATATTCCCCTTGCATATTATCAATGCTTTAACACATATTCCCCTTGCATTTTAATGTATATTCCTCTCGACTTATTCCCTCACGCATCTCCTAGTAACTTAGAACTACTGACACAGAGAAGTAACATGAAAGAAGAACATGGGAAAAACGGAATTTGTTCTCGAACCCTCGCTTTCTTGATTTCTAGTTCGCTTTCCACTACACCAAAAGCTACATTGGCTGAAAGAACCGAGACAAAAAAACACGAAGCCTTGTGAACAGTAATTTTATGCAACAATGCACTAGACAAACAATGATTCCAATGTTTTATGAAAAGAGAGATTGTTACTGCGTAGCACGAGAAAACCTCGCCTTCTGAAAATAAGCATTATATTGCGCCCTCGGTGAATAAATCTCGTAACCCTCGCTCCAGGCAATATCCTTACATAATCGCGTTAAACAAGCGTTAACCCAGTTTCACGATCATGCGCAGTCGTACAACTCATTTGTATGTTTAGAGGGCCAACATGATCTCGAGGTTAAAATTAGGATTATCGTAAATTGTTAAATCGCTTTAAAATAATGATAATCGTAATTCTTATGACGAGTCAAGGATAAAGATTTGTCACATTCCGAACGGCGGTAGACGGGATTAGTGAATCAATCGCGCTGTCTGGGAAACTACCCACCCACCCCTCCCTTGGATATGCATCGTTCTATTAATGATTAACCATTAAAGGTTAGGGTGAAGTGTGGGGGAGGGGTAGGGGTTTCCCAGAGACCGGGATTGATCCGTATTGTCCTGTAGAAAAAAACTTTTTCTCTCCTTTACCTTCTCTTCTTGTTTACCTGTGAACCCCAGCTCTAGGTGAGTGAGAACCCGTCGTTTACCCGTGAACTCATCCGATGGTTAGGGTTCGGGTTAGGATGTCAGTAGAATTATGATTATCGTAACTTTAAAGCGATTTAACAACATACGATAATCATAATTCTAAACCTCGAGAAGACATCGAGTGGGCAGGTAGATGTGTC
Source organism: Actinernus sp. WN-2022 (assembly GCA_030867875.1). Lineage (NCBI taxonomy): Eukaryota > Metazoa > Cnidaria > Anthozoa > Actiniaria > Actinernidae > Actinernus > Actinernus sp. WN-2022. The sequence goes on from JAOWCC010001210.1 coordinate 64,503,122, forward strand.
CGCCAGTTGAAACAGGATTGTACAACTGCGCATGACCTGGAACTGGGTTGTGGCCACCAACCGTGTGCTCACAGGTTGAACGCTAATGTTCAATGACCTAGGAGCAAATAGTGGTTATTATCCAATCAGAGAGCATGTTTTATCGGCTCTTATCCAATCAGAGAGCATGTTTTATCGTGGTTATGTAATAGAAATGGGCATTTGCAGGACACGATCACGTGGTGTACTGGGTGGCAAAAAAGATCTGACTTAATAGGCCTTTTGCATCAATTGATCACGTGACGATTTTCCCATAGCAACGCCTTGTGTGGAGGGCAAGCCATTCTAACTTTCCTTGACAACAGAGAGAGCGTGGGAGACGCGAACGTGAAACCTCAATACTAAAAGTTCTGCCGGTTCCTTTGTTATTCGTTTTCAGCTCAAATTTATCAGAACTATTTAGCTTTAAATCTTAAAGTTCAGTGTTAGAGGATTTTAAGAGCCGTAACACGATCAGAAATAGCTTTCTGAACGGCGTGTCTAAAACGCAGGTAACGGGTAGCGGGTAGCGGGTAGCGGGTAACGGGTAGCGGGTAGGAGGTAACGGGTAGCAGGTAACGGGTAGCAGGTAACGGGTAGCGGGTAACGGCTAGGTTAAATTTATTTGTTTTAGAACAATACAAAAATCGTCCGGTGTTATTTTTTTTTAAAAGAAGAAAAATACTCGCTTTGATATACACCGTTATCCTGACCAGTGATAACCATGATCGGAAATGGATGTGTGGCTGAGGTAAGCAGCTGTTAGTGGGGCGGCTAGCGTCACGCGACGACCCAGGCTAAGATCGGCTCTGAAGGAGTTACAATCATGGATAAAAAATATTGGGACAGTCAACAAAAATTACTATTATATGAAAATAAAAATTAATATCTGACGCAAAGTTAACACAGCTGCAGCTTCCCAAACCAGTGAAACAATTTTCAGATTGAAGGTGTTCAACGGGGGGCCGGAGTGGGAGTTAAATGAATGGACAGTTTATTAAAGCGACCAGAGTAAGAAAGCTAAGATACGGATTTCGACGTAGATTGTTATAACCAATTCTTGCATCGATTAACCACATACTTGGGCACAATGTCCATGGATAATCTATCTTCCATATTCCCGAAGTAGATATTAAGCAAGCGATTAATTTAATGATAAAATTTTGGGAGACGTTTTGGTGATCTTTTTAAAAAAAAATCCCTACTCGCAATGGATCGCTTTAAAATGCATCGGACAACATAAAGACACAGAGACTGATCAATACAATAAGTAAACTTTATTCTGAAGTTAACAGTTCAAATCTGCCTTATCGATTTGAGTGAAACTCGTCCAATCACTGATCATAATATATCACTGGAAAAATCGAACCATTTACGTCCTTTTTAATACAAACATTTTAGAGTAGAACATTTCTCTAAATGTATTACTCTGTAAAATGGAGTGTTTGTAAAAACAAATCAATTTATACATTCACAGACATTTTGTAAAAGTTTACAAAGTCTGTATATTGCTCATATTTTACAACTGACAGTTTACATAGTTCTTAAAAGTCTGCATGTAACTGGGCCGGTTCGAGTTTTCCAGTGCATTTTAAAAAGTGTATGTTCCAAACTTTTTAAAAAGTTACAGTTCGATGCTCAAAGTAAAAAAGCCACTTATCCAGACGTGTATTACATTCATGCACCGGCTATATTTACGGTAGATAAAACTAGTTCTCTTACTTAACAAACCAAACGTGATATACGTTAATTTTACTCAGTCGTCAACGTTCGCGCGCTGTGTTCACGCTTTTTGCTTACTTGAAAATCACGGACGATCCAATATGTAGTAATTAAACTACCCGTTACCCGCTACCCGTTACCCGTTACCCGCTAACCGCTACCCGCTACCCGTTACCCGCTACCCGCTACCCGTTACCTGCGTTTTAGACACGCCGGCTTTCTGAAGCCAAAACCGAACCGGACTCTGCGAGTTACTCGCAACATGAGACAACAGCTGGCGCCGGTAAGAAGCTGACTTCGGGAATGTACTTTTCTTCCACGCTTTAAATCGTTTTTATGTTCTAGAAAAATTATCTGATGACAGGAGATGTATTTTAATACTCTACCATAGCCGAGGAGATGCTAGGAGACGCTGGTGTTGTATAAACTGGAACGCGCTACCACTGTTGTGTGCCACAAATATGCAGTGGTGATTCACGCTATAACGATGGACTTTCCTTTCATCGCAAAAAATCCCCGGTAAAGACATGGGATTAAGGTCTCAGTGGATCACCAAAATACGAAGTAACGAGGGGCTTTATTTCAAGATTACAGACTCTAGTGTTGCTGGTGATTTGAAAAAAAGAGAGAACTTGTCACATAGGAAAACCAGCTACTCAACAACCTATAATATCAGGTTGTTATTCGTACATCAGTTTATAATATCTCTGTAGCCTGTAACGCGTTCAGATACATCATTCTCCTGTCATCACATAATTTTTCTAGAACAAAAAGACGATTTAAAGCGTGGAAGAAAAGTACATTCCCGAAGTCAACTTCTTACCGGCGCCAGCTGTTGTCTCATGTTGCGAGTATCTCGCAGAGTCCGGTTCGGTTTTGGCTTCAGAAAGCTTTTTCTGATCGTGTTACGGCTCTTAAAATCCTCTAACACTGAACTTTAACATTTAAAGCTAAATAGTTATGATAAATTTGAGCTGAAAACGAATAACAAAGGAACCGGCAGAACTTTTAGTATTGAGGTTTTACGTTCGCGTCTCCCACGCTCTCTCTGTTGTCAAGGAAAGTTAGAATGGCTTGCCCTCCACACAAGGCGTTGCTATGGGAAAATCGTCACGTGATCAATTGATGCAAAAGGCCTATTAAGGGCACTTATACGAGATCGCTACTGTTATTAGCAAAACCTGTTTGTAAATGCTATTTTCCACCTCCAGTCGATTGTTGATCTTTCTAAAACAGCGTTTTGAAGATTGTTTGCCTTGGGGCTGACAGGCACTTTAATATAAATGAAAATACTAATACGATTATAAGTTCAAATTCTTTCCACGATAAATACCTTACGCATCACACACCTGGCCATACGTGCCCAGCAGTAGCTCGTTCCTACCGTCCCAGTCCACGTCGGCTATACACATACACAGCACGCAATCAAACTTATCGGAGTCTGGAAGAACGACGATGTGGGCTAGACCCTGGTTGATGACGTCCCTACAAACCAATATGGTGCAACTATTAGGTGTTGTCTCTTGTCAGGAATGCGACACTTTATGATAATATGTACTTATATCGCGCAAATTACAATAAATATTTCCAAAAGCGCATTGGAAATAAGATATAACAAGGCTATATGTTGCATCTCTAGCCTACAGAATAAAATGCCTTGACCTAAAATACTCTTAAAAATCACATAGAAGCTTACCTAAAAAGAAGTATACAAGAAACAGTGACAAAATCACGAATGACAATCATTTCTTAAACTCATTCACTTCTATCTGCAAGAGCGCTTGGGGTGCCAGAAGTAGCTAAAGATAACTAATCGAATCTGGCACCTCAGGAATTAGTAAATATTGACAACGTATTTAGGGTCAGAATAGAGAAAGACCTCGTTAAAGGATCAATTTTTAAGTTGTACTCATTCCAATTATACAACTTAGTAAAGCCATGTGCGAAATGCACGCTCTGATTGGTCTATAGCTATGTGTTATTAGAGTACAGATGCACATATGACGTCACCTTTATACAATAAACAGTGAAACACGCTCTGATTGGTCTATAGCTATGTGTTATTAGAGTACAGATGCACATATGACGTCACCTTTATACAATAAACAGTGAAACACGCTCTGATTGGTCTATAGCTATGTGTTATTAGAGTACAGATGCACATATGACGTCACCTTTATACAATAAACAGTGAAACACGCTCTGATTGGTCTATAGCTATGTGTTATTAGAGTACAGATGCACATATGACGTCACCTTTATACAATAAACAGTGAAACACGCTCTGATTGGTCTATAGCCATGTGTTATTAGAGAACAGCTGTACACATGACGTCACGTGTTGTAATAATAATAAAGAATTTATTTAGCCGGCGAGGGTAGCACATAATAGCAACGCTAAATAAACGTGTGGCCCTCCTAGTCCTACATATACAATATTAAAATCTAAAAAACTACTAATCTATAACTAGCTAAATTTAAGTATAAAAATGCAAGAATATATAAAACTAGACTAGGCATAAAAAATAGACAACAGGAAAAGAAAACGGATAAAATTGAATTAAATAACAAAATGATGTATAAATTTCTGCTCACTAAAAATTCGATTCCACATGTTACGTCTAAAAGAATGTAAAGAGTCTTGCTTCCTTAAATCTAATGGTAGAGAGTTCCATAATTTACAACTTGTTACAGCAAATGTTCTACCTCCTTCAGTTTCTCTAGAATAACGGGGGCAAATCACATTAATACCAGAGTATCTTGTGTTACGGGCATGTAATTGATTATTAAGCTTGATTTGCTCCATTAAGTAGGATGGAAGGTTGCCATGGCTACTATACTTCGCAACATGTCAAATTGTGTGTACAAACGCGAGCGATCAACCGTTGCAACCGGAACACAAAATCAGACACGCTCAACCTGAATCCGCAGTGCCATTTTTCACAGCCAATAGAAAATCTAAGCAAACGTAAAACCAAAGCAATCACTTAAGTAATGCTTCGGCTATAACAACAATAACATGAACGGCAAAGGAATGTAAAAGGTGCTAATTTTCTATTCTTCTTTCTCGTAATTTCATTGATTGATACTCATAAATTCAATAGAAACCCATCGAAATAATGCATTTTCATTCGATAATTTTTGAAGTTTGAATTTATTTTTGATCAAACTGACTATGGTTAAATTTCGAAGAGCATCGTATGTGGGGAAAGTTATCAAATTTGAGATTGAAAGATCTGTTGTTTTCTCCCTTTCCGGTTGGCTGGATGGTGGCTTCTTTGAGTTTTCACAGTAAAAAGAACCCATGAAATAAAAAAATACTTTCTGGGTGTAGTTTGGATTATAGACATCTCATACAGCACTTCAGGCATATTCAAACAACATCGTATGTGGAGATATGCTCATTGCCGCCAACCTATTGTCTTTAGCTAGTTCTTTGCTGAATCATTACTGAATTACTTTGGACACTCAATTGAAAACACCTCTAACCACATAATACTTACATGTACATTACACAAGGCTCGGTGGCACAGCAGACAAGCAGATGACACCCTACCAGGTCATTTTCTTCACTTGTACACAAAGTCTCTAGGCCTTAAATTGATAAAAAAAAACATTACTATTGAGTCCGTACATGGAGAGAACAAGTTCTATGGGGAGCTGAGAGTGTAAGCCTCTCATCACTGACCCGGATTCAACCTCTGGGATTATGGGAAACTACCCACCCACCCACCCCTCCCTTGGACATGCATCGTTCTATTAATGATTAACCATTAGGTGAAGTGTGGGGGAGGGGTGGGCGTTTCCAAGAAACCATGATTGATCAGAATTGTCCTGAAGACTTTAGCCTTACGTTCACGTTATTGCCATACAACAGCGTTGCCACATGAATGTGAGACTAGAGATTCCTAAATGGTTATTCAAATTGGCCGCATTTATATACCCAATGCAATGGGTTTCTATGTGAGTTGAGTTTGATGTTGATTCGAGGGTTTTTCTCCGGTTTTTCTCCCACCATGAAAATCATCATGTGAGTTGAGTGTTGTGAGTTGTAAAAATTGAACATATTGTAAAGCGTGTGTGAAGAATGCTGGATCATTAGCAGGATCTGTTAGAGGTCTAATAAGCCTCAGTATCCAAGGGTAAACGATACATTTGATTTTTCATATCCAGATTTAGCAACAATGTCTTCAAAATACCGAATGCTCCTGATTTCCCCTCCTCTGTTTGCTGGAGTTGCGACAACTTCTTCACATTCCAGAATCACAACATCTGAACGTTTACAAACATTTCACTGTTAGCTCAGTTGGTAGAGCACGGTCTAGAGTGCGGGAGGTAGGGGGTTCGAATCCCGGCCGCGTCCTTGGGCAAGGACATATAAACCGTTGGCCTTGTCTCCTTCCTCTTCTAATCTACACGTCGAGGGGGACGTGAAAGAACCTGTGGCGTTATTTCGAGAAAGTGTCTCCCAACACAACAGCCTGGTATTCTGAGGTACTAACAATCACTCATGATTGTAAACTGCACGGCAGCACATTGCGCCACAATAGCAGTCCGTATCACAAAAATAACCTTGTGAAGCACATTTGAATATATCGATATAGAATTTGCGCTATATTAATAAATACCTTTACCTTTACTTTGATATGCAAATAAACGCCACTTCAGATACGAACGTTGTTTCTAAGAAGTATGCAGCCTTTCCTTGATTTCATTTTGTCATCATTTCACTACTTTTGACCCAGAAGCATCATTCTACGGTATTTATTTATTTATTACATCCTATGGGAGAAGGGGTGACTCTAGCAGCTGTTCCAGGTTTGCAGCCATGCTTCCCCTGAACCCAAACGATTTGCCAAGGTTTTCAAACAACGGTTGAAAGATATGGAAATACCAAACTGGAGATCAAGCTTTCGATGACTATAACAGATCGGTTGGAAGAAATATATATAGAACATCGATAATTCAAAATTGACTACAAATTCGAAACTTATCTGTCAGAGATTAAAAACACTGAACATCGTAGAGCTTTGACCAAACTCAGAATTAGTGACCACATTCTTGAAACTGAATGTGGCCGCTACAATAAAACGTACGTTAGTCTGGAACTAAGAAAATGCCCCAACTGTCATTCATCCATAGAAGATTAAAAACATTTCCTGTTAGAGTGTAGTTTATACACAGAAAATCGAGAGAAGATTCTTAAACAATTAGTGAAAGAGTCTCTTTTTCAGAAATATATATAACTGCGACAACGAAAAGCAAAGCACTTATAGCAAGATGTATTCACCAGAACTTCCAAATTGGAAAAATGATGTAAATTATTGGAGCTCAAACCTATGTAACATCCCGTTCACATGGTTTTCAATAAAACCAGTCTTGTCTTTTTAAACAATATTTATGCTCGACATTTGCTCTAATAGCAAAGCGCTCATCTAGAGAGCTTGTATGTCGTTACAATTAGTGCATTCTATAAACACGATCTGGACAGACAATACAAGCAAGCGAAACGAAACTAAGAAAACTTACAAATAAAGTATATCGAGAATCGGTTTGATAGGGAGATAAAGGACTGTACAAGTTCAAATAAATTAACATTAACTTGAATCTCAATGCCGAAAACACCATAAAGAAGCCAACCAATTTTTTCTCAATGTTTCGGATGACAAAAGCCATTTATCTCACAACAAGTGTGCAGTGGACTTCTAAAGTTTATAAAACTGTTTTGATCTATTTTTCTCCTGAATTTTAATACTATTTATGCTCTCAAAGATTATTTTATTATGACATTAGTGTAGATCTGTGTGTGAATGTGTTTATTGCTGCTTTTGCCTGTGTGTGTATGTGTGGGTATGTTCGCATTGTTTATGTTGTGTGTGTACCCCTTGCTTTCTTCCGACCTTGTAATTATAATTATTCTATTTAACTGGCTTCCTGGCATTTTTAGCCCCTAAGGTTATTTCTGGAAGCCAGTACCCTAATTATATTTATTTTAAACCTTTAAACACAAAACTATTGTATTTTTCAAAGGGTACAATAAATTGTTGTTGTTGTTGTTAGTGGAGGCAAGCAGAATATTTCATAGTCTTGTCTTGTTGTCTTGTCTTGAAGTTGGGGGGCCTGGGGGAAAGGGGCACGAGGTCTCATAGGACAAAAGGAAAGTATCATTTCTCATGGCTTTGTTTGTTTCTCTTTGTCATTTTGAAGTATGTTGACATGCACTGAACTCTAAAAAATGTTTACTTAAGGGTGCTCCTGCTTGGACATTTCCAAAAATGCAGGCTGAATTTATCCCCCCACTACGAACACTCCTCTCTCCACTCCCAGGGATTCTAGCATACCTTGTGCAGTCTTGTGCTCAGTATTCAAGGTAAACAGCTTGACGGACGTGATGGGGTCATCATGTTCTACGTGCCATGTTTGTACCCCTCCCTCCACCCCCAGGGATTCTAGCATACCTTGTGCAGTCTTGTGCTCAGTATTCAAGGTAAACAGCTTGACGGACGTGATGGGGTCATCATGTTCTACGTGCCATGTTTGTACCCCTCCCTCCACCCCCAGGGATTCTAGCATACCTTGTGCAGTCTTGTGCTCAGTATTCAAGGTAAACAGCTTGACGGACGTGATGGGGTCATCATGTTCTACGTGCCATGTTTGTACCCCTCCCTCCACCCCCAGGGATTCTAGCATACCTTGTGCAGTCTTGTGCTCAGTATTCAAGGTAAACAGCTTGACGGACGTGATGGGGTCATCATGTTCTACGTGCCATGTTTGTACCCCTCCCTCCACCCCCAGGGATTCTAGCATACCTTGTGAAGTCTTGTGCTCAGCATTCAAGGTAAACAGCTTGACGGACGTGATGGGGCCATCATGTTCTACGTGCCATGTTTGTACCCCTCCCACCACCCCCAGGAATTCTAGCATACCTTGTGCAGTCTTGTGCTCAGCATTCAAGGTAAACAGCTTGACAGACGAGATGGGGCCATCATGTTCTACGTGCCATGTTTGTACCCCTCCCACCACCCCTAGGGATTCTAGCATACCTTGTGCAGTCTTGTGCTCAGCATTCAAGGTAAACAGCTTGACGGACGTGATGGGGCCATCATGTTCTACGTGCCATGTTTGTACCACTTCTGTATTATTCAGTCAGGGTATAAAGAGAGAGCAGTTGAGATCGCTAGAGCAGATTCCGTATGAGTGGGTCATCGGAATGGCATAACATTGAAATGGCTTCCCATTGTATTTGCGTGTGTGATCTAATCACAAGACATTGTTACTGTAACGGCAAAGAACGGTACGGGTATGGCGTATGGCGTATTTTTGTCTCACTCATACGAAATCTGCTCTACAAGATCAGTAGTGATCCATCAAATAGAACTGTACATATCAAAACTAATAGAGCGGGTTTCGATTATAGGTGGATTTACACTATCGTGTTTTTCTCCAGGTACATGTACGTAAAATGTGCATAAAAAGGGAAGCAAAAATGTTTTCTTTTATGTGAGTAAACCCCCCTTTTAAAACACGCAGGTAAAGAAAGATCCCGTTGTTTCAAATTACGAACTTTAGATGTGACAGTGGATTTATTTACGAACGTTTTCTTGACGCACGTGTTACGTAAATGTTGTAAAAACATAGAGAACAGTGGAAATCCGCTTTTAGTGTCGCAAAAATTGCAGAGCCAATCACGGGAGCGAGTAAAACACAATGAGCCAATGTACAGGAGGGAGTAAAAACAATGAGCCAATCACGGGAGCTAGTAAAACACAATGAGCCATTCACGGCAACGAGTAAAAACACAATGAGCCAATCACGGCAACGAGTAAAAACACAATGAGCCAATCACGGCAACGAGTAAAAACAATGAGCCAATCACGGGAGCTAGTAAAACACAATGAGCCAATGTACAGGAGTGAGTAAAAACAATGAGCCAATCACGGGAGCTAGTAAAACACAATGAGCCAATCACGGCAACGAGTAAAAACACAATGAGCCAATCACGGCAACGAGTAAAAACACAATGAGCCAATCACGGCAACGAGTAAAAACAATGAGCCAATCACGGGAGCTAGTAAAACACAATGAGCCAATGTACAGGAGGGAGTAAAAACAATGAGCCAATCACGGGAGCTAGTAAAACACAATGAGCCAATCACGGCAACGAGTAAAAACACAATGAGCCAATCACGGCAACGAGTAAAAACACAATGAGCCAATCACGGCAACGAGTAAAAACAATGAGCCAATCACGGGAGCTAGTAAAACACAATGAGCCAATGTACAGGAGGGAGTAAAAACAATGAGCCAATCACGGGAGCTAGTAAAACACAATGAGCCAATCACGGCAACGAGTAAAAACAATGAGCCAATCACGGGAGCTAGTAAAACACAATGAGCCAATCACGGCAACGAGTAAAAACACAATGAGCCAATCACGGCAACGAGTAAAAACACAATGAGCCAATCACGGCAACGAGTAAACACACAATGAGCCAATCAAGGCAACGAATAAAAACACAATGAGCCAATCACAGCAGCGAGTAAAAACACAATGAGCCAATCACGGCAACGAGTAAAAACACAATGAGCCAATCATGGCAACGAATAAAAACACAATGAGCCAATCACGGCAGTGAGTAAAAACACAATGAGCCAATCACAGCAGCGAGTAAAAACACAATGAGCCAATCACGGCAGCGAGTAAAAATACAATGAGCCAATCACGGGAGCTAGTAAAACACTGGGGCCAATCACGGGAACGAGTAAAAACACAATGAGCCAATCACGGCAGTGAGTAAAAACACAATGAGCCAATCACAGCAGCGAGTAAAAACACAATGAGCCAATCACGGCAGCTAGTAAAACACAATGAGCCAATCACGGCAACGAGTAAAAACACAATGAGCCAATCACGGCAACGAGTAAAAACACAATGAGCCAATCACGGCAACGAGTAAAAACAATGAGCCAATCACGGGAGCTAGTAAAACACAATGAGCCAATGTACAGGAGTGAGTAAAAACAATGAGCCAATCACGGGAGCTAGTAAAACACAATGAGCCAATCACGGCAACGAGTAAAAACACAATGAGCCAATCACGGCAACGAGTAAAAACACAATGAGCCAATCACGGCAACGAGTAAAAACAATGAGCCAATCACGGGAGCTAGTAAAACACAATGAGCCAATCACGGCAACGAGTAAAAACACAATGAGCCAATCACGGCAACGAGTAAAAACACAATGAGCCAATCACGGCAACGAGTAAAAACACAATGAGCCAATCACGGCAACGAGTAAAAACAATGAGCCAATCACGGGAGCTAGTAAAACACAATGAGCCAATCACGGCAACGAGTAAAAACACAATGAGCCAATCACGGCAACGAGTAAAAACACAATGAGCCAATCACGGGAGCTAGTAAAACACAATGAGCCAATCACGGCAACGAGTAAAAACACAATGAGCCAATCACGGCAACGAGTAAAAACACAATGAGCCAATCACGGCAACGAGTAAAAACAATGAGCCAATCACGGGAGCTAGTAAAACACAATGAGCCAATCACGGCAACGAGTAAAAACACAATGAGCCAATCACGGCAACGAGTAAAAACACAATGAGCCAATCACGGCAACGAGTAAAAACAATGAGCCAATCACGGGAGCTAGTAAAACACAATGAGCCAATCACGGCAACGAGTAAAAACACAATGAGCCAATCACGGCAACGAGTAAAAACACAATGAGCCAATCACGGCAACGAGTAAAAACAATGAGCCAATCACGGGAGCTAGTAAAACACAATGAGCCAATCACGGCAACGAGTAAAAACACAATGAGCCAATCACGGCAACGAGTAAAAACAATGAGCCAATCACGGGAGCTAATAAAACACAATGAGCCAATCACGGCAACGAGTAAAAACACAATGAGCCAATCACGGCAACGAGTAAAAACACAATGAGCCAATCACGGCAACGAGTAAAAACACAATGAGCCAATCAAGGCAACGAATAAAAACACAATGAGCCAATCACAGCAGCGAGTAAAAACACAATGAGCCAATCACGGCAACGAGTAAAAACACAATGAGCCAATCATGGCAACGAATAAAAACACAATGAGCCAATCACGGCAGTGAGTAAAAACACAATGAGCCAATCACAGCAGCGAGTAAAAACACAATGAGCCAATCACGGCAGCGAGTAAAAATACAATGAGCCAATCACGGGAGCTAGTAAAACACTGAGCCAATCACGGCAACGAGTAAAAACACAATGAGCCAATCACGGCAGTGAGTAAAAACACAATGAGCCAATCACAGCAGCGAGTAAAAACACAATGAGCCAATCACGGCAGCTAGTAAAAATACAATGAGCCAATCACGGCAGCTAGTAAAACACAATGAGCCAATCACGGCAACGAGTAAAAACACAATGAGCCAATCACGGCAACGAGTAAAAACACAATGAGCCAATCACGGCAACGAGTAAAAACAATGAGCCAATCACGGGAGCTAGTAAAACACAATGAGCCAATGTACAGGAGTGAGTAAAAACAATGAGCCAATCACGGGAGCTAGTAAAACACAATGAGCCAATCACGGCAACGAGTAAAAACACAATGAGCCAATCACGGCAACGAGTAAAAACACAATGAGCCAATCACGGCAGCGAGTAAAAACAATGAGCCAATCACGGGAGCTAGTAAAACACAATGAGCCAATGTACAGGAGGGAGTAAAAACAATGAGCCAATCACGGGAGCTAGTAAAACACAATGAGCCAATCACGGCAACGAGTAAAAACACAATGAGCCAATCACGGCAACGAGTAAAAACACAATGAGCCAATCACGGCAACGAGTAAAAACAATGAGCCAATCACGGGAGCTAGTAAAACACAATGAGCCAATGTACAGGAGGGAGTAAAAACAATGAGCCAATCACGGGAGCTAGTAAAACACAATGAGCCAATCACGGCAACGAGTAAAAACAATGAGCCAATCACGGGAGCGAGTAAAACACAATGAGCCAATGTACAGGAGGGAGTAAAAACAATGAGCCAATCACGGGAGCTAGTAAAACACAATGAGCCAATCACGGCAACGAGTAAAAACACAATGAGCCAATCACGGCAACGAGTAAAAACACAATGAGCCAATCACGGCAACGAGTAAAAACAATGAGCCAATCACGGGAGCTAGTAAAACACAATGAGCCAATCACGGCAACGAGTAAAAACACAATGAGCCAATCACGGCAACGAGTAAAAACACAATGAGCCAATCACGGCAACGAGTAAAAACAATGAGCCAATCACGGGAGCTAGTAAAACACAATGAGCCAATCACAGCAGCGAGTAAAAACACAATGAGCCAATCACGGCAGCGAGTAAAAATACAATGAGCCAATCACGGGAGCTAGTAAAACACTGGGGCCAATCACGGCAACGAGTAAAAACACAATGAGCCAATCACGGCAGTGAGTAAAAACACAATGAGCCAATCACAGCAGCGAGTAAAAACACAATGAGCCAATCACGGCAGCGAGTAAAAATACAATGAGCCAATCACGGCAGCTAGTAAAACACAATGAGCCAATCACGGCAACGAGTAAAAACACAATGAGCCAATCACGGCAACGAGTAAAAACACAATGAGCCAATCACGGCAACGAGTAAAAACAATGAGCCAATCACGGGAGCTAGTAAAACACATTGAGCCAATGTACAGGAGTGAGTAAAAACAATGAGCCAATCACGGGAGCTAGTAAAACACAATGAGCCAATCACGGCAACGAGTAAAAACACAATGAGCCAATCACGGCAACGAGTAAAAACACAATGAGCCAATCACGGCAACGAGTAAAAACAATGAGCCAATCACGGGAGCTAGTAAAACACAATGAGCCAATGTACAGGAGGGAGTAAAAACAATGAGCCAATCACGGGAGCTAGTAAAACACAATGAGCCAATCACGGCAACGAGTAAAAACACAATGAGCCAATCACGGCAACGAGTAAAAACACAATGAGCCAATCACGGCAACGAGTAAAAACAATGAGCCAATCACGGGAGCTAGTAAAACACAATGAGCCAATCACGGCAACGAGTAAAAACACAATGAGCCAATCACGGCAACGAGTAAAAACACAATGAGCCAATCACGGCAACGAGTAAAAACAATGAGCCAATCACGGGAGCTAGTAAAACACAATGAGCCAATCACGGCAACGAGTAAAAACACAATGAGCCAATCACGGCAACGAGTAAAAACACAATGAGCCAATCACGGCAACGAGTAAAAACAATGAGCCAATCACGGGAGCTAGTAAAACACAATGAGCCAATCACGGCAACGAGTAAAAACACAATGAGCCAATCACGGCAACGAGTAAAAACACAATGAGCCAATCACGGCAACGAGTAAAAACACAATGAGCCAATCAAGGCAACGAATAAAAACACAATGAGCCAATCACAGCAGCGAGTAAAAACACAATGAGCCAATCACGGCAACGAGTAAAAACAATGAGCCAATCACGGGAGCTAGTAAAACACATTGAGCCAATGTACAGGAGGGAGTAAAAACAATGAGCCAATCACGGGAGCTAGTAAAACACAATGAGCCAATCACGGCAACGAGTAAAAACACAATGAGCCAATCACGGCAACGAGTAAAAACACAATGAGCCAATCACGGCAACGAGTAAAAACAATGAGCCAATCACGGGAGCTAGTAAAACACAATGAGCCAATGTACAGGAGGGAGTAAAAACAATGAGCCAATCACGGGAGCTAGTAAAACACAATGAGCCAATCACGGCAACGAGTAAAAACAATGAGCCAATCACGGGAGCGAGTAAAACACAATGAGCCAATGTACAGGAGGGAGTAAAAACAATGAGCCAATCACGGGAGCTAGTAAAACACAATGAGCCAATCACGGCAACGAGTAAAAACACAATGAGCCAATCACGGCAACGAGTAAAAACACAATGAGCCAATCACGGCAACGAGTAAAAACAATGAGCCAATCACGGGAGCTAGTAAAACACAATGAGCCAATCACGGCAACGAGTAAAAACACAATGAGCCAATCACGGCAACGAGTAAAAACACAATGAGCCAATCACGGCAACGAGTAAAAACAATGAGCCAATCACGGGAGCGAGTAAAACACAATGAGCCAATGTACAGGAGGGAGTAAAAACAATGAGCCAATCACGGGAGCTAGTAAAACACAATGAGCCAATCACGGCAACGAGTAAAAACACAATGAGCCAATCACGGCAACGAGTAAAAACACAATGAGCCAATCACGGCAACGAGTAAAAACAATGAGCCAATCACGGGAGCTAGTAAAACACAATGAGCCAATCACGGCAACGAGTAAAAACACAATGAGCCAATCACGGCAACGAGTAAAAACACAATGAGCCAATCACGGCAACGAGTAAAAACAATGAGCCAATCACGGGAGCTAGTAAAACACAATGAGCCAATCACGGCAACGAGTAAAAACACAATGAGCCAATCACGGCAACGAGTAAAAACACAATGAGCCAATCACGGCAACGAGTAAAAACAATGAGCCAATCACGGGAGCTAGTAAAACACAATGAGCCAATCACGGCAACGAGTAAAAACACAATGAGCCAATCACGGCAACGAGTAAAAACAATGAGCCAATCACGGGAGCTAGTAAAACACAATGAGCCAATCACGGCAACGAGTAAAAACACAATGAGCCAATCACGGCAACGAGTAAAAACACAATGAGCCAATCACGGCAACGAGTAAAAACACAATGAGCCAATCAAGGCAACGAATAAAAACACAATGAGCCAATCACAGCAGCGAGTAAAAACACAATGAGCCAATCACGGCAACGAGTAAAAACACAATGAGCCAATCATGGCAACGAATAAAAACACAATGAGCCAATCACGGCAGTGAGTAAAAACACAATGAGCCAATCACAGCAGCGAGTAAAAATACAATGAGCCAATCACGGGAGCTAGTAAAACACAATGAGCCAAACACGGCAACGAGTAAAAACACAATGAGCCAATCACGGCAACGAGTAAAAACACAATGAGCCAATCATGGCAACGAATAAAAACACAATGAGCCAATCACGGCAGTGAGTAAAAACACAATGAGCCAATCACAGCAGCGAGTAAAAACACAATGAGCCAATCACGGCAGCGAGTAAAAATACAATGAGCCAATCACGGCAGCAATTAAAAATACAATGAGCCAATCACGGCAGCGAGTAAAAACAAAATGAGCCAATCACGGCAGCGAGTAATAACAAAAAGGGCCAATTATGGCAGCGAGTAAAAACACAATGAGCCAATCACGGCAGCGAGTAAAAACACAATGAGCCAATCACGGCAGCGAATAAATCGAAATCCACTCTAAATGTCAATAACAAGCAAATTATCAGGGGTTTCAATAGAGGCTGGTGGCTACTTGATTATCTCCCCTATACCAGCCTGCGTCGCATCCGAACTGAACCCTGGTTTTTAAGACTTAACCGGGGTTCAGTTCGGATGCAGCGCAGGCTACCCTATACCAGCCAGGGTACAATGACAAGGTATAACTCCTGTTTTGATGGATACAGACCGTCTCACCATTATGGGACCTGTGCACTCTACACATGTCCGTAAGGCAGTCACTCATATTGTAAATAATACTCTTGTAATCCTAGATTGGAGAAATTTAATACTTTCTGCCAGGAGAAACACACAACTGGGGCTGGAGTATACATGTACATATATGGACTTACTTGGTTCATCTGTGTGGTCCACCAGTGATACTTGGACAAATCCATTCAGACATCCAATAGCTGTCAGTCGCTTGTCGTCAGCTATGTGTTGAATATCTAGCCATACAACACTGGAAAATATTATTAAAACATTGATGGCAATAGCACATGTAATATAGAAAGACAACATTGTAAAGGCATTAAAGATTGTAATAAAAACGTATAAAACTACTGGTACGCAAGAGAGAAGATTTCATACATGTAAGTGCGAAAGTAATATGACAGTAGCTGTAAATCATACAGTGACTTAATGCCATACTACAAAATGTAGAGCCCACTCCACTGCACCGAACAAGACGATGCCTGTACGTTAGACCACAATCCCTTGCGAACTTAAAACAGTCAAAATAATACGTATAAATCCTCTATTCTTTTAAATGACAGTGTATTGGCAACAGCACTTGTACTGATTTGTTTTTAAGATCATAAACCTCTCTATAGCAATTTTATAACGGATTTAATGTTTTTCAGACACAAAGGATTGTGGGTAAAAGTAGAAGGTGCAGTCTTTCTTGGTATAGTGGATTGTGATTAGATCAGACCATAGTTAATAGAGTGGAATGGTTATGAAACCCAGCAACCTTCTTTGTTATATGTCTTTTTTCGCTTTTTTCAATGGTGAACATGCACAAAACACACTAGAAATTCCAATATGTTAATCAACCAGCCAATAGAAACGTGTGGGTTTAACTTAGTCGTTCTAAGGGGATGCTAATGAACTATGACTGTGGACAATCTTTTATCATACCCCCTTACAACATAAATCGCAGCGCCTTTGTTAGCCCCTTTGAAGTTTGCCAGGTTTCCTAACCATATTCCACTCTACTAACTATGATCAGACAAATAAAAAACAAAGGGAAGCCATTTAGGGGTGACGAATGGTACTTGAAAAATATATAGAATCCTCAAAATTTCGGAATTTCAAATGTTCTGATATCGAATTTTTGGATCTTGAAATCTTGAATCTTGAAGTCTTATTTTTCAGTCATAATGCAATATCTTTTATTTGGGGCTTGGAGTTAAAACACAAGTTTTGCCTTGTATTTACCATTCGGCACCAATCCATTTCAATGTCAAAGCAAGTGCCATATTAGTCACCAACGTAACTTTCCTGGTACGTACCATATGATGAGCACCATTCTCCCAGTGTGTGGCCAACTTTAAAGGGCATGGTGGATTTGCAAACTTTAAGGCGTGGTTATGGGGTGAATATTAGGCCAAATCAAAACAAAATAATGTCCATCCATGTATATACAGTATAATACAATTCAGAGATTTCAAATCAATAACCTTGTAGGTTATACAATAATATACTGTCACTTGAACTGACCTGTTTAATGTTACAAGAAAGATCATTGATGTATGACCACAACAATATCAGATAATTTAGATTTTAACAATACAGTCGTGTATAAAATGCCAAATTATTGTAATTTAATAATACTAAATCCTCACAATACAAGTATGTTTCTCACTTGCTAGGAAGGTCTTGTAGCTCAGGAAAGAATGCCTCTGTGGGTTGTTCTTCAAATGTCTGATGGGTTTTGTCCTAACACAAACGTAAAAAAAAGAAAGATTAATGCACAAGTTAATGCACAAAGGTTTTCCAAGTTAAGGGAATTGCATCAATCAGTTACACGACTACATCTCAATTAGCATTAGAAGTGTCCAGTAAATATTACAACACACAGGGTCTTAAAATAACTGAGTAGAAGGTGCTGCCTTTGTGAAACGACTGCAAATGGTTAGCCCTTCATGTCTTCTCGGATAAGGATGTAAAATCATAGGTACACTGATGGAGACAGGGCTAGAAGGGACCTTGAGTCCTATTGTTTGTACTCCAACCTGTGATCAGGCTCTGATCCGAATGTCTCAAATAAAATAAAATTGAAGGGTTGTGTGCAATAATGGCATAAGTGACTCCTGATCACATTATAAATTCTCCTTCAAATTATTTGTCTTTTAAGGGAGAATTTAGTACATGATCAAGAGTCACTTATGCCCTTATATATTGCCTACAGCTCTTCGATTACAAGAGCATCCTAGGGATGCCAATTTCGTTGGCTAAAAGACGAGCTAAGCACCCATGATTCGAGGTTTCTCACACTGACTGTACAATGAACAAACTATAATGAATACTGCATGTGTGAGGTCAAAGGCTGAATGCAGTATGAAGAAATTTTGAGTTCATCATACAGTCAGCAAGTGCTGGTATTTGTCAATAAAACACAAATAAAGTTTCTAACTTTTATTCGTATAAACCAACTAGTGGACTATTACAAATCCTGCATTCTGATTGGCTACCCTACTATACTAGGTCTGTTTGTGATAGCCTATGGTATGCATTTTCACGAAATAATAATAAAAAAAATTCCAATTTGTTTCTTTCTATTAATTTTTTTCTACTGTCCAACTAGTTAGTTTATACTAAAACAATTAGACCTCTTGCACTGACATGGGCTACGAGTTAAATAGCCCAATCGGCTGCACCTCATGAGGATGAGAGGTCTACAGGTGTTAAATATTCAAATTTAGCACAGTACAGTGTGCTGTAGTCATAAAGTACTGTCATTAGCCAATCACCTGCTTGGATTTTGTGCTGTACGTGCGCAAAGTTGAAATTATATAAATTTCTTATATAAAATGCATGTTCAAGCAGAGAACCGAATAGATCAAAGTTTATATCATGCAACAAATAGGTTCTCCATGTCCAATAAAAAATAATGCACTTTCAAGGTCTTGAAAAGCTGTTAAATGCACTTGCGTTCCACTCAGTCACATCCACAGCTAGTATATGTAAGACCTTGAGCATGCATGATTTTTAAATATAAAATTAAGGGCTGTGTGCAAAATGGGTGCCAGTGACTCCTGATCACATTCTAAATTCTCCCATAGAAAACAAAGAATTTGAAGGAGAATTTAGAATGTGATCAGAAGTCACTTATGCCTTTATTGCAAACATCCCTTCAAATAATGCCGTAAGGTTATAACAGTGCTCTGATTGGTTAAAACCCATTTTCTAAAACTCTATGGAAACATGATTTAAAAGTTGTGCATGCTCTTGATCAAACTGAATGAACATTTTTGGCCAGTTTTCTACTCAGTGTTTTATGTAATAGATCAAAAACGAGAGCTAGTGTTTTACCAGGGGATTCAAACACAGAGAACAGATGAAAGCACAGAAATAGAAAAACAAAGAATTTGAAGGAGAATTTAGAGTGTGACCAGGACATGCCCTTCGAATTCTTTGTTTTTCTATTTCTGTGCTTTCATCTTTCTCTGTGTTTGAATCCCCTGGTAAAACACTAGCTCTCGTTTTTGATCTATTACATAAAACTAGGGCTCGAAATTAAGAAAAAAAAGGAGGCGTAATTTTACGCCCAGCTTAAAAATTTTAGCCGTAATTCTCCAAAATTTTACGCCTAAGTGGAAAACGTTAGGCGTAAAACGAAAAAATATAGGCGTATTTACGTCGGTATCGGGCGCAATTTCGAGCCCTGAAAACACTGAGTAGAAAACAGCCCTTCAAATGTACTTCTACATGTACGTTCCTTCTAACCTTAGTTAAACTACTGGGAGAGAGAAAACTGGACACTAAGTGCTATTTTCTCAATTTTTTTGAAGATCCACACTCCGTATCCTATTTCAAATTTAGATTTCACATACAAAATAATGTAAAAGAGTGCTGCTTCCATGTACAATTGAAGGGCTCTGTGCAACAAGAGCATAAGTGACTCCTGGAACATTCTAAATTCTCCTTCAAATTTTTTGTTTTCTAAGGAAGAATTTAGAATGCAATCAGGAGTCACTTACACCCTTGTTGCACACAGCCATTCAATTATATTAATGCATAAATGTACGAGTGTTTGTGGTACAATTTTTTGATGTATTTAAAACAGTTTAATATTACAATATTCGATTACAGTTTTACCAATACTTCACGGAACATGTGAATTCTGTGGTCACTTCCTCCCAACAGAAAAACCGTCTCAATAGTTCCTTTGTTCTTGATTCTGGTGATGTAAAAACGGATGATAATTTGTGCTTTGTGTTCAATATCAGGTGAGGTTCTGTGTTACAAGGTAAGTAATAAGGGACTAAGGTTTGGTGCTATATATTGCAGTAGATGAGTTGGTGAAAGGATTACGTACATGTACATGCGTCTGTAGTCATTGCATTCAGCAGTAATTTTCGAATACCAAATTGGAGTATTGGTCAAAGTCAGTAATTTATTACTCTTACAACATTGTTGAGAAATGTTCTATGTTTGTAAACTTTTACACTGCAGCTACAATGTACGTGTATTACAAAAAGTTGCATTGTGCGTGCATTGACATACACAAAGTTCCTTTTTTTTATCATTTCACTTTTACCGTAATTTCCTGCCCGTAATTACCTGTGGGTTATCTGTTAATTTTTCACCACTAGGTAACCAGTCTTAAAAAAATAACCCAGATGAGTTTAAAATGTTTGAACCAGTTTAAAATGTTTGAACCAGTTTAAAATGTTTGAACCAGTTTAAAAAAACACAACAGATAAATAAAGCAACTCATAAGCTAGGTTTTGTGTGTAAATTAGTAAATCATTTAGGTTAAGTGGGTAACTTAATTATGCAACATTTAGTAGTGATTATACATGTACATAGTGTTTTTGTGTACTTACTCTGCATGACAAAGCTGGAATGGTACAAAATTAAGCTCAATAAGCTGACATCCCTCTACATTATTTTATAGAAAGAAGAAATCTCCAATTATTCAAGTAAATGAAGTATGTACATGTACACGTACATGACATGGTACATAAATAAATAAAATAAACATTATTATTTGTTATAGCAGCCTGAGTATTACAGCTTACAGCTGGTGGGGACCTGCTTTTACTCCTCACACACTCCCCACTACATTAACTGTTTTGGACACACTGCACTTGACTCACCGTTGATTTTTAAGGAGGGAGGAAAACCGGAGAACCCGGAGAAAAGTCTTCCTCCCTCCTTAAAAATCAATGGTGAGTCGAGTTATGCAGATATTAAGGAATCAACAACAAACCTAATTCACATACATGTATGGATCCCCAGACAGGCAAACAGAGTTCCTAAGGACAAGAATCGCTCACTGATTCTGATTGGCTAAAAATACATAGATTAGCAGTAGTTTAAAAAAATAAAAAATTGACAGTAATTGACAGCAATATTGAGTGACGATGGTTGTTTAGTGTAGTGGTTGTGACATTTACCTTACGAGTAGGAGCGGGGTTCGAGTTCCAGAAAATCTCTCATTTTTTTTACCTCACCATTTTCTTGAGAAGTTTTTCTTGAGAACCCTAGCTCTAGGTGGGTAAGATCTTGTTTACTTCAAGCGGTTAGTGACTTTGTTTTTATTATGTTTCAGGTAGGGTTATTGTACATGTAGTTAGTTTATATTCATTTGTCATTTCATGAATTAATTAAGTGAGCGATTAATTTCCTTCGGAGCTCTTAAAGGCAAAGAGAAATATAAATTTATGTACTCCCTCAAAAAAGATCCAAATTTATATTTAGTTTTTATTGAAAAAGTCTGAATTTTTCTTCAATTTCTTTAATAAGAAGTATATAGCCAAAATCTAAGGTTGGTATTTTCAAAAATGCCACTTGACAACCTTTTTCACAAAAACGGCAAAACAGTATTTTTTCCTGCTACATGTAGGCGCCACCCTTTCATCATCCAGTTAAATATTTTCCATCATCTATAAATTACATGTAAGAACAGTTTAGAAAAGGAAAGCATAATCATTATATTCCCAAGCAAGCTTTTAATTTTTTTAGAAGATATCATTCAATAATATTTCAAGATTAGTACCCTTTCAATTAAGTTTATCTTTAAAAACAGAACTATACAGTCATGTACAAAAATAACAGTCTGACCTAGAACAGAAATAAATGTACCTCGTGAATTAATGTCCTGATATGATTTGCAAACGTTTTCAACAGAGGATTGCAAAGATAAATTAAAGTGGATTATGAAAGCTTAGTTTAGAAAATTGATTTTGGTTTACAGTGAACTGATTTCAAGTTGCTCTAAATTTCTCTTAAAAGCAGTATTTTTCATCTACTCTACGTAACATTGTCCCAGATTTTCTGCAGTCTATAATTTTTGTTCATGAGAAATTTTATCATTAATATTATTGGGGGTGACAGAGCCTATTTAACACCTGTCCAATACTTTCTTCCAAGCAAAACAAAAGTCTTTCAGGAATACAAACCAGCAATGCTCTCCAGACAGTTCTCTTTGCCCTTCTCTACTGATGAGTAAATGTTGAGAAACTGCTTTTGATTGCTCAAAGAATTCTACAAGCAAAAAAACATTGCAAAATCTTTTTAAGTTAAAACATTTACCTGTACATGTAAATCAAAATCAAATCAAATATTGCGTTTAACCTTGGATATTGAGGCTTATCAGGCCTCTAACAAATCCTGCTAATGATCCTAGCATTCTCCACACTCCTTTAATACTACATACATTCCTATTCTCAACACTCAATGCACATTTATTTGTTCACATATGACGCCATGTCTGGGAGTTGAACCTAGGTCAGAATGGTGTGAGACTAGTGTTTACATGCTGCACAACTCAGCTCTCCAACATGATTATCTAGTACATGCAAACACATAAAGAGACTTCTCCAAGGAGAATAATATTTACTTACATGTTGTATGTTAAGTAATATGAGGGAGACCCCCACAACAAGGCCACAGCTCTTGGTTGATGGTCGCACAAATGCATCAATGGAAACTATCTCTGCATCACCTGATAGGAAACAGGGAACTTAGGTTATTTGGTTATTTAGCCATCAACTGGCCACATTCCATTCTGAAGGATATGCCAGACTATACATGTACATTTATCATGGCCCCAACTTGGCTCTGTTTGCTGACAACTCAAAGTGGACAGTGGACAGTGAGTTGCTTCAGTGCGATCTTGACTCCATATAGTTTACATGTAAAAGTGGAGTGTCAACTGGAACATGTCATTTAACACTGCCAAATGCAAAGTCATGCACATGTCCTGCAAGATGTCCTCTAATAACATCAATGCCTATCAGCTCGAAAAAAAGTCTCTGGAATGTGTGTCCTTAACACTATATAGACCTGGGGGTAACTGTTGCTTGTGACCTATACTGGTACAAACATATCGAGGAGATCTGTACATGTACGTGCAAAGGCTAATAAGACATTTGGTCTGATTTATAAGAGTTTGTGGCAGAGACTTTATAATTAACTGATACTGGCACAAGAAAATTGCTCTACTCCTCCCTTGTTCTGCCCCATCTTAATTACTGCTCCAACATCTAGTCTCCTTACATGGCTTAGTACAGTAAACACCAAAATCTTATTGAAAACGTTTAATGCTGTGCTTCAAATTTTATACTGAACTTGACCCCCCAACAGTTAATATCTTATAAAGAAAGACTTGTCTCGCTTGGCTTGCTGCCCTGCAATTTAGACATGACTTGAATGACCACAGCATACCAGCTGCCATAGAAAACTTAGTTTCTCATCTAGCTTTATTATTTCTAGTTTATTATCGTTAGCTTATTACAATTCTTCCTTAATTTTAAATGTTTTGATGTCATGTAACCATTTTTACTGTTGTAATTTGTTTATAAGGGAAGAATGTCAATTGGGGGGGGCAAGCCCTGGTTTCTCTTCCTGCCAATAGTCTTTGTTGTTTTAAATTTATTATCTACTAGTCATTTCTTGTATGTGTTATTGTGGTGAATGAAATAAATATAAATAAAATGTACAATGTACGTAAAAACTTTAATTTGATGCAGTCTTCTTAATTTATGTGTTTTGTCTGCAATTAAACTTTTGCATTAGAAACACTGATATAATGCCACCAAAGAGCTGCATGCATGCAAGAAATAAAAATATGTAACAATTTTCATATAAAAAAATAATTGGATGAGGGTAAAAGTGATTTCTCAAACTCATGAATAATTAGGTTTTAAACTCTGGTCTGATGACCAGGCTGGACCAACACTCAGGGTCTTAAAATAACTGAGTAGAAAGTGCTGCCTTTGTGAAACAATCTAATTCTCAAACTGCAAATGGTTAGACCTTCACGTCTTCTTGGATAAGGACATAATTAAGCAACAGTGTAGGTAGTTCCCACATCTGCCTCAAATTCATCAGTCTCACCAGATTGTCATGAGTTACCAATTTTAAGTAAAGTTGATTTACTTTTACTAGATGTTCATCCAATGGAGGGACTAGCTGTATTTGATCACATGCATGGGTCTTGATACGTCCTGACAAAACCCTAGTGTTGGATGTAATTTCCAAATCACTAGACAGTGATCTACCTCTGGCTTTCTATTGCGCAGCAAGATTCATGCATGTGATAGACCTAATTAAGCTACAAGGATTATGTACATCATAAGTGTATGATTTTACATGAAGAGAACTGAAGGAAAAGATCATGGAAATACAAATTGGTGTCAGAAGTGTGGCTAGAACCATAGTCCTCATGATTGCTCCCAACTGCTAGTCCACTGTCTTGTCCATTACACATGCTATTAGGCTGTTTGTTGAAACAACCAATCAAATGCCTTGTAGTCTATAATTTTATGCAAGAAAATACCAGGCAAACAATACTCTGTGTAATGTCGATTTATGAATACAAAGGGAACAATCACGGTTTCTAGGAAACCCCCACCCCTCCCCCACACTTCACTCTAACCTTTAATGGTTAATCATTAATAGAATGATACAAATCCATGGGAGGGGTGGGTGGGTCGTTTCTCAGAAACCAGGATTGAGCCATACAAAGTCAGGTATTATTAACATAAGAAAACATTTCAAACACTCATTGTTCGTCTTTCATCAGGAGATTCCAAATATCTCGAAAACAATAAAACCCTCAAGGCTATGCCTCTCAGGTTTCATTTTGTTTTCTCAACATTTGGAACCTCTGATAAAAGACTCAAGTTCGTGTTTGAAATAAATTGTAGTTTGTGAAAAAATAACAATTAAAACCCTTGAAGTCTAATTTTACGCAACAAAATACCAGGCAAACAAGGACCAGCACTATAAATGTTCCTCTCCTTTTCTTGCCCTTTGGAATTCGAAATTAAAATTCAAACAGTCAAGCAAGTAAGCAGGCTTTCAGTTTTCTCCTGTTAGAATACTAAATTGCTGATGCTAAAATTAAAATAAGCCAAAAAAAGTAAACAGCATGTACATGTACGTACAAGTACATGTATGGCTCCTTTTCATGTACCAGAATGCACTGTATTCTGGGTTAGGATTATTTGTATTTCAGGGTATTGTTTTGCTGTAGTTCATTGTTTTGAGTTTTTCTGTTCTTTATTTAATTTTACGTCATCTGTGTTCCCATACATGAAGTGGGAGCCTACATGTAGTTGCTCTGTCAGTTATGCCTGTCAATTCTTAGTGTTTTAGGACTGTTTACAAACTCTTTAGTGTAATTTTAGACATTAAAAAACACATTCAACCAGAGCTTTGAAAAGAGATGTTCACTTGACAAGGCTGAGTGTTATGAAAATACATTATCATTGAACATTTATATTTCCTATTTATCTCTTCTCCATACCCCTTGCATCGAATAGCTTTTGCTACTTGCAGGTGGAAATTTACAAATAAGAAATAAAGTTGTTGTTATCGACTTATTGTTGTTGTTGTGGTCATGCATGATTCAAAGCAGTGAAACAATTTTCCTAGTGAAAGCAAAAACTAGAAAATCAGCCACGCCAACCTGCGTGCGGCAAAACACACTATTTTACCTAACTTCAGGCTTAACTTCAATAAAGATTCAAGTTATTTATATATAAATAAAGCTTAACTTAATAAATACCTGCAGGAATGTAGGTGAAGGGTAGCTGGTGCACCAAAGGATTTTCCCATTTATTTGGGTACTCTACACAGGTTACTCGGCCATTTAGGGAAGCCACGAGGACTTTGCTCGTTTCTGGTATCTTTGTTATCTTTGCCAGTCCATAAATATTCGTTTGCGAGGGTAACGAAGTGAAGTGAGCTTCCTCAAAATCGACCTTCACGTCGGCCGCCATTTTGGTATATGAACCAATCAATGCCCGAGGGGGCGGCTGGGAATTTTACATCTATTATAGAGATTAACGGGTGTGGGGTGGGGAATTTTGATATTTTTGAATTTGAATGATTTTTTTGAGGCCTGTCACGTGACACGTTCTCGTCCAATCAAAAAATGATATATATAGTTAAGGCACTGAACCGTGTAAGACGTTGGATCAAAAAACAGATCTTGATCAGCAAGAAGAAGAAAATATAACGATAAAGTGTCCGAAGACTACTGCAATGCTGATTGTTTATACGATATTTCGGCTGGCCATGCCAGTACCAGCCTTCTTCAGGTTTATTTTACAGTGGAGGTCACAAATGGATACGGTTAATTACGTAATGAACGGAAATTACAAAATCGATACGTATAAGGCATTTGACTTCCAGGAGGGAGGGGGGGGGGGGGGGGGGGGGGGGGGGAGGGGGGTATAAAAAGACTAGGAGCGTCCATCCCACATACTAGGCATATGTCACAGCGTTTTTACAAGTTAGGTTATTTTTAGAATGGTTTCCCGCTATTGTGGAGTTGCAATAGGGAATCAAACAGCCATATTGGTACAACAAAAGTAGCTAATGGGGCATCTTTTGTTCCCCCACGGTGCAATCGTGGGAAATAATCTAAAAATAGCCCAACTTGTAAAAACGCTGTTCTCCTGACTGCGCATGTTGGTGAAATCTAAAATCCTAGGTACAAAATTTTATTTTATTTTTATTTTATTAGCTTCGCCAACAGAAATATATAGAATGAGAATACAAAGGAAAATCAAACACATAAACAAAAAATACATTCAGTTGGCAGGGGAACCGCAACAGCTAGTGTCCAAGTACTGCGGGCCCATATCTTTGAGTGTATCACTGAATCTTACGTATAATTATTTCAACACTTATTTAACGTTGTCTTCAAGTCAGATCAAGTCATATCCGTCCGGGTAATAAGTTTAGGGAGCTACGCAGAATTCAGAGCCAGTTTTTAAGCTTTGCATGGAGCGAGTCACTGGAACCGAATTTGAAAATAGCATCGTGACGCATCTCTTGCCATGTGCTTTTGAAGTAATAGACCGCTGACTTAACTTACTGCTGGCACTGAAATCAATATGAAAAGCTCTAAATCACTAAATATTCCAGAATATTCTAAATATCTCCAGTATTTCTAAATATCTAAATATCTAAATATCCGGACATTTTTGTATCTAAGCCTATCCTAGGGGGAAACTACAGCGTGCACGTTGCGTCTAGCCTAGGTACTTCGTGTAACGTACACATATAGTATTGTACCCGTTGTTGACGGTTAGGGTTTTTTTAAATGTAGGGGTATGGTTTTTATTAGTCCACAGGACCATTAAAGAAGCATTATATTTATCTGTTGTTTATCTGTTGTTTAGTGACCTCCCAAAATACTATATTGTACGTTACACGAAGTACCTACCACGTCTAGCGGGGCGGCCTTCACCTCCTCGGAACCTGGAATAGTACTGCTTATCCAAACAATGGCCAACCCTGAAACAATACAAACCCTAACCCTAAAATAATGGCATTCTTTGTCAGTGCAGTCCAAATGGGGTCCAATAAAACGCAAGGTTTTGAGAGGTGAAGGCCTCCTGCGTCAAGTTCGAGACCGCGGGAAATCATGTATCATGACGGCACAGTCCGCGCAGCGAAAGTATTTTCAAGCGAAATTAGGTGTTTATTGTTTTTCTTGTTCGCCTTTTCACGTCTAGACTTTGGGTACAGGTATATTGCTGGTCATGAAGTTGCTAGTTGTATTTTTAAATGTAGAGTTAGAATTTGGATTAGCGGCGATGTATTTATAAAACCCAAAATTAGTGACTAGCTCTAAACACCCTAAATGAGTGAGCACCCGTTGTTGACGCCGGGTTAGGGTATTTTTAAATGTAGGGTTAGGATTTGCATTAGTTCATATATATAGGGAGAACGAAGAAGCATGTGTTGTTTAGTGATCTAGCCGCTAAAAACTCATATTAGTGACTAGCTCTAAACATCATAAATTCAGTGAGCTAAATGAGTGAGCACCCGTTGTTGACGGTTAGGGTATTTTTAAATGTAGGGTTAGGGATTTTGGATTTGCAACTAGCAACTTCATGACAAGCATATTTCCCACACTCCTAGACTTTGGAATGCTAAAATAAGATTCAGTTATAGTTTCCTTTTATATGTCTCGCCTCCTCTTCCAAGATCGTTGGCTAAAAGTACACACGAGTACATACGAGTAACATACGAGTACACACGCGAATAACATACGAGTAACATACGAATACATACGACTAACAAACGAATACATACGAGTGTCACTTTTACTCAGGCTGCCTGTGGCAGGCACGAGTCTAAATCTGCAGGCCGTTATTTTTGTTCCGTGCAGCAAAATTTTTGCGCATGCGTTAAATTATGCATTAATTGTTGGCGCTAATAGCTTTCTCTCCAGTCCAGTCGCCATCTTAAGATTCTGCTATTCTTGTTTATTTGAGGTACGTTTCGTAGGTTTTATGCCACATTTCATCACATTTCATCAGTACTCTCGGTCATAATACATACCAGCGCAAACACCGTGATCGGTAGGCCAACACTAAAATAATGTTGATAGGCAACTAGTTCCTGTAAAAACTAGTTTTGGTCTGCGTCGGTGGGGAAGATAAACAATGGTATGTAATCAACTAAAGTCGATTGAGGTATGCTAACCGCCGTGGAAAGCGAGTAGCAGCTGACGTTTCGAGCGCTAGCCCTTCGTCAGAGCAAAAATAATGTTGACCGTGTTTTTGGCTGGTTTACCGATCTCGTACGATCTCTCTGTGTACGTTATACAGGTATACTGAATAGCTGATTTATAGTGAAATATAGCGATTTACTAGCAAATATATATACTGTGGTTGAGCAGTTATGGGTTACTATCCTCTATCGAAGTCTGAAGACATCTGAACTCCTGAACTGTGAGAGCAACATTGTCGCTCACCAACACGAAGCCAGAAATACGATGGCACTCAGCACAGAATAATTTATGATGAGCCAAGCAATATTCAACTCTCAAGGTAAACTTAAACAAGAAACCTCTCACGGCCGAGGTTTTGGTTCGAGAAATTAAAGGCTTCCAACAATTCCCTTTATAGTTCTGTAATATAATGAGCAGACTGAAGTTTTGGGAATGAGGGTAAAGCTTTTAATTAGAGATCCAACAGGCATTTCAGTTAATAATCTTTACTCCAACAAATACCAATATGGACTCGTAATGGCTCATCATGTATAGCAAGAACAGCAGATAAAGTTACACAGAGGCACACAAATTGACATAGCTCCATCACAGGATGGACAGGATACAACTTATAATATGGTCAACTTAAATTAAAAGGTCAACTTCTTGAATTTACATACGAGAAAAACAAAAATATTAAATTACATATATACCGCGCTACCGGCCACTCCTAAAGACTGCTAAATTCAGCTAATAATTCTTCCCTTAGCTTTGGTTATTACTAAAAGGATTTCAAATGAAAGTGTATTTCATCTTCAATCTCATGTTGCCCGAGCCGGAAAGCCCAGATGGGCTCTTGTTTGTTCTAAATTACAAAAAAGAAGTAAGCCAGTACAATAGCTGATATTACAGTGGCGTCTACGAATAACAGGTTCAGCGGTATCACTTCGATGTAATCAAGCGCCATTGAAACCATCATTCTTGCATGACACCAACGACCCCTTAAACCAGCACGACTAATTTAGATACACAGTTTGAATAGTGCTTCATTACATCGAAGTGAGCTCTCGGGTCAATACCGCCGAAACAGCTATTCGTAGACGCCACTGTATCGAACTGTACGAATATTAGCTATATTTTCGTTTGTTCTCACAGTAGTTTTTGTGCTTATATATAAGTTAAATGATTCTCAATGATACTAAACCATGATTTGTTAACGGGACCTGAAACAACCATAGGGGCTGATGAAAGCCAGGACCCGGCTAAATGGAATATATATATATTCTCAACAACAACAACAACTTTTTATTTCGTACCTCTACAATTAAAATATTAAATACAAAATTTTAATCAAACAAAAAGAGGAATTATTCAAAAATTACGGTACAAGCTAACTGAATAGTCAGAAGACTAATCTAGCAGGTAGCACTTACGAAGTATATTATGCTGAAAATGGTCAGTAAAATAAGATGTACAAGAAGGTTATAAAATTGGACATAGATACATAAACAGTACAGGATACGGTTAAAGAAAAACATTCATGGCCGCTTGGAGATACGTATTTTATCTTCGAGTGTTGATGAAATATCTCACGAGTGAGGGCAGCGAACGAGTAAGATATTTCATCAACACGAGAAGATAAAATACGTATCTCCAAGCGGTCATGTTATGTTATGTTTAATATATATACCAGTTTCAATCTCTTACTAAAAAGGCTAGAAAGCTTTGAAAGCAAGCCATATTTTCAAAAGTGTCCAGGTGTGAAGATATAATTTATATCTTCACAGGGATTTTAGACCAGGGCGGCACACTTCCACTCAAAATTTCTGGGAGTTAAAACAAATTCAGATCTCGACTTAAACACCACACTAGTACATACGATCGAGTATTGAAGGTACGCGTAATACAATACAATACAAAAACCGTTATTTAAACACGATTTATTTAAATGCAGACAATTGCTCATGTGGTTGTGTATCTACATACCGTATATAAAGTAAAAATATGAATAAATGTGATTAAATATTAAATATATGTAATAGGGTATATATACACACACACGTGCGGTTCATACATACGCAGGGTATTTGCACATATATGCACACATTTCGGAATCTAAGGGAAGAGGTCAAAACAATGGTACTCTGGCGGGACCCAATTTTGATGGAAGGGAGGTTGTACCCCGGAACCCACCACCTATTTTGGCAAAATCTAGATTTTCGTCCACAAATATATTCTTGAATAAAATACTTATGGACTATAAAAGTCAACAATATTATAATTAAAGACTAGCAAAAACTAATTATTACCATGCCTTTTTAATTAAAATCTAGGTAAAGTTAAACTACATGGAAAGGGATTAACTCTAGTATACTTTGAAAAAAAGAAAAGCATGACACAGACAACCAAAGTAGTCATAGGTGATAAGGAAATTAGCGCCGATCCTATTGAGGTTAGTAATGCCATTTCAGGCAGATATAGAACCTAATCTAGCATCAAAAATAGGTCCCCTAGGTCTTGTGTCATAAATACATGAACTCTTGTGATTGCTCTTTCGAGTTACATGAATTAATAAGCACTGGGGATGTACTGGGATTAGTTGTAAAACTTCCTTCAGGAAAAGCGGATGGTCTTGATGCCATTCCAGCACGCCTTCTCATTAACTGAGGCAAGCGTACCATCAACCCGCATTAGTTCTCTAACCGCATATCTTTAACGGAGTAATTCTAAATTGGGTTAATCCCGTTGTCACTCCAACACTTAAAGGGGACTCAAGGTTTGACCCTGGAAACTATAAGCCTATATATCAGTGCTGTCAGTAATCGCTAAAGAGTTTGAGAAAACAATTTTCGACCAGAAAGAGCACTTTACTGTGATTGTGATCCCGTGTCTAAATAAAGGTCATTATTATTATTTATAACTTTCCATGTAATAATTATATTTATTATATGGACGATAGTGTTTTATTGAGAAATAAACCACTCATAGAACTAATACGAAACTACAACCATATCCTCACTAAGTTGGTTGGTATCTCGCCCTTGCTCCGAGGGTTTTTCTCCGGGTTCTCCGGTTTTCCTCCCTCCGCAAAAACCAACACGCTAAATTCCAATTCGATCCGTGTGGATTACTGAGCCGGGACCTGGCTTTGATCAGCCCCCATGGTTGTTTCAGAGTACGTTTGCCGCCGTTTGAACTGCAACGTTTGCGAAAATCACAGAGGAAGATGTAAACAGCTTAAATGAGCTGCATGACAATGAATATTCCGAGCAAAGAAAGCCAAATACAATTTAAAACTCTCTAAAGATATTCTCGACTGCAACGAAGAGACAAGAAAACCCGATGAAACTTCCCAGAAGAGCTTAGAAAGA
Organism: Actinernus sp. WN-2022; assembly: GCA_030867875.1. Classification (NCBI taxonomy): domain Eukaryota; kingdom Metazoa; phylum Cnidaria; class Anthozoa; order Actiniaria; family Actinernidae; genus Actinernus; species Actinernus sp. WN-2022. Next base: position 64,535,866 of record JAOWCC010001210.1, read on the forward strand.
TCACGAAGAAGTTTGTACTGACAGTAAGTAAAATCAATAGATAAGAGTCTTAGAGCAGTTTAATTGTCCATATAATAAAAAGAAAATTACACGATGGTTTGAAGATATGAAGTTTATCCACTCGAGTCCAAAACATTTCACTCGTTCGCTGCGCGAAATGTTTTCGACTCTCGAGGATAAACTTCATATCTTCAAACTAGCGTGTAACATCCTCTATGTTTGCGCTTCATTAGAAAACGAAGCCACGCCTTTATCGCTAAAGCGTGGCTGTTCAGTTGATCTCGTCTCTTCACCCATGCGATTTTTATGTGCCATGAATTTGACGACGGCACAGATAACGACGATGCAAATAACGATCAGTATAGCACCGCCAATGAGACCAATCGCATATCCAGGAAGACCAGTTGGCTCTAAAAAATAAAATACACATGACATCTTTGTCACCTGTAAATCGTAGGGACCACTCAATGACGGAATAAGATCCAAGATGGCGGCGCGCGGGAAAATCTAATCGGTTTTGTGGACAGTGAATTGGAGTCCAGCGCGCGCGCCAAAATTTTCGCGCCAAAATTTTAGGTAAGTACCGTACCGGGGTGCTAATTTAATATTTGATCCTGGAGGGAGGTCGCTTATTGGAGACATGACGCTTATTTATTTTTGTAATAAGAAGTGAGACTGCACTGCAGAAACACCTGACTCGCAAACATTATTAAAAATGGAAATTTAATGTTGTGGATTGAACCCTGACCAAATTATAATCTAAACAATCTCACAAAAATGTGCTCTCATTACAGTCTGAACACGTTGTTTACCTGTGAACCCTAGTTCTAGGTGGGTGAGACCTTGTCGTTTACTTGGGAACTTGTTTACTGAAGGTTAGTGTTAGGTTCATAGGGTTATTATTTTTAAAAGTGACAGTTTTTCTATCGCAAGTTTCTGTGGCTCATTGGTAAAGTTCTGGTCTTGCACACCGAAGGTCTCGGGTTTAAGTCCCCCGACGGGAAATCGAAAGGTAAGATATAAAAGTAAAATATAATAGTAATATCATTCTCAGGCGTGATTCTTCTAGAGACGCTTTTAACTATAACGAGCCAGAGATCATCAGAAATCCAAATCAGCGCGAGGTCTGGTTGCTATGAAGTGACGTCACAGTTTAGAAATCGAATAACATTTTGCGGTTTTGTTTTATTTACCTTTTAAGTGAGTATGACAGTTAGGTGAGTAAAGCTAGTCCTGGCTAATGTCAGGGATGTAGGGAAGTTAAATTTTGATTCCGGTAGCAATTTAGTATATGCATTGCGGTTTTATTTCTGATTTAGTCTGCCATTCAAGTCCGTGTTCACAGCCAGGATGAATGTTGAAGCTGTGCGCAGAGTATTTTGCTTCAAACTAACCGTCATTATTAGTATTTCTATAGCTTGGACATTTCATCAACAGGAGTATAGATAAATCTTGGGAGTAAAATATATATAAGAAACCGAAGGATTTTGCGAAACACTAGTCGATGAGGAAAATGGTGGGTTTCGCAGTAATGGACTCTATATGGATTACACAACGACTAAACCAGTATTGCTTCTCCGCATCAGCTGCGCTATTAGGAGTAAACAATTTGGATTTATGCTTTGGATTGAACGTTAGTGACTTTGCGAAGGTGGTAGTGCTAAAAAGTGGCGTAAATCTACATGGTAGGAAATTCCCGCCAAACCAAGTCTTATGATTGCTTACACAGAATCAGCTAACTGCAAGGTTTTAATAGAGGCAGCTACGAGGAAACATTGATCCTGCGAGACGAAATAAACAAGCTCAAGCTACAGATTTCGACTCAAGAACACTTCGGTACTCCTAACTCAGGGTTCAAGCGACGAACATAATAGACCGGATTTGGACAGCCTACCGTAAAAATGCCGCCAAAGCTAAACAAGACAGAGAAACATGACAGTGGGAACCGAAACACCAATTTTTTTAAACACCTAACTATTACTGAGTTATTATGCTTATATTTACGTTAGAAAGGAGAGAATCCAGTAAGACTTATTTCAAGCTATAGTATGGTGGCCCATCGCTCTCATAGCAAAACCAGCTAAAGATTTGTAATATGATGTGTAAATAGTATATATTTGTGTGGGTAGTCCTGGCAGCTTAGTCCGCCTGAGCGCTTCAGGGCTATAGAACTCAGTCATTTCTTTCTAGCGTCTCCAGCAAGTTTACCAAAATAGGATCGGTTTCAAGTTAGTTCTATATCCCCAATTGGTTCATCCAGCGGGAAGTCCTGGCAGCTTAGTCTGCCTGAGTGCTTCAGGGATATAGAACGCATTTTTTTCTAGCGACTCCGGCAAGTTTACCAAATTAAATAAGATTGATCTCAAATTTGTTCTATATCCCAGTTGGTTCATCCAGCGGTAATTAAGTCCTGGCAGCTTAGTCTGCCTGAGCGCTTCAGGGATATAGAACGCATTTTTTTCTAGCGACTCCGGCAAGTTTACCAAAATAAGATTGATTTCGAATTTGTTCTATATCCCCAGTTGATTCATCCAGCGGGAAGTCCTGGCAGCTTAGTCCGCCTGAGCGCTTCAGGCTATAGAACTCAGTCATTTCTTTCTAGCGTCTCCAGCAAGTTAACCAAAATATGATCGGTTTCAAGTTAGTTCTATATGAGGGTCTGAATGGGGTTAACTGTCTACTGACAATCGGCCTTAAAAATAACTGACAAATGACAAATGACGATTTTTTTACTGACAACTGACAACCGAAAAATAACTGACAACTGACAAATTTGGTGTTTGTGGGTCAAACATTGTAAATTTTCTCTAGCAATGATTAACCAGGGCTAACTGACAACTGACAAATGGCCAAAAATTTAACTGACAACTGACATGTAGACCCCCCCCCATTCAGACCCTCCTATATCCCCATTTGGTTCATCCAGCGGGAAGTCCTGGCAGCTTAGTCTGCCTGAGTGCTTCAGGGATATAGAACTCAATTTGTTCTAGCGACTCCGGCAAGTTTACCAAATTAAATAAGATTTATTTCAAGCTAGTTCTATAATTTTATCCCCAGTTGGTTCATCCAGCGGGAAGTCCTGGCAGCTTAGTCTGCCTGAGTGCTTCAGGAATATAGAACTCAATTTGTTCTAGCGACTCCGGCAAGTTTACCAAATTAAATAAGATTTATTTCAAGCTAGTTCTATAATTTTATCCCCAGTTGGTTCATCCAGCGGGAAGTCCTGGCAGCTTAGTCTGCCTGAGCGCTTCAGAGATATAGAACGCATTTTTTTCTAGCGACTCCGGCAAGTTTACCAAATTAAATAAGATTGATCTCAAATTTGTTCTATATCCCCAGTTGGTTCATCCAGCGGGAAGTCCTGGCAGCTTAGTCTGCCTGAGCGCTTCAGGGATATAGAACGCATTTTTTTCTAGCGACTCCGGCAAGTTTACCAAAATAAGATTGATTTCAAATTTGTTCTATATCCCCAGTTGGTTCATCCAGCGGGAAGTCCTGGCAGCTTAGTCTGCCTGAGCGCTTCAGGAATATAGAACTCAGTCATTTCTTTCTAGCGTCTCCGGCAAGTTTACCAAATTAAATAAGATTTATTTCAAGCTAGTTCTATATCCCCAGTTGGTTCATCCAGCGGGAAGTCCTGGCAGCTTAGTCTGCCTGAGCGCTTCAAGGATATAGAACTCAGTCATTTATTTCTAGCGTCTCCGGCAAGTTTACCTAAATAGGATCGGTTTCAAGTTAGTTCTATATCCCCAGTTGGTTCATCCAGCGGGAAGTCCTGGCAGCTTAGTCTGCCTGAGCGCTTCAAGGATATAGAACTCAGTCATTTATTTCTAGCGTCTCCGGCAAGTTTACCTAAATAGGATCGGTTTCAAGTTAGTTCTATATCCCCAGTTGGTTCATCCAGCGGGATCGGAAGTCCTGGCAGCTTAGTCTGCCTGAGCGTTTCAGGGATATAGAACTAATTTTTTTCTAGCGACTCTGGCAAGTTTACCAAAATATGATTGATTTCAAGTTAGTTCTATATCCCCAGTTGGTTCATCCAGCGGGAAGTCCTGGCAGCTTAGTCTGCCTGAGCGCTTCAAGGATATAGAACTCAGTCATTTCTTTCTAGCGTCTCCGGCAAGTTTACCAAAATAAGAATTTATTTCAAGCTAGTTCTATATCCCCAGTTGGTTCATCCAGCGGGAAGTCCTGGCAGCTTAGTCTGCCTGAGCGCTTCAGGGATATAGAACTCAGTCATTTCTTTCTAGCGTCTCCGGCAAGTTTACCAAAATAAATAAGATTTATTTCATGCTAGTTCTATATCCCCAGTTGGTTCATCCAGCGTGAAATCCTGGCAGCTTAGTCTGCCTGAGCGCTTCAGGGATAAAGAACTCAGTCATTTCTTTCTAGCAGCTCCGGCAAGTTTTCCAAAATAAGATTGATTTCAACTCAAGTTAGGCAGTATTGTGAAAAGGCCGTCGAAGGCTGTCATAGTTAAAGGAGTTAGAGATAACTCAAGCTACTTTTAATTGATGGGAATGTAGAGAGTTTACTGGGACCTCCTGGTGATTGCAGAGTCCAGTTCTGCAATCACCAGGGGGTAATATGGTTACTAAGAAGCTCTGGCGGGGTTTCAGACATTGGGCTAACTCAGAAACAAATCGTAAAATACACAAATGTGTTCTTGTTTTTAAATGTTTACATAACCAAATTCCACCATACTTAGATAATTATTTCACTAGGAACTTACAATACAAGAAGAAAATCTGACCTCGATCCATCTACCTACACCGAAACTTAGCCTTGGAAAACGTACGTTTAGATTTTCTGGATCAAACATTTTAACTCACTTCCTGTTAATATTAATCACTTTCTTCTTTCAAAAGTTCTGTTAAAGTCCACTTTCTTTAGTACTTAATTACTTCCTGTTAATATAAAACAAACTGAATCACTTTCTTCTTTCAAAAAATTCTGTTAAAGCCCACTTTCTTTAGTACTTAATTATGATATTGTATTTGTGTTATATATGTATATGTTATAGATAACATTATAGTTTTTAGGATATTCACATTGTACATAGTTTTTAGGATATTTGTATTGTATGTAGATTTTATTGATACAGGGCCCCTTTGGACACCAGCCACGTTGCTGAATGGGCCACCCTGTTAAAATAAAGTTAATCTATCTATCTATATATATTAATTAGACATATTGAACTTAGAGAGTGATAATCGGTTGAAAGGGGTTAGTATCCTAGGAAGGGATAAGGAGATCGTGAAAGAAATTTAATATATTTTTATGACCATTATCATACGCGAGATTGTTTAGATTATCATTCGGTATGGGATCAACCCACAACATTAAATTGAATGTAACTGGGTTCAAGCCATTTAATATTTGCGAGTCGGCTGGCAGAAAAGCTTTAACCTTGATATACTACCGAAAACAACTGCAATGGGACCAGTTTGGTGTGGGAAATAAAATACGAAAACTCTACAATTGTTGTTTATTTAACAAGTTTTCAGGGGAGTTTATTAGGTGTTTCAGTTGTAATACGATGTGGGAGGGGACGCTAATTGGAATAGGGGCACGTATTAATAAAACACTTGCTACCCGGGACGCTTATTGGTTAGGGGGCGCTTATTGGAAGGACGACGCTAAATCGAATCATTATGTTTCGTAAAAAAAAACTACTTTACAACTAAGCCTAAGGCTTTAAGTAATGGACTGCGTAAGAACTACACCAAGAGCATAGACCCGGCGCAATCAACATATCCGCACATACGATTTTGCTAGAATATGCCTAAAGTGCTTTCTGAGAACGCTAATACGGGATAACCCGCATGCGTGGCTTAAACAAACGAAACGATACCCCTGGCAAACAGATAAGATAACCATCCCCTAGGATAACCCTACCTATCATGTAAACGAAACCGGGTAACCCTTCTAGTAGGGTCACCTCTCCATGTAAACAGGCCATTACCTGTACGAACACATTTTGGTTCGGTACCACTCCATACTCCCGTCTTACAAGTTATCGATGCCGGTCCATGTAGCACAAACTTGTCCTTGCATTTGAATGTGTAGGTGATCTCGTCGTCAGAGTCATTCCGCTGGAGGAATCCATTAAGGAAATGGGAATCGAGTGGCACACAAGCTGAAATACGGTTTGATTGTATTAGTGGGGATGCTAAAAAAACGATGATCCGGTTTTTGGCCGGTATCTTGGATTTGGTGCCTAGCAGCTGACGTTTCGAGCGATAACTCTTTGTCAGAGCAAAAAGGGATACCAATATCAGAAGCCCATTACTAGGAGCGTCCATATATACTATACCCGTGAGTCAGCGTATGACCGGTTTGAGCTATTTTTAGAACATGTTTCCCTCCCGGGTAACTGCCTTCTGACTCTGCTGCGATCGTGCATATGCTTGCCGTAATTATCGAGATTAAGAATTATCTATTGTTCTTTGAGGTGATTTTACAAACGCTGCATTGTCCTGACTATGGTTTGATTGGATTCCCAAAGTGTGGGCACGTGAACTCCCGTGAGATCTGTTCTAAATATAGGTGGTGGTGATGATAATAATGATGATAATGTGGTAGTGGTGATGACGATGGTCGTGATGATGAGGTTAACAATAATGGTGATAATAATGATATTCAATGCCAGGAAGTTCTTTCAAGTTAGTAAATTGTTGCCACTGTTGCTCGCTGTAGATCTTGAACGCCGGATGCTCTGCATAATTAAGTGCAACAATGTTTGTGTGAAGGCAAAGAAATCGCACCTTTCCAGATAATTTTAATCAAGAGCAATTCAGAAATTATTTGGCAATCCCTTTATGTAGGACGACACGAATTTTTACCAAAAATACAATAGAATACAACACAATACAATTCAATACAACAATAGAACGCAACACAATACAATACAATAGAATACAATTTGGTAGCAATTCGTGTTGTCCTACATGAAGGGATGGCTTATTTTGTCCAGGCAAGAGACATCTGTGAGGAAACCTCCAGGTGAGTCAATTGTATATCCTGCCTAATTCAGTCCAGTTAAAATGAGCATTTTTCTTTTAATGTCTTTATATCAAGGGAATCCACCGTACGGTAAAACATGGCGCCTAAACACTTTACCACAATCCTTTGCGAACCTATCAAAGTCAAAATAACACGTATAAGTCCTCTATTCTCTTTAATGACAGTGGATTGGCAACATCACTTGTACTTTTTAAGATTTAAAACCTCTCTACCGCGATTCTATAACGGTTTAAAGTTTATCGCGCGCAAAGGATTGTAGGTTAAAGTACAAGCCGCCAGATTATGCTGATTTCGATTCTCTCACCTTTTGTCTCCGTCTGGTTGACAATGACTAAAAATTCCTGCAAGGCCTGACGGGAAGCCAGTCCAATGGAGATCTTTCCTGTCATTCTTATATCATACAAACACTGGAAGCTGGCACCACAGGCAGCCCGCGCTTCTTGTTCGAGAGTGGCGTTGTTAAAACTAAGGCCCCCTCGATCAACAAAGACGGGTTGAAATGAGGGATTCGCGTATGAGCGGTGGCTTTTTCCTCGTTCGTATGAGAAAAGGCTCTGACTGGCTGTGGTTAACCCTGTGTGACGTACAATTATACAAACAATTAAACATGCATGCCACGCCCAATTTCCTATTGTTATTCGAATATGAGAATGATAACTGTTTTTTTTTTAAAAAGCTCTGCTCCAATAACATCAAAGACGATCGTATTAAACATGCCGGATCAGCTGTCCCAGAAAAGTGGACATTTTCGTTAAACTTTTTCAGAATTTATCAGAACTGAAATACCGTTAATTCATTAACTACTCGGGGCAGGCTAGATTTTCTCAAGGTTGGAAAGGTTGGTTCCCGCTTTTTGTGTTTTGTGCACGGTCACGGTTGAAAAAAGCGAACAAATACATATAACAAAGAAGGTCTCTGGGTTTCATAACCATTCCACTCTGTTAACTATGATCCGGCCCACATCGATAACACGGTCATGGAACTACTGGCCAATTTCTCGGCTGCGACGACGACAAAAAAACAATACTCACGAAGACACAGAGCGCATTTTGAGACTTGCACGCGCTTACGCGGTCCGAGTAATAATAATACTGACGAAGATATACTGACAGAGCCCAATTTAAGCAGAGCCCATTTTAAGACTCGATCCGAGTAAAAAGGACGGCAAAGACTCGAGTGGATGAAAAGCTTCATTAAAGAGAAGGTTAGAGCAACTTGATTACAGTCCACGGTTGGCCGAAAATAAGCTTTAGTAATCTCCTTTAATCTTTGCCATCCTCTATCAAAACAGTTTTGAAAGCATATATAACACGAAATTCACGTGGTATTTCTCTTGTATCTCAGGGTGTTATTTCCCCGGAGGGGGGGGGGGGTACTCCTGTTTATGACGTAATATATATGTGCGGCGGGGGTGGGTCAGGATTTGAGCCTAATTTGGGCAGTCACGGAGTCAGGGTTTGAGCCTAATTTGGGCTGTCAGGGTCAGGATTTGAGCCTAATTTGGTTGGTCAGGGTTCAGTGAACCTAATTTGGGCAGTCAGGGTCAGGGTTTATTGGGCAGTCAGGGTCAGGATTTGAGCCTAATTTGGGCAGTCAGGGTCAGGGTTTGAGCCTAATTTGGGCAGTCAGGGTCAGGGTTTGAGCCTAATTTGGGCTGTCAGGGTCAGGATTTGAGCCTAATTTGGGCTATCAGGGTTAGGATTTGAGCCTAATTTGGGCAGTCAGGATCAGGGTTTGAGCCTAATTTGGGCAGTCAGGATTTGAGCCTAATTTGGGCAGTCAGGGTCAGGATTTGAGCCTAATTTGGGCTGTCAGGATCGGGCAATCAGGGTTAGGTTTTACAAAAAGTAGTGCAATCAGGGTTTTGGAGCTCCCTTTTGGGGTCAAACAGGGTCAGGGTTTGAACCTCATGGCCGCACATATACCTACCCATTTATCACATAAGTACCCCCTCCCCCGGGGGTTATTTTGTAGTTTCGTTTTACAAAACCTGAACGTTCAACTCAATTGACAATACCCCTTTAATCTGCTGTTTCAGGTTGGCCTTCTTATGACTCCAAGTACTTACATGTTAAACCAAACTCGTAGTGGATCCTACTTGCACTGGCATTTGTATCAACAAACGTTCCATCAGGAAGAAGAAACTCTTTAGTCTTGTCGTTATCCCAGTAGCCCAACAATCCACTGGTATTACCTGAAAAAGCCAATCCCGATAAAAGAGATAAAGGACCTATTTATATAGATATACGTCTATTAGCAACAGCTTTCTACTGGTTCTTAAGGTTTTCTACGAGTTCTCTGAGAGAAGAGTCTAAGAGCCGCTTCGTAACTCGCCTATTGTAGTGTCCTTCCGGAGCGTGTCATGTCGCCTGAAGACTCGAAGATTACGGGCAACGCTAATACAGTAGAAGTTGATTGGTTTGAGACACTCAATTTGTTTGATTTTCTCTGTCTCGATACACCGACCCGTGAGTTACAGTACAGGTGAATTCTAACATTGCGAAACCTGTAATGTGTACAGAGTATTTACTTCATAAACGTAACGGATCCCAAAACCTGTACGAGATCCCACACCTTTCAGCTTTGTGCAAACGTACGCCAGTATATCCAAGCAAACAATCAAATAAAACTATATTGTACATCAGAATTTCATCCATCTCACCTTTATATTGCCGTGGTACCAATAAAATCAACTGTAGTAAACTTGGGTATCTCTGCACAGTCACTGAGATCCCGGAACGAAACATGGCGGAATACTTGGAGGTGTTGACGTACTTCATGATTAATACATTTTTAAAGTTCATCATTCCTTGTCCGTCCAGTTCCACCATATCGCCATTAACATGCACATCAACCATTCCTCGCCCGTTAAGATTAATCTGCAATTAAGGCGGATAAGTCGAAGCCCTAGCATTAGGAAAACCCTGAACGTGCGTATATGTAACAAATAGCTGTCATTTTGCGTCTGTCCTCTTATAGATGTATGGAGAGAGACGCAGTCGAAAAAACGACGTGACGTCTTCTGTAGTCTAATAACACATGGTTATCAACCAAGTCACAGTTTGTGAATCTAGCTGTTTGTGTTGTTCTGGAATTGTTATAATACGTACATGCAACACTGCTCTTTTTTCTGTTCATATGACAGGTCTGCAAAATACTGCGCATGTCCATGCAGTCAGCGGTAGAAATCGCGGGAGCATCTCGAAATGATTCTAAATGGTTTCTGTACAGAACTTTCTCGACACATGGCAGGAAAAGGCGGGATTAAGAGGAAAGTCGTAAAGTGAAGAGTTTATTAGTTCAGACATCAAGCCAATTAAATGTGGTACTGGTTCATGATAAGTACTTTAAAAAGGCGAAGTTTGTACTTTTGTAACAATGCTTTGAAGTTTAAATTCCGAGTGACGGGCGCGAGCACATGTTTTGCAGATCTGTCGGTCCATACCTGCACAGTGTCGGACCCATTCTCTCTCATTGCAAAAGCCGTATAAACAGTGGCTTTGATCTGGTTACCAGTATCAGAGGTAAGCGGCTGCATTCTACCTTGGAGGGTGAATCCAGGGGACTGGACTCGGAGTACAGTGAACTCTCCATAGCCATTGAAGGTATATTCAACTCCGTCAAGGGTCACCATGTGGGGCTCACCAAAACCAGCAGCTGTCAATCAAATGTGAACTGAGCAATGAACTAGCGTGACGTAACGAAATGTCACGTAAGGAACAAATCCTGATTCAGTAACGCTCTGCTAACATAAAGTTTTGGCTTACATGAATATCAGCGTTACACAAACTGGCCAACGAACTAACGTGACAGAACGAATCAAATGCTACGCAGAGGGGCTCCTGCGTCATGTAAGTAACAAATCCTGAGTAGAGTGAGTAACGCTTTGCAAACATTTTGTTTTAGATTGCGTGATTTCAAGAGTGACTTGTATTTGATGTCGTGCTAAAAGCAGTTGTCTTGTAAGTAAAAACATTACGTTACCTACCGGGTCGAGGTGGTTCATACAGTTTGCCGTTGTCAGAGGGACGTTTTTCATAGTAGGTGTCGCATGTCGTCTCGCCATCGTTGGATGAAACACAGCAGTCCAAATATGGCACAATGTCACGATAGTAATGAGTAATGAATGGGATTCCTTTGTCAGGATGGACTCGATCCAGACTCCCAGCTCCTGGTGGGCGGACTATCAGGTTACCATTTGAATTGTAGCAGCATTGCTGGCCAGCCCCTTTATTGCTATACATGCACAAAATATTAACAATTATACAGTTAAAGCAATTTGAGATTCTATCCTTAAAGTGCATGTATAATGTCCCAAAAAACTTTTTTTCTCACAAAAAGGTATTAATCTTGCAGATTTTGTAAAATTTCTGACATTTAAAGGGGCTCTGTCATGAGATGCGCATGAACAGGTTTCAAGCAATTTAATGATATGCATAACACTTGAAAAATTGTAATGAGTTTCAGTTCCTTGCGATAGCGATACAACGACAGTTATATTTACAATACAAAACTGGCTCTTTCTCGAAGGCATTCAGTTAGAAAAACATATTTGTATTGTTATCACTGCTGCAATGGAGATTCAGGCTGAAGAGAAACACATTCTGGCGAGTTTCAGTGACCGGATGTCGAATTTATCGTGTTTTACCGTAAACTACATTTCTAGGTATGCGAGTTGTGCTTTCTCGATGAGAACCTACAAAATGTACTCATCTATTCTCTCTCCAACTTTCAGGGAGACAAAACTACTTACAAATGCAAGAGTTCTTGTAGTCAGAAACGTATTAAAGGGGACGAATGCAAGCAGGAATGAACGACCGAAGCGTCATTTCACTGGCCGCCGAAACCCGGGCACTGTAAACACGAAACTCGCATCTCAAAAGCGGTGTTTGAAATCGTTTCAGGCTTCGTAAATGTTCCAGACAAGGACTATACTCTTGTGGGCTTTCCTGACACGTTCTCCAGTGTTCTTTCAGGCTCTTCAAAATCTTTCTGCGGCCAGATTTGTTTTCTTCGTCTATCACGGCCAGTTGGCAGTTGAGCCGCCATCGAAGCTCGAAGTTCTTGTCGATGCCATCCCAAAATCTCATTACAACTACATCTGAATACGAACATTTCTGGTAAATATAAAACTTGAACAACTAAATATGAAAGATAAACTACTATATACTAAAATGAGAGATGGCTGCGATGTAGACGGATTGAATCAATGTTGTGAGCTCCTCGGGATATATTTGCTTTTCAAACTTGAAAGCGTTGGCGAACGATTTCAAGTTTTGGGCGGCTTAGTAACCAGGCCTGTTATTCATGACAGAGCCCCTTTAATCCCGTAATTTTGGTTACTTGTCGTGGATCCTGTGACGTTATAAGATGAATCAACTCCCTTCCAAGAGAAAACTACTACAATAAAATTCCGTAGCTTTCAATTGTGACATCACAAGATGAATCAATCCCGCAATTCGGGTAACTTTTATTCTAGTTGAATTGCTGCTCCAGTCTCTCGAAGAAAACTAATTTAGACAACTGAAGTATATTAGAAATTTACTTGCACTTTAAGCCGATGATACACGGTTCAACATGTGTTGCCAACATCGTTCAACATTTATTGGCAACAAATATTGAACCGTGTGTTATATACCATGTTGAATGTTGAAAGAAGTGAGTTAACATGCTGAACGATGTTGCAACTTGTTCAATGGAATAGAGCATGTCTGTATTTCCTGCAACATCATTCAACATGTTGACTGACTCGCTTCCTTCAACATTCAACAACATTCAACAAATGTTGACCGATGTTGGCAACAAATGTTGACCCGTGTATCATCAGCTTTAGATGGAACGATATCGTTTATAAATGGATATTGTTTTTACAACAACAGCCAATTTTCTCGCTTTCTGATTGGCTCTCAGTCATGTTCACTAAGAGTGTTGACACTGAAAATGACGTCACTCGAAAGTAGTGGTAGCGTTTCAAAGTGCTTTCACGATGTTTGTGAATTCAAATGGATGTCTTAAACTTCTCATCCAAACAGCAAGAAAATGAGGATTTCACAAGCATTTAATCGCTAGGAGAAGTTAATAGGTGAGTCAAACTTCCTTGTGGTGTGCCATGTGTCAAAAATTGAGTTCTCTCTCAAGTGACGGAGGAAATACATGTTCGGCGAATTTGTTATTCAAACTTGTGACAACTGAGTAGTTCTCTCAAAACTCAAAAGTCTTTTTCTTATCAAAAAAACCCAAGAAATTTAGGATTTCACAAGCATTTCATCAATGCTAGAAGTTAATCTGTGAGCAGATTGTAACCAAGAATGGTTCGATTTAGAATGCAAAACTGAAAAAGGAAACCTTCAAGGCCTTGGGAAATTGTTATGCAAAAACCCAAATAACGAGCACATTAGGGAAAATCTACACTCAAAGAAAAAGAGCTTCAAAAAAATGTGCAGACGGAAGAAATATTCACACAGAAAGGCAAAAATCGATTCATTAGATTTTAATGATCCAAAGCGACTATGGAATCAATTAAAACGTACTTTTAACATCTCTAAGAAAAAACAATCTGGGAGCCCCGTGAATATAAATACATTTTATAATTTTTTCAAAAAACAAAACGAATGCAACAATTCTGGTGACTCCCAAAATGTAACGACTGGGGCACCAGAGGACGATAATGAAGCTGATGAAGGGCCCCTTGATCTAGAAATTAGTGAGACGGAAATAAATGACGCGATAGATAACCTCAAAAATAACAAATCCCCGGGCCACGACAACATTGTTAATGAAATATTTAAAAGTGCCAAAGAGCAACTGAAGCCAAATCTAAAGAAATTATTCAATATTATCCTTCAATCTGGTTCATTCCCTAGGACGTGGAGTAAAGGATACATTGTACCCATTCACAAAAAAGGAGATCATGACAACGAAGAAAACTATCGCGGAATCACTCTGTCTTCCCTTTTTGGAAAACTATTTACTACGATACTTAATATAAGACTTAACATTTTCTTAGTCAACAAAGGAATCCTAAAGCAGGAGCAGGGAGGTTTTCGCAAAAACTGTGGCACGGCAGAAAGTATTTTCATTTTAAAATCAATGATCGATAAGTACGTGAAGAGCAAACCAAAGAAAAAAAGGAACCTCCTGTTTACATGCTTCATCGATTTCAAGAAAGCTTTTGACAGTATTCCCAGAAGAATTCTATTTGACAAACTGAAAAAAGTAGGAATAATTGGTAACTTTTTGTCCATCATAGAAACGATGTACTCTGAGGATTTTTCAGCGGTTAAGCTTAATAATGAAATAACCAACGATTTTAGATGTCTCTCAGGAGTAAAACAAGGCTGCATACTCTCTCCTACACTTTTTAACATTTTCTTAAGTGACCTACCTGAAACAATAAACGAAGCCTTCACAGATGACATTCAAATTGCAAGTAAACCTGCAAGCTGTCTACTGTATGCTGACGATTTAGTCTTAATGTCCAGTAGCCACGTTGGGCTACAAAAACGTCTCGACAAACTAGAAGAATACAGCTTAATTAATGGAATTGAAGTCAACCTTACTAAAACTAAAATTATGGTCTTTAATAACACCGGGAAAAAAATGAATAATTATGCTTTTTTCCTTAACCAAAAGGAACTAGAAAATGTTAAATGTTACAAATATCTGGGGCTGATGCTCAGCGCATATGGTAATTTCAACCTAGCAAAACAAGAGCTAAAGAAAATCGCCCTTAAGGCTTTATACAAACTAAGAAAAGAAATGGGGGATCATTTCAGAACTAACGTTAGATTAACAATGAAACTTTTCGACTCCCTCATCAAACCTATATTGCTATACGGTAGTGAAGTATACGGTGTCGACAATCCCGATAATCTAGATAAGGATTCTATTGAATATGTACAAATTAAATTCTGCAAAATGTTACTTGGAGTCGGTAAATATTCTAGCAATAATGCCTGCAGAGCAGAATTAGGTCGACTCCCTATGAGAGTAGACTCAAAATATAAAAGTATAAAATTTTGGCTGAAATTAATCAGTGGTTCTCAGAAGGAAATTCCTGGGTTGTCCAGTTTGGTTTACGTAGACATTAAAAACGAGACGAGCGTAGCTTTCTGGAGCAAAAAAATCAGAACATTCTTATATCGTCTAGGTTTTGGTAGCTATTGGATTGAACAGCAAGATTTAGATTCTCATAAATTATGGCTCCCTTTAATCAAACAAAGAATAATTGATAATGAAATACAGACATGGACAAGTGAAATTCATAACGATGAACGCAAAGGCTCGCCTGATCAACGTAACAAACTGAGAACATTCCGACTATTTAAAACAAGTTATGATTGTGAAAATTATCTAAAAACTGTCACTGTGCTGAAACACAGAACAGCCATGACTAAATTGAGAATCAGCAACCACAGTCTAGAAATTGAAAGAGGAAGGCATGCGAGACCTTACAAAAAGCCTGAAGAACGAATTTGTTCACAGTGTGGGACCGAAGTCGAAGACGAGATTCACTTCCTAGTCAGATGTAGAAACTATGACGATCTAAGAATTGAACTTTTCTCATCAATTAGCTCAACTCTCAATAAGAATTTAACTCACATAAATGAGAACGTGAAATTTCGTCTCATTATCGACCCACCCAAATCTCTCCAAGCATTAAGTGCCAAGTTTATTTACGAATGCCTTGAAAAAAGGCGTCGATGCGAGCGTTCTTGAACTTTATAGTATGGGGCTATAATTATTACATTTTATCCACTAGTTACCCTACAGTCCTATATCTGTCATAAATATATATTGAATACAGATATGAAGTTCTGTGAAATAATGATATGTAATCACTATTTATAGTTAGCCGATAGTTATTTGGACTTTAGTCTATGTACTTTATTGTATAAGACTCCAAATAAAATATGTCTGTCTGTCTGTCCCTAACTACAAACGAGGTAATTTACTACTCGTTTTCTTCATGTAAGTAATGTATATGAACAGAAGCAATCAGGCTTGACATTCAAAAATAGACCTTTTGCAGGAAACAGTCACGTGCTGAAATAATACGTCATTAACGAATGAATTGAGCTCGAGATCCTCATGGGAAAGGCGTTGCCTATGGATGCTGGATGGCAAGCCATCTTCAACAAAAATGCATTTTTGTTGGGCATTCGTAATTAGCACCTCGTACTCTTCCCTAAGGACTTGGAGTTGTTATTTAAGATGATATTTACATATAGTTTTCACTTGACGCCAACCAGTTTACACGCTTGGTTATCCAGGCCAAAATTTTCTAGACATTCCTCTGTAATCCGGCCTTAACAGCGTTTGTACATGTAAGTTTTTTTTTCTTTTCATGACCCTTAACCTCCAGGGGTCTCGGCGAATTCGCATTGGGTTATGACCCTTAACCTCCAGGGGTCTCGGCGAATTCGCATTGGGTTGGAGTATACGTTTCCAGAATATATTTTTCCTCAAAGTGAGGTTTTAACCTGGTTTTTCGTATCCGGCGATTAATTAATCATTACATTAATATGTAATGTTTGTACGGCAATAAACTTGACACAGCTGGTCGGCATACTCCTAACAGGTCTTGCTTGATATTGGAACTCCATTCAAGATGACTTTAAAAAACTTAGTAGATTAGTGTCTTTTAAAAGTAAACTAAAATCCTCCTTTGTAGCCTCTTACTAATTCCAGTAATTCTAATTAAGTTTCTGTTTCCTTCTCTCCCCCCTCTAGCATTAATGTTGCTAAACTGTATTTAATACTTATTGTTGTATGTTTTTTTGTTTTGTTTTTTTCTTTCTTTCTTTCATTAGTGTGTAGCTGTCTCGTACCTGACCTTATACTCTTCAATATTCTAATGTGTCACCTAGCTAGATTAGCTTTTTAGTTATTTCTAGGTGTCCTATACCGTTACCTTAGTTAGTGTTCTCGTATTATATTGTAAATCATGTATGTAGAAGGTATGAATAAAGTTGTTGTTGTAAGGGAATAACTTATAAAGGATATATGTAGAATATACAACATAAATATTTTCTATGCGGCGGAGCGCAGCTACAGAGCATATAGAACGCTGTTTCGTTGTTCCACTTGAGTTTTGAACATTTTATGACGTAATTTCTATGATCAATAAGAGTACTGACAAAAGAAAAATGTTTGCGATTTGTTAAATTTCAACTTAGAAGTGGGAGGGGAGGGGAGATTGGCATGTTTGTACTTTATCTCAATATTTATCGTCCCATTTACATTGGCGGAGTATGATCTGACTTGGATAGCCTTCAAATAAACATTTTCATGCCACCAAATTGATATTCTGAGAATGCACGGTGTACTTAAATTGAAGTTTTTCAAGATATCGAATCCAGGGTCTGTCGTTAACCTTTGAACTTGCGCCAAGCCGAATGAAGCAACATATACAATGCATTACCTACAGTCAACATTTCAAGCAAAGTTTCCTATATTAAACTGAACTTGGTATTGTAGTTCACGCAGTGGACCGCAATAACTTTTTACCTTGGGGCTATGGTTCTAATGCACGTTTTTGCCAGCCTTCTATGATACCTAGCACAGCCTTTCTCGTTCTCTAAGTTACAAGTCTCGTCAGGTGTGTATCGTCCGCTGTCTGTCATAGCTTGCAGGAATGTCAGTGGACACGGAAGAAGGGTGGTGTCCTCTGCAATAAAAAAACACACATTGAGTTTGTTCTTAAAGAAACCTCTTCCATCTTTAAGAATATAAAGATAAGAATAACCACATCAAAGGTTAAAGGTCAAAGTCTTCTCCTCCGCATCTATTTCTTGACAAAAGATATAACAGCAGTACGTACCTGTAATTAACTTGGGATTAGGCTCATTCTCGTACCAGTGCATACATCGTTTGGAAGCCATCGCTTGGTTGCGATGGTGCCATATGAACACGTCACTCGATATCCATTCGTTGCGGGAACTGTTTTGTTTTACATAGAGGGGATATTTCATGACTTGCACGATGCAAATGAATCTGCCATCTCCAACCTTATTCCTATTAGAAAAAAAGTAATTTCAATGGCCTTTTGCAGGAATGCAATCACGTGGTCGTATACTGGATGGTGCAAAAGTCCGACTTCATTTATTTAAACGAAATCGGCAGTGTTATTAGCAAAACATGTTTAATTGCTCTTTTTCACCTTCGATCGATTGTCGATCTTTCTAAAACAGCGTTTTGAAGTTTGTTGGCCATCCAGTAAAGATCACGAGTTCAATTCGTTGGTTATTCAGAACTAATACATCAGCACGTGACTGTATCCTGCCAGCCTATTTTTCTCGGAGATATCAGCTTATTTTGTAGCTACTCTAAGTCTATGTATGTATTGTACGCATCGAAAATCTTATACAACTCCATGAAGTTTTCTTCAGTTTTAGATTTGCCGTTCCTGATCATCAATAACACGTACATTGTAAGGATGCGTTCCAGATCATTCGACAAGGGACGTATCACAAAAGTTGCTTATGAATTTGAGCAACTTACCCATCTCCTTCGGTGGGCGGAACGATGAATTGGCTACTTCCGGTATTCTTTTGTTTTTGTACAATGGTATAATAACTATGAAGACCCACCACTCCATTGTTCATTGCATATCTAGCGATATTCACTGACACATCTTGAGTCGTCTCCTGATCAAGTTGGTGTTCAAGGTCTTTGGGATTCCATTCGATCATCATCTCCACTCCCTCTACCCAAGTATAGGGACTGAAGCGGGAAACTCGCGGGATCGTCCTAGCTACTGAAACTACAAAGAATCGAATAAGTTAATAATGCAATCTAACACGTGTTTGCCATAGATAGATTATAATAAGAGCACACTTAGCACATGTCTGTTCCCTGTATGCAAGAAACCTTTATACTTATAAGAGGAAGTTCATTCCTTAAGTAGTAGCTTATTACTGAAGGAGACACAAAAAAATAGTAACTTGAACATATATCTGTTTGTTTTATACAATCAATACTGAACTGAAGAAAGGAGGATACGGAATGATTTAATGGGAAACATGATGTGTATTGATTGTATAATTATTTTTGGCTCATCATAGCAAAACAATAGCGAATATTAAATAACATGAACTCAAAACCAGGAGCGTCCATCCGGCATTCTAGGCCAATGTCACAGCGTTTTCACAAGTTAGGTTATTTTTAGAACGGTTTCCCGCTATTCTTCGATTCGAATACAATAACAAAGGTGTAGCAGCAATACAATACAATACAATACAATACAATACAATACAATACAATACAATACTTTATTTACCCACGTGTCAACTAGGAGCTATATAACTCGTTAAAACTTGAACGCGAACTTAAAAAAAAAAAATACAATATATATGTGTATAAATATTCTATTAAAATTTATAATAAAATCTAATAAAATGTTGTTGGTATTACAAAAGTAGCTAATAAGGTATCTATAGGCCCTTTGCAGCTAACAAATCATGTGGTAGTACTGGAGAGCAAAAAATATCTGACTTCATTTATTTTTAAAAAGGCCTTGTACGAGATCGGTATTGCATTAGCAAAACCTGTTTGTAAATGCTATTTTCTACCTCCAATCGATTGTCGATCTTTCTAAAACATGCAGCGTTTTTAAAGATAGCTTGCTCTCCAGCATCCATGGCAACGCCTTTCCCATGGGGATCACGAGCTCAATTCATTCGTTAATGAAGTATTATATCAGCACGTGACTGTTAGCTGCAAAGGGCCTATTGTTCCGCCACTGGTGCAACCCACTAATTAGCGGGGAAAATAATAACAAAATAGCCCAACTTGTGACCTATATAGGAGATATGGACGCTCCTGGTTATGGGCTCCTGATAATAATATTATTATTATTATCAATATTTACACAGGGTAACCCCGCCTTCAGTAAAATAAATTATCAATGTGAAGTTCAGGCATGTTAAGGCATGGTTTATAGAGCAGTTCTTATGAAACACTAAAAAATCGCTATCTTTGTCATTTATATATGAAACACTCTAGGTATTAACATTTGAGGTTGGGTGTTCTAAAGGTCACTTGACCCTAAAGCTGATAAAACGAAGAAATTGGGGAGACGAATTTTACTGTTGTTTTTTCTTCGCATTTTTGCTTCGAAATATTAAGCTTGTTAGACGAAATATCAATAAAACCTTTCTACTTCTGAATCACCCTCTTCAACACCAATAATAATATTTATTTATTTGGAGAAGACTTTCTCAAAGTCCTTAAATTGTTTTCTCGCTTCAGTTAGTTGTCTTCTCGCGAAATCGTCGACTTGTGGCAAGTCTAACTGTGGAGCTAAAATACATTAATACGTACATGAAAAGTAGATTTAAAATATTGTGAGATATACAACTATATAAATATGTAAGTAGGTCTACAAATATATAAATATATAAAATGGGCTATCTATTAAATATTTGAAGAGCGCTTAAGATGGCAATCTAGCTAGATCCAAATTCCAATTCTGCGTCGCCTTTACAATGAAGGTGTCGTTTGCCTCTGTTGGTACGCACAAGAAGCAACTTGAGTACGCTCTTGGTCTGCGACCACTGCTATATCGGTTAGAGTATATACTTGGCACTAGGTCGTGTAGCTTATGACTAGAACGCTACATATTACGGAAAATGACATAGATAACTGTGATTTAGAAGCTCTATTGGGCCTTTCTACTGACTTATCTGGCTTCTTACCATATGTGAAAATCCCGTGAAACGGGAACGTTGTCCCGCCATCCCTCGAGACCTTGATCGTTACCCGACCGGTGATATTAAACAAAGGTACAGTGCATATGGATCGTATACCATTGACATAGACACAGCCTGCCCTCGCTCTGCCGCCAAACTCGGATACGATTTTGTCTGTTGCTTTGTAACACGGACCAGCGAGAACAATGTTAACCCCTCCAAGCATAGAACCAACGTTTGGTAACAGGGTCAGAGAACCTATTTTGTGAAATAGAAGAGAAGGTCATTGGGAGAATACTATTTCTACAACAAAAATATCTGCATGACAAGACTGAAATTCGGCAGGGATGATAACGAAAAGCAAGTAAGGGAAGAATTTATCGTATATACGGCTTCTGTGTTCATCATCTTGCAAATGTTTTCCAGTCTAGAAATGGAAATATCCCGCACATTGTCATCTTTGAGGATCATGCCGATATTTCAGCAACGACTATCACAACAGAACTCACTACATATACGTAACCGAGATTTCATAAAGGCAGAAACATCTACTTCGAGTAGATACCTAAACCCGCAGTCGATTTGTATGTATTAGACGTGTATGATCTCCCTGTTTCTATGAAAACCATCTAACCTCCAGTGTTGCATCCCCCTGATTCTATATCAGTATTGTCTATCCTGAACATCCAAACACCAGGCTTATCGACGTTGGACGTTGTAGGCAGATTGAGGAGTTTGTTGCTCCCAGATCCAGGTATTGTAAAGTATCTAATTCCATCACCAGCATTGAATCCACACTATAGGATTTAGAAACGACGTTGTTAGATAGTCCTCAGTTGTACCTACTCTTCTGTTGTTGTTGTTGTTGTACCTACTCTTCTGTTGTTGTTGTTGTTGTTGTTGTTGTTGTACCTACTCTTCTGTTGTTGTTGTTGTTGTTGTTGTACCTACTCTTCTGTTGTTGTTGTTGTTGTTGTTGTTGTTGTACCTACTCTTCTGTTGTTGTTGTTGTTGTTGTTGTTGTACCTACTCTTCTGTTGTTGTTGTTGTTGTTGTTGTTGTACCTACTCTTCTGTTGTTGTTGTTGTTGTTGTTGTTGTTGTACCTACTCTTCTGTTGTTGTTGTTGTTGTTGTTGTTGTTGTTGTTGTTGTTGTTGTTGTTGTTGTTGTTGTTGCTGCTGCTGCTGCTGCTGCTGCTGCTGCTGCTGCTGCTGCTGCTGCTGCTGCTGCTGCTACTTGAGTAGAACAAAGCATTCATCCAACCTTAAAGTACAATCTGCGCTTGCGTATGTTCTTATGCTTATGTCGCAAGTGTGACCAGCCTTAACCATTTAAAATCCCAATTCATTCATAGAATGAGTCTAAATACACCTGAACTATAATGGTGAATTTAGCGAAGTTTTGAAGTGTTTTCAAGTGTGTCTTTAGGAACTCTACCGTTTTTTGAAATGAGAACGAGAAGTCTTATTTTTGGGGTCGGAATCTTGAGTTTTAAGTCCGCCATTATTCGAACCTGTGACAGATTTAGTAATTGACGTCATTTTATTCCGAACAGAACATGTGAGGTACTTTTCACACAAACCTTCGTGCGAACCTATCAGTAAAATACATGATTTTGCTATTTTTTTCTAAAAAGGAAAGAAAAGAACGTTTTGAATAGAAATATGCCTTTAAAAGAGCGACAGTTGGAGATTTCCATTAATTTCTGTACACATATATACATATGTTTTTAACTGGGTAGCGTAAGGGTGGGGTTGGAGTAACAATGTTCTTATATAGGTGGGGGTTGCGGTGTTCTGTATCTATATAGTAGGGGACCTCGTGTCCTATTATACAACACCTGCCCTTTGGGCGAATTTTGAAATAAAATAATAAATGAAAATGATGTCACGACAACAAACCACTGGACGAAAATCGTGAACTATTTGGAGCACACTTCAGTAATGGCGGACGTGATTTTGACGGCAAAATTCACAGTTTAATTTGGACCTTTGGCAACAATGTTCACTATGTTGGATGTTTTCGCCACTGTTTGTCCCTTTGGAAGACAAAAAAGTGACAAAAGAGATGGTCAAATTTCGTTGTAGCGCCACTTTAATAACCTTTCGGTATTCAACAGCTCATACATGTAATATGAACAGGGGACCGTCAAATTACTACTGTCGATCTGGGCCGGATCAGGGATTCTGTGAGAGCCAAAATCAATTGGCAACCTCTGTTGTCTTTTGGAAGCGAGGGAGAGAAAGGGGTTCAATTGAACTCCCAAACTCCCTCTGGGTCCGCCACAGGTCGATGTCTTAGACGACAGTGTCTTCTTATCCAAATCTGTGTTTCTTTCTTTCTTAGCGAAAAAATAGAAATTCTAGCAAGACTGACAGTAAGTGAAAGCATGCGCAAAAACTCTTCCGTGCATGGCGATAAAAAAATGGACGAAAAAATGCAACCCTTCGTCTTAATGTCAACTATTCTTGGGTTGCAATCATTCCTAAGGAAATAAAATTACAAAAGCGTAACAGCCATAAATAATTGTTGGTTGGTATAACAAAGGTAGCAACATGGTCGTCAGTGCAACCCACCAGTAAGCCTTTCGCAGGAATCAGTCACATACTGATATATATCTCTTCAATAACCAGTGAATAGATCCTTTCAGCTTGCCTGTTTGTTGCCCATTTCAGACCACGTGATAGTCCTCCAGAGGATTCAGTGTTTTGTTTTCCAATTATAGAAATTGGTACATTTCCGCTTGGGATACAGAAAAACAAAAACGCACTACTCAAGGGAAAAGTCAGGTGGTCTGACATGGGGCAACAACCAGGCAAGCTGAAAGGGTCATCTCATGGGAAAGCCTCAGTACTGGATGGTAATGCTGTTTTAGAAAGATGGATAATCGATTGGAGGGGGAAAATAGGATTTATAAACAGGTCTTGCTAATAAACCAAACACGTTGCATGGCACTACCCAACACACACTATGACGTAGCTAGCGTCTAATACGCATGCTCACATCTTATTACCGGTAGAGTGGCAACCATGTACAGCTGTTTCGTCCTTGTTAGGACTCATCAGCATGGCATAGCCCCCAAGACCGTCAGCCTCACTTTAGATCATAGGCCTCAGAATCTGGTTACTCTAGCGGCGAGCTCGAAAGCTGCTTTAAACCCCAGCCACCACGCTACACGTGTGGGAGCTAGAGATGTGAGAGCTAGTAACACTGATTTTGTTGCCATTCAGTACGATCACGTGATTGCATTCCTGTAAAAAGCCCATTCGTTCCTAATCACTCAGACATAGCAGCTAAAAATGACGCCTTCGATGAACATGCAGGGTGAAAGAATGATGCTGATTCAAATTTCAAAAAGAAGGGATCAATCCCGGTGTCTGGGAAACTACCCACCCACCCCTCCCTTGGATATGCATCATTTATTAATGATTAGCCATTGAAGGCTAGGGTGAAATGTAGGGGAGGGGTGGGGGAGGGGTGGGGGTTTCCCAGAAATCGGGATTGATCCAAAAGAAGTGAGTCCTGTACAGTTTAATACCTGAGCAGGAATACCTCCCAGTCCACTACTGTTTCCAGAACTTGCTGTTCCTGTAGTCCAGACAATCGTATTGTAATTGAAGATGACGGACGAGTGACGACCGTTGGTAATAAGAACAGCTTGGAACGTGTTCGTCTGTCGATTATATTATAATACAATAAGACTATAAGCCCAAGAACGTGTCATTTGATTGGTTCCCCAGGCATGCCCCGTTGACATTAAATATACATGTAGATGAACGCTAGTAATCCAGTTTCAGTTTCAAAATTATATAAACGTTCAAACAATCGGAAGGAAGGAAAGAAGGAATGAATGAATTGACGTTTATATACTAGAGATAATCCGACCAGGCGTACTTGGGGGACAAATGTGTAATGCGACGACTTTTATTAAAGTTCGTCGAGTAGACGAACTAGGCTTTGTAGTGTATCTACAACATATCTACAACTAGACCGGTTAGTGGTGCGAGATTTCTTCCGTTTATAGAGTGTCCAATTGATCTGCGATGTTCTCCGAATCTGTCGCTAAGATTGCGTAAACTAAACGCAATCTTAGTGACAGATTCTATATTGTATTTCTCCATGGTATATGGCTTTTTGCGGTATAGAAACGGAAATAAAACGGCTGAACTTTAACCTGACGATCGCCACCACAGATGAACTGGGCTTCATTCAAATTCCCATCCCTCCCACGAACTTTGAAAGTACATGTACTTGAAGCAAATAGTAATTAAGTAAAATTCCCGACCACAAAAACTGGTCAATCACCATCAAATCCCCCTCATATTCCTACTTAGTCCGGGGGTGGTTCAATTGATAGTCCAGGCTTCCTAAAGAGAGCCTGGAATTCCTTGCCAAGTATAATACATGGCTTCTTTATGATATAGCCCATGAGGAGATGCAAGTGTTTTCCGCACCACAGGACAGTCTAGTTGCCACAGATGCTGAATCGGTTGCAATTTAATCCTATGACTGACGTAGTACCTTATTTATGTAAGCACCAGAGGCTCCATAGAATGCCACCTTATCCCATGTCACGATATAAATCCAGGTAGCAGTAAACCTTTGTTGTTTGACAAATGCGTTCCTGACGTCATATGTCGCGCGTTTCAGAAGACTCTGATTGGTTGATTCTTCTCGATACCAAATATCCCCGCCAATTCTGATGTCCACATCTGCCCAAAAAGGTGCCAGCAGACGACGATTCTGCCCCAGGGGGAAGCGGTCGGGAGTGTATTCCCTAATCTCATTTACAAAGGACACTGCTCCATTGGTGTTTACCTGAAAAGATGCAGAATGAGCAACGTTACAAAGTGAGCCGGTCTATTTCTTCCGGTCCGGAATCCAGTGAAATCGCATCATCTATGCTCACAACAATAAAAAGAGATCATCTGAAGACATTCTGCGTATTCTTTTATTGGATTCTTTTTCTAGAGTTTGGAAGAGCTATTTCTTTTGTCTTGGTATAAAGGCATCTTAATAGGAAATTAGCTTAAAGGGGCTGTGTCACGGTAAGACTTTACATTCGTTTTTCCGGGCCGGAAAGAGCTATTTCCACCGATTTTGATGTGAACCAACGAACTTCTCGGCCATGTGGGATGCTTAAAATGAAAGCAAATATGCAAAAATGACTAACAAACAGTATTTATAAACAGTCTCCAGGGAAAATATTGAAAATCCTTTCAATCAAGCATTGAGGGAGGGAAGTTTAACTGTTTGTATCCAATTAACAGCCACTAAACGAGCGATTACTCGATGCATGCGCAGTACCATGACATAGCCCCTTTAATCTTGGACTTCTGTTTCGCAAACTGGACAAATTCGCTCCGCGGGACTTTTATAAGGTTTTTATACCGTCCCGTTTCAATTTCTAAGTTATGATTACTTATTAGTAATTTTGTAAGGGCAATTCTGTGATTGACGTTCGTGACTTGGGTTAAATAATCTTCATAAAAGTGATTAAATTTGAATTTTCTAAAGGTTCTTAAAATGGGTAACGGGAATCTGCCCACTTCACTCCTGCAAGCAATGTTGTTGGACGTTTTCCCCACTTCCAGTATTATTTTGCAAAATTTTGAGTATACATGTTCTATTGGACTTTTTCTATCTTAGTGCATCAAAAAGCTTCATAGCCATTTTCAGATTAGTTCTAAAAAGTCTCCCATTTCTTTCCTTAATTTATTTAGTGCTTTTTTTTCAATTCCAAGTTGCTTCGCATATTAACGAGTTACAAATAGTAGGACCCCAGTTTATTTGACTCCCATGGGGATAAACAACTTACGTAACCACCATAAATATACAGCGTTTGGTTTTATCAACGGGTTGAGGTCTTCGGATACAAGTTGAATTTCATAGGATAAAAAATTGCCCTTTTCTTTTTTGTAGAACCTACGTAATTATCGAGATTTTAAGTTTAGCTTAGATATCTCTTGGGATTTAAATAACAATAGACAAACTGGGTTAAAACCTGTTACCTTTGTCTCACAAAAACAGCATTTTGCGAGGGTGATAATTTTACCATATTCACCTCAGTCGAGACTGCGTCTTCACTAATATGACGTCGTGGGCTTCGACGTTGGTGAGTAATTGTTAAACACAACATGTAAGTTATCGCGCGAACAATTAATCTGCGATAGACATGAATATGCGGTTCACAAATGGGTTTTACACTGTATGTCAATGGAGGAACTTGACCAGGTTTTCCAATCACAGTTTCAGTGGTTTTTCTACAAAGTATATTTAGCTATTTCAAAACTCTCGAAGGAAGCCTTCTTGAAACATTAAACCGAAGAACCCCAGAAGGCATTAATATTCGTCTTAATGTTTTTGACCCAAACACAAACGAATTCACCAGGCTTTCAGCTACACTGACCACAATGTATTTCGGTCTGGGAATATGTCGCTTGTTACTTGTCGTTTGCGTTTATCCAGGACAACGTTTGTTGAAATAGCTGTATTAAGATCGGCACATGCGTGGAGTCAGTACTGTTTGAAGTGGACCTAAGCTGTATAAAAACTTTTTACATAATTAATAAGGTTGAATTTTCACAACTATACTTACGAAAAGTGAGTCGAAATTCTTGTCGAAAAATGCAAATGGTATCGATATTCGAATACGTGCGGAACTACCATCGTCGACTTTTGCCAGTCGAGCATCTCCAGTCGCCTGTCCAAATGGATAGAAATCCGCCACTGGTAGAGGAGTCACATACGAAACACAGCTCAAAACGTAAAGAAATGACAAATAACGTATTGTAGACATCATCACTGTCAGTAGCAAACTGACGCTTAAACTTGTGCAGCACTCTTCGGTGGAACTATACGTAATTAACAATCACTTCCTTATTATTCATTGCAGACATGAATGGCTTTTTTTCTCAGAACTCAGTTTCAGTTATGCTTGATGGTGCATTGTATCAGTCCTGTCTATTTCCCAGAAATGGAGGTATTATGATTTCAAACATTTAGCCAATCAGAATCCATCTTTTGGTAGAATAAAGTGATTTTGCTGTCATGGTAACCCAGTCAGGTAAATTCAAGATGGCGGACGAGCGGGAGAATAGGCCTTTTGCAGGAAACAGTCACGTGCTGATATAATACAGTCACGTGCTGATATAATACAGTCACGTGCTGATATAATACAGTCACGTGCTGATATAATACTTCGTTAAGGACTGAGGAATGAATCGAGCTCGTGATCCCCATGGGAAAGGAGTTGCCATGGATGCAGGACGGCAAGCTATCTTTAAAAACGCTGTTTTAGAAAGATCGACAATCGATTGGAGGTGGAAAATGGCCGCTTTATAAACACGTTTTGCTAATAACACTACCGATCTCGTACAAGTGCCTTTAAATATATGAAGTAATATTATTTTGCCACCCAGTAAAACCACGTCATTGCATTCCTGCAAAAGACCCATTGCACTGAGAGATTTCGCGATTCAAGTGCATAATATGTGGTCAGAACCAAACCTTTAAGTTGTTTTGTACTCGATCTACTTGGATAGAATAGCTTGTTTTGTTTACATTGATGTGTTTTTATACACCAAAGCTTTAAAACAGCGCGGAATAGCACTGACTATATAACTATGCCGTGATGAGAAATCGTACGAGTGTACATTGTATTATGATAGGTAACTAGTTCCTGTAAAAACTAGTGTTGGTCTGCGTCGGCGGGCCGAGATAAACACTGGTATATAATCAACTAAAGTCTATTGAGGTATGCTGACGTTTCGAGCGCTAGCCCTTCGTATTATACCTTACCAGGAGTATATTACACATGAGTGTTCCTGTGCCCTTCTGTTGGCCCCTAACACAGTAGATGGTGTGTCTATTCATCGGTCTCACCCGTACTCGTTGAATTACGGATATCAGACGGCCGCAGTGATCTTAGAATGCCAACGACCATACCATGGTTATATAACCTCAACCCCGCGAAGACAACCCAACACTCAAACCTCCGAGACCCACAGAGGCCCAGAACTGAAAACGGCTCAAGAGGTCGAGAGCATTCGATACAGAACTTCGAGGCTTCAGAATAGCGGTCGAGTTAGACACAAGGTTGTTCGCCGGCGCACCCGTGCGTAGGATGTCTGCAAGCTTTTGTAATAAACCGCGGAGGAAGCTTGAACCCGAGAAAGCCAGGGACAATGCACAGCCGCTACGGAAACTATGAAGAGGTTCTCCCTCGTTGAGATTGGCTTCGGAAAGGCTGTAGAAAATCCACAAGGTCGACTTAGCCCTTTATCCAGTGCATAATCTGGTGTGATAAGTCACACGGAGCATAAGAGCATAAAAAGAAATGTGCTGCCAAATAAGGGGGTAGGAATGGAGGTGACCTGCGACAAAACTGTTGGGGTCCCTGAAGGCCAGCATAGACACATCCGCTAAGCACCGAGCTGAGGAAATCTCGAGATATGTGGGTGTTACCAGCTGTCAACCCCTGGGCTGCGCGTGCGTCAAGGGGGTACGGTTGCCGTCATGCAGAATCCAGGCGATAAAACGGTCGGCAACGCGAGTCGGGTCGAACCCCTGCGTTAGTTCCTAGTATTGAAAGAGCGAGCTTGGCTTGAAAGGCCATTGGCTTTGCTTCAAAAGATGGTCGTGAACGCACGTGCTAATTTTGGTCACTTTTATCTAAGAGTGTAAAAATATCTAGGTGCACGGAGCAATATCTACGTTTAAAACATCTAGTTAGAAATTGCTGAATAGGAGTTCATTCAGCTGTTGATGATCCATAAATGGACAAACCATAGTTAATTTTAGGCATTACTGAAGCATTTAAAAGACGGTAAAAGTGGAATACTGTTCCAAATGTTGGGTCCTAATGACCTTGAA